>BSBN01000141.1:11401715-12803430 GCA_027924645.1 Cunninghamia lanceolata | reverse complement strand
GAAGAGGGGGTCCCTGTTTTGTGAAATGGGGCGTGTGTGCAAGGCACAACACCCTCTTTGTGAGGTAGGATGTATCTCCGGTGTGAGTACACATATTTATTTATATTCCAAGAAAAAAGCCCTCTTTGTGAGGTGGCATAGCATATCCTTTTATCAAAGAATCCCTCTACGAAGGCGTGATAATGTATCTCTTGAGCTAGTGTGTATCCTTTTATTCAAAAGCCCTTCTGTGGAAGGCAGGATGGTGTATCTCTTGAGCTAGCACACATATTTTTTATTTCAAAAGTCCTTTGTGGAGGCAGGGTTGGATCTTGAGACTATCCTCCCTTAAGCATGTCTTTGGTGGTTGTTGAGGCATAAGCCCAACCGTCAGGTGTGTCTATAGCATGTTTGAGATGGAGGGACTTAGCAATAAGCTCCTTCCATTGCCTTGTTTGTCATGTTAAGATGTACAATATGTCTTTGGCATGCTATATGGCGCTCGTGTATTCCATGTGTTTTCCCCCTTGTGTGGTTAACCCCCACTCAGGCTTTGTCTGGCATGTTTTCCCCTCTTGTGTGTATGTAGCAATGAGCTCCACTCACACTCAAGGTTTGTTTGGTGTATTTTTTCCCCCTTGTGTGGTCTCCACCCACACTCAGGGTTTTATGTTGCAATTTTATTTCCATGTATGTATATGTATGAGAATGTTATGAAAATGGTATATCATTGTCTTCATCGTGTTTTGCATGTCTTCAATACTATCTTCTCCATGTCTTGCATGCTTTTTATTGTCTTCATCGTATTTTGCATGTTTGCAATGTGTCTTCTAGTGCTTACCTAAGACTAGGAACTAGAAATAGTTCGTCAATCTTTGTGTATGCCTTAGCTTTAAGTGACTATCATGTTTGATGTGTTTTTGACCATACTTTAATGAATGTATGGGTCGAGTAAGATCATACATACATTAAAGTGGAGGCTAAATGTTATGTTGTAAAATGTCCCCTAGGACTTTTACCTCCTAAGTTTAGCACTCGGGTCCCTTAGATTTACTCATGTACATGTTAAAAATAAATCCCAAAGAAAAATTCCCTGAAACCCATGTCAAATGGTACCTAAAGGTGAATCCTAAATCTTAACCAGGACCTAAAATAGGTCCCTAGACAAGGGCGCACACACCCTTGTCCTGCCCTATTTTGTTAGGGTCCCAAATTTGAATGTCAGCTTTGTGACTGTTAAAAGGTTTCCTTGTCGGCATCTTAAGTTTGAATTATGAAATCTTAGCAGGAATGCATATATAATCATGTTTAGGACTTCATTTTACAACTAGATGGATAATGTGAACTTGTGATCTTATGCTAAGGATATTCAAGGTTTTCAATGTGTTGCAAAACAAGCTTCTATTGTTATTGTGTTTGTTTGTTGCAGATTTGGCTCCATCAATCCATCTCCTCATGGCATGAAAGAGATTCATTCTTCCATGAGGGTTTTACCTTCAAGGTGATATCTATTTGTGATTCAATCTATCTACTTTATCATTACTTTTGCCTCTATTCACTAAGGACACACACTCTCTATCTAACAATGGTGTTGGAAGGCTTGAATTCCATTCTAGGGCTTGACTAAGGCAAGCTCATAAACACCACAACCGCCAACCCCTCTCTTGTGATTGCAGGTGACATGTATTGGATCTTGTGGAGAGGAGTTATAGAAGACTAGTGAAAAATATAAGGAATTTAGATCTAAATAAAAAAGCAGGAAATAACCCTTAAAGGTCAAGGGAGCCCGCTCTTTTGACCTCCACTTTTGCAATTTTGGGAATCTTGGAGTAGGTTATAGTCTGTAGCAGAAAATATCTCGAAGCCCTCAGAAAAAGTACTAGACCTTGGGCTTAGGTACCCGCTCTTTCGACCCTAAAATTTTTGCATTTTGAAACCCGAAATCTAGTATGTATCTAATATGCATTTAGTGTCTTCCTGTGCGAGCATTTGTCGTGTTTCATCCATTTTCTTACGATTTTGCATAATTAGGGTTTTAGGCTTAATCAGGCTAAAGTTAATACATTAATCAACTAATTCCAAATTTCCCTATCATTCCAAGTGACACCACATCTGTAGCTGAGTCCTCTTGCAAATTTTTTGATTCAACTCAGTTTAATGTCCTTGAATGTATGCAATGAAAGGAGGATCTAATTAAACTATCTATCAACTCAACAAAACCTTCTTTTTTCTACATAACAATTCCAAAGCCAAATTTTGATATGTAAACATGGATATCATCATTTATTTGAAGACACATGGATATGGAGAGGTAAGGGGCACGTATTTTGGTCCTTATTGATTATAAAATTTATGTTTAGACCTTAGTTTTAGTGGGCATCTTCAGAAAAAAATGTGAGAGGAGGAAGACACCTCATTATTAAGGAAGTTCAAGGGGTTTTCAATGCCTCTTTAGAGGCAGAAAATAAACTGAAATAAAATAGAAATAAAAGTGAAGATGGAGCGCCTAAGTAAATATAATAAATGCATAATTATATTTACTTAGGCACTCCATCTTCACTTTTATGACTGCCTAGAAAATATTTACTTAGAAAATATTTATGCCTAATTAGAAAATATTTACTTAGCAGCATGAGTAGTGGCTGCCATGATGACGCCTAAATGAGAGTTCCAATGCCTCTTTGAGGTTGCAAAAAGGCAAGGAAAATAAGGGAAAGTTGTTGTAGGGTTTGGAGAGAGTTTGGGGAGCTATTTTAAAAAAGATATCCAACGCCTCATGTGGAGGCATAAACTATGGGGAAAATGAATAGATTGTGGTGCATGAAATAGAGAGATTGGCCATGTTATGAAGTAAATAACATCAATCTTGATGTGGAGAATGAAGCACTTTAGGTAGAGGTGTTGAGAGTTGCAGATCTGAGGAAGAATCTAGATTGTTTATGCCTGTGGTGTTAGTTTGAATAGGGATATTACCTAGCTAGTTTTTTCCCTTGTTGTGTGGATAATTCATATTATTTAACTATTTATTAGTTAAATAATATTCACACACATATTCACATGTTAAGTTGACTTAGTGAGCCTTCTATATATTTCTAGATTTTTCTAGTTGTTTCTAGTTGTCTTATAGTTGTCATATCCTACACATCAACTAGTTGGCATCTCGACCTCTAGTTGTCACATGTAATAGGAATATGACACTTGTCACATGAATACAACTTCTTATCTCTCATCCTTTCATTTATAAGCAAGGCACGTCTCTTCATTTTGTAAGGTTGGAGCTATAGTTCACTCTTAATGCTATTATGCCATTTGAGCATTACATTATTCTCTCATAGTACATTTGGCAGGTCGCCACATTTGGCAAGATTTTTGATAAAACATTTAGATTTGGAAGCCAACTATTTTTAGCAGAGTATTTGGCAGGTTCCAAATTTGGCAGAGGTCTAAGTTATCTGGCGGACCTCTACATTTAGTAGAACTGCTAAATTTGGTGATAGTTCCACCAACTTTGGCGGATATTTTTTTTTGTATTTTGCTACCCCTCTCCATTGGCAGGTTTAACTTTGAAGGTAGATTTCAAAGGCTTGTAAATTGCTCATATCAACTCCTTTTTTAGAGCAATTTTTTTAATTTGGGCTATTTTTCATGCTCTTCTCAGTGGTGCAATTGGATTTTGGTTTTAGTGGCTGGATTTTTTAGAATTTGTAGATTCTCACAGGTGACACTGTACAGTTCTCATTTTGGGAACTTTGAAGACTCATAACTTTTACATACAACCTCATATTGAGGTGATTCTTATTTTGAAAGTGAATGATTTTTCAATTAATTTGTATTAGTGTTGTTTTCAAAACTTGTTTGTATTCCAAGATTGTACTTTGAGCATACACACATTTGATTGAGAATTTGTAAAGCATTGAGATCAAGTCCAGCTAAACATTTTTTGCTAGTGGCAATTGTACTCTCACTAAATATAAAGTGCCAAATCATATTTGCTTTGGTGGGGTTCTTTGATCGAGTAAAAAGGGGGGTGTCTTGTGTGTGCCTTCTTTAAGTTATTGCATTCTCAATCTCTTTTCTGCACTAAAATGGATCTAAATATAGTTCCAATATTCACTCTGTACAACTACTTTGATTAGAAATCTAAAATGACACTCTATCTAAAAGGAATTGGTTGCATAAAGTAATAATGGGGCTTGAACCTAAACCTACTATAGATATAGAAAAGGCTAAATGGTTTAATAAGTTGGATGAAATTTTTAGAACCTTGTGTATGTCTGTATCTCTAGATTTGCTTTTTCATATTGAATCTCTTTCTATACCAAATGAAGTATGGACCACTTTGGATAAACTATTTGGTAAACAAGGTGAAATGAGGGGACATTTATTGGAGAATAAGCTCATAGGGTTAAGTCCTAAAAGTTTTGACACTATTCTTGGGAATTCTTCACAAAACTTAAGGACATAAGATTGTAGTTGAAATTGTGTGGGATTGAGAAGAAAGACTCACAATTGATCTTAAGTATTCTTTCCAAGCTAGGTCCAAACCATTCTATGTTTGTTTCTACATTTCATGCCACTAAAAGTGCCATAGGAACCAATTATAAAATGTCTTCTCTTGATGATTTTGCTAATGACTGCACAAGGGAGCAAGATAAGTTGAATCAAATGGGTACAAATAGGCCTTCTAAGTCTCATGACTTGGCTACAAATCATGGCACTAAATATCAGAAGGGGAGTGGCAAACAAAATAAGAAATAACAGAATCAAGGAGAGAAGAAACAAGATAAGAATAAAGTTGTTTCTAAAGCAACTACTGAGGCCTCTTCTTCAAAAGGTGATAAGCCTAAGAAAGAGGAGATGAAGTGTTCTTATTGTAAGAAAACAGGTCATGATGAACATAAATGTTTGAAGAAACATATTGATCACCTAACAAATATTCTTTAAAAGAACGATCTTAAGGTACATGATTTAGTCAAACAGAGCTCATCACAAGAATGTTCAAAGGACATAGGAAAAATGAAGGAGAAAGGAAAGAGTAAGGCCCTTGTTGCTATTGTTTCACAACTAGATTCTTGGATCATTGACTTGGGTGCTTTGCATTACATGGCCTCATCACAAGATAGTTTTGTCTCCTTGGAACCATGTTCTATGCCATCTATTCTATTGGGCGATGACTCACCTGCTAAGGTGCATGGGAGAGGGTCTATTGATGTGGATGAACATTTTAAGTTTTTCTTTATGTTCCATCATTATCAATTAATCTCCTATCGGTCTATCAGATCACTCATAGTGGCTATGGCAAGTGGGTTGAGTTCACTCTAGACACAATGGTAATCAGTCAGATGCACAATAGGTTTTCAGTTGCCATGGGGAACGATGATCATCAGTCTAGACTATATCACTTTTCTCACTTTGCTCCTGATTCTCCTTCACTTGCTTTTCTCACTCACTCAGATGAGGTGATTTGTTTGTGGCATTAGTGGTTTGGCTACTTGAAATACCGCTACTTGAAGCAACTTAGTCACCAAGACATAGTCACAGGGTTTCCTTCTATTTGGTTTTCTAATGGAGTTTGCCAAGCTTGCATTCTTGGTAAGCATCCTAAAGAAAAAATTGATAAAGGCAAAGCATGGAGGGCCACACAAATTTTGGAGTTAGTACATTGTGACTTGGTGGGTCTATTTCCACATCCTTCTTTCAGTAGGGCAAGATATATTCTGACTTTCATTGATGATCTTTCCAGATACACTTGGATTTATTTTCTCAAAAAGAAGACCGAGGTCTTTGAGTCTTTTCAGGACTTCAAAGCTTTTGTAGAGAAATAGTCAAGGAAGGCCATCAAAATTCTGCATATAGATAATGGGGGGAATATGCCAACCATAAGTTTGTGCAGTTTTGTGCCTCAGAGGGTATTGATCTTCAACACATTGTTCCCTATACTTGATGAAGGGGTAAAATCACAAAACACACAACAACAAAAATTGCACACAGAAAATAGAATGATCTTTTATTGATATGGGTAAAACATTACATTACAAAAGCTCAAATACAATAAGAGGAATCAATCCTCCACAGGCTGCAACACACTACAACTACACATCTCCAGGATCTAGAATCTTCTTCCTTCTGTAAATCCCAAATTAGCTAGGGTTTCTATTTTTCCACCTATTATTAATTCTACACTTTCCCCCTTAACTCTACTACTGCACAGGGTTCCCAAAATAGTCATAAATAACACTTTTTGGTGGCCTCTAGCTAAATTTCAAAATTTGCAACTCCCTCCAAAAGTAAGCCAACTTCTGGGAAGCATAACTTTTGATCCGGGTGTCCGATTGACGAACCGTTTAAGCACCAAAAATTTGTAAATAGATTTCTGTGAACTTTTTGGGATGTTATGGGATGTTTTAGTGCCTCATATCTCATTTTAAAAAATTTAAGGGGTTTTTCAGAAAACAAAAACTTTAATATCTTTCAACTCAAAAATGATCTTTGCCTGATTCCTTCGCCAAAGGTCTTATATTTCAGTTATGAAGCTTCCTGTAACTTTTCACTTCAATCTGTGTCTAAATGGAAACTTTTCTAAATGACAATCAAACTTTCCAAAACTAGCAGTTTGCTATTTTTAGTAGTTTAGAAATACTGAAAGTCTTACATCATTATTTAGGATATTATGGAACCAGAAACACTAATTATAGAAAGAAATGAAAAAAACTGCAATGATTTTGAATTAACTTCTTTTTGGGTGATGCAAGATTGCCCTTACACCACTGGATGCTCCTGCATCAGACACCCAGGGTAATTTGAGAAGTGACCCTGTCATGTCTGAGGTGTTTTGGTGCAGGAGCACCCCTTCAACAAGATAAATATAAATAAGGTTTTAATATGTTTGATACATTTCATGTTATCATGTAGCATTTTGTGTTGTCATTTCATGTTTTAATATCTCTTCTCTCGGGGAGTATTTAACATCATGGACAACATTAGACAATTGGGTATGTGGAGGATTAAACCAATGTGTCGTATTATTAAGTATTTTGCTGTCTTATGCTAAACAGGTGTCATGTGATTAGTTAGGGTTTTGATTATAATCTTGGTTTAAGAAAAACGGGAAGAGGAGAGTTGAGGAGAAAGAAAAACAAACAGAGGTGGTGGTAAAAATAGTTCACCTTCCACCTTCTGAAATTATCAAATGTATGAAGCTGGAATGTAGAAATAGTAATTATGTCAGTTGTGTTTTACAAAATCTAGATTATGTGTAAATACTCTGTATATCAAATTATTCTGTGTATATTATTTGTATAGAATTGTTTTGTATTTAATTTAGTTTTCTGTTGTCGGGATGCACGATTAAAACCATTCCACTGGTGGATTTCTATGAAATTAGTGGAATGGACTGTGTACATTAGTTTTCTGTTGGTTTTCCTTTTGTTCATGGTCATGGTAGAATAGAAACTGCAGAATCTGTGGTAGAGGAAGTTATCGGTGGGAAATTCAAATATACATTTTATGTATATCCGTCCATTGTATGCCGGGGATAGTTTGTGAGTATATTGCATTTGCATGCGAGCATCATCCTGTGTATATGCTGTGAAGAAGGGTAGGTATAAAAGTCTTTTTGGGTTAAGTTTGTGTTATTCACTGAATATATAATTCATGTATATATCACAAATGTATGAAGGTACATTTCTTGTGTATATCACTATTGCATCTGAGTATCACCCTGTACGTATCCTGTGATGAAATGTATGTATAGAGTCCATTCAGGTTGAGTTTATGATTGTTCTCTGAATATACAAGTAGTGTGTATATCGCTAATGTACCTAAGCACATTCCATGTGTATCCCACAATCATATGTGAAGGTCCGTTACCTGTGTATATCGTCAAAGGATATCAGGCAGACAACTCCTGTGTATGTCAAAATTGTTTGAGGAGATACATTTCCTATGTATACATTGATTGTATATCGTAGACAGTGTATGTGTATATCGCTATTGTATGCAAGTGTCAGTTTGTGTGTATACTGCTATTGCATGTCAGGATTGTATGTTGCAAATGCATGTCTTAAATGTACATTCAGATGATGCAAAGGGTTGGATGCAAGGAGTGACCGGTTGAAGGGGTAGACAGAACCGATATAGGAGGTCAAGTAATGTATGTTTGAAATGGATGAAGACATCGGTGTAAGAAGAGCATCGGGTGAATGAAATAGTGTTAGGCTGATAGTATATGTTCTTGCTGATCGGGGTGACAACTGAAAGTGTCAACGATGGAGAGTTTATCGGTATGATAATTCATCAGAGTGACTGGTGTATCTGTGGGAGAATTCTTGAATGAGCTGATAGTATAGTGTGTTGCCGATAGAAGGAAGCATAGTGACTGTGGAGTTCTAGGAATTTGAGGTAATTACTTGGAGTTCTGCATCAAGTGGTATCAGAGCAAAGGAGTATCCTTTGAGTAGAAGAAGAAGACAAGATGTCAGATGAAGAGGGGTCTCAAGAGTACCCAACAAAGATGACCAACACTGAGTTGGTGGCCTTAGTGAGAAAGCAAATGGTAGACAGTAGAGCAACTCGGGCTCAGCATCAGGCCTTGAAAGAAGAGGTAGAGAAGTTGAGAGACAGAGTAGAGAAAGGGGAAGAAGATTCTAGTAAGTGAGAAGATAGGGATGAAGAGGAGATCCCTAAGCAGGAAGAGATAGAGGTTCCTGAAGACCAGAGACCCTTACTTAATGCCCTCAAATCCATGGAGAGAAGGACCATGAATATGAAAATAGACCTGCCAGTGTTTGCAGGTAAAATGGAACCTAATTCAGTGATGGAGTGGATAGACTCCTTGAATAACTTCTTTGAGACAAAGGAAATACCAGACCACCAAAGGGTGAAGATGGCTCAATCCAAAATGAAAGGGGCTGCCCTAACTTGGTGGAATTTCATCCAAGATGACAGGGTGAAAGAGGGAAAGAGCAAAGTTGCAACATGGAAGAAGATGATGGCTTTAGTGAAGGAGTCCTATGTTCCATTGGATTACAACAACCAATTACATAAGAGGAAACAAAACTTGAAGCAGAAAGAGTTAGATGTCAGCTCATACACAGAAGAGTTTATGAAACTATGTGTCAAAACAAAGGTAAAAGAGAATGAAGAAGAGAAGGTGGCAAGGTACCTCGATGGATTGAGGTTTGCCATCCAAGAAGACATAAATCTCCATAACCCAGAGACAGTCCAAAAGTGCTACCAATTAGCACTCAAGGTGGAAGAGAAATTCAAGAGAAGACAAGAACAGAATAGTAGTGGAAGAGGGAGACAACAAAGGGGAGGAAGAAGTCCTTTCAGGGGTAGAGGAAATGGATTTGGACACCAAGGTGAATCAAACCAAGAGAGCAACAAAGGAGACACCAGTCAAACCCAAGGGGGAAGTTACAATCAAAGAGGAAACTTTAGGGGCAGAAGACCATCATTTAGAGGGAGATCTGAGGATAGATGACCTATCAGATGTTACAATTGCAATCAAGAAGGCCATATAGCCAGCAGATGTCCAGGAAAGGCAACAAGTTCAATAGGAGAAAGGAGGATCAATCTGATCCAAGAATCTGATTGTCAAAGTGTGACAAGCTCAAACACTTCTCAAAGTGTGAAATCTCCTGACAGTTATGGATATCCTGAGAATGGAGAATCTTTGATGATTAGGAGAGCAATGAACACCATGAAGGTGCCGGACAAAGAACCCCACAAAGGAAGTCTCTCTTCAGAACTACTTGCAAGGCAGGAAGAAAGGTATGTAAAGTTCTGATTGACTCCGGATCCACTAAAAATTTTGTGTCATTTGAAATAGTAGAAAAGCTTAAGCTTAGAAGACTGCCACATCCTTGCCCATACAAGATCTCATGGCTCACCCAAGGTCAGCAAACAGTTGTGGAAGAATAGGCTTGGGTGGAGTTTCAAATTGGACCATACAAGGATAGGTTATTGTTTGACATTGCCAAGATGGATGCTTGCCATCTCCTATTTGGAAGACCATGACAGTATGACTTGAAAGCACACCATGATGGAGTTAGAAACACATATTTAATCATCAAGGATGGTAAGGTGATAGAGTTACTACCATTGATGGAGAATGAGGTGGAATCAAAAGGGAAAGAAGTCAAGGCGATGATGGTAGAAGGCAAACATTTCATGAAAGAGATAGTAGAAGAAGGAGCAGTTGCATATGCTCTAATTCCATGCCTAAAGGTGAACAAGGAGTAGCAACAAGAAGTCAAGGGAGAGAAGAGGCAAAGGTTCATAGATCTGGCTATTCAAGAGTTATTGGACAAATACAAGGGCATCATCTCTGATGGAATGCCATCATCTCTGATGGAATGCCAAGGTCCCTACCACCTATGAGGGACATTAGCCATTGCATAGAGCTGATCCTAGGATCTACACTTCCAAACAAAGCAGCATACAAGCTTACCCTAGAGCAGAATGTAGAGGTAGCAAGGCAGATTGAGGGGTTGTTGGAGACAGGCCTAATTGGTAAGAGTTTAAGCCCATGTGCGGTACCTAGCACCAAAGAAGGAAGGCACTTGGAGACTTTGTACTGATTCAAGAGCTATCAACAAGATAACAATCAGGTATAGATTCCCAATCCCCAGGATAGAAGATTTGCTTGATTGCTTGGGGGGTGCTAAATATTTCACAAAAATAGATTTAAAGAGTGGCTATCATCAGATTAGGATTAGGCCAGGAGATGAATGGAAAACTGCATTCAAGACCAATGAGGGGTTATATGAGTGGAAGGTTATGCCTTTTGGTTTGTCCAACGCCCCTAGTACCTTTATGAGGTTAATGAATGAGGTCTTGAGTGAATTCATGGGAAAATTTGTCATAGTATATCTATATGACATCCTAATTTTTAGTAATGCAAGGGAAGAGCACCTCAACCATATAGACTTGGTCCTCAAAAAGTTACATGAAGAGCAGCTAATGATCAACTTAGGAAAGTGTTTGTTCATGTAGGAAGAGATCATCTACTTGGGTTTTGTCATCTCACATAACAAACTAAAAATGGATCAAGAGAAGGTAAGTGCCATATTGTCTTGGCCAACTCCTAAAACTTTGCATGATGTTAGAAGTTTCCATGGGTTATCAACCTTCTACAGGAAGTTTATAAAGGGGTTTAGTCATGTTTGTGCACCCGTGCTTGACACCATAAAAGGAGGACAGAAATGCAGATTCACTTAGACAAAGGAGGTAGATGATTCATTTGAAACATTGAAGAAGAAGGTGGCAAAGCAGCCAGTCCTTGCACTTCCTAACTTCAACAAGATTTTTCAAGTAGAATTTGATGCAAGCCACATGGAAATTGGAGCAGTACTCAGTCAACAAGGTAGGCCTATTGCATTTTTCAGTGAGAAGCTAAATGATGCAAAGAAGAAATACTCATCATATGATTTGGAGATGTATGCTCTAGTACAATCACTTAAAAAGTGGAGGCATTACTTGATGCCAAAAGAATTCATAGTGTTCACAGATAATTAGGCCCTTAGTTTCATAAATAGTCAAGAGAAGCTAAACCATAGGCACATGAAGTGGGTGGAAACTTTGCAAGCTTTCACCTTCACACTCAAACACAAGAAAGGGGTCAAGAATAAGGTAGCAGCTACTTTAAGCAGGAGGGTCTTAACCATAAATCAGATCCAATTGGAGAGTGTTGGCATTGATTCCTTGAAGGCCATGTATGATGCTGATGAAGACTTTAGAGAAATCTATAAGGTATGTACTTCTTTTGGTGACAAATATCATGTTGAGTTCTTTGAATTTCTGATCCAAGATGGATTACTTTTCAAGGGTGGACAGTTGTGCATTCCACGATGTTCTATGAGACTGAATATCATTAGGGAGAAACATTGTGGGGACATGGCAGGACATTTTGGTCTAGATAAGACTCTTGATCTTGTGAAGAGACATTACTATTGGCCCAAGTTGCAGTAAGATGTGAGGAGATTTGTGGAAGCATGTGTGATATGTCAGAAAGCCAAAGGGAGATCCACTAATGCAGGTTTGTATCAGCCACTACCCGTTCCTTCTAGGCCATGGGAGAGCATAAGCATGGACTTTGTATTGGGTTTGCCTAGAACACGGAAGGGATATGATAGTGTTTTTGTTGTGGTAGACAAATTTAGTAAAATGGCACACTTCTTGCCATGCAAAACCACTTATGATGCTTCATATGTTGCAGATCTATTTTTTAAAGAGATAGTAAGGATACATGGTTTGCCATTGAGCATAGTATCAGATAGAGATGTGAAGTTTATTGGCCACTTTTGGAGGACTCTTTGGAAGAAGCTTGGAACAAATTTATCCTTCTTATTAGCCTACCATCCTCAGATAGAAGGTCAGACTAAAGTAGTTAACCATTCATTGGGAAATCTGTTAAGGTGTTTGACAAGGTAATATGGAGAGAAGTGGGATAACATTCTATCACAAGCAGAATTTTCCTATAATGACACTATCAATAGGAGTACAGGGAAATCACCTTTTTAGGTGATATATGGTATTCATCCCAGGGGTATTTTGGAGTTGAGAGATCTACCTACAGGAGAGTCTATTAGTGCAGATGGAGAAGCTTTTGCATCAGCCATCAAAGAGGTGCATGATCAAGTCAAGACACAACTCCAACAAACTACATTGAAGTAGAAAGCATATGCTGATAAGAAGAAGAGAGATATACAATTTGATGTTGGAGATTTGGTATGGGTTAATCTGAAGAAGGAGAGGCTCCCAAAAGGTAAATGTACTAAGCTAATGCAGAGGAAGATTGGACCATGTTAGATTTTGAAGAAGTGTGGGTAGAATGCTTATGAGATCTAACTTCCTCCTGATCTTGGATTGTCACCCATTTTCAATATATGTGATTTAACTCCATACAAGCATAATGCAGATGTAGAACAGGAACCATTGCAGGATGCAGCAGATGATGATATTCCTAAGCAGGATCCACCAAAATTGAAGAAGATATTCGACTCAAGATTGATAAAGCAGACAAGGAACAAAGAGTACATGGAGTACTTGGTAGCTTGGCACGGGAAACCTGATTCAGAGGTAGTTTGGATGACTGGAGAGCAGATCACAAACCATGGTGCAGACCTTCAAACTCTGATCTCAAGTGGGCTTGAGATCTCTTCTCCCGAGGAGTATGGTACATGAGCACCCCTTCAACAAGATAAATATAAATAAGGTTTTAATATGTTTGATACATTTCATGTTATCATGTAGCATTTTGTGTTGTCATTTCATGTTTTAATATCTCTTCTCCCGGGGAGTATTTAACATCATGGACAACATTAGACAGTTGGGTATGTGGAGGATTAAACCAATGTGTCGTATTATTAGGTATTTTGCTGTCTTATGCTAAATAGGTGCCATGTGATTAGTTAGGGTTTTGATTATAATCTTGGTTTAAGCAAAACGAGAAGAGGAGAGTTGAGGAGAAAGAAAAACAAACAGAGGTGGTGGTAAAAACAATTCACCTTCCACCTTCTGAACTTATCAAATGTATGAAGATGGAATGTAGAAATAGTAATTTTGTCAGTTGTGTTTTACAAAATCTGGATTATGTGTAAATACTCTGTATATCAAATTATTTTGTGTATAGAATTTTTTTGTATTTAATTTAGTTTTTTGTTGTCGGGATGCACGATTAAAACCATTCCACTGGTGGATTTTTGTGAAATTAGTGGAATGGACTGTGTACATTAGTTTTCTGTTGGTTCTCCTTTTGTTCGTGGTCATGGCACAATAGAAACTGCAGAATCTGTGGCAGAGGAAGTTATCAATGAAAAATTCAAATATACATTTTATGTATATCTGTCCATTGTATGTTGGGGATAGTCTGTGAGTATATTGCATTTGCATGCAAGCATCATCCTGTGTATATGCTGTGAAGAAGGGTAGGTATAAAAGTCTTTTTGGGTTAAGTTTGTGTTGTTCACTGAATATATAATTCTTGTATATATCACAAATGTATGAAGGTACATTTCCTGTGTATATCGCTATCGCATCTAAGTATCACCCTATGCGTATCCTGTGATGAAATGTATGTATAGAGTCCATTCAAGTTGAGTTTATGATTATTCACTGAATATACAAGCAGTGTGTATATTGCTAATGTACCTGAGCACATTCCATGTGTATCCTGCAATCATATGTGAAGGTTCGTTACTTGTCTATATTGTCAAAGGATATCAGGTAGACAACTCCTGTGTATGTCAAAATTGTCTGAGGAGATACATTTCCTGTGTATATGTCGATTGTATATCGTAGGTAGTGTATGTGTATATTGCTATTGTATGCGAGTGTTAGTTTTTGTGTATACTGCTATTGCATGTCGGGATTGTATGTTGCAAACGCATGTCTTGAATGTACATTCGAATGATGCAAAGGGTTGGATGCAAGGAGTGATCGGTTGAAGGGGTAGACAGAACCGATATAGGGGGTCAAGTAATGTATGTTTGAAATGGATGAAGACATCAGTGTAAGAAGAGCATCGAGTGAATGAAATAGTGTTGAGCTGATAGTATATGTTCTTGCTGATCGGGGTGACAACTGAAAGTGTCACTGATGGAGAGTTTATTGGTATAATAAGTCATCGAAGTGACTGGTGTATCTACGGGAGAATTCTTGAATGAGCTGATAGTATAATGTGTTGCCGATAGAAGGAAGCATAGTGACTATGGAGTTCTAGGAATTTGAGGTAATTGCTTGGTGCTCTGCATCATGTTTGTTTGAGGAAAACCCAAACGATCAACCTCTGCCTTAGACAACCAAGAAGAATCTTCAACAGGCCTTCCTTTCCATCTCTCCATATATTCTTCATATTACCTGTTTCAAATACTTCTTCCCACACGGCTATCCAAAATCTCTTCTATCTCTTCCGTTGAAGTAGATGCCAGAATACTCTGCCGTTCTTCTGTTGGTCCATCCTCTGTGCCACCTTCATGATATTCTGTTAAATCAGCAATGTTGAACATAGGGAAATATTGATCCCACTCGGCAGCCCTACCTCATATGCATTTCCTGAATCATGCTTCTTCAAGATTCTGCACGGTCCCAATTTCTTAATTTTCAACTTATTGTATGTTCTAATTGGGAACCTTTCTTTTCTCAAGTGAACCATGACTTCATCTCCTACCTGGAACTCCTTATATCTTCTCTTCTGATCTGCCTTAGCCTTGTACTGAATATTCATCTTATTAATGTGCTTTCTCACCTCTTCATGCAAATTCTTTAGATGTTCTACAAATTCTTTGGCTTCAGCACTTGTCTTTTCTCCTTTATCTAGCTTTCTTAACTCAAAAGCATTTCTTGGGCTATTGCCATATACAATCTGGAATGGTGATTTACCAGTACTCCTATTGACAGAATTGTTGTAAGCAAATTCTGCCTGTGGTAAGATCAAATCCCAACCCTTGGGCTTATCTCCTACTAAGCATTGTAGCAGGTTACCCAAACTCCTATTCACCACTTCCGTCTTTCCATCAGTCTGTGGATAGTGTGTAGAACTGAACTTCAAATCTGTCTTCAACTTCTTCCACAATGTCCTCCAGAAATAACCAACAAACTTGGTAGCTCGATCTGAAACTATGCTCTTTGGTAGACCATTTAATCTCACCACCTCTTTGAAAAACAATTTAGCAATATGAACATCATCATTAGTCTTCTTGCAAGGAATGAAATGTGCCATCTTCGAGAATCTATCCACCACCACAAAAATGGAATCATGTCCTCTCTGTGTCCTTGGTAAACCAAGAACAAAATCCATACTAATATCACCCCATAGCTTCTCCGGTACAGGTAATGGCTGATATAGCCCTGTATTCTGACTTGTTCCTTTTGCCATTTGACACACTCTGCAACTTTGCACAAATTTCCTCACATCCTGCTGCAACTGTGGCCAATAATAATTTTCACCAACAATAGCAATGGTGTTATATTGACCAAAGTGTCTAGCCAATCCCCCACTATGCTTCTCCTTAATCAGATTCTCTTTCATGGAACTCCTTGGAATGTACAACTGGCTTCCTCTAAACAACATGCCATCTTGGATTATGAAATCCAACCATTTTGTCCTGTCCAAAGTAATAGATTCCAACAAGATTTCCAAGCCTCTACAAAATCTGGATCTTCAGGATACAAACTCTTGAGCTCATCGAACCCAACAATCTCTATCTTCATTTCTATCAACAAATTTTGCTTTCTGCTGAAGGCATCTGCAACTTTGTTGGACTTCCCACTCCTGTGCTTCAAAACAAAAGTATAACTCTGCAAAAACTCAACCCATTTTAAGTGCTTTTGATTCAACTTTCCTTGACTATTAATATACTATAAAGCTCGATGATCAGTATATAAAACAAACTCTTTTGGCAACAAATAATGTCTCCATTTCTTCAAAGCCTGAACTATAGCATAAAATTCCTGATCATAAACAAAATACTTTTTCTTGGCATCATTAAGCTTCTCACTGGCTTACCTTCTTGACTAAAATCAACTCCTATAGCACTACCACTAGCATCACAATCTACCTGAAGTACCTTATTGAAATCTAGAAGTGCCAAAACAGGTTGCTCGGTGACTTTTTGCTTCAATGTATGAAAGCTTTTGTCTGCTCCTTTAGTCAATCTAAACTCTTTTCTATCCCCTCTCATTGTCTCAGTTAGGGGTGCACAAATGCTACTAAAATTCCTGATAAACTATCTATAAAAAGTTGCCAAACCATGAAAAGATCGTACCTCCATTGCACTCCTTAGCGTAGGCCATTCAATGATAGCCCTTACTTTTTTTGGGTCCATCTTAAGACCTTCCTCTAAGACAACAAATCCCAGGTATACCAACTCCTTTGCAAGTCTACATTTCTTCAGATTAACCATCAACTTCTCCTCCCTCAGCTTCTCTAAAACTCTTCTAATATGCATCAGATGCTCATCCCAAGTCTTACTGAAAATCAAAATATCATCCAAATAAACAATAACAAAACTTCCCAAAAATTCTTTCAATACCTCATTCATGAGCCACATGAATGTGCTTGGTGCATTGGTTATCCCAAATGACATGACTAACCACTCATACAAACCTTCTTTAGTTTTGAAGGCTGTCTTCCACTCGTCTCCTTCTCTGATACGGATCTGGTGATACCCACTCTTCAGGTCAATCTTCATGAAGTACTTGGCTCCACTCAAATAGTCCATTATGTCATCCATTCTGGGCAATGGAAATCTGTACTTGATTGTGATCTTATTGATGGATCGAGAATCTATACACATTCTCCACTCTCCATCTTTCTTTAGTGCTAGTACTGCAGGTACCGCACAGGGACTTAGGCTCTCTCTTATCAATCCCTTCCTCAACAACTCTTGAACTTGTCTGTTCAACTCTTCACTCTCAGCTGGAGTCATTCTATGGGCTGCCTTAATCGACAAGTTGGCTCCTAGTATCAAATCCATTTGATGACTTATCTTCTTTACTGGTGGTAAACCTTCTGGTACATTATCAGAGATAATATCTTAAAATTCTTCCAACATTTTTGAGACTTCTACTGGTACATCATCACATTTCTCTTGACTAATCTTAGGAATCAATGCAAAGAAATGACGCTCATGCTTCATTCCCTCCAAAAATTTTCTACCATCTACCAAGCAAATTCTGGCAGTACTACATACCTTTTCTTCCACCTCCTTCAAGGGCTTCAATTTATGACGAACTCCATCCTTTTTTAGGGAATATGTGTTTGCACAAACATCATGGACAATGCTCCTATCATACTACCACGGCCTCCCCAATAACATATGACATGCATCCATCGATATGATATCACACATCACCTCATCATGGTAGTCCCCAATCTTGAACTTCACTAAACACTGCTCATTGACCAAAGCTCTATGATCCTTCTGCAACCATGCAATCCAATATGTATGTGGATGCTTTCTTCTTGTTAACTTCAACTTATCAACCATCTCCTCTGAAACAAGATTGTCAGTGCTTCCACTGTCGATATTAATATCACAACACTTACCTTCACATTTGCACCTTGTGCAGAATAGACTCTTCCTCTGATTGGGTTCTTTCTCCTCATTCAACAAAGTTCTTCTAACAACTAGGGTTTCTCCCCTTTCAGCGTCTTCAGAACGCTCAGACTACACATCTTCATCTACATGTGCAACTCGTGCATTACCTTCAGGTCTTATATTTGTCCTTCCTTGATGTTACAGACACTCATATGCTTGATGCCCTTCTTCTCCACATTGGAAACAGGTTCCTCTAAAACCTCCTCTTCTAGGTATTTTCCCAAGTTGGCCTCTTCCTCTTCCTCTTTACTCACCATTGTTCTGGTCATGAGGGTGGTATGCATTATCTCCTCTTTCATTTCGACTAGTGCCAACTTCTTCACTTCTCTTTGGATCTTCATTTCGGCCTCCATAGGACCTTCCACTAGTCCTTCCGCCTTGACCTCTTCCCCTTTGTTTGTTGTTGAATCTTTTATTTAACTTCTCTTCCACCTTAAGGGAAAATTGGTACACATCTTCTATGGTGGTCATTCTGACCAGGCTTAGCTCCTCTTGAATAATTGGCCTTAACCCATTATTGTAATGGGCTACCTTCTCCTTGTTGGCATCTGCATGACCGGTTCTGATAGTAATCTTATAAAACTCCTCTGTATATTCCTTAACAGACTTGTTACCTTGCTTCAGTCCTTGCAGCTTCTTCAGCAACTCCATCTCATAGTTCACAGGAATGAACTACTTCTTCAGTTTCTCCACCATTCAATCCCATCTGGTGATCTTTGCTTTTCCTCTTCTGTTCCTCTCTAATTGGAGCTCCTTCCACCAAATACTGGCATGGCCCTTCAACTTTGTTTTCACAAACTTGCCTGATCTAGGTCCTCCACATCTTCATACTCGAAATACTCCTCCATGTCATTGATCTAATCAATAAGCTATTCCAGATTCAAATCTCCAGAATATGTTGAAACTTCAATCCTGGGTCTCTTTTTGATCTTCAAAATGGCCCTCAACAACCTAACTTTTGCATGATCTCCTACAACTTCTTGTTCTTCCTTAGATAGCTCTTCTTCAGCTTCATCTTCGCTTTCTTCTCTTGTTCTTAGCTCAAACCATCTTCGTAGCTCCTCTTGCAATGTGTTGGTAATCATTTATGTTTTGGGTTTTAAGCTTGGGTGTTTGTAGGTTTTCTCATTCAAACCCTCAATTTTGTGAGTCATGGGATCTTGCATTGTTTTGTCTATTCAGGTATTGGCCTTGTGTGGTCGGTTTCATGGTTTGTTCCTGTCGCCTTGAGAAAATGATGAGAATGTATGTGCAATTGATCAAATCTATTGACAAGCTTGTGAAATCCCAATCGGCTTCCAAAAATGGTGAAAAATTTGAGTATTATGCATTTCTCGATGTATATCAAGTTTGCATATACAAGGAGGAATCTTTCGCAGATTCCCAAGAACATTCTGCAGTTGTATACATTTCCAAATGCATATCGGGCTCAAATGGAGAATATACAAAGGTGGAATATTCCTTGGTGATTCCTTGCTTGTATATAAGGGGTTTGTATGTTTGCGCTTGTATATTTGACATACAAAGGAAATGTACATTGAAGAATATACAAGAGGGCGCACATACATGTGCTACAATGCAATGAACAGGTGATCTTTTATGTTCGCGAAACATACCAAGAAAAGATATGCATGTGGTGGGGCTCGGGGATATACAAGCGAGAATGTATGTGCGAATATACATTCAAGGATACGAAGGTGGTCACAGGGTTGAATGTATTTTGAGTTTGTATATCCAAATATACAGTGAAAAGGTACAAGAGAAAATGTACATTCAACAATATACAATGGGAAAGTGCAAATGGTCTTGTATGTTCGGCAAATCTACAAAGCAGTAGGAGGGGCATTTGGTGGGGTCCGCCTCACATATAAAGGGCTTTGTATCTCATATACAAAGGAGAATGTATATGTGGTATACATTCAAAAATATATAAGGGAAAAGGATGCAAGGCGGACCCGATGGTGCTTTCATTTTGTTCTATAGGTTCTTGGCGTCCGCAACTTGCATGTATGTGTGAGTTGTATATCGCGGATATACAAAGATGAAAAAATGTACATTCCGGACCCGATAGAAATTTTAGGTTGCTTCATAAACATTTTGGGGTCCGTGGCGTGCATGTATATAGAATTTGTACATGTCGATATCCAAAAGGTAAGATACAAGCCAGATTTCAAGGTGAATGTAATGTGTTTCATAATTTTTGAGATTCGCCTTGTATGCATGTCGCACTTGTATGTGCAATGTGATAATCATAAGAAGGAGATACAAGGCCCGGATTTGAAAGTTTTTCAAATCTGATGGATAAATGGCTGGGGTCTACCTTGTATATTAAGCAGTTGTATGTATATCCATTTTGCATATACAAGGGATTTTTGAAAGATGAACAGTGACGATTGTATATGCATTCATTTTTGCATATACAAAAGTGATAAAGGTGAAATGAAAGGAGAAGGGGTCAGCGATAGAAGGTCAAGGTGCCTACGTGGCACGATATTATTGGCTGGTTACTCTTCATGCATGTTTTGAGACCGTTGATCACAGCGATGGGTTTTTGATCGAGCGGTCGGGTTTTGAACCTGCAGCGAAGGATTTTTCCTGAGCGTGTGCGGTTGTTTTTGAGTGGGAAATTTTTAGAGGTACACCATTGCTACATTTCAGAGAGGTTGTGGGTAGCTGAAGCGTTAATGATAGAATTGCAGCGATATGGGTCGGTGATGGATGGGTCAACAACCTAATTGAAGGTGAATGTCCTTGAACGGCGGTGTGGATCCCGATTCCATCTACTTGTTCCTCTCTGTCCCCCCATAGCATTGAATATTTTTGAGCACCATTCCTCATGCATTGAATCTGGCAGATTTTTGATTTGCCTTGTAATTAATTTTTGCTGGGCACATAGTCTTGATATAAAAGCCAAACTGTGTTACTCATTTGTGTTGTTAGAAACTGGACAAATTTTGGTGCTGTAGTAGGAATACAACTTTCTGGCGACTCTATTTCAGGTGTCTTTGCGAGTTTATGAGTTGTATGTTGTATGTATTATGCATAGAATTATCAATTTCATGTTGATTTAAATGAGAAATGCTTCACTGCGTGTGTTTTGTTATTTGTCTCCAGACTGAATGTGTTTTTCTTCTAACTCTGAACATCTAAGGGGTGTTATAGATTCTAGAATATAGGTTTTCTATATTGAATACTTAGTCTCTTACTTCTACTCAAGGAGTAGGCTGAATGTTTTGGATTAAGTGTTGAGAAGAATACATTGTAGTAAGGATGTTTGTAAGCAGAAATAACTAAATACTCTCTCTTGGGTATTGTCTGTAAGGCAGACATTTTAGAAACCCCTTGAAATCTGATTATTGTCTTAGGTCTGTGGTAAACATTCACATATATATGTCTACTGACTTCGAGCCCTGGATAGGCACCGATCTGGTCTGGTATCTCTGTTGTAACCCAAAGTCCTAGTTTTGCATCCATATATAAATCAAACTCAAACTTCAACTTCAAAATTTTTAGGACTTTAGAAGTAGTTTTAGGACCCAAAATCCTCTGTCTACAACTAAATATAGGCCCAAAGTTAGCCCCTTTACACTTATTCCATAGTTTTGGCCTACATCATAGAGGATTTATTTGCTTTGTTTCAACATCTGAGTAGTTTCATGTGCATATGTTGTAGATGTTGAGTAGGGAATACTCCCCTTGGTTCTACAGAGCCTAAAGAAGAAGAGGAGATATTTATAGAGTCTATCTCCTCTACTGTTGGCCCTTGGCCCAGGAATCCTGTTGATCACTAATGGCTATTTTGTAGGGATTACTGGGAATAAGCATCCAGTTTGGGAAAATAACCAACACAATGCGTCGATTTGCCTTTGTAGGACTCTAAAACCCTCTTCCGTCAAAGCATTCCTCCCAATACAATTTCTTTATGGAGGCATCTTGATTTCCGTAGCAAACCCACAACCTCAGGTCCTGGTGCAAACTACCTCACAGTTGGCGATCTATCTACACTCAGGAACCCTTGCTCTGATACCACTTGATGAAGGGGGTAAATCACAAAACACAACAACAAAAATTGCACACAGAAAACAGAATGATCTTTTATTAATATGGAAAAAATATTACATTACAATAGCTAAAATACAATCAAAGGAATCAATCCTCCACAGGCTGCAACACACTACAACTACACATCACTAGGCTCTGGAATCTTCTTCCTTCTGTAAATCCCAAATTAGCTAGGGTTTGTGTTTTCCAAACTATTCTTGACTCTACACTTTCCCCCTTAACTCTACTACTACCTAGGGTTCCCAAAATAAACATAAATAGCACTTTTTGGTGGTCTCTAGCTAAATTTCAAAATTTACAACTCCCTCCAAAAGTAGGCCAACTTCTGAGAAGCATAACTTTTGATCCGGGTGTCCGATTGACGAACTATTTTATGTACTAGAAAGCTCGCGATGTGAACTATCACATTGGAAATTCTTAAATGGATTTCTATCAACTTTTCAGGACATTATGGGATGTTTTAGTGCCTCATATCTCATTTTAGAAATTTTCAGGGGCTTTTTAGAAAATAAAAACATTATTATCTTTTAGCTCACAAATGATCTTTGCCTGATTCCTTCACCAAAGGTCTTATATTTCAGTTATGAAGCTTTCTATAACTTTTTGCTTCAATCTGTACCCAAATACAAACTTTCCTAAAATGGCAGTCAAACTTTCTAAAACTCGTAGTTTGCTATTTTTAGCAGTTTGGAAAAATTGAAAGTCCTACATCATTATTCAGGAGATTATGGAACCAGAAACACTAATTATGGAAATAAATGAAAACAACTGCAATGATTTTGAATTAACTTCTTTTTGGGTGATGCAAGATTGCCCTTACACCACTGGATGCTACTTCATCAATACTCCACAACAGAATGGTGCCGCAAAGTGGAAGAATAGGTTCTTGAAAGAGATGGCCAATTGTATGATTCACTCCAAGTCCTTGGTACCTCAGTATTGGGTAGAGGGCATAAACTGTGCATGTTATATCCATAATTGAGTACCTCATCGAGTTGTAAAGGGGGTTACTCCTTTTCAAGCTTGGATTAGTCAGAAACCCATGATTAAGCACTTTACGACGTTTGGTTCTCTTGCATGGGCCCATATTCCAGCAGAGAAACACAAGGCTATGGATCCACAGAGTAGGTCTTGCATATTTGTTGGGTATCCTAAGGGTGTGAAAGGCTACATCTCCTTCATCCCACTACTCATGATCTATTCATCGAGAGGAGTGTTCAGTTTGAAGAGGATGCTTCTAATTCTCCTCCTATCATTTCTCCCTCCACTATAACTTTGGAGTCATTCTGACATGATGATAGTTCTTTGGAGGCTCCTAACCCTCCTGATCTTGATGAGGATTCTTTTGCCTCTTCATTTGATGGTGATAATGATGATGAAGATTTATCATCTCCACCTAGTCATCATTCAGAGATTGATGATTCTCCCCTAGAATCTCCTACCAGGCCTCTTTGGGCTTGATAGATATTGGAGTCACTAGGTGATTGGCTTGTTGATCCTTTAGATGATAGAAGAATAAAGTCATAGTTTGAATAGGCTCCACATCTCTTCATTGCTACAACTTTCGATCCACAGTCGGTTCGAGAATCTTCTAGTGTCCCCGAGTGGGATGCTGCTATGCAGCAAGAGTTCAGTTCCTTGGAGAGGAACCACACATGGGACTTAGTCCCCCTTCCTAAGGGAAGGAAACTTGTCTGATGCAAGTGGATCTATTGAATAAATTTTTTTTGTAGATGGGTCGATTGATAAGCATAAGGCTGGCCTGGTCATGAAAGGATTCTCCTAGGTTCTTGAGATTGACTACTCTGAGACTTTTGCGCCAGTTGCCAATATGACTTCCATCTGACTTGTTCTTGCTATTGTTGCATCCCATCATTGGGAAGTTCATCAGATGGATGTGAAGAGTGCCTTTCTTCATAGAGACCTTCAGGAGGATATATACATGGGGCATCCACAAGGGGTTCATTTAGGGTACTTCACTTGTTTTCCATCTTCGGAAGTATCTCTATGGCCTCAAATAGGCCCCTAGGGCTTGGTATGCCAAGATGGACTCCTTCCTTCTAACAGTTAATTTTTCACAATGTCATTCTAATCTAAATGTGTATATTCTATAGAAGGATGATACTCTCACATTCCTTGTTCTCTATGTTGATGACTTGTTGCTTATAGGGAGTTCCTCATCCACCATCAAGGCAGTGAAAACTACCCTTCATGATCAATTTTTGATTTCAAACTTGGGACTTCTACATTACTTCTTGGGGATTGAGATCACTCAGTCTTCATCAGGTATCTTCCTTTCACAACCCAAGTATGCACTTGACATGCTCTCTAGATTTCGCATGGCTGACTGTAAGCTTGCGCTAACTCCATTTCTGTTAGGAGTCAAACTTGAGGCTAAGTGTTCTCTTTTGGTGGATGACACTTTGTATCGATAGCTTGTTGGGAGACTCATCTATTTGACTCATATGAGGCTAGACATTTCATATGATATGAGCATGGTCTCTCGGTTCATGCAGGAGCCACATGAGCTACACTAGAAATCAACTAAGTGAATTCTTCACTATGTACATGGCACTCAGTTATGGGATTCATTATGCAATGAGCATGGATATTGACTTGGTGGGACACATAGATTCAGATTGGGAAGATTCTTAGGATTGCAAGTCTAATTTAGGGTATTGGTTCTCTCTTGGTTCTAGTCTAGTTTCTTGGTCGAGTAAGAAGCATTCTACTATTGCTCTTTCATCTACAGAGGCTAAGTATCGAAAACTAGTTAATGCTACTATTGAGGCTATTTGGCTTCAAAATATTCTCACTAGGTTTGGTATTCCCTTCTGGAAGCCTACAGTCATATTTTGTGACAACTAGAGTGTGATTCAGATATCTCACAATCCAGTCCATTGTCAGTAGACCAAACACATTTAGATTCACATGCACTTCATTCGGGAGTTGATTCATGAGAAGATCATTGATCTCAGGTATTGTTCGACATCTGAGTAGATCGCTGACATCTTCACCAAACCCTTCATTGAGAGCAAGTTCCTTCATCTGTGAGCTTTGCTAGGAGTGTGGTAGGTGTCCACTTTAGGGGGGTCTTTCAGTCCTTCTCTTTACTCTCTTTATTCTCTCTTTTGGGGAGGAGTTTTTTTCCACTGGGTTTTCTCCTTTTCTCTGTTTGTGAGATATTTTTTGTACATGGGTATGTTAGTTGCTGTTGCACCAAAAGATCGACCTATTAATGCCCGATACAACCACTTGATTTAACAAGCACAGGAGGCGGTTAAGCCCTTGTCGCAAACCACCATAGCGCAACGCTAAACAAGGAGACCAAGGGCCACACCTTGCAACAATCCCCTTCCCAGCGCAAGCACGGGGTTTGAACCTGTGACCTCAGCTCTGATACCAATTGTTAGTTTTCGTTGCACCAAAAGATCAACCTATTAATGCCCGATACAACCACTTGATTTAACAAGCATAGGAGGTGGTTAAGCCCTTGTCGCAAACCACTGCAGCGCAACACTAAACAAGGAGACCAAGGGCCACACCTTGCAATAGGGTACCTAACATGGCCTTGTTGTCAGGACCCATTCTTGCATTCTTACTTTCGTCAGGTTCTCCTTAAGTTGCACTTAAGGAGGGGTGTTAGTGTGAATAGGGATATTACCTAGCTAGTTTTTTCCCTTGTTGTGTGGATAATTCATATTATTTAACTATTTATTAGTTAAATAATATTAACACACATATTCACATGTTAAGTTGACTTAGTGAGCCTTCTAGATATTTCTAGTTGTTTCTAGTTGTTGATAGTTGTTGATAGTTGTCTTATAGTTGTCATATCCTACACATTGAAACTAGTTGGCATCTTGACCTCTATTTGTCACATGTAATAGGAATATGACACTTGTCACATGACTACAACTTCTTACCTATCATCCTTGCCTTTATAAGCAAGGCATGTCTCTTCATTTTGTAAGGTTGGAGCTATAGTTCTCTCTTAATGCTATTATAACATTTGAGCATTTATATTATTCTCTCACAGTACTGTTATGCTATTCATTTCTTTTTTGCATTATAGTTCATTGATTCTAATTCTTTTAATTTGATTCTAGGTTATATTCTTTTTCAAGATTCTAACATGTGAGAGGCGATGAGTGTAATGTTGTTTTAGATTTGTGTAATCTAATATTTTATGTAATTTATATGAAGTTATTGATTTCAATAAAATGAAACATATGTGAGTTGTTTGCATTTTATTGTGTGGTTTGTGTGGACTTTGAGTTGTGTGTTGGTGGAGGGGAGTACCCTCTACATTATATGGTATCAGAGCCAGAGGTCTTGAGAGTGTAGAGTCTACACCAGGACCTGCGGGTAGAGAAGAGGAAGTGGTTGTGGGAAGCTCAAAAGGACTTGCAGGTGGGAGAGAGTCCCGAACAATTGAGGGCTAAGAAGACGTGAAGGAATTTATTTTATAAATTGAGAGTGTGATGTGTAGAAGATTGCAGCAACATGAGGATATTCATAAGGAATCCCGTGATATGGGAAGGTTGGAACAAGTACCAAAGGAGGAAGATCTCATTGATGATGGTTGATATAACCATGAGAGTGGATAGATTGGAAGCAAGGCAAAAAGAAGAATTGGTCAAGCATGATGAAGATAAGCATGAGGATGCAATAGTATGCTTGGATGAAAGCATGGGAAAAGAGAGAAAGAGTGAATTTGCAACAGTGGCTGAGTGTCCTTTGGAGGACGTGAAAGCCTTAGCAGATGGAAAAGAGGTTGTAGTTGAAAATGAAGATGAAGAGGTGGGCAGCGAGAATGATGAGGTTGAAAATGCAACTATGCAAATTGAGATGGCAATGATAAAGCTTGAGAATATTGCAGTGAATGGTGAAGACAATGATGATTTAATGTTATAGGTTTTGGTGGTAGAAGAAGAGTGGTTTGATAAGCTTGCTGATGGAGGAGAGAAGATGAATGTTACAGTGAAAGATGAAGAAGATGATGTTGGAGCAATGAAGAAGGATGAGGTAATTTTTGATATTGAATTCATTTATGATGATGATTATTTACCTTCTATGATGAGATTAAAAGAGAATGTAGTTGTAGAAGATGAAGTTGTAGTTGTAGATTGGTATGTGGAAGTTGCATATTTGTGTAGAGATTGTAGAGGATGTTGTAGGTAGAACTTGGTGGGGTGGTTGGTTTGTGGTGGGTTGGATCCCATGAAGGAGGAGAGGAGAGTAGAGAGTATTTGACAGAGGAGAACGATACATGGTGGATGCAAATCCATGAGAGGAAAGAAGAGCGGTGAATGGAGTTGTGGGAGAAAGATGACATTTGTTTCGACATGGTTCTGGCAAAGGAAGAAGAAGTAGTTTGGTGCACATCCCATAGCAATGGAGTTCATTGCAGATTGCTTGTAGTCTAAAAGGTTGATTCTATCACTCAACTCCACCTTTGTGAGCCTATACTCACAAATTGTCCTACCTAGCGTGTCTAATGCAGGAGCATTCAGGAAGACTGGCAATCAACATCACCCAAAATTTTTTTAGCTTTGGTTTTCTATTTTGATTTGGTTTGGTGGTATTTTCCATTTCTTGACATCAAGAAACATCTTATGTGATAAGATTTGTGAAATTTGAAATTGCACCGGTTCACTGTTTTAAAGGCCCTACAAGCAATTTTAAGGAAATAATTGTTCCTGGAAATCTATGAGATTTGGGTGAAAACCCTATTATATGAATATTATTAGATGTAGTCCACATTTAATGCAAAAGATTTCATGGTCAATTTCCACTTGGTTTGGGAGAATTTAAAATTCTCTATTCACTGCTAGCAATTTGCGGGAATTTTAAAATCTTGAGTTTTATGAAGGATGGATTGAAATGTCTTGGTGGGAAGTTTTGTAAGGTCCTTCCAAACATCTGGGCAAGATTTTGTGTGAAGATAAGATTATGGGTAAAATTTATGGTAAACGCCAGTTTTTAGGTTAACTAGCGCATAGTGTTGAAGTTACGAAGTGAAATTTCTTCTCCAATTTATTTATGAAAGATCAAAGGTATTATTCAAGGTATTTAATTTTTAAAATTTATTCCTTGATGCATTTTGAAAGGTGAATAAAATTTCATTTTGATGCACAACTACTCACGGGTAAAACAACAAATGGTAATTATTTCTTTTAGTTGTTACACAGACAAATTTTGATTGTAAACATTGATATCATCATCTATTTGAAGACACAGGGGTATGGAGAGGTAAGAGGCACGTATCTTGGGCCTTATTGATTATAAAATTAATGTTTAGACCTCAGTTTTAGTGGGCATCTTCAAAAAACATGAGAGGAGGAAGGTACCTCATTATTAAGGAAGTCTAAGGGGTTTTCAATGCCTCTTTAGAGGCAGAAAATAAACTAAAATAAAATAGAAATAAAAGTGAAGATGGAGTGCCTAAGTAGATATAATAAATGCCTCTCTTTGGAAAAGATAGAAGCATGAGTAATGACTACCATGATGATGCCTAAATGAGAATTCTAATGCCTCTTTGAGGTTGCAAAAAGGCAAGGAAAATAAGGGAAAGTTGTTGAAGGGTTTGGAAAGAGTTTGGGGAGCTATTTTGAAAAAGATATTCAATGCCTCATGTGGAGGCATAAACTATGGCAAAAATTGTTGGAGTAGGTGTGTTGTACACCTTGCATAATATTGATATTATTTTATTATGTAAAATAAATATTTAATTGTGGTGCATCATGTGATGTGTTTAGCCACATTGGATATTTATTTGGATGATGGACTTGTAGTCATTGTATGTAACATTGGGTTAATTACTTTATTTGTAATTATTTGATTAATTGGGAAAACTTAGTACTAGTTGAAGTTAGATGTTGCTTTTGAGCTTTGATCGAGCATAACAGGTGCATACGAAGTCAGATTTTAGACTTATTATAGGCATTGGAAAGGTATTTATAAGAACTACACAGTGGTACAAGTTTAGAGGTGATATTCTAAGGTTTGTTTAGATTATATTAGTTTGAGCTCGTTTTGATCCCTTTGACTTTTGGTGATTTTGTGAGTCAATGGCAAATCAAATCTGGGATGATTTGGTGTTTGAATCATTGTAGACTTACATGTTTATCTCTAATTATCCTTGGTTGACAACATTATACATGTATTGTTGTGTTTGCATGTTGCATTGTAAGATCTACAGGTTGTGCAGTGTTGTAAGTTGTCTATGCTTACATGTTGCATCTATGACTTGGATGTGGGTTGTCTATGCCTATAGATGTTTTAGTGTTGATGCAGATTTTGATTTGTGTCTTGGGTTAGTCACATGTTGCATTGGTTTTTCTTGTCATATGAGATATAGAGAGATGGTATTACCTGATATAATCATGATATGGGATGGGACCTATGTTTGTTGACTATATGATATAGTTGTGTGAGACTCGATGGGAGTTTGGTGCAAGTACATTAGGTGCTGATCATGATGCCATGGATGTTCCTTATTTGGTTGGGACTTTGGCATGACATGATTGTTTTACATGTGCAGGTTTGGTGGTGATTGGATTGATGTTTGGTTTACAGGTTTTGTTCATCTTCTTGGTTTTGGAGATTATGGTTTACTTGACCTTTTGGGAGCCGTGTCATTTCTAGTGGGATTCTTTGATTGTGTTGAGGGCATGGATGATCTTCATGTAGGAGATGTTTATCATGATGTCATGGGTAGCTTGGTTACATGTTTTAGTTAGAGCTTTTGACAGTGATGGGTTTGATGGTTTGATGGTTTGATGTTTGATGTTGTTGCCATGTATAGCTTGGTATCACACTTCAGTGGGAGCTTTGGTAGGATATGGTTATCTTCATGTGATTTGGAGATGTTGACATCTTGGTGGGTATGTGCAGGATCATGATGGGCCAAACTATACCTCTAAGTGGCAATGAAAATACAAAAAAATAGACTTAATCAAGTTCATGTGAAAATTTGAATGGATTATCTACACAATTTGAAAAAGATGTAAGAAAAAAATTTGTAGAGAATTGAATCTAGTTTATGGGCTACTATTTAAAAAAAAAAACTAAATTACTTAGTGAAAAATGAATATTTCAATGAACAACTATTAAATTTTTTAGAAAAAATAAAAAGTGGGTGTCATTCTAGCCAACCTAACTATGAGCAAAAAAATATTTTTTTTGAAACTTTCAAAATAAGTAGAGGACTCATGCTCGGATGTGACACATATTTTTTTGAAATTTCTTTCCAATAAAATAATTAGTTATGATTTTTTTACTGACTTTTTTTAAAAACTAAATAGTAATTTTCCAGCCAACCTAACTCGATCAAAAAAATTGGAATTCAATTTTTTTTAACCTATAGCCAGAAAAGCATAAAGTGTGATGTAGCTTTTGGATCTCAAAAAGCTGAAACAGTTTGAAAGTTATGGATTTTTTTCAATCAGTGTGTCCATTAGGATTTCAGACACACACTATATAGAAAATTATTAATAATTATTTAATAAAATGATAACCAAACAAATCTTATATTTTTAGAAAGATGACAATTTTTTCTATAAGCCCTTTTCCCTTTATCAATTTTGCATAAAACAAAGTCGTCAACACAAAAGGTGAAGTTTGAAGAAGAGAGTGAAACCTGCAAAAATGTTAGAATTGAGGGAAAATAAACTATGACAGTCCCAAGCCTACATACAAGGAAAAAGCGAAGAAAAATGGATATCCGTTATTAATGGATATCCATTTTGCTTTGGTAAAATATCATTTTCTTTTTTTGCAAAATCGATATCCATTTTAGGTTTGCCAAAACAGATATCCGTTTTGCTTTACCCTATTCTTTTCATTATTTTTTAGTTTGTTAGTTTGCAAGGTTAAATAGAATCGACCCATTTAAGCTTTCTACTAGATTTAATCTGGGTTTACGTTGGGTCAGTGATATCAATCAATTTCCTTGATGATTATATTAATCTGAAGTTATTCTCTTTATCTCAAATCTATCCTTCACTGGTATAAAAAATATGAGCCTTTATTTGTATAGATACAATCATAAATTTTATATATATCTATGAGTATGTCTTTTTTGTTAGGCACTTAAGTAATCTGTTGGATGACCATCTATTAGTGCCTTTTTATAATCAATTGCTAACTTGCTCACTGGTGCTAAATCTAAAAGATATTGATGAGTCTTTTCGTTGCAATCTTTAATTGTTAATATGATAGCTTTCAGATAAGTTGTAATTATTTACAAGTTGACGATTTAGATGATTGATTATATCATGCATTGGTCTTTGATTAAAAGAGGTGCTTTTGTTGTTAAATAGGAATATGGGTTTATTATGATTTTATGTGTGTTCTTATGTGAAGAATTACTACAACTAAAATTATGCGTAATTAATCTTTTCCTTAATAGAATAGAGGATTAAAAGTCTCAGAGAGAAAACATCTTTGGTTATTTAAATGATTTCTTATTCTTATGTAGCTTTCTAGCTTAAAGATGTAAAGAGCTATAAACATCTAGTAGGAAATAATAGATAGGCTGTTAGCCTCCTCTTAGTTTACTTAGTTCAATTTATGTAGTATTGTTATGCAATAATTATATATCAGCTTGGTTACCTTATGTTAAATTATAGGTTAACAACATATAGCATGGAGGGTGCCACTTCTTACGGTTTCCTTATATTATGGAACTTAGAATCTCACAAATATTGGTTTTTATCTTCATTAGTATATTAGTCACTTATTGTCAACAAATGAAGTTTTCTTATTTAGTACAAGTTGAGTCGAGATTGGAAAGTAATTGTATGGTTAGGGTTATGTTGTAATTAATTAAGTCACTGTGAGAATTAGAACCATTATAGTACATTGACAATAAAGATTTCACCTATTCTTTTGTGAATCAAGGAATATGATTGTATGTTTGGATATTTTCAAATGCATGATGTTGTTTTAAATGCTAGTTTACGAAGATATATATGTTAATTTGTAAATCAAAGTTACCCATCTTGTGATCTTGTATTTTCGATATAATAGCTATTCCACATGTGATATCTAAAGCTTCAGTCATGATCCTCATAAGGTACTTTTATAATTGAATTGTATTGATAGGAGGCATTTGAATTATGCAGTACTTTTATTTGATTGAAAAGTGTATAAAGTAGTAACTTCTTATTGGTATTGATAGTTCTTAAGATAGTTAAATAAGAATGATGTAGTTTGTTTAGTGATGTTAGGATAAACTATAGTCAATGTATTCATGTCTTCTTGTATAACCACCACTACCAACCATAAGCTTGTGGTAACACCTACGAAGAGTACACTTTTTGAGGATCCATCACAGATTGAGGATTCACCAAATACATAGGGTTAAGTGGACCTTTAGTATTTGATGTAGCTATTCAGCATGTAGATTGTATATAGATTTTAAGACATGACATATGCCACATTTTGTAAAAAATGTTTTGAGTTGGCATATTTTCCAAATTTTTGTATATGTCTACCATTATGGACTAGATTTTAATATATATACACTTTGATATACAATATAATTTAAATTCCTTATGTGCATGTATTCCTACTTTGAAACTTAAAAGTTTGATGTATAATCAGTTTACAATGGTTGAGTTATGATCAATAACATGTTATAGATTGATTTCTTGTTAGATATGATTGTTTTTCTTGGTAGAAAGATGATATATGTTTTTTCATACCTCAAGACATAACTTGATCTTAGTTGCCATGTGATTGTAGTTTTAGTTATATATAGGATTTTCATGAAATGATAAATTTGAATGGTTCACACATGTGTAGAGCCATAGAATACTTTTATCTCCTCCATATGTAGTTGTAGCTCTTCATTTTTTAAGTACAAACATCAAAAAGTAGTTTTAGATAACTAATTTCAGCGTCAAAACTTCATTTCTAGCCTCATTTCTTCATGTTTTCTCCATTTTCAGTCTTATTCAGGACATTGGCAATCTAGAACAACAATTTGGTACCTCATGGAAGGATTCAACAATCATATTTAAGGCTATAATTCTCATACATGATTATAAAGTTCATTTTCATTTAGCTCCAAGACCTCGATTCCTTCATCTTTGACCATTTCTAGATATGATTATGTAGGTACAATAGTGATATAGGTCTGAAAATCAATTTGTTTCATGGCTGGTATAGCAAATTAGGAGTTTGAAATCATTCCTTCCTTCAATTATGTAAATTAGGATAAAACTCTTTATGACTGTCCTATAAGTACACTTGGTTGACTTTGGAGAATATTCTAGAGATTTCCACAATTGGAGATTTGTTGTGAAGCCTCTAGTTTCTAAGGATGTGATCTGCCCTTTGGAAGAAAATAATAGTCAAAACACAGTCTTGTAGATGTTAGTTAAGAACACAATACAAATTTCAAACAACATAGTAAAAAGAAAGAGGGATTAGATTAAATAAAGGCCAAAAACTTATTGTATTGAAGAACTTTCATCTTTTACTCTTTATTTATTTCTCTCCCTCTATTCCCTTCTTCTTGCCTCCAAATTCTATGATATATTATATGTTAGAATTATTTTTGTGTCATTGGCTGTGTATTTTAAATTTTTAGCCATCCCAAGATGGCCTTCATGAGTAGTGTTACACTAACAACAAATTTCTTCATGCATTTGTAATAGTTTGACATACTTTGATGATTTTTGGATATTGGTTTCTTAGCATGGTCTTAGATGCATTTGGATGCTCCTGGAGGTCCTAGTTGACTTATATGCTTTGGATGCACTTGTTTTTTTCCACATATCTCATTTAAGTCAATTTGATGGTTTCCTTGTGTGTCCCTTGGTTAAGGTTTGACATTCTTTTGATTGTGGAGTCTTGTTTGGTTCATAATGCATTTGGTTTTTCATGAGGCTCTTGGTTACATGGGTAGGATGGGCTTAAGTTATTATTGCTTTAGGAGGTCTTGGTTGAGTATGGTTTGTATTCCCATAGTTATGTCTTGATATTTTGGACTTATGAGTTTGCATGTTATCATTGTGAGATATGCATGTGTGGTTATTACATGATGAAGTATGCTTTTGTGATATTATCTATATGCCTTTGTTCTAATCTTAAATGATAAAATTTTGAGGGTGAATTTGGTTTGATTTGTGATGACATTGTGTGGATTTTATAGTCATTAAGTTGTTTCAAGGTAATTTATTTGTCAAGCATGGCTAAATGAACTATATCAAGTAAATGAAGTTAAAATCATGATGATCACAACACCATACAATCCTCATGTTGTTAGGAGATCAAAGACTAGAGTGGCCTCATGCTCAAACCTTCATTGGGCTGTTAAAATGTACAAAACAATCATATAAGACAATCATGAAGTTATCATCATGAACAAGGGGATTATATCAAAGTGACATGTATAATAGAGTTATCAAGGTCATGAAATAATAATAAAGTGAAAATATCATCTGGAAGTGAATAGAACAATCCATGCAACTCTGAAAAGAACACATTTCATACAAGGGTTCTAACATTGCCTACTATTGTCATAGTCAAACAACAGTGTTATGAGGTCTTTCATTCATGAAATTACTATGCAAAGAGGGTTTATAAGTCTCATTAGGGTTTGTATAAATGATATAATGGATTTATAAGGTTGTCAAACACCAAAATGGATGATTTATGAGTTTTGGGACTGTCACAGTCCATGTACAACTTGTTGTCCTCATTGACTGTTATTAGAGTTTTCAATGTTTTTACTTAATAAATCCATGATCCTTTGTCATGGAACATCAAGAGGATGAATATAGACACACTTATGACAAGTGGATTTCATGAAATTCATAAGGGGATACCAAACCAATTCAGGACTGTTCTAATAAAACAAGAGAGGACTGCCAAATACATAGTGGTTGTCCCAACACTTATATAACTGTCATAATAGTCCATAAACACCACTTGTCATCATGATCAATCAAAGATACGATTAATGACATGAAGATAATCTAATTTATAGGTTCAAAACAAGATGGAGGAGGTGGTATAAAGTTCCAAATGCAAAGGAATGATTGTTTGTTAAAAAGATACACATGGTTGTCCAAAACTGCCCTTTATGACTATCCTAAAACAACATCATGTATATGGTCATAAAAGACATCAAACTTTGAGAATAAACTTGTCATTGGATAAGGAGTTGAAGGATAAAGTTTATAAGTATCCTATATGAAAATCCAATCATTGTTTCACCAAAAATATTCAAAAATCAATCTCAAACTACTCATGAATAGTCATGTACAATTGGGACAACCATGCCCATATTTTGAGTTCAAACTGCATGCTTATGAAAAATTGATGAAGATGAAGAATGGGGTCAAAAGGAAAGATGGAATGGTGGAGGTAAATTATATAAACCAGATAAGTGACACAAACTTGTGAAGTTATGACATTGCAACAAATTTGACTAGAGACAAGAATTATAACAGCCTCCTTCCTTAAAACCTAGTCAAGAAAATTTTTGTTTTTGATGCCATTCCCAAAAATCCTTCTACAAAAATTCCCCAAAACCTCTTAAAATCACATGTATCCCCTTATGAAACTAGGCTCTTTGCTGGTACATTGTTCCCTAAGAGCAAAGTCACTTAAGATCCTAAGAGCAAAAACCTTGCCAGGTGCCATATTTTTTGTTCTGCTCATCGTGGGGCCAAACAAAATTCTCCAACGCATAGAGGTGGGTAGGTAAATGCTAGAGGAGGTCTCATTTTGTGCTCCAAGCATCCCAGTCATTTTGGGCAACAGGCTACCAACAAAGTCTCTTAAGATCCCTAAGATGAAAAAACTGCCAAACTTTGATGGAGTAGTTCTCAGAATTCGTGGAAGATGGGAATGTTCCATTTGAACCTACAGGTGTACGTGGGGTCTATCCACAATAACCTCTCTTGGTTTTGGTTAACTCTAGTCCATTTGACCGTGTTGAAATCAAATGCATTCTTGCAAAATGCTTTAGTTTCATGCAGTGGAAAGGTGCTAGGAGTGACATTTTGCATTCCATAGCTCATGAGGCCAAATGGACTTTGCCAATGCATTAGGGTGGTTGGGTAAATGCCAAGGGAGGTCTCATTTCGTGCGCCACGTATCCTAGTCGTTCTGAGCAACAGGCTACCGACAAAGTCCCTTAAGATCCCTAAGAAGGAAAAATTGCCAAACTTGATGAAGCAGTTCTCAGAATTTGTGGTAGCTGAGAACATTCCATTTAGACCTAAAAGTGCATGTGGGGTCCGTCCACAATAACCTCTATGAGTTTTGGTCAACCCCAATCTATTTGACCGTGCCGAAATCAAATGCATTTTTTCAAAATGCTTTAGTTTCATGCAACACAACCTTGCCAGGTGCCTTATTTTTTAATATGCTCATCATGAGGCCAAACCTACTATGCCAATGTGTCAGGGTGGATGGATAAATGTTATGGAAGGTCTCATTTCATGTGCCAAGTGCACCAATCATTCTGGCTTGCAAGCTACCAATAAAGTGACTTTATCGGTAGCTTATAGCCTGGAACTACTGAGACCCTTGGCACATGAAACGAGACCTCCCCTAACATTTACCCACCCACCCCAATGTGTTGGCATAGTCGGTTCGGCCCCACGATGAGCAGAACAAAAAATATGGCACTTGGCAACGTTGTGCTACATGAAACTAAAGCATTTTGCAAGAATGCATTTGATTTCGCCATGGTCAAACAAACTAGAGTTGACCAAAACTAAAAGAGGTTATTGTGGAAGGACCCCACATGCACCTATAGGTGTAAACAAAACATTCCCAGCTACCACAAATTCTGAGAACTGCTCCGTCAAAGTTTGGTAGTTTTTGCTCTTATGATCTTAAGTGACTTTACCGATAGCCTGTTGCCCGGGATGACTCGAACACTTGGTGCATGAAAAAAGACCTCCCATGACATTTACCTACCCACCCCGATGCTTTGGCATAGTCTGTTCGGCCCCACGAGCTATGGAATGCAAAATGCCACTCCTAGCACCTTTCCACTGCATGAAACTGAACAATTTTGCAAGAATGCGTTTGATTTCGACACGATCAAACGGACTAGAGTTGACCGAAACCGAGAGAGGTTATTATGGATGGACCCCACGTGCACATGTAGGTCCAAACAGAACAGTCCTGGCTGCCACAAATTCTGAGAACTACACCATCAAAGTTTGGCAATTTTTTCATCTTAGGGATCTTAAGGGACTTTGCCAGTAGCCTGTTGCCTGGAACGATTGGGACGCTTTATGCATGAAACGAGACCTTCCCTGGCATTTACCTACCCACCTCGATGCATTGGCATAGTTCATTTGGTCCCATGATCTATGGAATGCAAAATGTCACTCCTAGCACCTTTCCACTACATGAAACTGAAGCATTTTGCAAGAATGCATTTGATTTCGATACGGTCAAATAGACTGGAGTTGACCAAAACTGAGAGAGGTTATTGTGGATGAAATCCATGTGCACCTATAGGTCCAAATAGAACATTCCCAGCTACCATGAATTCTGAGAACTACACCGTCAAAGTTTGGCAGTTTTTTGGTCTTAGGGATCTTAAGGGACTTTGTTGGTAGCCTATTGCTCGGAATGACTGGGATGTTTGGCACATGAAACAAGACCTCCCCTAGCATTTACCTGGCCACCTTGACATGTTGGAATAGTTTGTTTGGTCCCACAATGAGAAGAACAAAAATTATGGCACTTGGCAAGGTTTTTACTCTTAGGATCTTAAGTGACTTTGCTCTTAGGGAACAATGTATCGGCAAAGACCCTAGTTTTCATAAGGGGAGACATGTGATTTTAAGAGGTTGTGGGGAATTTTTGTAGAAGGTTTTTTGGGAATGGCATCAAAAACAAAAATTTTCTTGACTAGGTTTTAAGGCAGCAGGCTGCTATAATTCTTGTCTCTTGTCAAATTTGTTGCAATGTCATAACTTCACAAGTTTGAGTCACTTAGCTGGTTTATATAATTTACCACCACCATTCCATCTTCCCTTTTGACCCCATTCTTCATCTTCATCAAGTTTTCATAAGCATGCAGTTTGAACTCAAAATATGGTCATGGTTGTCCCAATTGTACATGACTGTTCATGAGCAGTTTGAAATTGATTTTTGATTGTTTTTGGTGAAACAATGATTGGATTTTTCATATAGGATACTTAGAAACTTTATCCTTCAACTCCTTATCCAATGACAAGTTTATTCTCAAAGTTTAATGTCTTTTATGACCATTTAGACGATGTTTTAGGACAATCATAAAGGGCAGTTTTGGATAGCCATGCATATCTTTTTAACAAACAATCATTCCTTTGCATTTGGACCTTTATACCACCTCCTCCTTGTTTTGAACCTATAAATTAGATTATCTTCATGTTATTAATGGTATCTTTGATTGATCATGACGACAAGTGGTGTTTATGGACTATTATGATAGTCATATAGGTGTTGGGACAACCACTATGTATTTGGCAGTCATCTCTTGTTTTATTAGAACAATCCTAGAATTGGTTTGGTAGCCCCTTATGAAATTCATGAAATCCACTTGTCATAAGTGTGTCTATATTCCTCCTCTCGATGTTCCATGACAAAGGATTATGGATTTATTAAGTAAAAATATTAAAAACTCTAATAACACTCAATGAGGATAGCAAGTTGTACATGGATTGTGATAGTCCCAAAACTCATATAAATCATCCATTTTGGTGTTTGACAACCTTATAAATCCATTAGATCATTTATACAAACCCTAATGAAACTTATAAACCCTTTTTGCATAGTAATTTCATGAATGAAAGACCTCATAACATTGTTGTTTGACTATGACAACAGTAGGCAATATTGGAACCCTTGTATGAAATGTGTTCTTTTCACAGTTGCATGGATTGTTCTATTCACTTCTAGATGATATTTTCACTTTATTGTTATTTCATGACCTTGATAACTCTATTATACATGTCATGTTGATATAATCACCTTGTTCATGATGATAACTTCATGACTGTCTTGTGTGATTATTTTGTGCATTTTAATAGCCCAATGAAGGTTTGAGCATGAGGCCACTCTAGTCTTTGATCTCCTAACAATTTGAGGATTGTATGGTATTGTGATATTCATGATTTTAACTTCATTTACTTGATATAGTTCATTTAGCCATGCTTGACAAAAAAAATACCTTGAAACAACTTAATGATTACAAAATCCACATGACATCCAATCACTACATATTCATGACATCCAATCACTACATATATAACCATCAAATGATTGATTTGAAGAGATATACGAGTTTATACTTAAATATGACATCTAATTACTGATTTGAAGAGATATACTAGTTTATTGTTAAAATATTCATGACATCCAATCACTACATATATAACCATCAAATTTAGCATTAAACATAATAAAAAAACACACCTTTAAGAGTGTACTACTAAAATCACATGAAATGGCTATCAATTATTAGCACCAAATGTGAAGAAACACTAGGAGGATATGTAAGATGAAAAACTATTATATTGTTTAACCACTGATCTCATTCCCTTGGATACAATATTCTTTAACCACTAATCTCAATCCCCTGGAGAAACACTAAGAGGATAAGTAATACAAATATAAAATATAAAAAATGTTTCCACGATGGAAGCTAAATGCTTTAACCATTGATCTCAATCCCTTGGATACAATAGCTTTATAGTCGAAAACACTTGCATTTATAAGTTAAAAAATTGTTAAGAAAAGTAAACACCATCAAGTACAACTAACTTAGTTTTTTATAAGAAGTTTGATGAAAGATGTCTTATATGTCACCTTAGGAATTATATTGAATGTCTCCAAAATGAAAGCTAAATGCCTTAACTAGAATCTACAATTTCTCTATTCTCCAAAACACCTACATTTGTATATTAAAATTTGTCAAGAAAAAAAAACTTAAAACACCTTCATTTATAACTATTTGACAAAACAACTCAAAGAGATGTTGTCTGATGGAATACAATGATTGCAAGATATGCACAAAATAGATTTGTTGCTTTAGAAAATTTTAAGAAAATTAGTTATAGGACTGTTATACTAGGACTGTTATACTAGGACTATTATACTAGTCCATATGAACATGGTCATGGTCATGAATTGGGCTGTTATACTAGTCCATATGAACATAGTTATTGTTTGATGGAATGTAATGATTGCAAGAGATGTTGTTTGATGGAATGTAATGATTGCAAGATATGCACAAAATGGTAATTTTATTACATATTGTAGTTGCAACTACCTTGGGAGAAGAGATGTTGTTTGATGGAATGCAATGATTGCAAGATATGCACAAAATGGATTTATTTCTTTATAAAATTTCAATCAAATGCAATTGGCGGGTGTAAAGCAAAGTGTGGAAACATAGACAAGCCACACGAACTATTTGCTAAGACTTTGTGCACAATCTCAACCATCCTTTCTTGAATGCTATAGTTAAATTATGGAACCTATCTTTAATGAGGCATAGGGGACTGTTATACCTAGGTTGTCCTAAACAGTTATAAACCTTAAGATAGTCTAGAGGAAAGTTTGAAGGAATGTTTCCAAAAGATTCTAATACTATGATAGTCATAGTGGATTGATGTACATAAATAGTTTCGTTGGGTAAAAGCACACATATGAGTATACATTTTGTGGAAGTCTCCAGTGGATGAAAAATGCCGCTTGGAATAGGTACCCGTTTTGAAAAAAATGGGTACCCATTTAGGATCGGGCGCCCGAAGCAAAACTGGTACCCATTTTCAAACAAAAATAAAAAATAGCCATATGCATATAAAAACAAAAAAAGAACTTTTTGAAAAGGGGTACCCGTTTTCAAAAAGTTTTTTTTTTTAACATGCTTATTGCTAATTTTTTTTAGAAATGGGTACCCATTATTTTTAAAATGGGTACCCATTTATAATAGGCACCCATTATGAATAGGCACCCGTTTATAACAGGTATCCATTTCTAAAAATTTGAAATTTCAAACCCGCCAATTTGCATTGGTTTTAGGCTTGGAAACCCAAGCCTTAGCTTTGGACTTGCAACTAGGAGACCATGAAAATAATAAGAGAAAAAACTAGTTTCTCCACTATGGTTGACAACTTTTTTTTTTATAATATTTTAACGAAATTAAAACCCATTATAGATTTCAAAGTCTAGTTTTCAAATATGTAATTTTTTTTGCTATTGAACATAATTTTCTATTTATTATTTATTTTCCAAACAAACTAACTCATAAACTTGAAATAACACAGGTTACTATTTTTTTAATAACTTTTGATTTTGAAAGTTTCTTGAAAAAAAAATTATGTCTGACCAAACTAGACATCATTCTCTACATGATGAATTTGTTTTTTAGTAAATTGAATAGTTTAACTCAAATTATGTTGGCTATATACGAGGGGTTTTAAAAAACACTAATTAGGGCCATTAAAAAATTAATAAAAAAAATATTTATCAAAAAATAAAAAAAATATCCTGACCAAATTCAACATCCTGAGAATCTTTCTACAAAAGGAATTAGAAAAATGCATTAATTTAGGTCAAATTATGTTGGTTGTACACATGCATGCTTTTGCAAAAAATAGGGGACTTTTAAAAAGCCATTTTTTGTACATCCAATAAAAAACTAACTTACATCATCTGGGTATTAGAAAAAATTACATATTTGAAAACTAGAAACAAAATCCTACATTTATTATTTTTACATCATCTTAATATTTTACGTGCAAGTGCTTCAAATTGTCACTCCAAGTACGACAAAATTTGAAAAATAGGAAAAACACTTCCACTTTTTGGCCAAAAACTGAACTCATCTTCTTGCACTTACCCTGTTCCTTCAAGACTATCACGAGTATTGTCATAAAGGAAAATGGGGCTACCAAAAGACTATTACATGATCCTATAGCTAAGTGTACAACCTTCCTAAGTGTTAGATGTTGTAGTTGCAACTACCCTAAGAGACATGAATGCAAAGTGAGGAAGCATAGGCAAGGCACATGAATTGTTTGGTGGAATACTTCAAAGAAATGTGGTCTAATGGAATGCCATGATTTCATGAAATAGGACTATTATATAGGACTATTATAGGATTGTTATAGTATGATTGCAAGATATATGCAAAATAGATTTATGAAATATACCATATGAGATTGCCATGAGCTTTTGACAAGGTTATCATTAGCAAATGGGATCTTTGGAACAGGGTACATGGACATCCATCAAAACATAAAGCGGAATTTTGTTAGACTATGTAGTTGCAACTACCCTAGTAGACATGTATGCAAAGTGTGGAAGGATAGACAAGGCACGTGAACTGTTTGACATAACACCTCAAATAGATGTCATCTCATGGAATGCAATGATTGCAAGATATGAAAAAAAATGAGTTCTTGATAAGGCTATACAAACTTTCAAGAAAATGCATTTGGTGGGTGTAAAGCCAAATTCCCCAACCTCTTACTAGGATTATTATATAGTACTGTTATACTATGATTGCAAGATATATGCAAAATGGATTTATTTCTTTACAAAATTTCAAACAAATGCAATTGGCGGGTGTAAAGCAAAGTGTGGAAACATAGAAAAGTGTGTAGTTTGATTTCATTTGTCATACCTACTTGCTTGAACATGGTCAAGGTGTCATTGAAACCATTTATCCAAAACCCAAGGAAAGTAGAGATTGCCATATACCATATGAGATTGCATGAAGGATATGGGAAATTTGTCAGATGTTGTAGTTGCAACTACCTTGGGAGACATGAATGCAAAGTGAGGAAGCATAGGTAGAAATTAGTATGTAGAAAAATCTAGAAAGAAAAATATTAAGAAATTCAAATTAACACTAAAAATCATACCTTGGGTATAGTTAAAATAACCTATGATGCCATGCAAAAAAATCTACAATGCCATGCAATCATTCGTAATCCTGTATAGTAAAAAACATGCTTATAGTTAAAGAAATGAGATTTTTAATAAAACAAATCTAAAAAATAGAAAAAACAAGAACAAGTTAAGATAAAAATTGTCATACCTATCCATCTGGAAGTTTAAATGCTAGTCAATCATACCTGAGGGGTCATCTCTTACCTTCAAAGTATCTAATATTACTTCATGATCAGCATTACTAATTATCCATAGTTGTTTTATTTTTGGTTTTGCATTATGCCTTAGTAAATTAACATTTGTTTCTACAACTAGGTGTGAATACATCGATATGGTTTTATGCTTCTCAAAGTCTTCAAAGGAAGGGATGCCATTCTTTATAATCATATATGTCAAGTCCCAACAATAACAAGTGATCCTGTATGATATGTGAACCCATCATCATTTGTCGTAGGTTGTATTAGCTTTTGTTTTCCCTGTACACATCGTGCCAACCAATAGTCTGATCTCTCTTCATTTCCATGCGGTGCAACAATTGCATAAACATGACCTGGCTGTATAAGGTATGAAATATGTTCATAGTCAAATGATCTCTCCATGTCATTGACTAAAGATGATTGACCTTGAGATAAAGGGGTTAAATATTGTGGAATCCATGCATCTACCCACTCACTTGACTCACAATTATCCCAATCACATTTAATACAACTCTAACAAAAACAAGCTAATTCTCATGTCTAAATAGTCCATGCACTTGCATCTAAGCTTCTAAATGAATATATCTTTGATGATTCACTAATTCTCTAACAATCTAATTTCTCTCTCACTATCCTGTCATCAACCAACCAAAAGAACTTGCACACTTCTGAATCAAGAGCCACTCCTTGTGACAATGCATAGTTACACCACTTAACAATGGAATATGCATCACTAAATGTAGCACCACCTCTAATATTTAGTTGTTATTTAAAAAGAGCTCTCTTCACACATTCACCCGCTCCCTCATGTTCACCTTTTCCATGCCCAACTTCAAAAAAATTCCAAATATGAGGTATACCCATCTCTACATGCTTTCTGCTCAACCAATAGAATATACGAGCATTCTTGAATTGACTGGTGGAATTATCTGACCAAATGAGATGTTGATCCATTCTACTATCTTTTTCTTGCAAGAACCCATAAAATTGTTGAAAACAATATTGCACATACTCTGATGAATGAGATCGATCATCACTCATGTAAAAATGGTATTCTCTGACAATATTCCTATTCTCTTCTGTACTATTGGGGGCATGTTTGTATGTGATGTGAACAAAAATATCAATCTGAAAGAATTGTAGTATTGGGATTGAACTTCATTTTAGGGTTCCAATGTGTAGTTTTCTGCAAAATCAACTACAGAGACAATAGTTCCAATCAGAAAAAAGTTTACACATCCTGAATTGTTGATCTAACCATCGAGACCTGTGGCTGTGTCTAACATACTTGTAGAAAAGATTTTTCTTAAAATCATCAATAAAATCAACAATACTTACCTCTCTTACAATCAACTCACATCTAGAACCTTCACCTCCACTTTTCAAATTGTATTTCACTGTCTCATATCTCTTTTTCTCAACCATTCTCTTTCCAAAATCATGCTCGCTACCCTCATGAAAACATGATACAAACTTTGATAACCCACCACATTGTAAACACTTTTCATTTAAACAATCATTCTTATAGAAAATGTAACCATCATCTCTAATACATAGAAATAAATCCAATAAGTCCCTAGATGACTTTGGTAGTTGAATTGCACCACAATCTTGTAACATTTCGTTAGTGTGCAAAGTATAACGAATATTGCATAATAATTCATGGTACATAGAAAACTCTACATGGTATTTGCAACATGTATTACAAACTTTAAGAGGAACACAATAAAATGGCTCAAGAGATTCAAATGCTCTTTGTGAGATTGTCATATTTGGGTGTGTTTCACAATATTGTTTGTACAATGTTGTTTGGCTATATTCCAAGTAATGTTTAGGATGTGGTGTGTGGTCTTTATCACCAATTCTTAACTTTAAAACATCTTTTGCATTCGGTGATACCCTAGAGTTAGTGTGCCAAAATCATTCAATTTCTTCCTTTGTGCTATTGATTAGCTTCTTGTCAACTCGTGGAAGCCTACCACTAAAAGACCAAGTATCATTTCCAAGAGGGCTATCTAGTTTTGATCTTAATGCTAGTGCTTTTGACAATGTTTTATGATTCAATCTTAAGTCAACACAAGTTTTCCTCATTAATCAAACCTTTTTTAATTGCTTTCTTACTATTGAGGTTGTTATTACTCTATGGGCATCTCTTTTATCTTTCTCCTTGCTAGTCTTTCCAATAGAATTGAGTGCATTGAAAAGGCTTCTAACAATAATTTTATTCTGATCGGAAACTTTGTTTAACCGAATCTTTAATTTCTTTAGTAAAGGTCTCATTTTGTACATCTTTAGTAATTGCACAAAAAGTTGGCATTGTTCAATTAATGTTTTATTCTCAAAGTATTCATTGAAGAGTTTTGAAGCCCACAACTGAACCGTTCATGATGACCTCTTGCCTTCAAGTTTTCCATTATGTTCTCATCAATTTCAAATAACTATTTTGGGGTTCTTGGATGTTTTCCAATTTCATCATGTTGACAAACGTCCTCTCTTCTTATGTAATTTGGAGATACATTGTTTTTCATTGTTTCATCCATGTTATCAACCTCATCAATTTTATCAACAAATGGATTATGGAGTGCAAATTCAACATCATGAGGTTCATATTCACTTTCTTCAAGTGCATTTCTTTGACTTTCTTCTTCTTCTTCTTTGTCCATGCTATTGCTCTTATCAATAGGTGTTTCATAACATTTTGTAACATTTTTATTTGCAATACCATGGTCAATTTCATTCTTATCTAACATTTCATTACCCTCAAAATTAACATCTTCAATTTGCATGTCATTAGATGGTAAAGAAGAAGCTTCACCTTAATGAGCATCTACCAAACACGGTCTTCCAATCCTCTTCCTTGCCCTATCCTTTTCCCTAATTGCTTTAATTTCCTCCAATGCAAATTTCCTCCTTATTTCTTTACGACGACTGTTTCTTCCCATTAGGCAAACAAAAATATCACCCTTATGATTGTAACAAGCAAATTGTGTCTCCAAAAGTGCATAAAAATATTTTTTTGACTGTAATGGGTAGAAATCATGGGTTTTTTTATAGCAGAGGGTCTGTGGGCATGGTTTTTGGCCCCAACAACATTCCTTTTGTCTTTTTTTTGGCATTTACAAAACATATATTCGTTTCTGAAAGCCCAATTCTTTGGGCAATGGATATCCAGCAACGGCTATCATTCCCCAAAATGGATATCCATTTTACAAAATGTATATCCATTTTACAAAATAGATATCCATTTTACAAAATGGATATCCATTTTCTTTTCCTCACAAAAAACTTATAAAGTGATGACCTAGGTGTCTTATGTGGGATTGCATATTGACTATTGAGGTGATTTAATTGGTGATGACCTAGGTAAAGCGATGGGTAAGGTGTCTTATGTGGGATTTCTAGAAAGTGTGATTGGTAATGGTGGGGATAGCTAAATGTCATCTTCTAAGGGTTCAAAGGTGAGGAAAGTGTAAGATGGGGATATGGGATAATCCATGGTTTAATGATTATTCAAGGGAGACTCCTTAAAATGATTATAAATGATGGTGTCGATAGGGGGAATGGAGTCTATGAATGTAGGTGTGGGAATGTGAGCTATGCTAATGCAGGTCAAAGTTCAAGAATCTTATCAGATAGCTAAACCAAGCAACAAATGACCAATCACAACAAAACAACAATAATACAACAGTAGAACAACAAAGATTTATTCATCTGTAAGAGAGATTACAGTAGGAGTGTAGATTGCATTACAAGAAATTGGCCTTAGACTTACAATGCTACAAGATGTAGATCAAACTAATTGTGCATTCAGGAGAAATCTTTAGGAAGACTCCCAAAAATGTACTACTCAGGAGAGAGGGTCCCCAAAAACACGAATCCCATGAATTAATAGACTTCTATGGCAGCCACCACCTCTCATTAATGCCCTTGACACATGTCATGTCTTGATTTGCCCTTGGAATGGTCGTACAGGCTATCAAAATTGACTTTTTGATGTTTCTAGTTCGCTGGCAAGGAAGTCGGTTCGACCGAATTTTAGAGCAATAGAAGAAAGCGCTAGATTTGGCTTCTGCTGACTTTTACAGAGAAAGCGCTAAAATCAGCCTCAACTGGCTAGCGTGTAATTCATCTTCTATCGACATAGGCAGAGAAAATCCTTTTTAGCGCAAGTCAGTGATCAAACAATTTAGTGCTGAGTCAGACAGTGATCATTTTAGCGCAAAGCGGTGATTTTTTGTTCAACCGATCTGCGTGGATTTTGGTGTCAACTGAATTAGTCAATAGAACTATTTTTAGCGTAAGGTTGGTGATGAAGAATTTTAGTGCAAGAAGGGTGAAGGCGCTTAGCGGGGAATGATGATGTCACTGACTTAGCGGAGAATTTGAAGGCGATGGACATGGTCGGTAAAAGCTACTTTCAACACAAGTTTAGAACCTTGGATTTTAGTGTAGACTTGTTCATTGAATGCCTACACAGAATTCCAGTGTGACTGGATTTTAGTGCTAGGTTGGTAGGACAAGATTTTAGCACCAGGTCAGTAGGTATCAAAAGTCGTGCTGGAGCATACTTCACTAATTTTGACCAGATCTTCACCAAAATTGAGGTACGAATACCCATTTGTGCTTTCTTCTAGATCAATCCGTTACTTGGCCAACTTCCTTAGAAAAATTCTCCAAATTTGATCAACTCACCCTTGTAGCGACTCCTGTAGCCAAAACAAACAACAAGAAAGTAAAAACAAATCTTTTTTGGTTGATGAGGATTGCACGTGAACCCGGATGCTCCTACATCAGACACGCCGGGTGACTGAAAATTTTCCACGAGTTGAAAACTCACGAACATTTTGGCAAGTCTGGAACTGGAATCCCAAACTTGACAAGTTCTATAGCAGTCAGCCAAGAAGCTTCATCTACAAATCAGTTCTTCTATCTGACTAGATACTCCATGTACTCCTTTCCTCTGGTCTTCTTAATCACTCGAGAGTCAATCACCTTATCCACTTCCCCTGTCTTCTTTTCAGGCAACTGATCTATCCACCCTTGTGCATTAGGTGAATGTGAATGTATTCCTTCTTGTGAACTTGACTCTCCTTCATAGAACTTATACGGATCAGCAACAATAAAAATTGGTGATATATCTGTCCCTACTGGAAACTCAATCTCATAGGCATTAGATGAGAACTTCCTCAATGCCTTGCATGGACCTATCTTCTTGAATTTTAACTTATTATATGTTCCCTGTGGAAACCTTTCTTTCCTCAAATGTGCCAAAACTAAGTCTCCTACTTGAAACTCTTGTTCCCTCCTATGTACATCAGCATGTTCCTTGTACTTGCTGGCACTCTTCTCCAACTATTCCTTCACTTCCTTATGAACCTCATGAAGGTATTCTACAAAATCTTTGGCAATAGCACTCTTCCTATTCAAATCTGCACTATCTTGGAGTTCATCAACACCTCTAGGGTTGTACCCATAAAATATTGGAAAAGGACTCCTTCCTGCACTTCTGTTTACAAAATTATTATAAGCAAATTCTGCCTATGCCAGGATAAGATCCATTGATGTGGTTTATCTCCCACCAAACATCTCAATAGATTTCCTAAACTTCTATTCACAACCTCAGTTTGTCTACCAGTCTGTAGATGATAAGCTAAACTGAAACCTAATGTAGTGTCCATTCTCTTCCATAATGTACGCCAAAAGTGACCAACAAACTTTGTGTCCCAATCTGAAAATACGCTCTTAGGAAACCCATGCAACCTAACTACCTCTCTGAAAAATAATGTAGCTATGTGAGATGAATCACTAGTCTTTTGACATGGTATAAAATGAACCATCTATAAAAATCTGTCCACAACAACAAAAATAGAATCATGACCTCGTTGTGTCCGAGGCAATCCCAAAACAATGTCCATACTTATATGCTCCCATGGTCTATCAGGGATGGGTAATGGTTGATATAGTCCTATATTCTACCGTACTCCTTTGGCATGCTGACAAACCCTACAACCTTGTACCAGTCTCTTCACTTCTACACTCATTCCAAGCCAAAAATAACTTTCATTCAGTTGTGCCATTGTCTTATCTACTCCAAAATGTCCACTTAAGCCTCCACTATGCTTTTCTTTGATGAGATTCTCTCTCATTGAGCTTCTAGGTATGCATAATTTATGTCCCTTGAATAACAAACCATCTTGGATAAAGTATTCCAACCATGGTGTCCTATCTCTGGTCACTAGACTCTTACTAACGGCCCATGCTTCCTTAAAATTAGGATCATTTGGATACAAATCCTTCATTGCATCAAAGCCAACAACATTAATCCTTAACTCATTCATCAACAAACATCTTCTGCTAAGTGCATATGCTACCCGGTTTGACTTACCACTTCAATGTTTCAAAACAAAGGAATAACTTTTCAAGAACTCCACCCATTTCATATGTCCCTTGTTTAACTTACCTTGATTGTTGATTTACTTTAAGGCATGATGATTAGTATACAACACAAACTCATTGGACAGCAAATAATGCCTCCACTTCTTTAAGGCCTGCACTATAGCATAGAATTCTTGGTCATAAATAGAGTATTTCCTCTTTGCTTTGTTGAGTTTCTCACTGAAGTAGGCAATGGGTCTACCTTTTTGACTTAACACTCCCCCAATTACACTACCACTAGCATCCCAATCCACTTGGAAAACTTTGTTAAAGTCTAGCAATGCCAACACTGGTTGTTCTGTGACCTTCTTCTTCAACATCTAAAAAATCTTTTCTTCTATAGTTGTCCATTGGAACTCTTTCCTAACACCCTTCATTGTTTCGGTGATTGGTGCGCATATTCCACTAAATTTTTTGATGAACTTCCTATAGAAGCTTTCCAAGCCATGAAAACTTCTAGCCTCAAACATGTTTCTTAGTGAAGGCCAATCTAGTATTGCCTTAACCTTCTCTGGATCTATCTTCAACCCCTCTTTTGATAATACAAAACCCAAATACACTAGTTCCTTTTGTATAAAATTGCACTTATCCATGTTCACCTGCAACTTCTCTTCTTTTAATCTTTAGAAAACTGCCCTTAGATACAGTAGGTGTTCCTCCTTTGTCTTGCTGAAAACCAAAATGTCATCCAAATAAACTATGACAAACTTTCCAAGGAATGGCTTCATTACCTCATTCATCAATATCATAAAAGTTTTGGGTGCATTTGTCAACCCAAATGGCATTACTAACCACTCATATAGTCCATCCTTGGTTTTGAATTCTGTCTTCCATTCATCCCCTTCTCTAATTTTGATTTGGTGATATCCACTCTTCAAATCAATCTTGCTGAAATACTTTGCTCTGCTCAAGCAATCCATCAAGTCATCCATACGAGGCAATGGAAACCTCTACTTAATGGTTATCTTGTTTATAGCTCTTGAATCAGTTCACATGCCCCATTTTCCATCCTTCTTAGGTGCCAGTACTACTGGTACATCACATGGACTGAGACTTTTCCTAATCAATCCTTTATCCAATAGCTCCTGCACTTGCCTATTCACCTCTTCATTTTCCATAGGTGTCATCCTATATGGTGCCTTGTTTGGTAGGCTTGCTCCCGGTATCAAATCCATGTAGTGACTTATGCTTCTCATTGGAGGTAATCTGTCAGGTAAGTCCTTGATTAGTATGTTGTCAAACTCTCTCAGAATTTCTTGGACCTTTGTTCTGCCCTCTTCTTAGTTGTCATAGCTTCTACAATTTGAGGTAGGAAGGCATAATATACTTTCTCCTTTCTTATTTCCTTTAGGAATTGTTTTCCACTTACTAGACAAAGCCTATTACTTCTCTCATCATCCTTATCCTTATCCTTCAAAGGATTCAACATATACTCAACCCCATCCTTCTTGAGGGTAATGCAATTACTCTTGCCATCATGAATGGCCTGCCTGTCATATTGCCAAGGTCTACCCAACAACGGGTGGCATGCATCCATTAGCATAACATCACACAATATCTCATCTTTATAGTTTCCAATATGAAATTTGACAAGGCATTGCTCACTCACCAGTAATCGATGTCCCTTTTGCAGCTAAGAGACCTTGTAAGGAGTGGGATGTTTCAATCGTTTCAGTTTTAATTTCTGCACCATTTCTTCTGACACTAAATTGTCAGTATTGCTGTTGTCCATAATGACCTTGCAGCATTTTCCTCTTGACTTACATCTGGTTCTAAATAGACTTCTTTGTTGTTCTGGTTCCTCTCGTACCTTCTTTGGTGCTAGAACTTTCCTCATCATCAAGGATTCTCCATCCTTGGCTTCTTCTCAATGCTTCGGTTAGGCTGCACTAGCTACACTCTCTTCATTAGCTTGTGCTATATGGGCTCTAATCTCCTTTCCTTTTCCACTGCTCTATTGTACTTGAGGACATTCAAATGCCCTATGGCCAGTTTTCCCACACTGCAAACATGTTCCACTGAACCCTCTTCCTCTTCCAAAATTGCCTCTACCTCTAAAGTAATCACCCCTTCCTCTTCCTCCTTGGGTATTGGAAGAACTTGCTTCACCTTGCTTATCCTGAGATCCACATCCAGGATTTGACTGGCCTCTTCCTTTGGAGGATTTACCTCTTCCTCTAGAGCTATTCTACCTTCTAGAGATCTTTTCTTCTGCCTTCAATGCAAATTGATAGGCTTCTTCTATGCTGGTAATTCTAACCATGCTAATTTCATCTTGGATCGAATAATGCAGCCCATTTACATACCTGGAGATCTTCTCAGCATCATCTTCAATGTGACCAACCCTAATATTCAATCTATAAAATTCTTCAGTGTAATCTTGCACACTTTTCTCCCTCTGTCTGAGGTTCTGCAACATCTTGAATATAGTGATTTGATGATCAGTTGGTAGGAATTTTACCTTCAACTTAGTTAACATCCTCTCCCAGGTTTTAATCTTTTCCTTCCCTTTTCTTTGTCTTTCAACTTGCACATGATCCCACCATAGAGATGCATGTCCTTTCAACTTTGAAGCTACAAGTTTTACCCTCTTAGGGTCTTCAATAGATTCCAACTCAAAAAACTTTTCCATTTCTGAAATCCAGTCTATTAGCTCATTTGGTTTTAGGCTACCATTATAGCTAGGTAACTTAACATGGGGTTTACTGGAAAATTTTGTCATTGCACTCAGAAACCTCCTCTCATAACCATCTTCTCCTTCTTCTACTTCCTCTTCACTAATTTCTTCCTCATTATCACTCACATCTGCTATAGGTACTCCTCTGCGATGCATTCTCTCCATTGCATCTAGCCTAGCCATGATGCCTCTCAGCATTTCTGCCAACACTGCATCTCCAATCCTTGGAGGTGGTCCTCTCCTTCTTCTATCTCAGTGTGCCATGTCTACAGATCTTATGTAGTAATCCCATGGCCTTAAGGAGTGTGAAACCTCTCTCTGATACCACTTAATACAAGTTAAGGTTCAGGAATCTTATCAGATAGCTAAACCAAGCAACAAATGACCAATCACAACAAAACAACAATAACAGAACAACAGAACAACAAAGCTTTATTCATCTACAAGAGAGATTACAGTAGGAGTGCAGATTGCATTACAAGAAATTGGTCTTAGCCTTACAATGCTACAAGATTCAGATCAAACTGATTGTGCATTCAGGAGAAATCTTTAGGAAGACTCCCAAAAACGTACTACTCAGGAGAGAGGGTCCCCAAAAACATGAATCCTATGAATTAATAGACTTCTATGGTGGCCACCACCTCTCATTAATATCCTTGACACTTGTCATGTCTTGATTTTCCCTTGGAACGGTCATACAGGCTGTTGAAATTAATTTTTTGACGTTTCTGGGTCGCTATCGGGGAAGTTGGTCTGACCGGATTTTATCGCAATAGGAGAAAGCGCTGGATTTGGCTTCTGCTAACTTTTATAGAGAAAGTACTGAAATCAGCCTCAACCTGTTTAGAATTCAGCTTTTGCCGACTTAGGCAGAGCAACTCCTTTTAGTGCAAGTCAGTGATCAAACAATTTAGCGCTAAGTCAGACAGTGATCATTTTAGCGCAAAGTGGATATTTTCTGTTTGATCGATCTGAGTGGATTTTTTTGTTGACTGACTTAGTCAGTAGAACTAGTTTTTAGCGCAAGGTTGGTGATGAAGAATTTTAGCACAAGAAGGGTGAAGGTGCCCAACGGGGAATGATGAGTCACCGACTTAGTGAAGAATTCAAAGGCGACGGACATGGTCAGTAAAAGCTACTTTCAGCGCAAGTCCAGACCTTTGGATTTTAGTGCAGACTTGTTCATCGAATGCCATCGCAGAATTCTGGTGTGACAGGATTTTAGTGCCAGGTCGGTAGGACAGGATTTTAGAACTAGGTCAGTAGGTATCAAAAGTCATGCTAGAGCATAACTTCACCGATTTTGACCATATCTTCACCAAAATTGAGGTACGGATACCCATTTGGGCCTTCTTCAAGATCAATCCCTTACTTGGCCAACTTCCTTAGGAAAATTCTCCAAATTTGATCAACTCACCCTTGCAGCAACTCCTGCAGCCAAAACAAATAATAAGAAAGTAAAAACAAATCTTTTTTGGTTGATGAGGATTACATGTGAACCTGGATGCTCTTGCATCATATGACGTTGGGGTTGTATTGGATGAATAATGGAAAGTATGGGCACCTGTCTAGTGATGGAAGGAGCCACATGATCAAATGATGTTTGGGGAAGGGCTTTTCTTAGGAAAGTAAGGATTTGGGTGAGTGTCTAGGGTTTGGTGGAGAAGAATTTATGGAAAATTTGGAGGTCATTAAAATTGACATGAAGAGAAAAAGTACAAGACATGGCTAAGGATAAATGGTAGGCTCAAAATAGGATAACCTGGACTATGATGATGAAGATGGAAAGAAAAATCAACAACAATAGTATGATATAGGGATAGGATTAGAAAAAAAGAGTACTACAACTTGCAAGAGGAAAGTGAGGACATAATGCAAAGTTAACATGGCATGAACTCTCTTGGAAGGCTAAGCATGGACTATAAGAAGATTGAACTAGTTGGATCTGTTAGGCTCACCAAATGAAAGAACCTTAAAGGTTAACCTTAATTAGGTAAGATTATTTTTGAGTGTGGTTGTTTGTGCAACAATGTGTAAATTAATGTTACCTAAGGATAAATCTAACTACACTAACATTTTAATAATTATGAGAGCTAGGACAAACAATTATCTACTAAAAATGTGACAAACAATACAACTCTCTCTCTCTCTCTCTCTCTCTCTCTCCCAAAACCTTAAATAATGCAGGCCCTAAACCCTAAACCCTAACCCCTAAACCCGAGAAACCCTAAAACTCTATCTCCCTTATCTCTATCATCTCTCTACCTCTCAATCCTTCTCCCTATCTCTCTGGACATCTCGCTCACTCTCTATCTCCCTATCTCTCCCCTCTATCTCTTCTATCTCTCCATATATGTCTCCTCTCTCTCTTTCTATCTAGCTATCTCTCTATCTCTTGCCTCTCTCTCTCCCCTATCATTCCTCTATCTCCCTATTTCTCCCCTCTATCTCTCCCTCTCCCTTATTGATGAAGGAAATGAAAAAAAGAAAACTAGGACTCTCTTTCTATCTCTCTCTCTCTCCCTCTCTCTCTCTCTCCTAGGGAAATTAAAAAGGAAAAGGAAAACTAAGAAAGCTAGGAAAAGAATTTAACTAAGAGGTAGATAAGTCAGAGAGAGAGAGAGAGAGAGAGAGTTTATATGGAAACTATTGAACAATGATAAAATGTAATGTGGTAGGATGTAGTGAGTTTTAGATGTTGCGATATAGCATGGAGATATGTCTACATGTGGTGATGCTATGGAAATTTAACCATGAGTCATTTGAAGAAGTACTCACAACTACATATTTAATTTTGCTAGAGTAGAAGCATAAATAATAATGCAAGTGCATTTGTAGCAGAGTTGAAGTTCATGTGGAACAATCTAGAGGTTTAGTTACATGTTAAGAGAATGTTCTACAATACTACAAGTTGAAAGAATTAGTTAGATGGTTGTTATCTAGTCTTGAGAGAGGGAGCTATAATGTGTTACAACCTGTAGGGGATTCATCCTCTGACTGTATTTGAGCTTCTATAATGTAATGTTTTGCCCATATTAATAAAATATCATTCTATTTTCTGTGTGTAATTTCTGTTATTGTGTGTTTTATGAGTTACCACCTTCATCAAGTGGTATCAGAGCAAGGGTTCCTGAGTGTGTAGTCAAATCGTCGACTGTGAGGTAGTTTGCACTAGGACCTGAGGTTATGGGTTTGCTGTAGAGATCAAGATTCCTCTAGGAAGAAACCGCAGTGGGAGGAATACTTTGACGGAAGAGGGTTTTAGAGCCCTACAAAGACAAATTGATGCATTGCAAGAGGAGCTGCGAAGAGGGTTTGAGTTGAGAAGGAGAGAGGAAAGTGAAGACAAAGCTGAAGAAGAGCTATCTGAGGAAGAATAAGAAGCTGCAGGAGATCCTGCAAAAGTTAGGTTGTTGAGGGCCATTTCTAAGATTGAAAAGAGGCCTAGGATCAAAGTTTCTACATATTATGGAGATTTGAATCTGGAACAGCTCATTGATTGGATCAATGACATGGAGGAGTATTTTGAGTATGAAGACGTGGAGGACCCAAATTAGGTCAAGTTTGCAAAAACAAAGTTGAAGGGCCATGCAAATATTTGGTGGAAGGAGGTCCAGTTAGAGAGGAACAGGAGAGGAAAAGGAAAGATCACCAGATGGGATCAGATGGTGGAGAAATTGAAGAAGCAGTTCATTCCTGTGGACTATGAGATGAAGCTATTGAAGAAGCTACAAGGATTGAAGCAAGGTAACAAGTTTGTCAAGGAGTATACAGAAGAGTTTTATAAGATTACTATCAGGACAGGTCATGCAGAGGCCAATAAGGAGAGGGTAGCCTGTTACATTAATGGGTTGAGACCAAGTATTCAAGAGGAGCTGAGCCTGGTCAGAATGACCACCATAGAAGATGCATACTAGTTTTCCCTAAAGGTGGAAGAGAAGCTGAATAAAAGATTTGACAGCAAGCAAAGGGGAAGAGGTCAAGGCGGAAGGATTGGTGGAAGACCCTATGGGGGCTGAAATGAAGATTCAAAGAAAAGTGAAGAAGCTGGCACTAGTCAAAATCAGAGAGGAGAGAAAAGAGGGAGAGGAAGAGGATGACCTAGGCAAGGACCTAGAAGAGGAGGTTTCAGAGGAATCTATTTTCAATGTGGAGAAGAAGGGCATCAAGCATACGAGTGTCTGCAACATCAAGGAAGGACAAATAGAAGACCTGAAGGTAATGCATGAGTTGCACATGTAGATGAAGATGCACAGTGTGAGCATTCTAAAGATGTTAAAAGGGGAGAAACCCTAGATGTCAGAAGAACTTTGCTGAACGAAGAGAAAGAACCAAATCAAAGGATGAGTTTATTCCACACAAGGTGCAAATGTGAAGGTAAGTGTTATGACATTATTATTGATAGTGGAAGTACTGACAATCTTGTTTCAGAGGAGATGGTTGACAAGTTGAAGTTGACAAAAAGAAAGCATCCACATCCATATCAGATTGCATGGTTGCAGAAGGACCATAGAGCTTTGGTCAATGAGTAGTGTTTAGTGAAGTTCAAGATTGGTGACTACCATGATGAGGTGCTATGTGACATCATACCGATGGATGCATGTCATATGTTATTGGGGAGGTCGTGGCAATATGATAGGAGCGCTATCCATGATGGCCGTGCAAACACATATTCCCTAACAAAAGATGGAGTTCGTCATAAATTGAAGCCCTTGAAAGAGGTGGAAGAAAAGGTATGTAGTACTGCCAGAATTTGCTTGGTAGATGGTAGAAAATTTTTGGAGGGTATGAAGCATGAGCGTCATTGTTTTGCATTGATTCCTAAGATTAGTCAAGAGAAATGTGAAGATGTACCAGCAAAAGTTTTAGATATGTTGGAAGAATTTCAGGATATTATCTCTGATAATGTACCAGAAGGTTTACCACCGGTGAGGAAGATAAGTCACCAAATGGATTTGATACCAGGAGCTAGTTTTCCGAATAAGGTAGCCCATCGAATGACTCCTGCAGAGAGTGAAGAGATGAACAGACAAGTTTAGGAGCTATTAAGGAAGGGACTGATAAGGGAGAGCCTAAGTCCATGTGCGGTACCTACAGTACTAGCACCAAAGAAAGATGGAGAATGGAGAATGTGTACAGATTCTCAGGCCATCAATAAGATCATGATCAAGTATAGGTTTCCATTGCCAAGAATGGATGACATAATGGATCATTTGAGTGGAGCCAAGTACTTCACAAAGATTGACCTGAAGAGTGGATATCACTAGATCCGTATCAGAGAAGGAGACGAGTGGAAGACAACCTTCAAGACCAAGGAAGGTTTGTATGAGTGGTTAGTCATGCCATTTGGGCTAACCAATACACTGAACACATTCATGCGACTCATGAACAAGGTACTTAAAGAATTTTTGGGAAGTTTTGTTATTGTTTATTTGGATGATATCTTGATTTTCAGTAAGACTTGGGATGAGCATCTGATGCATATTAGAAGAGTTTTAGAGAAGTTGAGGGAGGATAAGTTGTTGATTAATCTGAAGAAATGTAGTTTTGCAAAGGAGTTAGTATACCTGGGAATTGTTGTCTCAAAGGAAGGTCTTAAGATGGACCTAGAGAAGGTGAGGGCTATCATTGAATGGCCTACGCCAAGGAGTGCTTCTAAGGTAAGATCTTTTCATGGTTTGGCAAGTTTTTATAGAAAGTTTATTAGGAATTTTAGTAGCATTTGTGCACCCCTAACTGAGACAATGAGAGGGGATAGAAAAGACTTTAGATGGACTAAAGGAGCATACAAGAGCTTTGATACATTGAACCAGAGAGTCGTAGAACAACCTATTTTGGCACTTCCAGATTTCAATAAGGTATTTCAGGTAGATTATGATGCTAGTGGTAGTGGTATAAGAGTTGTTTTTAGCCAAGAAGGTAAGCCCATTGCCTATTTTAGTGAGAAGCTTAATGATGCCAAGAAAAATTATTCTATTTATGATCAGGAGTTTTATGCAATAGTTCAGGCTTTGAAGAAATGGAGACATTATTTGTTGCCAAAGGAGTTTGTTTTATATACTAATCATCAGGCTTTGCAGTATATTAATAGTCAAAGAAAGTTAAATTAAAGGCACTTAAAATGGGTTGAGTTTTTGCAGAGCTATGCTTTTGTTTTGAAGCACAGGAGTGGGAAGTCCAACAGAGTTGTAGATGCCTTGAGTAGAAGGTAAAATTTGTTGACATAAATGAAGATAGAGGTTGTTGGGTTCAATGAGCTCAAAAGTTTGTATCCTAAAGATCTAGATTTTGCAAAGGCTTGGAAAGCTTGTCTGGAACCTTTTACCTTGGACAGGACAAAATGGTTGGATTTTATAATCCAAGATGGCATGTTGTTTAAAGAAAGCTAGTTGTACATTCCAAGGAGTTCCATGAGAGAGAACCTGATTAAGGAGAAGCATCGTGGAGGATTGACTAGACACTTTGGTCGAGATAAGACCATTACTATTGTTGGTGAAAATTATTATTGGCCACAGTTGCAACAGGATGTGAGGAAATTTGTACAGAGTTGCAAAGTATGTCAGATGGTGAAAGGAGCAAGTTATAATACAGGTCTATATCAGCCACTACCTGTACCAAAGAAGCCATGGGATGATATTAGTATGGATTTTGTTCTTAGTTTACCAAGGACACAGAGAGGACATGATTCCATTTTTGTGGTGGTGGACAGATTCTCAAAGATGGCACATTTTATTCCTTGCAAGAAGACTAATGATGCGGTTCATATTGCAAAGTTATTTTTCAAGGAAGTGGTGAGATTACACAGTCTACCAAAGAGCATAGTTTCAGATAGAGATACCAAGTTTGTTGGTTATTTCTGGAGGACATTGTGGAAGAAGTTGAAGACAAATTTGAAGTTTAGTTCTGCACACCATCCATAGACCGATGGACAGACCGAAGTGGTGAATAGCAGTTTGGGTAACTTGCTACGATGCTTAGTAGGAGATAAGCCCAAGGGATGGGATTTGATTTTACCATAGGCAAAATTTGCTTACAACAATTCTGTCAATAGGAGTACTGATAAATCACCATTCCAGATTGTATATGGGAATAGTCCAAGAAATGCTTCAGAGTTAAGGAATATGGAAAAAGGAGAAAAGACAAGTGCCAAGGCTGAAGACTTTGCAGAACACATGAAGAATTTGCATGAAGAGGTGAAAAAGCACATTAATAAGATGAATATTTAGTACAAGGCTAAGGCAGATCAGAAGAGGAGATATAAGGAATTCTAGGTAGGAGATGAAGTCATGGTTTACTTGAGAAAAGAAAGGTTCCTAATTGGAAAATACAATAAGATGAAAATGAAGAAATTTGGACCATGCAAAACTTTGAAGAAACATGATTCAGGAAATGCATATGAAGTAGAGCTGCTGAGTGGGATTAACATTTCCCCTATTTTCAACATTTCTAATTTATCAAAATATCATGAAGTTGGAACAGAGGATGGACCAATAGAAGAACAGTGGAGTATTTCGGCATCTACTTCAATAGAGGAGATAAAAGAGATCTTGGATAGCCGTGTGGGAAGAAGTACTTGAAACAAGCAATATGAAGAATATATGGTGAAATAGAAAGAAGGCACGTTGAAGATTCTTCTTGGTTGTCTAAGGTAGAGGTTGACCGTTTGGGTTTTCCTCACACAAACACTTGAGATGTGACAGGGTCACTTCTTAAATTACCGTGGGTGTCTGATGTAGGAGCATCCAGTGGTGTAAGGGCAATCTTGCATCACCTAAAAAAAGATGTGTTTCAAAATTGTTGATGTTCTTTCCATTTCTTTTCAAAATTTGTGGTTTTGGTTCCATAATCACTTGAATAATGATGTAGAATTTTTAGTTTTTCCAAACTGCTAAAAATAGCAACCTGCTATTTTTAGAAGGTTTGCATTTGGGCACGGATTGAAGTGAAAATTTACAGGAAATTATATAACAGAAATATAAGACCTTTGGCGAAGGAATCACGCAAAGATCATTTGCGATCTGAAAGATATTAAAGTTTCTATTTCCTGAAAAATGCCTGAAAATTATTCAAACTTAGGTTTGAGGCACTAAACGGCCCCGTACGGCCCTGAAAACAGCCAAAACTTGGAAAGCAAGTTTTTAGCGCATAGAGCACTCCACTAGCTTTTCGACACATAAAACGGTTCGTCAATCGGACACCCGGATCAAAAGTTATGGCTCCCGGAAGCTAACCTATTTTTGGAGGGAGATGCAAAATTTAAAATTAGGTTGTTGGCCGCCAAAAATGCTATTAGTAACCATTTTTGGGAACACTGGGCGGTGGTAGAGTTAAGGGGGAAGGTGTAGAGTCAGGAAAAGGTGGGAAAATAAAAACCCTAGTTGATTTGGGGTTATAGAAGGTTGAAGATTCCAGAGTCTTGAGAGAGGGAGTTGTAATGTGTTGCAGCCTATAGGGGATTCATCCTCTGATTGTATTTGAGCTTCTATAATTTAATTTTTTGCCCATATTAATAAAATACCATTCTATTTTCTGTGTGCAATTTCTGTTATTATGTGTTTTATGAGTTACCCCTTTCATCAAAAAGGTAAAGCTAGTTGGTGAGACATTGGTTGAGTCAGGTTTGGTGAGGACTATTGATGCTCACTTCTCCCAACCCCAACGATGATTGTGCTCTCTTAGAATGTGAGGGGTATGAATAGCATCCTTAAACAAAAGGCTATTCAGGATTTGGTTTGTATTCATTCACCTGATGTGGTTTTTCTTAAGAAAAATAAGTTATCAGTTGATAGTATGATGTGTGTGGCTTCAAAGATTTGGAGTCGCGGTCAGTGTCAATGTGTTAGTGCACTTGGTAGCTCTGGTGGGGTTGCATGCTTATGGGACCCATGTAGAGTCAGGCCAATTCGGTGGTACTCTTACACAGGTTTGATTTCTTGTGTTGCTTCTCATCTTGAGTTTGGAGAGAGAGTACTCTTTTCTAACATCTATGCTCCGGCCGACCTTCATGGCAAGGTAAAGTTGTGGGGTTTTGTCAGATATGTGAGGACTTTGGATCCTTATCTCCCATGGATTTTAGCCGGGAATTTTAATGCTATTGTTCCTCTGGAAGAGAAGAGGGGAGGCATTGCTCACTTGGAGCCTTCTTCTGATCTCTTGCTGGTTAATGTGGCTCTCTTGAATTTGGTTGACATTAATCCTGTTAATGGGGTATTTACTTGGAATAATAGGAGATGTGGGGACGCTGCTATTTCTAAACGTCTGGATAGATTCTTGGTGTCTAGTTTCTAGTTGGGGTACAAGTGGCTGAATAGCTTTGAGATTTTGGATGGGCGGGGTTCTGATCATTGGCTGATCAAACTTACTGTTGAGCTACCCCAACGTTGTGTTAAGTAGTCTTTTAAGTTTCAGCTCATGTGGTTAAGAGATGACTCCCTCCATGATCTTCTTCTTAGTTGGTGGAATTTGGGGAAGCCGTCACATGGGACCGCTATGTACTCCTTCTCCAAGAGGCTCTAATATGTAAAATATAGGTTGAAATAGTAGAATAGGTAACACTTTGGTAATGTTTTCCATGCAAAGCAATCTGCTCAAGCTCATTTAGACTCGATCACCAGATAGATTTGTGATCGGGGCCTCACTAAGGATCTGGGTTTGATAGAAGCTACTGCTGTGAAGGAAGTTGAGGAATGGGAATTACGTGAGGATATTTTTTGGAAACAAAAGTCCTGAATCAAGTGGCTTTAGGCGAGAAACAGGAATACTTCTTTTTTCCACAATTTTGTAAAAGATAGGAGACAAGGTAATATCATTTCTTCTCTCAAGTCTTCGAATGGGGAGATTCTCTCCTCCTCTACTTCTATTTCTACTGAGGTTGTTCGTTTCTTTTCTATTCTACTATATGAGGATTCCCTTCCTGCAGAGGAGGATGAAGCTGATATTTTGAATAGTATTCCACCCTTAGTCACCAGTGAAATGAATGCTTCTTTGCTTAGTCCTATTTCTTTGTTGGAGCTTGAAACTGTTGTGTTCTAGATGAAAAAGGGAAAAGCTCTGGGGCCTGATGGTTTCCCAGTTGAGTTCTACCAAGAGTTCTGGGAAGTGATTAAGTTGGATTTGTTGGAGGTCATTCAAGAATCTTTCATGAATAAACAAATGCTGAAATCCATGAATGCTACCTTCCTTTTTCTCATTCCAAAGAAGGATGGGGCTAATTCTCTGGATCTTTTTAGGCCCATTGCCTTATGTAATGTGGTTTACAAGATTATTACTAAGTTGATTGCTGAGCGACTGAAACCTTGGCTAAGTAGGTTAATTTCTGAAGAGCAAGGGGTTTTGTGGCAGGTAGGCAGATTATGGATGGTGTCATCATTACAGCTGAGATGATTCATTCTATGGATTATTCTAAAGAGAAAGCTATGTTTATTAAGTTGGATATTGCTAAAGTTTATGATCGGGTTAAATAGGCCTTCTTATTTAAGATTCTAGGAGCATTTGGTTTTGCTGGTGAATGGATTGAGTGGGTCAAGAGATGTGTTACTTCTCCTTCCCTTTTGGTGTTGATTAATGGTGAGCCGATGGAGTTGTTTGGTGCTTCTAGGGGGCTCAGACAAGGGGACCTTTTATCCCCCTATCTGTTCATCTTATTGGCGGAGGGTTTGGGGAGGTTTATTAGATCCCAGGTGGAGACTGGTTTGATTAAGGGCTAGATTTTTGGAAATAATATTCCCCTTTAGTCACATTTGTAGTTTGTTGATGACACAACTCTGATGGGCAGAGCCAAGGTTGAGGAGGCTGTCGGTTGGCGCAGGATTCTGGATTGTTATTTGGCTGCGTTAGGTCAAAAAATTAATGAGGGGAAGTATTTTATCTACTTCTTTCATACTCCACAGGCTATCCCGAGGAGAATTGCTGGTATCCTTTGTTTCTAGATTGGTACTCTTCCTTTTGTGTATCTTGGTATTCCACTTGCTATTCGTTCGCTCCCTAAATTGTTCTGGCAGGAGATTATGGATAAGTTCAGAAACCTGGTTAGTCATTGGACTAACAGGTGGCTCTCTTCTGTGGGTAGGGTGACTCTTCTAAAGTTAGTGGTGTAGGCTCTTCCTCTGTACAGATGTTTTGTTCTCTCTGCACCTTCTGACTTTATCAAAGACTTTGAGAGTTTGTCTCGGTAGTTCCTTTGGTCTGGCAACCTCCTTCACAAGAAGTGGAGTTTGGTTAAGTGGGAAGCTATTTGTAGGCCAAAGCAGGCTAGTGGTCTGGGTTTGCGTAGAACTGATTTGAATGGACAAGCTTTAGCAGCTAAGCTGTATTGGTGGTGGTGTTCGCAACAATATCAATTGCGGGCAAAATGTCTTACCTCAAAGTATCTGGGTGCAGTTGAGAGTGTGCATGTTGCCCACTTCAGTTTGGAGGGGAAGGGTTCTATGATTTGGAGTACCCTCAAAAGTGGTGCTAAGTTGGTCAAGCAGGGGTTGTTTTAGATTTGCAATGGTGGACAGGATGCTATCTTTTAGCATGATTCTTGGAATGGTTATCCTCCCATTTTGTCTACTCACCCCCATCTACAGAATTTGAGTAGGCATTTTATTGATGCTAGGTGGTGCCATGTTGCTGATTTTAAAACTCTTCAGAATTTGGGACAAGTTAGTGTGTATAGATGAAAGGTTCTGCAAGAGTGGCCTCCTGGTGGGGTAGCTGGGGATTATTAGGAGCTTGATGGGATTCTGTCGGGGTGTGTCTGCACTTCTCTTCCTAGGAGAGATGTGTTGGCTTGGGGTCTTGATCTAAAAGGCAATTTTTCTGTTGCTTTAGGTTATCAAGTTGTTGATAAGCAAATGTTTGGGAGCTCGGAGGTCTCGTGGTGGAAATAAGTTTGGAATAATTTTGCTTGGCCTAAGTGTAACTTCTTCTCGTGGTTAGTTGTTCAAGGGAGGTGCCTTACTTGGGAGAATCTCTAGAAATGTGGGTTTTAGGGGCCCTCTATGTGTGTTCTGTGTGGTGGGCATGAGGAGTGCATCCCCCATCTCTTCTTTCAGTGTCCCTTTGTGAAAGTTATTTGGCATTTCTGGTGGAATCTTTGGCATATACCGTGTAGACATACTTCTTCTTTAGAGGACTTTTGGAGGAGTACGGGGCCTCCCCCTATAAAGCCTCTTTTCTCCTCATTGCTTGGATCATTGGCCCCAGTTTGATAATTTGGCATATTTGGTTGGAGCGCAACCGTAGAATTTTTTTGGACAAGAAGCTACTTATTGTTTCTAGTGACTGTGATGTTAAAGCCCTGGGTCTCTCTGGGGGTGGACAGAAAGTTTGAGGATGGTTCAATATGGGCGTGGGAGAACAAGGGTCTATTGTATTGGTCGCTATTGTCCTCCCGCTATGGGGGAGCTGAAAATCAATATTGATGGATCTTTTAGAGGTAATCTTGGCCATGCTAGAGTTGGTGGCATTGGCAGGGATAGTTCAGGGGTGGTAATTTTCTTCTTCTCTATATATAGATGCTAGCATACAAATAATCTCATGGAGGCTCTTGCTATTCTTCTGGCATTAGAGCGTGCTTGTGCCCTTAGCTAGAAGCAGATTATTTGTGAATTAGATTCTCAGGTGGTCATTGATATGTTGAATAAAAGACATTTTGAGGAGGTGAATTGGCAACTTGCAGTGCTGGCCAAACAAATTGTTTCTCAGAGAAATGCTTTAGATTCTATTGTTTTTTGTCATGTGCCACTGGAGTGGAATAAGGTGGCGGATGGTTTGGTGAGGTGCATGTCTAAGTAGATGGAGACTTGGAATGTGGATGATTGGGGCAACCTTCTTGGTGATTTGGCCCCTATTCTTGAAGATTGGGTTATGGAGGATATGAGGATCTTTTTGGGTGTTACTTAATTCTTGATTTTGGTTGTGCCCCTTATGGGTGTTTCTTTCTTCTTTGTAATGATTTTCTGATTCAATAAAGTTTTTACCCCTTTTTATAAAAAAAATAAGATAGTTATAACATGGAATAAAATAACCCTTAAGTAAATAAAATAGCTTCAAATTCATATTCTCGACATTTTTTAGATAGATGTATTTAAGATAACTATACAAGTTAATAGAAAAATTTAGTCATTAAATTGGCAAAAAAGAGGAAATAAATATAAAGAAAAAAATATTGGCAAAAAAGAGGAAATAAATATAAAGAAAAAAATATTGCCATCCACTCTAAAATTTTATTCTCAATATAAAAATTAGCTAAAATATTATGTTTCTTCATCTGCACCTATATGTGATTGCATTGTTTCAATACAGAAAAAATATTATGTTTCTAATTTCTATAAAAAAATTAACAAAGTATATCATACTTAAAAATTAAAGCCAATCCTTAGCTCTCAAGATGAAGAGGTTCAACCTAAGGCTTGTGCTCCCAAATTAGATAGAAAAAAAGAATTTATGGATGACCTCCATCAAAAAAAGTTATATTAAACCTTTACCTTTTACTTATATTATTTAAGCTAATTATATGCTTATTGATAAATTAAATTAATTAACCTAAAATTGAAGAAATTGACAACACAAGAAAAATATCAAGGATGATCTACAAATCATCAAACACACAACAAAACAACTCCTTGTTTTGTTATTGATCATGGATGAAATTTTTTTATTTATACATGATAATCTAAAACTATTTTTGTTACTACCTAATTAATTACAACTATTTTCTAACAACAAACTAATCAACAATATTTATTATCCTACAAAAATGTATTAAAAATACAAATTTTATGCCGAAGTTGTTCCCTCTGTGAGGTGAACCAGCCTGGTGTATAAAATCATCATCGCCATTTGTTTTGTTTCATCGTTTTCTGTTTGCTAGTTTCCTTGCCACTTTTCTGAACAATTAAAACAATATGGTGCATCAATTTAGCTTCGTCATGTTTTTTTTTTCCATCATGACTACCATTTCACCGATCACTGTTTTGTTTGCTGTCGTCATGATTCTGCGAATATATTTTCTCAAAACACATATTTTAAAGAGAGGAGGAGATAAAACACGAGTTCCACACTGATATTTTTTCTTTATACTTGTTCAATTTTGAATTTATTTATTTGGAATAACAACTAATTTTGTAATTTTCCTTTTTTTTGAAGTTAAAATGTCATAGGGAAAACCCTTGTTTCTTATCGTTCTTTGATTCCCTTGATACCCATTGGTTTTCAGGGTAAAACCCTAATTATTCTTGTTGGTTTATGGTTGATTTTAAAGTAATTTGTTTGGTAAGATGGAAAAATTTCTAGTAAACTAATTTTTTAATAGATATTTAGGGTTTTAAATTTTTTAAAACTATGTTTAAGTAACTAGGGCACTTTTGGTTTAGCTATCATGGAATTTTATGTTTTCAATTTGCTAAACTTTTTATGATATAGTTAATTAAACATTTATAATATTTAATATAATAGTTATTTAATTTTAAAACATACGTATTTATAATTTGAATTAAATATATTAGAGATAATTAATTATTATATTAAATATTCTAAATGTATATAAATATTAATAAATTGTTAAATACATAGATATATAATATAATATAATAGTTATTTTTTTTGTTGTATAAACCTTGGTTAGGGACCAGGGACCCATCCAAAAATAGGTTATAGCCCTTAATTCTATCTATGAAACAGTCATACATAAGCATATAGCCAGGGTGAGAGGGCAAATTACAAGGCCCTCTCCCCATATACTGTCTTAAAAACTATAATATACTGTCTTAAAGATTAAACTATACTATCTTAAAACCTGCTAATTATCATCCTTGTTTGTTAAGTCCACCAGATCTATCTACTCATTGCAGACACATTTGTAGTCTGCTCGAGCTTTCTCCTCCACAAGGACCTCCATCTTATCAGCCAACTGCTCCACAGTCTTCCGCATCTCCACTAGACCCATCATCAAGTCATGGATGTGTCTTAGGATGAATTCATGATTGTCTTCAGTTGCCTTAGACACCTCTACCAGATCCTCATGCACCAGAATGGAAGCTGCCAAGATGGAAGTCAGGGTAGTCAAGGTGAGTGATTGTGATGCACCAAAGACATTCCATCTTCCCCTGTAGAGCTCGGGTCTAACAGAAAATTGGCTATTGCTTCTCTAAGTTTTCTACCATCCTTCCTGTCAACCTCTTTGGCCATTGCTAACATTCTGCACATCCATTTACGTAGCAGAGGGTTCTTAATCTCTGAATCAATTAGAGCCACAAAATTCTCCATCGCCGCATCCCTAGAAAATTTGGACAACTGCTTATGCAAGGTATAAGCCCTCTTTTTCTTCCCACCAATCATGTTTCTTTCCACCTTCCACAGAACTTGTCGATGCTGAGGGGTATGAGCCTCCATCTCCCCTTTCCTTTGTCACTGCTCCCACCACCCATAGCTATGCTCTGATCTACAACACTTCTCATTTCTGCCAATGTCAAATACACCTTGGGAAAACCAAATGACAAGTAACTTGAGATCATAAGAGGCAATTGCCTCCATTTCTGCCACATGCAACCTCGAATCATGATTGGCCAACCTAGCCTCAGACACTTCGCATGCTCGTCCTCTCGATAACTTAAAATAGTGTCAGATTAATAAACTTGCCCCTTATTAGGCAGATAATATAACATTTAAATATGTTCCATTTCAATTAATATAAATATATTTAATATTTATATATTTATTAATCCATTATAATTATTTTATATATAAAATACCATATAATTATTATATAATTATATTATATATTTATAATATGCATTATTATACATAGAAATAATAAAATATAAAGTTAATAAATATAAATATGATATATAATATCAAAAAAGTAAATAATTTTTTTAATAATGTTTTGAAAATTTAAAGTTTCTTAAAAAAATATAATTTATTATAAATTAAAATTTATTATATTCTCATATAAATTAGGTCATATTATTTAGCCTAATAAATTTTTAAAATATAAAAAATAATATAAAAAATTAATTTTATATATAAAATATATTGTGATCTATGAAATCAAAATGAAAGCTAGATACTAATCAAATGCAAAAATACACGATTATACCTTCATAATGACTCATAAATCCAAGAGGGAAGGAGTTGCACCCGATTAGTCTCCTCTGATTTTACCCATGACTAGTGTGTAGATGTGGATTGCTCAAATGCTCAACACAATGTAAATGAGATGGGGATTGATAGATTAGATGGGATTGAGGCAAGATTTTGACATTAGGATGGTAGGATGAGGAGATTGGGGAGTGATTTTGGCAGAGTTTTGATGCATGAAGAGGTCTCTCTAAAATGGCTTGGAGAGGGTTTCATTTTTAGATTTTCTGGAAGGAGGATGGAGGGTGAGGATTGAAAGATGAAATCAAGGGCTAGGAATAAAAGTAAATCTTTTATTCATTTTGGGAAAAGGGGTGATAAATGAGGTATGGGTGTGAAAGAATGTGAAATGAATTAAAAATTCATTTGGGGAATGGGAAATGAATTAAGAATTCATTTGGGGATAAGAGGTAATGAATGAGGATGGGTGAGGTAAGGGGTGTGTAAGAGAAGTAAATGTGATGTGTGATTTATTTGAATTTTTAATTTGGGGGATGTGGGGAAGGGTGTTAAACTAGGTTTGACCACCCACATGAGAGGTTAGGACTAATTAAATAGAGGTTTTGCTTAATTGATCCTAGGGCTAGGATGAGGTAGGCTAGGGTAGGTTAGGGTAGGTCAATTAGTAGGCTAGATCAATTAAATAACCATGATTTATCTAATTGATGAGGATTAGGGAAAAGGAGAATTGAATCAAATAAATATTGGGAATATTTATTTGATTAATGAGGGATAGTGCTATAATGTCAAAGTGATAAATTAAATGAATAAATTGATCACAAGGGATAGACAGATGGTTAGGGAAGATACGGGAAATTGATTTGTAGAGCAAGTCAACTTTAGGTGTTTACATTTGCCCCTCTTTGAGATGATGTTGCGACTAAGTAACATCATTTCAAAGAAGTTAAAACAGAGAGTTGGATTGGATAGAAAAAAGATTTTGGCTTAGAAGAATAGGGTAAGGTTTGGGGATAATTGGTAAGGGTGATGCCCCCTCGAGAGGATAGGTGGGTTGCGAGAACACAGTTGTGCTCTCGAAATGGATGGAAGAGATTGGTAGAAGTGGTTGGAGGATAAGTGGTGAGATGAAAGGATGATGATGGTGGGAGATTGATTGGTGGATGATCATTGTGTTGAAAAATGATTTAGAGCAATCCTAGGTTTGACATAGCAAAGTGGATATTTTCACCAAGGTATAGAAGACCAGGGTGATGATGTTTATCCAACATTTGCATGGACTAGACACACAAACAAAGGGATGATCCCATGCATGCCCAAGATAGTACAACCTTGTCCTGACGAGGGAAGGGGACTCATAGCATAAGTCCTTAGTACACAAAAGGTATGATGAACCTTAGATGCATAAGGGGATCAATATGCCAGAACCGACCCTATGATCAACAAGATATGAATACTAGCTTGGAGGAATGAAACCAACCCACAAGCACAGCATACAAAAGCAAGACTATGCCCCATTCTAGATGTTTTCGCCACATACCATGATATAGTGAAATCAAGGTAGCTTTGACGTGATCTTCGAATAGGACAAAAGATAAAAATCAAAAACAAAAAGACCAACAAACCAAACAAGTAACCATTGTATCTTTTGCCAAGATGGATGATGATTGGATAGATTCTGCCTATCGTAGGAACGACATATCCTAAGGCAGGAATCGGCATATCACCCTTACCAATTATCCCCAAACCTTACCCTATTCTTCTAAGCCAAAATCATTTTTCTATCCAATCCAACTCTATGTTTTAACTTCTTTGAAATGATGTTACTTAGCCGCAACATCATCTCAAAGAGGGGCAAATGTAGACACCTAAAGTTGACTTGCTCTGCAAATCAATTTCTCGTATCTTCCCTAACCATCTGTCTATCCCTTGTGATCAATTAATTCATTTAATTTATCACTTTGACCTTACAACACTATCCCTCATTAATCAAATAAATATTCCCAATATTTATTTGATTCAATTCTGCTTTTCCCTAATCCTCATCAATTAGATAAATCATGGTTATCTAATTGATCTAGCCTACTAATTGACCTACCCTAGCCTACCTCATCCTAGACCTAGGATCAATTATGCAAAACCTCTGTTTAATTAGTCATAACCTCTCATGTGGGTGTTCAAACCTAGTTTAACACCCTTTCCCACATCCCCCAAATTAAAAATTCAAATAAACTACACATCACATTTACTTCTCTTACACACCCCTTACCTCACCCATCCTCATTCATTACCTCTTATCCCCAAATGAATTCTTAATTCATTTCCCATTCCCCAAATGAATTTTTAATTCATTTCACATTCTTTCACACCCATACCTCATTTATCACCCCTTTTCCCAAAATGAATAAAAGGTTTTCTTTTATTCCTAGCCCTTGATTTCATCTTTCAATCCTCACCCTCCATCCTCCTTTCAGAAAATCTATAAATGAAACCCTCTCCAAGCCATTTTAGAGAGACCTCTTCATGCATCAAACCTTTGCCAAAATCACTCCCCAATCTCCTCATCCTACCATCCTAATGTCAAAATCTTGCCTCAATCCCATCTAATCTATCAATCCCCATCTCATTTACATTGTGTTGAGCATTTGAGCAATCCACATCTACACACTAGTCATGGGTAAAATCAGAGGAGACTAATCAGGTGCAACTCCTTCCCTCTTGGATTTATGAGTCATTATGAAGGTATAATCGTGTATTTTTGCATTTGATTAGTATCTAGCTTTCATTTTGATTTCATAGATCACATTGGCACGCTCGGTCTTGGATCTAATCGTCATTTTGTGCAGGTTTTGTTGTCAAAATCTTCATTTTCTAATAGTTTTCATGAAGGTTTAGAGGTAAAGTGTTGCAGGTTGCGTCTTGGGCAAAAACAGACTGCATTATTGTGATCAGGATGCTATTTCTGTGAATTTTGACTGTAAACTTGACTATATTTTGTGACAAAAGTTTTTGAAATTTTTTGAAATTTTTTTAGGGTACAGTCCGTACAGTACGGATCTGCACTGTATGGATCCGTATCCCTGCCATACTAATTTGTGCATTGTCTGTATGCTATAATCGGTGCTTTTCTGCTTTGCAGGGTTAATTTGTTGGTTTTGGAGGTCATTGGGTTTAACCCGCCACCGCTTCACCACCCGTCGCCGCCCCTTCCAACTCCATCGCCGCCATCCCTACCCCTGTCGCTGCCACTACCTGCACTTATGGTTTGGTCATTGACCAAGCCCTAACTCCCCCCGCCGTTCCTCTTAGCCTCAACCACCACCGCCTGCGGTAAGACAACACTCCTCCTCCGCCGTTTCCTCACAGTCGCCCGCCACTTCCCTTCCACCTGCACCCTGTGCTCCCTCGACCTCCCCCCACTCCACTCCCCACCGACCACCCTCATCCATACCCCCGCCTGATCCCCGCGGCCACCTCCCTGCTTCCCCCCCACGGCCACCCACAACCCCAAACCTCCACTGCTCCCTCCGCTTGTTTACAAACCTCCACCAGTTTATAGGCCTCCTCCTGTTATTTCCTCCACCAGTTCATAAATCTCCACCAAGATCTCCTCACTACGTCACCCACTGGAAACCCCCCACAGCTACGTCCCCTTCGCTCTTCTCACCGCTGCCAGACTCCCTCCACTGCCACTCCTGAATGGGTTGCCGCCACTGGGATCTCCTCGTTGCCTGCAAGCCATCTGCCCACCCTACCATCTCCGCCCACAACCCTTTCTCCACCATCGAATTTGAGTCGACATCTTAGTCCATTCACCCAAACCCAAAACCGCCAGTATAAACCCTAAACTGATTCAACTTTGACAGTCCTAGGACATGAACCACAGTCACAGTCTTTGTTGACTGCTTAAATAAGTCTGTGGTCTCCTTGGTGACTGAGGGGAGGGGGCTTGCTATCAGTTCCCTTTTGTTTTATTCACTTTTTATTTTTTCTTTCACCTTCGCGCCTGGTCATATGAATGACCAGGAGCTATTTAGAAACCTCTTTGAACTTAACCACAAACATTAACTACCAGGGCATTTTCATGTGACCACTTTTGTTAAACTGACAATGGTTAAATCAAACAGTTAGCCACCTGTGCCTCCTATATACCAAAATAGGCTGTTTTTTTCAAACTTACACAACTTTGGCATACAGAGGTGAAATCGAGCAAATGAACATTCATCAGAAAGAGGACTCTGAGCACTTCATAGTTGTGAAGAAATTTTCAGGTGACTATACTGTTTTGACCACTTTTTTTGCAGTCAAAGTCAAAGATGCTTCAAAACTTCAAATGCTCATATCTTTTCAAATTTTTATCAAATTTTCACGAATTTGTTTTTCAAATCACATAGAATTTCTTGAAGAATCTGTTCATGCACTTAAGTTTTCTATATCAGCTCTTTTTTCATCAGATTTTATCAAATTCTTAATTTTCGCATAACGATCATCTTGGCTAGTCTACTTGCTCTGTTGTCATTCTTGTGACTTGCAGGTGAGCATTCGAGGTTGGAAAAACATCAGGATTAGCATCTACATCAACTTGGACAGCAATTTAATCAGGTGCATTCGTTTCATCCTTTATCTCTCAATCTTGTTTTCATCACACACTTCGATTTGGGCTCATAAAACAAACATTTGTCTTCATCACATATCAAAATCGGGCTTAAAATGAACCATTTGTCTTCAATCACATCTTGAAATTGGGATTTAAAAAGAACCAATGTCTTCAATCACATCTTGAAATTGGGCTAAAAAGAACCATTGCTTGACATGTCTTCCTCACATTTTGATTTTTTAAGGGTCAATTAATCAAGTGCGAGTGTGAATCAAGTGGCATGTGTATGCTCTCTCCTCGCACCGCAAGGTGACCTTGGAGATCAAAAACACCTCACTGGATTCACTTTTGTTTACCCTTTCCTAGGAGGCCTACTAGGGGATTTCATCACCCCTAGGGACGACCTCATTCGAGGCTGAATCGAAAGACACCCTCATTGAAATCAGAATCTTGTCACTCTTGGCTAAGCCCCAAAGAACTTTCTACCTTTGGGAAGTGAAGGTGAAGGGTGGGTTTCCCCCTTCTCCTGGTTGTGTGACAGGATTTCACTTTCAATTCATTAGTCAACCTCGTGTAAACATTGCCCCAACCTAACTGGCCATACCCCATCAAACTAGACATTAGGGCATGTTGATGTGTCTTGCATGTGTGCTTGTCTAATCATTATCATATTCTTCAAATTCAAAATTCAAAATTGCTTGTGTCTTATGTGAGTGATTCATGTTTGTACAAGTGTGATCATTTCATTAAACATTGCCAAATCAAGATAAACATCAAACACATAAGACAAGTCATTTACCTCATTCTTCCAACACATTCAAATCCAATCACTCATCTATCCTGATCATCCTAATCACCTATCTTATCCACATCATCATCCAAGTTATTCAATCTAATCTTATCCTGATCACTCTCATCATCCTTAATCCAATTCATCAACATCATTCTAATCCCATCTCATCCAAATCCAAAATCCAAAATCAAATCCAACATCAGTCATCCCTTCTCCATTATCCACTCCAATCAAACATTCCAATTCCTAATCCTTAATCAACAAATCATCCTTGGCACATCAAACTTTGGTTAAGGACCTAGTCTCCTTCATCCTCCATCAATCCCCTCATCCAAAAGCCCAACTAAAACTATCCACATCATTATCATCCCAATCCAAAATCCAAATCAACCCAATCAAAAAAATCAAGACCTTAGTCAAACACATCAACCCTCTTGCTTAAGATCATTAGTCTATCAAAAGCATAGAGAACCATCCAACAAATCAAATCAAATCAAATCATCCTAATGTCTTGAAATTCTGATTCCCAACATCACAATCATCCATCATCCCCCATCATCCCATACTATCTCCCAAAAAATGGATCCTTATGAAGCAATGCAACACTTACAAAGACTTAGAAAAGTCTATGAAAACATGGATCCTAATACTAAGGAAAAATGCAAAAATGACATTATAGATATGCCCTTAGCACACTTCATCATTGGAGAATCCCAAGCCCCTAACCAACCTTCATCATATCAACAAACATCCTACATATCATCCCCATCCACATCATATCAATCATCATTCTTTCAACCTTCATACCAACCTACATCTTACATATCCACACCATCAACCTCCCACCAACCTTCATCATATCAACTTCCATCATATCAACCTTCAACATCCTACATATCCACACCATCAACCTTATACCAACTTCCATCATATCAACCTTCATCATATCAACCTTTACCCTCATATCAATCACCATCCCCTTACACATCCATGCCATCATACCTACCCCACCAATCAATACCTCCAACTTATCCATCCCCCAACCTTTGTCATGCTAACTTTGATCAAGGGAACACCAATCTAGCACACCTTATCTCCGAAATCCAAACCTTATATGCACAACCATTTCCCCATACAAATCCCCCATCCTCTAATCCCCATTCTATCAACCTTAATCCATCACCCCACCTACCTTACAATCCACCAATTCCAACCCCCCCATCACAATATCCCTCCAACCTTATCAACCTTAATCCATCACCCTATGCATCTCCCAATCCACCAATCCCTATCACACATCCACCACCTAATCCATCATCAAATCTTCCAAGTCCTAAGCCCATGACATCCAAAGAATCCTTGTGGGATTTCCTCCACAGAACATCACCAAGCAAAGCAATGGAATCCCCCAAATCTTCCACCCCTCCAACACCACCATCTAGTCCCACACCTATCCTTGAACCCATCCATGAACCATCATTACCATCATTATCCAATCCAAATCCTAATCCTACATCATCCACCATCATTATCCATCCATTACAATGTTCTTCAACCCATACACTCATGAAGGATACCATCCATTGGCTATTAGCAAGGAATAAAACACCCTCATGCAATCCAACATCCACCAAATCTCTTGAACAATCCCCTATCATAAGTCAAGAACCATCATGTAGCCATGTTCAAGAACACATAAGTCAAACACCTATCACATCCATCCAAACACCTATCACATCCATCTAAGCACCCACCACATCTATCCAAGTCAATCCCACTTCTACCCAAACACATGAGCCATGTCAAGAATCAAATCCAAAGCATGTTGAAACATCAACCCCTTCTCCTAATCAAGATCTCACCATCCCATCTAATCCCATCCCCGATCCCCTACTATCTATTGATCAACTTATTCATCTCACACCATCTTCTCCCACACCATCTACCAATCCCATCCAAAATCCATCCCCTTATCCACTTGGCACAAGCACTTTCATTCGTAGTGACTCCCTTGTAAGAGGTGAACAACTTCCATCCACCACCTATCTTTCTCCAATAAATAATGGACTCGCGTCTTGTTTCCAAAGCACTAAACATCCCATTGCATGTCGCATACTCCAACACATGAACTATCAAGGCAAAGGCTTAGGCCTTCATGAGCAAGGCATCTTGGAGCTCATCCACACCACATTCCATCCATCTTCGCATGGCCTTGGCTATACATCCCAAGACAAACAAAATGAACATGTTGGCACCACCCACACACCTTCTAAAATCCATTCATCCAATCCCAAACATGGTGCATCTCATCACACTCCAAAAACATATGTTGCCATCCCTCCTCCATCATCCTATCATTTGCAAAAGCATGTGACCATCCATCTCCCTCCATCAAATTTACCTCCACTACTTCCAACTCCAAATATCTCTATCAAATCCACTTTACCTCCACTCCTACCAACTCCTAATATCCCTATCCTCAAATCTCCTCATCCATTTATCCATAAATCCACTTTTAATTTTTCCACCCATAAAGCTCCTAAAATTCCCAATCAAGACCAACAAAAGGACAGATCTTTCAAACATGAAGCTTCCCCCAAATCCATGGGATTCAAAAGTAATAATTTGAATGCCTCAACTCATAAAGCACAAAAGCCTAAAGATGTTATCCCTTCCAAGAAAAATCAAAAATCCCAAAGGCTATCAAACCCCACACCATCACAAGAAAAAGCAAAAGCAAAAATGGTGTGGGTCCCTAAGCAAAGATCAATCAAAACAAATGAGGCATCTACATCCCAATCCACTCCAAACTCCCAAACATCTTGCTCCACATCTAAAATCCCATAAATCCTAAGTCTATTTGGGTCCCTAAAACCCCAAATTGTTCATACAAAAATCCCCCATCCCGATCCCCATTACTCCCAACTCCACATCCAAAGTACAAGCTTCCAAATACATCATGGTGTGTGCGATCGTTGGTCTTGGTTCCCCTCCACCACTTAACATTCCCACATACCCCCATCTCTCCATCTTTCGTTCACTATCCTACATATCTTCCCCATCACATTCCTATGGTCCATGCTTTTGCATAATCCACATCAAATATTCATTATCCACCACCCATTCCATCTTCTCCTATCTTCCAACAATCTATGCAATCATAATCCACAATGCTATCCAACATGGGACCATCTTCACCTTGCTATGGAAACAGATGCTAGAGTCCCCCTTCCATCAAAAAATCAAAAAATCAAAAATCAAGAAAATAGTAAAGAGAAAAATCTGTCCAATGGTGAAAACCACTCCTTGTGGCGCCTTGGGAAAGTACCATGATGAAAACCCCTTTGTGGGCATCATGTGTATTCCCTTCTCCATCCATTTTTCATCCCTACACTTGGGGGTAAAACCATCTAATCTCCACATCCATAACATCCTTTTGCATATCCTATCCATGTATCCTTATCTTATCATATTTCTATCCAATACCCCCTATTCATCCTATCATTCCCCATCCATTCTATCCACTATTTCCTCCTCCTTAGATCTTGATGAAGACAAGGGGCAAAATATCAACAACATGCTTTGGAGACCTCTTGGCATACTCCCTTTATAAGTACATCCTCCATCCATCTACTACAAAATCCATCCATTCAAACATGAGCCCATCATGCAAAATTCTTTAAGCATTAGGGGCATATGATTCTTTGCAACCTAGCCCTTGGAGAAAATCCTCATCCCTATCTTCCATCTATCTAACATACATCCCTATCACTTGTCCATTCATCTATCATGAATCAGTTATCCATCATCCTTTCATCACCAATCCCTCTATCCAACCCCACCACATCCACCTCTAGACTTGGTGTTCCCTTGTCATTGGTATCTAGCATAAAGGTTATCCACACGAAATCCAATGCAACCATCTCATAATAAACCATTCCTTTTCCAAAATCAAAAAATCCAAAAACATCACAAAATCAAAAAATCCAAAAACATCACAAAATCATGAAAATCGAAAAACATCACAAAATCAAAAAATCCAAAAACATCACAAAAAAATCAAAAAATACCAAAACAATAGAAAACACACAAAATTCCAAAAATAATTCATCCATCACAAAATCAACATTGTTGCATCATCCAACACATCATCTTCCAACATCATCACATTTATCATCATCCCGCATCATCATCACAAATCAGAACTACATATCATAACCACTTGCATCTTAATGTGCCTTGATCCTGTGGATACAGGGTATGTAGGAAGTCTGGAATACGCAGGAAGTTTCCAGTACTCAGGTCCATAAGATGCACCCATCCAACCCATTGAGATTACACTAGATCCAAGCACCACATCACCTATCAAAGCATCACCCCTTAACAAAAATCATCAACTATCAAATCAACATCAACCATAACTTGTCACCATCATATCTTGAGCCAATCTTACAACATCAACAAAACATGATCCAATCATCAATCGATTCCTGCCTTAGGATATGTCATTCCTACGATAGGCAGAATCTATCCAATCATCATCCATCTTGGCAAAAGATACAATGGTTACTTGTTTGGTTCGTTGGTCTTTTTGTTTTCGATTTTTATCTTTTGTCCTATTCGAAGATCACATCAAAGCTACCTTGATTTCACTATATCATGGTATGTGGCGAAAACATCTAGAATGGGGCATAGTCTTGCTTTTGTATGCTGTGCTTGTGGGTTGGTTTCATTACTCCAAGCTAGTATTCATATCTTGTTGATCATAGGGTCGGTTCTAGCATATTGATCCCCTTATGCATCTAAGGTTCATCATACCTTTTGTGTACTAAGGATTTATGCTGAGTCCCCTTCCCTCGTCAGGACAAGGTTGTACTATCTTGGGCATGCATGGGATCATCCCTTTGTTTGCGTGTCTAGTCCATGCAAATGTTGGATAAACATCATCACCCTAGTCTTCTATACCTTGGTGAAAATATCCACTTTGCTATATCAAACCTAGGATTGCTCTAAATCATTTTTCAACACAATGATCATCCACCAATCAATCTCCCACCATCATCATCCTTTCATCTCACCACTTATCCTCCAACCACTTCTACCAATCTCTTCCATCCATTTCGAGAGCACAACCATGTTCTCGCAACCCGCCTATCCTCTTGAGGGGGCATCACCCTTACCAATTATCCCCAAACCTTACCCTATTCTTCTAAGCCAAAATCTTTTTTCTATCCAATCCAACTCTATGTTTTAACTTATTTGAAATGATGTTACTTAGCCGCAACATCATCTCAAAGAGGGGCAAATGTAGACACCTAAAGTTGACTTGCTCTGCAAATCAATTTCCCGTATCTTCCCTAACCATCTGTCTATCTCTTGTGATCAATTAATTCATTTAATTTATCACTTTGACCTTACAACACTATCCCTAATTAATCAAATAAATATTCCCAATATTTATTTGCTTCAATTCTCCTTTTCCCTAATCCTCATCAATTAGATAAATCATGGTTATCTAATTGATCTAGCCTACTAATTGACCTACCCTAGCCTACCTCATCCTAGACCTAGGATCAATTAAGCAAAACCTCTGTTTAATTAGTCCTAACCTCTCATGTGGGTGGTCAAACCTAGTTTAACACCCTTCCCCACATCCCCCAAATTAAAAATTCAAATAAATCACACATCACATTTACTTCTCTTACACACCCCTTACCTCACCCATCCTCATTCATTACCTCTTATCCCCAAATGAATTCTTAATTCATTTCCCATTCCCCAAATGAATTTTTAATTCATTTCACATTCTTTCACACCCATACCTCATTTATCACCCCTTTTCACGCATCAAACCTCTGCCAAAATCACTCCCCAATCTCCTCATCCTACCATCCTAATGTCAAAATCTTGCCTCAATCCCATCTAATCTATCAATCCCCATCTCATTTACATTGTGTTAAGCATTTAAGCAATCCACATCTACACACTAGTCATGGGTAAAATCGGAGGAGACTAATCGGGTGCAACTCCTTCCCTCTTGGATTTATGAGTCATTATGAAGGTATAATCGTGTATTTTTGCATTTGATTAGTATCTAGCTTTCATTTTGATTTCATAGATCACATATATAATTTAATATATTTTAAAAATAATATTATATTAGAAATTCATATTTTCTTAATGATATTTATTTTTGCATATTTATTTCAATTATAGATTATAGTTTTGTTAGATTTTTTAAATGTGTGAGTGAGAGAGAGACTACCCTCAAGAAGACTCTTGTTTCACTTAGCTCGTGAATGAGGTTCACCAAGAATGAGAGGGGGGGGGGAATCTTAAATTTGATTTCCTCATATCTCTCTATCATTTATGAATAAGCTTATGTAGCCATAAAGTGCAATAGAGAGATAGAGAGAGGAGGAGAGAGGGCAAATATATATATATATATATATATATATATATATATATATAGTACATTTTACTATGAATACCTTCATCACCACAATTTCTAAGCCCTACACATATAAAGGAAACCTTAAGACATTATCCACATTAGAAAGATTTAAGATTAAATCAAATTTGATTTCTTATGAAGTGTTATAATTAATAAGGCATATAACAATTCCATCTATAGAAATTAGGTCTCCATGCTTAAAGTCCAAGTGGTAACTTGTAATGATTGAATTATATATATTTACTTTTTATATAAAATCTATATTATAGTTATATGAGAGAAATAGAGAGGAGACAAATAGAGTTAAACAGAGAGAGAGAGAGAGAGAGAGAGAGAGAGAGAGAGAGAGAGAGAGAGACTAATTTAAAGTAGAGAGGAAGAAAGAAAGAGAGAGCTAGAGGAAGAGACACATACACAAATAGAGAGGGACAAAAAGATAGAAAGAGAGAGGCATAGAGATGGAAAGATATATATATATATATATATATATATATATATATATATATATATATATATATATATATATATATATATATATATATATATATATATATATATAGAGAGAGAGAGAGAGAGAGAGAGAGAGAGAGAGAGAGAGGTGTAGTCCTTATTGCTTCTCTTATAGGAAATTTTATAGAGCACTCCATTTTGTTAGATCCATCAAATGTTTTGGTAGACATCGATTCACTACAATAGAATTTTGAACATACACCAGAGGAGATGCTCACTACCCGCATATCCACCAAGGCTTATAGAGAGGGGGGAGATATAGAGATAGAGGGGAGGAGCTATAGAGATATATTAAGAGGGAGATTGATAGAGAGGAATAGAGAAAGAGAAATAGAGTAGGGGAAGAGAGAGAGATGTGATAAATGGGGAAAGAGAGATAGAGAAAAGAGAGAAAGAGATAGAGGAAAAGAGAGATCGAGAGACATAGGGAGGAAAGAGAGAAATAGATAGGGAGAGATAGAGATATACAGATAGAGTAATAGAGAAAGATAGAGATAAGAGATATAAGAGAGACAGGGGATAGAGAGTGTAAGTTGGGATAGAGAGTGTAAGTTAGGGAAAATCAGTGATAAATCACTAATAACAATCATAAAACCCTAACTCAACAATGAAGTACAAGATAAACATAGAAATTCAAAGGATAAAGTAACTAAATCTAAATCTCTATGCTAAGCAAGTGGCTCTCCTCCATTGCTCTTGTCCATTTTGCATAGCAACCTTATGTTGTCGAAATGATTCTAGATCCTCTCTTCATTCATCTTCTATATATTGTTATGTTGCTGAAATGAGCCATCAACATTCATCCAAGAACCACAATCTTTGATATTTGAAGATTGTGGTTCTTGGAAGAATGTTGATGGCTTATTTCAGAAACATAACAATAGATAGAATATGAATGAAGAGAGGATCTAGAATCATTTCGACAACATAAGATTGCTTGAAGATGGATCCCCCAAATGGCTTGGGTGAGGCTTGATTTATAAGAGAGGATTGATAAGGATTGATGGCTAGGATTGAAAGGTCAATTGTGTGATATGGATGGCTAAGATTAAAAGACACAAGGAGTTGTAGTCATGTGACAAGTATGCAAATAAGAATAGAGCTGACCTAATTTAAATAATATTTTATTTAAATTAGTTGGTAGTGTGAAAAGCATTAAATGAAAGTTGTAGTATGGTTGTAGTATGACACATAATTCAAATAAAAAATTATTTAAATTATGAGAGAGGGACATGTGTTGGAATGAGGTTGAAGGTGAGGACTAATTCAAATATTTTATTTAAATTAGTTGGAAAATGGGAGAGGGATGATTTAAATAAATATTTTATTTATTTAAATTAGAGGAAAGTTGGGAAATTAATTAAATAAATAGGATTTATTTATTTAATTGGCTATTGGGATAAATTGGATTAGGATAGGAAATTAATTAAATAAATATGATTTATTTAATTAATTGGCTAATGAAAGGGATCTAGGACAAAATGCCATAAGATGTCTCAAGTAATGTATCGACAAGGTGATGTTGCAAGACATGGACAATTTTAGGTGTCTACATAGAGAAGGAAAAGTTTCTACCAATACTATAGTAGCTCTCCCTCTTTATCTCTATATCACTCTACCTCTCTCTATATTTAATAATTTATTTTGTATAGAATATAATATATAATAATAACTATAATTATAAATTGTATTATATTAAATCTATTTTACAAGAGAAAATATAATTATAATAGATGTGATATATCGATTAAAGATATATTATATATTTATATAAATATACAATTTTATAATTAACTATAATTTTAGAACTTTATTTAATAATTTATATAAAATATACCATATAATAATTCTACATTTTCAATATGTGTGTCCACCTTCCTAACACTTTTCAAAATAGTGAGTGGAGAGAGAGTAAATATATTAAGAGAGGGATATTCATAGAGAGAGGAATAGAGAAGGAGATATAGAGCAGGAGAGAAGAAAGAGGGGAGAGAGAGATATATAATGTTAAAAAATAAGAGGGATAGAGGGGAGATAGAGGAAGAAAGAAGAAGAGATAAAGACAGAGGGATAGAGAGAGAGGGAGTTAAAGATCAAGAGAGATAAAGAGAAATTGACAGATAGAGAGGGAGACAAAGATATAGAGATATAGAGAGATGAAGAGGGAGAGGTATAGAGACAGAGAGAAAGAGACAAAGATAAATAGAGAGATAAAGAGGGAGAAATATATATATATAAAGAGAGACAGAGAGGGGTGAATAGAGAGAATTAGAGACTAATTTAAAATAGAGAGAGATATAGAGAGTTGAATAGACAGAGAATTAGATACAAAGGGATAAAAAGATATAAAGAGAGAGGTACAAAAATAGAAAGAGAGAGGGAGAAAGGGAGAGATAGAGAGAGGGAGAGAATGGGTATATTGATATATAGAGAAGTGTGTGAAAGAGAGGGGGAAGGGAGATAAAGATAAAGAGAGATATAAAGAAATAGAGAGCTATGGAGGGAAAGAGGGAATAGAGGGAGAGAGAGAGATAGACAAAAAGAGAGAGGTACAGAGAGATAGATAGAGGAAGAGAGAAATATATAGAGCAAAAGAGAGGTAAAGAGACAGATAGAGAGAGAAGAGAGAGAAACATAGGGAAAGAGACATGAACAATGGATAAAAATGAATGGGACAAGTTGGATAGAAGAGAAATATATACTATTAGGTTGTCTTTCTAATTTAAACTTAATAAATTTTTATGCTTGAAACATTACTATGAGTTTATGAGAAAAAATATTGCATTATATCAAACTAAATGTCTTGTAAATAAGTTATTTTAAAAAAGAAATATGCTTTCTTTGTTCTCTAGAACTAGGGGTGAAGAAGTTACTTTGCATTATTTGGGTATACCACTCAATTATATCTACAAAAAGTAGAGATAGGACGAGCTAGAACATTCACTAACTTAAAACCTCCTCTATAAAAATTGCATGCCCGCTCTGCAACTTCCCTACTCAAAATTGTGTTTGAATGCACTTCGGTCATGGAGGACGTCAGCCCAGGGCCCCCCTACCCCCCTATGGGCTCGTCAGAGATCCCTATGGATGTTTCTATTGACTCGGTCAGTATTGGCAAACCCATTTCCCCAGTCTCGAGTTTAGACCCTAAGGCTTGCAAACAGGCCCTGCTAGGAGAGACTAGTAGGTCTGTAGAAGATTTTAAAGCCCCTGTGCAACTACAAGGTGAGAACGGAATGGATTTCTTGATCCCCGACCAGATGATGGACAAAATAACTTCATCCTTGGAACTCTCCCTAGTTGGCAAGTTCCAAGGTTTCAAGCCCAACATTGACATGGTGCACCGCTGGATTTCTACTAGATGGCACCTCAAAGGCAGTGTGTTGACTAGTGCAATGTTAGGAGGCCTTTTCCTTTTTAAATTGAGCAGATCGGTTCTTGTCTGGGTTTGGCTCCCTGGTCTCCTGCTGGAATACTGGGACAAGGAGATTTTCACCTGGATCGGCAACTCCTTCGGCAAATTCATTGCATTGGACAACACCAAAAACAAAACTAGGTTGGTTTTTGCTAGGTTTTGTGTAAGTGTAGATATTCTCAAGACTCTTCCAAATACTATTAAGCTGAAATCAAAATATGGTTGCTGGGAGCAATAACTCATGTATGAGAACTCTACTTCCTTCTGCCAAAATTGCTCTAAAAAGGGACACTTGATTACAGAATGCAAGAAACCAAGGCCTCCTGATAAACAAGGCTCGACAAAGGAAAAAATGGAAGAAGAATATCCATTCAAAGAGGATTTGCTGGAAATTCTCAAAACCCCAAACAAAACTCCTGCCCAGACTGAAATCCTGGCTCAAGAAGGTTGGGTCCCTCAAGAGCTACAGTTAGATCTGGAAGAGGTCCAGGAGGAAAAGGTAGACCCCCTAGACTCAGAAGAAACACAAGAAGGAGAATTACTAACTCCAGAAATAATGTTCCCTAGGGATTTGGCCACTAGGGATGAAAGTTTGGTCAAGAACCAGTCTGCTGATCTTGGGGCACAGAAGTTGGTGGATCCATAGCCTGAGGTCCAAGGAAGTTCAGAGATAGCCATTATATCTCCCATCAAAGTTCTTTCCCTGGGAGCTAGTATCAGTAAGCAGGGAGGGTGGATCACACCTAAGAGGAAAGGGAAAGGAAACAACAAGAAATTGACTAATGTGGGTACTGAGGGTAGAGCAGGATGACCCTCAACAAGGGAAACTAGATCAAGAGAGGCAACCAAAGAAATCACCAATGGAAGGAAAAGCACCCTGGAGGCTCTCTCCAAAAAAACACGTAAATGAAAATGATCACTTGGAATGTGAGGTGTCTTAATAGCCCCCAGAAACAACTCATGATAAGGAGTTGTATTTATGACAATAAGGTTGATTTTATACTGCTTTAGGAAGTTAAAATGTCTGAGGAAAATTTTAAGAAGATAGCTAGCAATATCTGGCCCATGGCGGACTATGTTATCAGTCCTGCTACGGGAGCGTCTGGGGGGCTTGTTACCATTTCGAACAAACATAATGTTGTGGGGAGCTATTGTTCTCATAGTAAGAATAGCCTAGAAGTCATATGCACTATGAATAAAAAAACCTAGAAGTTGATCAATGTCTATGCCCCCAACACCAAAAATGGCAGAAAAGAACTTTGGGAAGAGCTAAGCACTAAAATCAATGATGAGAGAGGAACCTTATGGATGGTGGGGGCAGATTTCAACACCCCCTTTATCCCTCAGAAAAAACTAGGGGAATTATGGACTACTTTGATAGCATGGTAGACCTAGTAGACTTTCTGAGTCGGACTAGGCTTATGGACCTGGAAGTCAAAAACCAACTTTTCTCCCAGACTAACAGAAGATGGGGGGACCAGCTGATCCAGGTCAAGCTTGATAGATTCTTGGTCTCTTCTAACTAGTTGGTGATCTAGAACTCCTATATGCTCCCCCACACTATCTCTGATCACAACGCCCTCATTCTTGATTGGGTTGAAGGAAATACTAAGGGCCCTTTCCCATTTAGATATGAAATGATGTGGGCTACTCACTCAGACTTTAAAAATTGCATTGCGGATTGGTGGAGAGTGCCTATTCATGGATCTCCTATGTTTAGACTCACTCAAAAACTCATATTTGTCAAAAATAAGGTTAAGGGATGGAACATATACTGCTTTGGGAATGTGATAAATCATAAAAAACACATCTTAGAAAGACTCATGGAAGTTCAAGATAAGATGGCTAAGGGGGATGGTTCCGAAAAGAACTATAAAACTAAACAAGATCTTGTCAAGAACCTGAAGGACATAATCAGAAGAGAAGAAATCTTCTAGAAATAGAAGTCTAGGATTCGATGTCTGAAGGAGGGAGATAGGAACTTGGCCTTCTTCCACCAGTCGGCTATGAAACACAGGAAAAGAAACAAAATCACCAGATTGCTGGATGAACAGAACAGACAAGTGGAGGATGATAGGGAACTGGGAAGAATCACCTCTAATTACTTTTACCACTTCTTAGTGGAACAAAATAGCAGAGCCGATAATGACAATGACAACATTCTTCTGGACTGTATTCCTTCAATCCTTTCAGAGGAAGACAATGAGGGGCTCCTCAAACCTGTTACAGATGAGGAAGTAAGGGTGGTGGTGTTTTCTATGGGGGCCTCCAAAGCTCCTGGGCTAGATGGTTTTCCCCTGGCCTTCTTCCAAGATTTATGGGATATTGTTGGCCTTCTTCCAAGATTTATGGGATATTGTGGGATTTGATGTTACCTCTGCTGTTAAGGACTTCTTCAGGACAGGTAAGTTCTTAAAACAGATCAATGCAACTTTTATTGCTCTAATTCCCATGAAAAACAACTTTGAATGTATGATAGATTTCCATCCCATTAGTCTCTGCAACACCATTTATAAAATTATCACGAAAACTCTGGTCCTCAGACTCCAACCGTTACTGGACAGACTCATCTCGGATTGTCAGAAAGGTTTTGTCCCTAGGAGACAGATTTTGGATGTGGCTATCTTGACCCATGAGATATTTCACTCTATGGAAAAAAGCAATAACCTGAGCATGGCCTTCAAACTAGATATTTCTAAATCTTATGATAGAATATCTTGGAAATTTCTGTTCAAAGTGTTAACAAATTTCGGCTTCAAGGAAAAAATGATTAACTTGATGAAGGTATACATCACCATAGTCAAGTACTCAGTCTTGGTCAATGGTACCCCTAGGGGTTTCTTTGAAGCTGACAAAGGGATCCGCCAGGGTGACCCCCTTTCTCCTTACCTATTCATAATGGTGGCTGAAGTGCTGGGAAGAAACATTCTTTCCCACCTGGAGAGACATTCCCTCATTGGTGTTAGAGCTACGTCCACCCTCAGACCATCAGCAATCCAACTGTTTGTCGATGATACTATGCTTTTTGGAGCAGCTTCGGTGGTGGAGGCCAATAGGTGGAAGAACCTTCTTAACATGTATGCGGAGGTGTCTGGTCAGAACATTAATTACGAGAAGAGTAATGTGTTTTTCTTCAATACTAAGGAGGACCTCCAAATCAAGATAAGAAACATTCTTCAATGCAATCAAGCTACTCTCCTGACCACCTATCTTGGGTTGCTTCTCACTGTGAAGGATGTGACCTCAACTTTCTGGACTACGATTCTAGAACGTATGCAGAAGAAGATGGAGGGCTGGAAAGGTAAATTGTTAAGTCAAGCTGGCAAACATCAGCTTCTTAAAGCCTCGCTACAAGGTATTCCCACCTACTTTCTATCCCTATTTAAAATTCCTAAGTACATGGCAGATAAGTTAGAAAGGATTCAAAGAACTTTTCTATGGATGGGTATGGAGGAAAGGAAAAGAATCTCCCTAATTGGTTGGGACGGGGTGTGCCTGCCCAAGTGGCAAGGGGGCCTAGGAATCTGAAGAATTCAGGGAATGAACAAGGCCTTATGGCCAAAGTTGGATGGACATTTCTTAAAGAGGAGAAAGACTGGATCTAAATTATGAAAACCAAGTATCTTCAGAATGACCCCAATATCAGAATCCTTGAAAGAGAATGACTGCCCAAGGGGTCTATCATTTAGAACAAAATGACTAAAACCAGAAACATGTTAACACAAGGCATCAAGTGGAGGCTAGGAAAAGGTGAAAAAATTAGGTTCTGGGAGGATAACTGGTTAAGGGAGCATCCCCTGTCTGATAGAAGATACAGTAGCATCAAAGAGAGAGCCATTAGCCATTTTGGTAACTTGATTTGCAACTACATTATGAGTCACCCCCAAAATTAGAGGACTTGGAAGACCATTTCTGATAGCAGCTTTAACCTGATTGAGAGAATCGAGTGCCAAAGTCTGCAAAAGGAATTAGACATTCACAGAATGCTGATCTTTCAAAGACAAGATGGTATGCTATGGGGTCAGGATCAGAAAGGTAACTTCTCAGTTAGATCGGCTTACTAGTTGCTGACCAACAGTGGACAGGATAACCAACTTTGGAAGAAAGTCTAGAATAGCAAACTTATTCCCAAAATTAATTTTTATTGGTGGGCTGTGGCTCACAATAAGGTTCTGACCACTGATAATCTCAATAAAAGGGGGTTCCAAATGGTTAACAGATGTCTCCTGTGTCTCAAGGAATAAGAGACTGTATAGCATCTACTATTCCACTATGAGTTCTCTAAGCAAATTTGGGAAAAAACCCTCCAGAAACTTGAGCTCAATTGGGTTTTTCCAGAAAACTTTATGGACTTTGCCCTAAGTTGGGTTTCCCCCTTTTCTCATCCTAGGATAAGGGAACTTTGGAGACAGATACTGCCCCACCTAGGGTGGAGTGTGTGGAAGGAAAGAAACAACCATATTTTTTGGGATAAAACCCAACCTACTAATGATGTGTTTTTCTCCTTTTATAGAGCTGCTGCTGAGAACACATCCTCTTGCACCTTGCAGGTGGCTGGGAACCCCCTACCTTGGTGGAAACGTAGATTGCCAAGAAATGGTACTGAAAGCTGATATGAACAAGGTTGACAATTCTAAAAAGATGTCCAAACTTCAAACTCGTTGGAAACTCCCCTAGAGGATGGTCCAATCTCAATTTCAATGGGGCAGAGAAAAAGAATACGAGTCTGGCTAGTGGTGGTGGGATCTTTAGAGATAGTGAGGGAGCCTACTTTGCCACTTATGCGGGTTTGATCGGTATCCAGTCCAATAATGTTGATGAGGGCTTAGTGCTATTAAAAGGGCTGCAATTAGTGCATGTTATGGGAATAGATAAGCTTCAAGTTGAGGGAGACTCCAAAATTATCATTGACGCAGCCCAGGGGAGGTCTACCAATGGATGGAAATTGAAAAGCATAATAGAAGATATCATCTGCCTTCTATCTGGGTTCACTCACAAGGAGATTGGACAAGTGTACAGGGAGGGAAATCAAGCGGCTGATGCGCTAGCCAACTTGGGTCAGAGCTTGGACACTTGGCATTGCTGGAGAAGTGCAAAAAATCTCCTACAACAAATTCAAAATCTTATTGTCAAGGACTCTAGTCCTAACCCTAGTTACAGATGATCCTAAACCATCACTGCACTAAGGTTAATTGGAATATTCAATAGACTTGCCATCTAGATACTATTAATAGAATTATGAAGGCACTGATGTGGCTCCTTTTTTGTACTTTCTATTGCCTCCAGATTGAAGATCGTACTAAAGTCACGCTGAGTTGGAGGCCCATGGAGACGTCCCACCTATCTAGGCACGTGAAGTCCTGAGACTACTTTGTTAGATCTAGGGCACACAACTGAGAGGGGGGTGAATCAGTTGTACAAAAACTTGCTTTAACTTCAAACACTTGATTCTTCTTTATTTTTAATAGCATATCAATTAACCATTTATGAAAGTATAAAGCATAAACACCAGAGCAGATAAACATCAACACATTAGACACCAAAATTTTGACGTGGAAAACCCAGTTAAGGGAAAAACCACGGGGTGATTAACCCAAGGATTATTCTCTGTTAGAAGAATAAGAAAAATAGATGGCACATGCCAATTAGGGCTCACTGCTCGAGCACATTGCTCACAAGGAGGCACACTGCCTACAAGAGACACACTGTCTACAAGATAACAAGTATTACAAACTTGAACTGGAGATTGACATCTTTACCATGCCTGGATCAGTTCCATTTAAGCTCAAAAACTCCTGCTCTGCCTTTCGCACTTCTCTTCACTATATCACTCTCATCACCGCAAGACACACTTCAAAATGAAATCACAATCCCTTATTTATACAAGGCATCGACTTAGGAACAATCATCTAAGTTGGCAAACATCTACAAGATCATTCGCAAGACGTGTAATACATCTGGTCGGCCTATCTCAGGAAGAACACCAATATCCATGGTTATTCTTCAAATGCAAACTCTAACTTCAATGTAGACCACCAATAAGAATTGTACACGATCTAAAGATCACCAAAACCTTTCCTGAGTCATCAACAACATCCGCACTTTATCAGCTTACTTGAATTCTTCTGTTCTTCATCCGGAACTTCAAGAACACAGTCTGTCCTCATTGTCATAATGAAAAGGGTTCTTCCGGACCTCCAAATCATTCACAAATCTAGTTGTCACTTCACACTGACTTCTTCAATACTCCTTCCAATCCACAGAATGAGATAATGTAATTCCAGATCTCACCGGACCAATCTGTGACACTCTGTCTCCATTGAACACCTGCCGGAACCGGTTCTACCCAAGCAGCCATAACTTCTTCAGATCTTTATGTGGACCTCTGAAATCTTAACTGGAACATCTCAAGACTCATATCTACAAACCCTTTAAACCGCATCCTCTGACCCTCAACCTATTGAGTACTTTTGCCTTCTTCTCATCACTGTTCTTCACTATTCCTGATAGAGACTAGTTTCCTCAATAACCTCAGCACACAACTCATCCAATCCTTCTTATCAATGCAATATGAGTATGTTGACATCAATGACAACACTGGTTAACCTCATACTTGCAACATACTTGACTCCGTACATCACGAACAATAATGATGACCATTTATTGTTCCTTCATCATGAGAAGAAAGGTTTTGTTGTCCTCTTAAGATGAATTTTAGTAAGTACACCAACTCGGCCGAAGAGACAGCTGTGAAAATCATTGCTACTTTTTTATCGGCATTATTGTGAATGGGAATTGCAGAGACTTAATTGCTAAGTTTTTTCTTTCTACCTGCTCTACTAAGTTTGTTAGCTCTAGAGTTATTTTTCTTAAAATTGACTACTATGAGATGGGGGGGATAGAACTCGCACGGAGCTAGAGTCGTATGAAGAGTTTAAATAGAATGAGGCTATCTGGCATATATGTCAAGAAGGGGGTGTGGCTTCCTATCTGGAGTGCCTTCAAGGCCTCGATGAGAACCTTTCTGTTCAGTTCCTGAGGTCGTATGATAACAGAAAGGCTAAGGTGGGCAATGTGACTATCGACATCTCTGAGGAGGGGATTGGTATGACTACTGGCATGCCCTTTGACGACACCAAGCACCTGAGGAAAAGCAAAGTTTCTGATAATGAGGGCATGAAGGCTTTCCTTAAGAAGGATGAGGTCCTATACAACCTTCAAGGGGGTTTCGACAGGTAGAAGCTTCCTCAACCTTGGGATGAGGTATGCTTCATGATTATGAAAACTCTAACTTCAATGTGGACCACCAATAAGAATTGTACACGATCTAAAGATCACCAAAACCTTTCCTGAGTCATCAACAACATCCGCACTTTATCAGCTTACTTGAATTCTTCTGTTCTTCATCTGGAACTTCAAGAACACAGTCCGTCCTCATTGTCATAATGAAAAGGGTTCTTCCGGACCTCTAAATCATTCACAAATCTAGTTGTCACTTCACACTGACTTCTTCAACACTCCTTCCAATCCACAGAATGAGATAATGTAATTCCAGATCTCACCGGACCAATCTATGACACTCTGTCTCCATTGAACACCTGCTGGAACCGGTTCTACCCAAGCAGCCATAACTTCTTCAGATCTTTATGTGGACCTCTAAAATCTTAACTGGAACATCTCAAGACTCATATCTACAAACCCTTTAAACCGCATCCTCTGACCCTCAACCTATTGAGTATTTTTGCCTTCTTCTCATCACTGTTCTTCACTATTCCTGATAGAGACTAGTTTCCTCAATAACCTCAGCACACAACTCATCCAATCCTTCTTATCAATGCAATATGAGTATGTTGACATCAATGACAACACTGGTTAACCTCATACTTGCAACATACTTGACTCCGTACATCACGAACAATAATGATGACCATTTATTGTTCCTTCATCATGAGAAGAAAGGTTTTGTTGTCCTCTTAAGATGAATTTTAGTAAGTACACCAACTCGGCCGAAGAGACAGCTGTGAAAATCATTGCTACTTTTTTATCGGCATTATTGTGAATGGGAATTGCAGAGACTTAATTGCTAAGTTTTTTCTTTCTACCTGCTCTACTAAGTTTGTTAGCTCTAGAGTTATTTTTCTTAAAATTGACTACTATGAGATGGGGGGGCTAGAACTCGCACGGAGCTAGAGTCGTATGAAGAGTTTAAATAGAATGAGGCTATCTGGCATATATGTCAAGAAGGGGGTGTGGCTTCCTATCTGGAGTGCCTTCAAGGCCTCGATGAGAACCTTTCTGTTCAGTTCCTGAGGTCGTATGATAATAGAAAGGCTAAGGTGGGCAATGTGACTATCGACATCTCTGAGGAGGGGATTGGTATGACTACTGGCATGCCCTTTGACGACACCAAGCACCTGAGGAAAAGCAAAGTTTCTGATAATGAGGGCATGAAGACTTTCCTTAAGAAGGATGAGGTCCTATACAACCTTCAAGGGGGTTTCAACAGGCAGAAGCTTCCTCAACCTTGGGATGAGGTATGCTTCATGATTATGAAATACTTTACTCTAGAAGGAAGGTTTAGAATGTTTTTTCATTATCATTTCACGCTCCTAAATCATTTCAGATGTAGTAACATTATCAATTTCCTATTTTACCTCCTCTCCTCCCTCGAGTTGTCCATAATCATTGCTAAGGAGCAACACGCTCTGGACCCTAGTAAACCCGAACTCCCTCTTCATCAAGGGCTCATAATGAGGTTGTATAAATTTAACCTTGCTCTTTGTCCTCCCAAAACCCTCACCCTTGCTAGACTTGAGCTGTCCCCTTTGCCCAAAGCTGCCAAGGAAATTTACCATTCGGTTATCATTACTGAAATTACCCCCGATTCCTATGTTAAAACTAGTAAAAAGAAACCCTCTATGATAGCTATCCCTAAACCCTCCACTGAGGACCTTACCTCTAAATCCCTAGCGGCTACCCCTATTAAGAGGAAAAATATGTATGCTTCTCCTGCTCAAGTTACCCCCCTTAAGAAAATTCATAGCGACACGATTGATGAAAGGGGCACTGGTAGTGGTACTAGGGTTTCTAAGCCCATGATGGTGGAGGAAGTGAGTTTGGAGGAGGAAAGTGAGAATACTAACAGTGTGGATGAAGACTACACCATTACTAACAACAAACCTAGGATCCCGTCGACTAGAAGATTTTCTAGGCTAGCTTCTAAGTCGGTCCCCACGCCCCATTAGTTGTCGGCTTTGAAAAAGGATTCCACTAAAGCTATGGTGACTAAGGATATGCAGAAGACCGAGTATGGTGAGCTTTAGGGGGAAGAATAGAGTGAGGATGTGAATAAGGAAGACTCAGGGGGTTAGCAGGGTGAGGAAGAGTCAAAGGAGAAAAACCAAAGGATGTTGATTGAACATCATGGCACTAGTTCTGAAGGTAATAATAAGGTTGACACTGAGGTGGCAGAGACTGAATTCTTGGGTGGTGAATTTTCTATTAACAAAGATATGAAAAGTGATTGTGGTGGAAGACGAGGGACCTAGCAACTTCCCAGAACTCAATGTGCATGGTTAGGACTCAGTTAATTCTGAGAAAGGGAAGAAAGGTAAAGGTAACCAGAAAAAAGGTGCCAAAATTAGTAAGAACAAGGAGATTGAAGACCTGACAGTGAGGGTTAGTAAGCTGGGGTAGAAGTATAATGCTCTGGCTAAATTCTCTGCTAAGGTGATGCACAGATTGGCCATGACCCTGGCGGTTCTTCAAGAGATGGAGCTGGATGACAAAGGCTAGAAAGGAAAGAAGCTGAAGGAATACTAGGCTGTTTTCTAGTTTCTGGTTGATGATTGGGACAAAATGTTTAATTATCCACTAGTGGCTTTTTGTGTCTTCTGTTAGTCTGCTGTCGAACTGCTGGTTCTGTGGTTTTTGTTTGTTTTGTTCTTCTAGTCTTTTGCTTAAACTCTGATGGTTGTTAAATTGTTTTAGTTTTTGGTGCGCATTTTTTGGCTTTACTATAATGGGATCGGCACCCTCTTTTTCCGCTTATCTTATAAAAAAACATTCACTATTTTATAAAGTTATTGTAAGTGGATGAACAACCAATACATGCAATATGAAGGACATGATCTTAGCCAACAACTGCACTCAACCAAAATAACATTGGTTAGGGATTGTTATAATACTTGACATATCTAAAACATTTTACAAGTGTGATTTTAACTTCCTCCTAAGGACTCTATGAAAGTTTAGATTCAACAAATTGGATACAATGTTGTATTTGCACGCCCTCATTCTTCATTACAATAAATATCCAAAAGGGTAAATAGTTGTAGAGGCTTAAGGAAAGGAGATTTGCTCAGTTCCTAACTACTTATTATAATAAAAAAAAAACACTTCTAAGAAATATAGCTTTCCACTAAAAAGAAAGGAAAATATATGGCCACCCAAATGTAATGGAGGAACTAGATACATAGGTTATCATTTGCAAATTACATGATCTTCTATTCCACTCTTTGTCTTCACAAAAGAAACTAAATCAAATTAATTCTTCATAGATAACAATAGGCTTCAGGGAAAAATAGGAAATGTCCCAACCCACAAGAAAAAGGCGATTCTTAATATCTAGGGATACAAAGAAGTGCGACTACTAATGAATTAACTAGGATTTTGATACACAAGAAAGTAAGAAATGGGCTAAGGGAAAATAACCAACACATCACTCATGTCAATGCACCTAGAAGAATAACACAAGTAGAATATTGTCATTTTATAGGTTTATTGGATGAAATTTCTTGTTACTAGGTGTTGTCATTTGTTACTATTTATATATGTTATTAATAGAATTTAATAACTAATGGTTTAATTTACTTGCTTGTGTTTCAAAACAATATTTTGATTTGTCTATAAGTGATGGAAGAAATAATACAAACATCATTTAACACCATGCAAGAGTATTGACTTATTCTTTGGGAATCTCTTTGGTGCACCAATAGTCTTCTTAGAGTGTCATTTTGAAAACATATGAAGAGAGAAACATGAGAAAAACATAGGGAGATAGAGACCTCATAGAGAGGAAGTGTGTGAGAGAGAAGGGAAGAGGGAGACATATGAAGAGAGATAAAGAGAAATAGAGAGAGATAGAAACATATGTAGAGAGGTATTGTTGTTTCGTATTAAATTATTATAGGGGATTCCACCTATTATCATATCAAAACCTCCAATTGAATTAATCATTTCATCAAGTCTTTCTTTTGTCAAAATCTACACATCTTCCACATTAAATTACCCTTAAGATGTTATTGGAGAGAGAGGGAGAGAGAGAGAGAGAGAGAGAGAGAGAGAGAGAGAGAGAGAGAGAGAGAGAGAGAGGAGAGAGAGAGAGAGAGAGAGAGAGAGAGAGAGAGAGAGAGAGAGAGAGAGAGAAATCTTATAGAAGTATAGAGAAAAAGAGAGGGGTATAGAGACAAATACAGGAAACGATAAAAATAAACCTTATAGAAGTGACATCAAACTATTCCTTAAAAATGTGGAAATTATCAAAGATTTATATTAAATAGATTTTTTTAAAATTAATATAATTAAAAAATTTCCAAAGCATTTCATGGACAAGATAGCTCAATGGGTACACTGATATAGCATGTAAATAAAAGTAATTAGTGGTAATGCGGTTTATTTTTTTAATAATAATGTCAGAATAAAAAAGTTGTCTTTCTTCTTTTTTTAATGAGAGTTGGAGTGTGGGAGTAAGGGAAGTCAAAAGTAAATTAACAAAAGAATTAAATATATATTTTTGAAGATTATTAATTGTATTTTAAGTAATAAAAGAAAAAATAAAATAACAAAATATACTCGAATTCACTCCATCAAAATCAGTCCTATGCTCTGAAAAAACTTCCTCTATATTAGTCAGTGCTACCTTCTTGCTTGAACTATACATCCATTGTTTGTAGCAGCAACAATGTTTCTCTCTTGTAGAATTGGATTCATAATGTCAACGTTACCTTAGAGTGATGTATCATTTTGATTTCCTCTATTTGATTAAGCTTGAGACTCTATTGGAGTAACTATATTAGCTTGATATGATCGATCATGATGATATTCTAGGCTGATGCAGTCAAGAGACTAATCACTTTTCTCTAGGAAATCTAATTGAGGCTCAGATATATGTCGACTGAATCAAATTCTTGCATTATTGTCCATGAGTTTCCTTCATCAGAGTGACTAATTTCTTCTTGTTCTTGCATATATGTGATCTGATCAAGATGTTGTTCACACTCAGTTTCCAACTCAGAATCATCAACAATATGAAGTGAAGGGTTGTTTTTCACTTCTGCATCAACAAACTTAGGTTTAGAACTTGATATCTATGAAGCATCTGATTGCTGATCTGGATCTTCAACATGACTATTCATCAAGTCTGATTCATTAGCTATCTTATCAACATCCTTAGTAGTAGAAATGTGATCCTGTATATTGCTCTATTTATTGTCCCATGACTGAAATTAGTTTTAAACCTTGCTGGGACAACATATCCTATAATTGGCTTGTCCAAATCTAGTGGCTGAAAACCAAGCTTTAACTAGGTAGGGATCTCATATTCATTAGTTGGGTGACCTGCGGACCACATGCATTGTCTGGCATCAACATCTGGATATGTATTTTGATGAGCAACATGAGGAACTTTAGTTTTCTCCATATGTAGACTATCCTTTTGACTATGATCAATTATGAATGGTGGATTTACAACCCCTACAACCTCAACTATTCGAGAGTTCTTAACTGAGACATGCTCACTTGCATATGCATCCATTCATGTTACAGTTCCTTGTTCTACCCTACCTCGGTGTGACAAATGGATACTACACTCATACTTGCACCTTACTTCATGCTTGTACACCTCAAAAATAGGAAGCAATCCCTTTATATGTAGATCCAATCTTTGGAGAAAAGTTAAATGATCAACCTTGTCATGCGACTCTTCAAGATGTACACTGCAAACTTGAGGTGAACTAAAATCAAGCAATATCAACGGAGGATGCTTCACTCTGATCTACCTATCTAACACTTCTTTGAAAAGTGGGATGTCTACTTTGAAGTTCTCTTCATGATATGACTACTGAGATAGTCCTTTCAAGAATGAAGGGATCTCATGACTGAAACCCTTATGTGTATCCATTGGAGTTAAATCTCCTACATATTCAATTCATTTTAGCATGTACAATAAACTAACAATTGAAAGCCTGCATCAAAATCTAGGTTCAAGCCCTCCTTCTAGCACCAATTCTATTGATGGTGGTTTTAGCACACAGAAACACAGGTGAAATATAGGTTATCTCACCTTTCTTGAAAGGAATCTTATCCTAGAAAAGACTTGCCCAAGGTTTATACAGCTAGGTCTTAGCTTGCAATAATGACTTCAGTGGAATGTTTCACCTGTACCAGGACTTACATGCAATGCAAACAAACATTAGTGGATTAAGGTTTGATTGCACATGACTTTGATCAGTTTTCTGATTTGACAATGCATAAACAAACTGATATATACTTGGATCAAGCTACAAAATATGTGATTTCAACATGCAACAAGCAATCTACCAACTTGCATTCACTGGATATGAATTCTATGACAACACTATGCAAGTTTATGAAACCTAATCTAATAGGATCTAATAAAGAAATTGCAAAAGGAAAAGGGGAGAAAAGGGATAGGGTAAAGGGATCCTATAGACAATTGCAGAAATGATCAACACATAGATAGATACTAGACAACTCACAATGCTACAAAGATTTGCAATCTTCTAAGGAAACATAATGATTTTCAAATTGTGGAAGATTCATCCAACACCCAATTCCTGGTGTAGTCCAATGAATTCACACAATCAAACTTATATCATATAATATGTCCAGACTAACCATGCACAATGACACACAATAAACAAGATATTAATGGTATGGATAGGAAATCCATTGAATATTTGAATACTTAATCACAAATGCAACTGAATAGCTAATTGGAAAGGTGAAGAAGAACTAAGATAACCATATCCAATCAACAAAAATTATATGGATTTCACTAGATATATCAAGTGGAGGTCATTTTTAGCACTATCTTTCCTTAATGTTTCAACGAGGATTTCATGTGTCACTAGATTTGTATGGATTTTGGGTTCAACATGATATATCCTATTGGGTTGCATTTTTGTGCAACCCCTATGAGGGCAACTTTTAGCGCTAACACTTAATGAATGGTTTGACCTTCATCTGTGGGGAATTTGGTGCCAACATGATATGTCCTAGGAATGGCAATTTTAGCACTTATCCTATTTTCATTACTTTTAGTGCTATCCTTTATATGCATCATACTCTTTTGTTGGTGGGATTTTTTGACATCATGGGATCGACATAGTTTTTGGGCATTTCCAGATATAACCGGTGGATGAAGTTTTTAGCACATATCCAGTGGAAGGTAAAATCAGCGTAATGTCTGGTAGAGGTGATTTTTCCAATAAACCACAGTAAGAGTGATTTTTTCTGCTAGATTTGGTAATGCCCTGGCTGATAGTATATTTAAAAATATATTTAAGTATATGTTTAGATATTGAATTTCCTTTACTTAAATATATTTTTAAATATACTGTCAAAATGTTTGAGATAGGTCACGGATCCATGGGATTTAACATGCAGATTCTAGATTTTTGAGGATCCACTAGATTTTAGACTTAGTGAGTTTTTCAAGGTTTAAGGACATCAGACTTAGCCAATTTTAGGGTTTCAAGGACATGTGTCAGGGTGAAGTCATATGAACCCCTTGGTGAAATGTTATGGAATTTAACATGATTTTGTAACCTTAAGGCATGGAAACTAGGAATTTCAACATGATACCTCATGCAGAAGCAGTTTCAAGGACTATATCCAGTGACAGGTTTTTAGAGAAAAATGTAGTAACACCCACTTTCAACACAAAAGGCAACAAATGGCTATTTCTTAAGCACAAACCCAATCAAAACTCCTCCAAATAAATTATCAAAGACATCTAATGACTTCAAACATGCCAAATACTAAAATCTGGAACAAATCCTGCATTCTAAGCACTATTTCACCTTCTCATCATCATAAGGAAGAAAAGTTGAGACTCCAAGCCAAAGCAAAAAAGGGGGTCTCCATTTGGCAAAATGGGGCATGTGTGCAAAATGGACTATGCCTTGTGGAACCATGAAATGCATGATTGTAGCTATGTTGTACATATGGAAAACTTTCATCCCAAGTGTGAGGATACTTGGAATGATACATCCACAAAATGTGAATGATCATTTGATTCACTACCTTAGTTTTCCTATCTATTTGTGGGTGGAAGGCAGTAGATTTTGTTGACTTTATGTCCATCAAGGCCCAGAGTGCTGACAAAAAATTTGTAAGAAATCTACCATCCTTATTAGATATGATACTTTGTGGCAATCCAAAGTGTATCCAAACATTCTCAAAGAAAAGCTTGGTAGTTTCTTCCATAGAGACTCCCTTCTTGCAAGCCACCATGACAACCATTTTTGAAAATATGTCTACCACCACATACACACAATCGTGCCCACGTTTTGTAGAAGAGAGGCCAGACATTAAATCTATTGAAACTTAATGCCAATGTTTATCAAGGATCAGATAAGGTGTATGCAATTCTTTCTTATAGTTGGTAGGCTTTACAATGGCATAAGCAGTACAAGTTCGGATGTATAGACTAACATCATGTTTCAATCTAGGCCAATAAAAATGCCTCTGAAGTACAACAATGGTCTTCTCCATCCCAAAGTGTCCTACAAAATGACTGTAGTATGCCTCCCATACCATCTTCTGCCATTCCCTAGCTGGAACACATATGCACCCCATGTGATAAAGAATCCCATCCTGCAAGTAGAAATCATGGACTTGTTTACCCTTTGTTAGTCTATTGTAGATTTTGAAAAATTAGGATCTGTGCCATACAATTGAGGCCAATCTACTATGTGGTGGACATGAATCCAATACCAATGTTAGGGTTGTTTTTAGAGGTCTACTCAAGCAGTCTATAACTTTGTTATTACTTCCCTTCTTGTGGCAGATATTGAGGTGAGATTTTTGCAAGTAGATAGACCATCTTTGATGCCTATCATTCTATAGCTTCCCTTGTGTCGATAGGAATTGTAGAGGTTTGTGGTTTGTGTGGATAATAGTCTCTTTTCCCAAAATGTAGTGTCTCTATTGTTTGCAGTCCTACACAATGCAATATAATTCCTTATCATATGTGGGATACTTGCGCATTGTTATGAGAAAGTCTCACTATGGTAGGCGACTGGATGCCCATGTTGCATGAGCAATACCCCTAGTGCATAGTTTGAAGTATCTATTTCAATTTAAAAAGATTGTTGCAAATATAGGAGTGCTAATACTAGGGCAAAGCATAATCTCCTCTGCAGCTCCATCAATGCTTTTTGTTGTGCCTCTATCCATTAGAATTTTTCTCTTGCTCCCCTCTTAAGTGCCTAATTAATAGGCCATGCCAAGTGTGAAAAACCAAGTACAAACCTTCGGTAGAAATTGGCTAGATCCAAAAAAAATGAAGTTCTATGAGGTTTTTGGGAGATGACCAATTTTTGAGAACTTGTATCTTTTTAGGGTCCACACGAACACCCATTCTGTCAACAATGTATCTCAAATACTGAATACACTCCATACCAAAGGAACATTTATCTCTGTTAGCATAGAGTTTGTGTTATTGTAAGGTTGAAATTACTTGTTAAACATGTTGCAAATGGTCATTCCATGTTTTTCTAAAAATGAGTATGTCATCCAAATAGATGACAATAAAATAACTAGTGAATGGTCTGAGGACATCATCCATCAGTCTCAGGAAAGTGACAAGAGCATTGTTCAGGCCAAAAGGCATGACTATCCACTCAAACAACCCTACCTTGGATTTGAAATCTATCTTCCACACAACTGATGGCTCAATTGGAACTTGGTGGTATCCAAATTTCAAGTCAATTTTGGTGAAATATTTATTTCCTTGAGTTGGTCCAACAAATCATCGATGCGAGAAATTGGATATTGGTTCTTTACAATGATTTTGTTGAGAACTCAATAATCAATACAAAGTCACCACATCCCCTCCTTATTTTTGGCCAAAACAATTGGACTTCCACATGTTGAGGCACTTGGACAAATGTGTCCCCTTTTAATCAATTCTTGAATTTGCCACTTGATTTCCTCATTCTCCAAAACTGACCATCTATATAGTGGCCCATTTGGTAATGGTGACCCTAGAATTAGATCCATTTGATGCTTGACTTGACAGCGCAGTGGTACCCCCATTGGTGAATTGAATACATCTTAATATGTTGACAATATCTATTTCATCTATTTATGTTTAGTTGTAGTAGTGGTAACTTTGGTATGACTGTTGGCTACAACTGATGTTACCTCCTTAGGTTAGACCATTAGTAGGACAAATTTTTGAGTGTGAGCAATCAAATGTTTACATTATTTTGTAGTAATCAAAGATATTGGTTCTACATGACTTACCTCAAGTATTTAATTTTTCTTTTCACCTAGCTTGATGATGACACTGCGTGGTCTAGACTCATAGACTCCATGGTGCTTATACATGTATGGTTGTCCCAACAATACATCACATACATCTAAAGGTTCCACATCACATATCACTTCATCTTTTAATGGCTTGATGGAATAAGGTAAGCAACACTATTTATTTAGCTAAATGTTTTGCTCTTGAATTACCCATCCAATACGATATAGTTTTGGATGTGGTGTGGGCAGTAGATTCAATCTCTTAACAGTCTCAATAGAAATCAAATTCTTTTGGCTTCCGCTGTCAATAATGAAATGAAGAGCGTTTCCATTTAGCTACATCTATGAATGGAATAAGCACTCCTCATCTTCATGGGGCATGATTTCAGCAGTTGCAATTATGGCTTATGGGTCAAAATCAATTATTTGATTGCCATCCTTTTGGTCAAAAGCATTTGTAGGCAACAAATCAAGTAGTCTATGCTTGATATATTTCTATCATCAAAGTCTTTGTGGCTCGGTAGTCCTTAGTGTTATGTCTGGGGATCTTATGGAATTCACACATCTTTTTATTACCCCTGGTTGTTGTTGATGATGTTTGTGAGGAGAATTCCTTGGTTGTCTATTTGCCACAAAATTTGCTACCACCTTCTCTCTTGGATTTATTTTTTGAGAAATAATCCTTCTTCCCCTTTTGTTTGAATTTTTCTTCTATCTTCACTACATATTTGAAGGCAGTTCCCAAGGTCTCTATATGTAGGAAATCCATCTCTATCTAGATATATCGATGAAGCCCATTGTGATACTTCAAGACCCAATTTTTTTCTCTATCAACAATTCCCAACTTTGTTGAAAGTGCATGGAACGTATTGGTATAATCTCGAATAGATTGGTCCTTCTTTTGTTGAAGTAATTGCCACTGTATGTATTTCTCCTCATATAAATCTTCATGGTAGTATTCCTTCCTGATGTATTCTACGAATTCTCCTAATGTGGGATTTTCATCCATCATCACATTGAATTCTTGGCTGTCAGGGCTATTCCTGGATAGCAATCTATTCTCCCAAGATTGTTTCACATGTTGTTCAACTTTGAGGAGGGAAAAGGTTATTTTCTCAGCATCTAAGAAGTGATTTATAGAAAAATATTTCTCTAGTTTTGACAGCCAATCATCAACAACATTTGCATAAATTTTTCCCTCAAAATTTGGGATGTCAAAATTTACTTGTACCTTGAAAGGGGTGTGACCACCAAATGGTGGTCCAGTTGTGTTTTGTTGTTGATTACTATGATTTTTTTGGAGCATTCAAGAGAATTGACTCATCATCTCCTTATGTTGCTTTGCTAATGCCTCTTGTACCATCACCTTGAAAGGGTCAGATGCATCTCCTTGTTCTTCCATCTTCGATCATGTGTGTCTCAAAGGTAGATAATCTGATGGGTCTTGTGTTTGCAATCCCAATCTTTGATAACCTAATAATGTGTTATGTGACATATAGGAGTGAACAGATTTGATACCACTGATCTGAATTTAGTTGAGAATTCAAAGAACAATACCTAGCGCTAAGCTTGTGGTATTGTGAAAATCTATAATAGATCAATGTACAAAACTCGTGGAGAGTTGCAGGAAACTAAAGAGAGCTTTATTTGCATCAAAATGAGTTTATATACAATGAACTAAGAATTTGAAAAGTCACCTTATACATGGAATTTAAAATGGATAGTTGGAAGGTGACAAAAAGCAACTAACTAATAAAATTTCAAAATTTTAGATTTTCAAAAAATTATGAAATTTGGAACCCCAACTAGTCATAACTCCTAGCTAGCTAGTCAGAATTCAAACTTCTCAGAATCGTTGGAAAGATCTCCAAGAGAGCTAGATTGAGTTGCGTCAAGCCTTGCCTACTGCTACTTCTCAAAGCAATCGATGAAAGTCTTGACTCCAAATTCCACTTCAAAGGCCTCTGAAAATGTGATTTAGTGAGATATAGAAAATTAAAAAAAAATACTGAAAATACTAAAAACTTAGTTGCATATACAGATGCCACCTAGTGCTCCTGGATCTCTATGGGATTATTTAATAAGAAAACATTCTCTTCTAAATTCAAACTTATAATGCCAAAAAGGAAGTCTCACAAAGATTGAACATCAAGCTTTTAGACATAAACTACTAGAGCATACCGATGATTTTAGCAAATCTCGCTTTCTAGTTTTAGAGTTTTTTCTCCTTCCAACCACAGAGCTTCTCCCTTTTCTTTTTCCCATCACTCTATTTCCTCCATATACATTTTATTTAACTCCTTGGCCCTTTATCTATTCCTGAGATATCTCAATAGAACCCCCATTTCCTTCTTCACATTCATTCCCCATTATGGCCATCTCTCTTCCCACTCAAGTCGTGGCTTTGAATAAAAAAAATAGTGGAATAAAACTTCATTTAAGTCATGGTACTTACTCTATTTATGCATTAGTTACAAGTTTAGTGCTCTTTAACTCCATGTTGTGGAGCTTAATTTGAGCACATCCAAAATAATTCTCATAAATTTAATATAATACTACATTTGTAATTCAAATATGAACCTACCGAGTTACTTCATTGAGAACAATTGCAGAAACATATGATTAGCCAAATCAACAAGATGTAAAAGAAAACATATTCATTTGCCAACTTGGTAAAATAAACTAATCATTTTATCAAAAATAGTCAGAAAGATGCATATATAGAACAATTATCATTTTCAACACAAGCAAGTATTTCAATGCATGAAACACAATGCAAATCTTATGCATGTGTATGTGTATCATATAGGCATACTATCTCATCCATTCATCAAAATCCCCTTCTCTCTCTCCGGTGATACTCTCCCTATGTACTAGGAGGGTAGGAATTGTTTTTCCTACATCCACCTCATTTCAAAACAAAATAGTTAGTCCATAACCACAACAATATAATCACGAAACAATTTAATAAGATAAACCTTTACCTTTATTAAAAATCATGTTCTTTTCTACATAAGATAATTAAAATATATTCATCTAACCATTTCAATTTCTAAGCACTATTTAATAATCATAAATATACAAAAAACTATTATGTTGTTGTGCATTTACTTACCAAAAAAAACATAAATATACAATAAACTAGTAAAAGGCATTTGATCTTGGATTCTATTCCTTGATAATGATCAATCTATATTACATTCTAAAACCCTTTCTTAACATAACATGCAAGAAACCCCCAATTTTATCTTTATTCTTTTACAATTCTTGCCTTAGCTAGGCATTGTCGATTGAAGTTTTGTACCCAATATTACTGGAGAAATAGCGGCCAATTTGGCAAACCTTGGATTCCTTTTACAGTAGCCATTCCTTCCAGCGAGGCCTCTGCAAAGAAATGGAGCTTCCATCCAATTTAGCGGTTCAAGTGAAATCGGCAAATGTAAAATAGATTTCCAACCTTTGCCAGCGTACTACCTTCTTGTGCGAAAATGAGAGCTTTGAAACGGTCTAATCAGTCTAATCTTCAATTATGCGTAAAGAAAAACAGAATTTTTCTCAGATATCATAGTTGGAAATGCTTGTATAGATTTATGCAATAATATGGAATTCATAACAAAACTTGCGAGATGTTTTAAAATCTTCCTTAGAGAGGATAGATATCGATCAGGAGCATTCGATAATAGGAACAAAATTAATGATTCTTTTTAAAGTTATTGCAGATCTATATTCTAAATAATTTTAGAGAAGCAGACAGTGAATCTAACCTGGTTACCCACTAATCTTGAAGGCCAATTTGAACCTAAGCGATTCTCTTTATTTATGTTATGGTATGATTATTTTTTCACCAAGCATGTTAGTTGTTTGAAAGAATGTCCTAAAAATCATCTCTTATGGTGGAATGCAACAATTGGGGGATATGCAGAAATAAACAGACTATTCAAGTCATATCAACAAAAAGAAAAGAAAATGAAGACAAATCTTTTTATCTGATTTGTAACTGTTATAGATGAGATCCCATATGATTTCTCACAAAAATGTCTTCTGTACATTTAATTAAATATTGACTTCTATAACAATAAAGTCTATTTGATTTTATTTAGAGTATGGGTCATATTGTTTCATTTAATTTTAGGTATGGTTGATATTTACTACTACATTTTTTTTACCCACACTAGGCAATCTAAATTTTTTGCCCACACTACAAACTATAAAAATAAGAAAAAAATAAAAATAAGAATAAAATTGTCAATTTTAAGGAAGACTAATACAAAATTTACATATTAAATACAATAATACCATGTCATGACAGGTACCATGAATATGAAGAGTATACAATGCGAAACCTACACTGCACTGCTCGTGGCCATCTGTTCACACGTCATCCCAATGGCCCACACGTTCAATAGACTGATTGAGTCGCCGTACTGCTCGTGGACGCACAATGGGCTGCCATTGGGTGTCTGTACGGTTTTAGACCAGCTGGTCATTTACAACGCACCGCTGATTAAGCTTTTCTACTACATGGAGATAAGGCAGATGATCTAGATTAGATTCTTCCACTCTTCCTACGACTTCATCCAGTTCTTTTCAGACATGGTTTAATTTCTGTGGATTGTGAATGAATTCTGCCATAGCCCATTCTATCGTTGTAGTGGTCGTTTCGGTACCGGCAACAAATAATTCCTGAAACCAGAAAGCACAATTAGAGATCTGAAAAATAACAGAGATTTATAAACCCTTCGATTTTTTAATCTTTTCAGCACTTACAGCTATAAGGTTCAAATACCAACGAAAGTGAATCCAGCAAAACATACAGAAAAGGCTCACGTAACGACTCCGAGAAGAATTTTCTGGAACTGAAACGACCACTACAACGATAGAATGGGCCATGGCAGAATTCATTCGCAATACACAAAAATTAAACCATGTCCGACAAGAACTGGATGGAGTAGATGGTTGCAACAGAAGAGTGGAAGAATCTGATGTAGATCGGCTGCCTTATCTCAAATATTCCGATTGCACCTGACGGCTCCTCTGCAACTCAAAGCCGAAAGCCAAACAGAGATCGGGGGATTTGTGATACCCAAACAGAGCCAGCTGACGGCTGTGAAAATACACTAACTAAAATTCTAATATATAAATTTATTTTTGCATCATGCAATTCATTCAAGATTCCCCTTCATGAGGATCTACTATTTCTTTACTTAAACATCATTCATTTCAATGGTCAAAAATTCAATAACAATTTTACACCTCATCCACAATAAAAAGTGGTAAATATTTGTCTTATTTTTATTGGTCAAAATTGACTTTTGACTATTAAAATGAATGATGTTTAAAAACAACCCATTTTTCACAGTCTTCTACATTTTGCCACATTATTAATAATAAATATTGAGACTAACACACCCATTATGACTCTGGGTGTAGCACGTCTCAGTCAGTGAATATCCAATAATTCATACATACTGCAAAACGTGCTATAACATTAAAATTCATCCTACAGTCAAAAAGACCACAACCCACACCAATATGAGTGGGTCATATTGCAGAGACGGCATACAGAGACTCCGGAGGTCTCTTTCTTAGCTTAAAGAGGTTTCCCAGGAGGAAGTGTCCTACTCTCCCTCCTCCATAGAAAGAAGAAGAATAACAGTGAACCAGCGGTAAGGAGCACAGATTACCAAGAAAGCGGTGGAATCTCCAAACAAACTGTAAACAGGGAAATCCTAATTTCCGTTTGTTTGGTTGTCCAGTATATGATACACCAATATAGGATCATTATATAAGTGTTCTGAGATGTAGCAATGTGAAATCAAATAGTGAATAATGTAGGATTTAGATAGCTGTTCATGATAGGTAGATGGAACAATGATAAGATATAGATTATAGGCAATTATAATGTAATATAAGGTATAAATAAAGATAGTGCAATGTGAAATCAAATAGTGAATAATGTAGGAATGTAGGATTTAGATAGCTGTTCATAATAGGTAGATGAAACAATGATAAGATATAGATTATAGGCAATTATAATGTTATGTAAGGCATAAACAAAGATAGTGCAATATAAAGCATAAATTATAGGCAACATATTTCATGATAGATACATATAATCAATGTAAGTGTAAAAAAGAAGATGAGGTCACTTAAAAAGATAAGTAAATCAAAAGGATAAAATATCAAAAAATAAAGATAAAAGGGATTAAAAGGAATTAGTGGAACAATATTATAAAAATAAAGGACCCCTAGTGTAAATAGGTAAGGATAAAGATTAAAAATAATTTAAAATAACCAAAATCAAGCATGCTTGCTAAGTGAACCAAATAAATGTGAAGTAAACTTAAAGATCAAACATATGACACATGCCCTTTATGTGGGGGAGAAAGATATAAAGAAGTTGTAGGGGTCCCAAAAATAGTAGATAAGATGAATGATAAATAAAAAAAAGTAAGAATGATCTAAAAAATGAATTCATCTCCCATGTTAGGTGACTTCTTTTTTATGTTATGTGTGATCTTAATGTGTATCTTCACTTTGTCTATATAAATTTGAATTTCATGTTGGAATGTAACGCCTCTATGTTTAGGGTATCCAAGTGTATGATGAGAAGTATATGTAGTACAAGGATCAAAAGATAAATTGCTATAAATTATTGCTAAGCCATGCTACTCTTATATGAACTTGTGCTAGAAAAATAATCAATGCAAGTATAAGCCAATTTACAAAATGAATTATAGAGAAAGCAAGATGAATCGAACTATTTTAAAACTCTACCACATAAGCATTATTTAAACTTGCCAATCAAGACACCATCATCAATTTCACATGGAAAGAAGCATCCATAGAACCATCATAATTATCATGTGAGAATTCTAGTGGTAGTCATTTTTGCAATGACCCTTTTGACTCTTTACAATATTTTCATGCCCTTAATATTGATAAAAAAATTGGAATATCCTAACTAAGAACTCCATTTTTATGCCTATACCAAGCTTTATGTTTATGACCATATGTCTTTTCCTTTCCCTATGCTAATTTTCAATAACTTGTGTTCATGTTGAGCTTCATAAGTTCACATTAATGGTAGCCTTGTTCTTAGAAATGACTAAGTCCTATGTACACCCTATGTGCTTTTTATGCTAGGAAGTCATGTATCACTTCAGTGAGCATTTTGTATCTTTGCATTGACTAGTTATTGACTCTTCATTCTTGCACAACAGTAGAATGTAGTGTTGTATCTCAATCTTGCATTAGCATTTTCTAGCACTTTTTGTCAATTTATGGCTCCCTAATAATAATCAATCTAAGAAATTATGAGTTGGACCCTATTTTATGCCTTGTCCTAACTTCTACTATTGCCCATTTATCAAATTGTGCCTTTGTATTGTGTTCTTAACTATGTATAATATTTTATGGCCATGTGTTTTTATCGAGTTCTTAAGTTGTGGTCATGGTGATCACTTTGTGATCATTTGATAAATGGGCTCTAGAGATATGACAACATTGATATCATGTGCTAAGGAAGTGGAGGTCTGTGAGTATTGATCATGTGGCATGTGCTAATGGGACCACATATACGCATACATGGTGGATCTTTTGTATTATGGGTACTTCTAAGGATTGTCTCATCAATTTTGATCAAATGGCTCTTAGAGTTCTCAAATATATTAGAGCTCTTGAAGTCCCTTATATTCCAAGGATAATTAAATGAATATCAAGATCAATAGTTTTTAAATGTCCTTAGCAATGATATTGTGTGCTTAGGGTAAATTCTCTGATATTAGTTAGTTTATAACTGAGTCACCATGTGGGTGTCCTTTTCCTTTTTTTTTGTTTGTGAGAACCTAGAATGCATCAACAAAATGTTACCATTGGTAGATAGCATAGTGGCAGGTCCATGTATTTTGTTGTTCTTTTGCACAAAGATGATATCATCACTGATATGAGAGTTGAGAGATCATTAGTGAAGTTGGAAGATCCAATAATCCTTGGAATTTTAAGGAGTGAATTTTTAATGTGTCAAAATGTGTTTCCAAGGACCATTTATCTCATTTGAGATGGATTATCCTTAGAGCTCAAGAGGATCATTTTGTTGTATGTCAGTCTAGAGCTCCAAGAACCCTTGGATCATTTAAATCAATGGTTCCTACATGTCAAAGGGAGATATCAAAAGATCATGCTATTGGCTAGAAAGGGTGTGTTGGTGATACTATGGACTTGAGGAAATGAGTGTTCAATTTATTTTTATGCCACAAAAATATATGGAGATATGAAATAGTACACATGGAAAGTGAAATATTTCTTTTCATTAGTCCATAAGACCAATCAACAAGATCATCAAAGGGGTTTGCATGTCCATCGGAGAATGAGGTGTGGGTACATGTATCTAGGTGGTAAATTTTATGGTGGGTATCATATGTCTATATGGTAGCTCCTAGGGCTATGGTGTTGCTTGGTGAGATTTAGAAATGTTGTGCTTGTTTCTTAGATGTCTATGGTTTTTCAAGCCAAAGGTGCATCATGAATAAAGAATATTATATTTTCAAAGGCAAGTTGCACATGGGTATGTGAATAAATTCATGGTTCTTATGGGATTCAATTACAAAGGTTGGCATAAGTAACTCTCAAGCACTCCCCCATGAAGCACTAATTACATCTCATACCCAACTAATAATGAAAAATTCTCTTATAAGTTCACTAAGTAAATCTCTTACAAGCCACTATCTTTAACATAGATGCTCTTACACATGCTTCATGACACGATATTCTTTTATATACATATTTACACCTGTATTACCAATAATTACACAAGGCGTAATGGAAAAGCAATACAGTGGGATGTCCCATTTCATGAGGATACATTAAATAATAAATAAATAAATAATCTAAACATTATAACTTGCAATTTGTATGACACACCTAATCCTAACATTCTCCCACTTGTCATATACCTTTTAAGAGAAAAAAGGAACACCAATATGTTGTGTAGGCCTAAGCCCCAATCACCTATGTGTTAGGAGAGAAATTCATTATTGGTTTTAGCATACTAAGCACCATCCAAACTAGACCACAACCTCATCCCTTTGCATGCCAAGCTCCATATCACCAATATGCACAAAATCTCACTCCCTACCATGTGAGGTTGGAAAATTTGTCATGGATTCATGCAAGCAACACTAAAATATCAATCTTAAAATTAAAGACATCATATATATACCTTAACCATACTAAAGCAATGAAAATAATACTGGTATGTTAGAGAGATATTTGGTCATGAAAAGAAAACAATATGGATGCAAATCCCAAACAACATTTTAACATATAGTCATTTCAAGTCCCTAGATATAATGTAATAGACTTGTAGGCTTAACAAACCATCTATTTCAAACCTATGACAATGCCTGCTAGGACTCAAGAAGAGCTTTGGGGGTTGGGATGATATGGGGATGCCTATACATAAAGAATGAAAGTGGGAGGGGCCCATTCTAAAATTTTGAATGACAGAATCTTGGGCCTCAAACCAAATATGCTAGGTTGATGTAAAAATATCTTGCAAACTTCACCTTTATATTTTGATACAACTTGTAGGGCTTTTGAGGTGTGGGAAAATATCGAAATAAGACATACTAAAATCTAGGTGTAGGGAAACTTATGCAACGAAACATGAAAAGGACTTTGACATAGGGTTAAAGGTAGAAAACTAATATGGAGTTCAAATGTGGAAATTTGTTTAGGTTACAACACAAAGGATATATAGGTCTATAGAGACAAGTTTTTATGATCTAGTGGACCCTAAAGATCATAGGGTGGGGACATGAGCACTTCGGATGACTAGAACTAGTAAGGAGGATTGAGCCCAGGTAAAACATAAATATGAGTACTAGAACATTTATATATTACAAACATAAGGAAGACATAGAGTTGTCCTAACTAGTTCCTTGGAAATAAGATTATTCAAGCTCAAAAAAATAAACTTGCAGACCTAAAAGTGCTATACTAAGCAAGATTTATAAGAGGGCATGGATTCACAGGAACTCAAACAATGATATTCATAGGGAAACCAAATGTGATACTAGCTAAGATTCAACGAATAAAATGCTTGGGTTCATGCTTGAAACTATGAGTAAAATGACACATATCCAAACATAGATGACATGCCATGAATGCAAACATGAATAAAATAAGAAGCAAGAATACCAAGACAAACTCCAAAACTAGGTGCAAGACAAAACACAAAGATACACCATACAAGGGACATAGCCTTGATAGAAAGTTTAAATCAAATGCTAATAGTTGTATCTATCTACTAGATGGATGTCAAGAATATGGTATCATGGATGAAGCCAACACCCCCAATGGAACATTTTCCTACCAACACATTTCCTAGGAGATGTATACTCTTTAAGGATCATAATTAATTTTAACTTGGATTAATGTTGATAGATTGAAAGTTTTCATTGAGGGAGAAAGTAGGAAGTAGTCCTACCCAACCAACTTCCATAAGCGTTATACAAAGAAATCCACTTGTAATGTTGATGTAGATACTAAGATCAATAGCTTCTTTGAATACACAATTAACAATAATTTCTTAACTACTAATGTTTGTAGTTATATTTGTGAAGTGTTGTAGTGATGGAATCACTAATTAAGTACAAATGTTGATAGTTCAAATATTCTTTATGGTTTTTATAGGTATTGGTGCATGTATCGACTAAACAATTGTTGTGAAACTTTTGTCAAGCATCTACCTAGTTAGTAAGGCCTTAGAAGTTTTTTGATAAAAACTAAGAATTGTATAATGTTTTGCTAGTAGATTGTGAAAGAACATTATGTAACCAATAAGTTAACACACACACACATCACTTCACACTACTATAATATACCCTGCTAATATGGATAGGGTCCCAAATCATTATAGATAGAAGGAGAGTGGGTTAGATGAGTACTGCCAAGTCCTCTCCCTCCAAGGTATTCTATTAGGATTGGGGCAAGAGAGGGCCATATATATGTATATATGTACATATATACACATACATGCATACACACATATACATATATGTATATATGTATGTATGTATGAATATATATCTACACACATGTATGTATGTATGTATATATGTATATTGAAAGGAAATTTTTTAGAGATAATATTGACCATTTCTACATAACCCCAAGTGAGAAAAATATTTAAACAAATATTCAAAATATACAATAAAAAAAGATAGAAAAACATACCATCAATATGACACAAGATGTACCCTAGGGAAACCCTCTCAAGTGAAAAACTTAGCCTCCACAAGAACTCATACATTAAATGTATTATCTCCATGAAAAAATCTTACAATACACTTATAGAGTCTTAATGCAAGGCTTCTGAAACATCAAGAGCTCTAGTTGCACTTTCCATGTGAAGAAGAAAATAGAAACCATGTAATCACACATTCCAATCCATGCTTCTTGTCTTCACATATGTAACCTACAAGAGATGTTCAATCCAACCTTAGCCAACAAGCCAAAGTTTTTCTAATATTAAATATTTTCCCAATGTGTAACCCACATTATATATTTATCCCAATGTTACATACAACTTGCACGTGGCCCTAAGAATGGCTAACCCATGTGATGCATGCATCCCTAGATTCCCTAGCTACACCACAATTAAATATTACATTTTATATTATAAGCATTATACAAGGTGTACAACATACATTTCCCAACATATAGCAATTAATAATATAAATAGAAATGTATTTATTCTATTACAAAGTATTTTGTTAAGTTTTGAAATAACACACAAAAATATTTCCATTGGTAAATAAACCTAAATGAAATCTAAACAATGAAACAAGCTTTGAAACTTTTATTGAAAACCATATCTAAAGTCTCATAATTGATTTTAGAATACACAAAAAATCGCAAACCATAGACTTATGAATTAAAGTAGAATACAAAGTGATTCATTAACCATGGAATCTATGATTTGAGAGTAAATTGTTCTTACTGCATTGATTTATTAAAGTAGCTTCTAAGTTCTCATGGATATTGATGCATAGCTTACTAAACATATAAAAGTAAAACTAATAATGAGAAAAGAAATACAATGAGAATTGTTAGTGGGATCCTATTGTTTCAATGTATTTCTTGTCTCATCCAATGGTGGATGTCAATAATAGTGTTCATTGATAGAATAGCACCAACAATTTATTCTAGTTAATTCAAACAATGAGATAAGAACTATAATGACCATTATTAGTGTTGTCCTACCATTGAGATGTATAAGAATTTACCTCATGCAACCCTATAAAATTGGACATTGAAGTGACCTAGAACTCTCAAATGAGTTTTCAAGTATAGTAAAGACTATCATTTATATTCTTAAATGTATTTGATGGAAGAAAATATCATCCTATTGAGAATCATAACCAACCATAAACTTCATTTTTCTTTGGGCCCACTCTGTTAAGTTATCTTTCACATTGCCCAAAGGTCTCAATTTCTTATACCCCTACCTTAATTACCAACATAAAAATAAGCATTGGTCAACTACAAAGAAATAAAGACATTTTTCCCCCAATTTAAAGATGTTCCAAGAATCAAAAGATACGCATATCCATAAAGTTTGCATCCAAATAAAAGAGAAGTGCATTATGACAAGGAGGTTAAGAGCACAATTAGGTAGCTTTCATATTGAAAAAGAAATCTTAACAAAATACAAACCAACCAAAACCATACACATTAATCCAATGATCACAAATTTGAACAAACAAAACTATAAATTCTTAAATCAAGATGTCTTTGTTACAAAGGTTATAATTTTGATCCTACAAAAGATACATAGATTCATCTCCAGCCTAATATAAATCAACACACCAAACATTACAAATTAAGAATTGATCATAGCCCTAGTAACTATGACCTTAATCTCCAGCCTAATATAAATCAACACATCAAACATTACAAATTAAGAATAGGTCATAGCCCTAGTAATTGTGACCTTGTTAGTAATGTCATATCCTTGGAATCCTTAAAAACTAGAAAATCTTAAATTAGAAATTGTGTCAAAAAACACAGTTTGCAAATTTCATTAAACCATAAACCCTAACTCACAATTATTTTTCCATTCTATTATCAAAGTTTACAGATCTCATATAGGTGTCACTAGTAGTGCCTTCACTTCAAAAATATCCTATGCAATTAAATGAGATACCGAAATATGGTTGCTTTTATATCCTTCCTAATGGGTGCTTGATAAGGGGGAAGGCTCCAACCATAACACAAGAATATCTCTACCTTATTGTAGGCACTAACTCAACCTGATAGGGATGACTAGGAATCAAAAAATCAACCATCCCTTTACCAAGGTCAAAAGTTGGTTCATGTTTTCATATGTAGAGGAAAAGACCTTTTTGTTAGCAACACCAACTATGTATACTTTGACACCCACTATCAATCCCTTTGAAATGAAGCCCACCCTTGGAGTGTTGCATTTGAGTACCAAATAATGGTTGATGTCCACCCGTGGCATCCACCCTTGTGACACAACATTCAAGCTTCATTTCTTATAACAAAGCAAATAAATTTAGAGTCAGGTGTTTTAAGAATGAGAAAAAATGATATTAGATTTAAGGTTTTATTTGCACAATATTGCATCACTAAAATAGTTTGATTAGGTTAATAGTATTTATTTTATAATGTTAATTGTTTAATTTATTAGTTGTGTATCAATATAATTATGTGAAATAGATGTTTTAAAATATGTTGAAATAAATGATTTGAGTGTTTGTATAATATTAGTGAAAGGAATGTTTAATTATTTGTACAAATAATTTTCAAGGTTAGGTGTCACAATTGTCTATCATGGATCTATTTAGGATATCTTTTACGACCCAACATATTTGTGGCAACAAATTTAATGATGTGAACCTAAAACTTAGTTTAAATAGTAAATTTGTTATTTAACACTTTCAACATCACCATATATGTTGGTGTAATTAAATATTTAATTACACTTTATTAAGTTTACTTGGGGCTAATTTTAGTCTTAAGTTATTCTTAAGTCATATTAGGGTATTTCTCTAACTTGCAAATATAAAAGTAAGTTCTCACATGTAATTCATTAATCCATTTCATTAATTCATCCTCATTGTGCAAAGTATTTCTCTTTGCTTTTTTCTCTTACAGAAGGTAAATCTTAGGTTTTGGAGGTGATCCTGATGTTTTGAGTTAATCATAAACTTCAACATGGTATCAGAGTAGATCTGTAAACCATTTCTTAGATTTGGAGAAAAATTCAAGCAAGAGACATTTACTAGGTGTGTTTATGTGTAAAACAGAGTATTCCATTGGATTCAGATCAGTTGGAAAAGACAAATTTGTCTTTTGTTTGGTTGAATTTGGACTCAGGAGGCCAGATCTGTGAAGGTTTTAGCGAGTGCTTTTTTTTAGGATCCAGAGGGTCCCTGCACTTTTGGAGGATTTTCAGCCCAAATAGACCTCACCATCATGCTCAGAAGGCCCAAAAACCTTAAGATAGACTGTCAAATCATCAAAATCAGTCTCAAGCTCATTTGGACCAAAAAAATTTGCTAGGGACGCTATACAACCTCCCCAGCACACAGTACCAAGTACATTTTAAAAAAAAAATCTTTTTTCTCTGATATTAAAAAAGTTATATAAAAAAATTAATTAAAATTTTAATTCACAATTTTTTTATTGTATGTGAAAAGTTGAAAATAAAAAAAGATTTGCATGGACCTGTGTAGTACCTTGCACAGGCCCTGTGCCTGTACTTGAGCAGGGACTGTAGGCCCTAGGGTCCTACACCCATAGGGTGGCGGTCCCTTAGGGACCTATGCTCTATAAGGGCTGCGGACCCCTTTTGGGGTCGGGCACCCTATTCTTAGGACTGTGGGGTGGCTACGCCCCCCACACACCCTTATTTTTTTTAATTAAAAAAATCCAGTGCCAACTCAATTTTTTATAGTTTTTTAAAATAAAAAACTATTATATTATGCAATAAACCCTGCATGGAAAGTTGGTTTCAAGAACAATCTATTGGTGTAGGTATTTTTTCTAGATTTTGCTGCTGGTGACATTTATTGTTGTTTAAAGTCCAAATACACCTTTTGGCCTTCGAGCTTGTATCTTTTTGCCACGATCTCCAATTTTCATGATTCTTACAGTGTTGGAAAGGTATTGAGGAGCTCTACATAGCCATCCATGTACTTTTTCCAGATTCAACCCTAGGTATTCCTTATTTAGTTTGTCATTTTTATGGCTTCTATTTGATATTATAGACATTTAGGCACCTGGAGAAGTTTTGTTTGTTTTGTTGGGCTTCATTTATCAAAATTAATAGATATTTAGATTTATGATTTATGATCTGATTTATTTGAGGAGATATCATGGGTTTTTCTATTCACCCTTTTGTGGTAAGATTAGGTAAGGATAATTATGAGTCTTGGCAAAAGGGCACCTTGACACATTTTAGGTGGCTTAATCTTTTACCTTATCTTTATGGACTGATACATGAACCAAATACACTTGGGAGAAGATCTGTATGGGGAAATTATATTGATCGTATTATAGGATTGATTGGTTCTAGTGTTGATTATGACACTATGTGATCTATCTCACATATTAAGTGCCCATGCACTCTTTGGAATAGCATTTGAGAGATCTATGGAGACCCACATATCTCTCCATTCCCAGATGATCTTGCTATGGATTGCCACATACCCCTTGATGATGCAGATTGCATACCTTTTGATGATGATACAATTGAGGAACTTGCATATGTGACAGGTCTTGCTAGTTCAAATGATATAGAGACTTCACTTGCTTCTCCTTCTCCTCTTATTGAGATCACATCTTTATTACCTATTGCTACATCAAATTTTTTTTAGTAGGACATTATCAGTCTTCTAGAGATAGCTCATTGGGACACATATCTACCAGATATATCATTGTTGTTTGTAGAGTCTAATCTTGTAGATTTGGAGGACCACATTGAGGACATTTGTCTTCTATTTGATGACAACTTCGATGGAGTTGCATCACCATTATCTTCTTCAGAGATTGTTCTTCATCCTCCTATTTAGTCACATTTTTGCAGTGGATTGGAGACATTTGAGTAGTTTTTAGGAGCATCATTGTTGTCTTTAGATCATGTGCAGAGTTCAGAGAGATTTATTCTTCTTCCTATATATTCATATCTGGAATGGGAAGGCATCATGCACACATCTACAGTTATATTTCTTCCCAATGGGAGGAATGTTGTTCGACATTCATGGGTCTTCATCTTTATTCTATGTCGAGCATCTTCCAACACTATAGGAGTCATCTTGAGGAGCTGCTGAATGGTCTCTCTTCTCATCTCTATTTTGGGAGGGAGCATTTACTCGCATGGGGTTTCATCCTTCTCACTTTTGGGGGTTCACTAGACCTCTCTAATTCCTCTCTTGTAGGGGGCATTCATGATTGTACTTTTGTGAAGGATTTAGTTCTTGCGGGGTCTTAGTGTTAGTCCTTCTTCCATCACACATTCATGTACTTGTTATATTTTCTCTCTTTTGGAGAGGAGTTTTCTCCCATTGGGTTTTTCTCCTTTTCTCCACTTTATGAGAGATTCTTGTTGTTCATGGGTACCTAACATGGCCTTGTAGCCAGGACCCATTCTTGCATTAGTTGCATGTTTTTCATTTCTCCCCTAAGTTGAACTTAAAGGGGGGTGTTGGTGTAATTACATATTTAATTACACTTTATTAAGTTTACTTAGGGATAATTTTAGTCTTAGGTTATTCTTAAGTCATATTAGGGTTTTTTCTCTAACTTGTAAATATAAAAGCAAGTTCTCACATGTAATTCATTAATCCATTTCATTAATTCATCCTTATTATGCAAATTATTCCTCTTTGCTTTTTTCTCTTGAGGAAGGTAAATCTTAGGTTTTGTAGGTGATCCTAGTGTTCTGAGTTAATCATCAACTCCAACTATATATAATTTTGAGAAACATAAAACTAAACACACAACTACTAAATCCTCTACCCTAATTTGAAGTTTACCTAACCTTCAAAAATTGAGGTCCCAAAGTAGGTATATATTGACTTTTTGTGCCTAAAAATCAAATAGGCTTTATATTGATTTAAAAAACCTAAGAGTGAATCATAAGTTTCAAGTGGAGCCAATGCATTAATAGCTCTATATAATCAATTTTATCATTTCCATCCCCACCCAAATAATAGAAAATAAAGCGTCTAAATCGTCAAAAGCATGTGGTGTGTGGACCATGCAAATTTATTGTAAACAACTTTGAACGAATTTACACCGTTCCATACACAGTTTTAAGTTACACTTCATTTTGGCCAATTGCTAAATTTGGTAACAATTTGTCAAAGATTACACATGTCAACATAGTATTGCTAAATCTGGTAACAATTTGTCAAAGATTACACATGTTAACACAAAATTGCTAAATCTAGTAACCATTTGTCAAAGATTACACACGTCAATAGGGAAGCGGCTATCCAACCCCAAAACATGCATGGGGCATGGATGTCACTTCCTTCCTATGCATCCATATGGCTACATGCACGTGCTCTCCTAACCATAATATTTTAGCATACATCAGTTTTAGTGTACTCTATCACTGTTAGATGAAGCCAACACCAGAATATTTCAGCGTACATCATCTTCAGTGCACTCTATCACTGTCAGTTGTCAGTACTAGATAGTAACGGCAATTCTTGTTAACTTTCACTAATTTTGTTTAAAAATGTTATGATGGTCTATCTTGCCGGTCACTTAGACTTTTCGTTCATTGCTTAAAATATATGATATAATTGTATTTATTATTATAATCTATATTTTATATAATATAATTATTAAATCTATTTCTATATTTTGTAATATTTATTATTATATTTTATATTTTATATTTTATATAATAAATGTTATTAAATATAAACATATAATAATGGATAATTAATTTATATATATATATATTTAAATATTTATATTTTAATATAATACTATAATTTAAATTAATTTATAAGAAATCAATCTCTCCATATATATTTCTCTTTCTCTCTTCTCCGTATCTCCCTTTCCCTCTCTATATCTCAATTTGGACTAAAGTAGGTCTAATGTTGTCTTCAACAACTTTCTCAAATATCAAACTTGACAGCTACTTGGCAACCTAGTGCTAGTAAAACTCATGAATTATATAGTTTGGTTGAATTAGAGAGAGAGAGAGAGAGAGAGAGAGAGAGAGAGAGAGAGAGAGAGAGAGAGAGAGAGAGAGAGAGAGAGAGAGAGAGAGAGGAGAGAGAGAGAGAGAGAGAGAGAGAGAGAGAGAGAGAGAGAGAGAGAGAGAGAGAGAGAGAGAGAGAGAGAGAGAGAGAGAGAGAGAGAGAGAGAGAGAGAGAGAGAGAGAGTGAGAGAGAGAGAGAGAGAGATTATTCAATGCCTAAAGACATCCAATTCATTTGTTGTTTGCATTTCTGACCTCTACTCAAATACACTTCTTGCAAGTCAAATCAAGATTTATCTGTGCCATAATAATAACACTTATGTTAAAATATTATTAGGGTTAGTGTTATTATTAGAGTTACAACCAAAATTATGGTTAAAATTATGTTAAATAGGGTTAGATTTTGAAATACAAATAATAATATTATTATATTTAATAATATTAAATGATATAATTATATATTAATTTTATTAACTTTTTATAATAATGTAATAATAATATGGATTTAATTATTATATTTAATAATGTTATGCTATATAATTTTGATTTAAAATAATTAGGGTTTTTAATAATTATTACTCTAAAAAATTAGGGTTTATAATAATTAATATTATATTAGTAATATTATTAATAATATATAATATATATAATTATATTATATAATAATATATATATATTATTATTATTATAATGTAATAATATAAATAAATATATTAAAGTTATATCTTTACATTCCTAGTATTTGTGCATTAAATCATAACCAATCTCTCCACTTTCAAAAAAATAATCTTACTTGGCTTTATCGTCCCATGATAACCTTGTACAAATTCATTAGAGTTATATAATGACGAAGATTATTAGTTGAGTACGAGTGATAGGTATGGTAGGCACGACCATTGGAGGCCATCCTAATGGATGGATAGACATTGCGGTCAAAGAATAAGCATGTATGCAATTGTAAGTATTTTATATATAAAATTATATTGTTGTTAGGAGGAAACACTACCCTATGAACTATTTGTGGGGTAATAAACTAGCACTTGCACCCATAGTGTTGGTGTTCCCAATTGATTGTCTGAGTTTCCCTAAAAAGGAGCCATCTTTTATCCAAGGATCTTCTAGGTCAGTGGCCCAACGCACATGAGACAATTGCTTGTTCTTCTCTACACTTTAGGCTCTACTAGACCTAGGGTATTCCCTTATTCAATATCAATATGATAAACCCTTTAATACAAATAGATATTGACATTAAGCAGGATATGTTCTCCTGAATATAGACCAAAACTATATGATTCCTTCAAAGTTGGCTAGCTTTGGGCATCAATTTCATTTATGAATCTAAGAACATTAAACTAAAACCCCCAAACCCTACTCCTAAAACTGATTAAATTTGGTTTGTTCATTTGATTTTGTTTCATGTGATTGTTTGGTGATGGGAGATTTTGTGAAAATAAGCCCAACTCTGATCGGTGCCAATCCTAGGGTTTAGAGTCAATCCTTCATATGCAGAACATTTCCCATAAGCAAAACAAACATTTAGTTTCAGAGGATTTTATTTTTGTTTCTGCCTTACAGATGACAATCCAAGAATGGGTATTCCTATTAACTCTTCTTACAAATATCCTTGTTACCACACACACCTCTCCATATCTGATTCAAAGCATTTAATCTATTTCTTGAATAGAAGCAAAAAACTAGACATGCAATAACCAATAAAAAAAAAAAAAACTAGACATGCAATTAGCAATGTGTACCAAAGAACTTAGAAACCCTTAGTATCTTTGTTCAAAAGAGAAATGTAGATAACACAAGAGATAATTAATTGGAACACATGCTCACAACATTATTCATATACTTCAATCTGAAACTATCAAAATGCTCATGAAAAACACATTCAACATATAAGAAACTAAAACTTACAACACCAGAAATATGGGCAAACCTGGCAGAATTGCATTATATTTCAATGTTCAAAGCTTTCCCAATCCTCCAACAACCATTACAGAGTAGTACTACATTGTTCTTTTACAGACACAAGAACATAGCACTCAAAAATCATTACATTATGTCGGTTACATGAGTCTTGCATTACAAGCACACCACCCATAGACATGGGGAATCTAATTTCCAATTACATGTTTGAATAGAGAAAAGACAAAATTACAATCTTTCTTGGAGTTATTAACAATTTGTTGGAGAAGCCCTTATCCGAATGATGAAGAAAAGGTATCACATGATTGGTTGCTCGTTCATCTTGGACACATTTATCCATATTTCCTCCACCTAGGCTGCACATGACTTCTCCGATGGCCATTGGAAAGGAATCAATTTTTTCTATCTTTTCATTGTGCTTGGTGTATCTTGCATCGAATAAAATCTTTGATTCCTTGCAAAATAATTCAAAATTTTATTTCAAGTACATGCAACTTATCCAGTGTAGAGCTCAAAATCTTCATTACTAGGATCTCCATCTACACAACTGGAAGATATTAATTGGCTAGCAATATTTTTCAAAGTCCAATTTCCACTTATCCAAGCTCTTTGTCTATATGCTCATCTTCTAATATACTTGGCATTGTCTTCTTATCTATCTTCTCAATAAACTATCTTTTCTCATTCAAAGCTTTTGTCCAATTTCAATTGGAAAGCCACAACCTCCTCTATCAACAGTAGCATATCAAGAGTCAACTTAATTTCTGGTGGTGCATCTGGAGCAAATCTTGAGTATCTATGAACATCCCTTATTTCTCTAGGTCCTTGGAAACCACACTTTCAAGCTTTCCTTGTCTTGCTCATGCTTTTCCTAGGGCTACTCTTAAGCTTGAATATGATTTTCATGTATCACCTACCCTGCTTGAACCTCATTAGGGGAAATTAATATAGAAAATGGGGCCTCCTAAGAAACTCTAAAAAAGCAAAAATTATCTCATATAATACAAATTATTTAAATAGAAATAAATATAAATTACTTAACTACATGAGTTAAGTGGGGACACATGTTTCTATTATAATTCCTTAGAAAACCAAGTTCATTGTTTTTTAAAGTGGTAACATATATTTCTATTATGGTTTATTTAAAAACTCAAGTTCACTTTTCATTTTAGATTATTTCTTTTTCTTGATTATTTATTTTAAAAAGTCTTAAACTCAAGTTCATTGTTTTTCCAAAGTGGTAACATATATTTCTATTATAATTTATTAAAAAAATCAAGTTCACTTTTCATTTTAGATAATTTCTTTTCTTGATTATTTATTTTTTATTTAAAAAAGTCTTTTATCTAAAAGTTATATTTAAAAAGCCACACTTGCTAATTTTTAAAACAAACTCTTAGAGGAAGTTTATTTTTTATTTTTTAAAGATGTATATATTTGAAAGAATATTTTACAATTGCTTTTTTGTTTTCTTTCTCTAAAATATAAATAAAAATTGTTAGCTTTTTTTAATCCTATAAATTTTTATCATGAATATTTTTTAGTTTTTTATTTTTTAGTTTTTATTTTTTCTCTTTTCAATAATATTTTTATTGTGAATATTTGTTAGTTTTTTTTCTTTTTCCAATAAATTTTTTATTTTTCATTCATGGGTTATTTTGAAGAGATTTTTTTTTAAAATTTGTGAGAGAAGAATTTTTATTTTGAAAGAATTTTTTTTAGTATATAAAATTTAAATTAGCTTAAAAAATACTAAATAAAAAATTTGAATGTAACTTTAAAATATTCATCTTTTATTTTTTTATGTATGTTTATTTAAATAAACATGTTTATATTATTTATAAATAGTAGCAAAGTACAAGTACCTTAGATATTTTATTTTATATTTAATATTTTACTTTTATAAATTTTATATATAATGATTTTATATATTTATAATTTTATATATATTTAAATTTATGATTTTATAAAATAAATAGCTTTATAAAATAGAAAAAAAAACACCTCTAGCTCCTACTTTAGAGTACCCCAATCTGTATAAATCCCTTAATGACCCACAACTGAGCGAAATAGAGATTTATACAGATTGGGGTTCTCTAAAGCAGGAGCTAGTCCTGGACCCTAAATCGGAAGGAACCTTAGTGGAATTAATAGGTTGGCGATCTGGGGAGGCAAATCATAATCAGAAAGGAGTAGTGACTCTTACATGGTAACAGTGGATAATAAAAGTAGTCAGTTTGGCAGATCTTTCTACACGGGCGGATAAAGGCATATACCGGCGGTAAAACTGTCTCACACCGGAAATTATACTCATCGGTTGTTTGCTTCGTAGGTGTTTCAAAACCCTCGACATTAAATTTCGGTGGTTTTGAGTTTTAACTCAACGGAGTCTTGTAGTCTAAAACCACGCGGGGAGCCTTTAGGCTCAGGCCCCCGCAGCCGTACATCCGTGGTTTTGCATGATCATATGGAGGTTTGCGGAAGCAGTGGTTTTCCTGTACACACAAAGGTTTTGCTGTCCTGACGGTGGTTTTGAACCCAAAACAGTGGTTTTTTTCCTCATAGGCAATTTCTTGCACAGATTGGTAGTTTTTCGGTGATTGCAAAGAATATTCTGGCCGCAGATAGAGAATATTCTGTCAGGGGGCCTGTTTTGCCCTCAAAGTCCTAAAGGAGGCCTTTTCTTCTTTTTTGTACAACTTTTGCCCACGGTGTCAAAATTAGGCAAACAAGATATTGTTGGAAAGCTGACAGAGAGTACTTCGCAGTGGTATTAGTCATTTTCACAGATTTTTCTGTTTGATAGCATTTATTGCAGGTAGAAGATAGATCTTCTTTTTTGGCTTCCAAGCTCATAAGTTTTTTCCACGATCTCCAATTTTTGTGATTCAAGTGGCATTGGAAAGGTATTGATGAGCTCTACAAAGCCATCGATGCACTTTTCTCAGATTTTGCTCCAGGTACTTTTTATTCAATTTGTCGATTTTTTGACATTTGAGTGATAACTTGGACATTTTGATACTTGAGAGGGTGAATTTTTTTTTTGAGAGGATTTGTTTTCTCTAATACATCATTGTGATGATTGTAATCTCACTCAAATCTCTTTTTTAAGAGATTTCATTATTTTTCCCAATTTTGGTCCTTCAAGGACAATTGTAAAATGCACTAAGTATAAAGTGCCACAACAAATTGGGGGGCTCTCTTACATAGTAAAGGGGAGTTGTTGTCTTGTTGTCTCTCTTTTTCATCATGGATGTGCCTCAACTTCCACTTTTAACTCCATATAATTATATTGAATGGAAGAAAAACATGGAATTTGTGTTGTATAAACAAAAGTTACATAGAATGACTTTAGGAACAGATCCTGAACCCATAGGTGCTACTGAGAGAAGAAAATGGTTAGACAGAAGAGATGAGGCTTTTGGAACACTTTGTCTTGCTATTTCTCCAGATTTGAGATTTCATGTTGAGTCTTGTACTACACCAAATGAGATATGGACAACACTAGACAATCTATTTGGCAAGCAAGAGAAAATAAGAAGGTTCAAATTGGAGAATGAGCTAATTGCACTTAATCCTCAAGACTTTGATCAAATTGAAGACTTCTTCACCAAGTTTAAGTCTCTTAGGTTGCAACTCAAACAAAGTGGTCTTGAGAAAGAAGATGAACAATTGATTCTATCCATTCTTGCAAAATTGGGTCCTGCATATTTAGTTTATGTTTCTACCTTTTATGCTACAATGGATGCCTTTGGTAGTAAGTTTACAATGCCTTCACTTGAGGAGTTTGCTGCACAACTCACAAGAGAACAAGCCAAGCTACTACACATGGGCACATTGAAGTCACCTAGAAAATAGGCTCTAGTTGCAACCCAAAGCACAAAAGATCCTAAGGCTTCACATAATAAGGGAAAGAAACACAAGGATTCAAAGTCTAATGTACAAGAGAAAGAATCAAAGAAAACCCCCAACTCTTCTTCCAACAAGGAGTCTAATAAGAAGAAGCCAAAGTGTTCTTATTGTAAGAAATTGGGTCATGATGAGACTAAATGTTATGAGAAAAAGTTTGAAGAGATGTCACAACTTCTTCAAAAGCATAACATTGAGTATTCTCCATCAACAACAGTTATACCCAAGTCTTCTTCTTCGCCACCATCATCATCTACACACACAGGAACAGCAAGATTTGCACATGGGACAGATAAAGGAAAAGGATAGGCACTCTTTGCTTCAACAAGTCTACAGTTAGAGAGATGGCTTCTTGATTCTAGAGCTTCTCATCATATGGAATCTTCATAGGGGATGTTCTCTTCATTTCAGTCATGTACTTTGCCACCTATTTTGATGGGTAACAATACATACATGCATGCAGCTGGAAAAGTAACTATTGATGTTGGTCAGAATACATTCAACAATGTGTTGTGTACCTTCCTTGACAACCAATCTCCTTTCCATCTACCAAATTACTCATTGTGGTGCAGGTAAGACAGTTGAGTTCACTCCTGATTTTGTGATCATTCGAGACTTGGAGAGCAGAGATATCATTGCTGTTGGGATGGAAGATCATGCATCTCGCTTGTATACCTTCTCCCATTTTGTTTCTAATGATGATGTAGATCCATTGATTGATATTCACACTCATGCATCAAGTGTGAATCATGTTTCTAAGGAGAAGTTTGGTCACTTGAACCTTGGTGTTCTTGCATCTACTCCAGTCCCTGAGACTAGTTTTGAGCTTCCTCCTTCTCCTACTTCTTCAGAGATTGGCATTGACATAGCTTCTTCCACTTGAGTTGAGGAGGCTATTGTTTGTCTTCCAGATATAGGTTTGTGGGATGAGTACTTGACAGGTATTTCAGACTTGTTTCGTGAGTCCTATCTTGATGACTCAGAGGACATCATTGATGACATTCATCTCCTCTTTGAAGAAGTTGATTCTTCTACTTCAGATGAGCAGGCACCATATTCTCCTCTTCACTTGTCACAGTTTGGCATTGAGTTAGAGTGTCTTGACCATCATTTGGAGACTTCTTCATCTTTGGAGATTGATGATCTTGAGTTTTCATCTTGTCCTGGATTGTCACATTCTTTGATTAGGAATGTAACACTTGATCATGTGGCATCTTTTGGTTATGACATGTGGACACTTGAGCATTTTTCAGAGACATCATACATCATGAGGCTTTTTCCCTCATACCTTGAGATGGAGTTTCTTCGACATCAACCTTTGGACTTGTTTCTTCCTAAGGGGAGGAATGTTGTTTGTAGGTACATGACACTTTCCAGTGTTCATCTTCAGGTATTCACCATCGACACAGGAGCTGCTTCATTGTGGGGGGGACTTATAGTCTCACATTTGCTCTTCTATGGGGGGTATTTGATTGTATATATGTGTTGGATATAGTTCTTAGGGGGTCTTGAGTCCTCCCATCACATCTTTCATTTGTTTTTTGCATTCTCACTTTTTGAGAGGAGTTTTGTCCCATGAGGTTTTCTCCTTTTCTCCACTTGAGATTTTGTACATGGGTACCTAACATGGCCTAGTAGCCAGGACCCATCCATCATTACATCTTTGTTTTAGTCAACTACTCCCTAAGTTGCACTTAAGGGGGGTGTTGGTGTGAACACATAATTCACACATGTTAAGTTGACTTAGTGAGTCTTCTAGATGTCTAGTTGAGTCTAGTTGTGTGTTGAGTTGTTGATAGTTGGAGTGAGTTGTCTTATCCTCCACATGTGCAATTACTTATCATCCTCTAATTGACACATGTTGTAGGAATATCTCCACTTTCCACTCCACCTTTCACTCCACCTTCTAGCTCTCACCTTGCCTTTATAAGTAAGGCTCACTCATTGTATTTAATACAGCTTCATATGATCTTTGTATAGATTCTTGCTCCATTATTTTAGCATCTTCTCTTGTCATCTTTGTGTGGAAGGTTGTCTTGATTGCAGGTGATCTTGGCTTGTTGAGTCACATTGACTCTTACATGGGATAATAAAGAAGAGTTCTTAAGAAAGGAGAAGAACCTTTCTTCTCCTCCTGAAAAGCCTCGTGAAGAAGAATTCGTAGATCACAACAAGGTCCACTCTTTAAAGGATAATAAGCAGGGCCCGGAGGAAAAGGTTTCTTCCCCAGAAGAAGAAGAAGTAGAGAATGCGAGGGCATCATGGGAGAAGGTGCAGAGCCTGGATAAGAAAATTTTAGAAACTCTGGGTATGATACACCCCAAGATGCAGAAAGATGATCTTAACTCTTTAATTGAAGTTGGAAAGGAGTTGGTGGAATTGGCGGAAGTAGCAAAGACAGGATCAATTTTGGTGGGAGATGAAAATCTAGGAGAACATTGGAAGGGCATGATGGAAGAGGATTTCTAGGCAGTGGAATCAGAGAATGAGTTACCTTCACCTAAATCTCCTCAGGGGCAGCGTCAAAGGAACCTTGGGGCTTGGCCAGAAGGATGTTAACAAATTGATACCAAATTGTGGGGACTCAAAGGGTAGAGGGAGACCTCCCAACAAAGAGATGTTGAAAGTAGATGGGGAAGCCATAGGGTAGCTGAAAATCAAAAACATGTTGAAAGTAGGGAAGGGAGCAACCCTTCCTGAAAAATAATGAAAATAATTTCTTGGAATATGAGGGGCTTAAATGTCCCTAATAAAAGATGCTTATTCAGGCCTTTTTTTAAAGATTCACAGGTAGATATTTGCATTCTTCAGGAATCCAAGCTTAGGCAAGAAGAAAGGGAAAAGCTAAGCAAGCAATTTGGTAGGTGGAAACTTTTGGGAGTTGATGCAATTAGGGCCTCAAGAGGTCTCATTACTTGGTGGTGCCCTTAGCAGTGTTAGTGGAAGAAATAGCTAAAAATAGATTTTGGTTAGCTAGCAAGGTAAGGAGCCTTGCCTCCAATTTAAGTTTTATACTTGTTAACATTTGTGGCCCCAACTCTTGTTTTGAAAAGAAGGAATTATGGAAAGAAATAGACTTGATATGTAATAGTCAAGCCTTTGTTTTCTTTCTGTTGGGAGGATATTTTAATGCAATTCTAAAGTTAGAAGAAAAAAGGGGAGGAGTGGGAAGGAAAATGCAATCCTAATTAGACTTTGTAAACTTTGTGGATAGAAATGCTCTTCTAGAAATTCCAATGGGAAATGGATCTTATATTGGACAAATAGGAGGTTAGGTTTCAGTAATATAGCAGAGAAACTCGATAGAGTTTTCTTCAAAGGAGATTTGAGAACCTTCTCTTTTTCTTTTGATTGCAAGATTCTACCAGTTTCAGGTGCAGATCATTATCCCATCAGCCTGGACATTTTAGGGGAAAGAAAACCAGTCAGATGCCCCTTCAAGTTTGAAAACATGTGGTTCAAAGATCCCAACTTTTTGGAATTAGTCAAGCAATGGTGGATAGAGGTGAATCCAGGGGGCTTCAAATTATTCAATTTGGTAACCAAGTTTAAAATAGTTAAACAGAACATCAAACAATGGAACAAAGAATGCTTCAAAAATATCTTTCAGGAAAAGAAGATTACAGTATCTGAGCTGGAGTCCTTGAATGAAAAAATCCTTAGAGAAGGCATGGATGTAGACTACTATCTGGAGGAAAAGGAGTTACTAGGGAAGTTGGGGGATCTGCTTTCGAAGGAGGAAATTGTTGAGAATTAAGGTGTCTCAACCTTGGTAATTCATTACATTGTTAATGTTTGTATTTATTATTTAATTGCCTATGTTGTAAATATTTGTAAATTCTAATTAACATATTGTGGGATGTAGCATAGTGATGTGTCAATCCTACATGGAATATGACTTGTAATTTTGTCCTCACATGAGGAGATAGGCATCCCACTTTGTGGTAGGAGCATTTTGCCATGTGTCGGCATCTTCCATGTTGTGTAAGGGAATGTTTGACTAAAACAGTATGACGGATTCCTATGACGAATCTATGACATGTAAGAGTCAGAAATAGAAGGTTGTAAGATAGGTGAAGACGTGTCATGAAGCTTCTTTGAAAAAGGAATATTTGGGTGCCCCAAGGTGGACTATGACATGTTGTAAGAGAATATGCTATTTATAGCATGTGTATGACAGATTCTCTTATAGTTGTAAGTTGTAACCGCTATGATAGATTCCATGACAGTTGTAAGTGTCGTAAGAGTGTCTGTCATAGCCCATTTTGGAAATAGGTGACCCCTTTGGGATGGGAGCTGTGGACAAGTGTCAAGCACATTCTACATTATTGACCAAGTGTCCTTAGGCATGGGTTTTGGGTCATGAGGCCAAGTTGGACGCCCATTCCAGGAAAGGTCCAATATTGCATTGTATTTTCTATATAAACAGGTGCTTGGAGAGGGAGTTGTATCACAGGTTTTACAGATACTGTTATGTTGTCAGATTGACTCCAGATATGAGTGTCGAAGACCATTGAAGCTTGCATTGAAAGTGTATTGTAAACATATTTCAAATTTGTTAATACATTGTGCAGGTTTCTGAGTGTGGGGTTTTTCACCCGTAAGGGTTTTCCCCACGGTAAAGCTTTGTCTCTCTTCTTCTGTCTATTTTCTAGTTCTTGTGTTTTTCTGCAATATCTAATGTTAATAGTTTAACATTGCTGTAATAGTTAGGATAAAATTGAATTTGCATAGCCCTCTCCTCATTACATTAGTGTAGGAAGTGATTTCCGCACACCTAGCTTCCTTTCAAAAATTTTTTGGAGGAAAAAATCCAAAGAAACTTGGCTGAGAGTAGGAGATAGGAACACAAAATTCTTCCACAACTCTACAAAAGTTAGAAGAGAGTCTAATAGGATTTCCTCAATCAAACTAGAAGACAGGAGTGTGGTTGACAAAATGGATGACATCAACAAGGTAACAGTTGAGTTTTTCTTGAATTTACTTAATGATTGGGAAGGGTCAAGTTTGGAAAGCCAAGATCAATTCTTAAGAAACATACCGAATTTGGTCACGGAGGAACAAAACAAATTGCTAACGCAAAGTTTTACAGAGGCAGAAATTAAGGAGGCAGTTTTTGGAATGCTTCCCGACAAAGCCTCTGGGCTAGATGGGTTTCCAGTAGCTTTCTTTCAAAAATGCTGGGATTTCCTTGGAAAAGAAGTAATAGAGTTGTTGGAGGAGTCAAGAAGGTTTGGAAAAATTCTAAAAGAATTAAATAACACCTTTATAGCCCTCATCCCGAAGAAAGAAAAGCTAGAAGCTTTAGAGGATTTCAGGCTAATCTCTCTTTGCAACACACTTCACAAAATACTAGCAAAAGCATTTGCCAACAGAGTAAATCTTATTTTGCCAAATTTAATTTCTTAAGAGCAAACAGGTTTCATCCTGGGCAGGTCAATCTTTGGAGGAGTAATCATCGCACAGGAAACTATTCATTTAGTTTAGAAGTTGAGGAAGGATGCGATGCTAATCAAAATAGATATTAAAAAAGCCTACAATAAGGTGAATTGGAGATTTCTTTTCAAGGTTCTAGAGGATTTTGGTTTCAACAAAGAGTGGTTAAATTGGATCTTTGAATGGATTGCCAGTCCAAGGTCCTCTGTACTCATAAACAATTCTCTGGAAGGTTTCCTTTTAGTGTCTAGGGGACTCAAACAAGGGGACTCACTGTCCCCCTTTCTATTCATATTAATGGAAGATGCACTGGGAAGAGCTTGTGCAAAGGCTAGGGTAGAAGGGAGGCTGGCTGGGGTCCAAATCACAAGAGGAGCTTCTGAGGTGACACATCAACAATTTGTAGATGATAATGCTCTTTGGTGCTGCCAATGAAGGTGAAGCCAAAGCCTTCAAGGATATTTTGGAGTAGTATTCTATTGCCTCAGGTCAGGAGGTTAGTCTTCAAAATTTGGAAGTGTTTTTCTTCAACACCTCACTAGCTAAGGAAAATTGTATCACTAGAATCCTGAACTTTAGAAAAGGAGAACTTCCCTGTAAATATCTGGGACTATTGTTGGCAAAAGGGGTAAGACCTCAAAAGATTTGGGACATCTTGTTATAAAGGATCAAGGCAAAATTAGCTTCTTGGAGAAGTAAATGGCTCTCATGGGTAGGCAGACGAACCATGCTCAAGGCAGTTATTTCAGCGATCCCAATTTTCACTATGTCTTGCTTCCCTCTTTCAAAAGTAGCTCTTCGAGTTCTAAACCAGAAGATGAAAACCTTTTTTTGGCAAGGGAACTTAGATCAGCATAAGTTCCCCTTGATAAAATGGTCTCAAGTTTGTGAACCCAAAGAGGCAGATGGGACGGGACTTGAAGATCTTTTATCTTAGAATTTGGCTCTAGGTGCTAAACTGGTTTGGTCCATCCATTCGAGACCAGACTTAAAATGGGTGAAACTGGTAAAGGAAAAATACTTAGAGGAAGAAGAAAATAGCATTTTCACTTCCAGAAAAGTTACCGAAAGGCTCAAGCATCTGGAACTTTATCAGCAGTTGTAGGAGTCTGATTGCTAGCCAGTTGACTTGGGAGATTAGAGACGGAGGCAAAGCTCAGTTTTGGGATGACTCCTAGGATGGCCAACCTCCCCTAGTGGCTAGAGAAGATTTAGAACAAGTCAGATTACTTACCAAACATCTATGGGGGGAAAAGGTGAAAGATTATGCAACTAATTCCTCAGCTTCGGTTGGTTCAATCATTAAGTGGAAGGATGTTAGGGTCATTGGGGTTCAAGTTAGATTAGCAGAAGTGTTCAAAGTAGCTTTGAGGGAATGATCAGTGATCTTTAGGGAGGGGGAAGATGAGTTGATATAGAATGCCTCACCCTCTGGGCATTACAACGTGAAGGAAGGCTATAGAGTCTTGAAAGAAGAACAAGGGGTAGAGTCAAGCCTACCCCTTAAACTATGCTGGAACAAGTTTTGTCTCCCCAAGGCTGGAATCTTCACCTGGGCTACCTCGAGAGGAAGAGTCCTTATAGCTGATAGATTCAGAAGCTGGGCTTTGAAGGTTCGTCAAGGTGTGTGCTTTGCAAACAAGAAGAGGAATCTAGAGATCATCTCTTTCTCATATGCGAATTTGCCCAAAATACTTGGAATTGGGTCAGCTCAAAACTCAAATGGCAGATGGCTCTTCCTTCAAGCTGATAGACTTCCTCACTTCATGGCCAAAGCTTTTCAAAACTCTTTGTATGGCGGTCTATGGAGAATTTTCCCTTCAATGGTTATATGGGAGATTTGGAAAGAGAGGAACAAGAGAATATTTCAGGACAAGGAAAGACTCTTCCCGTCTTTTTTAAACAAGGTCGAGGCCAATAACATAGAAGTCTTGAATGGAAGACTAGAAGAAGGAGGTCACAAAAATAAAAAATTCTCTTGCTAGGATGCAAAAATGGGTAAGCTTTGGAAGGGACTGAAGATTCCCACTATAGCAGCTCAAAAATCCTCAAAGGAAGATAGACAGCTTGTGAAATGGATTACTTTGGAATGTGGATGGTTTAAGCTAAATTTTGATGGGGTATCACAAGGGAACTCGGGAGCCTCAAGGGTAGATTGTATTATCTGAGATTGGGAAGGTAAAACAATCAGTAGGTTGGCAAAGAAGTTGCCAGACGGAATGAATAATGCAATAGAAATGAAAGCTTTAATTTTGGGATTGAGGTTTTGCCAAGAGCTAAGAATTAAAAAGCTGGAAATAGAGGGAGATTCTCTGCTGATAATTAATGGGCTAAGAACCAGAAGGATGGACAATTGGAGATTGAATGCGTTATTAGATCAAGCCCTGCTCCTAGCAGATTCCTTTGACCTAACATAGTTTAAACACATTCTAAGGGAAGGAAACATAGATGCAGATGCTTTATCAAACTTGGTAGTTGAGGGGTGAGATTGCAGAGAAGTGGTAGAATTAGGAAGAATAGGATAATGTGACTCAGAAGTGGGCAGATGGGCGAGAGTCCTTCCACATCATGGATGTGGAAGGACTGGGGTAAATCGAAGCAGTTAAGGGATGGATTATAGGGTATTGAGTCGGCTAGTGAATTACAAATGATCATTATTTAGAGTGCCTTCTTGGCAGTGTGGCAGGTGCTAGCGATGACTAGCCTTTTTCACATTTCACGAGGGAAAGGTTAACCTCTCAATTATGACTCAAAAATCCCTAAGTCATTTCTTGAAGCAAGTTTTGCGGAGGAGGACGAGGATCTCACGAGCGGGCAAGCGACATGAGGATTTTGACAGGGTGTTTAAGTGGAAGATTTGATAGTTGCTATGATTACATAGCATGCCTGAAGCACAAATAGTCTCTTTTTATCTCTGTTCTCCCAGTTTTCACAGTGTTAAATGAAATGTCTGTCAAACCAAAGGTGGTGTTTTTCTCCGTTGAGTGGATTAGGTGTGGAGGTATGGACACTCCGGTTCAGCTAGTGAGCACCAAAAGGCAGATCACATTCTTGGGTAGCATTTCAAATTTGCGCATTAAGTAGATTTTGAAATGCCAGGATGTTCTGGTTTTGTGGGCAGTTAAGATGATACTTGGGAAGGAGTTTGTGGATAGCAGTGAGAGATACCGGGTGGAATCTGATATAAGCTCACAGTTTGTGGCAACATTGTTCGACCTAAATGTGGCAAAGACATGGGTCTATTCGGTGGCGTGAAAACATTTCATTCCCAGCGTGCTAGGAGGTTTGGCAGAGGTTTTGGAGGTTGCTTCTTTTAGCGCAGGCATGTCACATCTAAGGGACATTCCTCTCCTGCAGCAGCCAGGTAGCATTGTCAAGTTTTTTCTCTTTATTCTGCAACTAAGGGGGAGGACCTGCTTTGGTTAAGATAGAATGTGCAGGTCGGGGTGAACTTCCTGCTAAAGTTTTTCAAAATTTTGGAGACTCAGGGCAACGACTGGGAGGAGGATTGCAACATGAAATTACATAACTATGAACTAGAGGCATGAAGCAGTTAGGGTTTCAGCAGGGTGTTTGGTTATAAGTTAGGGGTTTTATGAACAGTCAGATATAGTAAATATTTTCATATGTTTAGTCTGTATGCTCAATCCTGCATGGTGTTCTGTAGCAGTTATGTGGCTTAAGTGGTTTAGTGGAGTCTGGGGCAGCCCTTTGGCTGGTTTTTATTAATGTTTAGAACTAAAAAACTATATTTTTTGGATGATATCAATATAAATAGAAACCTTATTATGCACCCAATTTTTTTTTATGATTTTATAGATTTAGAATTAATATATTAAATATGTTTATAGTAGGTTTTATGATTTTAATGCTATTAAGGAATAAAAGAAAAAAGTTAAGGAAAGATTTGTTGAAATATTTTTGAAATGCTTTTTAGATTTTCTTTTTCCTAAAGAATGAAAGTATTTTTTAGAAAACATAATAATTTCTATAATAGAACTTAAGAATATAAATCAAAAAACAAAAAGAATCTTTATTATTTAGAAAGATGATTGAGATAAAATAGGATACATGTAGAGTTAAATTAACCATCATGAGTTAATTCATAGTATTTTAGAAAGTTTTATTTTTTAAATAAATTATTTTATTTTTATTTTGGATGATGTCACCATAACGATTGGTGTAATCTTTTAGTTGATTTTTGATAACTCAAAAAGTTGATGATGTCATCCTTAGGAGGCCCATTTTTTTATGTAATTTCCCCCTAATGAGACATCCTATGATTTATCAGATTTGTAACCATGTCTTTGACTGAATTCTTCTTTTCATGTTTGAAATTCTCACTTCTTCCTTCAACTCTTTGATTTCAAAGAGTAATGCCTTTCTATCTGTTGGGAATACCTTTGCAGTCTCTATTTGAGCTAGAGCACTCTGAGTTGAGGTACATAGAGCCAATAATCTTTGCTCCTTCAACTTACTTAATTCCAACATTGCTTTCCCATACTTTAGGAGAAGTTCATCATAATCCTCTTGTAATTTATTTGTGATAGCCTCTGCAAATTAGGTTGTTTGAATGTTCAAACTGGCAGCTTAAGGAGCTGGAGTGTCTGACACTCTCTTTATTATAACATCCCTTGTCAACTCACCTAATCCAACCCTTGGCTTATTATTATTAGGGTCTAATACCTGTATTGCTAGGGTCTTGAACCTAGGATTAAATCCTGCACCAGAGAGTGCCTTCCCCACTTGATCATCAGATACATCTGTGTCATTCCTTGTTATAGTATCAAAAGCAATTACATCTACTAAGGTCCAATGTGGAAGTAATAGAAGACCACTTTTCTCAACCTGAGCTCTTCCCTCATTAAGGGTCATCTTGCTAATATCTTGATTTACTTCATTCATCACTCTTTGAGTTATTTCTTCATATTTTTTAGGGTCTTCTCCTCTCTTAGCTTCGTCGATCTTCTTCTAGAACTCCTCATTCCTTACTTTCAACACATACCCCTTAAATTCTAGGGTATTGATGAATGCATTATCCTCCATAAATTGTGCACATGCCAGCACCCAAATATCCTCTGTATATCTACATAGTTACTGGCAAGTGTCCTACTCAGTCTATTGTCAGGGGAAGAATATGGCCTTAATTGTACAAGAGAATTTTTCCTGTTGAGCCATTTCTTGTTCTTGTTCATTTACCTCCTCCTCCAAGTCAATCAATTCAATTTCCTCTTCATGCTCCAAATCAATTATTTTCACTTTACTAGTAGGAGGTGCACTTGGAGACTCATTTCCTCTCCTATAAGGCTTTTGTTCTCTTTGAAGAGCCTCTGCAATTAAGGTCTCTGCATGAGCCATGATCTTTTGAACTATTTTTATGGGGTCACTTTCATCTGCAGATGCCCCTGGGTAAGCATGATTAAGATCAGTTCTCATACTCTCTACTTCCATCACCTCTTGCCACCTTCCCCTAAAAAATTGCACTTCATTCATTGTGGCACAATTTCTAACCACATCCTCATCAAACAAAACTTGATGGTTGTACTGAGGTCTCTTAATGCCAAGCCTCACCTTATTGATATATCCCTTAGTGTCAAATACCCTTGGTTGCTCCAGTCCCATCCTATAGACTACTAGCACTAAATCAATTTGATCCAAAGCATCTTTATTGGTGGCCTATAAATCACAAAATTTAATAGAAGTGAAGAAGAATAATCCCTTCTTCTGTAGTCTCAAATATTCCTTGTCAGATTCATTAAGTTGCCTAATTATTTCCAGAAAAAGCAATTCTCTTTCGCACAAACCTAGGCAATATATATGGGGCAACCTTGCTCCCATAGACTTTGATGCAAGTGGTGTGGGTATGCAAAAACCGGTCTCCCCAGTTGTGTTGAATTCCCAACTCAGGGCTCCTATCTCGTGGCCTCAAAAAATCAAGCACATCTTTATGAATCCTTTATCCCTTAGGCTTCATGAAACCAAGTAGGATTTTAACAAAATGCTCCTCAAAAATCACATAATCTGCATCTATACAATGTACATCTATCATGCACATCCACATATGCACATGGAGCATATTTCCATCTTGATCAACTTCCTTCACATGTAGGTCTTGATGCCACATCCCTAGTCCAGCATACAAAAACATGGGCACATCATTGAGTACCATTCAAACTCCACTTTGTCTTCCACAGTGAACAAATTGTTCTTTATCTTCACAAGTTGTTCATGCATCTTTTCTGATATGTAGGCTGCATAATCATAAGCCTCTATAGTTGCAATATCCTGCATAGTTGTATATAGCATCATCATATTTATAGGCATTTTAGCTAATGCATCCTCCCTAACACCTAGCATAGAGTGTGATATGTCCTAACAAAATAATGCATGAATTGGGAGATGTCAAAGGGTTCCTCTTCCTTGTCTGAGATTTTCACCAATTTTCCATCTATGCCCCTTGACCTATGCTTGGGCAATTTGAAATCCCTGTATCCATGTCGAACTCTCTTTTAATCATCCTTCAAGACATTGAGGTCAATTTTCTTTCTAGAAAGAGGGTTCAAACCAAACACCTTTGAAATGTAGGACCTTGTAGTCTTGATCATGACTGTATTATTTCTTGCTCTAACTGCTCTAGCCATAGGGTCATATCTCTACGCCACTACCTTGATAAAGTCTAGATTGACAAATATGTTTGGGCACATTAGTTTCACCAAGTCAAAATTCTAGGCATTGTAGACTGGGGCCTTGTATTCTCTTCTGCAATACCCGTGCTTGAATAGAATCCATCTCAGAATAGGAAAATTGACATCTCAGCATGCAATGCATAGGTCCAAAAATTTGTGATCATGCCCACTTGAATTGTATACATTCACAGGCCTTCGTGAAGACCTAGGTAGTTGAACCATAAGGTCCTCATCCAAGCTCCATTTTGAGGTGGATGGTTGACTTACTTGACTCATTTTGAAATTACTTTGAATTAACTAGGGTTTTTCCTTTCTCTATTGATGCTCAAAACTATTCATAGAATTATAATTCAATTAAAATGCATACAACTGGTAAAGGCAACTTATTGGTTCTCTTTCACTACAGATGCTTATGAATCTTTGTATCTTCTCGTTGAACCTTCACTGTGTGCCAGAACTCTTCTTGTGTTCATGAATATGATATGAAAAACCCTATTTTTCATCCCTAAAGAAGCTTACAATTTAGGGTTTGCAGCGTTAATGCGTGTCACTTCGGCCTTTACTGCAATTTGTGTTACAAAGAACTTCTAATGTTCATTACAGCAAGTTCAAATTTTGGCCATTGATTTGAGCTTCTTTCTTTGAGATTGATGGTTATGAGTTACCTAATAGATTTGAAAATCTATTCCTTATGATTGAAAAGTCATCGACCAATGACGTTGTTCCATGTCGGACACACTTTTCCTTCTGACTCCTCTACTTTTTGCCCAATGTGGACACGTGGCTTTAGTTCATAGTAGCATGGTGGGAAATGAGCCACCACCTTTTGACTCTGCACAAGTTGCTAAAGCTTCCACCTGTACCTCCTTATGCAAGCCTTTACTTTTCCTTTGAAAGCTGGCCACGTGTCACAATCTCACAGCTGTGCAGTGAATCTTCCCTTCTAACAAGATTCCTCTTCGCACTTGTGCTACCATTAGATCCTTCATTTCCTCCAGATTACTTCTCAACCTAACACCTGGAAGCACTTCCTTCATTGCTTCAGAATCCTTGATCTTATGGCTATAAGCCCAAGCATCCTTGACATCTGTCTCCATCTCACAACCCCATGGTAAGAATATGACATCACCTTAGATGCCGTGCGGGCTTGTGATATCCTATCATGTGGCACTTTTAGGTCTTACAAAGACTTAAGGATTAGAGTTTATGACACGATGGGCTACAAATAGTAACATTAGGTAAAAGGGGCTGGTTACTTCATGACTTATAAGGCTTAAGGTTATAACTTAAGTAACTGGTGACCTAGGCTAACCGGTCAAAGACAAATTATAACATGAAGTAAAATAAGACTGTGGGATTTTAGGGTTTAAGGGGAAATAAATATGAATACTTGCAGAACTAACTTAAAACCCTAGTCCTAGGCAGGTACCACCACATAGAAGTTTCAAGGGATAGGTTGATAGGAAATTGAAAGTAACATTTAAATATATATTTTAAGTCAGTTTATAAATTTTAAGAATTAATGTTTTAATATTGCATAATTAAATTATATAAGAATAAATCTATACATGCTTTGACTACAAATTTGTATTTAGATAAGAAATGGCATCTATTTATTCAACCCTCCCAAGACTTGTGTGTCAAGTAAGGTGATCCATTTTCCCATATCCTTGATAGTCCCAAAATATCTTCACAAGGAAATTCTATTATAGAGGCTATTCATCCGTGTTAACATGTGCTCAAGAGATTTACTGAGGATTTAATTTATAGATTTGCAAAGTTCCAATTAGTGCAAATAATTGGGCTTGAACAATAACTATGGTCTTATTTAATTGCCACAATACTGGGTTACACTTTCTGGGACATCTTGCTTTTTGTTGAAATCACATATTTTTAGAAAATATAATGATTTAAGCCTTGAAAGGTTCCATTTAAAGGATTTTAATTGAAGAGGGTTTGATCAAACCCCCCTTGGATAGAACCCCACTAGTTTTAAACCATACCTATAATGGAGTCTCCTCTACACCTATCAAAATGCTGATAAAAAACCAATTTTGATTTATCTTTTGAGGGATCAAATGAATTCATTTCAAATTTATTCTTTGTAAGTATGTAGTCCTTATTATAATCTTCCCAAAAACTATAATTTTAAATATATTTAATATGATTATTTATTTTTTATTTCTTGTGAATGTATGTTTTTCACCGAACATCAAGTTCTCTATTCTACACACATGGAAAATTAGTAAAGTACTGAAACAAAATTCTAAAAAATCTATATGGACTAGGTATTGATGTCCTTGTTTCAACAAAAGAAAAAAAAATTAATTTTGATACATACAGAAAAAGTTATGTTTTACGAAATACGCCTATGTCTAAATTATAATTAGTTTGACTTCAAAAATTAATTAAAAAATATATATTCAACAAAACATTATGAAACCAAATGTATACACTATATATCAGTGTTACCAATCTAAATTAAAAAAAATAAGAATTTTATCCTTTGTAGAAAAAAAGTTATGTGCTATGGAATACACATCACTTTTAAAAAATGTTGTTTACTATTAAAAACCATTTATCAAAGGAAATGCAAAAAAATTTACAATTTAACTCCAAATTTTTTTAAAAAAATATATTTAGAATCTATAAACAAAATCTCACAAATCACTAGTTCGTATCATCTTCAAATTCCTAATGGTTAGCCGGCTATAGGTGTCAGAATGTGAAGATTTAGTTCAAAATATTGATTTCAATGTCAAGTTTGGCCAAAAAGTGTAACCCATTATTGTGGGCACCAGAAAAGCAAAATAAAGAACTAAAGAAGTCCAAATGTACAATTTCACTTTAGTCCCCATTAAGACTACAATTTTACACAGGCAATAATATGAACACAAGGGATGGGCTTAGAGGGGTTGTGAATTATGTAAGACATGCAATACATTCAAGTGTAACTTGATAGAATAATGAGACTTCATTTTGTACTAATAGAGGAGAATAGAAAAATAGAAATAGTATAGGAGAGAGAAATATAGATAAGTGATATAAAGGGAGAGATAAAAAAGAGAGGAAGAGAGAGACATAAAGAGACATAGAGAGGCAGGGAGAGAGAGAGAGAGAGAGACGTAGAGGGAGAGGGAGTTTTTGATATAACTTTTTATTTTTTAGAGAGAGACATGGAGAGAGATCCAAATGGATCACTTCTTCTTACTATTGTTAAAGACATGATACTATTTAACATAAATGTATGTAATTAATATAACTATTTTTTAAGGAAAAGTTACTATATGAACTCAATTTTTAGGTCATACATGTTTACCTCATTTGTATGGCCTCCAAGGTTAGTGATTGTTTATCACTTTCGTTTATAATTATGACCTCTAATATTCAATGCCTAAAGACATCCAAATCATTTGTTGTTTGCATTTCTAACCTCTACTCAAATACACTTCCTATAACTCAAATAAAGATTTGCCTTCCTCATAATGCACCCACATTCCCTATGAAAGAAAATATGCCTCCAAATTTTCTTTAACCAATTTATGCTTGTAAATGGTTGCTTTTCCTCTAGGTGCATTATGACAAAGATAAATCTTTATTTGAGTTGCAGGAAGTGTATTTAAGTAGCTCGGTTAGAAATGCAAACAACAAATGATTTGGATGTTTTTAGGCACTAAATAATCTCTCTCCTTTTCTCTCTGTCTCTTTCTATATCTCTATGTTTCTCTATCTTCCTCCTCTCCATCTGAGATCTCTATCTCTATCTCTCTTCCTCTCTTCCCCTCTCTATATCAATCTCCCTCTCTATTATTCTCTCTCCCTCTATCACTCTATCTCTTTTCTCTAGCTTTTTCTCCCTCCCTCTCTTTGTCCCTCTCTCTCTCTCTCACACACACACACACACCATCTCTCTATCCCTCTCTATGATAGATTCAACCAAACTATATAATTCATGAGTTTTACTAGCACTGGGTTGCCAAGTAGCTACCACGTTTGATGTTTGAAAAAGTTGTTGAAGACAACATTAGACCTACTTTAGTCCAAATTGAGATATAGAGAGAGGGAAAGGGAGATAGGGAGAAGAGAGAAAGAGAAATATATATAGAGAGATTGATTTCTTATAAATTAGTTTAAATAGTATTATATTAAAAATATGTCATATATATATTAATTATCTATTATTATATGTTTATATTTAATAACGTTTATTATATAAAATATAAAATATAATAATAAATATTACAAAATGTAGAAATAGATTTAATAATTATATTATATAAAATATAGTTATAATAATAAATACAATTATATCATATATTTTAAGCAACAAACAAAAAGTCTAAGTGACCGACCGTCATAACATTTTTAAACAAAATCGGTGAAAGTTAACAAGAATTGTCATTACTATTTGGTACTAACAACTAATAGCGATAGAGTGGACCTAAGATGATGTACACTAAAATATTATAGTGTTGGCTTCATCTAACAACGATAGAGTACACTAAAACTGATGTACATTGAAATATTATGCTTAGGAGAGCATGTGCATGCAGCCATATGGATGCATGGGGAAGGAAGTGGCATCCATGCCCCCATGCATTTTTTGTCGCTGGAGAGTTGCTTCCCGTTAGCACAACATTTCGATAGAGAAAAATTAGACAAGTCCGCAATATTTTTATCGACTATTTCACACATCAACTGTAGTAGTGATATGCTGTGAATGTTCCTCCATTGTAATGACTGTAGATCTCATTTTGTCAAATAGTTCTGGCTGACAAGAAGTTATATAGATATGCATAGAATTTTTATTATTTTTAGATTTTGTACTAAATTCAGATTAAATATGTGCCTAAAAATTAAATAGGTTTTACATTGATTTAAATAATTAGTTATTTTAAATCATAGTATTGAATTTTAGATTTGATGGATAGTTGGCTACACTGCATTTTTAAAATAATTGTAGGTGGGTATGACAAAGAAGATAATGTAATTAGAGCTTATGATCTGGCAGCTATTAAGCTCTAGGTCCATCAATATTGACAAATTTCTTGGTATTATTTTACATATTCTTTCTCATTAGCTTTAAGTTTTAATTAATGCTTCATAAGGCTCTATTATTTAGTTTTTGGGTTTACTAATGTAGATTGAGAAGTATGAGAAATAGTTAGAAGATACAAAATACATATCCAAGGATGTGTATGTTGTTTTATTTAAGAGGCACCAAATTTTTTTTCCATTGAAATTTTCTAAGTTGATTAGTAAGTTGAACTAGATTATAAAAATGTGAGATTAAAGAATTATTTCAATGGTATTATGATTTATTTTTACTATTTAATGGTGGTTATTACATACAATGTAAGGCCAAACAAAAATTGTCACATATCATAGATGGGCATAGATGGATTTACATCAAGAGGTACCCAACCTTTTCTTCATTGAAATTTTATATGTAGATTAGGAAGTTGAACTAGATTATAAAAATGTTAGACTAAAGAATTAATTTAGTGGTATTATGATTTATTTTGACTATTTAATGGTGGTTATTAGATACACGTAAGACCAAACAATAACTCACATATCATAGATGTGCATAGATGGATTTACATTGCAAGTGCTTATAATTGAGTTGAGTTAATGTTTTTTTAACATTAACTTATGACTATTTTTTCAATCTTGTAGGAAGAGCAGTTGCTTTCTAGGGGCTACCTCAGTCTACCACAAAGTAACAAGGTTTTCATACATTCTCAAGTAAACTGTTATGAATTAGCTTAATTGTTGTCATTCAAGGTGTTTTATAAAACTTTCAGATCACAATTTGAATAACCAACTAATTTAAGTTACACATTGTTTTATATGGAAAAGGGGGATGACGAGGTTGTTGTTTTAGTTTGAATCCTCCTTACCACAAAGCATTCCAAGGGCTTTTCAATCGAGTGCTTCTCCTATCAAGAGGAGATTCATCTATCAGATTTGAGTTGCCACTTGGTTTTCTATTGGGAAATTCAGAAGTTATCACACAATGTTGTTAATTAATGCTTTGATGCTCTTGAAACACTAATTTAAGCAAAACAGTAATCAAATCTATGAATTACGACAAATTCTACAGGAATTAGACAAAGGGCAGAGAACCTTAACTCACTATTTTTCATAGTCTGGAAAACAAAAATGTCAGGGACAATGGTGAAGGCGCCCTAGTCCAAGAGGTAGATTTTTCTATGGATTCCCGATCCCCTTCTGGCATTGATCTCTAATGTATCTTTAATTTTCTATGATCTGACAGTGGAGGACAATGTTGAGAGTGCCTAGTCCACTAAGGAAGATTCTTTCAGATGTCGGAAGCTCTGCAAACCCTGATGCTCATTGTCCAGTCTAGTTTTGTAGCTTTAGACGCGGAGGACAAGGTTAATGGCGCCCTAGTGCAATCATGCTCCTCCTTTGGGATCTAGAATCTCCATAGTGTCCTCTTGCTCCTTGAAACTCCACTTCTTCCACTTTCACAACCTATAACCTGCAATCACATAGAGTGTGGTGTTTAGAGGCTTGCCTCAGTCAGGCTCTAGAGAGACATTCAAGTCTTCCGAACACCGTTGTCAGAGGGAAAGTGCATGTCCTTGTGGGACAAAGGTAAAAATCCAAATGATAATGATTAAAAACACAATAAATTTCACCTTGATGATGAAGCTCCCATGGAAGGAAGAAGCTCTTCAATGCCATGAAGAGAAGATGTAATCCGACCTGTAAAAACAAACACAATAACAATGTTATGCTCTACAACACAATGAATACCTTGATCACTTTAACATAAGCTCATGAATCATAATGCCCATCTAGTAATCATCTAGTTTACAAATGATAACCTAAACATGCTTATATATGCAACTACTAAGATTCTCTCCAAGAATTTTGTATTTGAAACTTATGATGTCAGCCTGGAAACCAAATAACAGTCACAAACCTAACATTTGAATTTAGGGCTTACCCAAAATAGGGTTGGACTAGGGTGCTAGTGCCCTTGTCCACCCCCTATCTTTGTTCTAAAATCATTAAATTGGCACCCCCTATGTCCCATTTGTCATGAGACCCGAGGGTTTTCTCATCGAGAGTCTAAATTATTATGCAAAATGCTCTAAATGCAATCTAAAGACCTAGGAGCTAAACCTTAAAGCAAAAAGCCCCCAAGGGTGCATTTTTTTGACATGACATTTAGCCCCTACTTTAATGTATGTATTAAATGCAAGGCCAATACATGCATTAAAGTAAGGTTGACAAACATAGAAAACATGCCAAGCATGGAGAAGATGCACCAAGCACAGAGAAGACACACCAAACACATTGAAGACAACAATAGGCACACAAAACACAGAGAAGATAGTTAGAGGCACGTAAAACATAGAGAATACAACATTGAAGACATGTAGAGCACAAAGAATACAATGAATGCAGTGATTTTTTTTTTTTTTGATTTTCCCATATGAAATACATAATGCAAGTACAAGGAAAGTAAACAAACAAATCCCAAAAGTATAGAGGAGTTGTTCACCACCGCTCTTGCACTTTTTGAGAACAGACATGCGAAACAAAATCCTAAGGTGTAGAGGAGTTGTTCACCACCAGTCTTGTACATTGAGAACAAACATGCCAAACAAATCCCAAAGTGTAGAGGAGCTCATCACCACTGATCTTGCACTTTGAGAACAAGCACGCCAAACACACACACATGTTGAAAACATAGAGAAAACATGGAAGACAAGTGATGGAGTGAAACTATTAATAGGATCATCACCATTTTAGGCACATTACAAGCACACACTAAGAATTGGGCTTTGCCGTGACAACAACTACCAAAAACACACTTAAGGGTTGAGTTAGCCACATAACTGCTCCCCGCCTCGCGATGATGACTTTTAAAAATGACAGGATAATGTAATCTCTCTGAGAAATACACCATCCCCACCTCATGATGATGGGTTAAGATAAAAGGATATGCTCGATATCTTGCCTCCACAGAGGGCTTAAATGATTGATTTGATTTTCAAATTGTTCAAACAATCTTTACTATGATCTAAAGTAGACAACTTACCTTATATATGCCCCCACCTTAAGGTGGTTGATATCACATATCGATATCAAGCACATTAAGGTAGGAAGAAAACACACAAGGGAACATGAGCTCTCATGAGGCCCATGCCCCCCAAAGTTGACATGTACTTTATGATCACCGAATGTTCCCAAAAACACATCCCTGAAAGAAAAGTGTTAGTGTCCAAATAATCATGATAAACAACAATGCATATGATCAACTACATGAAAGAGCCAAGCAAGGCGATAATCATGATAGACAAAGTGCACAGAGCAACAGTATTGTCAAAGTGTTTGTTAGGAAGATAAGATAACATCGACATCAACATCAAGACAGAGAAGTCACAGAGTGATTACACTAGCCGAGCGTCGGATAATTTGTTACAAACCCATTGTCATATATGGACTAGGTCCATTTTTTGATTACTCGTGAAAGGGACACTAGGTCCGTATCAGTATAATATATTTTTCTTCATCCACCAGCTAGATGGAAATACTAGAGGAAGTTAAACAATAAATCAGAGAGGAGAACAAGTGCCTTAGGGATAGTCACATAGGAGGGTGCCCCTAATTCACCAACTGCAATGCTATGTCTATAAGACACAACACACAACAATGAAATTAGAGGAGAGGAAATATAGAAGAATGATGATACAAATAGAAGAAGGTCACAACAGAGGTGGTCTCCTAGTATCATTGATCTTACAAGAGAATCAAGGGTGATCCTAGGAAGCCTAATAAGACATAACACATCATAGGGGAAGCACATCATGAGAGGTAAAGGGTTAGAGATACTTACCTGTTAGTGAAATCATGCTAAATTTTAGAACTTGCGAACCTCTTGAAGAGGTATTCAATCAAGTTTTTTGAGAAGCTTGAGTGGTTCTTATTAGAATGTTGCTTGTTATTAGAGAGTCCATGCGGTACTTTCTCAACACTTCCTTGTTTATGTGAAATCTTTTGTTGCTTGTGAGGAGGAGAACCATTGTTATTTCCAACTAATGATAATTGTCTTGCTCGTTTCCAATTTTTATTTCTCTTGTTCTATTGGTTCTGTCTATCATAATGACAAGGACTAATTTGTACTATTTCAACCTTTTCTAATGTCATAATCTCTTGCTTCGGTTTTTCCATTTGTTTTTGTGGTATATGTTGATTCTCTCCCGACCCATGAAGGGATAATGGAGGAGGAACTTCAGAGTAGATACCTTTTCCTTGTGGACAAGGTGATACTCGAGTATTTTCCTTATCCATTTCAATTGTAGCAATTATCTCATCATAATCTAAATAATCCTCTTCTACCTATAGTGTATTTTGTTCCATTAAATTGTTATCTATATGCTTAGGGAAAGGATTAGTAAAAATCTATAAATTCTGATTCGGCAGAGCAACTGACTTATTCCCATTATCATTCACACCGGATACCTGTATAAAATTCAATTCGATGAGGTCTTGTATTTCATGTTTAAGATGCATACATCATTTAGTATCACATCCTTGTGTCTGATGATAGTGACAAAAGGCATTAGCATCAAAATAAGGTCCTTGCATTCTGTTAGGATCCACTAGTTTAATCAGGGGAAGCTTTAAGAGATTATTACTCAAAGCTTGATTCATGATAAAATGATAGGACTCAGATATTGGAGTGAACTTTCTTTGCTGATACGGTGCTTTCTTAGGATTAGTGATAGAGTTAGCTAATTAAAATAGATTCATCTAACCATTTCAATTTCTAAGCACTATTTAATAATCATAAATATACAATAAACTATTATGTTGTTGTTGTGCATTTATGTACCAAAAAAACATAAATATACAATAAACTAGTAAAAGGCATTTGATCATGGATTCTATTCCTTGATAATGATCAATCTTTATAATAAATGATGTGTAGACATCAATGCAAGCAAGAAGACAAATTTCTTCATCGGTGTTCATTGAGCTTGGAAATAGCATTATTAGTTCACTGTGGAATTCTCCAACTGAATTTAAATCTATTTGTTTTTTGATTCTCAATCAGTTTGTGTAGGTTTTTAGATGTCAAATATTTGTAAAAATTAGTTGTGTTATGATTACAAATAAGATTTAGTACAATTACAAGTCTCATAAAAAAGATTGTATTCTTGACCTGCACAAAGAAATGGACTTAAAACATTCAAACATATTAGTTTGGTGGAAATGTTTGAGATTAAGGATGAAAATTATGAATCTGTTATTGATTATCCACGATGGAAATATATTCACATCTTGACCTTAAGAATTTTTTTTTCCTCTTGATACTTGATATTTCCATCCTAGATAATATTAGAGAATGTTAATAATGTTGTATATTATGAAACACTTTTCATGGTTTAATCCACACTCAATGTTTAGAAATGAGTCATTGAAGCCTTTGGTGATTTAAAGATGGTAATACACCAATTATTTTTGATAAAATCTCTTAGCACTATCACCTTCTTGTTCATATGTAGAAAAAAACAATAACATAGGAGGGTTTTCTCACAAAATTTCAAGTTATTTATGTCATTGATCTATAAAAAATTATCCTTTGATTGATAAAAATTAATGATGAACTTGTATAGTATTGTCAATTTTATGATAATTTCTCGAGGAGAATCATAAGCATCAGTTTTCTATGCTCCCTACTATTGGTTGTTGTCCCAGATTGGATGCTTGTTCCCAGTTATCCCTACAAAATAGCCATCATTGATCAACAGGATCACTGGGCCAGGGGCCAATAGTACAAGAGATAGACTCTATAAATATCTCCTCTTCTTCTTTAGGCTCTGTAGAACCAAGGAGGGTATTCCCTATTCAACATCTATAACATATACACATGAACTTACTTGGATGTTGATACAAATCAAATAAATCCTCCTTTATGCAGACCAAAACTGTGGAATAAGTGCAAAGGGGCTAGCTTTGGGCCTATATTCAGTTGTGAGACAGAGGATTTTGGTCCTAAAACTACTTCTAAAGTCCTAATGGTTTGATTTAAAGTTAAGGTTGATTTTATGTTTGGATGCAAAACTGAGACTTTGGGTTGCAACCTCAATACAAGACTAGATCGATGCCTATCCAGGGCTTAGAGTCAATAGACATACACATGTGAATGGCCAGCATGAACATATACCAAAGACTGGATATCAAGGGGATTTCTAGTATCTGCCTACAGATACTTCCCAAAAATTAGGTGCTTAATCATTCATGCTTAATGGTATCCTTGCTGCAACACATTTTCTCAATGATTAACCTGAAACATTTAATTTGTTCCTTGAACAAAGTAGGAGATTAAACATTCAATATAGAAAAGCTATATTTCCGAACCTCAACAACCCTTAGTTATCTTGATTCAAAAGGAAATATGCCCACGGCTTGGAGACAAATAATTAAACACATGCATAGAGCATTTCTCATATAAAACAACATGAAACCAGTGAATTCATACATGAAATGTACAACATGAGATTCATAAACTTACAAGACATCAAGAACAGGGCCACCAATGAAGTTGTATTGTGTCATAGCACCAAAATTTGTCTAGTTTTCAACAACACAAATGAGTGACACAGTCTACTTTTATACCAAGACTGTGTACCCAACAAAATTAATTACAAGGCAAGATCAAAATTTCCACCAGATACAATGCATGAGAAATGGCGCTCAAAACAATTAATGCAGCAGAGAGACAAAGAGGAATGAGTAGGTGGAATTGGGATCTGCACCGCCGCTTGAAGGTTTTCTTCGCAAGCTAGGTAGTTCACCTATCACCTCACCCATCGATGTCTCTGCATGACCACCATTAAAGCCTCAACTACCTGCGAGATGCAACAGTAGATGCATCTGGAGATTTTCCTACTCAAAAATGGCTGCACATGCTCAGGAAAAACCATCGCTGTAGGTTCAAAACAAGGCCGTCGATCATGATTCCATCGCCGAGATCCACGGCGCTAAAATGGCAAAAAGCCAAGAGCCAATGATTACATGCCACGTAGGCACCCCACACTTCTATCACTGACTTTTCCCTTTCCTCATTTTGCCATTTCGTCCCTTGTATATACATGTCCAAATGCATATACAATCGTCTGATATACAAGCTGGATCTAAAATTTTTACGAAGCAAATTGGAAACTAATTTAGGTCTGGCTTGTACCTCTTACCTTTGCATATCTGCGATATACAATACACACATACATACAAGAAGTGGACTTGAAAACATTATGCATCAAAATGTACCTTCTTTTGGAGTCCGGCTTGTATCATCTTTGTTTTGTATATCGGGTTGTAAGGTACATATACAAACCCAATATACATGCAATCCAGACCTCAAGTACTTGCATCAACCAGAATGTAATACTCCTTGGGTCCGGGCCTTGCACTTTATCCTTTGCATTTTTCGTATGTATATTTTGCTTGTATGTTGAATATACAAACATAAACATACAAGCAGAGATCTTTTTAGAATATTTGATATACATTCTCCCCTTGTATATTGAGCATGTACAAACCTATTTGTATAAATCTACGGCGGGCCCCACCAATTATACCTTTGCTGTTTTGTATATTACCATATATACAAAGCCCTTTGTATGTAGCTGATACACAAACTGGGAATATTCCTAGGAATCTTACGAAAGATTCCCACTTGTATGTCTCCAATGTATGTCAAACATACATTCAATTTTGTATTTGTTTCCTTTGTATATTTTTCCTGCACCTTCGCATATAGATCCGATACACAAACAAAGCTGATATACAAGCACAAAATATTCCTAGGAATCTGCAAAAGATTCCCACTTGTATGTGCAAACATAATATGCATATAAAATGCACACAACTCAATTCTTTATGATTTTTAGAAGCCGATGGAAACTTCACAAGCCCGCCAACATACAACTTGCATTAGCACATATAAACTTCACATTTTTCTCACATGCGACAGGAAAAAGAGGTAAAACACTACATGCAGGTCAAGGAAGAATTTCAACTAAGGGACTAGGGGTTTGAAGGAATAAATACAGGAACCTGCAGACTCAATTTCAGGACCCTAACCCTAGGTGAACACCACCAGTGGCTCCGACTGGGGACGTGCAGACGCAAGACTACAGTGAGAACCAAACTACTCCGGGGCAGACCAGACAAAACACAAAACTCAAAACATGACTGACTATACAAGGCATGTACAAACATTTACATCTAGTTTATAGTGTGCACCAAATGCATTCATCTATGAGAAAAAAGCTTTAAGGAACTGACCGTGCACAGGCAGTTCTAGTAGTTCACCACTTAGGGCCTAGAGAAAATAAGAATTCTCTCCATGAGTGTTGCAAATTTGGTACAGGCCCATCCATAAGGGCTCAAACTTACCATGCTTGCCCTTATCCTGGCTCCTTGCATTCCATACAAGGACCAAATCGCCAATCTGAAACTTTATTTTTGTAGCTCTTTTATCAAACAAATATTTTACCTTCTGTTGTCTCTTGATATTTGTTTCCTGTGCCTCCCTTCTCATTTCATCTAGTGCAACCAGCTGATTTATTCTTCTAGTCATTGAATCCTCAATCTCCTCCTCATTTTCCTGTATGAATTTATAGACTGGTAGGAGGTTGTTTATAGGCAATGTAGCTGCTGCACCATATACCAATTCAAAAGGTGACTTTCCAGTTGCTTTCTTCACCATCACTTTGTTAGCCCATAATGCTCTTTTCAACTTTGAATCCCAAGCCCTTTTGTTTTTATCTACTATCCTTTTGACAACCTTCATGAGGCTTTTGTTACTTGACTCTGCTTGACCATTTCCATGTGGATGGTACGGTGATGCATGTAACAAATTTATTCCATAGTTGTTGCAAAAATCAACAAATTCACCAGACCTGAAGCACATTGCATTAGCTGTGACCAATTTGGCTGGAACTCCAAATCTGATAATAATATTTTCTAGAATAAAATCCATCACCACTTTGCTTGTAGCCTTTTTAGTTGGAACGGCTTCAATCCATTCAGTGAAGTAATCAGTAGCAACCAGAATCTAACTATGCCCTCCACTTGATTTTTCTGAAATTTCCCCTATAAAATCAATTCCCCATTGCTGAAATGGAGCTTCTATAGTTATAGTCCTAAGGGGCAATGCACCTTCATATTTTAGCTTTCCTAAAAACCTCTAGCAAGGATCACATTTTCTTACCATTCTTTGTGCATCTAAGAAGAGAGTTGGTCACCAGTAGCCAGCTCTAAGAATTTTGTGGGCTATTGTACGGGCAGTATAATGTCCACCACATATTCCATTGTGCATATCATTTAGAATATCCTTATCCTGATCTTCATTCAAACATCTGAGTAATACACCATCAGGATTTTTCCAATACAACTCTCCTTGAACAATGATGTATTTAATAGCTTGCAGCTTTAAAGTCCTCCTTTGATTATCACTGAGATGGGAAGGATAGTTCAAATTTTGCAAATAATGTACAATGTCCTTATACCATTTAGATTCTGACATATTTTTAATTTTATAATGCACTACATTCACTTGGCATGCCTCTAGATTTGACTGTGTCATCAATTTTGCCAAACCTTGTCCTCTTACCAATTTTGTGATCTGTATCTCAATGTTAAATTCTTGCGATTCATTTATCCATCTGCATCTTCTTCCAATTACCTCCTGTTGAGTAAAGATATCTTTGATTGCTGCATGAGGCACATATGCAACTATTTGAGAGCCTACCAAATATGGCCTAAAACTTTTGACTGCTCTAACCAGTGCATATGCTTGCTTCTCCATGATGTCATATTTCAATTCAGCAGCTTGCAATGACCTGCTAAAGAAAGCTATAGGTTGTTCAAAACCCTCTGCATTTTTCTACAATAAACATGCAGCAGTAGTGTGGAAAGAAGCAAATGAGAACAACTGAAATGGCTTAGAAAAATTAGGAGATTTTAGTATAGGAGCCATCTTTATGGCCTCTTTGATGTTCTGAAATGATTTAGCTGTTTCATTTTCCCATGTGATAGTTGCACCCCTCTTCAACATCTTGGATATATCTTTTGTGGTCTCTGCAAAGTTAGGAACAAATCTCCTAACAAAATTAACTTGTCCAAAGAAGGACTGAACACCTTTCACTGTTTTAGGGACCTAGATTTTATCAATTGTAGCCACCCTTTAAGGATCAATCCTGACTCCATCCTTGGAAACAATGTGTCCAAGCAATTTTCCTTCCACTACCCCAAAAGCACATTTCTTTGGGTTAAGTGAGATGCCATGTTCCAATGCTCTAATAAAAATATGCTCCAAGTGCATATAGTGCTGCTCCTCCTTTTTTGAATAAGCTGTCAAGTCATCCTGATATACAACCAAGATTGAATCAATTAATCCTGCAAAAGCAACATCCATAGCCCTCTGAAATGTGGCACATGCATTTGTTAGTCCGAATGGCATTCTCACATATACATAAGTTCCCAATGGAGTGGTGAAGGTAGTTTTGAACTGTTCTAATTTTTTTACTTTCACTTGATTGTATCTTGAAAATCCATCCATCATGGATAAAAGTTCACAGCTAGTCACCTTCTGTAACATGGCTTCCATGTTTGGCAATGGATAATTGTCCTTCAAAGAAGATACATTCAGATTTCTAAAGTCCACACAAAGTCTTATGTCACCATTCTTTTTTCTAACTGGGACAAGGTTAGACACCCAAGTTGATTGCCTAATAGGCATGATTATTCCAGCTGCCCTAAGCTTCATAAGTTCCTCTTGCATTTTTAGAGCTAAGGTTGGGTTGATAGGTCTCTATTTTTGTCTAAATGGTTTAGCTTCAGGCTTCAAAGGGATTTCATGCTGGAATAAATCCTCTCTATAAGCTTTCAGGTTCTCATATGACCAGGCAAAGACATGCTTATATTTTCTCAGTAGTGCAATCAACATAGTCCTGATGTGTGGTTTGAGCTGTTTGCCAATGTATACCTTCTTGGGGGCATGAGATGTCCCCAAGTTTATCTCCTCCAAATCATTCTTATTTGTTGAAGATGCCTTTATAACAAATTGGTCCCTATTGTCAAAAGCTCTCTCTAAAGCAACCATCCTTCTAGGGATTTTATTTGTCTTGAGTTGAATTATTTCTTTCCCTAAGAGGGTTTCTTTTCTATCTACAACCTCTACAAAGTTTTGAAAATCCATTTTCTAGTTCTCATACTCATCAATACAATGTAGAAATCTCAGCAAATCCTTATCATCATCAAATACTTGCCAGCTGTATATATTATCTGGCACTGCAGGTCTAAGTTTGACCTCAACATTTGTAACATCTGTCAGAGTAATATCATCTAGCCTTATAGCTACATTAGCTAGAAAATCTGCCCTGACATTTTTTGATCTCTCAATCCAGCTTATTGAAAAAACATCAAACAGTTCAATTGTATCCCAAACAACATGCTTATATTGTTTTAATCTCTTATTTTTTGATGCATACTTATCTCTGACTTTGGAAACAATTAAGTCTGAATCTCCAAATACCCTTAGCATCTTAATTCCATGTTTTAGAGCAGCATTCAATCCTAACAACAAAGCCTCATACTCTGCAATATTATTTGTACAGGCAAACTTCAGCAAGAATGAGAACTTTAGAAGCTTACCATTTGGAGACAGAAATACAATTCTAGTACCAGAGCCTTCCTTTGAACAAGCTCCATCAAAATACATGGTCCAGAGACCCTGTTGGTCAAGCTCTTGAAAGCACGTGTCTCTCCCCTCACTTTCTTTTTCATTTGAGACAACCCTGAAATTATCATAGTCAGTGTCCACAAAACATATATGCTCCTCTGATTCCTAATCCTCAACTATTTCTGATGATCTTTCTTCTTTGATCAATTTGACATCCTTGCCATTCATTGGGATTATGGCATATGATAGGTCTAATTGCATACTTCCACCAATCAACGCTGCCCATCTCCTTGACAACAACATACCATATTGTGGCTTGATATCAACAACTGTTATGTTCATTTTGTAGGCCTTTTTAGGATATGCTGCCAGTCTGAAATCTACGTCTTTCATAATTCCAATGATAGGCACTTCTCTAGCATCCATGGCATAGCATTTCCCACATGCCTTATCTATCTTTAATCCAGCTTGCTGCATAATGGCCAAAGGCATGATATTTGTTGATGCTCCTGAGTCAAGCATACAATTCTTAATCACTTTTTCATTTATGACAAGGGAAACATAGAGTGGTTCAACCTGTGAAGGGCATTTTGTCATGGTCGCCCCCAAATATACTTCAGGAGTCTCATCCTCATCAACATACATGGCTTGTTTTTTACCCTGAGTCTCAATATTTTGATTAGCTTGATAGGGTACTCCTAAAATCAAGGACAATGTTTTATTTCTGAACTCTTCAACTTTCATCAACTCCATTAATGGAATAGAAACCTTTACCTGGGACAAGACCTGAGTAATGTCGAATGGAGCATAATTTTGAATAATAGTTGTAGCTTGATCTATAGTTTTACTTTTATCTTGATATGACCCAGCCTTAATTTTTACAGCTCCCTGATTGTCATTTTTAATCTGAAAATCTTTGTTTTGATCCTCAAGCTGGGGAACTCTATTTTCTAACCCTTGAGAATCATGACCTATTTTTTGCTTAAAATTTTGCTTATTATTGTTTCATTGCTTCTTTTGTGTTTCAGTCCCTTTATGACTGTGCATTGGCTGACTTGCAGAAGTATTCTCTGGTTGGTGTGAGTTACTTACCTGAGCTTTACCCTTGAGATTATGATTTCTTTTGACCTGAGCCACTGCTGCAGCTATGAGGGCTCTAATTTCTTCATCAGATGGCCTTCTCAAGTTATTCAAAAAATTGTGTGAATTCAGAGCATAAGCATAATTATCTTCCTCATCTCCATCATAGGGAAACTGCTGACAGGCCTGAATCTCATCATTTGCACTTGCATCTATATCATGAGATGGACACTCGCCGATTGTAGACAACATATTTACATTATCATCCTCCATGCAATGCGGCTCATTGCACTCATCAGAGGCAACAACATTGTTATATAGAGACTGAGCAATCATACATTGTGACTGTGAGTGAGGCATCTGACATATGATACACCATGGGGTATCATTAACATTATTAACCACCTTCTTCAAAGGGTCAGGTGTTTCCTTAACATTTTGATTCCTTGGATTTGAGTTACTGTTTGGGAGAATGGGTTTACCATTATGCCAATTGGTATTATATGGCATATCATGTAATGAAGGTCTTCTTTCTTGCCTTTGGTAAACCTGTCTGTTAGGACCAATTCCCTTTTCATTTTTAGCCATTCTATAGCTTAGGTCCTTGACAATAGTTGTCAATTTATCTAATTTATCCTCAGAAGTAGATGCACTGCCATGAACACTTTGAGATTTAGTATTTGGATTTTGCAAAAATTTTATATCATCTCTTCTGTTTGTCTTACCAGACGCTTTTTTGTTATTTTCAATATTAGTTGCAATTTTGAAGGCATCTCTGAGGCTGTGAGGACCCTTATCTCTTAATCCATAAGCTATTTTCGCATCAAAAGCATTTATGTACAACACTATGCACATAGGTTCATTAGGCCTCAGGTGATGTGGTAGTTTGTTCAATACCTTTGTAAATCTAGCATTGAAATCAACAACCTGTTCATTTGATCCTTTGGTAATGCCAGTAAATTCATTAATGAAAAAATTGGGATCAGTTTTGTCACCATATTGTTCTTTGAATATTCTCCTAAAATCCTCCCATGATGAAATACTTCTGTCAGGTAGACCCTTGTACCATTCTCTGGCCTCATCAACTAAGGATTGCATAAATAATTTCATAAAAACATCTCATGCTCAACCTAAAAGTTGTCCATGATATTCTAAAAAGCTTTTAAGTGGTCTTCTCCTGACACAATATTGTTTCCTGAAAACTTAGGCACTTGCAGCCTCACATGTTTGTCAATAGGATTGGGGTAACTAGGGATGCCATCAAAAACAAGCTGTCAGAATCTGTCTAGCTGCATCGACTGTCTACCAAACTGATTTACATTGGCATTTCTATTTGTATTCTGATTTCTTACATTATTCAATGGTACTCTAGCATTATTTGCATTGTGTCTTTGATCATTATGCTGATCCTGGACTTCATTTCTTTGTTGATTTCTCTGCATACTTACATTTTCAAGGGTAAGAATTGAATCATTTTGAGCAACTCTCAGAGCTTGCACTTTCTGTCTGATGTTATCTCTAATTTTTACTACCTGTAGATATTCTAATTTCGCCCTTAAGTTCTTAATCTCTTCAGCTAATTCCTCCTCTCTGGGCAAAGAAGAGGACGGTTTCATTACATTCTGATCATCATTATCATCCCTTGGGGATTTAGCTTCTTTAAATCTATCAGGGGAGTCATGGAAAGGGCGTTCTTGAAACACCTCCGATCTCATTCTTAATCCACTACCCTGCTGTCTTTCATATACATTCTGGATCTTAGCCTCAGTGTTTGAAAAATAAGGTATTGTTCACTCTGAAGATCCTGGATTGTCTTGCATATTATCATTACTTTTGGGAGAACCCTCTTGACTAGCTTGAATAATCCCCTTTTTTTTGGGTAATTCTTTAGACAGAGAATTACGCAGGGTTCTTCTCCCTAGCATACAAGCTTTTACTTTACCAGTTGAGAGATTGGTTCGGAGTCGCCACCTATAACTAGGGATTGCTTGCTTCTAAGATCAGGATTCTTTTACTTCACCATCCCCAGTAGAGTCACCAAATCTGTTGGTTGTTTTCCTAGACTGGATGCTTGTTCCTAGTTATCCCTACAAAATAGCCATCATTGATCAACAGGATCACTGGGCCAGGGGCCAATAGTACAAGAGATAGACTCTATAAATATCTCCTCTTCTTCTTTAGGCTCTGCAGAACCAAGGGGGGTATTCCCTATTCAACATCTATAACATATACACATGAACTTACTTGGATGTTGATACAAAGCAGATAAATCCTCCTTTATGCAGACCAAAACTGTGGAATAAGTGCAAAGGGGCTAGCTTTGGGCCTATATTCAGTTGTGAGACAGAGGATTTTGGTCCTAAAACTATTTCTAAAGTCCTAATGGTTTGATTTAAAGTTAAGTTTGATTTTATGTTTGGATGCAAAATTGAGACTTTGGGTTGCAACCTCAATACAAGACTGGATCGGTGCCTATCCAGGGCTCGAAGTCAATAGACATACACATGTGAACAGCCAGCATGAACATATACCAAAGACTGGATATCAAGGGGATTTCTAGTATCTGCCTTACAGATACTTCCCAAAAATTAGGTGCTTAATCATTCATGCTTAATGGAATCCCTGCTGCAACACATTTTCTCAATGATTAACCTGAAACATTTAATTTGTTCCTTGAACAAAAGTAGGAGATTAAACATTCAATATAGAAAATCTATATTCTCAAACCTCAACAACCCTTAGTTATCTTGATTCAAAAGGAAATATGCCCACAACTTAGAGACAAATAATTAAACACATGCACAGAGCATTTCTCATATAAAACAACATGAAACCAGTGAATTCATACATGAAACGTACAACATGAGATTCATAAATTTACAAGACATCAAGAACAAGGCCATCAATGAAGTTGTATTGTGTCACAGCACCAAAATTTGTCTAGTTTTGAACAACACGAATGAGTGACACAGTCTAATTTTATACCAAGACTGTGTACCCAGCAAAATTAATTATAAGGCAAGATCAAAATTTCCACCAGATACAATGCATGAGAAATGGTGCTCAAAATAGTTAATGCAGTAGAGAGACAAAGAGGAATGAGCAGGTGGAATCAGGATCTGCACTGCCTCTTGAAGGTTTTCTTCACAAACTAGGTAGTTCACCTATCACCTCACCCATCCATGTCTCTGCACGACCGCCATTAAAGCCTCAACTACCCGCGGGATGCAACAGCAGATGCATCTGGAGATTTTCCCACTCAAAAATGGCCACACACGCTTAGGAAAAACCATTGCTGCAAGTTCAAAACAAGGCCGTTGATCATGATTCCATCGCTGAGATCCACGGCACTAAAATGGCAAAAAGCCAAGAGCCAATGATTACATGCCACGTAGGCACCCCACACTTCTATCACTGACTTTTCCCTTTCCTCATTTTGCCATTTCATCCCTTGTATATACATGTCCAAATGCATATAGAATCGTCTGATATACAAGCCAGACTTGAAATTTTTATGAAGCAAATTGGAAACTGATTCGGGTCGGGCTTGTACCTCTTACCTTTGCATATCTGCGATATACAATCCACACATACATACAAGTAGTGGACTTGAAAACATTATGCATCAGAATGTACCTTCTTTTGGAGTCTGGCTTGTATCACCTTTGTTTTGTATATCGGGTTGTAAGGTACATATACAAACCCAATATACATGCAATCCGGACCTCAAACACTTGCATCAACCAGAATGTAATACTCCTTGGGTTCAGGCCTTGCACTTTATCCTTTGCATTTTTCGTATGTATATTTTGCTTGTATGTTGAATATACAAACACAAACATACAAGCAGAGAATCTTTTTAGAATATTCGATATACATTCTCCCCTTGTATATTGAGCATGTACAAACCTGTTTGTATAAACCTGCGGTGGGCCCCACCAATTATACCTTTTCTATTTTGTATATTACCAAATATACAAAGCCCTTTGTATGTAGCCGATACACAAATCAGGAATATTCCTAGGAATCTTACGAAAGATTCCCACTTGTATATCTCCAATGTATGTCAAACATACATTCAATTTTGTATTTGTTTCCTTTGTATATTTTTCCTGCACCTTCGCATATAGACCCGATACACAAGCATAGCTGATATACAAGCATAGAATATTCCCAAGAATCTGTGAAAGATTCCCACTTGTATGTGCAAACATAACATGCATATAAAATGTACACAACTCAATTCTTTATGATTTTTAGAAGCCGATGGAAACTTCACAAGCCCGCCAACATACAACTTGCATTAGCACATATAAAACTTTGCATTTTACTCACATGCGACAGGAAAAAGAGGTAAAACACTACATGCAGGTCGAGGAGGAATTCTGACTAAGGCACTGGGGGTTTGAAGGAATAAATACAGGAACTTGAAGACTCAATTTTAGGAACCTAACCCTAGGTGAACACCACCACCTACTTCTTTATATCCTTCTACATTTTAGTGTTACTAGCCTATAGGGTCTAGAAGTGGAGGATGGTTCCTTCAACCTCCTTGTTTATGCCATAAAAATTCATAACATAGAACGAATTTCTCTTATAACACTAGTAGAAAAATAGAAATAAATGACTAAAAAAACTACCAAAAATTGGTCATGTGATCAGTAGTTTGGTCACATGACCATTGGTAGTTTATTGCCGGTCGTTTATCTCATGACCAAATTTTTGACCAAAAAAATTTTAGTGATTAATTTGGTAGTATATTTAGTCATAAATTTGTTAGTATATTTAGTCATTAATTTGGTAGTATATTTAGTCATAAATTTGATAGTATATTTAGTCACATGACCATTGGTAGTTTATTGCAGGTCATGTATCTCGCGACCAAATTTATGACTAAACAAATTTTAGTCATTAATTTAGCCATCAATTTGGTAGTATATTTGATAGTTTGGTGGTATATTTATTCATCAATTTCTGTCAGTTGGTAGTAAATTTAGTCAATTGGTAGTTTATTTAATTGTTTTTGAGGTTTAAACATAAAACACAAAAAAATATAGTCAATCATTTATTTGCACACAATGAAATAGCTATTAAGAAGACAAAATACTAAAATTTTATTGAGAAAAGGTGTTTTACAACAGATACAAGACTTAAATATGTCTTTGCTTTGAAAAATGTGTTACAAAGTGTGTTTCTCAATGCTGTGACTAAGAAAACTGAGTTACAATGCTCTATTTTTTTCTTATACAACTCTAAAACATGAAAGAACTACTTGCAAAATGAAGCCTAAATATTTCATCATGGGCTTTTACATTTTAAAATCTGAATAAATGTATCAAAACAAACTTAATATTGCTAATTGTTGTATTACTTCTTCTTTGCTGCATCTCCTACCTTGGTCTGCACAAACAGAACCCAGCAATGTAATAAGTAAATTGCCCCTTTGTAACAAAAAGCAAATAAGTAACTTACTCTAACATGTTCTTTGAAAGAATATTTACCTTCTTTTTTGGGGGGGCTCAAGGGTATCTACATCGGTTTTCACCTGCCAGACCATATAATCACACAAAGAAGAATTAGATATAGACATAGATTTTATCTACACATTTTCACCAATTAAGTGTTAATCTATTTCTTCTAAGACTTTTATGTATTTTAATTTCTTTTAACCCGAGTGCCCTATAAGGTATTTTGCAAACACCCAATTCATAGATAAGTAAATCGTTATTATTATACACACCGGGAAATCAACAAATGAAACATGTCTTAAAAGCTTCATGAATGAATTTTCAAATCCAAGGACATCGTAAAAAGGACTGTTTTCCTTTCCACTACCGTATGCGCTGCAAGGTCCATTGAATGTTGTTAGTTATTTTTGAGGCCCAGAACCAAAGAGAAACACATCTTTCCACTTTCACATACCTTTCAATGGTCTAATAGAAATAGGAAATAACAACATATCAAAACCATCCTTGTTCACAGTGTACCACTTCTCCATACAGATGAATAAAAACCAAAAAGTTGTATCCATTTTCAGATAGAATCCAAATAGGAAATAATAACTTATTGAAACAAAAAGATGTATTTTGCAAACACCCAATTTACAAATAAGTAAATCGTTATTATTATACACACTAGGAAATCAACAAATGAAACATGTCTTAAAAGCTTCATGCATACATTTTCAAATCTAGGGACATCACAAAAAGGACTATCTTCCTTTCCACTACTGTATGCCCTGCAAGGTCCATTGAATGCTATTAGTTATTTTTGAGGCCCGGAACCAAAGAGAAATACATCTTTCCACTTTCACATACCTTTCAATGGTCTAATAGAAATAGGAAATAACAACATATCAAAACCATCCTTGTTCACAGTGTACCACTTCTCCATATAGATGAATGAAAACCAAAGGTTTTATCAATTTTTAGATAGAATCCAAATAGGAAACAATAACTTATTGAAACAAAAAGATGTGTCAAGTTTCAAATTGAATCCCAATCAGAACTAATCATGTCTTGAACATAATTCATTTGCAAAAGTTTGTTAGCTATTGTTGATCAATCTTGAGGTCTCATGATGGAATATTGTGCAAGAAAAAGATTTTCTATAAATGAACTATTTCAAATAATCTAGACTTATGACTAGACCAGATTTGAAAAATCTGTATAAAATAAATTATAATTCGTAGACTTAGACAGTTGTAGAGATGGTATCCCCACCATGGAAGCCTTGCTTGTAATCATTGCTAGACTGGGCGTTTTTGCTTCCTCTGCAGCATTCACTGCTCTCACCATCATCATCATCATCACAACCAAAATTGCTATGCATCTCAACTTCTCTGCTGCTCCTGGCATTTTAATTTCACAGATCACAAATTACCCACAAGTCAAATATCTGTACCTCTCTGTATTGAAATGTAAAGGAAGTTTGTGAAAATTAACAATGCCTTTCTGAGTTAGGGTTTACCTTTAGGGTTTCACATCGAGTGGTTCCCCAGAAAACCAGTGCTAAAACTGGAGGATCAGGGAAAGCAGCTAAATCATTATTTTCATTCAACCTATTGTCATTAAAAAGAAAAATGGCCCTTTCAGAATTTTATAATATACAATAATAATAACATTTTCCCAAATTTAACATGACAAAGGTGGGAGAGCCTGAAGTTTCAGCTAGTCAAAGTTTTATAGCATTGTTTCCCATATGTATCTGATAAGATTAAAATATAAATTATATAAATGAGAATTTTACTTAATTCCCAAGGCAAGAGATTAGAAGAACCCAATTCTAGAAAAGAACTAGAAGATTCAGATAATATTGACTGAATTTATAGCTTTAAAAAGCAATTTTTGTAATAATGAACAAGTATCTTTCAAATTTACTTGAAGTCAATTGTCAGACTAAAAATTTGCAGATGACTTTCGGTTAAGAAAGGTAGGAACATAAAATTGACGTGGTTTGAGTTCCCTAAATTAAAACATTGCTACCATATTGATTCATATAGATAATAGATTATCGAAAAACTACAATTTGTTTAGTCAGTGTGACAAAATGGAAGAATCCTTATGTAATAAATAGAGACAACGTTGGTTCAGGTAACTTTTCCTATAAAATTATAATTTCCAATTGTTTTACATATTGATTCTTAATAATTTGGCCAAGACTTCACTATCGTACCCATTACCTCAGTAAAAATTCACAAAACCTGCAGGATTGTTGTCGTCGGCTAGGGCGAGGCCTGGGTTGAGACCTGTGAAGGTCAAGTAGTGTAAGTTTTTGACAGAGGCAAATTGTCCTTATAAGGAGCAGTGCACTTTCTTGCACTAAGGGGAGCAGGGCCAGGCTCCACTTGCAAATGGAGGAGCTTCGCTACCGAGGACTCCCTTCTGGAAGACTAAGCTATGCACTATGTGGAAGGCGGGGCAGGCCTGTGATTTTGGAGATAAGTGTCATTATGTTCATGGATTAGTAGAACTTCAAAAGTATGGTGGAACTTTCGATGGTGAGAGTGAATTTGGAGTTACGAGTGACTCAAAACCCACCAATAACTTTACTGCATCTTATTCAGATCCAATAGGATTTGGCAATGCGAATGTTTCTGCCACATATGATCTAGATGGAAATTTTTTAGTATCTAGTTCTACTGAAGCAAGCATGCCCCCAAATAACACCTATCAAGAGATAAAGAGACACACATATCAAAATCCTCAAGGTGATGTCTCCATACAATAGATACACTTCACCACAAAACAAATGGGAAAAGTCTAGCCTAAGTGTTAGATTAGAGGTTAACAACAACTAGATGTATGGTCAAGCAACATGGCAAGGATCTTGGGTATGTCATTATCATTTAAATGATTTAAATTCTCAAATGGAGGAGAATCCTAGTAGTTCTAATTACTCACAGAGTCAGTTGCAACAAAAGGACACAGTTCCATTCTTTCGAGGTAGCATAAGGAACGATTATCGGGCAAAAGTGAGTGTGGGAAACAGACAATATGCGGATTCAGATTCTTTACCTTCAAGGAATGCAGATGACAATTTACATGGTATGCAGGGCAAGATTGATTATTATTCTCAGGGCTATGGATATGATGATCAGCAAAATGAGCCTTATAGTTGGAGTGGGGGTTTGTAACAGCTATCACATTTGCCTAGATGGTATTCATTCTATACTTGCTTTGACTCTGTTATGATGTAAATATTTTTTGAGATCTTTGTGTCCATTTATCTTGCATTAAGGGAGAGGGGCCAGTAGCTGCACACCCTAACTTCACGTACGTCAAGCACATAGCTAGACATATCGAATTTTGATGATTTTTTTTTGGTTTTTCCGTATGCGAGTGAAGAGCTTAAAGCTATTCTTTCAGCTTTTGGGCATTTATACATTTCCCTGTAGGATGCGTTATGTGCACATGGGTTAAAAAATGGTCATTTCAACATGTCACCCCATACATGCGCACCGATGTGTCGGTAACTACTCGCCATGGCCCCCAAAAAAAATTGCCCCTTCACTAAAAAGGCAACACACTTGATCACTTTTATAGTTAGAGTAGGTTAAAAATATGTTTATTAACACCCTACCATAAATCATGTTGGTGGGGCCTTCAAACTTACCCGCCCCCTTACTAAACATCCCCACACCCATCGTAAGGGACAACATGCATGGTAATGTGTTTGCTTAGGCGTGGACGGGAAACAACATTAAATCCATTCAATGTTCGTTCAGGTTTGAATACATATTCCACTTTCCACCGAAAAGTTAATCATTTTACCAAGTGCTTTCCCTATTCTCCATGGTGCAATTGATGTAGAGGCAAATTGGATAGGAAAGGATAGACAAACTATACAAGGTTCTACTTCACCTACAAGCCCAAAAACGAAGATCTTTATGCAAAAGTGGGAACAACAGAAAGAAACTCCAGTATCATCATGGAAATTTTGGTTTGGGATGTCAGGGGACCCATTCCATCCATTGGCCAAGGTAGATTGGACTTCGAGTTGGTACTTCCTTGACAAACCCTTCAAAATGACTAGTAGCCTTTCAAAATGATAACAGTCCTAATAAATTTTGACTCAGACCTCCAAACCCAGATCTTAGACAATCAGTAGATACCCATTATGTCCCTTTACCACATCCTAAACTTGGCATAGGTTGTTTTGGATGGAATATCTCAACCAATAACCCCTCTCAGTGACCAAGAGCCCCAATTAGGCCAAAATTACAAAGAGACCACTATAGAATGCAAACCCAGAACTCAACCAAGGGTTTGAACATGTAGGACATATCCCAAAACAAAGGATTTTGTGGGTTTTACCCTTCTACAATTTGCTATTCCAAGAAATACCTCTTAGGTTCCTTTAAATGGCTTAATACATGGTCTTATTAAGCCTTTTCTAGCAAAACTTGCACACACCAATTCTCCCACTCTTGAAAATAGTCAAAAAATTTAAAATACAAATGAATACATCCATCCCACTAGTCTTATGGCCTTGAAAGACAGTGGGATGGTCAATGCCTCATCGTTGGGAGCAAACCCTTATCTAGGTTTTTCTGAGACTGTTTTTAAATAAAACTTTATAACTTTCTACCACAGGAGTTTCAAAGCACCAAACTAGATTCACTATACATAAGAATATACTGTTATATAATGATGGTTTTTTGTTATACATACAAATGGGGTCATATATTTTTATGGGTATATACTTTTTAGTGTTCATTGCCAACAGTTAAGGGTTTCATTATTTTGTCTTGTGATAATTTCACTGTACAGAAGAATATACTGTTATATAATGAGGGTTTTTTGTTATACATACAAACGGGTTCTTATATTTTTATGGGTATATATTTTTTAGGGTTCATTGTCCACGGTTAAGGGTTTCATTATTTTATCTTGTAATAATTTCATTGTACAGAAGAATACACTGTTATAGAATGAGGGTTTTTTTGTTATACATACAAATGGGTTCTTATATTTTTATGGGTATATATATTTTTAGGGTTCATTGTCCACGGTTAAGGGTTTCATTATTTTGTCTTGTGATAATTTCACTATACAGAAGAATAGACTGTTATATAATGAGGGTTTTTTTTTATACATACAAATGGGTTCGCATATTTTAATGGGTATATACTTTTTAGGGTTCATTGTCAATGATTAAGGGTGTCATTATTTTTGAGGGTTCATTGTCATCTGTTAAGGGTTTCATCATATCATTGTCAACCATTAAGGGTTTCATTATATAAGGGTTTCAAAAGTTTTGAATCCTACAACTTTCTCTCCACAATAATTTTATAGTCAGATTGTTGCCAATTTTGACTGAATAGCCTCGCCTTTCCATCGCACCGTTGAGAACAGGGAAAGTAGTTGGTGAAATGATTAACTTTTCGGTGGAAAGTGGAATATATATTGGGACCCGAACAAACATTGAATGGATTTAATGTTGTTTCCCATTCGTTCCTGAGCAAACACGTTGCAATGCATGTTGTCCCATAAATCATGTCTATTAAATCATTCAATAGATTAAATCATGTTTGTTAATGTAATATATATATATATATATATATATATATATATATATATATATATATATATATATATATATATATATATTCGAAGGTTCATTGACAATGGTTAAGGGTTTCATTATATCAGGGTTTCGAATCTTTAGAACCCTACAACTTTGTCTCATTAATAATTTTACAGTCAGATTCTTCCTAGTTTTGTCTGAATAATATTTATTAATTATTATTACATTAAATATTTACAATTGTTTTACTATGTTGTAATATAATACATTGAGGGTTTCATCTTATATAATCTATCCAGGGTTTATATAAAAAGCTTCTACATATATTCGGATTAGACTGTTAATGTACTATATATATACATGTCTATCTATATATACACGTCTATCTATAGACATATGTTTATAGATAGACATATGTATATCTGTATACATTTCTATATACATATGTATACATATCTACATATCTATATACATATCTGTATATCTATAGACATATGTAGATCTATAGACATATGTATATTGATATACATATGTAAATGTATCGACATATGCAGCGTAGACAATGGAAACATTTCAAGCTGGTATTTAACATTTTAACATTTTACAATTCTAGATATACATGTTCGAAAGATTAGTCCAATTTGTTTGCTGAATTTTACTACATCTTTTCTAGTTGTTTACTGGATGGGTAACTTCATTGAATGGATTAAATCATGCCTGTTACTGTAGTCATTATTTTGTTTGATGCAACCCTTGTCTTGTGATATTTCACTTTACAGAATAATATACTGTTATATAATGATGGTTTTTATTTTACACATACAGATGGGTTCGTATATTTTTAAGGGTATATATTTTTTAGTGGCATTATTACCTATTATGTCTAAGACAACCATTTCAAGTTGGCACTTAGCATATAATGGGTAGCTTCATTCACTAGATTAAATCATCTTATATATATATGGGTATATATTTTTGAAGGTTCATTGTCAACAGTTAAGTGTTTCATTATATCAGGGTTTCGAATGCTTTGAATCCTACAACATTATCTCTATAATAAGTTTACAGTCAGATTCTTCCCAATTTTGACCAAATATATATCTAGATATCTCTATACATATCAGTATATCTATATACATATCTGTATATCTATAGACATATGTAGATCTATAGACATATGTATATTGATATACATATGTATATGTATAGACATATGCAGTGTAGATAATGGAAACATTTCAAGCTGGTACTTAACATTTCAACATTTTACAATTCTAGATATACATGTTTGAAACACATAATGCTAAAAACCTCAACCATTGATAACAAGTCTAAAATGAAACAACACAATGGAACATTACAAAATGGAACACATTATGTTTTCCATCCATGCCACTGCAATAATGATGTCTCAATCTATTTTCAGTCATTGCACTAAGGATGCCATTTTTTCTACGAATCACTTCTGGTACTGATTATACATATCTATATACATATCTACATATCTGTATACATATCTATTTACATATCTGTATGTCTATAGACATGTATATTGATAGACATATTGATATAAATTTGTATATCTATAGATAGACATATGTATATAGATAGACATATGTATATCCATAGACATATGCAGCCTAGACAGTGTTAACATTTTAGTCTAGTACTTAAGATTTCAACATTCAAAGTGAACAATCAAATTCAATTCTGCTTATCATATCATTGAATACAATAGCTTCTACGCATTTAATCAAATTTAAACTCAACAACCAATTTCAATGCATTCTTTTTTCAAATTCGGATCCATTATAAGAGGAACATTATGCAGTGTAGACATTGTTTTTAGCATAAATTTCCTGAAGGATCACTACAAAACCTGTCTGGTACTTAACATTTAAGAATTTTACAATTGCAACACATCTATATGCTAGAAATTGTTGAAACCCTCAAACGTTTATAATGCACCCTAAAAAATAAATACATGTCATAATATTTAATATATATATACATACAAATATATGAATACATGTATATATTATACATGTATTTCTATATGTGTGTGTGCAAATTATATAAATTCGAACATGTTATGTTTGTAGTCCATATGTCCACAACATTCACCTTAACATGGATGAACAAAACCAAAGGTGTTGGTATAATTTTCAAATATGTTATTAAATGCATGAAAGGGGTGTCAACAGGTTTAGGAAATGGGTGGGTAAGTTCCAAGGCTCCACCAACTTGATTTATGGTGGGGTGTTAATAAACATATTTTTAACCTACTCTAACTATAAAAGTTATCAACTGTGTTGCCTTTTTAGTGGAGGAGTGGATATAAATGATATATACACATATATGGATACATGTAAATTTTTATTATTTATACATATATGTATATGTATCACTATATATGTCTGTAATATATAGTTGTATCATTGCATTGCTTGAATTTATTTGGATGATTTAATGTTTGTTCGTTACTACCCGGATGGCTACTTGACATATAATTTCTATGATTGTAGGCATGTGAGAGGTTTGGAGAGCACCTTGCATTGCGAACACTCGATGAAGGTAAAGTCTTATAAGGCTTTACTTACATCACTGGTTGACGAATTGTACTATGCATTTGTGTTTGTTAACACACCACTATTCATGGAATATTTTTCCCTGATGGCTCTAATGGAATATTTTGCTCTGCTACAATATTATAGTCTTCTTTTGCAATTGTATGTGATTATTTAAAATAATATGCCTGAATGCAGTTTATATTTTCTTTTGAAAATGTGAGATTATTTGGATGATTTGATGTTTGTTTGTTACTACCCAGATGACTACCCGACTTTTGATTTCTATGATTGCAGGCATGTGAGAGGTTTGTAGAGCACCTTGCAAGGTGAGCACTCGATGAAGGTAAAGTCTCATAAGACTTTACTTAATACACTGGTTGATGAATTGTACTATGCAATTGTGTTTGTTAACACACCACTACTCATGGAATATTTTCCTCTGATGGCTCCGATGGAATATTTTGCTCTCATGCCTTATTATATACAGTCTTCTTTTTCAATTATTATATTTTGGTCAAATTAATAAATGGAACAATGCATTTACATTTTTCTGTTTATTACATCTTATGGAACAATGTGTTTAGATAGATGCACTTTTAGTTCAATTTAATGATTTTGTTTATGATGTATGTTCATTACTGCCTCAATTATCATTTATATGTTTGCAGGCATACAATCATGGTCAATGCTTTCTAGAACACCTTTGATTGGGTTTAATCAATTCAGGTAAAGTCTTATAAGACTTTACTCAGGCAATGACCCACTAGGCTTTAGGTTTTTCTTCATAGTGGTTTTATGTTCTTTTCTTGATCATTTTCCTTTACTAAAATTTAATTTATAATAGTTTAATTTACAATACTTTAATTTAGGTTCCTTTCAATAGTTTAAGTTTCCTTGTTGGTTAAATGGAACTACATTTACTTGGATGCTTTATTGATTTCAATTAAGGTAGAATTATGTGAACAGAATGCTAAAATAACATGCTACTACAAGCAAATTATGTAGACAACTTGTAGTACCATGCTGACAAACCATTCAAGTCTTATTTTTTTTTTTCCAAAAATAGTTACAGTCATACAAACATACAAACATACAAACATGAGATCAACACAGATATTTCAGAAATAATCATTTAACTCTTGCTTTTTTTCTAAAACAGTTACAAACATACAAACATATAAACATGACATCGATCTGTTCCTTTTTCACAAAATATTACAAAAAGATCAATAGATAGACATGACATTGATCTGTTTTTTTTTTTTAAATAGTTACAAACATACAAACATATAAACATTACATCAATCTATTCCTTTTTTTACAAAATATTACATAATGATATGACTAAATTAGATGTACACAGAAATTTCAGTAATGCCAAGTATCTCCATCCAAAAAAAAAATTCTTCTTCAATTCTCCATAAATCTAGGAAAATGAATAGGCTGTTTAGGTTCTATAGCAGGACATTCATTTGTAGTATGAGTTAAATTGAGTGGCTCAGTTATAGTCTGTAGTGATGCAACAATCTGGACAAGCAAAGCCTGATTAGAATCTCCATTTACAAGCAACTCATTTGAGCTTCTTGGGCTAGACCTTGCTTGCAGATTGCTTAGAACTGCAAAGGCTGGGCTCAAGATGGCAAACATGTCCATTAGAATGGGATATTGCCCGGGTAGAGGAGAATTTGGGGTACTCAATGGTCTCTCATTTGCTGATTTTTTCCCTTTCTTTTTTGCTATCTTCGTCCCTAGAGCACTCTTTGCTTGCTCACGCCGAATTTCCTTCTCCCATTTTTCCTCCACCGCTCTTTATTTTTTTAACACTCTTTCCAATTTTTTTCTCTCTTTCTCTTGTTGTTGGGCTTCTTTTTCAGCTTTCCTCCCCAACATCTACTCCTTTTTCCTTAGCTGCAACTCTTCCTGACGAGCTTTCTCCCTCTCTTGTTCGTTGAGCATTTTAATGTATGCATCGGATGTTAAGATCTGGGACTATCTACTTAAACGTAGTACCCCAGTCTTATTCTTACCACCCCTTGCCTGTACCCTTCGAACTAGGAGCTTGAGAAATTGACTAACTGGCTGTGGCTGAAACTCACTATCTTGGGTGCAAGGCACATAATCTTCTTCCAAATCACCTATGCATTCTTCTTCTTCTGCAATGTCCTCCTTTTTTGGATCCCAATTTGATGTAGTAGTGAAGTAGTGTATGATGTCAGATGGATCATGATTTGGTGGTGAAGGCATTGAAAGGCCGACATCCACCTGACTAAAATTTGTTTGTATCCCCATGTTTCTAGCAGCTTCATCCATCCATTCTAGTTGGCTAACTTGACTTGGCAAACTAAGACCTTTCATATTACAAATTGTATCAATAGCATTAGGAACTCTATTAGCAGCATTAGACACTGTATCAGCAGCATTGGAAACAATATCACCAGCATTAGGAACTATAACAACAACATTAGAGATAGTTTCAGTAGCATTAGGAACTGTAACAACAGCATTAGGAATTGTCACAGGGGTCAAGGCGTGTCCTTCTGAGCCCACTAATTATATTAGTAGGGGTCAATGCCTACTTGAATGCCTTGCTAGCAAGAGTGGCCAACTCTTCTCTTCCAATTTCTATTTGTAGGTGGCTTGCCATCCATGCAGACCTTTGATTTTTGAAATAGTTTTTGAATGGTGAAAAAATACTCACATCTAGTGGCTGCAATCTATGGCTTGTATGTGCTGGGAGGGTGATGAGGTCAATCCCTAAATGACGTGCTTCCTCTATGGTCTTGAAGGCAACATGGCTGCCATGACCATCAAAAGTCAGAAGAGCTCTGTTGGTTGGTGAAACCCCTCCGGGGATAGATGCAGCAAAATGCTGCAGCCAACTCAGAAATAGTTCTTTCATCATCCACGCATGTTCTTGAGCTGCCATGCATGCACCCGGCTCACAGTTGGCTATGTAGTTTCTGATATGCCTTTTGGATTTAAATAGATAAAAACTAGGTATACTGCAACCCGATGCACTAACACATGCCAAAATAGTAATCCACTCCCTACTTTTTGAGATGAGGTGGGGCACACAACGGGATCCCAATTTTTCTATTACTTGCATTCCATAGTTCTTGCCAGCTTGTACTCGAGTTTCATTGCAGTTCCATATTCTGCTGGATGCATACTTATGTGTCTTGTAAAGATTTTCTAGATTGTCGTAGAATGAATTTACTATGCTTGGCCTTAGCATAATGGCTCTATCGATATCCACACCCTATGTAGTGCGAATAGTTAGATCTAGATGCCTTTTCCTAAATCCCTCCCACCATGATCTCCCTAGCATCCCATCTGTGAAAGGATTTGGCCTAGACTGAATGACCTTTGCCATAGTAGATTTCAACTATGAAATTTCAAGCCCATGGCCTATGTCGGCCATGTCCTTGCACCATTGAACTATTTCTATCTCCTCCTCATCAGTTAGGATGGTTGGTGGCCCCCTGCGTTTGGTGCTCATGCGACCTAGTAACCAGGCCCTCAAACTGCTAGTAGACACTCTCCACTTCTTTGAAGCTACTCTGATTGACATATGTTTATCTTTGACATCAGCCATAGCACTTTAGATGTCATTGTTTGTCCATATACTTCTGTTCAACCTTGAAGAACCTGTTTCCACAATAGTAGTTTGAAGGCAATCTGTATTGGTTTTCAAATCCTTTGTATGTGCAGAGGGAAATATACATTCCACTGCAACATGATCTGGTTCTATGGTATGTGTATCTTCGTCCCCCAACAACACATTAGGAAACTTGCACTCCCCAGGTTTTTTGACTGTCCTCTTTCCAAAAGTTCACCTCCCCTTTTTACCTCGAGCCATAAGTATCTATACACCTACAAGAAATGCAAACATCATCAATACTAGAAGTGATTTGTAGAAACAATGGCATCCTTAGTGCAATGACTGAAAACAGATTGAGGCATCATTATTGCAATGGCATGGACGACAACCATCACGTGTTCCATTTTGTAGTGTTTCATTGTGTTGTTCCATTTTAGACTGTGTTATCACCTTAATCTGGTTTCATCATTATGTGCACATATGTATAGATATACATGTGTATACAGATATGTAGATATGTATAGAGATGTGTATAGATATACAGATATGTATATAGATATGTAGATATGTATACAGATATGTATAGATATACACGTGTATATAGATATGTAGATATGTATACAGATATACATTTGTCTATCTATGTACATATGTGTGTATATATATATATGAGACATTGACAGACAACATGCATGGTAATGTGTTTGCTTAGGCACAAATTGGAAACAACATTAAATCCATTCAATGTTCGTTGGGGTCCGAATACATATCCCACTTTCCATCAAAAAGTTAATCATTTTACCGACTGCTTTCCCTATTCTCAACGGTGCGATGGAAGGTATTTCTAGAAATGTAAATAGCTATGTATACATATATGTATACATATGTATAATTAGTACCAGAAGTGATTTGTAGAAAAAATGGCATCCTTAGTGCAATGACTGAAAATAGATTGAGGCATCATTATTGTAGTGGCATGGACGACAAACATAACATGTTCCATTTTGTAATGTTCCATTGTGTTGTTCCATTTTAGACTTGTTATCAACGGTTGAGGGTTTCAGTATTATGTGTTTCGTTCATATATAATCACTACAGTAACAGACACGATTTAATCCATTCAATGAAGTTACCCATGCAGCAAACAACTGGAAAAGATGTAGTAAAATTTAGCAAACAAATTGGAGTAATCTTTCAAACATGTATATCTAGAATTGTAAAATGTTGAAATGTTAAGTACCAGCTTGAAATGTTTCCATTCTCTACGCTGCATATGTCTATACATATACATATGTATATCAATATACATATGTCTATAGATCTACACATGTCTATAGATATACAGATATGTATACAAATATATTGATATGTATAGAGATATCTAGATATATATTCAGTCAAAATTGGGAAGAATCTGACTGTAAAATTATTATAGAGACAAAGCTGTAGGATTCAAAGCATTCGAAACCCTGATAAAATGAAACCCTTAACCATTGACAATGATATGATGAAACTCTTAACCGTTGACAATGAACCTTCAAAAATATATACCCTTATATATATTTATATAACACGATTTAATCTATTGAATGAAGCTACCCATTATATGCTAAGTGCCAACCTAAAATGGTTGTCTTAGACATAATAGGTAAGAATGCCACTGCAAAATATATACCCTTAAAAATATACGAACCCATCTGTATGTGTCAAATAAAAACCATCATTATATAACAGTATATTATTCTATAAAGTGAAATTATCACAAGATAAGGGTTGCGTCAAACAAAATAATGACACCCTTAATTGTTGACAATGAACCCTCAAAAATATATACCCATTAAAATATACAAACCCATTTGTATGTATAAAAAAAACCCTCATTATATAACAGTCTAAATTATCACAAGACAAAATAATGAAACCCTTAACCGTTGATAATGAACACTAAAAAGTATATACCCATAAAAATATATGACCCCATTTGTATGTATAACAAAAAACCATCATTATATTATAGTATATTCTTCTGTACAGTGAAATTATCACAAGACAAGGGTTGCCTCAGACAAAATAATGAAAAATTGAAAGTAAATTACATAGCAGTTACCCAAATCATGGGTAGCATGAGACAAAAATGAAGATAAACGATTGTATACCAGTATAGTATTCAATATAGATATGTATACAAATATACATATGTCTATTTATATACATATGTCTATAGATATACATATCTATATAGATAGACATGTATATATATACAGTACATTAGCAGTCTAATCTGAATATATGTATAAGCTTTTTATATAAATCCTAGATAGATTATGTAAAATGAAACCCTCAATATATTATATTACAACATAGGAAAACAATTGTAAATATTTAATGTAACAATAATTAATAAATACTATTAAGACAAAACTAGGAAGAATCTGACTGTAAAAGTATTAGTGAGACAAAGTTGTAGGATTCAAAACATTCGAAACATTCATATAATGAAACTCTATTAATAGATACATTTACTTCATATTAACATATAGTAACAGATACATGTACTTTATATAAGAAGGTGAAGTACCAACCTGAACCTTAACGTGGAAGTCTACAAAATTCCTTTTGGCAGCAGACAAGGTTTGCAGTGCTCCTTCAGGAAATTTATGCTTAAAATAATCTCTACGCTGCATAATGTTTGTCTTATAATGGATTGATATTTGAAAAAGAAATGCATTGAATTTGGTTGGTGAGTTTGAATTTGAATAAATGTGTAGAAGCTATTGTATTCGATGTTATGATACACATAATTGAACTCAGTTGTTGAGATTTGAATTTGATTAAATGCATATAAGCTATTGTATTCGATTGATGTGATTTACAAATCTCACTTTTTTTATTTAAACTGGTTTAAATTTATTTGTTTATTAAATAATTTCACTTTTTTTATTTAAACTAGTTTAATTTTATTTTTTTAGTAAATAATTGTCTGGATGGGGAGCCTGATACCATTATCTGTTTGTGCAGGTGCAAGTGGATGTGATAGCTAGTATGGGAGAATGTGACAGCAGGTGGGGGGGATGTGATAACAAGTATGGGAGAATGTGTGATTAATAGCCCTTTGGGATTGGGGTGTTGTGTGTTTATGGTAGCTTAGGTACCAATAGCTGTGCACAAAAGTATGTGAATGTGACCAGTTTGACTTTATTTAATGTCCAAATGGGTGGTTTTTTATAAACATGACCTATTGTAATAAAAACAATAAAGTGTATATTTAAATTGGAAGTTCTCAACTTTGCATCAAGTTTTCTTGAAAATGCAAGTGTAAGAGCATGTGTATTAGTTTTTTGCAATGGTAAACTACACATGGAGTTGGGAACATGTATTGGTGCATATGTGGTAATTTACTAGGTATTCTTTTTACATGTAATTGTTCTTTTTAAAAAATTTATTGGGGGGTAGGGTGCATAAAAACATAGCAGTTATTGGGGCGTGGGCGGCTATTGGCCCCTCTCCCTTAATTCTCATCTTCCTAGAGGAGAAAATGGCATTTGAATTGATATTGAGACTGGTTCCCTGGTCTACCTATGCAAAATCCTTCATATTCATTGTACTTCTATTTTGAAAACTATAAAATTTAGGTCATCATAGATTAGGTTGTCACATAGGATATCAAGGTTTTAATGTTCTATAAGTGCAATAATACATCTAATAAGTGCAAATATCTCCACGTTAACTAAATGTTAAATTGGAGCAATTTAGAGGTGCGCTATATTGCTTGCCCAACCAGGTGTGGGTGGAAATGAACACTTTGGCTGGGCATGATGTGTAAATTGAGATAGAGATTAAATTGACATTTGGCTCAATTAATGGCTATTTGAAGATAGCCCATAAAGTTGTGTTGTATACCCTGCCAAGGGTGGATACCATTGACTTGAGTTGACACCCATTTTTTTACATCCATGAGGGTGCTAGAAAACACTGGCACATTTTGATCTAGATATAATTTGTTTTTCAGGTGTGGTTGCCTTATAAAAAAAAATTTAGAAAACCTTTAAAAAGTAAAGAAACACATTGAACAATATCATGGACTGTGGAAATCTAATGTCTTTAATTAAAGTAAATAAATGTTACAGTTTTAATCTGCCATAAAGGGGCATTGAAAATAAACTCTAACTAGGTTTTTTAAGTTTTTTTTTTGGTTTTTTTATCAAGTAATCAAAATCCACAGTTGGGAGAAGAGAAAATAAAAAAAACAACAAAGAAAGTCCCTTATCGATAGCGAAAGGCGCAGGTGATCACATCGTGTATCCACAATTCAAGCGGACCAGCCAACTGAAAGGGGGTCAAAGAAGGTGTCAATTGTTGGCCCTCTTCTACCAAACCCTTTTCAAACCCTCCCCGTAAAACCTACCAAGACTTGACATCTTCAGCGAGCCGTAGAGGAAGAACAAACTTCCCAATCTGTAGATTGAACTCATAAAGCGTCGCATGGCCAAACATTGAATCAACCTTATCTACATCTAAAAGTTTTACTTCCTCAGCCAACTTCCATCCCACTGATTGAGCTAGAGAATCCTTCATCTCCTGCACAATCAAAACACTAAAGAAATTACGAAAACCCTAATCAAAATCTACAGAAAAATAAGGATTTATCCTTTGATACAAGTCCAACCTGTTTCTCTAAATTTTCACATGAAACTTACAAAAATGGCTTTCACGGTGGCAACTTCCATTTTCTGAAATTGTTGCACTCCCCTAAATGCGAGCAAAGCAATCACCATTATTGTGAATCGACAAATAATATGTCACGTAACATTCGTCCAAGTGGGAAAGGTAAGGCTTTGTGGGTCCTGTGACTCCATGCCATGGAATTAGCTCCTCTAGGGATGGTACTTCCTCACCTTTTCCTCATCTCAATAACCAGGTCTCTCCTTCGTCAGGTGGGATGAGGGAACACAGGAATCTAGCTCATCATACTGGCCACCTCTCCTGCGTGGCTCAGATCCATTCCATCTGCAACTGATCGAGTTAGGGTTTGACTTTAGGGTTTCAATAGGCGCCAAAAGTGAACTAAAATTTTTGGCGCCTTTATAGTTAAAATAGGTTAGGGTGATTGTTGTAAAATACAATCAATATTTTAAAAAGACCCTATCAAATGAAAGGAGAGATTTTGGACAAACTGTCAAAATTTATATAGGATTATGTTTATATATATATATGGTTTTGATATAATCTACTTAATATAAAGTATGTCATAGTATTTTAAAGGCAGCATTGAAATAGATAATTGTCATAAAAAAAAATTATTTGAGATTGTCAAATTTAAGCGTTGGTTAGGGTGAAATGAATTTGGCACCCATATTATTAAATATATTATCATATTAGATTATATTATATTATTATATATTTAATATAAATATTATATTATATTATAACATTATATTATATTATATTATAACATTATATTATACAATATTATATTATTATATTATTATATAATATTAAATATATAATAATATTATATTATATTATATAATATAATATTATATAATAATATAATAATATAATAATATAATAATATAATATAATAATATAATAATATAATATAATATAATATAATATTATAATATTAAATACATTATAATATAAATATAGTATTGTAATATTAATAATATAATATAATATATTAGAGGGTGGCAGGGAGGGTGCCACCTCACCATGCTAAGGTGGCCATCTCAGCGGGAGATATAGGCTGGCAAGAACGGCTCTGTGCTAAGCAAGGTTGGGTGTCAAGCGCTCGAGCATGTGAATGGATAGTTTTTAGGCTTGTTCACTTCCTGAAGATCGTGGTGTGCATTGGTGACATGATTGGAAGTAATTGTCTGAGAAGGCCTCATCATTTTAAGTCATGACCGTTGCCTTTTTATTGCATTCGGCTCCTGGTTTTGGCTCAGAAATCTTTTTATGGTGATTCCTCCTCTGCCAATCATCATTTGTCTTCTTCTCGCTAGCTACCTAGACTATGGCAGCATGGAATCCTCAGTTTGCCTCACCGCGAAAGTCAGACAAATGGCTTTCAAAGGAGAAATCACGGAGCAGAGGCTTAAAAGGGTTCTTAGGGAGAATGATGTTTTCTCTGTTAAGGCGACGAAGCTCATCCTTGGCAAGAGTTTTGTCTCTAGAGGAGAGAGATATTGCGTAGACTCAGATATCTCTTCTAGGGTGGTTGTGGCGCTTTTGGATGTTTCTACTCCCAAAGAAGAGGTCAAGCTTTTGGTGCAATGCCTTTTCAAGGCGACTTTTCTGGAAGGGCTCGATGAGGTGCTCACGACGGTAGTAAGACGCGGGCTTCCAAGGCCAAAAGATTTATTCAAATCCAATCATCCAGAGGTCATGTTGGAGTATTTTCCTTGCATTCTGGATATCAGAGGAGCTGAGTTGGTTGTAGACAGGAGCAGGGTTCGAAGGGGGAGGGACTTCCTGAAGAAAATGCTTAACCTAATCCCAACTGAAGGTTTTGACTGGGTTGGTGAGTTCTGCGATTACCTCTTCAAAGAAGGTGAGCTTTGAGAAACCCTTGCTGGTTGATAGGTGATGGCGGATGGTGTTGGTGGTTTTTTCTGTGCAGGTGTAATCACTTTAATGGTTGTTTTGTTTTAGTTCTATGGTTGCAGTATGTCACCTCTGTATAGTTCTTTTTCTTTGTTCTGAATAGCATGTAAGTTGGGTCGTAGTCGGGGGAGAGCCTCCTTTGTTCATATTTAAGTTTCAGTCAGCTCTTTGTTTTGGGTAGCCCTACGTGGCTCTTTTTGTCTGTCCTGCATAACCCCTGGTTCTCATAGCTCAGTCTGAGCAGAAGAAAAAGTAATCTGGCCATGGTGGCTTTCTTTCTCTGTAATTTTGAAAACTTTTTAATATAATATAAATCTGCTTACGATAAAAAAATATAATATAAAATATTGTATTATATTATATTATTATTAAATATTATAATATATATAATAATAATAATATAATATTATATAATATATATTATATTATATAATATCATATTATATTATAATATATATTATATTATATAATATCATATTATATTATAATATATCATATTATATTGTATTGTAATATAATATATTATATTATATTGTATTGTAATATAATATATTATTATTATATTATATTATATTATAATACAACTCACTCATTATATTATATTATAGAGGAGTAATAGTCATTTATTTAGTCATTTTAGTAGATGACGAAATTAGTCATTTATACTTGTGTTGAAAAAAAATTTGTTCACGTGACTAAAAGTTTGGTCACAGTGTTAATCACTTGGTCATTTATTTGTCATATTTCTACTAATGTAATTTCATGATTTTCCTATCATTAATTTTATAGAACATTATGCTTTGATTGATGAAAATTTAACAATAGAGAAGCCCATCATAAAAAAATTATTCTATAGTTGTTTCATTCTTATGATAATTTAATTATAAGAAGGAACATGAACATCATTTTTTCAACATCCCTACTCCCAAGTAGCCTATTATAGTTTAGAGTTACGAGCCTATAATGAAGATAGAAAAAATATGTGACAATTTAGATGAGGATAGCTTTGTTTTTATCCGCAGAACCATTTATCACATAAAATATTATATTGGATTCTAAAACCCTTTCTTAACATAACATGCAAGAAACCCCCAATTTTATCTTTACTCTTTTACAATTCTTGCCTTAGCTGGGCATTGTTGATTGAAGTTTTGTACCCAATATTACTGGAGAAATGGCGGCCAATTTGGCAAACCTTGGATTCCTTTTACAGTAGCCATTACTTCCCGCGAGGCCTCTGCAAATAAATGGAGCTTCCATCCAATATAGCGGTTCAAGTGAAATCGGCAAATGTAAAATAGATTTCCAACCTTTTCTAGTGTACTACCTGCCTGTGCGAAAATGAGAGCTTTGAAACGGTCTAATTGGTCTAATCTTTAATTATGCGTAAAGAAAAACAGAATTTTTCTCAGATATCAGAGTTGGAAATATCTTCTCTAGAGAGGATAGATATCGATCAGGAGCATTTGATAATAGGAACAAAATTAATGATTCTTTTTAAAGTTATTGCAGATCTATATTCTGAATAATTTTAGAGAAGCAGACAGTGAATCTAATCTGGTTAGACTAATCTTGAAGGCCAATTCCAACCCACTCTACTTAAATATGATCCATTTCAATGGTCAAACAGCCAATAGCAATTTTATACCTCATTCACAATAAAAAGTGGTAAATATTTGTCCTATTTTTATTGGCCAAAATTGACCTTTGACTCTGGAAGTGGATGATATTTAAGAACCCAGGCTATTCTTTTTATTTATGTTATAGTATGATTATTTTTTCACCAAGCACGTTAGTTGTTAGAAAGAATGCCCTAAAAATCATCTCTTATGGTAGACTGCAACCATTGGGGGATATGCAGAAATAAATAGACTATTCAAGTCATATCAACAAAAAGAAAAGAAAATGAAGGCAAATCTTTTTATCTGATTTGTAACTGTTATAGATGAGATTCCATAAGATTTCTAGCAAAAATGTCTTCTCTACATTTAATTAGATATTGACTTCTATAACAATAAAGTCTATTTGATTTGATTTAGAGTATGGGTCATATTGTTTCATTTAATTTTGGGTATGATTGATATTTACTATTGCATTTTATGCTTGCTTTGATTCAAGTCAAGCCAACAATAAGAAGTAAAGTTTCATAAGGAATCTAAATTTTTTACCCACACTACAAACTATAGAGATAAGAAAGAAAAAAAAAATATCAACATTCAAAAGACTAACACAAAATTTTACATATTAAATACAATAATACCATGTGATGAATATGAAGAGTCTACAATGCGAAACCTACACTGCACTGATGTGGGAGACGACGTCGTGGATTGCATTTAAGTCTGTAGCAAGTCCAAACTCCTCGGTCATGTCCATCTGTTCACACGTCATCCCATAAATCATACGGCTCGCCAGTGGAATTTGTGATACCCAAACAGAGCCAGCTGATGGCTGTGAAATGATAGACTAACTAAGACTCTAATATATAAATATATTTTTTCATCGTGCAATCCATTCAAGATTCCCCTCCATGAGAATCTACTATTTCTTTCACCATTTCTTGCCGTCTATTACGATCTTGATAGATTTTTTATTAAAAAACTATAAAAAGAAAATGTCTTCTACATTTTGCCACATTATTAATAATAAATATTGGGACTAACATACCCATTATGACTGTGGGTCTAGCACGTCTCAGTCAGTGAATAACCAATAATTCATACATACTGTAAAACGTGCTATAACATTAAAATTCATCCCACAGTCAAAAAGAGCACATCCCACACCAATATGAGTGGGTCATATTGTAGAGACGGCATACAGAGACTCCCGAGGTCTCTTTCCTAGCTGAAAGAGGTTTCCTAGGAGGAAGTGTCCTACTCTCTGAAGATTTTTTAAACAAACAAATATGACAGCAAACAAACAAAAAACCATAAAAGGATAGATGCAGACACAGAGAATAAACTTTTATTGCTGTTGATGAAAAACTAGAGAGCTACAGCTCTTATTACAAATGTATATGCCTTTGTTACAAAGGAAACTAAATAGAAAAAACAGAAAATAACAAACCAAAGATAGTATGATTTACATGCATCATCATGCAACACAAAAGTTGCCAAGTTCCTAAAAGTATCTAACTGAAACTAACTAAGAAAATAGAAATTCTAAAATGGAAACTGCACATGTGGCTGTGCCACATCAGTTATCCAACATACTCCCCCTTGATGCAGAGAGGAGTCACAATATGATCTCGAAGCATCAAAAACTGAGCCTTTGCAACTGCCTTGGTGAAAATGTCTGCAAGTTGTTCTGTAGTTTTGATATACTTGAGTTTGACTTCTTTCTTTTGTACCAAATCTCTGATAAAATGATATTTTAGATCAAAGTGTTTAGTTCTACTATGATGCACTGGATTTTTAGCCAATTTGATTGTGCTCATATTATCACAAAAAAGAACTGTAGGTTGAACTTGTTTTTCTCCAATCTCTTCAAGAATTTTTCTGAGCCATAATGCTTGAGTACCTGCAGAGGTGACTGCAACATATTCTACCGCTATGGAAGAAAGAGAAACTATACTTTGTAATAGAATATCATTACCTTCTTGTTTGTAATAGAGGGTAGGCTCACTCTTACTTCTCTTGAAGCCATTTCGCTGAAAATACCCATCAATCCTAGCATACCAAGCTCTTGGTGCTTGCTTGAGGCCATACAAGGCCTTCTTTAGCTTGTAGACATAATGTTCTTTTCCTTGCACCTCAAAACCTTGTGGCTGTTCCACATAAATTTCCTCATCTAAGTACCCATTCAGGAAGGCACTTTTCACATCCATGTGATGAATGCTCCATTTCTTTTGGGCTGCAAGGGAAATCAACATTCTAATAGTCTCTTGTCGGGCTACTGGTGCAAATGTTTCTTCATAATCAATGCCATACCTTTGTGTGAAGCCTTTAGCAACTAATCTTGCTTTGTGTCTTTCAACACTCCCATCACTATGGTACTTAGTCTTGTAGACCAATTTAGTGCCAATCTTTTTTTTGTCATGAGGAAGCTCTGTAAGCTCCCAAGTACCATTCCTATGAATAGCATCCATCTCTCTTGCATTGCGTGCACCCAAACTTCATTAACACATGCATCTTCATAACATGATGGTTCAAAAATAGATTGTGAGAATAAAGCAAAATTTATTATTTCACCTATAGGATTCTCTTCATGTGCTTGGATTGTACTTCTTTGATAGATATCACTTAAGCTTCTTACCTTCCTTGTAGGACTTGGACTTGAATTTGGACTTGTACTTGAAACTGAAGAACTAGATGAGGGGCTATTTGGTGGATGTATAGCACTTGGAATTAAAGTATTAGTTGGCTGCTCATGATCAATATCAGCAATAATACCACCATTCAAAACAGATTTAGACTTCTCAACATCGTCTTTTTGATGACCATAAGCTCCCCCTTCATCAAAAATCACATCTCTTGAAACAAGAATGCTATTAGTGCAAGGGTTATACAACCTGTAAGCCTTACTTTGCTCACTATATCCAACAAAAATACATGACTCACTTTTAGGATCTAATTTTTGTCTCTTTTGATCAGCCACATGAACATAGGCTAAACAACCAAAAACTCTAAAATGATTAACATTAGGCTTTTTTTCATACCAAGCTTCATAAGGAGTCATCATGTCAAGTGCTCTAGTAGGACTCCGATTGAGAATGTACACTGCTGTAGCAACTGCATCACCCCAAAAAGAATTGTCTAATCCTTTGGTATGTAGCATACTCCTTGCCATTTCCACCACTGTACAATTTTTCCTTTCAGCTACCCCATTTTGTTGAGGTGTGTAAGCAGTGGTGAGTTGCCTTTTGATGCCATTCATATCACAATAATTCCTAAAATCTCTTGAGCAAAATTCTCCTCCACGATCTGTCCTTAAGCATTTGATCTTACAACCTTTTTCATTTTCCACAAAGGCTTTAAACCTTTTGAATGTATCAAAGGTTTCATCCTTGGCCTTCAAAAAATAAACCCAACACTTACGTGAGTAATCATCAATAAAAGTAATGAAATATGATGACTTACCCAAACTCTTTGTCTGCATAGGACCACAAATATCTAAGTGAACCAATTGAAGTGGGTAATGGGCCCTCCATGCATTGCCTTTTGGAAATGACTCTTGCATGTTTTCCTTTAGCACAACCCTCACAAACTTTCTTGTGTTCTTGAACCTTAGGGAAACCATAAACCAAAGCTTTTGAAGTGAGAAACATCAAATTATGAAAATTCAGATGTCCATATCTGAGATGCCAGAACCAACTTTCATCCTCATATGCCATATTGGCAAGATGGCTGCTATGTTCACCAAACTTCAATGGGAACATCCTATTCTTTGACATAGGCACTACTGTAACCACCCTATTGCCTTGATTTTTATCATAAATTGTACATTGCTGATTTTCAAATACCACCTTATAATTCTTCTCACACAACTGTCCAACACTTAATAAATTATGTTTTAATTATGGAGTGTAGTAAATATCAGTCACACATTTCTTACCTTCTTTTGTATTCACCTCCATAGCTCCTTTAGCTGCAACCTCTAAGGACTTGTCATCACCAAGCTTAATTTTAGATTTGAAACTTTTATCCATTGTAGAAAAAATCTCATTATTTCCTGACATGTGGTTAGAACAACCTGAATCTAAATACCAAACTTCTTTAGAACTATTTTTAGCTTTGTCATATGATAAGAATAAATTACTAGAAGAAGCCTCATCATTCTCATTAGCAAAATTGGCACTTCTAATGTTATTACCTTCTTTTAATCTGCATTCCCTTTCAAAGTGACCATACCTATTGCAGTGATAACATTGAACATTTCTTTTATCAAATCTGCTTCTACCTCTTCCTCTTGGACCACCTCTTTGTCCTCTGTTTCCTCTTGAAGAATTTTGATTTTGACCTCTACCTTTGCCTTGATTATTTTTTGTGCTTGTGCTAGCATTTTCATTCTTTGTAATTTGTACTTTGGAAGCAAAAGCCTTCTCATTACTTTCTCTAGATGAATCTCTCAATCTTTCTTCATGAGACATGAGAGATCCAACAAGGTGATCAAACTGAAGAGTAGTCAAATCCTTGCTTTCTTCAATGATGATGGCAACATTGTTCTACCTTGGTGTTAGAGACCTCAACACCTTTTTGATCACAACTTCATTGTCCATAGTTTCTCCAAGAGTAGCCATTTTATTAACCACATCTTTTACTCTTACACAATAATCACTCACATTTTGACTTTCTTGCATCTTCAAATTCTCAAATTCTCTTTTTAATGTCTGCAACTTCACAACTTTGACTTGATCACTACCTTGGTAAGCTTCTTTTAGAGTCTTCCAGGCATCTTTAGCTGTCTATGCACCTGCAATTCTTGGAAATAGGCTCATATCAAGAGCTATTTGAATGTGAAATAAAGCCTGTGCATTCTTCTTCTTAGCTTCCTTCTTAGATGTTCTATTATTGGCTGCAAGAACATTCCAATCAGCTGGCTCTTCATATATCATTTCTACAATTTCCCATAAATCTTTACCTATGAAAAAAGTTGTCATCTTAATGCACCAATAATCATAATCAGATCCATTAAATTCTGGGATTGGCAAAGAGTTAGAATTTGACATGATAAATTTTCTAACAAATTAACTTGCTCTGATACCAAATGAAGATTTTTAAACAAACAAATATGACAGCAGACAAACAAAAACCATAAAAGGATAGATGCAGACACAAAGAATAAACTTTTATTGCTGTTGATGAAAAACTAGAGAGCTACAGCTCTTATTACAAATGTATATGCCTTTTCTACAAAGGAAACTAAATAGAAAAAATAGAAAATAACAAACCAAAGATAGCATGATTTACATGCATCATCATGCAACAGAAAAAGTTGCCAAATTCCTAAAAGTATCTAACTGAAACTAACTAAGAAAATAAAAATTCTAAAATGGAAACTGCACATGTGGCTGTACCACATTAGTTATCCAACACTCTCCCTTCTCCATAGAAAGAAGAATAATAACAGTGAACCAGCGGTAAGGAGCACAGATTACCAAGAAAGTGGTAGAATCTCCATACAAACTGTAAACAGGGAAATCCTAATTTCGGTTTGTTTGGTTTTCCATTATATGATACAGCAATATAGGATCATTATATAAGTGTTCTGAGATGTAGCAATGTGAAATCAAATAATGAATAATGTAGGAATGTAGGATTTAGATAGCTATTCATGACAGGTAGATGGAACAATGATAAGATATAGATTATAGGCAACTATAATGCAATGTAAGGCATAAACAAAGATAGTGCAATGTGAAATCAAATAGTGAATAATGTAGGAATGTAGGATTTAGATAGCTGTTCATACTAGGTAGATGAAACAATGATAAGATATAGATTATAGGTAATTATAATGCTATGTATAGGCAACGTGTTTCATGATAGATACATATAATCAATGTAATTGTAATTGTCAAAAAGAAGATGAGGTCACTTAAAATGATAAGTAAATTGAAAGGATAAGATATCAAAAAATAAAGATAAAAAGGATTAAAAGGAATTAGTGGAACAATATTATAAAAATAAAGGATCCCTAGTGTAAATAGGTAAGGATAAAGATAAAAAATAATTTAAGATAACCAAAATCAAGCATGTCTGCTAAGTGAACCAAATAAATGTGAAGTAAACTTAAAGATCAAACATATGACACATGCCCTTTATGTGGGGGAGAAAGATATAAAGAAGTTGTAGGGGTCCCAAAAATAGTAGATAAGACGAATGATAAATAAAAAAAAGTAAGAATGATCTAAATAATGAATTCATCTCCCATGTTAGGTGACTTCTTTTTTATGTTATGTGTGACCTTAATGTGTATCTTCAATATGTCTATATAATTTTGAATTTTATGTTGGAATGTAATGCCTCTATGTTTAGGGTATCCAAGTGTATGATGAGAAGTATATGTAGTACAAGGATCAAAAGATAAATTGCTATAGATTATTGCTAAGCCATGCTACTCTTATATGAACTTGTGCTAGAGAAATAATCAATGTAGTATAAGCCAATTTACAAAATGAATTATAGAGAAAGAAAGATGAATTGAATCATTTTAAACTCTACCACATAAGCATTATTTAAACTTGCCAATCAAGGCACCATCATCAATTTCACATGCAAAGAAGCATCCATAGAACCATCATAATTATCGTGTGAGAATTCTAGTGGTAGTCATTTTTGCAATGACCCTTTTGACTCTTTACAATATTTTGGTGCCCTTAATATTGATTAAAAAAAATGGAATATCCTAACTAAGAACTCCATTATTATGCCTATGCCAAGCTTTATGTTTATGACCATATGTCTTTTCCACTCCCTATGCTAGTTTTCAATAACTTGTGTTCATGTTGAGCTTCATAAGTTCACATTAATGGTAGCCTTGTTCTTAGAAATGACTAAGTCCTATGTACACCTTGTGTGCTTTTTTATGGTAGGAAGTCATGTATCACTTAAGTGAGCATTTTGTATCTTTGCATTGACTGGTTATTGACTCTTCATTCTTGCACAACAGTAGAATGTAGTGTTGTATCTCAATCTTGCATTAGCATTTCTAGCACTTTTTGTCAATTTATGGCTCCCTAATAATAATCAATTTAAGAAATTATGAGTTGGACCCTATTTTATGCCTTGTACTAACTTCTAATATTGCCCATTTATCAAATTGTGCCTTTGTAATGTGTTCTTAACTATGTATAATATTTTATGGCCACGTGTTTTTATTGAGTTCTTAAGTTGTGGTCATGGTGATCTCTTTGTGATCATTTGATAAATGGGCTCTAGAGATATGACAACATTGATATCATGTGCTAAGGAAGTGGAGCTTTGTGGGTATTGATCATGTGACATGTGCTAATGGGACCACATATATGAATACATGGTGGATCTTTGGTATTATGGGTAGTTCTAAGGATTGTCTCATCAATTTTGATCAAATGGCTCTTAGAGTTCTCAAAGATGTTAGAGCTCTTGAAGTCCCTTATATTCCAAGGATAATTAAATGAATATCAAGATCAATAGTTTTTAAATGTCCTTAGAAATGATATTGTGTGCTTAGGGTAAATTCTCTAAGATTAGTTAGTTTGTAGCTGAGTCACCATGTGGGGGTCCTTTTCCTTTTGTTTGTTTGTGAGAACCTAGAATGCATCAACAAAACGTTATCATTGGTAGATAACATAGTGACAGATCCATGAATTTTGTTGTTCTTTTGCACAAAGGTGATATCATCACTGATATGAGAGTTGAGAGATCATCATCGAAGCTGGAAGATCCAATGACCCTTGGAATTTTAAAGAGTGAATTTTTAATGTGTCAAAATGTGTTTCCAAGGATCATTTATCTCATTTGAGATGGATTATCCTCAGATCCCAAGAGGATCATTTTGTTGTATGCCAAGCTAGAGCTCCAAGAACCCTTGGATCATTTAAATCAATGGGTCCTACATGTCAAAGGGAGATATCAAAAGATCATGCTATTGGCTAGAAAGGGTGTGTTGGTAATACTATGGGCTTGAGGAAATGAGTGTTCAATATTTTTATGCCACAAAAAAATACGGAGATATGAAATAGTACACATGGAAAGTGAAATATTAATTTTCATTAGTCCATAAGACCAATCAACAAGATCATCAAAGGGGTTTGCATGTCCATAGGAGAATGAGGTGTGGTAAATTTTATGGTGGGTATCATATGTCTATTTGGTGGCTCCTAGGGCTATGGTGTTGCTTGGTGATATTTAGAAATGTTGTGCTTGTTTCTTAGATGTCTATGGTTTTTCAAGCCAAAGGTGCATCATGAACAAAGAATATTATATTTTCAAAGGCAAGTTGCACATGGGTATGTGAATAAATTCATGGTGCATATGGGATTCAATTAGAAAGGTTGGTGTAAGTAACTCTCAAGAACTCCCCCATGAAGCAATAATTACATCTCATGCCCAACTAATATTGAAAAATTCTCTTATAAGTTCACTAAGTAAATCTCTTACAAGCCACTATCTTTAACATAGATGCTCTTTCACGTGCTTCATGACAAGATATTCTTTTATATACATATTTACACCTGTATTACCAATAATTACACAAGGCATATTGGAAAAGTAATAAAGTGGGATGTCCCATTTCATGAGGATACATAAATAATAAATAAGTAAATAATCTAAACATTATAACATACAAGTTGTATAAAACACCTAATCCCAAGATTCTCCCACTTGTCATATACCTTTTAAGAGAAAAAAGGAACACCAATATGTTGTGTAGGCCCAAGCCCCAATCACCTAGGTGCTAGGAGATAAATTCATTGTTGTTTTTAGCATACTAAGCACCATCCAAACTAGAGCACAACCTCATCCATTTGCATGCCAAGCTCCATATCACACACATATGCACAAAATCTCACTCCCTACCATGTGAGGTTGGAAAATTTGTCATGGATTCATGCAAGAAAGACCAAAATATCAATCTCAAAATTAAAGACATCATAGACCTTAACCATACTAAAGCAATGAAAATAATACTAGTAGGTCTGAGAGATATTTGGTCATGAAAAGAAAACAATATGAATGCAAATCCCAAACAACAATTTTAGTATATAGTCATTTCAAGTCTCTAGATATAATGTAATAGACTTGTAGGCTTAACAAACCATCTATTTCAAACCTATGATAACTTCCTGCTAGGACTCAAGAAGAGCTTTGGGGGTTGGGATGATATGGGGATGACTACACATAAAGAACGAAAGTGGGAGGGGCCCATTCTAAAATTTTGAATGACATAATCTTGGGCCTCAGACCAAATATGCTAGGTTGATGTAAAAATATCTTGCAAACTTCACCTTTATATTTTGATACAACTTGTAGGGCTTTTGAGGTGTGCGAACACGTAGAAATAAAACATACTAAAATCTAGGTGTATGGAAACTTATGCGACAAAACATGAAAAGGACTTTGGTGTAGGGTTAAAGGTAGAAAACTAATATAGAGTTCAGATGTGTAAAAGTAATTAGGTTACAACACAAAGGATGTATAGGTCTATAGACACAAGGTTTTATGATCTAGTGGACCCTAAAGATCATAGGGTGGGGACATGAGCACTTTGGATGACCAGAACTTGTAGGGAGGATTGAGCCTAGGTAAAACCTAAACATGAGTATTGGAACATTTATATATTACAAACATAAGGAAGACATAGAGATGTCCTAACTAATTCCTTGGAAACAAGATTATTCAATCTCGATGAAAATAAACTTGCAGAACTGAAAGTACTATACTAAGCAAGATTTATAAGGGGGCATGGGTTCACAGGAACTCAAACAATGATATTCATATGGAAACCAAATCTGAGACTAGATAAGATTCAACAAATAAAATGCTTGGGGTCATGCTTGAAACTATGAGTAAAATGACACATACCCAAACATAGATGACATGCCATGAATGCAAACATGAATAAAATAAGAAGCAAGAATACCGTGACAAACTCCAAAACTAGGTGCAAGACAAAACACAAAGATACACCACACAAGGGACATAGCCTTGATAGAAATTTTAAATCAAATGCTAATAGTTGTGTCTATCTACTAGATGGATGTCAAGAGTATGGTATCATGGATGAAGCCAACACCCCCAATGGAACATTTTCCTACCAAGACATTTCCTAGGAGATGTATACTCTTTAAGGATCATAATTAATTTTAACTTGGATTGATGTTGATGGATTGAAAGTCTTCATCTAGGGAGAAAGTATGAAGTAGTCCTACACAACCAACTTCCATAATCATTATACAAAGAAACCCACTTATAATGTTGATGTAGATACTATGATCAATCGCTTCTTTGAATACACAATTAACAATAATTTCTTAACTACTAATGTTTGTAGTTATATTTGTGAAGTGTAGTAGTGATAGAATCACTAATTAAGTACAAATATTGATAGTTTGAATATTCTTTATGATTTTCATAGGTATCGGTGCATGTATGGACTAGACAATCGTTGTGAAACTTTTGTCAAGTATCTACCTAGTTAGTAATGCCTTAGAATGCTTTTGATAAAAACTTAGAATTCTATAATGTTTTGCTAGCAGATTGTGAAAGAACATTATGTAACCTATACTAACACACACACACACATCACTTCACACTACTATACTATACCCTGCTAATATGGATAGGCTCCCAAATCATTATAGATAGAGGGAGAGGGGGTTAGATGAGTACCGTCAAGTCCTCTCCCTCCAAGGTATTCTATTAGGATATGGGAAAAAGGGTACCATATATATGTATATATGTATACATGTACATATATATACACATACATGCATACACACATATACATATATGTATATATGTATGTATGAATATATATCTACACACATGTATGTATGTATATATGTATATTGAAAGGAAACTTTGAAGAAATAATATTGACCATTTCTTCATAACCCCAAGTGAGATAAATATGTATACAAATATTCATAATATACAATGAAAAAAGATAGAAAAACATACCATCAATATGACACAAGATGTACCCTAGGGAAACCCTCTCAAGTGAAAAACTTAGCCTCCACAAGAACTCACACATTCAATTTATTATCTCCATGAAAAATCTTACAATACACTTACAGAGTCTTGATGCAAGGCTTCTAAAACATCAAGAACTCTAGTTGCACTCTCCATGTGAAGAAGAAAATAGAAACCATGTAATCACACATTCCAATCCATGCTTTTTCTCTTCACATATGTAACCTACAATAGATGTTCAATCCAACCTTAGCCAACAAGCCAAAGTTTTTCTAATATTAAATATTTTCCCAATGTGCAACCCACATTATATATTTATCCCAATGTTACATTCAACTTGCATGTGGCCCTAAGAATGGCTAACCCATGTGATGCATGCATCCCTAGATTCCTTAGCTACACCACAATTAAATATTATATTTTACATTATAAGCATTATACAAGGTGTACAACATACCTTTCCCAACATATAGCAATTAATAGTCTAAATAGAAATGTATTTATTCTATTACAAACTATTTTGTTAAGTTTTGAAATAACACACAAAAATATTTTCATTGGTAAATGAACCTAAATGAAATCTAAACTATGAAACAAGCTTTGAATCTTTTATTGAAAACCGTATCTAAAGTCTCATAATTGATTTTAGAATACACAAAAAATTGCAAACCATAGACTTATGAATTAAAGTAGAATACAAAGTGATTCATTGGCCATGGAATCTATGATTTGAGAGTAAGTTGTTCTTAGTGCATTGATTTATAAAAGTAGCTTCTAAGATCCCATGGATGTGGATGCATAGTTTACTAAACATATAAAATTAAAACTAATAATGATAAAAGAAATACAATGAGAATTGTTAGTGGGATCCTATTGTTTCAATGTATTTCATGTCTCATCCAATGGTGGGATGTGAATAATAGTGTTCATTGATAGAATAGCACCAACAATTTATTCTAGTTAATTCAAACAATGAGATAAGAAATATAATGACCATTATTAGTGTTGTCCTACCATTGAGATGTATAAGAATTTACCTCATGCAACCCTATAAAACTACAGGTTGAAGTGACTTGGAACTCTCAAATGAGTTTTTAAGTATAGTAAAGACTATCATTTATGTTCTTAAATGTATTTGATGGAAGAAAATATCATCCTATTGAGAATATTAACCAACCATAAACTTCATTTTTCTTTGGGCCCACTCTATTAAGTTATTGTTCACATTACCCAAAGGTCCCAATTTCTTATACCCCTACCTTAATTACCAACATAAAAATAAGCATTGGTCAACTACAAAGAAATAAAGACATTTCCCCCCAATTAAAGATGGTCCAAGAATCAAAATATATGCATATCCATACATTTTACATCCAAATAAAAGAGAATTGCATTATGACAAGGAGGTTAAGAGCACAATTTGGTAGCTTTCATATTGAAAAAGCAATCTTAACAAAATACAAACCAACCAAAACCATACACATTAATCCAATGATCACAAACTTGAACAAACAAAACTATAAATGCTTAAATAGAGATATCTTTGCTACAAAGGTTATAATTTTGATCCTACACAAGATACATAGATTCATCTCCAGCCTAATATAAATCAACACACCAAACATTACAAATTAAGAATTGATCATAGCCCTACTAACTATGACATTAATCTCCAGCCTATTATAAATCAACACACCAACTATTACAAATTAAGAATGGGTCATAGCCCTAGTAATTGTGACCTTTTTAGTAATGTCACATCCTTGGAATCCTTAAAAACTAGAAAATCTTAAATTAGAAATTGTGTCAAAAAACACATTTTGCAAATTTCATTAAACCATAAACCCTAACTCACAATTATTTTTCCATTTTGCAAAGTTTTACAGAGGTAGAAATTAAGGAGATAGTTTTTAGAATGCTTCCCGACAAAGCCTGATGGGCTAGATGGGTTTCCAATAGCTTTCTTTCAAAAATGCCAGGATTTCCTTAGAAAAGAAGTAATAGAGCTATTGGAGGAGTTGAGAAGGTTTGGAAAAATTTTAAAAGAATTAAATAACACCTTTATAGCCCTCATCCTGAAGAAAGAAAAGCCAGAAGCTTTAGAGGATTTCAGGCTAATCTCTCTTTGCAACACAATTTACAAAATACTAGCAAAAGCAGTCGCCAACAGAGTAAATCTTATTTTGCCAAATTTAATTTCTGAAGAGCAAACAGGTTTCATCTTGGGCAGGTCAATCTTTGGAGGAGTAATCATCACATAGGAAGCTATTCATTTAGTTCAAAAGTTGAGGAAGGAGGTGATGCTAATCAAACTAGATATTAAAAAAGCCTACAATAAGGTGAATTGGAGATTTCTTTTCAAGGTTCTGGAGGCTTTTGGTTTCAACAAAGAGTGGTTAAATTGGATCTTTGAATGGATTGCTAGTCCAAGGTTCTCTGTGCTCATAAACAATTTTTTGGAAGGTTTCTTTTTAGTGTCTAGGGGACTCAGACAAGGGGACCCACTGTCCCCCTTTCTATTCATATTAATGGCAGATGCACTGGGAAGAGCTTGTGCAAAGGCTAGGGCAGAAGGGAGGCTGGTTGGGGTCCAGATCACAAGAGGAGCTTCTGAGGTGACACATCAACAATTTGCAGATGATACAATGCTCTTTGATGTTGCCAATGAAGGTGAAGCCAAAGCCTTCAAGGATATTTTGGAGTAGTATTCTGTTGCCTTAGATTGGGAGGTTAGTCTTCAAAATTTGGAAGTGTTTTTCTTCAACACCTCACTAGCTAAGGAAAATTGTATCACTAGAACCCTGAACTTTAGAAAAGGAGAACTTCCCTGTAAGTATTTGGGACTATTGTTGGAAAAAGGGGTAAGACCTCAGAAGATTTGGGACACCTTGTTAGAAAGGATCAAGACAAAATTAGCCTCTTGGAGAAGTAAATGGCTCTCGTGGGTAGCAGACTAACCATGCTCAAGGCAATTATTTCAGCGATCTCAGTTTTCACTATGTCTTGCTTCCCTCTTTCAAAAAAAGCTCTTCAAGTTCTAAACCAAAAGATGAAAACCTTTTTTTGGCAAGGGAACTTAGATTAGCATAAGTTCCCCTTGATAAAATGGTCTCAAGTTTGTGAGCCCAAAGAGGCAGATGGGATGGGACTTGAAGATTTTCTATCTCAGAATTTGGCTCTAGGTACTAAACTGGTTTGGTCCATCCATTCGAGACTAGACTTAAAATGGGTGAAACTGGTAAAAGAAAAATACTTAGAGGAAGAAGAAAATAGCATTTTCACTTCCAGAATGTTGCCGAAAGGCTCAAGCATCTGGAACTTTATCAGTAGTTGTAGGAGTTTGATTGCTAGCCAGTTGACTTGGGAGATTAGAGATGGAGGCAAAGGTTAGTTTTGGGATGACTCCTGGGATGGCCAACCTCCCCTAGTAGCTAGAGAAGATTTAGAACAAGTCAGATTACTTATCAAACATCTGTGGGGCGAAAAGGTGAAAGACTATGCGGCTAAATCCTCAGCTTCGGTTGGTTCAATCACTAAGTGGAAGGATGTTAGGGTCATTCAGGTTGAAGTTAGAAATTAGTAGAAGTGTTTGAAGCAGCTTTGAGGGAACGATCAGTGATCTTTAGGGAGGGGGAAGATGAGTTGATATGGAATGCCTCACCCTCTGGACATTACAGCGTGAAGGAAGGCTATAGAGTCTTGAAAGAAGAACAAGGGGTAGAGTCAAGCCTACCCCTTAAACTGTGCTAGAACAAGTTTTGTCTCCCCAAGGCTGGAATCTTCACCTGGGCTGCTTGAGAGGAAGAGTCCTTACAACTGATAGATTTAGAAAGCTAGGCTTTGAAGGTCCATCAAGGTGTGTGCTTTGAAAACAAGAAGAGAAATCTAGAGATCGTCTTTTTCTCATATGAGAATTTGCCAAAAATACTTGGAATTGGGTCAGCTCAAAACTCAAATGGCAGACGACTCTTCCTTCCAAGCTGATAGACTTCCTCACTTCATGGCCAGAGCTTTTTTAGAACTCTTTGTATGGGGGTCTATGGAGATTTTTCCCTTCAATGGTTATATGGGAGATCTGGAAAGAGAGGAACAAGAGAATATTTCAAGACAAGGAAAGACTCTTCCCGTCTTTTTTAAACAAGGTCGAGGCCAATATCGTAGAAGTCTTGAATGCATGACTAGAAGAAGGAGGTCGCAAAAATAAAAAATTCTCTTGCTAGGATGCAAAAATGGGTAAGCTTTGGAAGGGACTGAAGATTCCTGCTATATAGATAGATAGCTTGTGAAATGGAGTCCTTCGGAATGTGGATGGTTTAAGCTAAATTTTGATGGGGCGTGACGAGGAAACTTGGGAGCCTCAGGGACAGATTGTATTATCTGAGATTGGGAAGGTAAAGCAATCGGTAGGTTGGCAAAGAAGTTGCCAGACGGAATGAATAATGCAATAGAAATGAAAGCTTTAATTCTGGGATTGAGGTTTTGCCAAGAGCTAAGAATTAAAAAGCTAGAAATAGAGGGAGATTCTCTGCTGATAATTAATGGGCTAAGAACCAGGAGGATGGACAATTGGAGATTGAATGCATTATTAGATCAAGCCTTGCTCCTAACAGATTCCTTTGATCAAACATAGTTTAAACACATTCTAAGGGAAGGAAACATAGATGCAGATGCTTTATCAAACTTGGCAGTTGAGGGGTAAGATTGCAGAGAAGTGGTAGAATCAGGAAGAATAGGATAATGTGACTCAGAAGTGGGTGGATGGGTAGGAGTCCTTCCACATCATGGATGTGGAAGGACTGGGGTAAATCGAAGTAGTTAAGGGATGGATTATAGGGTATTGAGGTGGCCAGTGAATTGCAGATGATCATTATTTAGAGTGCCTTCTTGGCAGCGTGGTGGGTGCTAGCGATGACTAGCCTTTTTCACATTTCACGAGGGAAAGGTTAACCTCTCAATTATGACTCAAAAATCCCTAAGTCATTTCTTGAAGCAAGTTTTATGGAGGAGGACAAGGATCTCATGAGTGGGCAAGTGGCATGAGGATTTTGACAGGGTGTTTAAGTGGCAGATTTGATGGTTGCTATGATTACATAGCACGCTTGAAGCACAAACAGTCTCTTTTTATCTCTGTTCTCCCAGTTTTAACAGTGTTAAATGAAATGTTTGTCAAACCAAAGGTGGTGTTTTTCTCAACTGAGTGGATTAGGTGTGGAGGTGTGGACACTCCGGTTTAGCTAGTGAGTGCCAAAAGGCAGATCACATTCTTGGGTAGCATTTCAAATTTGTGCATTAAGCAAATTTTGAAATGCCAGGATGTTCTGGTTCTGTGAGCAGTTAAGATGATACTTGGGAAGGAGTTTGTGGATGGCAGCGAGAGATACTGGGTGGACTCTGACATAAGCTCACAGTTTGTGGCAACATTGTTGGACCTGAACGTGGCAAAGACATGGGTCGATTCGGAGGCATGAAAACTTTTCATTCCCAGCGTGCTAGGAGGTCTAGCAAAGGTTTTGGAGGTTGCTTCTTTCAGTGCAGGCATGTTGCATCCAAGGGACATTCCTCTCCTATAGCAGCCAGGTAGCGTTGTCAAGTTTTTTCTCTTTATTCTGCATCTAAGGGTGAGGACCTGGTTTGGTTCAAATAGAATGTGTGGGTCGGAGTGAACTTCTTGCTAAACTTTTTCAAAATTTTGGAGACTCAAGGCAATGACTAGGAGGAGGATTTCAACATGAAATTACACAACTATGAACTAGAGGCATGAAGTAGTTAGGGTTTCAGTGGCGTGTTTGGTTATAAGTTAGGGGTTTTATGAATAGTCAGATATAGTAAATATTTTCATATGTTTAGTCTGTATGCTCAACCCTACGTGGCATTTTGTAGCAGTTATGTGGCTTAAGTGGTTTAGTGGAGTCTGGGGCAGCCCTTTGGCTAGTTTTTGTTAATGTTTAGAACTGAAAAACTATATTTTTTGGATGATATCAATATAAATAGAAACCTTATTATGCACCAAATTTTTTTTTATGATTTTATAGATTTAGAATTAATATATTAAATATGTTTATAGTAGGTTTTATGATTTTAATGCTATTAAGGAATAAAAGAAAAAAGTTAAGGATAGATTTGTTGAAATATTTTTGAAATGCTTTTTAGATTTTCTTTTTCCTAAAGAATGAAAGTATTTTTTAGAAAACATAATAATTCTATAATAGAACTTAAGAATATAAATCAAAAAACAAAAAGAATCTTTATTAGTTAGAAAGATGATTGAGATAAAATATGATACATGTAGAGTTAAATTAACCATCATGAGTTAATTCATAGTATTTTAGAAAGTTTTATTTTTTAAATAAATTATTTTATTTTTATTTTGGATGATGTCATCGTAAGGATTGGTGTAATCTTTTAGTTGATTTTAGATAACTCAAAAAGCTGATGATGTCATCCTTAAGAGGCCCATTTTTTAATGTAATTTTCCCCTAATGAGACATCCTATGATTTATCAGATTTGTAACCATGTCTTTGACTGAATTCTTCTTTTCATCTTTCAAATTCTCACCTCTTCCTTCAAGTCTTTGATTTTAGAGAGCAATGCCTTTCTGTCTGTTGGGAATACCTTTGCAGTCTCTATTTGAGCTGGAGCACTCTGAGTTGAGGTACATAGAGCCAATAATCTTTGCTCCTTCAACTTACTTAATTCCAACATTGCTTGCCCATACTTCAGGAGAAGTTCATCATAATCCTCTTGTAACTTATTTATGATAGCCTCTGCAAATTGGGTTGTTTGAATGTTCAAACTGGCAGCTTGAGGAGCTGGACTATCTGACACTCTCTTTATTATAACATCCCTTGTCAACTCACCTAATCCAACCCTTGGCTTATTATTATTAGGGGCTAATGCCCATATTGCTAGGGTCTTGAACCTGGGATTAAATCCTGCACTAGAGAGTGCCTTCTCCACTTGATCATTAGATACATCTGTATCATTCCTTGTTATAGTATCAAAAGTAATTACATCTACTAAGGTCCAATGTGGAAGCAATAGAAGACCACTTTTCTCCACTTGAGCTCTTCTCTCATTAAGGGTCATCTTGCTAATATCTTGACTTACTTCATTCATCACTCTCTGAGTTATTTCTTCATATTTTTTCAGAGTCTTCTCCTCTCTTAGCTTCATCGACCTTCTTCTAGAACTCCTCATTCCTTAGTTTCAACACATACCCCTTGAATTCTAGGGTATTGATGAATGCATCATCCTCCATAAATTGTGCACATGCCAGCACCCAAATATCCTCTGTATATCTACATAGTTACTAGCAAGTGTCCTATTCAATCTATTGTCAGGGGAAGAATATGGCCTTATTTGCACAAGAGAATTTTCCTGTTGAGCCATTTCTTGTTCTTGTTCATTTACCTCCTCCTCCAAGTCAATCAATTCAATTTCCTCTTCATGCTCCAAATCAATTATTTTTACTTTACTAGTTGGAGGTGCACATGGAGACTCATTTCCTCTCCTATAAGGCTTTTTTTCTCTTTGAGGAGCCTCTGCAATTAAGGTCTATGCATGAGCCATGATCTTTTGAACTATTTTTATGGGGTCACTTTCATCTGCAGATGCCCCTGGGTAAGCATAATTGAGATCAGTTCTCATACTCTACATCCATCACCTCTTGCCACCTTCCCCTAAAAAATTGCACTTCATTCATTATGGCACAATTTCTAACCACATCCTCATCAAATGAAACTTGATGGTTGTACTGAGGTCTCTTAATGCCAAGCCTCACCTTATTGATATATCCCTTAGTGTCAAATACCCTTGGTTGCTCCAATCCCATCCTATAGACTGCTAGCACTAAATCATTTTGATCCAAAGCATCTTTATTGGTGGCCTATAAATCACAAAATTTAATAGAAGTGGAGAAGAATAACCCCTTCTTCTATAGTCTCAAATATTCCTTGTCAGATTCATTAAGTTGCCTAATTATTTCAAGAAAAAGTAATTCTCTTTGGCACAAACCTAGGCAATATATATGGGGCAACCTTGCTCCCATAGACTTTGATGCAAGTGGTGTGAGTATGCAAAAACTAGTCTCCCCAGTTGTGTTGAATTCCCAACTCAGGGCTCCTATCCCGTGGCCTCAAAAAATCAAGCACATCTTTATGAATCCTTTATCCCTCAGGCTCCATGAAACCAAGTAGGATTTTAACAAAATGCTTCTCAAAAATAACATAATCTGCATCTATACAATGTACATCTATCATGCACATGGAGCATATTGCCATCTTGATCAACTTCCTTCACATGTAGGTCTTGATGCCACATCCCTAGTCCAGCATACAAAAACGTGGGCACATCATTGAGTACCATTTGAACTCCACTTTGGCTTCCACAGTGAACAAATTGTTCTTTATCTTCACAAGTTGTTCATGCATCTTTTCTGATATGTAGGCTGCATAATCATAAGCCTCTATAGTTGCAATAACCTGCATAGTTGTATATAGCATCATCATATTTATAGGCATTTTATCCAATGCATCCTTCCCTAACACCTAGCACAGAGTGTGATATGTCCTAACAAAATAATGCATGAATTGGGAGATGTCAAAGGGTTCCTCTTCCATGTCTGAGATTTTCACCAATTTTCCATCTATGCCCCTTGACCTATGCTTGGGCAATTTGAAATCCCTGTATCCATGTTGAACTCTCTTTTAATCATCCTTCAAGGAATTGAGGTCAATTTTCTTGCTAGAAAGAGGGTTCAAACCAAACACCTTTGAAATGTAGGACCTTGTAGTCTTGATCATGATTGTATTATTTCTTGCTCTAACTGCTCTAGCCATAGGGTCATATCTCCATGCCACTACCCTGACAAAATCTAGATTGACAAATATGTTTGGGCACATTAGTTTCACCAAGTCAAAATTCTAGGCGTTGTAGACTGGGGCCTTGTATTCTCTTCTGTCATACCCGTGCTTGAATAGAATCCATCTCAAAACAAGAAAATTGACATCTTGGCATGCAGTGGATAGGTCCAAAAATCTGTCATCATGCCCACTTGAATTGTATACATTCACAGGCCTTCGTGAAGACCTAGGTAGTTGAACCACAAGGTCCTCATCCAAGCTCCATTTTGAGGTGGATGGTTGACTTACTTGACTCATTTTGAAATTACTTTGAATTAACTAGGGTTTTTCCTTTCTCTATTGGTGCTTAAAACTGTTCACAGAATTATAATTCAATTAAAATGCACACAACTGGTAAAGGCAACTTATTGGTTCTCTTTCACTATAGATGCTTATGAATCTTTGTATCTTCTCGTTCAACCTTCACTGTGTGCCATAAATCTTCTCGTGTTCATGAATATGATATGAAAAACCCTATTTTTCATCCCTAAAGAAGCTTACAATTTAGGGTCTGCAGCATTAATGCGTGTCACTTTGACCTTTATTGCAATTTGTGTTATAGAGAACTTCTAATGTTCATTACAGCAAGTTCAAATTTTGGCCATTGATTCGAGCTTCTTTCTTTGAGATTGATGGTCAAGAGTTACCTAAAAGATTTGAAAATCTATTCCTTATGATTGAAAAGTCATCGACCAATGACGTTGTTCCATGTCGAACACACTTTTCCTGCTGACTCCTCTACTTTTTGCCCAATGTGGACATGTGGCTTTAGTTCATAGTAGCGTGGTGGGAAATGAGCCACCACCTTTTGACTCTGCACAAGTGTGCTAAAGCTTCCACCTGTACCTCCTTATGCAAGCCTTTACTTTTCCTTTGAAAGTTGGCCACGTGTCACAATCTCATAGCCGTGTAGTGAATCTTCCCTTCTAACAAGATTCCTCTTCGCACTTGTGCTACCATTAGATCCTCCATTTCCTCCAAATTACTTCTCAACCTAACACCTGGAAGCACTTCCTTCATTGATTCAGAATCCTTGATCTTATGGCTATAAGCCCAAGTGTCATCGACATCTGTCTCCATCTCGCAGCCCCATGATAAGAATATGCCATCACCTTAGATGCCGTGCGGGCTTGTGATATCCTACCATGTGGCACTTTTAGGCCCTACGAAGACTTAAGGCTTAGACTTTATGACACGATGGGCTACAAATAATAACATTAGGTAAAAGGGGCCTGTTACTTCATGACTTATAAGGCTTAAGGTTATAACTTAAGTAACCGGTGACCTAGGCTAAACGGTCAAAGACAAATTATAACATGAAGTAAAACAAGATTGTGGGATTTTAGGGTTTAAGGGGAAATAAATATGAATACTTGCAGAACTAACTTAAAAACCTAGTCCTAGGCAGGTACCACCACATAGAAGTTTCAAGGGATAGGCTGATAGGAAATTGAAAGTAACATTTAAATATATATTTTAAGTCAGTTTATAAATTTTAAGAATTAATGTTTTAATATTGCATAATTAAATTATATAAGAATAAATCTATACATGCTTTGACTATAAATTTGTATTTAGATAAGAAATGGCATCTATTTATTCAACCCTCCCAAGACTTGTGTGTCAAGTAAGGTGATCCATTTTCCCATATCCTTGACAGTCCCAAAATATCTTCACAAGGCAATTCTATTATAGAGGCTATTCATCCATGTTAACATGTGCTCAAGAGATTTACTGAGGATTTAATTTATAGAGTTGCAAAGTTCCAATTAGTGCAAATAATTGGGCTTGAACAATAACTATGGTCTTATTTAATTGCCACAATAATGGGTTACACTTTTTGGGACATCTTACTTTTTGTTGAAATCACATATTTTTAGAAAATATAATGATTTAAGCCTTGAAACGTTCCATTTAAAGGATTTTAATTGAAGAGGGTTTGATCAAACCCCCTTAGATTCAAACCCCCTTGGATAGAACCCCACTAGTTTTAAACCATACCTATAATGGAGTCTCCTCTACACCTATCAAAATGCTGATAAAAAACTAATTTTGATTTATCTTTTGAAGGATCAAATGAATTCATTTAAAATTTATTCTTTGTAAGTATGTAGTCCTTATTATAAGCTTCCCAAAAACTATAATTTTAAATATATTTAATTTGATTATTATATTTATTTTTTATTTCTTGTGAATGTATGTTTTTCACCGAACATCAAGTTCTCTATTCTACACACATGGAAAATTAGTAAATTACTGAAACAAAATTCTAAAAAATATATATGCACTAGGTATTGATGTCCTTGTTTTAACAAAAGAAAAAAAATAATTTTGATACATACAGAAAAAAGTTATGTTTTACTGAATACGCCTATGTCTAAATTATAATTAGTTTGACTTCAAAAATTAATTAATATATATATATTCAACAAAACATTATGAAACCAAATGTATACACTATATATCAGTGTTACCAATCTAAATTAAAAAGAATAAGAATTTTATCCTTTGTAGAAAAAAAGTTATGTGCTATGGAATACACATCACTTTTAAAAAATGTTGTTTACTATTAAAAACCATTTATCAAAGGAAATGCAAAAAAATTTACAATTTAACTCCAAATTTTTTTAAAAAAATATATTTAGAATCTACAAACAAAATCTCACAAATCACTAGTTCGTATCATCTTCAAATTCCTAATGGTTAGCCGGCTATAGGTGTTAGAATGTGAAGATTTAGTTCAAAATATTGATTTCAATGTCAAGTTTGGCCAAAAAGTATAACCCATTATTGTGGGCACCAGAAAAAAAAAAACAAAGAACTAAAGAAGTGCAAATGTACAATTTCACTTTAGTCTCCATTGAGACTACAATTTTACATAGGCAATAATATGAACACAAGGGATGGGCTTAGAGGGGTTGTGAATTATGTAAGACATGCAATACATTCAAGTGTAACTTGATAGAATAATGAGACTTCATTTCATACTACTAGAGAGGAATAGAAAAATAGAGATAGTATAGGAGAGAGAAATATAGATAAGTGATATAAAGGGAGAGATAAAAAAGAGAGGAAGAGAGAGACATAGAGAGAGAGAGAGAGAGAGAGAGAGAGAGAGAGAGAGAGAGAGAGAGAGAGAGAGAGAGAGAGAGAGAGAGAGAGAGAGAGAGAGAGAGAGTTTTTGATATAACTTTTTATTTTTTAGAGAGAGACATGGAGAGAGATCCAAATGGATCACTTCTTCTTACTATTGTTAAAGATATGATACTATTTAACATAAATGTATGTAATTAATATAACTATTTTTTAAGGAAAAGTTACTATATGAACTCAATTTTTAGGTCATACATGTTTATCTCATTTGTATGGCCTCCAAGGTTAGTGATTGTTTATCACTTTAATTTATAGTTATGACCTCTAATATTCAATGCCTAAAGACATCCAAATCATTTGTTGTTTGCATTTCTAACCTCTAGTCAAATACACTTCCTATAAGTCAAATAAAGATTTGCCTTCCTCATAATGCACCCACATTCCTTATGAAAGAAAATATGCCTCCAAATTTTTTTCAACCAATTTATGTTTGTAAATGGTTGCTTTTCGTCTGGGTGCATTATGACAAAGATAAATCTTTATTTGACTTGCAGGAAGTGTATTTAAGTAGCTCGGTTAGAAATGCAAACAACAAATGATTTGGATGTTTTTAGGCACTAAATAATCTCTCTCCTTTTCTCTGTCTCTTTCTATATCTCTATGTTTCTCTATCTTCCTCCTCTCCATCCGAGATCTCTATCTCTATCTCTCTTCCTCTCTTCCCCTCTCTATATCAATCTCCCTCTCTATTATTCTCTCTCCCTCTCTCCCTCTATCTCTTTTCTCTAGCTTTTTCTCCCTCCCTCTCTTTGTCCCTCTCTTTCTCTCTTTCTCTCTCTCTCACCATCTCTCTATCCCTCTCTATGATAGATTCAACCAAACTATATAATTCATGAGTTTTACTAGCACCGAGTTGCCAAGTAGCTACCAAGTTTGATATTTGAAAAAGTTGTTGAAGACAACATTAGACCTACTTTAGTCCAAATTGAGATATAGAGAGAGGGAAAGGGAGATAGGGAGAAGAGAGAAAGAGAAATATATATAGAGAGATTGATTTCTTATAAATTAGTTTAAATAGTATTATATTAAAAATATATCATATATATATATTAATTATCTATTATTATATGTTTATATTTAATAACGTTTATCATATAAAATATAAAATATAATAATAAATATTACAAAATGTAGAAATAGATTTAATAATTATATTATATAAAATATAGTTATAATAATAAATACAATTATATCATATATTTTAAGCAACAAACAAAAAGTCTAAGTGACTGACCGTCATAACGTTTTTAAACAAAATCGGTGAAAGTTAACAAGAATTGTCATTACTATCTGGTACTAACAACTGACAGTGATAGAGTGCACTTAAGATGATGTACACTAAAATATTATAGTGTTGGCTTCATCTGACAGCAATAGAGTACACTGAAACTGATGTACACTGAAATATTATGCTTAGGAGAGCATGTGCATGCAGCCATATGGATGCATGGGGAAGGAAGCAACATCCATGCCCCCATGCATTTTTTGTGGCTAGAGAGCTGCTTCCTGTTAGCACAACGTCTGGATAGAGAAAAATCAGACAAGTCCGCAATATTTTTATTGACTATTTCACGCATCAACTGTAGTAATGATATGCTATGAATTTTCCTCCATTGTAATGATTGCAGATCTCATTTTGTCAAATAGTTCTGGCTGACAAGAAGTTATATAGATATGTATAGAATTTTTATTATTTTTAGATTTTGTACTAAATTTAGATTGTTTAAATATGTGCCTAAAAATAAAATAGGCTTTACATTGATTTAAATAATTAGTTATTTTAAATCATAGTATTGAATTTTAGATCTGATGGATAGTTGGCTACACTGCATTTTTAAAATAATTGCAGGTGGGTATGACAAAGAAGAGAATGTAATTAGAGCTTATGATCTGGCAGCTATTAAGCTCTAGGTCCATCAATATTGACAAATTTCTTGGTATTATTTTACATATTCTTTCTCATTAGCTTTAAGTTTTAATTAATGCTTCATAAGGCTCTATTATTTAGTTTTTGGGTTTGCTAATGTAGATTGAGAAGTATGAGAAATAGTTAGAAGATACAAAATACATATCCAAGGATGTGTATGTTTTTTTATTTAAGAGGTACCAAATTTTTTTTCCATTGAAATTTTCTAAGTTGATTAGTAAGTTGAACTAGATTATAAAAATGTGAGATTAAAGAATTATTTCAATAGTATTATGATTTATTTTTACTATTTAATGGTGGTTATTACATACAATGTAAGGCCAAACAAAAACTGTCACATATCACAGATGGGCATAGATGGATTTACATCAAGAGGTACCCAACTTTTTCTTCATTGAAATTTTATATGTAGATTAGGAAGTTGAACTAGATTATAAAAATGTTAGACTAAAGAATTAATTTAGTGGTATTATGATTTATTTGGGCTATTTAATGGTGGTTATTAGATACACCTAAGACCAAACAATAACTCAAATATCATAGATGTGCATAGATGGATTTACATTGGAAGTGCTTATAATTGAGTTGAGTTAATGTTTTTTTAACATTAAATTATGACTATTTTTTCAATCTTGTAGGAAGAGTAGTTGCTTTCTAGGGGCTACTTCAGTCTACCACAAAGTAATAAGGTTTTCATACATTCTCAAGTAAACTGTTATGAATTAGCTTAATTGTTGTCATTCAAGGTGTTAGTTTGAATCCTCCTTACCAGAAAGCATTCCAAGGGATTTTCAATCGAGTGCTTCTCCTATCAAGAGGAGATTCATCTATCAGATTTGAGTTGCCACTTGGTTTTCTATTGGGAAATTCGGAAGTTATCACACAATGCTGCTAATTAATGCTTTGATGCTCTTGAAACCCTAATTTAAGCAAAACAGTAATCAAATCTATGAATTATGACAAATTCTACAGGAATTAGACAAAGGGCAGAGAACCTTAACTCACTATTTTTTGTAGTTTGGAAAACAAAAATGTCAGGGATAATGGTGAAGGCGCCCTAGTCCAAGAGGTAGATTTTTCTGTGGATTCCCGATCTCCTTCTGGCATTGATCTCTAATGTATCTTCAATTTTCTATGATCTGACAGTGGAGGACAATGTTGAGAGCGCCCTAGTCCACTGAGGAAGATTCTTTCAGATGTCGGAAGCTCTGCAAACCCTGATGCTCACTGTCTAGTCTATTTTTGTAGCTTCAGACGTGCAGGACAAGGTTAATGGTGCCCTAGTCCAATCAGGCTCCTCCTTTGGGATCTGGAATCTCCATAGTCTCCTCTTGCTCCTTCAAACTCCACTTCTTCCGCTTTCACAACCTGTAACCTTCAATCACATGGAGTGTGGGAGGGGATTATGGTGTTTAGAGGCTTGCCTTAGTCAGGCTCTAGAGAGACATTCAAGTCTTCCGAACACCGTTGTCAGAGAGAAAGTGCATGTCCTTGTGGGACAGAGGCAAAAATCCAAATGATAATGATTAAAAACATAATAAATGTCACCTTGATGATGAAGTTCCCATGGAAGGAAGAAGCTCTTCAATGCCATGAAGAGAAGATGTAATCTGACTTGTAAAAACAAACACAATAACAATGTTATGCTCTGTAACACAATGAATACCTTGATCACTTTAACATAAGCTCATGAATCACAATGCCCATCTAGTAATCATCTAGTTTACAAATGATAACCTAAACATGCTTATATATGCAACTACTAAGATTCTCTCCAAGAATTTTGTATTTGAAACTTATGATGTCAGCCTAGAAACCAAATAACAGTCACAAACCCAACATTTGAATTTAGGGCTTACCAAAAATAGGGCTGGATTAGGGCACTAGCACCCTTGTCCATCCCCCTATCTTTGTTCTAGAATCATTAAATTAGCACACCCTAGGTCCCATTTGTCATGAGACCCGAGGGTTTTCTCATCGAGAGTCTAAATTATTATGCAAGATGCTCTAAATGCAATCTAAAGACCTGGGAGCTAAACCTTAAAGCAAAAAGCCCCCATGGGTGCATTTTTTTGACATGACATTTAGCCCCCACTTTAATGTATGTATTAAATGCAAGGCCAATACATGCATTAAAGTAAGGTCGACAAACATAGAAAACATGCCAAGCATAGAGAAGATGCGCCAAGCACAGAGAAGACACACCAAACACATTGAAGACAACAATAGGCACGCAAAACACAGAGAAGATAGTTAGAGGCATGTAAAACATAGAGAATACAACATTGAAGACACGTAGAGCATAAAGAATACAATGAATGCAGTGATTATTTTCTTTTTGATTTTCCCATATGAAATACATATTGCAAGTACAAGGAAAGTAAACAAACAAATCCTAAAAAGTATAGAGGAGTTGTTGACCACTGCTCTTGCACTTTTTGAGAATAGACATGCAAAACAAAATCCTAAGGTGTAGAGAAGTTGTTCACCACTGGTCTTGGACATTGAGAACAAACATGCCAAACAAATCCCAAAGTGTAGAGGAGCTCATCACCACTGATCTTGCACTTTGAGAACAAGCACGCCACACACACACATGTTGAAGACATAGAGAAAACACAGAAGACAAGTGATGGAGTGAAACTATTGCTAGACTCATCACCATTTTAGGCACATTATAGGCACACACTAATAATTGTGCTTCGCCACAACAACTGCCAAAAATACGCTTAAGGGTTGAGTTAGCCACATAAACTTTCCCCACCTCGTGATGATGACTTTTAAAAATGACAGGATAATGCAATCTCTCTGAGAAATACACCATCCCCACCTCATGATGAGGGGTTAAGATAAAAGGCTATGCTCGATATCTTGCCTCCACAGGGGGCTTAAATGATTGATTTGATTTTTAGATTGTTCAAACAATCTTTACTATGATCTAAAGTAGACAACTTACCTTATATATGCCCCCACCTTAAGGTGGTTGATATCGCATATCGATATCAAGCACGTTAAGGTATGAAGAAAACACACAAGGGAACATGATCTCTCATGAGGCCCATGCCCCCCAAAGGTGACATGTACTTTACGATCACCAAATGTTAGTGTCCAAATAATCATGATAAACAACAATGCATATGATCAACTACATGAAAGAGCCAAGCAAGGCGATATTCATGATAGACAAAGTGTACAGAGCAGCAGTATTGTCAAAGTGTTTGTTAGGAAGATAAGATAACATTGACATCAACATCAAGATAGAGATACTTACCTGTTAGTGAAATCATGCTAAATTTTAGAACTTGCGAACCTCTTGAAGAGGTATTCAATCAAGTTTTGTGAGAAGCTTGAGTGGTTCTTATTAGAATGTTGCTTGTTATCAGAGAGTCCATGCGGTACTTTATCAACACTTCCTTTTTTATGTGAAATCTTTTGTTTCTTGTGAGGAGGAGAACCATTGTTATTTCCAACTAATGATAATCGTCTTGCTCATTTCCAATTTTTATTTCTCTTGTTCTATTGGTTCTGTCTATCATAATGACAAGGACTAATTTGTACTATTTCAACCTTTTCTAATGTCATAATCTCTTGCTTTGGTTTTTCCATTTGTTTTTGTGGTATATGTTGATTCTCTCCCAACCCGTGAAGGGATAATGAAGGAGGAACTTCAGAGTAGATACCTTTTCCTCATGGACAAGGTGATACTTGAGTATTTTCCTTATCCATTTCAATTGTAGCAATTATCTCATCATAATCTAAATAATCCTCTTCTACCTATAGTGTATTTTGTTCCATCAAATTGTTATCTGTATGCTTAGGGAAAGGATTAGTAAAAATCTGTAAATTTTGATTCGGCGGAGCAACTAACTTATTCCCATTATCATTCACACCAGATACCTATATAACATTCAATTCGATGAGGTTTCATGTTTAAGATGCATACATCATTCAGTATCACATCCTTGTGTCTAATGATAGTGACAAAAGGCATTAACATCAAAATAAGGTCCTTGCATTCTGTTAGGATCCACTAGTTTAATCAGGGGAAGCTTTAAGAGATTATTAATCATAGCTTGATTCATGATAGAATGATAGGACTCAGATATTGGAGTGAACTTTCTTTGCTGAAACGATGCTTTCTTAGGATTAGTGATAGCAGGCACTTGAGAAAAGTTATTCAGTCCATTAACCTTGATGAAATTCTTATTATTCCTCTTAAAGTTGTTTTGTGATAATCCACCCTCAGATTGGCCAACTTGAGCTAACGAGTTTTGATTTTCATACTGACTAGAAGAAAATTGGTAGTCATGAAGGGCAATACATATGTGTTGAAAAGAGTTATACTTCATTAGGAGGATCTTATAATAGATGTTAGGCTGCAAATTTGTTAAAATATCTTCTGAACATCATCATCTTTCATCTGATATTGAATTTGTGCATAAAGTCCTTGATACCGGCTAATAAACTCAGTCAACTTCTTTTTTGGACCTTGCTTGCAATGAACCAAATCAATCAGAGAGACTTGGGGTCCGATGTTTGCTTGAAAATGTTGTAGAAATTGATCAATTAACTGTGAAAAAGAATGTATTGAATTTAGAGGTAAAGAGAAAACCATTCTAAAGCAGTATCTTTGAGAGATTGGAGGAAAAGTTTTGCTAACTAGTCCTCTTCAAAGTAGAAATCACTACACATAGCCATGAATGCCACCACATGAGTATTAGGATCGCTTTTTCCACCATATTTTTCAAAGAGAGGAATTTCAAACTTCTCAGGCATAGGAGTTCTCAAGATTGCATAGGATAAAGGATTACGAGTGTGGTAAGTCGGTATATTCAGTTGTGAAGCATTTGATAAGCTTGTCACTTTTTGTTGTAAAGAGGTCATGCCTTGCAAAAGTTGATTTGGGATGGCATCATTAGGAGATGAAGTTTGTGGTGAGGAATTGGAACCAAAATGTGGAGGAGATTGAGCATGGGTAGTGACAAGCAAAGGTTGCGAGTAATTGGGTGGTGGTTGGACATAGTGATAGGTGAAAAATGGTTGAGAATAAGTGGATTGAATGGGTGGTTGAGAGTGACATGAAGACACTCTAGGGGAAAGGTTTTGATAGTTGAATTTGACAGCTCTATAACTTTGTGAATTAGTGCCATTAGATACTCCAATACCAGTGGTAGCATTACTACAAGCATTTGCATTTGTTGTCAAAATATTTGATGTAAATGTAGATATTCCCGTGGTTGGTATAGGTGCCGATACTTTCGTATGAGATGGTGACAAAGTGTTATTTATCACTTTTGACATTCAGTCACTGTCATAATATTAGTTTTTACAATATGTACTAAACCATGGATTGCATTAACACCATCTTGTCCTTCTTTTATCAATTCTCTTATGTTATGAATTATAAGAAGAGCTTCCTCAGCTATCCTTTCATTTTGCATAAATGCTTGAAAATTGGCTAACTCTTTATCAAGTTTGTCTATTTTCTCATCAGATACATGTATTATCACCTCAATAGTATCATCAACATCATGGAAAGTTTTCTCTTCCATTGTACTTGTGATAGGTATAGTATCTTGTAACATTTGTGTTTCTCCTTTTGTAAAGGTGTTCAATGTACCAACTTCTTCAAGAGCACTAGATCCCATATGTCTTATGCTTCTTCTTAAAGGAATATTTCTATTAGGGCAAAAATTTATAATATCGATGCAATAACATGCACAAACTAATAGAATAAACCCTAGTAGCAGGACATGTTTTAGGGCAAAAATGCTTGATTTTTCAACTTTTTTCAATGCAACAAATGAAGTAGAGGTGTTGTAAAGATTTTTAAGAGGGATGGAAAATTATATGCCTAATAACAGTCCACTAATGCAAAAATATCTTTTACAACACACTTTTGAAGCAACTCTAGAGAGTCAATAAGCCAAAACCTATTGAAAATAGGCCAAAATATGCAAATTTTCACCAAATTTAAATGCAAAATGGTAGGGAAATGGGTGTCGTAAGGAAAATGATGATGGAAATCAAATTATAATATTACTAATAGCCACCTAATTCCAAAAAATCCATTACAACACGCCTATAGTGCCACTCTAGATCAAACCCTAGTGCAAAAATAGCAAGAATATGCAAATTTTCACAAATTTTCAATGCAAAAGCCCAAAAGAAAGGGCGTTGTAAGGGAATTGAGAAGGGGAAGTAGATAATAATGCTAATAATAGATAATTAGTGCAATAAAATCCCTCACAACATCCTTGGAGTGCAAATCTAATAAAACGATAAGGCCAAATCTAGTGAAAAAATGCAAGTTTTCAAACCTTGGGCATGAAATCTCACAAGGAGGCCACTATGATGCAACACTAGAATCAGATATCAGACCTAATGAGTGTTTTGACAAGGTAGTAAAATTTGAAACAAGATTTTGACTACAACCCTAACTTATGCAAAACTAGGTTTTCATGAAAAATGCAAAATTTCAAGCAATTTCTAACAAATCAAGCATGCAAATGCAATGCAATTGAATTGTAAATGATGAATTTATGTATTTTGGATCAGATCTAATGAAAATAATAGAAATTATTTTAAATTATATGCCAATTAATTCAAATTTTACAAAAATGCAAGTCTAATATGCCAATTTTTGCAAATTTTCCATTTTTTTCAATTTTTTGTAATTTTTCAAATGCAATTGAATGAATGAATGTAAATCTATGAAGTAACAGTCAACAAGGTGCCAAAAATTTCAAAACATAGGTTCACCAAAATTTGTTATATGGAAAAGGGGGGATGTTGGGGTTGTTGTTTTAGTTAGAATCCTCCTTTCCATGAAACATTCCAAAGGCTTTTCAATTGAGTGCTTCTCCTATCAAGATGAGAGTCATCTATCAGATTTGAGTTACCGCTTGGTTTTCTGCTGGGAAATTCAAAAGTTATCACACAATGTTTCTAATTAATGCTTTGATGCTCTTGAAACCCTACTTTAAGCAAAACAGTAATCAAATTTGCAAATTACGACAAATGCTACAGGAATTAGACAAAGGGTAGAGAACCTTAACTCACTATTTTTCATAGTTTGGAAAAAAAATGTTGGGGACAATGGTGATGGCACCCTAGTCCAAGAGGTAGATTTTTATATGGATTCCTGATCTCTTTCTGGCACTGATCTTTGTTGTATCTTTAGTTTTATGTGATTTGACAGTGGAGGACAATGTTGAGAGTGGCCTAGTCCACTCAGGAAGATTCTTTTGGATGTTGAAAGCTCTATAAACCCTAATGCTCACTATCCAATCTATTTTTGTAGCTTCAGATGTGAAGGACAAGGTTGATGGCGCCCTAGTCCAATCAGGCTCCTCCTTTGGGATCTGGAATCTCCATAGTGTCCTCCTACTCCTTGCAACTCCACTTCTTCCACTTTCATAACCTATAACCTACAATCAAATGGAGTTTGGGAGGGGGTTGTGGTTTTTAGAGGCTTGCCTCAGTCAAGCCCCAGAGAGACATTTAAGTCTTCCGAACACCGTTGTTAGAGAGACAGTACATGTCCTTGTGGGAAAGAGGCAAAAATTTAAATGATAATGATTGAAAACATAATAAATGTCACCTTGATGATGAAGCTCTCATGGAAGGAAGAATCTCTTCAATGCCATGAGGAGAAGATGTAATCCAACCTGCAAAAATAAACACAATAACAATTCTATGCTCTGTAACACAATGAATGCCTTGATCACTTTAACATAAGCTCATGAATCACAATGTCCATCTAGTAATCATCTAGTTTGCAAATGATAACCTAAACTTTCTTATATATGCAACTACTAAGATTCATGCTAAGAATTTCATATTTGAAACTTATGATGGCCTGGAAACCAAATAACGGTCACAAACCTAACATTTGAATTTAGGGCTGACCCAAAATAGGCCTGGACTAGGGTGCTATGCCCTTGTCCACCCCCTGTCTTTGTTCTAGAATCATTAAATTAGCACCCCTAGGTCCCATTTGTCACAAGACCTAAGGGTTTTCTCATCGGGAGTCTGAATTATTATGCAAGATGCTCTAAATGCAATCTAAAGACCCGAGAGCTAAACCTTAAAGGAAAAGGTCCTAAGGGTGCATTTTTCTGACATAACACACATAATCCCAAACCTAAATGTATGGTAGACATCATAAATATGGAAAGTAGAAAACTCAGACTGGAAGAGTTGCTAAGATTAAAGTGAAAGGAAGTAGAGGGGCAAAGTATGCTTTGTTTACTAATCAATATGAGAGGAGGCATGTGAAAAAATTAAACTAACCATTTAGTTACAAGGAAATGAACACAAAAAATAATGTACCATAAGACAATGATTTATGTGGGGAAAATCCTTTAAGGAAAAAAAATGCACGCTCCAAAATAACTCAATTTTTTTTTTTAGTAATCACTGTTTGCAATACACTTACATAGAGTTAAGCCTTTATAGGAGTATCGCCAACAAGAGATCTGAAGCATTTCTAGTAGCATAACAATACCTATAAAACTCACTATATCGACCCCTAATGCATATGCAAGTATTAATAGGCACATAAAAAAAGTATGGTGCAGTATTGGTTTTACTTTTACATTCATTTTGTATAACTACATCTATTCACTTCTCAGGTATGGTTAAATCACAATTGGAAAACTACAATTGTATGCCCTCTCTATATTTTCTAGAGCCCTACATTTTCTTTTCTAGATCAATGCCATAAAAACTGAAATGACAATTTTATATTTAAACTAAATGACTTCTTGGGTAGATTAAAAACAAATTTGTTTATTTGGTAACACAAATAGATTTCCAATTCCGAAGTCTATGTCTTTCCCAACTTCTATTATTATAGTAGTTGCTTATAAATAAATTTGAAATTGACATATCAGTTTGATATATAAAAACTAAAGAGTTAAATATATAAATATGAAATTTACATATCAGTTTGATCTATACAAACTAAAGAGTTAAAAGTAAACCAAACAATCTTTCAAATGAGCTTAAAGAACAAGGAAAGACTAAATTTTGATAGTAGTATATTAGAATTATTGGAGACATAGATGGACAAAGAAATATGATGCCCATTTGTGGGATAATACCCTCAAAAGAGAAGGTTGGGTAATGAAAAGAAGGCAAAGATGAGTATTACTATCTTTAAAAATTCAAATAATTAGTGCGAAATATTTCACAACCCATTTCCAAACTTTCTCTAGATACAAATTGTATAATTGTATCTTTTATATAAAAGATACAATTTTCTTGTTTAGATGTGATTGGATTGTTTAACTATCTCATGTCATTGTTGAAATCTAAATGACTATAAAATCATCTTTAGTGTCTCTTGGTGAGTAGATGTTCTAATGAAATATTTTTCTATTTTAATTCATTGTTTCTTGGATTTTAGATTTGATTGATAGTGGCTATAATGTATTTTTGAACTAATTGTGGGTGGGTATATGATAAAGAAGAGAATGTAGCTAATGCTTATGATCTAGCAACTACTAAGATTTAGGATCTATCAATAGTCATGAATTTCTTGATATGATTTTACATATTGTTTCATTGTATAGTGCATTGAAATTATGAAGTTTATCTCTATCTTTAGGATTTAATTAATGCTTTACAAGGGCCTATTATTTAGCATTTAGTTTGCTAATATAGATTAAAAAGTGTGAGAAAGAGCTAGAAGAGATGAAACATGTGTCCATAGGATGATTATTTTTTTTTACTGAAGAGGTACCCAACTTTTTCTCCATTGAAATATTAAATACAGATTAGGAAATTGAACTAGATTATAAACATGTGAGATTGAAGAAATATTTTAATTATATTATGATTTCTTTAGGCTATTTAATAGTGGTTATTAGATACACCTAAAGGCCAAGAAAAACCTTGATGCAGAGAAAGAATTAATCTTGATTCAGTTGACACATTTCATACAAGGATTAATCACATTCAATAACTAGGTGCATCCTAGTTCATCCTAGACACATTGCTCCTATAGCCTAATGGCATTCAACAAGAAAAAAAAATATGACACATGAAATCGTGGACTGTTCAAGTTTTGTTACAATGCATTTTGACATTTTACAACTCATCATTCCCTTATGAAATCAAATGACACATATATTTTGCTAAACCCTCAAGCAACTAGGGTTTATTCCCTTTTAACAGGGTTTTCCTTATAACAGTCACCTATAACTTCTTGTGGCCAAAAGATATGAAGCTAAGATTTTGGAATCCATTAGAGGATGCAAAAATAGAGATAAATCCTCAAATTTTTACTATTTTTCACTATAGACAATTGCATAAATGATAAACAGATTCCCAACAACAAACAAATCTCTACTTAACCAGGCAACCCACAATGCTATAGAGATTGTGCAGTCTTCTAAGGAAACATTTAATGATTTTCAAACTATGGAAGATTCATCCAATACCCAATTCCTGGCATAGTTGAATGAATTCACACAATAAAACTTATCTCATATAATATGTCCAAACTAACCGTGCATAATGACACACAATCAACAAGCCATTAATGGTATGGACAAGAAATCCATCAAATATCTGAATAATTAATCACAAATGCAACTAAATAGCTAATTGGAAAGGTGAAGAAGAACCATGATAACCATATCCAATCAACAAAATGAACTCAAATGGTAGAGGCAAATGAAATTCTATCTATATTGATTTTGAAAAATAGAAAAGTTTCAATAATCCTTTCTTTAGTGCTTGCCTTATATCTTTTATAATGAGAGAGGTCACTTTTATATAGAGAGGTAAGCATACCAAGTTTTTTAATGGATGGTGGAGATTAACTTAGCACCAAGGGCTCAGATTACATGGCATTTAATTTTGGTTGGTGGGTAGTTACAATCCCAGATTCACTTTTGCCTTGTGGGAAAAAGATGAAATTACAACTTTCTAGGTCATGAGAACAAGAGGAAATGATAACTTTTTGAGTTGTCTAATGGAACAAATGACTTTTCCAATGTGTTGACTAGTCAAGAAGAGTATGTGGCACATTTTTTATGAAGGCATGTCTAGCTGGATGCCTGCTAGATCAACATTGCATGACTAGATGATTGGGATAGCTATAAACGTGTTTTGGACATTGAACTAGATTTGCTAGAACAAAAATGGAGTAGGCCTGGTCTCTTATGTCTTCTATCTCCTAGGACTCATATCCATCATCTTGGACATCATATTGACCTTTTCTTGCAGGTGCAACATCAATTTAGTTGACAAAATGATGATTTTGCATGTTCAGGTCTGCAGGGTACCTCTAGGTGTTCATCCTTCCAAGACAGCTCCAACAAGCTCCTTTGTCCTCTCAGACCTAAAATTCATAATGCTAAGAATCAATTTCATCATAACAACTCATTTTCAATCAAGACAAGTCAAAATATATCCATTTGTAGCCATGGATCACTCAAGGACAACTCAATGTCAATTTTGCTTCCTTATGACCATCTTCACAAATCCATTGGTTTTCTCATGATTTTTTGTGTTTTCCATCATTTTTGACTACCCATTTGGTATATATGATGATCTGGGATGTTTTTGTACCCAGTTGGATCCATTTGGAGACATTTATTTCATGTTTTTATAGCCTTTTTTACAAAAAAGTGAGATTTTTGGGGGTAACTGGATATTCATGTGTAGTGACATTAATTGATGCAAAAAACACTCAAAATCTACACTAATCTAAATAAAATGTTGATCATGATGTAATAAATAGATATGCAGATCAAAGTTGTCAATGAAACCCAAGTTTGCTCCCTTAAAAATGAGTTTTCTAGGCCAAATTATCAAAAAGTGGGGTTTTTGGCTCTGACTGGATATATCTAGTGGAGGTCATTTTTAGCACTGGCTTTTCTTAATGTTTGAGCAAGGATTTCACGTGTCACTAGATTTGGTCAGATTTCAGGTGCAACGTGATATACCCAGTTGGGTCGCATTTCAGCGTAGATCCTATGAGGACAACTTTTAGCGCTAACACTTAATGAACGGTTTGACCTTCGCCGACAGGGAATTTGGTGCCAACACGATATGTCCTATGAATGGCAATTTTCGTGCTTATCCTATTGTCATTACTTTTAGCGCTAAGTCCTTTATATGCATCATACCCTTTAATTGGTAGGGTTTTTTGACATCACGAGACCGACAAAGTTTTTGGGCTTTGCCAGATATATTTGGTGGATGAATTTTTTAGCGCATATCCAGTTGAAGGTAAAATCTATGCATTGTCTGGTAGAGGTGATTTTTCTCACAAACTGTAGTAAGGGTCATTTTTTCTGCCAGATTCGGTAATGCCCTAGCTGGCAGTATATTTAATTTCTTATACTTTAAATATTTTGAAATATATTTTCAGGATGATTGAGATAGGTCTTGGATCCATGGGATTTAACATGCAGATTCTAGATTTTTAAGGATCCACCAGTTTTAAGACTTAGTTAGCTTTTTAGGGTTTTAGGACATCAGACTTAGCCAATTTCAAGGTTTCAGGGACATGCATCAGGGTGAAGGCATATGGACCCCTTAGTGAAATGTCGTGGAATTTGACATTATTTTGCAACCTTAAGGCATGGAAACTAGGAATTTCAACATGATACCTCCTATAAAAGTAGTTTCAAGGACTATATCCAATGACAGGTTTTTAGAGTAAAATGTAGTAACACCCGCTTTCAATGCAAAAGGCAACAAATGGCTATTTCTTATGCACAAACCCCATCAAAACTCCTCCAAATTAATAATGAAAGACACCTAATGACTTCAAACATGCCAAATACTCAAATCTAGAACAAATCCTACATTCTAAGCACTATTTCACCTTCTCATCATCATAAGGAAGAAAGGTTGAGACTCTAAGCCAAAGCAAAAAAGGGGGTCTCCATTTAGCAAAATGGGGCATGTGTGGAAGGCACAACAAATGGTGACTCTATTGGAAAAATGCTGTAGAGTATTTCAAGGATAAATGATAGTTTTAAACCCAAAATCTCTGTGTTTCCCACTTATTAAACTAGACAACATGAAACATGATCAAAGGAGTAGAGATGACTAACTTAGCAAAACTATCCATATCTTGAAAGTCTAAGTGTGTGTAGTTGCATTTATTCCCATCCTTCTACAACCAAGATCATCAAGGCTCACTTGCATTAATCTACGTAATGATGCTCACCTTTTGAACTACCTTGGACATTGCCCCGCTGCCAGCAACCGTCTATAGCTGCGACAAGCTTGTCTCTATGATTCCCTCAAGCATTGGTCTACTGCCCATTAGGCATCCATAGCCCCTGATAGAGTTACTTGAATCTTCCAGCTTATTGAACATTTTGATAAGAAAATTATAAAGTATTGATTTAGTAGAGTATTTATTTGATGATGCATTGAGCTTAGCTCTTGATACGAGTACTAGAAAGCATCATATACCCTTGCAGCACATGATGAATATCACATGGGCTATGAATTCGTTCAACTTCACTAGGCTAGGAATCATAGTGGAAGCAAAGGTGAGCCTATGTATTTTCACTTAATGCAAGATCACCAAGATTCCTTCAGATTCTTTAGGATTATTTAAATATGTGAGAGATATTGGAATAGAAAATACTTCAAGTTAACCAAACTAATGACTCCTTTTCCATGAACAAGCATCATACCATCTAAGAGTAAAAACATAACCCATAGGAAGACTTGAGTGGAAAACCAAAGTTTTTCAAGGAAATTCTCTAGATTTCTTACCCAGAGAGAACTGTTTGTAGGACTGCACAACTGCCACCTTATTAAAGAAATGGAGAACTCCAGCAAGAAAAGAAAATATAACTAACCTAAACAACGTAAACTACTCCAACCAAAGCAACAGCTAACAACTAACAACTAAAGAAGAGCAAAAATGGAAAGTAGAAAATAAACTAAAACAAAAAATAACTAACAAAAACCTAATTGAAAACCAACAAAACCATGTACAAAGGCTTTGGGCAGCAAATATTTACACTTCCCTGTGATTTATTTCTTAGGACATGCAGAAGTAACAAGGTGTAGGTTAGTGTCCTAAGTCTAGAAAATTCATCTTTATACTCGAAAAAGTAAGGTATAGGCATATTAGGTTCATGTTCAGGACACCAGTCACATAAGATCAACAATTGGGGTAGTTCATTAGGGCCATGATCAATCTAGATGCAAGTTGTCTTACCCAAGATACCATAATCAAATCGATAATTAGAACTATTGAACTCAGTGAAGAGAGGAAAGATACAACCTGATTTGTAGTACCATCGATCAGAAATATAGGTTCATCACCTTATTGCATCATACCATTGACTTTTGCACCTTCAAGTGATTTCAGCTTGTGTTGGGTCATATCCTATGCATCAGATACCTCTGGGTCACTAAATGTTGCATCAACCTCCCAAGCAAACATAAAGTCTAGACAACTCTATTTAGGATGTTGATCATCTGGATGAACTCTGCATGAATTGGCCAAAGTAAATTCTGACATGTGCCATGAATTCCCATGCAGTAGCACATCTTTGCTCATTCTTGATACCAACTTGATGATGTGATCAAGTGATTGACATGAAAAAGCTTCCAAGAAATCACTCTGCATGACTATTTGATTTTTATTTTCAGATTGTAGATTTCTATTTCCATTTGTTATCATTGGATTAGCATGAATTAGATGAAATTATTCTTTATTGCAAGCATAGGCAGGATTAGTTTGATGAATGTATGATATACTCGAATCCACTCCATCAAGATCAGTCCTATGCTATGAAAAAATTTCCTCTATATCAGTCAGTTCTACCTTCCTACTTGAACTATACATCCATTATTTGCAGCTGCAATAGTGTTTCTCTCTTGTTATACAATTGGATTCATAATGTCAATGTTACCTTGGAGTGATGTATCATTTTGATTTCCTCTGTTTGATTCAACTTGAGACCCTATTGGAGCAACTGCATTAGCTTGATATGATTGATCATGATGATATTCTAGGCTGATGTAGTTAAGAGCCTAATCACTTTTCTCTAGACAATCTGATTGAGGCTCTGATATGTCGACTGAAACAAATTCTTCCATTACTATCCATGATTTTTCTTCATCTGAGTCACTGATTTCTTCTTGTTATTGTGTATATGTGATCTAATCAAGATGTTGTTCACACTCAGTTTCCAACTCAGAATCATCAACAATTTGAAGTGAAGGGTTGTTTTCCACTTCTGCATCAACAAACTTAGGTTTAGAACTTGATATCTATGAAGCATCTGATTGCTGATTTGGATCTTCAACATGACTATTCATAAAGTCTGGTTCATTATCTATCTTATCAACATCCTTAGTAGCAGAAATGTGACCCTATATATTGATCTGTTTATTTTCCTATGACTGAAATTAGCTTTAAACCATGCTACCAAGACAACATATCCTACAATTGGCTTGTCCAGATCTAGTGGCTAAAAACCAAGATTTAACTAGGTAGGGATCTCATATTCATTAGTTGGGTGACTTGCGGACCACATGCATTATCTGGCATCAACATCTAGATATGTATTTTGATGAACAACTTGAGGAACTTCAGTTTTCTCCATATGTAGACTATCCTTTTGACCGTGATCACTTATGAATGGTAGATTTACATCCCCTACAACCTCAACTCTTTGGGAGTTCTTAACTAAGACATGATCACTTGCATATGCATCCATTCGTGTTGCAATTCCTTGCTCTACCCTACCTAGTGTGAAAAATGGATACTATGGTGATAGTTACACCTTACTTCAGGCTTGTACACTTCAAAACTAGGAAGCAATCCCTTTATATGCAGATCTAATCTTTGGAGACAAGTTAAACAATCAACTTTGTCATGCGACTCTTCAGAATGTACACTACAGACTTGAGGTGAACTAATTTCAAGCAATATTAATGGAGGATACTTCACTCTGATCTCCCTATCTAACACTTCTTTGAAATGCAGGATGTCTACTTTGAAGTTCTCTTCATGATATGACTGCTAAGATAGTCCTCTGAAGAATGAAAGGATCTCATGATTGAAAGCCTTATGTGTATCCATTGGAGCTAAATCTCTTACATATTCAATTCATTTCAACATGTACAATAAACCAACAACTAAAAGCCTGCATCAAAATCTAGGTTCAAGCTCTCCTTCTAGCACCAATTCTGTTTATGGTGGTTTTAGCACACAACAACGTAGGTGAAATATAGGTTATCTCACCTTTCTTGAAAGGAATCTTATCCTACCAAAGACTTGCCCAAGGTTTATACAGCTAGGTCTTAGCTTGCAAGAATGACTTCAATGGAATGCTTCACCTGTACCAACAAAGGGGGACTTACAGGTAATGCAAACAAACTTTAGTGTGTTAAGGTTTGATTGCACATGACTTTGATTAGTTTTCTGATTTGGCAATGCATAAACAAACTGATATATACTTAGATTGCTACAAAATATGTGATTTGAACATACAACAAGCAATCTACCAACTTGCATTCACTAGATATGAATCCTATGACAACACTATGCAAGTTTATGAAACCTATTCTAACAGGATCTAATAAAGAAAATGCAAAAGGAAAAGGAGAGAAAAGGGATAGGGTAAAGGGATCCTATAGACAATTGTAGAAATGATCAACACACAAATAGATAGATTCCCAACAACAAACAAATCTTTTCTTAACTAGGCATCCCACAATGCTAAAAAGTTTGTGCAATCTTCTAAGGAAACATAATGATTTTCAAATTGTGGAAGATTCATCCAACACCCAATTCCTGGCATAGTCCAATGAATTAACACAATCAAACTTATATCATATAATATGTCCAAACTAACCATGCACAATGACACACAATCAACAAGCTATTAATGGTATGGACATGAAATCTATTGAATATCTGAACAATTAATCAGAAATGCAATTGAATAGCTAATTGGAAAGGTGAAGAAGAACCATGATAACCATATCCAATCAACAAAATGAACTCAAATGGTAGAGGCAAATGAAATTCTATCTGTATTGATTCAGAAAAATAGTAGAGTTTTAATAATCCTTTCTTCAGTGCTTCCCTTATATCTTTTATAATGAGAGAGGTCACCTTTATATAGAGAGGTATGTTTGATTTATGATAGACAACTGAGAGGGGGGGGGGGGTGAATCGGTTGTCCAAAACTTTCTTCCAATTAATCACTTAAATCCTTTTCTTGATTCAGCAGCATAATAATAAATCAATCATGAAAACATAATACAACAATTCAAGAGTAAAAACACATTAACACATAAGACACCAAGAGTTTTGATGTGGAAAACCCGGTTAAGGGAAAAACCATGGGGTGACTAACCCAAGATTGTATTCTCTGTTAAAAGAATAGAAAGAATAGAATGGCACATGCCAATTAGGGCTCACTGCCCGAGCACACTGCTCACAAGAGGCCCACTGCCTACAGGAGACACACTGTCTACAGAATAATAAGTATTACATACTTGAACTAAAGAATAGCATCTTCACCATGCTTGAGTCAGTTCCATTTAAGCTCAATACTTTTGCTCTGCCTTTCGCTCTGCTCCTCTCTACCACACTCTCATCTCCACAAGATACACTTGAAATGAATTTACAATCTCCTTATTTATACAAGACATCGACTTAGGCACAATCATCCAAGTCGGCATACATTTACAAAGCAAATACATAAATACAACATGACTAATTATAAAAGACTTCATGCGGATCAACACACTATTGACCACACATATCTGAGACTTCAATCTTCGTTAGGAACATGCCATTCTTCACATAACATCTCCAAAATCATCCACAAGATATGTAACTCATCCAATTGGCCAGACTTGGGAAGAGCATCATCATCTGGAAGTAATTCTTCAATTACGAGCTCAATCTTCAATATGGACCACCAACATGAACTGGAGACAGTCCAAAGACCTCCACAAGCTTTCCTAAATCATCAAAAACATCCACACTACTTCTACTTAATGAAATCATTCTCTCCTTCATCAAGAACCTCAAGAACACAGTCTGACATCACTATCATATTGAAATAGATGCTTGCGGACCTCCAGACCATGAACCAATTGAGTTGTCAATTCGCATTGATGTCCTAAACAGTCCACCAAATCCGCAGAATAAGATATTTCATTTCAGGATCTTACTGGACCTATCTATGTCACTTTGTCACTTCTAAACATCTGCTAGAACCAGTTTTATTTAAGTGGCCATAACTTATTTAGATCTTCATGTGGACCTTTGAAATCTTTACTAGATCATCTTAAAACACATATCTGCAAACCCTTTGAAGTGCATCCTCTGATCTTCATCTTAGCTGGGATCTTTACCTTACTATCTTCACTGTTCTTCTATGTTCTTGATTAGGACTAATTTTCTCAATATCCTCAGCACACAGCTCATCCAATCCTTATCATCAATGCAACAGGAGTATGTTGACATCAATGATAACACCGGTTAAGCCCATACTTGCAACAATATATCCCTTTGTCATTGATGGCAACATATGATGTGAAAAACTATTTTAACCATCAAGACAAGAACTTCTCCTCACTATCACAACTCCCCCTATCAACAACAACCATTCACATGTCTTCTCTTTCTTTCCTGCTCCCCCTTTGATCAGCAATTACTTATTTTTCACATGCCTTTTCTCCCCCTTTGAGATCAATGGAAAAGGGCACATACTTGCATTAATTCAGAATCATACCAGTTGTTCCCCCTGAGTAACATCTTCCTAAACATCAATCTAGATCACAAGATATGACTATGAGATCCACCGGACTGATGCACATCAGTGCACCTTAGTTCAGAACTGGAGGGGTAATAACCCCTAACTTCTCCCTGAGATACTCAAAAGAGTCCTTAGGCAAATATATACAGTTTGATCCTTGGAAGGCACAAACTCCAATCTGACTTCATTTTTGTTCACTTGTTCTCTCAAAAAGTGAAATTTAATGGATACATGTTTAGTCTTTGAATGTAACACCAGATTTTTTGATATGTTGATTGCACTTGAATTATCACAGAAGATTGTGATAGGTTCTTCATACTCCACTGATATCTCTTAGCATTTGCTTCATCCACAATACTTGAGTGCAGCTACTTGCTGCTGCAATATATTCTGCTTCTGCAGTGGACAGAGATATTGCCTCCTGTTTCTTGCTCAGCCAAGAAACCAATCTCTTCCCCAAAAAGAATGCTCCACCACGGGTACTTTTTCAGTCATCCACATCTCCTGTCCAATCCGCATCTGTATATGCATGAAGAGAAAAATTATGATCTCTGGGATACCACAATCCATACTCAACTGTCCCTTTTAGGTATCTAAAAATCCTCTTGATTTCCATGACATGAGATTCTCTAGGATCAACTTGGAATCTAGCAACAAGACCAACAACATTCATAATGTCAGGTTTAGTTTGAGTGAGATACAATAATCCTCCAATCATTGACCTATACTTTTTCTAATCAGCTTTAGGAGAGTCATCATCTTTGCTCAATTTACATCCAGTTGCCATGGGAGTACTCATTGGTTTTGAGTCTTCCATCCCAAATTTCTTCAACAATTCTTTCACATATTTAGTCTGAGAAATGAAGATTCCTTTCTTTGTTTGAATGATTTGCAAACCCAAGAAGAAATTCATTTCCCCAAACATGGACATTTCAAATTCACTTTTTATTTGATTTGCAAAAGTTTTGCACATACTATCTCTTCCTCCAAAAATGATATCATCTACAAATACTTCAACACTCAAGATATTTTCATGTTCAATTTTGAAGTACAAGTTACTACCAACAATACCTTTGTTGAAACCAATCTTCAAAAGATGCTTATCGAATCTTTCATACCAGGCTCTTGGGGCTTGTTTGAGTCCATACAGTGCTTTCTTCAGCTTGCAGACCATATCACCATGATCAAACAATTGGAATCCATCCGGTTGCTCAATGTATACTTCTTCTTCCAAGTCACCATTCAAGAAGGCATACTTGACATCCATCTGATATACTTTGAAATCCTTGAAGGCAACAAAGGCAAGAAATAATCTGACTACTTCAATCCTTGCTACTGGAGCAAAAGTTTCTTCAAAATCAACTCCTACTTGAGAGTAACCCTTGTAGACCAATCTGGCTTTGTTTCTGACTACTTCACCATCTTCATTTAGTTTGTTCCGGAAGACCCATTTGGTTCCAATCACATTCTTATTTTTAGGTCTAGGAACAAGATCCCAAGTGTGGTTTTTCTCAATTTGCATAAGTTCTTCCTCCATTGCTTTAGTCCAGTTTTCATCATTGCAAGCTTCATTCACTGTCTTTGGTTCAATCTTTGAAATCAGACAATACTCTTCTAAATCTTGAGCAATCTTTCTTCTTGTTTGAACACCTTTGCTTTTATCACCTATGATATGATCTTCAGAGTAATTTAGTCTTACATACATAGGAATTTTGGGAATTTCTTGCACTTTTGATTCTTGAACAGGTCCATTCAAACTTATCTCTTCTTCCTGATTCACCGAATCAGTCTGAATCTAAGTTTCAGAAGGGGCTTGGACTTCTTGAACAAAAACATCATTCTGATCATCTTCATCATATTCATAAAACTTTGAGGGTTTTTCAATACCTTCATCAACCTTCACATTTGTACTTTCTACAATCTTCCTCAATCTCTTGTTATAACACTAGTATGCTTTGCTTTGAGTAGAATTACCCAAGAATATTCCTTCATCACTTCTAGCATCAAATTTTCCTAGATCTTCATCTCTTTTAATGTAACATTTGCTACCAAAGACTCTGAAATACCTCACAGTGGGAGTGATGCCAAACCAAAGTTCATAAGGAGTCTTACCGGTATTACTTCTGATTTGTACTCGATTGAGAGTATAGACTGCAGTGCTTACAACTTCTCTCCAATAGATCTGAGGAACATTTGCTTCTAACATCATGGTTCTAGATGCTTCTTGGATGGTCTGGTTCTTTCTCTCCACTACTCCATTCTACTGTGGAGTCCTTGTAGCAAACAATTATCTCTTTATCCCATGTTTCTCATAGAAATCTATGAACTCACCGGATGTGAATTCTCCACCTCTGTCGGACCTCAGACATTTTATGTTCAAACTGGTTTCATTCTCTACCACAGCCTTGAATATTTTGAATTTTTCAAGAGCCTTAGATTTCTCTTTCAGAAAAGTCACCCACATCATCCAAGAGTGGTCATCAATTAATAACATGAAGTATCTATCACCTTGCACACTCCTGATTCTTGCCAGACCACATCTAGATTAGTATGAACTAAGTCCAATAATCCGGTAGAAGATTGTTCCTTGCTTTTGAATGAGACCCTACTTTGTTTACCCAACTGACATTTTTTGCACAAACTATTAGTAGGTTTTACCAATCTTGAAAGATCTCTTATAGCCTGAGTGTTGCTTATCTTGATGATATTATCAAAATTTACATGACACATTATCCTATGCCACAACCAACTCTGATCAATTTGAACAAATAAACAACTTTTACCAGTACCAACCAAGTGGAAGATTTTACCTTTTGTTTGAGTACTAGATGCAATCTCTGTTTTGAAACTTTCAAAGATCTTGCATTTTCCATTATTGAATCGAAGATCATAGCCTTTGTCCACCAACTATCCAACACTGGGAAGATTGTGCTTCAGACCTTCAACATACAGTACATTACTGATTTTGTTCTTTCCATCAAAAGAAATGGTTCCTCTACCTCTGATTCTACCAGCAGAATTATCACCAAATTTTACCACTCCTCCTTCATACCTTTCCAAATCTATGAACTTATTTTTTTCACCTCTCATACGGTGAGAGCATCCACTGTCAATGATCCAATCATCCTTTTCTTCAACTTGGGCAGCCAGAGCTCTTTCTACAATTTTATGATTGACAGATTCAGAGGGGATTGGATCTTCTTCCTTGATGGCAATAAACACCCAGTCACTTTTAGATTTGTTTCCTATTTTTGATTCATCATCTGTTACTCCTTCATCATCATATTCATGAACATATAAACATTTCTTTTGGAACCTTGATCTGTTAGGATTTGGCCTTGAAAATCTTTCCGGACACCTTGAGGCAAAATGACCAATCTTATTGCAGTTAAAACATTTAAAATGCAATTTCCCTTCATACTTACCAGATCCTCTTGGCAGTCTTTTTGCAATAAGGGCTTCAAGTTGAGCAGCTTTTGCTTCATCTTCTTCCAGATCTTTTCTTGCTTTTTCATACCATGATAGTTTCTTTGAAGAGTTCTCTCCTAGATCAAACATTTGTTTTCTTTTTACAGAGGCATTAGCTTTGAATGCAGATTCAGTCTTGGGGGGGCATCTCCAAACTCGGTTAATTCAAATGCAGCCAATTTACCAACCAATTGATCTCTTGTGATACCTAAAAAGGATCTGAATTCTTCAATAGTAGCAACCTTGTATTTGTAAGAATCAGGAATGGATTTGAGAACTTTGCCAACAATTTCATCTTCATCCAAGATTCCACCAGCACATCTAATGCCACAAACAAGCTCATTTACTGTTGGCATAAATGTAGTGATATTTTCATCTTCTCTCATCTTTAGGTTTTCAAAATTTCCTTTCAGACTCTGTAGCTTGGCACATTTAACATACTTGTCTCCTTCATGCAGAAGTTCCAGTTTTTGCCAAATCTCATATGCAGTTTTTAGATCAATAACATTTGTCATCTCCAAATCAGATAAGGCACTTAGAAGATCTTCTTTAGTCCGCAGATTATTTTTAGCATCTTTGATTTCATCTACAGTATGCAGACCATTCTATGGAGGATCATACTTCTTTGAAGCCATGATCCAATACTGCATTCCCATACATTACAAGTGGCATTCCATGCGACTTTTCCAAAGAGTGAAATTGGTTTCATCAAACCTCGGGCTATCCTTTTTGTAGGACAACATCCTGGATTTTTCTCAAGCGGTTAAGCTCCTTTTAGAGGAATTTGGCTCTGATACCAATTGTTAGATTTAGGACAGACAACTAAGAGAGGGGGGTGAATCAGTCATCCAAAACTTTCTTCCAATTAATCACTTAAATCCTTTTCTTGATTCAGTAGCATAATAATAAATCAATCATGAAAACATAATACAACAATTCAAGAGTAAAAACACATTAACACATAAGACACCAAGATTTTTGACGTGGAAAACTTGGTTAAGGGAAAAGCCACAGGGTGACTAACCCAAGATTATATTCTCTGTTAAAAGAATAGAAAGAATAGAATGGCACATGCCAATTAGGGCTCACCACCTGAGCACACTTCTCACAAGAGGCCCACTTCCTACAGGAGACACACTGTCTATAGAATAATAAGTATTACATACTTGAACTGAAGAATAGCATCTTCACCATGCTTGAGTCAGTTCCATTTAAGCTCAATACTTTTGCTCTGCCTTTCACTCTGCTCCTCTCTACCACACTCTCATCTCCACAAGATACACTTGAAATGACTTTACAATCTCCTTATTTATACAAGACATCGACTTAGGGACAATCATCTAAGTCAGCATACATTTATAGAGAAAATACATCAATACAACATGACTAATTATAAAAGACTTCACGTGGATCAACACACTGTCAGCCACACATATCTGAGACTTCAATCTTCCTTAGGAACATGCCATTCTTCATAGAACATCTCCAAGATTACCCATAGGATATGTAACTCATCCGGTCGGCCAGACTTGGGAAGAGTATCATCATCCAGAAGTAATTCTTCAATTACGAGCTCAATCTTCAATGTGGACCACCAACACGAACTGGACACAATCTAAAGACCTCCACAAGCTTTTCTGAATCATCAGAAACATCCACACTACTTCTACTTACTGCAATCATTCTCTCCTTCATCCAGAACCTCAAGAACACATTCTGACATCACTGTCATATTGAAATAGATTCTTACGGACCTCCAGACCACAAACCAATTGAGTTGTCAATTCACATTGACATCCTAAACACTCCACCAAATCTGCAGAACAAGATATTTCATTTCCAGATCTTACCAGACCTATCTATGTCACTCTGTCACTTCTGAACATTTGCCAGAACTAGTTTTACTTAAGTGGCCATAAGTTATTTAGATCTTCATGCAGACCTCTGAAATCTTTATTGGATCATCTTAAGACACACATCTGCAAACCCTTTGAAGTGCATCCTCTGATCTTCATCTTAGCTAGGATCTTTACCTTACTATCTTCACTGTTCTTCTCTGTTCCTGATTAGGACTAATTTTCTCAATATCCTCACACAGCTCACCCAATCCTTATCATCAATGCAACAGGAGTATGTTGACATCAATGACAACACTGGTTAAGCCCATACTTGCAACAAGGTAAGCATACCGAGTTTTTCAATTGATAGTGGAGATTAACTCAACACCAAGGGCTCAGATTACATGGCATTTAATTTTGGTTGGTGGGTAGTTACTGTCATGCCCACATTTCCCATGCGGTCACAACACGTATTCACACGTGTCATGTCCAAATGCGTCATGTGCTCATGAAACGAACTATCAAAAATTTTCTCTTACTACTCTGAAAACCCCCTTGCACACGTAGGCGTGCTTGGCGGCATACGCGAAAATAATACAGTTGTCAGCGGGGTACCAAGTACATGTGTGCACACCCGACACAAGAAAACGCATGGTTTCCTGACTTAGGTCAATCTCTCGAATTACATTTGAACAACAATCATTTTAGGTGATAGATCATTTTTAAGCAAAGCATGGTCATCTGTTCTTCTTTCCATTTTCTGGAATTTAATATTAATTTCTCCTCCTTCAAACTTAGCATTTTCAACCAAGCCCATTCATTTGCCCTCTCTTCCTTTTCTTGGAATTTAATTTTGATTGTATTTCTATCACATTCATTTTACCATTTCTCTGAAATTTAATTTTGATTATATTTCTATCTCATTCTCCTTCCCGTTGTGCAAGATCTTCTTATGTTATCCTATTTTTTTTCTTCACGTTCTTTATCAAACAGCGTTAACACTGTATCCTTTACATTATTCCTAATTTCTTGGTAAACTAGATCACTTAAACAGGGTTGGCTAACTTCACTCGACTCAGTCCCCCTAGGGTTCTATTCTAGGTTTTAGTTCAATGTTTGAATTAATTTTAATAATCAACCTTTTCCTAAACAGGATTAACGTTAGGTTAAACTTACTTAGTTCTCTTAGCCCTATTCGGAAATGCCACACATTTTCTCCTCTTTATTTTCCAAGGTTAGCTGTTCTTTCTCTTTCTCTCTATTTTTTTTTTCAATTGGACGTTTATTCTCTAAATCTATAGTTGAGTTTAAAATGACCACTCATGGAATGCCTGTGAGGGCTTGTTTGCGTTTATTTTCAGTGTCCTTTGTAAATAAAAGGATCATATTTTCCTCTTCATTTTCCTGTTAAGTAATTTGTGATAATTGTTGAAACTTCTGAGAAAACTCATACTTAAAATTAAAATATATTTACCTATGCTCTTTTTATATTATAATTATATTTCTCCTTATAAATTTAATTTATATATATATATATATATATATATCGTCATTATCTCAGTTCACTTTAATTCACAATTTCATTAATAAGTTCCTTAACTGTAAAGAGAGTATAGAATATATATATATATATATATATAGATAATTTGTTAAAACAGATTACTACCCAATAATTTATTAAAACGGAGTAATGAGTTAATTTGTTTTTTACAAATATAAACATTGTATTTATGAATTGCAACTCTAAGTTTAAGCATCTATTCAATTCGTATTATACAATATGCATAAATAAATCCCACTTTCCTTGATTTAAAATTTCTATTTCAAGTCAAATGTTTTAAACTACATATAGTTTGCCTTCAAATGAATAGTGAAAAGTGAATAATAAAAGTAAATAGTGAATAGTAAAAGTTAATAGTGAATAGTGAATAGTAAATAGTAAATAGTAAATAGTGAAAAATGAATAGTAAAAGTGAATAGTAACAGTGAATAGTGAACAGTGAAAAGTGAATAGTAAAAGTGAAAAGGTCCCCATCCTAGGAAGAGACCATCAAAGTGGCGGTAATTTCAAAAGCAATACTGCAACCCAAATTTCATTTCTTTCATGGTAGCAAAATTACAACTTTGCTTATAACAAATGTAAAATTAATATTTCCACTAAGCTTACATAGAAATAATACTTTTACAAACTTAATTAAAACATCAACTAACTCACAACTTTGCAAGTAGAAGAAGAAGGAACTAGACAATTTTAATATCCTTTTAAAAACAAATTTTCTTTTCCTCTTCTCATTTCTAAATGGTAAAACTTAATGAACAAGAAAATTACAACTATCAACCCAAGAATAGAGGATTTCCTCACAACTAAAAAAAATAACAATTTATACAACAATAGGGAGATAATTTTCTCCTTCTGGAAAATCGACAAGGAAGGAGATATTAAAAGATCAGGCTCTCCTTAAGACTTAAGGAAAATAAAATAGTTTCTAAGATCCAATAATCTTCTCTAAGCTTCACAATAAGCTCCCAGAAAACTTGCATATCACACAAGGGAAGAAACACCACACAAGTTGCTCTCCTCCCTACCATAGACCCACAAGAGGGTCACCCTCAAGCTAGGGAGATCATCCACACACCCAGGGTAGAATAAACCAAAAACCACTTCACAACAATAGAAACAAATAACACACAACACCTATGGTTTTACTCACAACACAAAAACTCAACCAAGGTGAGTTTAAAGGGTGTAGGGAAGTAGACTCACTCAACTCAAGGGTGTCATTCTTCTCAACATTTTATCACAACTTTTCTCATGGCCTCAAGCCAACAAAATTAACTTTTCTCATGGCCTCAAGCCAACCAAATAATCAAAATCCTAGGGATATCACAATTAGGCTCTCAAGCCTTATAACCATTTGCTCAAAATTCATAAAAATGCCCTCAAGGCTTCCATTTTCCAAGAACAAGAATGTACCTAAGGAGGTTCACACCTTTCCTTCCCCACACATGATGAGCATTGTCTTCCAAGTGGAAGAAGCTCTTTCAACATCCCAATAAAATTTCCCCACAATAACAAAATTTACAACACAAGCAAAATAAATAATTTTCACAGATCCTTCATGCAACAAATAGAAATACAAAGGAAAAGCCATGAAATCCAACCTTAAAAAACCCTTTAATGGATGAAGTTGATGTAGAGTTCCTCTCCAGCCTCCTCTCCAAATCTCCCTTCTAAAAAAAAACAATCTCTCTATGATCACGGGCAAGGGACAATAAATGGAGGATAGAGGTTGGCTAGAATAATTTCGGCATTATGAGGCTATGAAGAGGAGAATAGAGAAGGAATTGGGCATTATGAGGATGCTAGAAGAAGATTTCTTAAGGAAATTAGGCATGATAAGAATACAAGAATGAAGTCCCCCTGCAAGAGTGAAGTCCCCTCCTGTAAGAATGAAGTTTTATTCCCCCTAATTGCTGAGAGAAGGGTCTTATTTATAGATTTTCTAAAAAGGGAATGGAGGGTGAGGATCAAGAGTTGAGATCAAGGGCTCTCATTATTTGTGAATTTTAAATTCATAGTGGATGAATTAAAAATTCATTTTTTTTGGGAAGAGTGGATTATGACAAATTAAATTTTTAATTCCATTAGTGGAGGACAAAATAAATTAAAGATTCATTTTTGGCTAATGGAGGATATTAGTTAATTAAATATTAAGAATATTTAATTATATGTAATAAAATAACCCCACTCCTTTTTCCACTATCCCAAGTGGGATTAAAAAAAATAACCCCACAATCCCTTGGAATTAAAAAATATCCCCACTATCCCAAGTGGGATTAAAAAAATATCCTCACTATCCCAAGTGGGATTTAAAAAATAATCCCACTCATGAAGGACCACACCACTTCATGGGGACTCTCACCAAAAGTGAGGGAACAAGAAGATAAGCCCCTCCATTATTGGTGGACCATGGAGTCATTTGAAGCCTTGGTAATGGAGAAAGGATGGGCTTGAGTGTTGGTCCCACTCATCCTATCCTTCCCATGCCTCCATATTCGTCACTTAACTTCACTATGAAGTTAAGGTGACCATACGGAGGTTAACTAAGGGTTACCCAAGTCAAAGTGACCCTAGACCCATGGGGTATAACCCAGGGTCAATTTTAACTTAGTTAGGACACCCAGGGTCAAGTTAAAACACAAGAAAAGGGTCTCAAAATTTAAAATTCAAAAATAAGATAAAAATTAAAAAAAAAACAATTCTTACAACACATCATAATTCAAATTTACAAGAGGGTAGACCTAACCCATTCAACCTCATGCAAGACAATATTACAATATTACAACATTGTACCAAACACAGAGTTGATTTTGTTTCCTCGTGGAACTAGATACAAGGGATTACAACATAAGGTGTGGAATGATCTCCAGTATCTGTGGTTTTCTTAGAAATACCTGCACACTCAATCTCAAAGTTAATTCCACATATACATATCATAGCCGAAGCAAATTTAACATATTAATAAGGATGTATAACCAATCACTACCTATATCCATCTAACAACCATGTTATATAATAATCAATCATTTTATCATTTTAATCTAGAGCTAGGTGAATAATAGGATACACACTAGTCGGACAAGGGCGGGCCTTACATACTACCCCCCTAGGAAATGACTTACTCCCGGAAGTCATCAAGAGGAGGTTGGAAGCATTTTCTTGAACTTCTTTGCACCAGACAAAGTAAGTACAGAAGATAACATATGCAATAAAGAACTCTTCTCAAGAAAATAAAGCATGGTAACTAAATGTTATAAAGGCATAATCCTATTCACAAAGCACACTGCATTGATTGAAATCAACATAAGGAATTTTATCTTCATCAATCATTATCACACATGCATAAGGGATTCACACATCCTACAACCTGTTTATATAGAACATCAACTCATATACAGATGCATCAATTACAGATCTTACATCTAAACACATATTTCATTCATCCACATTACAGGAATTAACTTCACAAGGCTCACATAAAGGTTTAGGGGGATGTCATAGTCACATCATAGAACCAAGTAACCAATAACCAATGCCAAGTAACCAAAGATCCAAGAACTAGGTAGAATGATGGTCTTAGGGCCACACGAATGGGGGCTTTGCCATACATTTCCACAATGACCTACCTCTTGTTTGTATAAGGGGTTTAGCATCCAAGAGATAGCCAACATAAGAAACAAGATCACTAGGAAGGTAAGTGGATAATGACCAGCCCATACTAGTCCACACTTACCCCCATCCTCAAAAGTTTCCCACGTCTGCTTTCTTATATACACTCTAGCAGAGGTCGCTCCATCGACATGGCGAGAAGAACATCACAACACAAGACCAACACTAGGAAAATAGAAAGAACCTAGCTTAGCCAACACAGATATCCAGAAAAGCCAAGAGGAGAAGTCTCCAAAACCCAAAATAAAATAAATAAATAAATGAATAAATGCACAAAAATTCAACATTAAAACAACGTAACCATAAGAGTCACACGAAAAAGGAAGAATCAAAGATTGTGGCTAAGCTACTTTCAGACAAGATAAAATAACATGGTTGGTCCACACAAAACAAGATACAAAAGGTCACCAAACAACTAAAAGAAATGATCACAATCTAAGAAAGTGCACATTACATCACTATGTGACTAACATTAAGTCACCAATAAAGGAGGGAAACATGGTCACTACATGTGTTATGCAAACACAACCAATGCAATAACATTATGTAGGTAAGTATTATCAATGCGCCTTGATGTACTCTTACGTGGAATTTTACCCTTCTCAAAGGTAACACGTCATCAATATAGTACATCGTGCCCTTCTCAAAGGTACACGTCATCAATATAGTACGGCGTGCCCTTCTCAAAGGTACACGTCATCATTAGAATGTAAATGTCTCTAGGATACTACACATCCACTCAAATAAGATACCAAGGTAAGAATAAACCTGCACAAGTAGTATGGCCTCGAGCAAATCACATGCCCATACCAAAACATAACCAAGATCTCATGTCAAATGTCAATAGTATTGTCAAGGAAACAGAGCATGATAGGATAACACTATGGGCCTCTCAAAGGTCCATTCACTAAGGAGAAGTAGGGGGTACTTTGGCATAGGAAGGTATGGTTGGTTGGGTAATCCCAAACCAATGCCACAACATGTCACCATAGCTTCCTAAGTTCTTCCTCTCCACTACTTAACTCCACACATGGAAGGTCTCCAACTCCAAGATTGGACCTTACAGGGTGTACATACAAACAGCCACACAAGCATGAGTCCATCATACTTGTAGTTATACACTCAACCCATGGATGGATACCCAGTATCGCAAGCTCATGAGTACACTAAGCATGTACAGGATAATCACAACACATCAAACATGTTCATAACAGGTATTTACATCCACAAGGTAACACATAACACAATTCTCCTTTAATGTTCATTACTTAGTGAAGAAGGACAACTTTCATACCCCAAAGTCACATAATAATTACCATTAAGGTTCTCTAAGAAATTTACTCAAACATCAACTCAAATTAATCCATCTAGAGCATATTGGAATCCAACCATGACTTCACATTGAGAGATAAGGCAACACCCTCAAGTAAGTACACCAATTTACTAGCTATGCTTAATAGATCATAATTGAACCCAAACAACATTATTTCAACTTACAAGATGGTGACTCACAACACATCACATATCATAGAGTTAATGATATCCCATATAACACTACATATGCACTACGAAACCACCAAACATTTATCTAACACAATGTTCATAAAGTAGAGGCATATCACAAGAAGAATCTAATAGCAAGATCACGTCTCTAATTTTACTATTCTACTATGAAGCCTAAACATTTTTTCTGCACAAGATATGCATAACATGATATCAATTTCACACAAAAACAAAGTTATAAAATGCAAAATTTTAGTTTGTAGAAATACTTTACAAAAAGGGTCACCAAGCACACAAATTCCTCATTGAACAATTTAAGGACATATGTTAATTCTTAACAATTTGCCATGCATAAAACTAATTTTCACCTCTTTCTTTCTTAGTATTTTTACAAGGTAATCTAATGAAATCACACACGTAACAAATTACACTCTTAAAATTTAAAGCAAGATACACTTCATGTAATCTTTTCTAGTTATCAATCCAAAGGAAACAATGCCAATTTCTAATGATAACAAGGGTTAGGGATTCAAGAGATTATGCCATTCAACTTTATGATAAACACACGTCAAGTTCACAAGGCAAGAATAAATCATATGGGCATTAAGATGTCTCCACAAAAATACACAAGGGCGAGGAAGGGTCCAATGCAACCCTCACCACCTAGACCAACTGACTTGAGAGGAAAATCGACCAAGAAGATCACAACCACCACAAAACACAAGTGGAAGACTTCAATAATCATGTGACAAGGCCATCACGATGACAAAACAAGAGGATGGGTATTCCTCCAAGGTGAAGGTTAGTCGACAAACCACAACCTCACTCTCTCACAGCTACATGTAGTAGGACAAGGGTCAAACCATGCGCAACCTACTCCATGTCGGTCCAAACAACACGCAAACCCCAGAGCTCCCAATGTTGAAACATGGGCTTTGATACCAAATGTCATGCCCACATTTTCCATGCGGTCACAACACGTATTCACGTGTGTCATGTCCACATGCGTCATGTGGTCATGAAACGAACTATCAAAAATTTTTCCTTATTACTCTAAAAACCCCCTCGCATGCATAGGCGTGCTCGGCGGCATATGCTTAAGGTGAAAACAATACAGTTGTCGGCGGGGTACCAAGTACATGTGTGCACACCCGACACAAGAAAACACGTGGTTTCCTGACTGAGGTCAATCTCTCGAATTACATTTGAACAACTGTCGTTTTAGGTGATAGATCATTTTTCAGCAAAGCATGGTCATCTGTTCTTCTTTCCATTTTCTGGAATTTAATATTAATTTCTCCTCCTTCAGACTTAGCATTTTCAACCAAGCCCGTTCATTTGCCCTCTCTTCCTTTTCTTGGAATTTAATTTTGATTGTATTTCTATCACATTCATTTTACCGTTTCTCTAAAATTTAATTTTGATTGTATTTCTATCTCATTCTCCTTCCCGTTGTGCAAGATCTTATGTTATCCTATTTTTTTTCTTCACGTTCTTTATCAAACAGCGTTAACACTGTATCCTTTACATTATTCCTAATTTCTTGGTAAACTAGATCACTTAAACAGGGTTGGCTAACTTCACTCGACTCAGTCCCCCTAGGGTTCTGTTCTAGGTTTTAGTTCAACGTTTGAATTAATTTTAATAATCAACCTGTTCCTAAACAGGATTAACGTTAGGTTAAACTTACTTAGTTCTCTTAGCCCTGTTCGGAAATGCTGCGCATTTTCTCCTCTTTGTTTTCCAAGGTTAGCTGTTCTTTCTCTTTCTCTCTCTTTTTTTCAATTGGACATTTATTCTCTAAATCTATAGTCAAGTTTAAAATGGCCACTCATGGAATGCCTGTGAGAGCTTGTTTGCGTTTATTTTCAGTGTCCTTTGTAAATGAAAGGATCATATTTTCCTCTTCATTTTCCTGTTAAGTAACTTGTGATAATTGTTGAAACTTCTAAGAAAACTCTTACTTAAAATTAAAATATATTTACCTATGCTCTTTTTATATTATAATTATATTTCTCCTTATAAATTTAATTTAAATATATATATATATATATATATGTATATATATGTGTATATATGTATATATATGTGTATATATATATGTATATATACCACCATTATCTCAGTTCACTTTAACTCACAATTTCATTAATAAATTCCTTAACTATAAAGAGAGTATAGAATATATATATATATAAAATTTGTTAAAACAAATTACTATCCAATAATTCATTAAAAACAGAGCAATGAGTTAATTTGTTTTTTGCAAATATAAACATTGTATTTCTGAATTGTAACTCTGAGTTTAAGCATTTATTCAATTCGTATTATACAATATGCATAAATAGATCCCACTTTCCTTGATTTAAAATTTCTATTTCAAGTCAAATGTTTTAAACTACATATAATTTGCCTTCAAATGAATAGTGAAAAGTGAATAATAAAAGTAAATAGTGAATAGTGAATAGTGAATAGTAAATAGTGAAAAGTGAATAGTAAAAGTGAATAGTGACAGTGAATAGTGAATAGTGAAAAGTGAATAGTAAAAGTGAAAAGGTCCCCATCCTAGGAAGAGACCTTCAAGGTGGCAGTAATTTCAATAGCAATACTGCAACCCAAATTTCATTTCTTTCATGGTAGAAAAATTATAACTTCACTTATAACACATGTAAAATTAATATTTCCACTAAGCTTACACATAAATAATACTTTTACAAACTTAATTAAAATATCAACTAACAACTTTGCAAGTAGAAGAAGAAGGAACTAGACAATTTTAATATGCTTTTAAAAACAAATTTTCTTTTCCTCTTCTCATTTCTAAATGGTAAAACTTAATGAACAAGAAAATTACAACTATCAACCTAAGAACAGAGAATTTCCTCACAACTAAAAAAAATAACTTGTACAACAATAGGGAGATAATTTTCTCTTTTTAGAAAATTGACAAGGAAGGAGCTATTAAAAGATCAGGCTCTCCTTAAGACTTAAGGAAAATAAAATATTTTCTAAGATTCAATAATCTTCTCCAAGCTTCACAATAAGCTCCCAGAAACCCTGTATATCACACAAGGGAAGAAACACTACACAAGCTACTCTCCTCCCTACCGTAGACCCGCAAGAGGGTCACCCCCGAGCTAGGGAGATCATCCACACACCCAGAGTAGAATAGACCAAAAAACACTTCACAACAATAGAAACAAACAACACACAACACCCATGGTTTTACTCACAACACAAAAACTCAACCAAGGTGAGTTTAAAGAGGGTAGGGAAGTAGACTCACTCAACTCAAGAGTGTCGTTCTTCTCAACATTTTATCATAGCTTTTCTCATGGCCTCAAGCCAACCAAATAATTAAAATCCTAGGGATATCACAATTAGGCTCTCAAGCCTTATAACCATTTGTTCAAAATTCATAAAAATGCTCTCAAGGCTTCCATTTTCCAAGAACAAGAATATACCCGAGGAGGTTCACACCTTCCCTTCCCCACACATGATGAGCATTGTCTTCCAAGTGGAAGAAGCTCTGTCAACATCCCAATAAAATTTCTCCACAATAACAAAATTTACAACACAAGTAAAATAAATAATTTTCACACATCCTTCATGCAACAAATAGAAATACAAAGGAAAAGCCATGAAATCTAACCTTAAAAAGCCCTTTAATGGATGAAGTTGATGTAGAGTTCCTCTCCAGCCTCCTCTCCAAATCTCCCTTCTAAAAAAAAAAACAATCTCTCTATGATCACAAGCAAGGGACAATAAATAGAGGATATAGGATGGCTAGAATAATTTCGGCATTATGAGGCTACGAAGAGGAGAATAGAGAAGGAATTGGGCATTATGAGGATGCCAGAAGAAGATTTCTTAGGGAAATTGGGCATGATAAGAATGCAAGAATGAAGTCCCCCCTACAAGAATGAAGTCCCCTCCTGCAAGAATAAAGTTTTATTCCCCCTAATTGCTTAGAGAAGGGTCTTATTTATAGATTTTTTGAAAAGGGAATGGAGGGTGATGATCAAGAGTTGAGATCAAGGGCTCTCATTATTTGTGAATTTTAAATTCATAGTGGATGAATTAAAAATTTATTTTTTGGGGAAGAGTGGATTATGACAAATTGAATTTTTAATTCCATTAGTGGAGGACAAAATGAATTAAAGATTTATTTTTAGATAATGGAGGCTATTAGTTAATTAAATATTAAGAATATTTAATTATATGTAATAAGATAACCCCACTCCTTTTTCCACTATCCCAAGTGGGATTAAAAAAAATAACCCCACAATCCCGTGGAATTAAAAAATATCCCCACTATCCCAAGTGGGATTAAAAAAATATCCTCACTATCCCAAGTGGGATTTAAAAAATAATCCCACTCATGAAGGACCACACCACTTTATGGGGACTCTCACCAAAAGTGAGGGAACAAGAAGATAAGCCCCTCTATTATTGGTGGACCATGGAGTCATTTCAAGCCTTGGTAATAGAGAAAGGATGGGCTTGAGTGTTGGTCCCACTCATCCTATCCTTCCCATGCCTCCAAATTCATCACTTAACATCACTATGAAGTTAAGGTGACCATACGGAGGTTAACTAAGGGTTACCCAAGTCAAAAGTGACCCTAGACCCATGGGGTATAACTCAAGGTCAATTTTAACTTAGTTAGGATACCCAAGGTCAAGTTAAAACACAAGAAAAGGGTCTCAAAATTTAAAATTCAAAAATAAGATAAAAATTAAAAAAAAGAAAAAACAATTCTTACAACACATATCATAATTTAAATTTACAAGAGGGTAGATCTAACCCATTCAACCTCATACAAGACAATATTACAATATTACAACATTGCACCAAACACAGAGTTGATTTTGGTTCCTCGTGGAACTAGATCGGCTTCACAAGGGATTACAACATAAGGTGTGGAATGATCTTCAGTATCTGTGGTTTTGTTAGAAATACCTGAACACTGAATCTCAAAGTTAATTCCACATATACATATCATAGCCTAAGCAAATTTAACATATTAATGAGGATGTATAACCAATCACTACCTATATCCATCTGGCAACCATATTATATAATAATAAATCATTTTAATCTAGAGCTAGGTGAATAATAGGATACACACTAGTCGGACAAGGGTAGGCCTTACAGTTACAATCCCAGATTTGGTTTTGTCTTGTGGGAAAACAGATGAAATTACAACTTTCTATTTCATCAGAACAAGATGAAACAACAACGTTTTGAGTTGTCTAATGGAACAAATGACTTTTCCAATGTGTTGACTAGTCAAAAAGAGTACATGTGGCATGTTTTTGATGAAGGCATGCCCAACTAGATGCTTTCTAGATCAACATTCCATGACTGGATGACTGGGACAACTATGAACGTGTCTTGGACATTGAACTAGATCCCCAAGAGCAATAACTGAGTAGGTATGATCTCTTATGTCTTCTAGCTCATGGGACTATCCCCATCATTTTGGACATCATACTAACTTTCTCTTGCAAGTGCAGCAGTAATTTGGTTGACAAAATGATGATTCTGCATGTTCAGGTCAGCAGGGTACCTCTAGGTGTTCATCCTTCCAAGATAGCTCCAACAAGCTCCTTTGTCTTCTTAGACATACAATTCATAATGCCAAGCATCAATTTTATCATAACAACTCATTTTCAATCAAGACAAGTCAAAATATATCTATTTGCAGTCATGGATCACTCATGGACAACTCAATGTCAATGTTGCTTCCTTATGACCATCTTCACAAATCCAATGTTTTTCTCATTATTTTATGTGTTTTTGATGCAGAGGATATAGGTGTCTTACCACACTTCAGTTTGTTCAACAAATGCCCACCATGAAAGAGGACTCTTCACTATTTTATGACAATCTCAGGGTCTCCAATCCACTAGGACAACCTTCCCTGACCATTGGTTTGACACTTAAAACCATGGGGTATGTACTTCCTTCACAAACCTATTAGGATCCTTGTAGCCCTCAAAATTGGAATAGTCATGCATAACTTTTGATGGGGATCTGATTTCTACAAGACTTGACCATTTTGGACTACCCTTTTGGAAGACACATGACATATGTTAAAATGAGTACCTCATGTTTTAGACCAATTGCCTCAACTTATGATTGTCCTACTAGGCTTAGAGCCCTAATTAGGTCACTTTTACAAAGGGACCCCTACAAATGTCATTCACATAACTCAAACAACTATTGGAACACTTAAGATTCATTCCAAGACCAAGGATTTTGTGGCTTTTGGATACTTACAGTCAACTATACCTTCAAAATGCATATGTGGTTCCTTAAATGGCTTAATACATGAGGATATTAAGCCCTCCTCAACAAAACTCTACATCTACCAACTCTCCTTCTCTGCAAACACTCCAATCGACTAAAATATGAAGGAATAGATCCATCCCACTAGGCTTGTGGCACTGAGAGATAGTGGGATGGTTAAAATTCCATCATTTTGACAAAACCCTAGGTTAGGGTTTAATAGGAGAGTTTTAGAAAACCCCTTATACCTCCCTTCTACAATGATGAAAACACACCAAACCAAGTTCAAATAAGAGGTAATTCCATGCTCTATCTGATCAAGTCACAAAGAGATGAAGACAGTTCCGTACCTGTGCAGAGTACAGCCTGGAATAGTGTTTGAACTCAGAAAATGACAGTTTCCAAAGACCAGTCCAAGGAAAACAGATGTAACTCACTCCCTACTCAATGTCAAGGCCTTAAACTAGATTCAAATGAAAGTTAATTCATTATACTACCCATTCCAAATATTTAGAGATAATGATACTTCCATACTTGAAGATGATATGGATTGTTCTAACAGAAAATACAAAAAATGTAGAGAACAACAGAGAACTTGATTTCTATTGCTTGAAACTTCACCCACACACCTGCCACTGATCCATGAGGGGTGTCTTAACAAGTTTAGATCTTCCTCCATCAATTTGGGGTCGGTTGGCAATAGGAAACCACCCTCAAACTGTCCAAAGCTGTCTATTAACATTATTTTTACAATATATATTAGGGGCAGATTATAGTTTGGACAAAACTACTACCCCAAACCCCTCTAGGATCATATTCTATGCCATAATTGGCCTTCATATAACAAAGACAACATGTCTCTCCATTTTGACACTCATGGAGGATTTACCAATTTGGACTTGACTGCCTATATCCAGCTACTTGGCATCAAGGCCTTACAAAATGACTTCAATAGAATTTCTAATGGTCATAGACCTTATTACATTCTTCAAATGGTCTTCAAGACCTTATTGACATTCAAAGTAAAACATGGTAGAGAGAAACTTGGAATAGGCCTCTTGGCCCATTGGTGCCATGGGTGCTCCTACACCAGTTTTCCATCATTTTTGAATAACCATTTGGTATATATGACGATCTAGGATGTTTCTGTGACCATTTGGAGAGATTTATTTCATGTTTTTATAGCTTTTTTTGCAAAAAAGAGGGTTTTTTTAGGGTCACTGGACATTCATGTACAGTAACATTAATTGATGCAAAACACACTCAAAATTCAAACTAATTTGATAAAAATGTTGATCATGATGTAATAAATGGATATGAAGATCAAATTTGTCAATAAAACCCAAGTTTGCACCCTTAAAAATGATTTTTCTAGGCCAAATTATCAAAAAGTGGGGTTTTTGGCTCTCACTGGATATATCCAGTGGAGGTCATTTTTAGCGCTATCTTTCCTTAATGTTTCAACAGGGATTTCATGTGTCACTGGATTTGTATGGATTTCAGGTTCAACGTGATATATCCTGTTGGGTTGCATTTTAGTGCATATCCTGTGAGGTCAACTTTTAGCGTTAACACTTAATGAATGGTTTGACCTTCATCGACGGGGAATTTGGTGCCAACAGGATATGTCCTGTGAATGTCAATTTTAGCCCTTATCATGTTGTCATTACTTTTAGTGCTATCCTTTATATGCATCATACCCTTTTATTGGTGGTGTTTTTTGACATCACGGGATAGACAAATTTTTTGGGCATTGCCGGATATATCTGGTGGATGAAGTTTTTAGCACATATCCAGTGGAAGGTAAAATCAATGCAATGTCTAGTAGAGGTGATTTTTCTTGCAAACTGTAGTAAGGGTGATTTTTTCCACCAGATTTGGTAATGCCTTGGCTGGTAGTATATTTAAAAATATATTTAAGTATATGTTTGGATATTGAATTTCCTTTACATAAATATATTTTTAAATATACTATCAATATGTTTGAGATAGGTCTCAAATCCATGGGATTTAACATGCAGATTCTAGATTTTTGAGGATCCACTAGATTTTAGACTTAGTCAGTTTTTCAGGGTTTCAGGGACAGTCACGGTGAAGGCATATGGTGCCCTTGGTGAAATATTATGGAATTTGACATGATTTTGCAAACTTAAGGCATGGACACTAAGAATTTTAACATGATACCTCCTACACAAGTAGTTTCAAGGATTATATCTAGTGACATAGGTTTTTAGAGCAAAATGTAGTAACACCCACTTTCAACACAAAAGGCAATAAATGGCTATTTCTTAAGCACAAACTCAATCAAAACTCCTCCAAATAAATCATGAAAGACACCTAATGAATTTAAACATGCCAAATACTCAAATATGGAACAAATCTTGCATTCTAAGCACTATTTCACCTTCTCATCATCATAAGGAAGAAATGTTGAGACTCCAAGACAAAGCAAAAAAGGGGGTTTCCATTTGGCAAAATGGAGCATGTGTGCAAGGCATAATAGAACCAAGAATTTGAAAATTTATCTTATCCATGGAATTTGAAATAGATAGTTGGAAGGTGACAAAAAGAAACTAAGTAAAAGAATTTCAAATTTTCAAAAATTAAAAAATTAAAAAAATTATGAAATTCGGAACCCCAACTTGGTAGGGTCATTACTCCTAGCCAGCTAGTCAAAATTCAAACTTCTCAGAATCATTGGAAAGATCTCCAAGTGAGCTAGATTGATTTGTAAGCCCTACCTGCGACTATTGCTAAAAGCAATAGATGAAAATTTTGACCCTAAATTCTACTCCGAAGGCCTCCAAAAATGTGATTTAGTGAGATGTAGAAAATTTTGAAAAACAATACTAAAAATACTAAAAACTTAGTTGCCTATGTAGATGCCACCCTAGTGCTCTTGGATCTCTGTGGGATCATTACATCCCCTTAAGAAGAAATGATCCCCATTGCACCTATGTGTTGTAGCAGATGAGGAAATTGATTCTTAATCTAGTCCCTAGTGAACCATTTGCCTTGATGGGGGAATTGTCCTTCTTGTACCACCCATTAAAGATGGATCTGTTGCTTCTTTAGTGTTTTGATCAGAACATCAGTAATTTGATCACATGTGAGAGGGGTAATAGTGTTAGGATTCAACTCTATTCTACTAATGTATTCTGCAACTTTTGAGATGTCTAACAATGGTGGAAAATATGGACGCAACAACTCAACATTGAAAACAAGATGCAGTCTAAGAAAAGATGGCAGATTGAGTTCAAAAGCATTCTCACCAACTAGATTGAGAATGGTGTATGGCCCATAATGAATGGGACAGAGTTTCCTATGTGGCCCTTGAAATCTTTCTTTTTGGAGGTGAAGCCAAACCTTGTACCCAACCTAAAACTGGTGAGGTGTATGATCCTGATCATGTCTGTCCTTGTATTTTTGATTACTGTGTTGGAGTATCTCATGAACTTGCTACTGAATATGGCATATCTTCTCAACAAACTTAGCTACTCTATCTACTTCCTTCTCTAAATGTGTTGATAGGTCACTCAACATGGTTGGTAATGCCACATCAATTAGAGCCAATGGTTGGTACACAAGACATACATCAAATGGACTATGCCTTGTGGAACCATACAATGCACGATTGTAGCTATGTTGTACATATGGAAAAATTTCATCCCAAGTGTGAGGATATTTGGAATGATACATCCACAAAATGTGAATGATCATTCAATTCACTACCTCAGTTTTCCCATTTGTTTATGGGTGGAAGGCAGTAGATTTATTGACTTTGTGTCAATCAAGGCCCAGAGTGCTGACCAAAAATTTGTAAGAAATCTACCATCCCTATTAGATATGATACTTTGTGGCAAACCAAAGTGTATCCAAACATTCTCAAAGAAAATTTTGGTAGTTTCTTCCATAGAGACTCCCTTCTTGCAAGCCACCATGACAACCATTTTTGAAAATATGTCTACCACCACATACACACAATCATGCCCAGATTTTGTATAAGAGAGGCTAGACATGAAATCTATCAAAATTGAATGCCAAGGTTTATCAGGGATTGGATTAGGTGTATGCAATCCTTGCTTATAGTTAGCAGGCTTTGCAATGGCATAAGCAGTACAAGCTCAGATGTATAGAGTGACATCATGTTTCAATCTAGGCCAATAAAAATACCTCTAAAGTACAACAATGGTCTTCTCCATCCTAAAGTGTCCTACAACATGACTGTAGTGTGCCTCCCATACCATCTTCTATCACTCCCTAGTTGGAACACATATGCACCCCATGTGACAGAGAATCCCATCCTACAAGTAGAAATCAGGGACTTGTTTATCCTCTGCTAGTCTGTTGTAGATGTTTGAAAAATCAAGATCTGTGCCATACAACTGAGGCCAATCTACTGTGTGGTGGCCACAAGAATCCAATACCACTATTAGGGCTATGATCAGAGGTCTACTCAAGCAGTCTATAAATTTGTTATTACTTCCCTTCTTGTGGTAGATATTGAGGTGAGATTTTTGGTAGTAGACAAACCATCTTTTATGCCTATCATTCAATAGCTTCCCTTGTGTCTATAGGAATTGTAGAGGTTTGTGGTCTGTGTGGATGATAGTCTCTTTTCCCAGAATGTAGTGTCTCCATTATTTGTAGGCCTACACAATGGCATATAATACCTTATCATATGTGGGATACTTGTGCACTGTGTTAGAGAAAGTCTCGCTCTAGTAGGCGATTGGATGCCCATGTTGCATGAGCACTACTCCTACTGCATAGTTTGAAGCATATGTTTCAATTTGAAAAAAAATGTTGCAAATCTGGGAGTACTAATACTAGGGCAGAGTATAACCTCCTCTTCATCTCCATGAATTCTTTTTGTTGTGCCTATGTCCAGTAGAATATTTCTCTTGCTCCTCCCCTAAGTGCCTAATTGATAGGCCATGCCAAGTGTGAAAAACCAAGCACAAACCTCTAGTAGAAATTGGCTAGATCCAAAAAACTATGAAGTTTTATGAGGTTTTTGGGAGATGACCAATCTTTGAGAACTTGTATCTTTTCAGGCTCCACACGAACACCCATTCTATCAACAATGTATCTCAAATACTGAATACTCTCCATACCAAAGGAACACTTATCTCTATTAGCATAGAGTTTGTGTTATCACAAGGTTGAAATTACTTGTTAAACATGTTGCAAATGGTCATTCCATGCTTTTCTAAAAATGAGTATGTCATCCAAATAGATGACAATGAAAGAACTAGTGAATGGTCTGAGGACATCATCCATCAGTCTCAGGAAAGTGATAGGAGCATTGGTCAGGCTAAAAGGCATGACTATCCACTCAAACAACCCTTCCTTGGATTTGAAAGCTATCTTCCACACATCTGATGGCTCAATTGGAACTTGGTGGTATCCAAATTTCAAGTCAATTTTGGTGAAAAATTTAGCCCCTCGAGTTGGTCCAACAAATCATCAATGCGAAAAATTGGATATTGGTTCTTTACAATAATTTTGTTGATAACTCAATAATCAATACAAAGTCACCACGTCCCCTCCTTTTTGGCCAAAACAATTGGACTTCCACATGATGAGGCACTTGGACAAATGTGTCCCTTTTTAATCAATTCTTGAATTTGTTGCTTGATTTCCTCATTCTCCAAAACTGAGCATCTATATAGTGGCCCATTTGGTAATGGTGACCCTAGAATTAGATCTATTCAATGCTTGACTTGACAGTGCAGTGGTACCCCTGTTGGTGAATTGAATACATCTTGATATGTTGACAATATCTAATTCATCTATTTATGTTTAGTTGTAGTAGTGGTAACTTTGGTATGACTATTGGCTACAACTGATGTTACCTCCTTAGGTCAGACCATTAGTAGGACAAATTTTCCAGTGTGAGCAATCAAATGTTTACATTTTTTTGTAGTAATCAAAGATATTGGTTCTACAGGACTTACCTCAAGTATTCGATATTTCTTTTCACTTAGCTTGATGATGACACCGCGTGGTCTAGACTCATAGACTCCATGGCACTTGTACATGTATGGTTCTCCCAACAATACATCACATACATCTAAAGGTGCCACATCACATATCACTTCATCCTTTGATGGCTTGATGGAATAAGGTAAGCGACACTGTTTATTTAGCTAAATGTTTTGCTCTTGAATTACCCATCCCATTTAATATTATTGTGGATGTGGTGTGGTCTGTAGATTCAATCTCTTAATAGTCTCAACAAAAATCAAATTCTTTTGGCTTCCGCTATTAATAATGAAATGAAGAGCATTTCCATTTACCCACATCTGTGAATGGAATAAGCACTCCTCATCTTCACGGGGCATGATTTCAGCAGTGGCAATTGTGGCATATGGGTCAAACTCAATTATTTGATTGCCATCCTTTTGCTCAAAAAGGTCTGTAGGCAACACATCAAGTTTAGTCTCTACTTGATATATTTTTGTCATCAAAGTCTTTGTGGCTCGGCAGTCCTTAGTGTTATGTCCGGGGATTTTATGGAATTCATACCACATATTTTTATTACCCCTATTTGTTGTTGATGATGTTTGTGAGGATAATTCCTTGGTTGTCTATTTTCCACAAAATTTGCTACCAACTTCTCTCTTGGATTTATTGTTTGAGAAATAATCCTTCTTCCCCTTTTGTTTGAATTTTTCTTCTATCTTCACTGCATATTTGAAGGCAGTTCCCAAGGTCTCAATATGTAGGAAATCCATCTCTTTCTGGATATATCGACGAAGCCCATTGTGATACTTCAAGACTTGATGTTTTTCTCTATCAATGATTCCCAACTTTGTTGAAAGTGCATGGAATGTATTGGTATAATCTTGAATAGATTGGTCCTTCTTTTGTTGAAGTAATTGCCATTATATGTATTTCTCCTCATATGAATCTTCATGGTAGTATTCCTCCTTGATGTATTCTACGAATTCTCCTAATGTGGAATTTTCATCCATCATCACATCGAATTCTTGGCTGTCAGGGCTATTCCTAGATAGCAATCTATTCTCCCAAGATTGTTTCACATGTTGTTCAGCTTTGAGGAGGGAAAAGGTTATTTTCTCAGCATCTAAGAAGTGATTTATAGAAAAATATTTCTCTAGTTTTGATAGCTAATCATCAAAAACATCTTGCATAAATTTTCCCTCAAAATTTGGGATGTCAAAATTTACTTGTACCTTAAAAGAGGTGTGACCATCAAATGGTTGTCCAGCTGTGTTTTGTTGCTGATTACTATGATTTTTTTGGAGCTTTCGAGAGAATTGACTCATCATCTCCTCACATTACTTTGCTAATGCCTCCTGTACCATCACCTTGAAAGGGTCAGATGCATCTCCTTGTTCTTCCATCTTCATTCGTGTGTCTCAAAGGTAAATAATCTAATGGGTCTCATGTCTGCAATCCCAATCTTTGATAACCTAACCATGTGTGATGTGGCATATAAGAGTGAACAGATCTGATACCACTGATGTAAATTTAGTTGAGAATTCAGAGAACAATACCTAGCGCTGAGCCTGTGGTATTGCGAAAATCTATAATAACTCAATGTGCAAAACTCGTGGAGAGTTACAGGACACCAAAGAGAGATTTATTTTCATCAAAAATGAGTTTATATACAATGAACTAAGAATTTGAAAAGTCACCTTATCCATGGAATTTGAAATGGATAGTTGGAAGGTGACAAAAAGCAGTTCTAACTAATAAAATTTCTAAATTTCTAAATTTTAGATTTTCAAAAAATTATGAAATTTAGAAGCCCAACTAGTCATAACTCCTAGCTAGCTAGTCAGAATTCAAACTTCTCAGAATCATTGGAAAGATCTCCAAGAGAGCTAGATTGAGTTGCATTGAGCCTTGCCTGTGACTACTTCTCAAAGTAATCGATCAAAGTCTTGACCTCAAATTCCACTTCGAAGGCCTCTATAAATGTGATTTAGTGAGATATAGAAAATTTTGAAAAAAATACTGAAAATACTAAAAACTTAGTTACCTATATAGATGCCACCCTAGTGCTCCTAGATCTCTATGGGATGATTTAACAAGAAAACATTCTCTTCTAAATTTAGACTTATAATGCCAAAAAGGAAGTCTCACAAAGATTGAACATCAAGATTTTAGACATGAACTACTAGAGCATATCGATGATTTTAGCAAATCCCGCTTTCTAGTTTTAGAGTTTTTCCTCCTTCCAACCACAGAGCTTCTCCCTTTTCTCTTTCCCATCACTTTATTTCCTCCATATACATTTTATTTAACTCCTTGTTCCTTTATCTATTCATGAGATATCTCAACAGAATCCCCATTTCCTTCTTCACATTCATTCCCCATTATGCCCATCTCTCTTCCCACTCAAGTCGTGGCTTTCAATAAAAAAAATGTGGAAAAAAATCCATTTAAGTCATAGTAATTACTCTATTTATGCATTAATTACAAGTTTAGTGCTCTTTAAGTCCACGTTGCGGAGCTTCATTCGAGCACATCCAAAAGAATTCTCATAAATTTAATATAATACTACATTTGTAATTCAAATATGAACCTATTGAATTACTTCATTGAGAACAATTGTAGAAAGATATGATTAGCCAAATCAACAAGATGTAAAAGAAAACATATTCATTTTCCAACTTGGTAAAATGAACTAATCATTTTATCAAAAATAGTCACAAAGATGCATATATAGAACAATTATCATTTTCAATACAAGAAAGTATTTAAATGCATGAAACACAATGCAAATCTTATGCATATGTATGTGTATCCTATAGGCATACTATGTCATCCATTCACCAAAATCCCATTCTCTCTCTGGTGATACTCTCCCTCTGTACTAGGAGGGTAGGAATTGTTTTTCCTACATCCACCTCATTTCAAAACAAAGTAGTTAGTCCATAACCACAACAATATAATTATGAAACAATTTAATAAGATAAACATTTACCTTTATTAAAAACCATGTTCTTTTCTGCATAAGATAATTAAAATAGATTCATCTAACCATTTCAATTTCTAAGTATTATTTAATAGTCATAAATATACAATAAACTATTATGTTGTTGTTGTGCATTTATGTACCAAAAAAACATAAATATATAATAAACTAGTAAAATGCATTTGATCATGGATTCTATTCCTTGATAATAATCAATCTTTATAATAAATGATGTGTAGACATCAATGCAAGCAAGAAGACAAATTTCTTCATCGGTGTTTGTAGTGCCCCCTCGTCATTGGCTTGTGATAGTGGTAGTTCTGCATTGCTCTCTGTCAATCGGAGACAATTGTTAGTCGTTCATTGCATTGATTCAGTTCTGAGACATTTGATTAGTAGGTTATGATTTATGTTTATTTTGATCTAGATGAAATATGTTTGACTGATATAATTAGACATGTGTTATAAGTTTATGGTGGCACTACTATTATTCCAATTATGATGCATCATCATGTGTCATTTGATTTGTGGTATTTGAATTTAGATAAAAGTTGTTATGATATTGTTCAAGAGTGGGACGGTGTAGTATTACTCGCTTCGAGTACCCTACTACACCGCGATTCTCTGACTCTGTGTGTAGACATATATGAACTTGATCGTATACAACCTGTTGATAACTGAGAGGGGGGGGTGAATTAGTTATCCTAATTATTTCCCTTTTTGAACTTTCTTATTAATTGATGCAACATTGAATCAAACACAAAAACATTACCATGAAATAAGAAACACATAACACAGTATTTTTGACGTGGAAACCCTGTTAAGGGAGAAAACCACGGGGTGATTAACCCAAAATTATTCTCTGTTAGAAGAATAGGAGATTACAAAAAATGGCACTTGCCAATTAGGGCTCACTGCCCGAGCACACTGCTCACAAGAGGCCCACTGCCTACAAGAAGACACACTGTCTACAAAGTGATAAGAATCACAGTCTTGAACTGATTGAACGCATTTGCATATGCTGGAGTTCAGTTCCGGTTAGGCTCAATATACTGATCTGCTGCACTTCATCTTTCCTCTGTTCTTTATTCTGCTATCTTTCACATACCGGATCCTTTTTGCTACTTCTGCTCTGTTTTGGACTTATTCGCATATATCTTCACACCATCACACCCTTCACAACTAAATCCATCCTCTATATATATCCGCACAAGTAATTTCATCACCTTTTTAGTCGGCATCCGGAACAGTCTAGTTTCTTACAAACTCTTGTTCTGTCGGCTGAATCCTTCCTCACCAAGCAATGCGGATCAAGCATATACTTGTAGATATCATTAATCATGTCGGCCAAACATGATTCATGCCTTCACAACCTCTATCATCAATAGTAACACATCCGGAAAGTAGTCTGATACTCTGTCAGTCAGTTCTTCCTCTGTTTTCACTGTCTCTCAGGAATCCGGTACTCAATTGTTCATATCTTTTTCCTTGTCCATCACCGGAGGCTAAATCCTTGGAATATACCACTCAAGGTAGTCCTCTTGACTTCCCCAAATCTGCATTGCACCAAGACACTTCCTCTGAGAGATCCGGATCAATCTGTCGGACCTTGCCACATGCTCTGTTCTTGTTCACCGGGCCACAACAATCTTTATTCTGACTTCCGGTAGAGACACATTATGACTTGCGGATATGTGGGATGACCTTTGTTGCCATCAATGACAACAACCATGAATCCATATAGTGTCTCTTGCCAACAATCTCCCCCTTTGGCATTGATGGCAACACTTAGTGAAAAATGACTAAGTGTTTTCACTATGCTCCCCCTTTGCTGATGCTCTGTCTTTATATACAATTTCCGGAACTCCCCCTTAGTTGGATTCCTCATTTTTCACTGCTCCTCACTCCCCCTTTGACATCAATGGCAAAGGGTAGGGTCCGCACACCAAAATTTTCAAAAATTTTCTATACATAGCCGCATATTTACATACTCACATATACTGAAGAATGTCTGCAAAGGATGTTTGCAATTGGATCATTTCTGTAGCCCAACTTTGCTTCATTCTATCCAAAATTGAAATGTGACCACTCAACAAAAATGCAAAAGCTTCTGCCCGCTTGAGATCTGTCGGATCTTTTGTTTGGGCGGTGGTCTGAGCATCACTGATGGCCTCATGCATAGTTTCCAACTTAGGGATTATAATCCTTCTAAGTTCTCCCATCCGGTTAGTGATATTCTTCCTTTCCTTCTCAAGATTCTTTATTTCATTCAAGACTGCAATAGTCTGACATTCTTGATTTATTATGGAGGAAGAGAGAGGATCAAAACTCTGAGATAAGCTTTGTAGCTTGTCCTGTTCCTCTTTTATTTTCTTATCAATTGCTGCTGTTGCCTTTGGCCAGGATATACAAAATTTGTAGATGTCACCGCCATCCTTAAGAGCATTCTCTAAGCTCTTTATTCCAATGCTCACAATCTTCCTATCTTTAGAGATTAATTCTAATACTTCTGAAAATCTTTTATCAAAAATTCCTTCCGGACCTTTTCTTCAGCTGATTTTTCTAGAGAATCAAAATGTGTATCAACACTACTGACTAAGGTTTTTAGATTACCAGAAGAGGAGGCTGTCGGATCTATCTGGATTGATGGCATAATCTTTACAAGTACTCCGGAAGCAGCCTCTATCAACTCACAGTCTTCCATATGAGACTTCAGGAGTTTTTCATTTGCCTTGGCATTTGCAAATGAAGCTATCTTCATTGTTTGTACCGGAGAGAGAGAGTCAAAGTCGAATGGGCCTTTTAGAAGCTCCGGTTCATCAATCTCTAAAGTTTCTTTGCTCAAAAATTGTTGAACAGTTTGTGCAGTGTCTCTTGCCGGAGACAGATGTTTCTTTTCTTCTGCAGTCTTGGAACTGTCAACCTCTTTATCTTTCACCCCTGCTTCCTTCTCCTGTAATTGCTCTTCTTCTTTGGATCCGGAGACTGTAGGGGAAACCGGAGGAGAGATGCTTGTATGTTCAGGGCCCACTTCTTCCGGAACAGATGATTCCAAATCCGCAGCTGTTTCTGCACCTAAGTCCTCTACAACAGGAAGATTGAACCTTTTGAAGGCCTTCCGGAGGATCTCTTCTGTCTCTTGGGCCACTTTGTCAGTCTCACCAAGCATGAGTTGATTCATCCTGGGTTTACTTCTGAACTCATCTTTGCAGTCCTTGAAGATTATGTTCATTGTCTTGGGATCAATTTGAGGATATAGCTGAATAGCTATCTGCTCCCGGATCTCAAGATCTTTTGCATGAGCATTGTTCTTTCTTACTTCCAATTCCTTTTCTAGGCTTTTAGGAATAAGAGATATGATCTCAATGAAAGCCTTATTATATATGTTAAGATATTTGACTGTGGCTTCCTGCAGAGTCTTTTGGTCGGCCTCACTGAAGTCATCATAAGATTCAGTCATTGGTTGAAGGTTTCCATCCACCGTGACCGACTTGATTACATTCTCTAGAGACAGAGTGGGCTTTTCAACAGATACCTCTGCCATTTCATCCTTGTCTTGTCCTGAGGAGGGTTTACCGGATCCTTTCTTCTTCTGCTTCTTTATTTCTCTTACTCCCTCATCTGACTCTGTTTCTTCTTCATCCTTTTGGCTTTTATAAGCCCTTGTGGCTTTTGTCTTGGATCTTTTACCGGATGCCTGGACTTCCGGTTTTGAACTTTTGGTTGAGGGAGGTGCAGATCTTTTTGATGATCTGGTCCGGGTGGGAGTTTCAACCGGAACACTTTCTTTACTTTTCTCTTCTTCCTCAGCCTTCCTCCTCTTTTCCCGGCTGGCATCAAGTGCCTCTTTTGAGATGCCTAGGCCTTGAGCAATATGCTCAACTTCTTTTCTTACCTTCCTCTTTATCTCCGGTTCCCTGAGTTCTACATGTAACTTTACACTCAGTTCCTCAAAGGTTCCAAACCTTTCTGCCTTAGGATCTTTGGGCTGGCTTAGCATGTGTTGAACATGCAGCTCTACTATCTATTCATCCACTTCATACCCCATAGGCATGATCCAGACAGTCCTTGGCTCCACTGCCTCCATCAGACACTGATCTGTTTCTACCATGAAGCATACTGTGTCTTTGTATTTTTCAACAAGGGATTGGGGTATTCTTTCCCTTGCATGCATCATGCTTTGGAAGTTCTTGAAGTAACCCCATAGAGCTGTATTTCTTGCTTTTGCATCCCCAAGTCCATGCAAATAGTCTCTGATTTGAATGGCAACCGGTCTGTCATTCTGCCATATCCATCCACTGGATCCGGGAAGCTCATTCATGTAGTAAAAGAAGAGACACAGGATCAGATTGCCATATTTGAAGGAGTTTTTCTTGTCCTTCTTAATCTTCTGCAGATTTTCAAAGAGTTGGTTTACTAGAAGCTCGCACAAGTCATAGTCTGCATTCTCCTTTAACATCTGATAGGCTGTGTAGATTGCAGTTCCCGGTACTGAATTTTCCCTACTGGAGTGATAGATTTTGTAACCAATTATCATAGCTGCAAATTTGACATCCGGTTCAATGATGTCATCAACTGTCATAGCTCTCTTGTCAAACTTGGATCCGGTTGCATCACTGACTGTCTGATTTTTGACAGATTTGAGAACAGGTAATCCATCGGATGAGTGCAGACCGGTTACAGCCCTAATTGCGTCCTTGGTGATCTTGAAGGGCTTGTTCAACCATAGGAAGTTGTCATGTACTCTACTTAGTACATACCGGACCCATTCATCTTCTTCAAAACAGGGGAAATGAATGCACTGTGCAAAGTGTTTGTCCTGGATGGCTTTATACTGAGGTTTGATCTCAAAGGAGTCATCTATCAATTGTTTGTGATAGATATCCATTAGTTTTGATTCTCCAAAGTCTTCAAGATTCGCATGGATGTAAACCCTAATATCTTCCGTATGCAATACACCATGAGGAACACTAGAGAAGGCTCCTAGTGGATCTACCTCCAATGATTTGTAAGGATGTTTCTTGAATGAGGGGCGAGGTCTATCAGAGATCTTAACTATGTTTGGAGTAGCCATTCTTCAAAGATTTGCAGTGAGGTAATGAAAAACGGAGAATACCTTATGTGCCTTCGACTTGCACGGAGTGATTGGATTGATTTCTTTATGCAATGACTTCGACAGGAGATCCTTGGTGTGCTTTATGAATCTTGTTGCAGAGCTCCACTATTCGCTTCTTCTTGAGTGCAGAATGAGCAAATGACTTTTGAGAAATCCCTTATATTGCTCCGCGAACCCTAATATCTATCTGCAATAAATGCTTCACCTACATTATTCCGGTTTGCCTTGTCTGGATAGCTTGGAGTATCCCGGATTAGTCCTGATCTGTGAATATCATCCGGATCTTTCAATCATGAATAAATCGAGGTAACATATTACAAGAACATCCCAAGCATTCTATCCAAACCGCATAACAAGATAGTGCACTTCCGGATCTCTCCGGACCTTTTTGTAATCATTTGTCATACCAGAGCATCTCCCTGAACAGGTCTTATTTGATCGATCACAGCTTCTTCATAACTCCATGCGGACCTCTGAAATCTTGACTGAAGCATCTCAAGACTCATATCTGCAAACCCTTTAATCCACATCTTGTGCCACATCCGGCACCACTTGTTTGGCTGGGGGAACAGGATTTTCTTTGAGTCTCCCCCTGAGCCTGAGCTCACTTTTTAATTTCCGGAAGAAATATCAGCACCAGAGTCTGGTGCGGATCCAACCTCTACATTCTCTGAACTTTTCTTTACCCAAATCTTGCTCATCTGATTCCTAACTTCATCCGCATTCATCTTTTGTTTACCCTTGTCTTGATTCTGATTATACACCGGACCTCTTTTGTCCTGATTCTTGTTTCTGCAGACTTTAGCATTATGACCGGACCTATTGCAGATTTGGCAAATAACATTTCTTTGCATATTTGACTGATATCCTCTTGATCTGCATTGATTAGCCATATGACCTACTCTATTGCATGTGAAGCATCTACCTTTGAATGATTTGTTTACTTGCATAATTCTGCATTCATGGGATTTGTGTCCATACCTTTTGCAGTTGAAGCACTGTCCGGAGAAGGATGAATTAATCTGATTCATTCTCATTCTGCACTGATTAACTTTGTGACCAAAGTGGTTGCATCTGTGGCAGTATCCATTGAAGGATGGATATCTTTGAGCATTTGGCTGTCTTACCGGAGGTCTTCTAGGCCTGCTCCTTGGATTTTCTGATCCAAGATTCTTCTGACCGGATCCGGAGCTTTCTCCTTTCTCATATCCCAAACCATACTTATCATCTGTCCTCTTTTGACTTCCAAGAAGAACTTCAAGTTGGGCAGAACTTATCTTGAATTTCTCTTTATATTCATTTGCTGTTTGAAGGTCTCTTTTGAGAGAGGCAATTTGATCCTCAAGTTTTTCTTCATTATCTTTGGCATCTTCAAGATCAGATTCAAGATGTCTGATAATCCTGTCCATCTGGTGGCATTCTTCTGATTTTTCTTTAAGAGATTGTCTTAGATTGTCTTCAGCCTTTCTTTTTTCTTCAATCTCTTGAGTAAACTTTATAGTTCCTGATTCCATTTCATGTCTTAACATAATGACTTCTTTTGATAACTTTTCACATAACTTGGTTTGCTCAGTCAATTCTTCATTTGTATTGCTTTCTTCACTTTGTCTTGCCAACTGTTGGAGCAGCTCCTTTCTCTTTTTCATAGAGAGACTTAATTTGTCTTTTAATTCTCTCATGAATTCATCAGCCTGTTTGAGTCTTTCCTTTAATTCACTGACTTCAGAATTTGACTGTTCAAGATCCTCAAGAGCAGTCTTGAGTTGCTCCCTTAAACCATATGCATCCATTTGAACTCCCAGATCTTCCTCAAGCTGTTAGGCTCTATTAGGAGGAACTTGGCTCTGATACCAATTGTTGATAACTGAGAGGGGGGGGGGTGAATCAGTTATCCTAATTATTTCCCTTTTTGAACTTTCTTATTAATTGATGCAGCATTGAATCAAACACAAAAACATTACCATGAAATAAGAAACACATAACACAGTATTTTTGACGTGGAAACCCTGTTAAGGGAGAAAACCACGGGGTGATTAACCCAAAATTATTCTCTGTTAGAAGAATAGGAGATTACAAAAAATGGCACTTGCCAATTAGGGCTAACTGCCCGAGCACACTGCTCACAAGAGGCCCACTGCCTACAAGAAGACACACTGTCTACAAAGTGATAAGAATCACAGTCTTGAACTGATTGAACGCATCTACATATGCTGGAGTTCAGTTCCGGTTAGGCTCAGTATACTGATCTGCTGCACTTCATCTTTCCTCTGTTCTTTATTCTGCTATCTTTCACATACCGGATCCTTTTTGCTACTTCTGCTCTGTTCTAGACTTATTCGCATATATCTTCACACCATCACACCCTTCACAACTAAATCCATCCTCTATATATATCCGCACAAGTAATTTCATCACCTTTTTAGTCGGCATCCGGAACAGTCTAGTTTCTTACAAACTCTTGTTCTGTCGGCTGAATCCTTCCTCACCAAGCAATGCAGATCAAGCATATACTTGTAGATATCATTAATCATGTCGGCCAAACATGATTCATGCCTTCACAACCTCTATCATCAATAGTAACACATCCGGAAAGTAGTCTGATACTCTGTCAGTCAGTTCTTCCTCTGTTTTCACTGTCTCTCAGGAATCCGGTACTCAACTGTTCATATCTTTTTCCTTGTCCATCACCGGAGACTAAATCCTTGGAATATACCACTCAAGGTAGTCCTCTTGACTTCCCCAAATCCACACTGCACCAAGACACTTCCTCTGAGAGATCCGGATCAATCTGTCGGACCTTGCCACATGCTCTGTTCTTGTTCACCGGACCACAACAATCTTTATTCTGACTTCCGGTAGAGACACATTATGACTTGCGGATATGTGGGATGACCTTTGTTGCCATCAATGACAACAACCATGAATCCATATAGTGTCTCTTGCCAACACAACCAACTGTTTGAATGCAGGCTGCAGGTACCGAACCTCAACTTCACCTGATATAGTAGGTTGAGTAGGTTCTTATACCAATGGGTATCAGTGATGGGAGATAACACAAGGTCTATTCCATTAGGTCGGTCCTTGTCCTTGTGATGATCTTTAGTCGTGCTGTGTCACTTGGTCCTTGCCTTTTTATGTTTGGTTATCTTGTGTCTTGGAGTATCATTGCGTTGTGTTAATTTTGCCCTTGTGTAGTTGGAAAATACTTTGATGATTTATTATTAATTAATGATGCTTCTATTATGTTTTAATAATTGGTTTAGCTTGAAGCTTGATTGACACCTTGGTTAAATTATATAATAGCCTAGAATTAAATTATCTGCTTCCAAGAGTATTTATGTTATAAGTTGTAGCTACGGGTAGTTAGTATATATTTGGGTTAAGAATAATTTTTGGTAAGAGAAATTAATGCCTTGAGTTGTCAATTTTGAAATTGGAAGATTTGGGATCTCTTTTTATAGCAATTTTTTGAATTTCTCGGAGGAGTGGGATGTTGGATAACGGATGCATGTCTGCATTAATCTTATGAGTTGAACCATTTTTATATGGGGAAAATTTTGTTGGTAAGGGAGTTGGAAAGAGCACAGAGATATTGGGAAGAAGAACAGAGAATTTGGTTGCAAGAGTTGGAGAAAGTTTGAGGTGGGACTGATTTTCAGGTATGTGATTTGTCTCTCTCTATGAATTTACAATTGTTGTAGCTGGTAAGTTACATTTGCAGCATGTTCTATGTGTGAAACTAGCATGTCCTGTGTGTGAAACTTGCATGTAACTTGGAATTAATTAGAATTTAAATTATCCTTGTGTGCCCTGTGAGGTCGAATGTTGCTCCAATCTATGTAGATTCCTCCAAGATGGATTCTTTTGGTTTAGCCTTTGTCTTAATCCTTTTGAAATCATTAGCTCAATCATATGTAACCCTACATTGTGATCTCAATCCTATAAAATAGATGACTCAGTGTTAAGCTTTTATCAAACTCTTGTCCCTGTCATTTTTGCATTTTTATCTCACATTTCTATCTCTCTAATAGAGGTGAAATGCATTGTAAGAAGTGGTTTGGTCTTCACATATATTTTCCTTGGCAACTTGTTAGTGCTTGCAACCACTGATTTGGTTCTCATATTATTCATGTTTCCTTTTTACCTCGGATGCCTTGCTTTTATTTGTGTAACCCTGATGAAGATCTTGTGCCTCCAACACTACTTCCTCTAGAAAGTTACCCTACAAGCATGTCTAGGAATTTGACCAAATCTTGTGAAGTTTTCTTCACAATTCCTTCAATCTATTTTAAAAATTTCTTGTTGGCTGAAAGATACCATTTAATTCATCTTTTGCAATAGTTTTAAAACTCAGTTTGAAGCTTTGGTTTTATTCCTTATAAATCAATTTAACTATATGGTAATTCACACAAATTGTATTACATGAGAAATAGAAGTCTCTGATTGTATGAGTATGCTGTTGTAGACTGAGAAAAATCTCAATTTTTGGCTTTGATCATACGGCATAGGAGACCCCATCCTTATTGTTTTTCCTGTGATTAAATTTCTGCTCATTTTTCCTCTATGACAAACCTAGACCGTAGGGGTGTAAGAGAAATCTGATGCAAATTAGTTTTATAGTTTTGCTGCCCTCTCTTGGGGATGTTGTACAGTTGCCGTACAGCCCTCTCCTTGCATTCTTTTGGATGAAATTTGCTATTCTTAATTCCCTTGCAAGTCTGCAATTTCTGTGAAACATTGGCCTCCTTGTTTTCTCTAGATCTTATTTTGTGGCTGAAATTTATTTAATGAAAATCATATGATTGAAATCTTGAAATTTATGTCAATTTGAGCTCATAAAAATAAAGTTAATTGTTGTGATTGTTCTTAAATAGAAGGCTTGGAGGAGATCTTGCTTGTAGGGAAACTTCTAAATTTTGAGTATAGTTTGGATTTATTAAGTCAATAATAGGGAGAAGATGATATTAGAAAGTTCATTTGTTAGTAATTTATAATTTTAAAATTAAATTTATTTAATTAATGTTGTTCTTTTGGTTTATGCAAGAAGTTTAATAAATTAGTTGTGCTCATTTTATTAAATATAACTTTGTTATTGATATTTTCTAATTTGGTTATTTAGAAAATTGTAATTTTAGAATATATATATAATGGAAAGAAGTCATTTTTTTTAGAAATAGATATCATGGTAGTTGTTTTTATTAGAAATCTTAAGTGGTAAAATAATAGATGGTAATCCATGATCATAGGAAAATACATAAGTTTGATTAGATATTATAAGTGGTTAATTGTTAGGAAATCTTATAGGTTATAGGAGTTGTTTGAAATTGTAGATGCTTATTAATAATTTATGCTTATAGTTATTGTTTTAGAAATTGGAAACTATTGGAAAATTGGAATAGGAAAAATGTATTTATGCATAGTTAAAACAATATTTAAAAAAAAATATTATTCCTTGTATTCAAGTGATTGTTAGGTTCTTGAAATATATTGTTCTTGGGTTATAACATAATGGTGTGTAATGTTAGATATTGTTTTAAATTAGTTGTAAATCAAATTATTATTCTTTCTTCTAGTCTCTTTTAGGTATAAAGGACTAGAGTTATACAAAATAAATGATGAATGGAAGTTTATTATTTTTGAAAGAATTTATATAGTTATAGTTGTTTCTTGTTACTGAATTTGGTGGTTTTAGAATATGGAATTAGGTGTTTGTATAGAATCTTTGGTAGTGAGTTAGGTGGGTGCCTCATTTGAATAGAAATAGATGTATACACTTTCCTTTTATATATGCTTATTGGTAATTCTCTATGGTATCAAGTTAGTTAGAAATTCAATGTTTTGATTTGAATTAGAAAGTGGTTATATGTATGTAATTTTAGAAGATCTATTCATGAATGATGTTGTAGCATGTCATTAGGAGATATTTATGCTTTTGGGAATGGGATGTTTAAGAAACAATGTAGAGCTGGTAGTTTAAGCTTGTAAGGGTATATAAAGGTTTAGATTAGTAGTTAGGGGTAAATAGTCTATTTCGATAGTAACATTAAGTAATTAAGGATATTTATCCTATTCTCATGGATGTGTTCACTAGAAATTGTAGATTGGAAGATGCTTGATGGAAAAGTTGTGATATTGGAAAAATATATATTACAGTTATTGATTATGATTGTAATTGGTTTAACGTTAAAGAAAGATTTTACTTATTGTAAATAAGTACTTATAGATGTTTTAATTAAAAATGGTAAGTGACAAATCTTGAATGGTAAGTTACACTATTTAGGTTAATAATGATTTGATTTATGGGATTATTATATGAGCTTGTCTTGGCTTTTGTTTGTATAAGGATGTTTAGTTTTTGGTTCACCTTCCTTGCCTTATTAATTCCTAGAGATTTGAAGTTTTGCTATTTGTGATAACCTTGTGTAAGTTGATTTCTTGATTGAATTAGGAGTTCATTGAATTTCATATGCTTGATTGCCTCCTTGTCATACCTTTATGTTTGTTTTGGATCATCATGTTCCCTTGGGGTGGAGTTCGGTCTGCAATTTGGTTATTGTGGTGTGGGAACCTGGAGGGGTGTCATGTGTACTTGGTGTTAAGGCGTGAAAGCATTGTCCTTGTCAGATAATGGTCACCTCGTCATTTACTTAACTCCAGAGGTGTAGTTCTTGTTTTTGGTTCAAAATTATGGCATATCATTGTATTGGGATCACTGGATTTTTGTGACTTGTAATGAATGGGGATATGGTCTCTTGGCTATAGTTCTTGGTTTCTAGAATGTATTGCTTCAAATTTTGAAGGGAATCTAAGGACATATTGTTGTGGCCTATTAAATGGTGTGAGTTATGGGTTGGTACTGATTTGTGACTTTTGTACCTATATGTTGTGGTATGTATGATTGATTAGAGAATGCTAAGGGAGTGACTTTCATGGTGGGGCCGGTGCCTAGTGAGAGGCCACCTAGGTAACCCCATGGAAGTTGTAAGCATGTGGAAAACTTAATAACTTATTCAAGAGGGTTGGGGTATTAAAACACTTAACCAGATAAGTAAGAAACCTCACCCATGCCTTGAGTGCTCTCACAGGCTAAGGATGGGATGAGAAGGCCTGGTTGGCAAGGCCGACCTCCTTGTCTCCATGAGAGGACCTGTTGGCTCCGTATGTGTCACCCTATGGGGCCGGTGCCTAGAGAGAGGCTGCCAGGGTAACCATAGATGGGGGCCGGCTTCTGGTGATAGATAGCCTGGGTAACCTATGCTAAGACCATGCGATGACACTCTCCTTACGCAGTTCAGTTGTTTCTTTTTGGTGTGCCTCTGGAGTGATGTCTTGTCTTGTGTAGTTTTGTTGATATGGTCAGTTGTGTCAAGTCTGTTGCCGTTTGGTTATTTTAGATGTTGTTCTTTAGCTTGGTGGAATCCTCATCGTTATCTCCTAGCTTAGAGGGGTGGACCTCAGTGTTCCACATGGTTGGGAGGTAGAGCTATCCATTGGCCTTTTTGGATATTCAGTTTGAGTCCTGTGCAGAGGTGTTCTAGTTCCAGATTGCTTCCACCCTCAGAGATGTTGTTTACTTTCATATATATTCGTTTGTAACCGACACGATCGGTCTTGTATTCTTGCATTGTAACTTGTATATTAACTATCTTGCAAAGGTGGAAGTTGATCTTATTTGTAGTAGCAGTATAACATATATCACTTGTGTGGTTTTGACTTTGTATTCACTGATGCAGTTATGTTTCCCTAGAGGAGTTGAATATGCACTTTTCTTTATGTTGTGTATTATGATATCTTGGTTACTGTGATCGCATTTACTTGTTTAAAAAAATTATTTCTAGAATTTTGCTCTTTTATGTCTAACTCTCTAGGGTTGCATGACGAGGCATTATAGTGTTCATTGAGCTTGGAAATAGAATTATCAGTTCACTATGGAATTCTCCAACTTAATTTAAATCTGTTTGTTTTTGATTCTCAATTAGTTTGCGTAGGTTTTTAGATGTTAGATATTTGTAAAAATTAGTTTGGTGGAAATGTTTGAGATTAAGGATGAAAATTATGAATCTATTATTGATTATCCACAATGGAAATATATTCACATCTTGACCTTAAGAATTTATTTTTCCTCTTGATACTTGATATTTCCATCCTAGATAATATTAGAGAATGTTAATAATGTTGTATATTATGAAACACTTTTCATGGTTTAATCCACACTCAATGTTTAGAAATGAGTCATTGAAGCCTTTGGTGATTTAAAGATGGTAATACACCAATTATTTTTGATAAAATCTCTTATCACTATCACCTTCTTGTTCATATGTAGAAAAAAACAATAACATAGGAGGGTTTTCTCACAAAATTTCAAGTTATTTATGTCATTGATCTATAAAAAATTATCCTTTGATTGATGAAAATTAATGATGAACTCATATAGTATTGTCATTTTTATGATAATTTCTCAAGGGGAATCATAAGCATCAGTTTTCTATGCTCCCTACTTCTTTATATCCTTCTACATTTTAGTGTTACTAGCCTATAGGGTCTAGAAGTGGAGGATGGTTCCTTCAACCTCCTTGTTTATGCCATAAAAATTCATAACATAGAATGAATTTCTCTTATAACACTAGTAGAAAATAGAAATAAATGACTAAAAAAACTACCAAAAATTGGTCATGTGATCAATAGTTTGGTCATGTGACCATTGGTAGTTTATTGCCGGTCATTTATCTCATGACCAAATTTATGACCAAAAAAATTTTAGTCATTAATTTGGTAGTATATTTAGTCATTAATTTTTTAGTATATTTAGTCATAAATTTGATAGTATATTTAGTCACATGACCATTGGTAGTTTATTGGGGGTCATTTATCTTGCGACCAAATTTATGACTAAACAAATTTTAGTCATTAATTTAGCCATCAATTTGGTAGTATATTTGATAGTTTGGTGGTTTATTTAGTCATCAATTTCAGTCAGTTGGTAGTAAATTTAGTCAATTGGTAGTTTATTTAATTGTTTTTGAGGTTTAAACATAAAACACAAAAAAACATAATCAATCATTCATTTGCACACAATGAAACAACTATTAAGAAGACAAAATACTAAAAATTTATTGAGAAAAGGTGTTTTACAACAGATACAAGACTTAAATATGTCTTTGCTTTAAAAAATGTGTTACAAAGTGTGTTTCTCAATGCTGTGACTAAGAAAATTGAGTTACAATGCTCTATTTTTTGCTTATACAACTATAAAACATGAAAGAACTACTTGCAAAATGAAGCCTAAATATTTCATCATGGGCTTTTACATTTCAAAATGTGAATAAATGTATCAAAACAAACTTAATATTGCTAATTGTTGCATTACTTCTTCTTTGCTGCATCTCCTACCTTGGTCTGCACAAACAGAACCCAGCAATGTAATAAGTAAATTGCCCCTTTGTAACAAAAAGCAACTTACTCTAACATGTTCTTTGAAAGAATATTTACCTTCTTTTTTGGGGCGGCTCAAGGGTATCTACACCGGTTTTCACCTGCCAGACCATATAATCACACAAAGAAGAATTGAATATAGACATAGATTTTATCTATAGATTTTCACCAATTAAGTGTTAATCTATTTCTCCTAAGACTTTTATGTATTTTAATTTCTTTTACCTCGAGTGCCCTATAAGGTATTTTGCAAACACCCAATTCATAGATAAGTAAATCATTATTATTATACACACCAGGAAATCAACAAATGAAACATGTCTTAAAAGCTTCATGAATGAATTTTCAAATCCAGGGACATCGCAAAAAGGACTGTTTTCCTTTCCACTACCGTATGCCTTGCAAGGTCCATTGAATGCTGTTAGTTATTTTTGAGGCCTAGAACCAAAGAGAAACACATCTTTCCACTTTCACATACCTTTCAATGGTCTAATAGAAATAGGAAATAACAACATATCAAAACCATCCTTGTTCACAGTGTACCACTTCTCCATACAGATGAATAAAAACCAAAAAGTTGCATCCATTTTTAGATAGAATCCAAATAGGAAACAATAACTTATTGAAACAAAAAGATGTATTTTGCAAACACCCAATTTAAAAATAAGTAAATTGTTATTATTATACACACCAGGCAATCAACAAATGAAACATGTCTTAAAAGCTTCATGCATACATTTTCAAATCCAAGGACATCACAAAAAGGACTGTCTTCCTTTCCACTACCGTATGCCCTGCAAGGTCCATTGAATGCTGTTAGTTATTTTTGAGGCCCAAAACCAAAGAGAAATGCATCTTTCCACTTTCACATACCTTTCAATGGTCTAATAGAAATAGGAAATAACAACATATCAAAACCATCCTTGTTCACAGTGAACCACTTCTCCATACAGATGAATGAAAACCAAAAGTTGTATCAATTTTCAGATAGAATCCAAATAGGAAAGAATAACTTATTGAAACAAAAAGATGTGTCAAGTTTCAAATTGAATCCCAATCAGAACTAATCATGTCTTGAACAAAATTCATTTGCAGAAGTTTGTTAGCTATTATCGATCAATCTTGAGGTCTCATGATGGAATATTGTGCAAGAAAAAGATTTTCTATAAATGAACTATTTCAAATAATCTAGACTTATGACTAGACTAGATTTGAAAAATTTGTATAAAATAAATTATAATTCGCAGACTTAGACAGTTGTAGAGATGGCATCCCCGCCATGGAAGCCTTGCTTGTAATCATTGCTGGATTGGGCACTTCTACTTCCTCTGCAGCATTCACTGCTCTCACCATCATCGTCATCATCACAACCAACATTGCTATTCATCTCAACTTCTCTGCTACTCTTTCCATTTTAATTTCATAGATCATAAATTACCCACAAGTCAAATATCTGTACCTCTGTATTGAAATGTAAAGGAAGTTTGTGAAAATTAGCAATGCCTTTCTGAGTTAGGGTTTACCTTTAGGGTTTCACATCGAGTGGTTCCCCAGAAAACTAGTGCTAAAACTGGAGGATCAGGGAAAGCCGCTAAATCATTATTCTCATTCAACCTATTGTCATTAAAAAGCTAAATGGCCCTTTCATAAATTTATAATATACAATAATAATAACATTTTCCCAAATTATAACATGACAAAGGTGGGAGACCCTGAAGTTCCAGCTAGTCAAAGTTTTATAGCATTGTTTCCCATATGTATATGATAAGATTAAAATATAAATTATATAAATGAGAATTTTACTTAATTCCAAAGGCAAGAGATTAGAAGAACCCAATTCCAGCAAAGAACTGGAAGATTCAGATAATATTGACTAAATTTATAGTTTTAAAAAGTAATTTTTGTAATAATGAACAAGTATCTTTCAAATTTACTTTAAGTCAATTGTCAGACTAAAAATTTGCAGATGACTTTCGGTTAAGAAAGACAGGAACATAAAATTGACGTGGTTTGAGTTCCCTAAATTAAAACATTGCTACCATATTGATTCATATAGATAATAGATTATTGAAAAACTACAATTTGTTTAGTCAGTGTGACAAAATGGAAGAATCCTTATGTAATAAATAGAGACAACTTTAGTTTAGGTAACTTTTCTTGTAAAATTATAATTTCCAATTGTTTTACATATTGATTCTTAATAATTTGGCCAAGACTTCATTATTGTACCCGTTACCTCAGTAAAAATTTACAAAACCTGTAGGATCGTTGTCGTCGGCTAGGGCGAGGCCTGGGCCGAGACCTGTGAAGGTCAAGCAGTGTAAGTTTTTGATGGAGGCGAATTGTCCTTATAAGGAGCAGTGCACTTTCTTGCACCAAGGGGAGCAGGGGCAGGCTCCAATTGCAAATGGAGGAGATTCACTGCCGAGGACTCCCTTCTAGAAGACTAAGCTATGCACTATGTGGAAGGCTGGGCAGGCCTATGATTTTGGAGATAAGTGTCGTTATGCTCATGGATTAGCAGAACTGCAAAAGTATGGTGGAACTTTCGATGGCGAGAGTGAATTTGGAGTTACGAGTGACTCAAAACCCACCAATAACTTTACTGCATCTTATTCAGATCCAACAGGATTTGGCTATGTGAATGTTTCTGCCACATATGATCTAGATGGAAATTTTCTAGTATCTGGTTCTACTGAAGCAAGCATGCCCCCAAATAACACCTATCAAGAGATAAAGAGACACACATATCAAAATCCTCAAGGTGATGTCTCCATACAATAGATACACTTCACCACAAAACAAATGGGAAAAGTCTGGCCTAAGTGTTAGATAAGAGGTTAACAACAACCAGATGTATGGTCAAGCAACACGGCAAGGATCTTGGGTGTGTCATTATCATTTAAATGATTTAAATTCTCAAATAGAGGGGAATCCTAGTAGTTCTAATTACTCACAGAGTCAGTTGCAACAAAAGGAAACAGTACCATTCTTTAGAGGTAGCACAAGGAATGATTATTGGGCAAAAGTGAGTGTGGGAAACATACAATATGCAGATTCAGATTCTTTACCTTCAAGGAATGCAGATGACAATTTATATGGTATGCAGGGCAAGATTGATTATTATTCTCAAGGCTATGGATATGATGATCAGCAAAATGAGCCTTACAGTTGGAGTGGGGGTTTGTAACAGCTATCACATTTGCCTAGATGGTATTCATTCTATACTTGCTTTGACTCTGTTATGATGTAAATGTTTTTTGAGATCTTTGTGTCTATTTATCTTGCATTAAGGGAGAGGGGCTAGTAGCTGTACACCCTAACTTCATGCACGTCAAGCACATAGCTAGACATATCAAATTTTGATGACTTTTTTTTGGTTTTTTCGTATGCGAGTGAAGAGCTTAAAGCTATTCTTTCAGCTTTTGGGCATTTATACATTTCCCTGTAGGATGCGTTATGTGCACATGGGTAAAAAAATGGTCATTTCAACATGTCGCCCCATACATGCGCACTGATGTCCTGGTAACCGCTCACCATGGCCCCCAAAAAAATTTGGCCCTTCACTAAAAAGGCAACACACTTGATCACTTTTATAGTTAGAGTAGGTTAAAAATATGTTTATTAACACCCCACCATAAATCATGTTGGTGGGGCCTTCAAACTTACCTGCTCCCTTCCTAAACATCCCCACACCCATCATAAGGGACAACATGCATGGTAACGTGTTTGCTTAGGCGTGGACGAGAAACAACATTAAATCTATTCAATGTTCATTCGGGTCCGAATACATATTCCACTTTCCACCAAAAAGTTAATCATTTTATTGAGTGCTTTCCCTATTCTCCATGGTGCAATTGATGTAGAGGTAAATTGGATAGGAAAGGATAGACAAACTAGACAAGGTTCTACTTCACCTACAAGCCCAAAAACAAAAATCTTTATGTAAAAGTGGGAAAAACAAAAAGAAACTCTAGTATCATCATAGAAATTTTGGTTTGGGATGTTAGGGGACCCATTCCACCCATTGGCCAAGGTAGATTGGACTTCGGGTTGGTACTTCCTTCACAAACCCTCCAAAATGACTAGTAGCCCTTCAAAATAATAACAGTCCTAATAATTTTTGACTCAGACCTCCAAACATAGATCTTAGACAATCAATAGATACTCATTATGGCCCTCTATCACATATCCCAAACTTAGCATAGGTTGTTTTGGACGGAATATCTCAACCAATAACCCCTCTCAGTGACCAAGAGCCCCAATTATGCCAAAATTACAAAGAGACCACTATAGAATGCAAACCCAGAACTCAACCAAGGGTTTGAACATATAGGATATATGCCAAAACAAAGGATTTTGTGGGTTTTACCCTTCTACAATCTGCTGTTCCAAGAAATACCTCTTAGGTTCCTTCAAATGGCTTAATACATGGTCTTATTAAGCCTTTTCTAGCAAAACTTGCACAGACCAATTCTCCCACTCTTGAAACTAGTAAAAAAATTTAAAATACAAATGAATACATCCATCCCACTAGTCTTATGGCCTTGAAAGACAGTGGGATGGTCAATGCCTCATCGTTGGGAGCAAACGCTTATCTAGGTTTTTATGAGACTGTTTTTAAAGAAAACCTTATAACTTTCTACCATAGGAGTTTCAAAGCTCCAAAATAGATTCAAATGAAATCTAACTCTATTATCTAACTAAAAAAACTATGAAAAAGTGAAAACAACCTTGTAGCTTTTTACAGTACAGACTGTAGCAACAAAACAACTCAGAAAATGCAGATTTTTAGCAACCCATTTTTGGGAAAACACTCATAACTTCCTCTAGACAGCGTTTGGAGACCTCTAACTAGATTAAAATGAAAGGTAAGACACAGGGCTTTCCAAAAATCCAACATCACCTTCTAATTCATCTGTATACGAATGTTATGAATGTTATAGCAGCAAAAATGCAGAAAATGCTAGAAATCACAGTGTTTGTTTGTATTTCTTGATCCCCAACTCCAACTACTACCTTGCCTCAACCCTTAGGAGGCATTTTAAGAATGTTATTACAGTTCCAACTATACCCAACTACTTTTCAAGAGGGTGACCATTGGTTTTTTATAGTTTTGCCCTTTGCAAGGCTTACAACATGAAATATATCACTGCCCCTTTATGCCTTAATAAAGACTTACAAACATGACTACCTCCTACAACATGAGGATAGATATTTGGACATAGTCATTATTCCTTATTACAAGCATGAATGGTCTTCTAAGACCTTATTGAACCAACAAAGAAAAAATGAACAAGTCATGAAGTTGAATGCCTCATGGAGGCCACCTTGTGTTAGGTGCTCTTGCACCAATGATGGAAATGCAAGGGTTTCACCGTGTCTTCCGACTCTCACTCTCCATAAAGATCCATCTCCGTGCAGGTAATGAGTAAACATCATCTCTCCTTGTGATTTCATCTTTGCTTTCACTCCATTGCAGTGTTTATACAATCATTTATCTTCGTTTTTCTCTCATGCTACCTGTGATTTGGGTACTGCTATGTAATTTACTTTCAATTTTTTAGTATTTTATTTGAGGCAAACCTTGTCTTGTGATAATTTCATTATACATAAGAATATACTGTTATATAATGATAGTTTTTTGTTATACATACAAATGGGGTCGTATATTTTTATGGGTATATACTTTTTAGTGTTCATTGTCAATAGTTAAGGGTTTCATTATTTTGTCTTGTGATAATTTCACTGTACAGAAGAATATACTGTTATATAATGAGGGTTTTTTGTTATACATACAAACGGTTTCTTATATTTTTATGGGTATATATTTTTTAGGGTCCATTGTCCACGGTTAAGGGTTTCATTATTTTGTCTTGTGATAATTTCACTGTACAGAAGAATACACTGTTATAGAATGAGGGTTTTTTGTTATACATGCAAATGGGTTCTTATATTTTTATGGGTATATACATTTTTAGGGTTCATTGTCCATGGTTAAAGGTTTCATTATTTTGTCTTGTGATAATTTCACTGTACAGAAGAATAGACTGTTATATAATGAGGGTTTTTTTTATACATACAAATGGGTTCGTATATTTTAATGGGTATATACCTTTTAGGGTTCATTGTCAATGATTAAGGGTGTCATTATTTTTGAGGGTTCATTGTCAACTATTAAGGGTTTCATCATATCATTGTCAACCATTAAGGGTTTCATTATATAAGGGTTTCAAAAGTTTTGAATCCTACAGCTTTCTCTTCGCAATAATTTTACAGTTAGATTGTTGCCAATTTTGACTGAATAGCCTCGCTTTTCCATCGCACCATTGAGAATAGGGAAAGTAGTCGGTAAAATGATTAACTTTTCGATGGAAAGTGGAATATGTATTTGGACCCGAACGAACATTGAATGGATTTAATGTTGTTTCCCATTCGTGCCTAAGCAAACATGTTGCAATGCATGTTGTCCTGTAAATCATGTCTGTTAAATCATTCAATAGATTAAATCATGTCTGTTAATGTAATATATATATATATATATATTCAAAAGTTCATTGACAACGGTTAAGGGTTTCATTATATCAGGGTTTTGAATGTTTAAAACCCTACAACTTTGTCTCATTAATAATTTTACAGTCAGATTCTTCCTAGTTTTGTCTGAATAATATTTATTAATTATTGTTAAATTAAATATTTACAATTGTTTTACTATGTTCTAATATAATACATTGAGGGTTTCATTTTATATAATCTATCCAGGGTTTATATGAAAAGCTTCTAAATATATTCGGATTAGACTGTTAATGTACTATATATATACATGTCTATCTATATATACATGTATATCTATAGACATATGTTTATAGATAGACATATGTATATATGTATACATATGTATACATATCTACATATCTATATACATATCTGTATAGATATAGACATATGTAGATCTATAGACATATGTATATTTATATACATATGTAAATGTATCGATATATGCAGTGTAGACAATGGAAACATTTCAAGCTGGTACTTAACATTTTAACATTTTACAATTCTAGATATACATGTTTGAAAGATTAGTCCAATTTGTTTGCTGAATTTTACATCTTTCCCAGTTGTTTGCTGGATGGGTAACTTTATTGAATGGATTAAATCATGCCTGTTACTGTAGTCATTATTTTGTTTGATGCAACCCTTGTCTTCTGATAATTTCACTTTACAGAATAATATACTGTTATATAATGATGGTTTTTATTTTACACATACAGATGGGTTCATATATTTTTAAGGCTATATATTTTTGTAGTGGCATTCTTACCTATTATGTCTAAGACAACCATTTCAGGTTGGCACTTAGCATATAATGGGTAGCTTCATTCACTAGATTAAATCATATATATATATATATATATATATATATATATATATATATATATATATATATATATATATATATATATAGGTATATATTTTTGAAGGTTCATTGTCAACGGTTAAGGGTTTCATTATATCAGGGTTTCGAATGCTTTGAATCCTACAACTTTGTCTCTATAATAATTTTACAGTCAGATTCTTCCCAATTTTGACTGAATATATATCTAGATATCTGTATACATATTAGTATATCTGTATACATATCTGTATATCTATAGACATATGTAGATCTATAGACATATGTATATTGATATACATATGTATATTGATACACATATGTATATGTTTAGACATATGCAGCGTAGACAATGGAAACATTTCAAGCTGGTAGTTAACATTTCAACATTTTACAATGCTAGATATACATGTTTGAAACACATAATGCTGAAAACCTCAATCGTTGATAACAAGTCTAAAATGGAACAACACAATGGAACATTACAAAATGGAACACATTATGTTTTCCATCCATGCCACTGCAATATGATGTCTCAATCTATTTTCAGTCATTGCACTAAAAATGCCATTTTTTCTACAAATCACTTCTGGTACTGATTATACATATCTGTATACATATCTACATATTTGTATACATATCTATTTACATATCTGTATATCTATAGACATATGTATATTGATAGACATATTGATATACATTTGTATATCTATAGATAGACATATGTATATTGATAGGCATATGTATGTCTATAGATATACATATGTATATCGTATATAAATAGACATATGTATATCCATAGACATATGTAGCCTAGACAGTGTTAACATTTCAGTTTGGTACTTAAGATTTCAACATTCAAAGTGAACAATCAAATTCAATTCTACTTATCATATCATCGAATACAATAGCTTCTACGCATTTAATCAAATTCAAACTCAACAACTATTTTCAATGCATTCCTTTTTCAAATTCGGATCCATTATAAGAGGAACATTATGCAGTGTAGACATTATTTTTAGCATAAATTTCCTGAAGGATCACTGCAAAACCTGTCTGGTACTGAACATTTAAGAAGTTTACAATTGCAGCACATCTAAATGCTAGAAATTGTTGAAACCCTCAAACGTTTATAATGCACCCTAAAAAATAAATACATATGTCATAATATTTAATATATATATACATACAAATATATGAATACATGTATATATTATACATGTATTTCTATATGTGTGTGCGTAAATTATATAAATTCGAACATGTTATGTTTGTAGTCCATATGTCCACAACATTCACCTTAACATGGATGAACAAAACCAAAGGTGTTGGAATAATTTTCAAATATGTTATTAAATGCATGAAAGGGGTGTCAACAGGTTTAGGAAATGGGTGGGTAAGTTCCAAGGCTCCACCAACTTGATTTATGGTGGGGTGTTAATAAACATATTTTTAACCTACTCTAACTATAAAAGTGATCAAGTGTGTTACCTTTTTAGTGGAGGAGTGGATATAAATGATATATACACATACATGGATACATGTAAAGTTTTATTATGTATACATATATGTATATGTATCACTATATATGTCTGCAATATATAGTTGTATCATTGCACTGCTTGAATTTATTTGGATGATTTGATGTTTGTTCGTTACTACTCGGATGGCTACCTGGCATATAATTTCTATGATTGCAGGCATGTGAGAGGTTTGCAGGGCACCTTGCATTGTGAACACTCGATGAAGGTAAAGTCTTATAAGGCTTTACTTACATCACTGGTTGACGAATTGTACTATGCATTTGTGTTTGTTAACACACCACTATTCACGGAATATTTTTCCCTGATGGCTCTAATGGAATATTTTGCTTTGCTACAATATTATAGTCTTCTTTTGCAATTATATGTGATTATTTAAAATAATATGCCTGAATGCAGTTTATATTTTCTTTTGTAAATGCGTGAGATTATTTGGATGATTTGATGTTTGTTTGTTACTACCCGGATGACTACCTGGCTTTTGATTTCTATGATTGCAGGCATGTGAAAGGTTTGTAGAGCACCTTGCAAGGTGAGCACTCAATGAAGGTAAAGTCTCATAAGACTTTACTTAAAACATTGGTTGACGAATTGTACTATGCAATTTTGTTTGTTAACACACCACTACTCATGGAATATTTTGCTCTCATGCCTTATTATATATAGTCTCCTTTTTCAATTATTATATTTTGGTCAAATTAATAAATGGAACAATGCAATATGTAACAATGGAACAATGCATTTACATTTTTCTGTTTATTACATCTTATGGAACAATGTGTTTAGATAGATGCACTTTTAGTTCAATTTAATGATTTTGTTTATGATGTATGTTTGTTACTGCCTCGATTATCATTTATATGTTTACAGGCATACAATCATGGTTAATGCTTTCTAGAACACCTTCGATTGGGTTTAATCAATTCAGGTAAAGTCTTATAAGACTTTACTGGGGCAATGACCCACTAGGCTTTAGGTTTTTCTTCATAGTGGTTTTATGTTCTTTTCAATCATTTTCCTTTACTAAACTTTAATTTATAATACTTTAATTTAGGTTCCTTTCAATAGTTTAAATTTCCTTGTTGGTTAAATGGAACTACATTTACTTGGATGCTTTATTGATTTCAATTAAGGTAGAATTATGTGAACAGAGTGCTAAAACAACATGCTACTACAAGCAAATTATGTAGACAACTTGTAGTACCATGCTGACAAACCATTCAAGTCTTATTTTTTTTTTTCCAAAAATAGTTACAGTCATACAAACATACAAGCATAGAAATATGAGATCAACACATATATTTCAGAAATAACCATTTAACTCTTCCTTTTTTTCCAAAACAGTTACAAACATACAAACATATAAACATGACATCGATCTGTTCCTTTTTCACAAAATATTACAAAAAGATCAATAGATAAACATGACATCGATCTTTTTTTTTTTTTGAAAATAGTTACAAACATACTAACATATAAACATTACATCAATCTGTTCCTTTTTTCGCAAAATATTACATAATGATATGACTAAATTAAATGTACGCATAGAAATTTTAGTAATGTCAAGTATCTCCATCCAAAGAAAAAATTCTTCTTCAATTCTCCATAAATCCAAGAAAATGAATAGGCTATTCAGGTTCTATAGAAGCACATTCATTTGTAGTCTGAGTTAAACTGAGTGGCTCAGTTATAGTCTGTAGTGATGCAACAATCTGGGCAAGAAAACCCTGATTAGAATCTCCATTTACAAGCAACTCATTTGAGCTTCTTGGGCTAGACCCTGCTTGCAGATTGCTTAGAGCTGCAAAGGCTGGGCTCAAGATGGCAAACATGTCCATTAGAATGGGATGTTGCTCAGGTAGAGGAGAATTCAGGGTACTCAATGGTCTCTCATTTGCTGATTTTTTCCCTTTCTTTTTTGCTGTCTTTGTCCCTGGAGCACTCTTTGCCTGCTCATGCCGAATTTCCTTCTCCCAGTTTTCCTCCGTTGCTCTTTGCTTTTCTAACACTCTTTCCAATTTTTTTCTCTCTTTCTCTTGTTGTTGGGCTTCTTTTTCAGCTTTCCTCTCCAACATCTATTCCTTTTTCCTCAGCTGCAACTCTTCCTGATGAGCTTTCTCCCTCTCTTGTTCGTTGAGCATTTTAATGTATCCATCAGATGTTAAGATTTGGGACTGCCTACTTAAATATAGTACCCTAGTCTTATTCTTACCACCCCTTTCCTGTACCCTTCGAACTGGGAGCTTGAGAAATTGACTAACTGGTTGTGGCTGAAACTCACTATCTTGGGTGCAAGGCACATAATCTTCTTCCAAATCACCTATGCATTCTTCTTCTTCTGCAATGTCCTCATTTTGTGGATCCCAATTTGATGCAGTAGTGAAGTAGTGTATGATGTTAGATGGATCATGATTTGGTGGTGAAGGCATTGAAAGGCCAACATCCACCTGACTAAACTTTGTTTGTATCCCCATGTTTCTAGCAGCTTCAGCCATCCATTCTAGTTGGCTAACTTGACTTGGCAAACTAAGACCTTCCATATTACAAATTGTATTAACAACATTAGGAACTCTATTAGCAGCATTAGACACTGTATCAGCAGCATTGGAAACAATATCACCAACATTAGGAACTGTAACAACAGCATTAGAGATAGTTTCAGTAGCATTAGGAACTATAACAACAGCATTAGGAACTGTAACAGGGGTCAAGGCCTGTCTTTCTAAACCCACTAATTATATTAGCAGGGGTCAAGGCCTTCTTGAATGCCTTGCTAGCAAGAGTGGCCAACTCTTCTCTTCCAATTTCTATTTGCGGGTGGCTTGCCATCCATGCAGACCTTTGCTTTTTGAAATAGTTTTTGAATGGTGAAAAAATACTCACATCTAGTGGCTGCAATCTATGGCTTGTATGTGCTGGGAGAGTGATGAGGTCAATCCCTAAATGACGTGCTTCCTTTATGGTCTTGAAGGCAACATGGCTGCCATGACCATAAAAAATCAGAAGAGCTCTGTTGGTTGGTGAAACCCCTTCGAGGATAGATGCAGTAAAATGCTGTAGCCAATTCAGAAATAGTTCTTTCATCATCCACGCATGTTCTTGAGCTGCCATGCATGCACCTAGCTCACAGTTGGCTATGTAGTTTCTGATATGCCTTTTGGATTTAAATAGATAAAAACCAGGTATACTACAACCCGATGCACTAACACATGCCAAAATAGTAATCCACTCCTTGCTTTTTGAGATGAGGTGGGGTACACAACGGGATGCCAATTTTTCTATTACCCGCATTCCACAATTCCTACCAGCTTGTACCCGAGTTTCATCGCAGTTCCATATTCTGCTGGACCCATACTTATGTGTCTTGTAAAGATTTTCTAGATTGTCATAGAATGAATTTACTATGCCTGGCCTTAGCATAATGGTTCTATTGGTGTCCACACCCTATGTAGTGCGAATAGTTAGATCTGGATGCCTTTTCCTAAATCCCTCCCACCATGACCTCCCTAGCATCTCATCTGTGAAAGGATTTGGCCTCGACTAAATGACCTCTGCCACAGTAGATTTCAAATGTGAAATTTCAAGCCCATGGCCTATGTCAGCCATGTCCTTGCACCATTGAACTATTTCTGTCTCCTCCTCATCAGTCAAGATGGTTGGTGGCCCCCTACGTTTGGTGCTCGTGAGGCCTAGTAACCAGGCCCTCAAACTGCTAGCAGACACTCTCCACTTCTTTGCAGCTACTCTGATTGACATATGTTTATCTTTGACATCAGCCATAGCACTTTGGATGTCATTGTTTGTCCATATACTTCTGTTCAACCTTGAAGAACCTATTTCCACAATAGTAGTTTGGAGGAAATCTGTATTGGTTTCCAAATTCTCTGTATGTGCGGAGGGAAATATACATTCCACTACAACATGATCTGGTTCTATGGTATGTGTATCTTTGTCCCCCAACACCACATTAGGAAACTTACACTCCCCAGGTTTTTTGATTGTCCACTTTCCAGAAGTTCACCTCCCCTTTTTACCTCAAGCCATAAGTATCCATACACCTGTAAGAAATGCAAACATCATCAATACCAGAAGTGATTTGTAGAAAAAATGGCATCCTTAGTGTAATGACTGAAAACAAATTGAGGCATCATTATTGCAATGGCATGGACGACAACCATCACGTGTTCCATTTTGTAGTGTTTCATTGTGTTGTTCCATTTTAAACTGTGTTATCACCCCAATCTGGTTTCATCATTATGTGCAGATATGTATAGATATACACGTGTATACAGATATGTAGATATGTATAGAAATGTGTATAGATATACAGATATGTATATAGATATGTAGATATGTATACAGATATGTATAGATATACACATGTGTATACAGATATGTAGATATGTATATAGATATACATTTGTCTGTCTATGTACATATGTGTATATATATATGAGACATTAACAAACATGATTTAATATATTGAATGATTTAACAGACAACATGCATGGTAACGTGTTTTCTTAGGCGCAGACGGAAAACAACATTAAATCCATTCAATGTTCGTTGGGGTCCGAATACATATTCCACTTTCCATCAAAAAATTAAATCATTTTACCGACTGCTTTCCCTATTCTCAATGGTGCGATGGAAGGTATTTCTAGAAATGTAAATAGCTACGTATACAGATATGTATACATATGTATAATTAGTACCAGAAGTGATTTGTAGAAAAAATGGCATCCTTAGTGCAATGACTGAAAATAGATTGAGGCATCATTATTGTAGTGGCATGGACGACAAACATAACGTGTTCCATTGTGTTGTTCCATTTTAGACTTGTTATCAACTGTTGAGGGTTTCAGCATTATGTGTTTCGAATATATAATCACTACAGTAATAGACACGATTTAATCCATTCAATGAAGTTACCCATGCAGCAAACAACTGGAAAAGATGTAGTAAAATTTAGCAAACAAATTGGAGTAATCTTTTGAACATATATATCTAGAATTGTAAAATGTTGAAATGTTAAGTACCAGCTTGAAATGTTTCCATTCTCTAAGCCGCATATGTCTATACATATACATATGTATATCAATATACATATGTCTATAGATCTACATATGTCTATAGATATATAGATATGTATACAAATATACTAATATGTATAGAGATATCTAGATATATATTCAGTCAAAATTGGGAAGAATCTGACTGTAAAATTATTATAGAGACAATGTTGTAGGATTCAAAGCATTCAAAACCCTGATATAATGAAACCCTTAACCATTGACAATGATATGATGAAACTCTTAATTGTTGACAATGAACCTTCAAAAATATATACCCTTATATATATAACACGATTTAATCTATTGAATGAAGCTACCCATTATATGCTAAGTGCCAACCTGAAATGGTTGTCTTAGACATAATAGGTAAGAATGCCACTGCAAAATATATACCCTTAAAAATATACGAACCCATCTGTATGTGTCAAATAAAAACCATCATTATATAATAGTATATTATTCTATAAAGTGAAATTATCACAAGATAAGGGTTGCATCAAACAAAATAATGACTCCCTTAATCGTTGACAATGAACCCTCAAAAATATATACCCATTAAAATATACGAACCCATTTGTATGTATAAAAAAACCCTCATTATATAACAGTCTAAATTATCACAAGACAAAATAATGAAACCCTTAACCGTTGACAATGAACACTAAAAAGTATATACCGATAAAAATATACAACCCCATTTGTATGTATAACAAAAAACCATCATTATATAATAGTATATTCTTCTGTATAGTGAAATTATCACAAGACAAGGGTTGCCTTAGACAAAATAATAAAAAATTGAAAGTAAATTACATAGCAGCACCCAAATCACAGGTAGCATGAGACAAAAATGAAGATAAACGATTGTATACTAGTATAGTCTTCAATATAGATATGTATACATATATACATATGTCTATTTATATACATATGTCTGTAGATATACATATCTATATAGATAGACATATATATATATATATATATATATATATATATATATATATATATATATATATATATATATATATATATATATATATATATATACAGTACATTAACAGTCTAATCTGAATATATGTAGAAGCTTTTTATATAAATCCTAGATAGATTATATAAAATGAAACCCTCAATATATTATATTACAACATAGGAAAACAATTGTAAATATTTAATGTAACAATAATTAATAAATACTATTCAGACAAAACTAGGAAGAATCTAACTGTAAAAGTATTAGTGAGACAAAGCTGTAGGATTCAAAACATTCGAAACATTCATATAATGAAACCCTATTAACAGATACATTTACTTCATATTAACGTATAGTAACAGATACATGTACTTTATATAAGAAGGTGAAGTACCAACCTGAACCTTAACGTGGAAGTCTGCAAAATTCCTTTTGGCAGTAGACAAGGTTTGCAGTGCTCCTTCAGGAAATTTATGCTTAAAACAATCTCTACGCCGCATAATGTTTGCCTTATAATGGATTGATAATTGAAAAAGAAATGCATTGAATTCGGGCAGTGAGTTTAAATTTGAATAAGTGTGTAGAAGCTATTGTATTCAATGTTATGATACACAGAGTTGAACTCAGTTGTTGAGATTTGAATTTGATTAAATGCATATAAGCTATTGTATTCAATTGATGTGACTTACAAATCTCACTTTTTTTTATTTAAACTGGTTTAATTTTTTTTTTTTATTAAATAATCTCACTTTTTTAATTTAAACTTGTTTAATTTTATTTTGTTATTAAATAATTGTCTGGATGGGGAGCCTGATACCATTATGTGTTTGTGCAGGTGCAAGTGGATGTGATAGCAAGTATGGGAGAATGTGACAGCAAGTGGGGGGGATATGATAGCAAGTATGGGAGAATGTGTGATTAATAGCCCTTTGGGATTGGGGTGTTGTGTGTTTATGGTAGCTTAGGTACCAATAGATGTGCACAAAAGTATGTGAATGCGACCAGTTTGACTTTATTTAATGTCCAAATGGGTGGTTTTTTATAAACATGACCTATTGTAATAAAAACAATAAAGTGTATATTTAAATTGGAAGTTCTCAACTTTGCATCAACTTTTCTTGAAAATGCAAGTGTAAGAGCATGTGTATTAGTTTTTTGCAATGGTGAACTACACATGGAGTTGGGAACATGTATTGGTGCATATGTGGTAATTTATTAGGTATTCTTTTTACATGTAATCGTTCTTTTTTAAAAAATTATTGGGGGGTAGGGTGCACAAAAACATAGCAGTTATTGGGGCGTGGGCGACTACTGGCCCCTCTCCCTTAATTCTCATCTTCCTAGAGGAGAAAATGGCATTTGAACTGATATTGAGACTGGTTCCTTGGTCTGCATATGCAAAATCCTTCATATTCACTGTACTTCTATTTTGAATACTATAAAATTTAGGTCATTATAGATTAGGTTGTCACATAGGATATCAAGGTTTTAATGTTTTGTAAGTGTAATAATACATCTAATACGTTCAAATATCTCCACGTTAACTAAATGCTAAATTGGAGTAATTTAGAGGTGCGCTATATGCCTTGCCCAGCCAGGTGTGGGTGGAAATGAATACTTTGGCTAGGCATGATGTGTAAATTGAGACACAGATTAGATTGACATTTGGCTCAATTAATGGCTATTTGAAGATAGCCCATAAAGTTGTGTTGTATACCTTGCCAAGGGTGGATACCATTGACTTGAGTTGGCACCCATTTTTTTACATCCATGAGGGTGTTAGAAAACACTGGCACATTTTGATCTAGATATAATTTTTTTTCAGGTGTGGTTGCCTTATAAAAAAAAAATTCACAAAAGCTTTAAAAAGTAAAGAAATACACTGAACAATATCATGAATTGTGGAAATTTGATGTCTTTAATTAAAGTAAAGAAATGTTACAGTTTTAACCGGCCATAAAGGGGCATTGAATATAAACTCTAACTAGGTTTTTTAAGTTTTTTTTTTGGTTTTTTTATCAAGTAATCAAAATCCACAGTTGGGAGAAGAGAAAATAAAAAAACAACAAAGAAAGTCCCCTACTGACAACAAAAGGTGCAGGTGATCTCATCATGTATCCACAATTCGAGCGGACCAGCCAACTGAAAGGGGGTCAAAGAAGGCATCAATTGTTGGCCCTCTTTTGCCAAACCCTTTTCAAACCCTCCCTGTAAAACCTGCCAAGACTTGACATCTTTAGCCAACCGTAGAGGAAGAACAAACTTCCCAATCTGTAGATTGAACTCATAAAGCATTGCATGGCCAAACATTGAATCAACCTTATCTACATCCGAAAGTTTTACTTCCTCAGCCAACTTCCATCCCACCGATTGAGCTAGAGAATCCTTCATCTCTTGCACAATCAAAACACTAAAGAAATTATGAAAACCCTAAACAAAATCTACAGAAAAATAAGGATTTATCCTTCGATACAAGTCCAACCCGTTTCCCTAAATTTTCACATGAAACTTAGAAAAATGGCTTTCACAATGGCAACTTCCATTTTCTGAAATTGTTTCGCTCACCCGAATGCGAGCAAAGCAATCACCATTATTGTGAATCAATAAATAATATGTCACGTAACATTCATCCAAGTGGGAAAGATAAGGCTTTGTGGGTCCTGTGACTCCATGCCATGGAATTAGCTCCTCTAGGGATGGTACTTCCTCACCTTTTCCTCATCTCAATAACTAGGTCTCTCCTTCGTCAGGTGGGACGAGGGAACACAGGAATCTAGCTCATCATACTGGCCACCTCTCCTGCATGGCTCAGATCCATTCCATCTGTAACTGATCGAGTTAGGTTTTGACTTTAGGGTTTCAATAGGTGCCAAAAGTGAACTAAACATTTTGGCGCCCATATAGTTAAAATAGGTTAGGGCGATTGTTGTAAAATACAATCAATATTTTAAAAAGACCCTATCAAATGAAAGGAGAGATTTTGGACAAACTGTCAAAATTTATATAGGATTATGTTGTTATATATATATATATATGGTTTTGATATAATCTACTTAATATAAAGTATGTCATAGTATTTTAAAGGCAGCATTGAAATAGATAATTGTCATAAAAAAATTGTTTGAGACTCTCAAATTTAAGCCGTGGTTAGGGTGAAATGAACTTGGCACCCATATTATTAAATATATTATAATATTATATTATTATATAATATTAAATATATAATAATATTATATTATATTATAATATACTATTTATATTATATAATATAATATAAATATAATATTATATAATAATATAATATTATAATATTATATAATATAATATTATAATATTAAGTACATTATAATATAAATATAGTATTGTAATATTAATAATATAATATAATATATTAGAGGGTGGCAGGGAGGGTGCCACCTCACCATGCTGAGGTGGCCGTCTTGGCAGGAGATATAGGCTGGCAAGGACGGCTATGTGCTAAGCAAAGTTGGGTGTCAGGTGCTCGAGCATGTGAGTGGATAGTTTTTAGGCTTGTTCACTTCTCGAAGATCATGGTGTGCATTGGTGACATGATTGGAAGTAATTATCTGAGAAGGCCTCATCATTTTAAGTCATGACAGTTGCCTTTTTATTGCATTCAGCTCCTGGTTTTGGCTCAGAAATCTTTTTATGGCGATTCCTCCTCCACCGATCATCATTTATCTTCTTCCCGCTAGCTACCTAGACTGTGGCGGCATGGAATCCCCAGTTTGCCTCACCGCGAAAGTCAGACAAATGGCTTTCAAAGGAGAAATCACGGAGCAGAGGCTTAAAAGGGTTCTTAGGGAGAATGATGTTTTCTCTGTTAAGGTGACAAAGCTCATCCTTGGCAAGAGTTTTGTCTCTGGAGGAGAGAGATATCACGTAGACTCAGATATCTCTTCTAGGGTGGTTGTGGTGCTTCTGGATGTTTCTACTCCCAAAGAAGAGGTCAAGCTTCTGGTGCAGTGCCTTTTCAAGGCGACTTTTTTGGAAGGGCTCGATGAGGTGCTCGCGACGACAGCAAGATGCGGGCTTCCAAGGCCAAAAGATTTATTCAAAGCCAATCATCCAGGGGTCGTGTTGGAGTATTTTCCTTGCATTCTGGATATCAGAGGAGCCGAGTTGGTTGCACACACGAGTGGGGTTCGAAGGGGGAGGGACTTCCTGAAGAAAATGGTTAACCTAATCCCAACTGAAGGTTTTGATCGAGTTGGTGAGTTCCGCGATTACCTCTTTGAAGAAGGAACGCTGTGAGAAACCCTTGCTGGTTGATAGGTGATGGCGGATGGTGTTGGTGGTTTTTTCTGTGCAGGTGTAATCACTTTAATGGTTGTTTTGTTTTATTTCTATGGTTGCAGTATGTCACCTCTGTATAGTTCTTTTTCTCTGTTTTGAATAGCATGTAAGTTGGGTCATAGTCGGGGGAGAGCCTCCTTTATTCATATTTCAGTTTCAGTCAGCTCTTTGTTTTGGGTATCCCTACGTGGCTCTTTTTGTCGGTCCTGCATAACCCCTGGCTCTCATAGCTCAGAGCAGAAGAAAAAATAATCTGGCCATGGTGGCTTTCTTTTCTCTGTAATTTTGAAAACTTTTTAATATAATATAAATCTGCTTATGATAAAAAAATATAATATAATATATTATATAAATATTATATTATATTATTATTAAATATTATAATATATATAAGAATAATAATATAATATTATTATATTATATAATATCATATTATATTATAATATATTATATTATATTGTATTGTAATATAATATATTATTATTATATTATATTATAATACAACTCACTCATTATATTATATTATTATTATTATTATATTATAGAGGAGTAATAGTCATTTATTTAGTCATTTTAACAGATGACGAAATTAGTCATTTATACTTGTGTTGAAAAAAAATGTGTTCACGTGACTAAAAGTTTGGTCACAGTTTTAATCACTTAGTCATTTATTTGTCATATTTCTACTAATGTAATTTCATGATTTTCCTATCATTAATTTTATAGAACATTATGTTTAGAACATTATACTGTGATTGATGAAAATTTAACAATAGAGAAGCCCATCATAAAAAAATTATTCTATAGTTGTTTTATTCTTATGATAATTTAATTATAAGAAGGAACATGAACATCATTTTTTCAACATCCCTACTCCCAAGTAGCCTATTATAGTTTAGAGTTACTAGCCTATAATGAAGATAGAAAAAATATGTGACAATTTAGATAAGGATAGCTTTGTTTTTATCCCCAGAACCATTTATCACATAAAATATTATATTGGATTCTAAAACCCTTTCTTAACATAACATGCAAGAAACCCCCAATTTCATCTTTACTCTTTTACAATTCTTGCCTTAGCTGGGCATTGTTGATTGAAGTTTTGTACCCAATATTACTGGAGAAATGGCGGCCAATTTCGCAAACCTTGGATTCCTTTTACAGTTGCCATTACTTCCCGCGAGGCCTATGCAAATAAATGGAGCTTCCATCCAATTTAGCGGTTCAAGTGAAATCGGCAAATGTAAAATAGATTTCCAACCTTTTCTAGTGTACTACCTGCCTGTGCGAAAATGAGAGCTTTGAAACGGTCTAATTGGTCTAATCTTTAATTATGCGTAAAGAAAAACAGAATTTTTCTCAGATATCATAGTTGGAAATCTCTTCTTTAGAGAGGATAGATATCGATCAGGAGCATTCGATAATAGGAACAAAATTAATGATTCTTTTAAAAGTTATTGCAGATCTATATTCTGAATAATTTTAGAGAAGCAGACAGTGAATCTAACCTGGTTACCGACTAATCTTGAAGGTCAATTTGAACCCAGGCGATTCTCTTTGTTTATGTTATAGTATGATTATTTTTCACCAAGCACGTTAGTTGTTTGAAAGAATGCCCTAAAAATCATGTCTTATGGTAGACTGCTACGATTGGGGGATATGCAGAAATAAATAGACTATTCAAGTCATATCAACAAAAAGAAAAGAAAATGAAGGCAAATCTTTTATCTGATTTGTAACTGTTATAGATGAGATTCCATAAGATTTCTAGCAAAAATGTCTTCTCTACATTTAATTAGATATTGACTTCTATAACAATAAAGTCTATTTGATTTGATTTAGAGTATGGGTCATATTATTTCATTTAATTTTGGGTATGATTGATATTTACTGCTGCATTTTATACTTGCTTTGATTCAAGTCAAGCCAACAATAAGAAGTAAAGTTTCATAAAGAATCTAAATTTTTTACCCACACTACAAACTATAGAGATAAGAAAGAAAAAAAAAATATCAACATTCAAAAGACTAATACAAAATTTTACATATTAAATACAATAATACCATGTGATGAATATGAAGAATCTACAATGCGAAACCTACACTGCACTGATGTGGGAGACGACGTACGTGGATTGCATTTAAGTCTGTAGCAAGTCCAAACTCCTCGGTCATGTCCATCTGTTCACACGTCATCCCATAAATCATACGGCTCGCCAGTGGAATTTGTGATACCCAAACAGAGCCAGCTGATGGCTGTGAAATGATAGACTAACTAAGACTCTAATATATAAATATATTTTTTCATCGTGCAATCCATTCAAGATTCCCCTCCATGAGAATCTACTATTTCTTTCCCCATTTTTTTGCCGTCTATTACGATCTTGATAGATATTTTATTAAAAAACTATAAAAAGAAAATGTCTTCTACATTTTGCCACATTATGAATAATAAATATTGGGACTAACATACCCATTATGACTGTGGGTCTAGCACGTCTCAGTCAGTGAATAACCAATAATTCATACAAACTGTAAAACGTGCTATAACATTAAAATTCATCCCACAGTCAAAAAGAGCACATCCCACACCAATATGAGTGGGTCATATTGCAGAGACGGCATACAGAGACTCCCGAGTGTTAGGGCGGTGAAGCCCACTCACCACACCACGTGGTCTCCATGTAATGGTACCGGTTGGAAGTTACCAAGTAACTTACGAAACTGCAAAGTAACTTAATAACAGTTTGCAACTGCTTCTCCTATTTCTGTTGGAGATCGCTTCTCTGCTGAGCAGCGTATTGAAGCTGAAAGAGTTTCGGTTCTAAACAGCCATTGTAAAGGCTGTGTGTATGTAAACTTTAACAGAGAGATTATATATATTTCTGGGGATAAATGAAGACATGCAAAGAGGGCAACACAGAACAAGTGGTGAAGCACTAATGGTTGTTAGCACAGAAAATAGAGGACGGAGTCAAGATAGAGGAAGGTATAAGGATAGAAGGTGGTCAAAATCAGCAAAACGTTCGAAGTCTAGAGGGAGACCGGATGCTTGCTGTTTCTGTGGCAAATCCGGTCATACCAAGAAACAATGTTGGAACTACAAAGACTCAAGACAAGGTTCGTACCAATGAAGTCAATACGGTTGATGATGGTATTATGATTTTATCTGCTAGTGACACAACAGCAAACTCGTGGATCCTTGACTCCGGTGCTTCCTTCCATGCCACTCCATGCCGGGATGCCTTTATCAACTATCATGAAGGTATGTTTGGACAAGTATTTCTTGGAGATAATAAAGAATGTGAGATTGTAGGGAAAGGTGATGTTCCTTTATTTTTGACAAACGGTAGTAAACTAATTTTGAAAGATGTATGCCATGTGCCCTCTCTTAAACGCAATCTGATTTCTGTTAGTCAGCTCTATGCTCAAGGCTTCAATGTAAACTTTTCACTTGACTCTTGGAAAGTAACCAAAGGTCAGTTGGTTTTAGCAAAAGGCATGAAATTAGGGAGTTTATATGTCTTAGAGTGTAATGGTGAAGTGGGAGCAGCAATGGCTGCTGCAGACAGTGGTGTCGAACTATGGCATCGGCGTCTTGGGCATATGAGCAAGAAGGGGCTCGAAGTCATGTTACAAAGGAATCAGCTTCCGGGTCTTAAATCAATTGATTTGTCTTTATGTGAGCATTGTTTATATGGTAAACAACATCGAACCAGTTTTTTGCGGACAGGTCAAGAAACCAAATCATCTCCTTTACAACTTGTGCATTCAGATGTCTTTGGTCCGATGGAGGTAACTTCTTTTGGTGGTGCAAACTACTTTGTCACTTTTCTTGATGATTGCACACGTAAAATTTGTATCTATATGCTGAATAAGAAATCTGAGGTTTTTTCAAAATTTAAAATGTTTAAAGCTCTTGTTGAAAATCAAAGTGGTCATAAGATTAAATGTCTTAAAACTGACAATGGTGGTGAACTTTGCTCATTGGAGTTTGACAATCTCTTTGTAGACCAAGGTATTCGACGGATCAAAGTAGTCTGGTTCACCCCTCAGGAAAATGGTGCCACTGAGAGGTTGAACCGGACAATTTTGGAGAGAGCCCATTGTATGCTCCCCAATGCTGGGCTGAGGCATGCAACACTGCTATTTGTCTTATCAACCATGCTCCATCATCATGTCTTGACTTCGACATTCCAGAAGAACGATGGACTGGTAAGAGGATTTCTATAAATCATTTGAGGGTTTTTGGCTGTGATGCATTTGTCCTCATTTGGAAAGAACAACGAACTAAACTGGATTTTCACTTGAAGAAGTGTATTTTTCTGGGGTACGGTGAGGATCAATTTGGTTTTCGTCTCTGGGATCCCACTGCAGTGAAAGTAATTCAAAGTCATGATGTTGTGTTCAACGAATGGTCTTTTTCAGGTTTGCACAAATAGCACAACACTTCTGATGATTATGTTCAGTTTGATATGTTTGGCAATGGTTCCAATTCCACTTCACAGGGACATTTTTCACAAGGCAAATCTGTTAGTTTTGCTCCCTCTATTTCAAACTCTCTTTCTCCAATCGTTACCCAACCCATTTCTGATCACTCCACTATTGCACAGCATTCCTTAGATGCGTTAGATCCATGCTCCCTGCCCTCACAGCATAGTCCATGCTCCATAGAAGTGGCCCCACTCCCTTCTACTATGGGAGATTCCTCATCCTGCTAGCGTCGCTTGCTATCCCCTCCTCCAATCGCTGAGGTTTGACAGGAAGTGTTGACACCTCCAGAAATATTACCGCCCCTTGTTGCCATTGATGTGGCTCCCAACTATCCCGTTGATAGGGATATTTCACCTCCACGCCTAGCTAGTCTACCAACGTCAGGTACACAACAATTTTTGAGGGATGTCCCATTGGATGATCAACAAGGACCTCATCTTCGGCGGTCCACTCGAGAAAAACGGTGTCCACCAAGGTTTGCTGACTATGAATTCCTTCTTTCTGAGTTTCAAACTTCTCATCTAGAGCCTCAGATGCTCAAACAAGCCTGCCATGATGTTAACTCTGCCAAATGGATGGCTGCTATGCATGAAGAATTGGATGCATTGAGCTCCAATGACACATGGGATCTTGTTCCTCTCCCTCCCGATCGTCAACTGCTCAAAAACAAATGGGTTTACCGTGTGAAAGATGAAGTTGACGGGACAAAACGGTTCAGGGCCAGACTGGTTGTGAAAGGTTTTGGTCAGCAGCATGGCATTGATTTCAATGAAATCTTCTCTCCTGTAGTCAAAATGACAACCATTCGTTTGGTGTTAGGGATGGCTGCTGTTTTGGACCTCGAACTGGAGCAACTGGACATTAAAACAACGTTCCTTCATGGTGATATTGACGAGGAACTGTATATGGAACATCCTGATGGTTTCATTGAAAATGGCAAAGAACATCTATATTGCCGATTGAAACATAGTTTGTATGGGCTAAAGCAAGCCCCGCGCCAATGGTATTTGAAATTTGATAACTTCATGATTCAACACAATTTCATTCGTTGCGAATCAGATCCTTGTGTGTATTATAAATGTTTTCCCAATGGTGAGTTCATCATTATGCTATTATATGTTGACAATATGCTTATTACCGGTCCTAGTATGCCGCTTGTCAATGCATTGAAGCAACAATTAGCACTTCATTTTGCCATGAAAGATTTAGGGGCAGCGAAGAAAATTCTTGGCATGGATATAATCCGCAATAGGCAGAAGAGGGAACTCATCTTATCACAAGAAAAATACATTTTGAAAGTGCTAAATAAGTTCAATATGTTGAATGCCCAGTCTGTTTGTACCCCCTTGGCTGATCATTTATGTTTGTCTTTTGTTATGTGTCCCTCCACTCCGGATGAAGAAGATGGCATGGCTGATATTCCATACTCCTCCATGGTAAGCAGCCTCATGTATGCCATGGTTGCTACTCATCCTGACATTGCCCATGCAGTGGGAGTTGTCAGCCGCTTTATGAGTAATTTGGGCAAACCCCATTGGCAAGCGGTTAAATGGATCCTTCGCTATTTGAAAGGGACATATGACTTTGTGCTTTGTTTTGCCAGGTAGGACACTCAACTGTGTGGTTATGCCGATTTTGACATGGCCGGTGATTTAGACAAGCGGAGGTCCACTTTTGGTTATGTCTTCACATTCGCTGGGGCAGTGGTCAGCTGGGTCTCTTGTTTGCAACCGGTGGTTGCTCTTTCCTCAACTGAAGCAGAATATGTTTCTCTCACTGAGGCAACCAAGGAACTAATATGGCTATAGCGTGTGCTTGGTGAGTTATGGGGTCAGCCTTCCATGCTTACCTTGTTTTGTGATAGTGCCAGTGCCATTCATTTGGCTAAAAATGCCACTTTTCATAGCCACACTAAGCACATCGAAAGTTAAATACCACTTCATTCATCATGCTGTTAATGAAGGTAAACTTAAGCTAGATAAAATTCCTACCAATCAGAATCCGGCGGATGCTCTGACAAAGGTCGTGAAACGAGAGAAGTTCTTTTTTTGCCAAGCTTCTCTTGGTCTTGTTCATCCATGATTTGTCTATCTTGGGATATCTCTTCATTGTGTCTCTTCTTTGTTGGTGACTGGTCTTCAAGTGGGAGTTTGTTAGGGTGGTGAAGCCCACTCACCACACCACGTGGTCTCCATGTAACGGTACCGGTTGGAAGTTACCAAGGAACTTACGAAACTGTGAAGTAACTTAATACCAGTTTGCAACTGCTTCTCCTATTTCTATTGGAGATCGCTTCTCTGTTGAGCAGCGTATTGAAGCTGAAAGAGTTTCAGTTCTAAACAACTATTGTAAAGGTTGCGTGTATGTAAACTTTAATAGAGAGATTATATATATTTATGGGGATATCCCATTCAGTGTGGACATAGCCTGCTATGCAGGTGAATCACGATATATCTGGTGTTTGAGTTTTCATTATAAGTGTGTGTGTCTCCTTATTTATGTTTTACTCTGTTTATAATCTCAACACCGAGGTCTCTTTCATAGCTGAAAGAGGTTTCCCAGGAGGAAGTGTCCTACTCTCCCTTCTCCATAGAAAGAAGAATAATAACAGTGAACCAGCAGTAAGGAGCACAGATTACCAAGAAAGTGGTGGAATCTCCATACAAACTGTAAACAGGGAAATTCAAATTTTGGTTTGTTTGGTTTTCCATTATATGATATAACAATATAGGATCATTATATAAGTGTTCTAAGATGTAGCAATGTGAAATCAAATAGTGAATGATGTAGGAATGTAGGATTTAGATAGATGTTCATGACAGGTAGATGGAACAATGATAAGATATAGATTATAGGCAACTATAATGCAATGTAAGGCATAAACAAAGATAGTGCAATGTGAAATCAAATAGTGAATAATGTAGGAATGTAGGATTTAGATAGTTGTTCATACTAGGTAGATGAAACAATGATAAGATATAGATTATAGGCAATTATAATGCTATGTATAGGCAACGTGTTTCATGATAGATACATATAATCAATGTAATTGTAATTGTCAAAAAGAAGATGAGGTCACTTAAAATGATAAGTAAATTGAAAGGATAAAATATCAAAAAATAAAGATAAAAAGGATTAAAAGGAATTAGTGGAACAATATTATAAAAATAAAGGATCCCTAGTGTAAATAGGTAAGGATAAAGATTAAAAATAATTTAAAATAACCAAAATCAAGCATGCTTGCTAAGTGAACCAAATAAATGTGAAGTAAACTTAAAGATCAAACATATGACACATGCCCTTTATGTGGGGGAGAAAGATATAAAGAAGTTGTAGGGGTCCCAAAAATAGTAGATAAGATGAATGATAAATAAAAAAAAGTAAGAATGAGCTAAATAATGAATTCATCTCCCATGTTAGGTGACTTCTTTTTTATGTTATGTGTGAGCTTAATGTGTATCTTCACTTTGTCTATATAATTTTAAATTTTATGTTGGAATGTAATGCCTCTATGTTTAGGGTATCCAAGTGTATGATGAGAAGTATATGTAGTACAAGGATCAAAAGATAAATTGCTATAGATTATTGCTAGCCATGCTACTCTTATATGAACTTGTGCTAGAGAAATAATCAATGTAGTATAAGCCAATTTACAAAATGAATTATAGAGAAAGAAAGATGAATTGAATCATTTTAAACTCTACCACACAAGCACTATTTAAACTTGCCAATCAAGGCACCATCATCAATTTCACATGGAAAGAAGCATCCATAGAACCATCATAATTATCATGTGAGAATTCTAATGGTAGTCATTTTTGCAATGACCCTTTTGACTCTTTACAATATTTTGGTGCCCTTAATATTGATTAAAAAAAATTGGAATATCCTAACTAAGAACTCCATTATTATGCCTATGCCAAGCTTTATGTTTATGACCACATGTCTTTTCCGCTCCCTATGCTAGTTTTCAATAACTTGTGTTCATGTTGAGCTTCATAATTTCACATTAATGGTAGCCTTGTTCTTAGAAATGACTAAGTCCTATGTGCACCTTGTGTGCTTTTTTATGGTAGGAAGTCATGTATCACTTAAGTGAGAATTTTGTATCTTTGCATTAACTGGTTATTGACTCTTCATTCTTGCACAACAGTAGAATGTAGTGTTGTATCTCAATCTTGCATTAGCATTTTCTAGCACTTTTTGTCAATTTATGGCTCCCTAATAATAATCAATTTAAGAAATTATGAGTTGGACCCTATTTTATGCCTTGTCCTAACTTCTAATATTGCCCATTTATCAAATTGTGCCTTTGTAATGTGTTCTTAACTAGGTATAATAATTTATGGCCACGTGTTTTTATTAAGTTCTTAAGTTGTGGTCATGGTGATCTCTTTGTGATCATTTGATAAATGGGCTCTAGAGATATGACAACATTGATATCATGTGCTAAGGAAGTGGAGCTTTGTGGGTATTGATCATGTGACATGTGCTAATGGGACCACATATACACATACATGGTGGATCTTTGGTATTATGGGTAGTTCTAAGGATTGTCTCATCAATTTTGATCAAATGGCTCTTAGAGTTCTCAAAGATGTTAGAGCTCTTGAAGTCCCTTATATTCCAAGGATAATTAAATGAATATCAAGATCAATAGTTTTTAAATGTCCTTAGAAATGATATTGTGTGCTTAGGGTAAATTCTCTAAGATTAGTTAGTTTGTAGCCGAGTCACCATGTGGGGGTCCTTTTCCTTTTGTTTGTTTGTGAGAACCTAGAATACATCAACAAAATGTTATCATTGGTAGATAACATAGTGAATGGTCCATGAATTTTGTTGTTTTTTTGCACAAAGGTGATATCATCATTGATATGAGAGTTGAGAGATCATCATCGAAGTTGGAAGATCCAATGACCCTTGGAATTTTAAGGAGTGAATTTTTAATGTGTCAAAATGTGTTTCCAAGGACCATTTATCTCATTTGAGATGGATTATCCTCAAAGCCCAAGAGGATCATTTTGTTGTATGTCAAGCTAGAGCTCCAAGAACCCTTGGATTGTTTAAATCAATGGCTCCTACATGTCAAAGGGAGATATAAAAAGATCATGCTATTGGCTAGAAAGGGTGTGTTTGTAATACTATGGACTTGAGGAAATGAGTGTTCAATATTTTTATGCCACAAAAAAATATGGAGATATGAAATAGTACACATGGAAAGTGAAATATTAATTTTCATTAGTCCATAAGACCAATCAACAAGATCATCAAGGGGTTTGCATGTCCATAGGAGAATGAGGTGTGGTAAATTTTATGGTGGGTATCGTATGTCTATTTGATAGCTCCTAGGGCTATGGTGTTGCTTGGTGAGATTTAGAAATGTTGTGCTTGTTTCTTAGATGTCTATGGTTTTTCAAGCCAAAGGTGCATCATGAACAAAGAATATTATATTTTCAAAGGCAAGTTGCACATGGGTATGTGAATAAATTCATGGTGCATATGGGATTCAATTAGAAAGGTTGGCGTAAGTAACTCTCAAGAACTCCCCCATGAATCAATAATTACATCTCATGCCCAACTAATATTGAAAAATTCTCTTATAAGTTCACTAAGTAAATATCTTACAAGCCACTATCTTTAACATAGATGCTCTTTCACGTGCTTCATGAAAAGATATTCTTTTATATACATATTTACACCTGTATTACCAATAATTACACAAGGCATATTGGAAAAGTAATAAAGTGGGATGCCCCATTTCATGAGGATACATAAATAATAAATAAGTAAATAATCTAGACATTATAACATGCAAGTTGTATAAAACACCTAATCCCAAGATTCTCCCACTTGTCATATACCTTTTAAGGGAAAAAAGGAACACCAATATGTGGTGTAGGCCCAATCCCCAATCACCTAGGTGCTAGGAGATAAATTCATTGTTGGTTTTAGCATACTAAGCACCATCCAAACTAGAGCACGACCTCATCCATTTGCATGCCAAGCTCCATATCACACACATATGCACAAAATCTCACTCCCTACCATGTGAGGTTGGAAAATTTGTCATGGATTCATGCAAGAAGCACCAAAATATCAATCTCAAAATGAAAGACATCATAGACCTTAACCATACTAAAGCAATGAAAATAATACTAGTAGGTCTGAGAGATATTTGGTCATGAAAAGAAAATAATATGAATGCAAATCCCAAACAATAATTTTAATATATAGTCATTTCAAGTCCCTAGATATAATGTAATAGACTTGTAGGCTTAACAAACCATCTATTTCAAACCTATGATAACTTCCTGCTAGGACTCAAGAAGAGCTTTGGGGTTTGGGATGATATGGGGATGACTACACATAAAGAACGAAAGTGGGAGGGGCCCATTCTAAAATTTTGAATGACATAATCTTGGGCCTCAGACCAAATATGCTAGGTTGATGTAAAAATATCTTGCAAACTTCACCTATATATTTTGATACAACTTGTAGGGCTTTTGAGGTGTGGGAAAACATAGAAATAAGACATACTAAAATCTAGGTTTAGGGAAACTTATGCAACAAAACATGAAAAGGACTTTCGCGTAGGGTTAAAGGTAGAAAACAAATATAGAGTTTAGATGTGTTAAAGTAATTAGGTTACAACACAAAGGATGTATAGGTCTATAGACACAAGGTTTTATGATCTAGTGGACCCTAAAGATCATAGGGTGGGGACATGAGCACTTTGGATGACCAGAACTTGTAGGGAGGATTGAGCCTAGGTAAAACGTAAACATGAGTATTGGAACATTTATTTATTACAAACATAAGGAAGACATAGAGATGTCCTAACTAATTCCTTGGAAATAGGATTATTCAAGCTTGATGAAAATAAACTTGTAGACCTAAAAGTGCTATACTAAGCAAGATTTATAAGGGGGCATGGGTTCACAGGAACTCAAACAATGATATTCATAGGGAAACCAAATGTGAGACTAGATAAGATTCAACAAATAAAATGCTTGGGGTCATGCTTGAAACTATGAGTAAAATGACACATACCTAAACATAGATGACATGCCATGAATGCAAACATGAATAAAATAAGAAGCAAGAATACCATGACAAACTCCAAAACTAGGTGCAAGACAAAACACAAAGATAAACCACACAAGGGACATAGCCTTGATAGAAATTTTAAATCAAATGCTAATAGTTGTGTCTATCTACTAGATGGATGTCAAGAATATGCTATCATGGATGAAGCCAACACCCACAATGGAACATTTTCCTACCAAGACATTTCCTAGGAGATGTATACTCTTTAAGGATCATAATTAATTTTAACTTGGATTGATGTTGATAGATTGAAAGTCTTCATCGAGGGAGAAAGTATGAAGTAGTCCTACGCAACCAACTTCCATAATTATTATACAAAGAAACCCACATATAATGTTGATGTAGATACTATGATCAATAGCTTCTTTAAATACACAATTAACAATAATTTCTTAACTACTAATGTTTGTAGTTATATTTGTGAAGTGTAGTAGTGATAGAATCACTAATTAAGTACAAATATTGATAGTTCAAATATTCTTTATGATTTTCATAGGTATCGGTGCATGTATGGACTAGACAATCATTGTGAAACTTTTATTAGGAATCTACCTAGTTAGTAATGCCTTAGAATGTTTTTTATAAAAACTTAGAATTCTATAATGTTTTGCTAGCAGATTGTGAAAGAACATTATGTAACCTATACTAACACACACACATCACTTCACACTACTATACTATACCCTGCTAATATGGATAGGCTCCCAAATCATTATAGATAGAGGGAGAGGGGGTTAGATGAGTATCATCAAGTCATCTCCCTCCAAGGTATTCTATTAGGATAGGGGCAAAAGGGTACCATATATATGTATATATGTACATATATATACACATATATGCATACACACATATACATATATGTATATATGTATGTATGAATATATATCTACACACATTTATGTATGTATATATGTATATTGAAAAGAAATTTTGAAGAAATAATATTGCCCATTTATACATAACCCCAAGTGAGAAAAATATGTAAACAAATATTCATAATATACAATGAAAAAAGATAGAAAAACATACCATCAATATGACACAAGATGTACCCTAGGGAAACCCTCTCAAGTGAAAAACTTAGCCTCCACAAGAACTCACACATTCAATGTATTATATCCATGAAAAATCTTACAATACACTTATAGACTCTTGATGCAAGGCTTCTGAAACATCAAGAACTCTAGTTGCACTCTCCATGTGAAGAAGAAAATAGAAACCATGTAATCACATATTACAATCCATGCTTCTTCTTTTCACATATGTAACCTGCAAGAGATGTTCAATCCAACCTTAGCCAACAAGCCAAAGTTTTTCTAATATTAAATATTTTCCCAATGTGCAACCCACATTATATATTTATCCCAATGTTACATACAACTTGCACGTGGCCCTAAGAATGGCTAACCCATGTGATGCATGCATCCCTAGATTCCCTAGTGGCACCACAATTAAATATTATATTTTACATTATAAGCATTATACAAGGTGTACAACATACCTTTCCCAACATATAGCAATTAATAGTATAAATAGAAATGTATTTATTCTATTACAAAGTATTTTGTTAAGTTTCGAAATAACACACAAAAATATTTTCATTGGTAAATGAACCTAAATGAAATCTAAACTATGAAACAAGCTTTGAATCTTTATTGAAAACCATATCTAAAGTCTCATAATTGATTTTAGAATACACAAAAAATTGCAAACCATAGACTTATGAATTAAAGTAGAATACAAAGTGATTCATTGGCCATGGAATCTATGATTTAAGAGTAAGTTGTTCTCAGTGCATTGATTTATAAAAGTAGCTTCTAAGATCCCATGGATGTGGATGCATAGTTTACCAAACATATAAAATTAAAACTAATAATGATAAAAGAAATACAATGAGAATTGTTAGTGGGATCCTATTGTTTCAATGTATTTCTTGTCTCATCCAATGGTGGGATGTGAATAATAGTGTTCATTGATAGAATAGCACCAACAATTTATTCTAGTTAATTCAAACAATGAGATAAGAAATCTAATGACCATTATTAGTTGTCCTACCATTGAGATGTATAAGAATTTACCTCATGCAACCCTATAAAACTGCAGGTTGAAGTGACTTGGAACTCTCAAATGAGTTTTAAGTATAGTAAAGACTATCATTTATGTTCTTAAATGTATTTGATGGAAGAAAATATCATCCTATTGAGAATATTAACCAACCATAAAATTCATTTTCCTTTGGGCCCAGTCTATTAAGTTATGTTTCACATTACCCAAAGGTCCCAATTTCTTATACCCCTACCTTAATTACCAACATAAAAATAAGCATTGGTAAACTACAAAGAAATAAAGACATTTCCCCCCAATTTAAAGATGGTCCAAGAATCAAAATATATGCATATCCATGCATTTTGCATCCAAATAAAAGAGAATTGCATTATGACAAGGAGGTTAAGAGCACAATTTGGTAGCTTTCATATTGAAAAAGCAATCTTAACAAAATACAAACCAACCAAAACCATACACATTAATCCAATGATCACAAACTTGAACTAACAAAACTATAAATTCTTAAATCAAGATATCTTTGCTACAAAGGTTATAATTTTGATCCTACACAAGATACATAGATTCATCTCTAGCCTAATATAAATCAACACACCAAACATTACAAATTAAGAATTGATCATAGCCCTACTAACTATGACCTTAATCTCCAGCCTAATATAAATCAACACACCAAATATTACAAATTAAGAATGGGTCATAGCCCTAGTAATTGTGACCTTTTTAGCAATGTCACATCCTTGGAATCCTTAAAAACTAGAAAATCTTAAATTAGAAATTGTGTCAAAAAACACATTTTACAAATTTGATTAAACCATAAACCCTAACTCACAATTATTTTTCCATTCTATTATCAAAGTTTGCAGATCTCATATAGGTGTCACTAGTAGTGCCTTCACTTCAAAAATATCTTATGCAATTGCATGAGACACCGAAATAAGGTTTCTTTTATATTCTTTCCGATGGGTGCTTGATAAGGGGGAAGGCTCCACCCATAACACAAGAATATCTCTACCTTAATGTAGGCACCAACTCAACCTGATAGGGATGAATAGGAATGGAAACATCAACCATCCCTCTACCAAGGTCAAAAGTTGGTTCATGTTTTCATATGTAGCGGAAAAGCCCTTTTTGTTAGCCACACCAACTATGTCTACTTTGACACCCACTATCAATCCCTTTGAAATGAATCCCACCCCTAGAGTGTTGCATTTGAGTACCAAATAATGGTTGATGTCCACCCCTATCATCCACCCTTGTGACACAACATTTAACCTTCATTTCTTATAACAAAGCAAATAAATTTAGAGTTAGGTGTTTTAAGAATGAGAAAAATTGATATTAGATTTAAGGTTTTATTGCATAATATTGCATCACTAAAATAGTTTGATTAGGTTAATAGTATTTATTTTATAGTGTTAACTATTTAATTTATTAGTTGTGTATCAATATAATTAGGTTAAATAGATGTTTTAAAATATGTTGAAATAAATTATTTGAGTGTTTGTATAATATTAGTGAAAGAAATGTTTAATTATTTGTACAAATAATTTTTAAGGTTAGGTGTCACAATTGTCTATCATGGATCTTTTAGGATATCTTTTACGACCCAACATATTTGTGGCAACAAATTTAATGATGTGAACCTAAAAACTTAGTTTAAATAGTAAATTTATTATTTAACACATTCAACATCACCATATATGTTGGTGTATTTAATATTTAATTACACTTTATTAAGTTTACTTAGGGCTAATTTTAGTCTTAGGTTATTCTTAAGTCACATTAGGGTATTTCTCTAACTTATAAATATAAAAGCAAGTTCTCACATGTAATTCATTAATCCATTTCATTAATTCATCCTTATTGTGCAATTTATTCCTCTACTTTTTTCTCTTGTGGAAGGTAAATCTTAGGTTTTGTAGGCAATCCTGATGTTTTGAGTTAATCATAAACTTCAACATGGTATCAGAGCAGATCTGCAAGCCCCTTCTCAGATTTGGAGGAAAATTCAAGCAAAAGCCATTTGTTGGGTGTATTTTTGTGTAAAGGAAAGTATTCCATTAGATTTAGAGCAATTGGAAAAGGCAGATTTATCTTTTGTTTGGCTGAATTTGGTCTCAGGAGGCCAGATCTGTGAAGGTTTCGACGAGTGCTTTTTTTGGGATCCAGAGGGTACCTGCAATTTTGGAGTGTTTTCAGCCCAAAAGGACCCCACCATCGCACTCATAAGGCCTAAAAACTTTAAGATTGACTATCAAATCATCGAAATTGGCCTCGAGCTCATCTAGGGCAAACAAATTTTGCTAGGGAAGTTGTACGACCTCCCCAGCACGTAGTACGAGGTACATTTAAAAAAAAAAACTTTTTTCTACGATATTAAAAATTTTATATAAAAAAATCAATTAAAATTTTAATTCGCAATTTTTTTTATTGTATGTGAAAAGTCAAAAATAAAAAAAATTGCAAGGACCCATGCAGTACCTTGCGTAGGCCCTGCGCCTATACTTGAGCAGGGACTGCAGGCCCTAGGACCCCGCACCCATATGGTGGTAGTCCCTCAAGGACCTGTGCTCTATAGGGGCTATGGACGCCTTTTGGGGTCGGGCACCCTATTCTTAGGGTTGTGCGGTGGCTACGCCCCCCCCCCCATACACCATTATTTAAAAAAAAATTAATTAGAGAAATCCAGTGCCAGGGCAATTTTTTTATAGTTTTTTTTAAATAAAAAACTATTATATTATGCAATATTTACCCTGCATTGAAAGTTGGTTCCAAGAACAATCCATTGGTGAAGGTATTTTTTCTAGATTTTGTTGCTGGTGACATTTATTGTTGTTTGAAGCCTAGATACACCTTTTGGCCTCCAAGATCATATCTTTTTGCTATGATATCCAATTTTTGTGATTCTTGCGGTGTTGGAAAGGTATTGAGGAGCTCTACACAGCCTCCATGCACTTTTACAAATTCAACCCTAGGTATTCTTTATTTAGTTTGTTAGTTTTATGGCTTCTATTTGATATTCTGGACATTTTGGCACCTGGAGAAGTTCTGTTTGTTTTGTTGGGTTTCATTTATCAACATTAATACATATTCAGATTGTTGATATCTAATCTGATTTATTTGAAGAGATATCATGGGTTTTTCTATTCACCCTTCTGTGGTAACATTGGGTTAGGATAATTATGAGTCTTGGCAAAAGAGCATCTTGACACATCTCAAGTGGCTTAATCTTTTTTCTTATCTTTATGGACTCATACCTAAACCAGATACACATAGGAGGGAATCTGTATGGGGAAATTATATTGATCATATTGTAGGATTGATTGGTTATAGTGTTGATTATTACACTATGTGATCTATCTGACATATTGAGTGCCCATGCACACTCTGGACTAGCATTTGGGAGATCTATGGAGACCAACATATTGTTAGATTTAGAGCACACAACTGAAAGGGGGGGTGAATCAGTTGTACAAAAAATTGCTTCTACTTCAAACACTTGATTCTTCTTTGTTAGTTAATAGCATATCAGTTAACTATTCATGAAAGCATAATGCATAAACACAGAAGTAGATAAACATCAACACATTGGACACCAAGATTTTGACGTGGAAAATCCGGTTAAGGGAAAAACCACAGGGTGATTAACCCAAGGATTATTCTCTATTAGAAGAATAAGAAAAATGAATGGCACATGCCAATTAGGGCTCACTGCCCGAGCACATTGCTCACAAGGAGGCACACTGCCTACAAGAGACACACTGTCTACGAAGTGATAAGAATCACAATCTTGAACTGGAGATTGACATCTTTACCATGTCTGGATCAGTTCCATTTAAGCCCGAGATACTTTTGCTCTGCCCTTTGCTCTTTCGCTATGCCACACTCATCTGCTCCACACACACTTTGAAATGAACTCTCAAACCTTTATTTATACAAGGCATCAACTTAGGAACAATCATCTAAGTCGGCAATCATCCACAAGAACATTCGCAAGTCGGCAATCATCCATAAGAACATTTGCAAGATGAATAACTCATCCGGTCGGCTAGTCTGAACAAGAATATCTTCATTCGGAAGAATATCTTCAATTCTGGGCTCTAACACTAATGCGGACTGACAACACAACCTCAACATGATCCAAGGACCTTCAAAAGCTTGCCTGAATGACCAGGTACATCTGCACTTCCTCTACTCACAGGAATCTCTTCTCCTCTTCATCTAGAACTTCAAGAACACAGTCTGTTGCGACTGTCAAACTGAAAAAGGTTCTTCTGGACCTCCAAACTTTGTACAAACTGAGATGACACATCACAAGGACATCCCAAACACTCCTTCCAATCCGCAGAGTCTGACAATGCTCCTCCGGATCTCACTAGACCATTTTGTAACAGTTTGTTATTCTGGAACAGCTCCCGAACTGGTTCTACTTGATCGATCACAACTTTTTCATATCTTCATGCGAACTTCTGAAATCTTAACTAGATCATCTCAAGACTCATATCTACAAACCCTTTAATCCGCATCCTCTGATCCTCAACCTATTGAGTACATTTGCCTTCTTCTTATCACTGTTCTTCACTATTCCTGATTGAGACTAATTTTCTCAATATCCTCAACACACAGCTCATCCAAACCTTCTTACCAATGTAATATGAGTATGTTGACATCAATGACAACACTGGTTAACCTCATACTTGCAACAATCTCCCCCTTTGTCATTGATGGCAACATATGATGTGAAAAAACATCAAGACAAGAACTTCTCTTTTCTGTCACAGCTCCCCCTATTAGCAACAACTCTTCACATGTCTTCTCTTCCTTTACTGCTCCCCCTTTGATCATCAAACACTTGTTTTTCACATGTCTTCTCTCCCCCTTTGACATCAATGGAAAAGGGCTCATACTTGCACTTGTAACAGAATCATACCAGCTGCTCCCCCTTAGTAGCAGTTCCCCATCATCAATCTGGATCACAAGATATGACTGTGATATCCACCAGACTGATGCACATTAGTGCATCCTAGTTCATCACCGGAGGGGCCATGACCCCTAACTTCTCCCTGAGATACTCAAAAGAGTCTTTGGGAAGAAGTTTAGTAAAAATATCTGCAAGCTGATCCTTGGAGGGCACATACTCCAATCTGACTTCACCCTTGTTTACTTGTTCTCTCAAAAAGTGAAATTTGATAGATATATGCTTGGTCTTAGAATGCAATATTAGATTCTTGGAAATATTTATTGCACTTGAATTATCACAGAAAATTGTGATAGGCTCCTCATATTCTACTTTCATGTCTCTTAACATCTACTTCATCCATAGGATTTAAGTGTAGCTGCCTACTGCTGCAATATATTTTGCTTCAGTTGTAGACATAGATATTGCCTCTTGTTTCTTTCTTAGCCAAGAAACCAATCTCTTTCCCAAGAAGAATGCTCCACCACTGGTGCTCTTCTGGTCATCCACATCTCCTGCCCAATCTGCATCTGTATATGCATGAAGAGAGAAATCCTGATCTCTAGGATACCATAGGCCATACTCAACTGTCCCCTTTAGATATCTAAAAACTCTCTTGATTTCCATAACATGAGATTCTCTAGGGTTAGCCTGAAATCTTGCCACAAGACCAATAGCCTGCATTATATCTGGTCTAGTCTAAGTGAGATACAATAATCCTCCAATCATTGATCTATACTTGGTCTGATCTATCTTAGGAGAGTCATCATCTTTGCTCAACTTACATCCGATTGCCATAGGAGTGTTCATTGGCTTTGAATCTTCCATTCCAAATTTCTTCAACAATTCTTTCACATATTTGGTCTGAAAGATAAAGATACCTTTCTTTGTCTGAGTAATTTGTAGACCCAAGAAGAAATTCATTTCACCAAGAATTGACATTTCAAACTCACTTTTCATTTGATTTGCAAAGGTTTTACACAAACTATCTCTTCCTCCAAAAATGATATCATCAACAAATACTTCAACAATCAAGGTGTTTTCATTATCTATTTGGAAATATAGATTACTATCAGCAGTACCTTTGTTAAAACCAATCTGCACAAGATGCTTATCCAACATTTCATACCATGCTCTTGGGGCTTGCTTCAATCCATACAGTGCTTTCTTCAACTTGCAGACCATATCATCATGATCAGACAATTGAAATCCATCCGGTTGTTCAATGTATACTTCTTCTTCCAAATCACCATTTAGGAAGGTAGACTTGACATCCATCTGATATACCTTGAAGTCTTTGAAGGTAGCATATGCAAGAAATAATCTAACTGCTTCAATTCTTGCTACCGGAGCAAAAGTTTCTTCAAAATCAATTCCTTCTATTTGAGAGTAGCCTTTGCAAACCAATCTGGCTTTGTTTCTGATTATTCACCAACCTCATTTAGTTTGTTCCGGAAGACCCATTTGGTTCCAATCACATGCTTGTTTCTAGGTCTAGGAACAAGATCCCAAGTGTGATTTTTCTCAATTTGCATCAACTCTTCCTCCATTGCTTTCATCCAATTTTCATTATTGCAAGCTTCATTTATTGTCTTAGGTTCAATCTTTGAAATCAAACAGTATTCATTTGAATTTTGAGCAATTCTCCTCCTTTTTTGTACCCCTGTGCTTTTGTCACCTATGATCTGATCTTCAGAGTGATTTAAAGTTACATACCTTGGAACTTTGGGAGTCTCTTGCACTGCTGTTTCTTGATCAGGTTGATTTAGACAAACCTCTTCTTCCTGATTTACTGGATCAGTCTGAATCTGACTTTCAGGAAGGGATTGAGTTCCTTGAATCAGAGCATCATCCTGATCATCTTCATCATATTCATAAAACCTTGAGGGCTTTGCAATTCCTTCATCAACCTTCACATTTGTACTTTCTATCATCTTTTTCAGTCTCTTATTGTAACACCGGTATGCTTTGCTTTGAGTGGAGTAACCCAAGAAAATTCCTTCATCACTTCTAGCATCAAACTTACCTAGATCTTCATCTCTTTTGATGTAACACTTGCTACCAAATACTCTAAAATATCTCACAATAGGAGTTATACCAAACCAAAGTTCATAAGGAGTCTTACCGGTATTGTTTCTGATTTGAACTCGGTTAAGAGTGTAGACTGCAGTGCTGATAACTTCTCTCCAAAACATCTGAGGAACATTTGCTTCCATCATCATTGTCCTGGAAGCTTCCTAGATGGTCTGGTTCTTTCTCTCAACTACTCCATTCTGCTGTGGGGTCCTAGGAGCAGATAACTATCTCTTTATGCCATGCTTCTCACAAAAGTCTATGAATTCACCGGATGTGAATTCACCACCTCTATCAGACCTTAGACACTTCAGTTTTAATCTGGTTTGATTCTCTACCATAGCCTTGAAGATTTTGAACTTCTCAAAGGCTTCTAATTTCTCTTTCAGAAAGGTAACCCACATCATCTGGGAATGATCATCAATCAGTAACATGAAATATCTATCACCTTGCATACTCTTGATTCTTGTTGGACCACATAGATCAGTATGAACTAATTCCAATAATCCAGTAGAGGACTGTTCTTTGCTTTTGAAAGAGACTGCTCTGTTTACCTAGCTGACATTCTTTGCACAAACTATTTGTAGGTTTCACCAATTTTGGAAGATCTCTTACAGCCTGAATATTGCTTATCTTGATGATGTTATCAAAATTTACATGACACATCCTTCTATGCCATAGCCAACTCTGATCAACTTGAACAAACAAACAACTTTTATTTGAACCAACCAGATGGAAGATATTACCTTTTGTTTGAGTACCAGATGCAATCTCAGTTCTAGAGCTTTCAAAGATCCTGCATCTTCCATTTTTGAACCAGAGATCATAACCTTTCTCTACTAACTGTCCAACACTGAGAAGATTGTGCTTCAATCCTTCAACATACAGTACATTACCAGTTTTGCTCTTTCCATCAAAAGAAATAGTTCCCCTACCTCTGATTCTACCTGCAAAATTGTCACCAAACTTTACCATTCCTCCTTCATACCTTTCTAAATCTAAGAACTTGTTCTTGTCACCTGTCATGTGGTGAGAGCATCCACTGTCAATAACCCAATCATCCTTTTCTTCAACTTGGGCAGCCAAAGCTCTTTCTACATGATGGTAATAGTTTGTCATTGATGTCAAAAGGTTGTTAATGATCATGATACAGGTGATGGAGCTTATTATCTTGCTAACTTGTGTTGAGCTTGTACAAAGTCTTCTTTCAGAATGTCATTGATCATAAGTTTGATGTCATACATTTGGAGTCATATGATGTGAATTTAAAAGTAACTGGTTGTGCTCTTGACATACTTGACATGGTTTTATACAGTCAGTAACAGTGGATGGAGTTGACAGTAACATTGGTAAGTTCATTAGTTGATCATTGGTGCTCATCAGGTGTCAGGTCTATCAAGGATGTGGTTGTTAAGGAGATCTTCAAATGGTTTCTCATGATCTTGATGTGTAGTGTTCATATTGGTCCTTGGAGTTATCAGTTTTTGGTTTATGATGGTAATCATTATTCATCATCTTCTTTCAGGATCACAGGAATAATTTGATGACATGCCTTTCTTATTGGATGATTAGTTAGATGAAATCATGTTGTAAATTGATTGTTGCTTCTTATAGCTCATATGGTTTGAGTTGGTTGATGATAGCCCATGATACAAAATCATAAGTTGCTTTGAAAAGTACATCTTCAAGAGTTCTTATACAGTATGACATAATGTTCATGGCAGAATTGGTTCGTTGAACTATCCAGAGTTATCTTGAGTATAAGATACATAATTATTCATCTATTGTTTAGGGTTTATATTAAAAGGAAGCTAAGGGGTTAAAATTTCTAAATTATAGTTATTAAAGCTTATTTTTCCCCGTCATCTCCATTGTGCTCTTTTTGTTCTATCCTACAGTTGACCTGTGTTCATAGGTCATATCACTAACACTTACCTATTGGAGGGATTATAGCTCGTCAAAGTGACCGGCCTCTTTTAGTCTTCACCGATGGCAGCGGTAGCACATGGGCGCCAAACTCCCATCAACGGTCTCCTTTGAATTTGGTATGGGAGCGAAAATAGATATCAACGGTGTTGTTTTAAAATATAGACCTCTTCTCTATTGAATGCACTTTGACGTGCATGGAAGTGTCAGAAATGATTACTGCAGTTTTGAAAGGCCTTTTAACCCGATTACAAGGCATATTTTTTTGATTTTATAAATGTTTTTTTTAGAAGTTTCTATTTAGGCTGTTTAGAGAATCTTTTGAGCCCGAATGGAAAGCTTTTTTTTTTTTTTAAGGCAAATTCTAAAAACAAGGAGAAATCTTCTTTAAGGAAAGAGTTGTTTTTAAGAGTATTATTTTAAGAAGAATTTATGAAAAGGCAAGAAATGATCAAGAAGTCTATTTTGAAAAGATTTTTTTGCAGATAGAATGAAAAAAATTTTTGTTGAAAAGAAGATGAAGATTTTGATTGGGAAGATAAAAAGGCAGGAATACCAAGAGATGATATCAAATTTTTTTTGGATCAAATGAAAGTTTTTTTTTGTTATGATTTCTTTTGGAGATTTAAGTTCATTGAACTTTTTGCAGAGACAAGAATGAGGGTAGATATGAAAGATGAACGGATTTCTTTTATGAAGAGAAAATAAATAGTGGAAATTATTCATGATTTCTTGCAGGAGAATGATGGAATTTGAAAGGTCTTTTGAAGATAAAATTGCACACAGAAGAATATCAAAGTTGATCATTTATTTTGTGAATAAGATTTTCTTCTTGCAGATGGATTGGCATTTGGATTTCTTGATGTTTTTATTTTTGAAAATGAAAGGGTTTTTGATTTACAGAGAGAAGGTGAAATGATTTTGTTTACAAAGAGAAGATGAAATGATTTTGTTTGCAGAGAGAAGGTGAAATGATTATCTTGTATATAATGGCTTTGCAAGTAGATTTATGTGATATATTGTGCAGATCAATGATGAACTGACATGGATCAAATACAGGTACAGAGACTGACAAGGTGATCAAAAAGACAATATGCAATTGCAATGATAATCAGGTGAAATTGATTGAATGGCTAGTAAGGTAGAGATGAAACATACAGAGAAAAGTAGTGTTGTTAAGCATATTAGAATACAGGATTGATATGCAGTGTTGTTGAATGGATCAGAATACAGGATTAATTTGCAGAGAAAATTGTTTATAGAGATTTGTATATGGAGCTTGTTTGCAAAAGAAAATGGTCCTGATTTGAAAATCAAACAGAAGGTATAAGGTTGTAAACAATGGTGCAAATCCGATTGAACAGCAATCATGTCTTGCACACAAAGATTGATGTTTTGTTAATAGGCATTGTATTAGCCAGTGAGGCTTATAGGTCAGTGTGACCTTAATATTTGTCAGTGAGACAATTTGTATTGCCAGTGAGGCATGTTTTTCAGTTAATCCAGTGAGGCACTTCATGAGTGGTTTTTCTACCCCTGAGGGTTTTCCACTCGGTAAAAAGGTTGTGTCTTAATTTCTTCTATGTGTGTGCATATTATTGGTTTGATCATGTTTTGTTTACATCTGTTATTGTAAGTCTTGTGCATATAAACTCAACAAATCATTAATGTATTCCTTTCCATCTGTTCTGTAAGAGAAAGCTTTCAAAAAGTTGTAAAATGTTTGAAAATTAATACAACACTGATTCACCCCCCCTCTCAGTGTTGTCCAGACTCCTACACTACAACCTTATGATTGACAGATTCAGAGGATATTGGTTCTTCTTCCTTGATGGCAATAAACACCCATTCATTTCTGGATTTGTCTCCTATCTCTAATTCATCATCTGTTACTCCTTCATTATCAGCTTCTTCATGAACATAATAACAGTTCTTTTGGAACCTTTGTCTGTTGGAGTTTGACCTTGCAGATCTTTCCGGACATCTTGAAGCAAAATGACCAATCTTATTGCAGTTGAAGCACTTAAAGGGTAACTTTCCTTCATACTTACCGGATCCTCTTGGCAATCTCTTTGCAATGAGGGCTTCAAGATGAGTTGTTTCTGCTTCTTCCTCTTCCATGTCTTTCCTTGCTTGATCATACCATGACAGTTTCCTTGAAGAGTTTTCTCCCGGATCAAATCTTTGTTTGCCTTTCACATAGGCACTGGCTTTGAATGCAGATTCAGTCTTGGGGGGATCATCTCCAAACTCTTTCATTTCAAATGCAGCCAGTTTGCCAGCCAATTGCTCTCTTGTGACAGTTGCATGGGCTCTGAATTCATTAATGGCAACAACCTTGATCTTGTAGGCAGTAGAAAGGGATCTGAGAATCTTGCAAACAATTTCATTTTCATCCAAAACTCCACCAGCATTCCTGATTCCACATACCAGCTCATTCACTCTTGGCATAAAGGTAGTGATATTTTCATCATCTCTCATCTTCAATCTTTCAAATTTCCCTTTCAGACTTTGCAACCTTGCACTCTTGACAAACTCATCTCCTTCATGTAGAAGTTCCAGTTTAACCTAGATTTCATATGCAGTTGGTAGGTCAATGACATTTGAGAGCTCTGAATCATTCAATGTGCTTAGAAGAGCTTCTTTGGTCCACAAATTGTTTTTAGCATCTGTGATTTCATTCAAAGTTGTCGGACCACCCTGTGGAGGTATATATGGTTTTGAGACCATGGCCAAGTATGCTTTTCCCATACACTCCAAGTGACATTTCATGCGACCTTTCCAGAGAGTGAAGTTGGTTCCATCAAACTTCAGACTATCCTTCTTGTATGACGACATCCTGGATCTCCTCAAGCGGTTAAGCTCCTTTTAGAGGAACCTGGCTCTGATACCAATTGTTAGATCTAGGGCACACAACTGAGAGGGGGGGTGAATCAGTTGTATAAAAACTTGCTTCTACTTCAAACACTTGATTCTTCTTTGTTAGTTAATAGCATATCAGTTAACTATTCATGAAAGCATAATGCATAAACACAGGAGCAGATAAACATCAACACATTGGACACCAAGATTTTGACGTGGAAAACCCGGTTAAGGGAAAAACCACAGGGTGATTAACCCAAGGATTATTCTCTGTTAGAAGAATAAGAAAAATGAATGGCACATGCCAATTAGGGCTCACTGCTTGAGTACACTGCTCACAAGGAGGCACACTGCCTAGAAGAGACACACTATCTACGAAGTGATAAGAATCACAATCTTGAATTGGAGATTGACATCTTTACCATGTCTAGATCAGTTCTATTTAAGCCCAAGATACTTCTGCTCTGCCCTTCGCTCTTTCGCTATGCCACACTCATCTGCTCCACACACACTTTGAAATGAACTCTCAAACCTTTATTTATACAAGGCATCGATTTAGGAACAATCATCTAAGTTGGCAATCATCCACAAGAACATTTGCAAGTCGGCAATCATCCATAAGAACATTTGCAAGATGAATAACTCATCCGGTCAGCCAGTCTGAACAAGAATATCTTCATTTGGAAGAATATCTTCAATTCTAGGCTCTAACACTAATGCGGACCAACAACACAACCTCAACATGATCCAAGAACCTTCAAAATCTTGCCTGAATGACCAGGTACATCCACACTTCCTCTACTCACAGGAATCTCTTCTCCTCTTCATCCAAAACTTCAAGAACACAGTCTGTCGCGACTGTCAAACTGAAAAAGGTTCTTCCAGACCTCCAAACTTTGTACAAACTGAGATGACACATCACAAGGACATCCCAAACACTCCTTCCAATCTGCAGAGTCTGACAATGCTCCTCTGGATCTCACCGGACCTTTTTGTAACACTCTGTTACTCCAGAATAGCCCCCAGAACCAGTTCTACTTGATCGATCACAACTTTTTCATATCTTCATGCAGACTTCTGAAATCTTAACTGGATCATCTCAAGACTCATATCTACAAACCCTTTAATCCATATCCTCTGATCCTTAACCTATTGAGTACATTTTCCTTCTTCTTATCACTGTTCTTCACTATTCCTGATTGAGACTAATTTTCTCAATATCCTCAACACACAGCTCATCCAAACCTTCTTACCAATGTAATATGAGTATGTTGACATCAATGACAACACTGGTTAACCTCATACTTGCAACACATATCTCTCCATTCCCAAATGATCCCGCTATGGATTGCCACATACCCCTTGATGATGTAGATTGCATACCTTTTGATGATGATGCAGTTGAGGAGCTTGCATATTTGACAAGTCTTGCTAGTTTAGATGACACATAGACTTCACTTACTTCTCCTTCTCTTATTGATATCACATCTTTATTACATATTGCTTCATGAGATTCTTTACTGTAGGACATTATCAGTCTTCCAAAGATAGCTCATTGGGAGACATATCTACCAGATATATCATTGTTGTTTGTAGAGTCTCATCTTGTAGATTTGGAGGACCACATTGAGGACATTTATCTTCTATTTGATGATAGCTTCGATGGAGTTGCATCACCATTATCTTCTTCAGAGATTGTTCTTCATCCTCTATTCAGTCACATTTTTGCAGTGGATTGGAGATATTTGAGCAGTTTTTAGGAGTATCATTGTTGTCTTTGGATCATGTACAGAGTTTAGAGACATTTATATTCTTCTTCCTATATATTTGAATATCCGGAATGGGAAGACATTATGCACACATAGATGCAGTTATATTTCTTCCCAAGGGGAGGAATGTTGTTCGACATTCATGGGTCTTCATCTTTATTCTATGTCGAACATCTTCCAACACTGCATGAGTCATCTTGAAGAGCGGTTGCATGGTCTCTCTTCTCATCTCTATTTTGGGAGGGAGCATTTCCTCACATGGGGTTTCATCCTTCTCACTTTTGGGGGGGTCACTAGACCTCTCCAATTCATCTCTTGTGGGGGGCATTCATGATTGTACTTTTGTGAAGGATTCAATTCTTGGGGGGTCTTAGTGTTAGTCCTTCTTCCATCACTCGTTCATGTACTTGTTATATTTTCTCTCTTTTGGAGAGGAGTTTTCTCCCACTAGGTTTTTCTCCTTTTCTCCACTTTATGAGAGATTCTTGTTGTTCATGCGTACCTAACATGGCCTTGTAGGCATGACCCATTCTTGCATTAGTTGCATGTTTTTCATTTCTCCCTGAGTTGAACTTAAAGGGGGGTGTTTGTGTAATTACATATTTAATTACACTTTATTAAGTTTACTTAGGACTAATTTTAGTCTTAGGTTATTCTTAAGTCATATTAGAGTTTTTCTCTAACTTGCAAATATAAAAGCAAGTTCTCACATGTAATTCATTAATTCATCTTGTTGTGTGCAAATTATTCCTCTTTGCTTTTTTCTCTTGTGGAAGGTAAATCTTAGGTTTTGCAGGTGATCCTGGTGTTTCGAGTTAATCATCAACTCCGACTATATATAATTCTGAGAAACATAAAACTAAACACAAAACTACTAAATCCTCTACCCTAATTTGAAGTTTACCTAACCTTCAAAAATTGAGGTCCCAAAGTAGGTATATATTGACATTTTGTGCCTAAAAATCAAATAGGCTTTACATTGATTTAAAAAACCTAAGAGTGACTCATAAGTTGCAAGTGGAGCCAATGCATTAATAGCTCTATGTAATCAATTTTTTCATTTCCATCCCCACCCAAATAATAGAAAACAAAGCATCTAAATCGCCAAAAGCATGTGGTGTGTGGACCATACAAATTTATTGTAAACGGCTTGGAATGAATTTACACCGTTCCACACATAGTTTTATGTTCCACTTAGTTTTGGCCAATTGCTAAATTTGGTAACAATTTGTCAAAGATTACACATGTCAACATAGTATTGCTAAATCTGGTAACAGTTTGTCAAAGATTACACATGTTAACTCAATATTGCTAAATCTGGTAACCAATTGTCAAAGATTACACACGTTAGTAGGGAAGCGGCTATCTAGCCCCAAAAAATGCATGGGGACATGGATATCACTTCCTTCCCTATGCATCCATATGGTTGCATGCGTGCTCTCCTGACCATAATATTTCAGCATACATCAGTTTCAGTGTACTCTATCACTGTCAGATGAAGTTGACACCAGAATATTTCAGTGTCATCATCTTCAGTGCACTCTATCATTGTCAGTTGTCAATACCAGATAGTAACGACAATTCTTGTTAACTTCACCAATTTTGTTTAAAGACGTTATGAAGGTCTACCTTTCCAATCACTTAGACTTTTCATTCGTTGCTTAAAATATATGATATAATTGTATTTATTATTATAATCTATATTTTATATAATATAACTATTAAATCTATTTCTATATTTTGTAATATTTATTATTATATTTTATATTTTATGTAATAAAAATTATTAAATATAAACATATAATAATAGATAATTAATATATATATATATATATGATATATGATATATGATATATTTTTAATATAATACTATTTAAATTAATTTATAAGAAATCAATATCTCTATATATATTTCTCTTTATTTTCTCTCTATCTCCCTTTCACTCTCTCTATATCTTAATTTGGACTAAAGTAGGTCTAATGTTGTCTACAACTTTTTCAAATATCAAACTTGGCAGCTACTTGGCAACCCAGTGCTAGTCAAGCTCATGAATTACATAGTTTGGTTGAATCTATCAGAGAAAGAGAGATTATTCAATGCCTAAGACATCCAAATCATTTGTTGTTTGCATTTCTAACCTCTACTCAGATACACTTCCTGCAAGTCAAATAAAGATTTATCTGCGTCATAATAATAACACTTATGTTAAAATATTATTAGGGTTAGTGTTATTATTAGAGTTACATCCAAAATTATGGTTAAAATTATGTTAAATAGGGTTAGATTTTCAAATATAATAATAAATATTGTTATATTTAATAATGTTATATGATATAATTATATATTAATTTAATCAATATCTTACATGTTATACATATAATTATATATTAATTTTATTAACTTTTGATAATAATGTAATAATAATATGAATTTAATTATTATATTTAATGTTGTTATGCTATATATTTTTGATTTAAAATAATTAGGGTTTTTAATAATTATTACTCTAAAATAGTTAGAGTTTATAATAATTAATATTATATTAGTAATATTATTAATTATATATAATATATAATATAATTATATTATATTATATAGTATATAATAATATATATTATTGTTATAATGTAATAATATAAATAAATATATTATATTTACGTCTTTCATATATCTTTCATTCCCAGTATTCATGCATTAAATCATAACCAGTCTCTCTGCTTTCCAAAAAAAATCTTACTTGTTTTTATTGTCCCATGATTACCTCGTACAAATTCATTGTAGTTATATAATGACAAAGATTGTCAGTTGAGTACAAGTGATAGGTATGGTAGGTACGACCATCAAAGGCCATCCTAATGGCTGGATAGACATTGCAGTCAAAGAATAAGCATGTATGCAATTGTAAGTATTTATTATATAAAATTATATTGTTGTTAGGAGAAAACACCACCCTACGAACTATTTGTGGGGTAATAAACTAGCACTTGCACCCATAGTGTTGGTGTTCCCAATTGATTGTCTGAGTTTCCCTAACAAGTAGCCATCTTTTATCCATACAATCCTTAGGTCAGTGGCCAACGAATAAGAGACAATTGCTTGTTCCCCTCTGCATTTTAGGCTCTACTAGACCTAGGGGTGTTCCATTATTCAATATCAATATGATAAACCCTTACTACAAATAGATATTGACATTAAACAGATATGTTCTCCTTAATGTAGACCAAAACTGTATGATTCCTTCAAAGTTGGCTAGCTTTGGGCATAATTTCATTTATGAATCTGAGAACATTAAACTAAAACCCTAAACCCTACTCCTAAAACTGATAAATGGTTTGTTCTTTTGATTTTGTTTCATGTGATTGTTTGGTGATGGGAAATTTTGTGAAAATAAGCCCAACTTTGATTGGTGCCAATCCTAGGGTTCAGAGTCAATCCTTCATATGTAGAACATTTCCCATAAGCAAAACAAATATTTAGTTTCAAAGGATTTATTTTTGTTTCTACCTTATAGATGACAATCCAAGAATGGGTATTCCTATAACTCTTCTTACAAATATCCTTGTTACCACACACATCTCTCCATATCTGATTCAAAGCATTTAATCTATTCCTTGAACAGAAGCAAAAAACTAGACATGCAATATAGCAAATATGTACCCAAGAACTTAGAAACCCTTAGTATCTTTGTTCAAAAGAGAAATGCAGATAACACATGAGACAATTAATAGAAACACATGCTCACAACATTATTCATATACTTCAATACGAAACTATCAAAATACTCATGAAAAACACATTCAACATATAAGAAATTAAAACTTACAACACCAGAGATATGGGCAACCTGGCAGAATTGCATTATATTTCAATGTTAAAAGCTTTCCCATCCTCCAACAACTATTATATTGTAGTAATACATGTTCTTTTATAGACACAAGAACCTAGGTACTCAAAAATCATTATATTATGTTGGTTACATGAGCCTTGTATTACAAGCCACCACCCACAGACATGGGGAATCTAATTTCAAATTACATATTGAATAAAGAAAAGGCAAAATACTATCTTTCTGGAGATATTAACAATTTTTTGAGAAGCCCTTATCCAATGATGAAGAAAAGGTATCACATGATTGGTTGCTCATTCATGTTGGACACATTATCCATATTTCTCCACCTAGGTTGCACATGACTTCTCCAATGGCCATTGGAAAGGAATCAATTTTGCTATCTTTTCATTATTCCCTGTGTATCTTGCATCCAATAAAATCTTGATTCCTTAAAAAATAATTGAAAATTTATTTCAAGTACATGCAACTTATCCAGTGTAAAGCTCAAATCTTCATGTAATAGGATCTCCATCTACACAACTGGAAGATATTAATTGGCTAGCAATATTTCAAGTCAGATTTCCACTTATCCAAGCTCTTTGTCTGTATGTTATATCTAATATACTTGGCATTATATTCTTAATAAATTGTCTTTTCTTATTCTTGAAACTTGTCCAATTTCAATTAGAAAGCCACAACCTCCTATAATAACAGTAGCATATCAAGAGTCAACTTAATTTCTGGTGGTGCATCTGGAGCAAATCTTAAGCATCTATGAACATCCCTTATTTCTCCAGTCCTAGGCAACTACACTTTCAATCTTTCCTTGTCTTACTCATGCTTATCTAGGGCTGCTCTTAAGCTTGAGTATGATTTCCATGTATCACCTACCCTGCTTGAACCTAAGACATCCTATGATTTATCATATTTGTAACCATGTCTTTGACTAAATTCTTCTTTTCATCTTCAAATTCTTCACCTCTTCCTTCAACTCTTTGATTTCAGAGAGCAATGCCTCTCTGTCTATTGGCAATGACTCTATAGTCTCTATTTGAGTTAGAGCACTCTAAGTTGAGGTACCTAGAGCCAATAATCTTTGCTCCTTCAACTTAATTCCAACATTGCTTGCCCATACTTGAGGAGAAGTTCATCATAATCCTCTTGAATTTATTTGTGATAGCCTCTGCAAATTGGGTTGTTTGAATGTTCAAATTGGCATCTTGAGGAGCTGGAGTGTTTGACAATCTCTTTATTATAACATCCCCTATCAACTCACCTAATCCAACCCTTGGATTATTATTATTAGGGGCTAATGCACATATTTCTATGGTCTCAAACCTGGGATTAAATCCTACACCAGAGAGTGCCTTCTCCACTTGACCATTAGATACATCTGTGTCATTCCTTGTTACAGTATCAAAAGCAATTACATCTGCTAAGGTCCAATGTGGAAGCAATAGCAAACCACTCTTCTCCACCTGAGCTCTTCCCTCATCAAGGGTCATCCTCATAATATCTTGACTTACTTCATTTAGCACCCTCTAAGTTATTTCTTCATATTTTTCAGGGTCAGCTCCTCTCTTAGCTTCCTCAACCTTCTTCTAGAACTCCTCATTCCTTACTTCAACACATACCCCTTGAATTATGGGGTATTGATGAATGCATCATCCTCCATAAATTGTGCACATGCCAACACCCTAGATATCCTCTATATCTACATAGTTATTGTCAAGTGTCCTGCTCAATCTATTATGAGGGGAAGAATATGGCCTTATTTGCATAGGAGAATTTTCCAGTTGAGCCATTTCTTGTTCTTGTTCATTTACCTCCTCCTCCAAGTCAATCAATTCAATTTCCTCTTCATGCTCCAAATCAATTATTTTCACTTTCTTAGCAGGAGGTGCACTTGGAGACTCATTTCCTCTCTTATAAGGCTTTTGTTCTCTTTGAGGAGCCTTTGCAATTAAGTTATTTGCATGAGCCATGATCTTCTAAATTATTTTTATGGGGTCACTTTCATCTACAATGCCCTTGGGTAAGCAGGATTGAGATCAGTTCTCATACTCTCTACTTCCATCACCTCTTGCCACCTTCCCCTCAAAAAATACACTTCATTCATTGTGGCAGAAATTCTAACCCACATCCTCATCAAACAAAACTTGATGGCTTTACTGATGTCTCTTAATGCCAAGCCTCACCTTATTGATATATCCATTAGGGTCAAATACCCTTGGTTGCTCCAGTCCCATCCTGTAGACTACTAGCATTGAATTAATTTGATCTAGAGCATCTTATTGGTGGCCAAGAAATCACAAAATTTAATAGAAGTGGAGAAGAATGGCCTCTTCTTTTGTAGTCTCAAATGTTCCTTGTCATATTCATTAAGTTGCCTAATTATTTCCAGAAAAGCAATTCTCTTTGGCACAAACCTAGGCAATATATATGGGGCAACCTTGCTCCCATAGACTCTGATGCAAGTGGTGTGGGTATGCAAAAACCAGTCTCCCCAGTTGTTGTGTTGGATTCCCAACTCCGGGGTCCTATCCCATGGCCTCAAAAAATCAAGCACATCTTTATGAATCTTTTCTCCCTTAGGCTCCATGAAACCAAGCAGCCTTTTAAAAAAATGCTCCTCAAAAATCACATAATTTGCACCTATACAATGTACATCTATCATGCACGTCCACATCTGCATAGGGAGCATATTGCCATCTTGATCAACATCCTTCACATGTAGGTCTTGATGCCACATCCCTAGTCCTAGCATACAAAAACATGTGGCACATCATTGAGTACCATTTGAACTCCACTTAGATTCCATAATGAAAAAAATGTTCTTTATCTTCAGAAGTTGCTCATGCATCTTTTCTGATATGTAGGCTGCATAATCATAAGCCTCTATAGCTACAATATCCTGACATAGTTGTAGCCAACATCATCATATTTACAGGCATTTTTATCCAATGCATCCTTCCCTAAAACCTGGCATAGAGTGTGACATGTCCTGACAAAATAATGCATGAATTGGGAGACGTCAAAGGGCTCCTCTTCCCTATCTGAGATTTTCACCAATTTCCATCTATGCCCCTTGACCTATGCTTGGGGCAATTTGAAATCCCCGTATCCATGTCAAACTCTCTTGTAATCATCCTTCAAGTCATTGAGGTCAATTTTCTTGCTGGCAAGAGGGTTCAAACCAAACACCTTTGAAATGTAGGACCTTGTAGTCTTGATCATGACTATATTATTTCTTACTCTAACTGCTTTAGCCACAGGGTCATATCTCTGTGCCACTACCTTGACAAAATCTAGATTGACAAATACGTTTGGGCACATTAGCTTCACCAAGTCTAAATTATGGGTGTTGTAGACTAGGGCCTTGTATTCTCTTCTATCATACCAGTGCTTGAACATAATCCATCTCAGCATGTAGTGCATAGGTCCAAAAATCTATCATTAGGCCCACCTGAACCATATACATTTGCAAGCCTCCATGAAGACCTAGGCAGCTGAACCATAAGGTCCTCATCCAAGCTCCATTTTGAGGTGGATGGTTGACTTAATTGACTCATTTTGAAATTACTTTGAATAGACTAGGGTTTTTCCTTTCTCTATTGATGCTTAGAACTATTCACAGAATGATAATTCAATTAAAATGCACACAACTGGTAAAGGCAACTTACTGATTCTCTTTCACTGCAGATACTTCTGAATCTCTGTATCTTCTCATTCAACCTTCACTATGCACTAGAACTCTTCTCTTGTTCATGAATATGATATGAAACCCCCTATTTTTCATCCCTAAAGAAGCTTACAATTTAGGGTCTATAGCATTAATGCGTGTGACTTCAGCCTTTATTGCAATTCATCTTACAGAGTGCTTCCAACATTCATTACAGCAAGTTCAAATTTGGCCATCGATTCAAGCTTGTTTCTATGAGATTAATGATCATGAGTTACCTACTAGATTTGAAAATCAGTTCCTTATGCTTGAAAAGGGTGTTGACAAATGACGTTGTTCCATGTCAGACACACTTTTCTGTTGACTCCTCTACTTTTCACCTGATGTGGACATGTGGCTTCATTTCATAACAGCATCGTGGGAAATGAGCCACCACCTTTTGGCTCTGCACGAGTGTGCTAAATCTTCCACATGTACCTCCTTATGCAAGCCTTTACTTTTCGTTCGAAAGCTGGCATGTGTCACAATCTCATGGCCACGTAGTGAATCTTCCCTTCTGACAAGATTCCTCTTCTCACTTGTGCTACCATTAGATCCTCCATTTCCTCCAGCTTACTTCTCAACTCGACACCTAGCAGTCCTTCTTCATTGACTCAAAATCCTCTATCATATGGCTATAAACCCAAGCATCCTCGACATCTGTCTCCATCTCGCAGCCCCACGGTAAGAATATGACATTACCTTAGATGCTATGCGGGCTCACGATATCCTACCATGTGGCACTTTCAGGCCCTACAAAGACTTAAGGCTTAGACTTTATGACATGACGGGCTACAAATGGTAACATTAGGTAAAAGGGGCCGATTACTTCACGAATTATAAGGCTTAAGGTTATAACTTAAGTAACCAGTGATCTAGGCTAAATGGTCAAAGACAAATTATAACATGAAGTAAAACAAGACTGTGGAACTTTAGGGTTAAGGGGAAATAAAGACGAATACTTGTAGAACAACTTAAAACCCTAGACCTAGGGGAGGTACCACCACATAGAAGTTTCAAGGAATAGGCTGATAGGAAATTGAAAGTAACATTTAAATATATATTTTAAGTAGTTTATAAATTTTAAGAATTAATGTTTTAATATTACATAATTAAATTATATAAGAATAAATCTATACATGCTTTGACTACAAATTTGTATTTTTATAAGAAATGGCATCTATTGATTCAACCCTCCCAAGACTTGTGTGTTAAGTAAGGTGATCTATTTTCCCATATCCTTGACAGTCCCAAAATATCTTCACAAGGCAATTCATTATAGAGGTTATTCATCCATGTTAACATGTGCTCGAGAGATTTATTAAAGATTTAATTTATAGAGTTGGGCAGAGTTCCAATCATTGCAAATAATTGGGCTTGAACAATAACTATGGGTCTTATGTTACAGAGTTGGCAATTAAAGAAGTCCAAATGTACCATTTCACTTTACCCCCCATTTAGAATACAATTTGACATAGGCAACAATATGAACACAAGGGATGGGCTAAGAGGAGTTGTGAATTATGTAAGACATGCAATACATTCAAGTGTAACTTGATAGAATAACGAAACTTCATTTCGTACTGCTAGAGAGGAATAGAAAAATAGAGATAGTATAGGAGAGAGAAATAAAGATAAGTGATATAAAGGGGAGAGAGAGAGAGAGAGAGAGAGAGAGAGAGAGAGGAGAGAGAGAGAGAGAGAGAGAGAGAGAGAGAGAGAGAGGAGAGAGAGAGAGAGAGAGAGAGAGAGAGAGAGAGAGAGAGAGAGAGAGAGAGAGAGAGAGAGAGAGAGAGAGAGAGAGAGAGAGAGAGAGAGAGAGAGAGAGAGAGAGAGAGAGAGAGAGAGAGAGTGAGAGAGAGAGAGAGAGAGAGAGAGAGAGAGTATTTTTAAGGACAAGATACTATATGAACTCAATTTTTAGGTCATACATGTTTACCTCATTTGTATGGCCTCCAAGGTTAGTGATTGTTTATCACTTTCATTTATCATTATGACCTCTAATATTCAATGCCTAAAGACATCCAAATCATTTGTTGTTTGCATTCTAACCTCTACTCAAATACACTTCATGTAACTCAAATAAAGATTTGTCTACCTCATAATGCACCCACATTCCCTATGAAAGAAAATATGCCTCCAAATTTTCTTCAACCAATTTATGCTTGTAATTGGTTTGCTTTTCCTCTAGGTGGCATTATGATGAAGATAAATCTTTATTTAAGTTGCAAGAAGTGTATTTGATTAGAGGTTAGAAATGCAAACAACAAATGATTTGGATGTCTTTAGGCATTGAATAATCTCTATCTCCTTTCTCTATGTCTCTTTCTATATCTCTATGTTTCTCTATCTTCCTCCTCTCTTTATCCCTCCTTTCCATCTGAGATCTCTATCTCTATCTCTCTTCCTTCCTTTCCCTCTCTATTATTCTCTCTCCCTCTATCACTCTATCTCTCTTCTCTAGCTTTTCTCCCTCCATCTCTGTGTCCCTCTCTTTTTTTCTCTCTCTCTCTCACTATGTCTCTATCCCTCTCTATCATAGATTCAACCAAACTATATAATTCACGAGTTTTACTAGCACTAGATTGCCAAGTAGCTGCCAAGTTTGATATTTGAAAAAGTTGTTGAAGACAACATAAAAACCTACTTCAGTCCAAATTGAGATATAGAGAGAGGGAAAGGGAGATAGGGAGAAGAGAGAAAGAGAAATAAATATAGAGAGATTGATTTCTTATAAATTAATTGAAATAGTATTATATTAAATATATATATCTATATTAATTATATATTATTATATGTTTATATTTAATAACGTTTATTATATAAAATATAAAATATAATAATAAATATTACAAAATGTGAATAAAGATTTAATAATTATTATTATATAAATTATAGATTAATAATGATAAATACAATTATATCATATATTTTAAGCAACAAACGAAAAGTCTAAGTGACCAACTGTCATAACGTTTTAAACAAAATTAGTGAAAGTTAACAAGAATTGTCATTAGTATCTGGTATTGACGATTGACGGTAATAGAGTGCACTAAAGATGACATACACTGAAATAGTCTGGTGTTGGCTACATCTAACATCGATAGAGTACACTGAAACTAATGTACGTTGAAATATTATGGTCAGGAGAGCATGTGCATGCAACCATATGGATGCATGGGGAAGGAAGCAACATCCATGCCCCCATGCATTTTTTGGGGCTGGATAGCCACTCCCCATCAGCACAACGTCTGGATAGAGCAGAATCAGAGAAGTCTACAATCTTTTTATCGAATATTTCACACATCAACTGTAGTAGTCATATGTCGTGAATTTTGCTCCATTGTAATAATTGCAGATCTCATTTTGTCAAATAGTTCTCTAGCCAACAAGAAGTTATATCTAGATATGTATAGAATTTTTATTATTTTTAGATTTTATACTAAATTTAGATTGTTTAAATATGTGCCTAAAAGTTAAAAAGGCTTTACATTGATTTTAAATAATTAGTTATTTTAAATAATTGTCTTGAATTTTAGATTTGATGGATAGTTGGCTACATTGCATTTTTTAAAAAATTATAGGTGGGTATGACAAAGAAGAGAAGTGTAATTAGAGCTTATGATCTGGCAGCTATTAAGCTCTAGGTCCATCAATATTCACAAATTTCTTAGTATTATTGTTACCATTTTTGACCACAGCTCAAAAACTGGGCTGAGCAGATATAACATTTTCATTTTTGAATGAGGTTTGATTTACTTTTGTTATGAGTTAGTTGCGTAGTTATTATGTTTTCAATGATAAATGTAGTTCAGTTGTTCAGGAAAGAAAGAGAAGTTTTAGATCATTCATTGCATTGCAGAGTAGTAAAATGAGATAAGTATTCATTCATCACAATGGTTATTCATTTAAAAGTTTGAATACATAAAGGAATAAGCATTGCATTGAAGGAAATCATGACATATCAGATGTCCCACACAAGCCATGGGTTATAGCTAAACACATGCAAGATATAAAAAAAATACTATGCATGTAATGAAGGAGAAAGGAAAGACAACCATCATTGCCTTGTTTTGTTGATCTTCATAGTAGCCTCTAGTCCTGCTCCTAACCTTGGGATGTACCTGCAAAAATGTGGAAGGGTCCCATTACAAGCTCTGGTTATGAAATTCCTTTATCTATCAGAGGAGGCATAATACTTTGATTATAGTGCATTGATCAAATGAACATCATGGTCGTATGCAAAAGGAATTCAAAAGAAGCAAACATGGAGCATCACTATTTTATTCTAATCTGTTTGTTTCAAGTGCAGGTATAGGACAAGTCATGTAGCTGATTGAAGACAGTCAACATGTAGTGTCATGTGGGCTCCCACAAGGGTTGAGCCCAGCATGCTGCTTCCCCTTGATCTTAGAAGGGATGAATAGAAAAGGAAAAAATTATTGATCACATTCACATGACAAGCTAAAGGAATAATAAAAGCAATCATATGCATCAGTTTTGTTTCAAGACATAATCATCACTACAGTTCAAGGAATGAAATGAAACCATGAACATGAGCTAAACTGATAAAGAAAAACATTTAATGCATATAACAGCTAATGTCATTGCTCCAACTGTCACGAAAATGACATTCTTGGGTACTTTATTGTCATATATTTTATAATGTATCTTAGAAATATCAGAAATAGATATCTTTTTATGCATAGTTTGAACAAACTGAAATAAAGTGCAAGAAGACAGCCAATAAGAGAAAACATGTGTTATCATGTCACTTCCATCTTGATCTTGTATCATGAACCTATCAAGATAAATGAATAGCAGATACATGGAGCAACCAAGTCATCTCTTGCTAGAGCTCCAATAAAGACTACACTATTGATAAGAGGTGTTATCATGTTGAGTTTGAATTGTCAAATCATCTATAGGTTTCATTAATTAAGTTTTCATGACTAAAGCAACCAATGAAGGATGCCATTTCATGTGTGGCATATGCATACAGTGATAAGATAGAGGAGCAATATCTTGTGCTACTACAAGAGCACCAATCAAGTCATGCTACAGTTACAGATTGAGTCAATTGAAACTTTCAAATAAATATAAAGATCATATAATAGCCAAGCTACTATGAGGAAGTATCATGAACTATATGCAAACGATGCTATGGTGCCATCATTCAGTAATGATACCATATTTTGTTCAAAGACATCAAAATAAGTATGCTACAGTGACAATAGTATGTGAATGTTCATAAGCATCAACAAGATGTCATATATTATAGATCAATAAGTATCTTGTTGCAAAGATCAATGATATTTCAACTGTTACAATGTTACACCTATCATCATACAGAAAGAAGGAACTATTGTCATGCATGATGACAGAGAAATGAATGCCAAGTATGTCTACCACAACTACAAAAAGATCATACAAATGCAAAGTCCATGAATAGCTAAAAGTGATACATCAGGCAAAGAGATAAATGACAGGCAAAAATACTACAGGTATTATCAAAATGTAAATGATATAGTGCCATGTTTAAGATATGAGAGAAGAATATCATGTGTAGTATATTCTATAGGAGGATTATTTTGTGCTCAAGAAGATAAACTTTTGTTTCAGTTTCAAAACTCTTGGTTCATATAGTGAAACGAAGTTTGCAGAGAAGAATTTGAGCTAAGGCTAGAACATATAAGGCCATTCTTGTTCATTTTTCAAGATACCCATGTCAAGTTTTCAAACCCTAACATCTTTTGCAGTAGAAATAAAGGATGCTAAAACAAAGTATCTATGCCAAGGCCGTAGCAAATAATGACATTATATACAGTAAAACGTGAAACCCTTGTCAAAGCTTCGAAGACCTTTTTTTGCAGATACAGTTGAACAAAAATAGGTATGGAGTGTCTATAGGTGTTGTTGTGCCAGAGAATAGCTTCTATGCAAGAGTAAGTTGAAACCCTCATTTTGGAGTTAGAGAAAACTTTAAGTTTTTATATCAAATGACAAAGATAGTTACAGAACTATCTACATTGTCATGGCCATGATGGGAAGGATAAATATCTAAGAAATGCCAAAATGTCCAGTTGATTAAAATGAAACCCTCATTTTATTTTGCATATGCAATGATGTAAAAAGCACATAGCAGAGAGAGAAAAAAGTACTCACTATTTGGTTGTCGTGGAGGGCAAATAGCTTGGCCGCGACCTCCGTTGAGGAGATTTTTTTTGTCAATAGTTGTAGGTTTCAAACAAAGAAAGAAATGAAAAAATGTCAAAGATTGTAGTATGTGAAAAGGGCCACGACCATTCGAAACATCAAGCCACAGAAAATAATAAATAATGAAAAAATGATAGTCAAAGTGGCACATATCATACTTGTGATATTTTTGCCTATCATTTTACTTAGGAGATGTGAGTTTTCGACCACAGAGGCCATCAAATAGAGGAAAACTAGAATCTATCAAACCCCAAGTTAGTGGCATGAGAGTTGCAGAGCGGATAACAAGAGAAAACAACAAATGAAAATGCCTAACTTTTAGGGTTTGAGTCTTCATTTTGTTCGATAAGTGTTTTCACTTTTTATTTTTTGACCATACGAAACAACATTATTGTTTTATCTAAATGCTATCGTGGTCAAAACTTTGTAATCAATGGTGCCTAGCAATCATGAAGAGAAGAGGCTGACAACTTATTGCATGTTGTTTGTTTTATAAAGTCAAAGATGGACATGATCATGAGCAGATAAGGCTTGTGCCTTTAGAAACTTTTCAAGGTCTTTTCTTCCTATGTGGTTGACTCATGACATGGTCTAAGTGCCATAAGATTATACATGTGGTTGAGAGTCATTGACCTCCCACTCTATGCATTAATTATTATTTTATTTCCTTCATATATTTCAAGTGCACATGAAGGTCAAAGCAAAGAACAAATGAAGATATGAAAAGCATGCTAGGTAATGACATTATGAGAAGGGTCGAATTTGACATGATGGCACTTGTATGTATAGTGAGGTGGCATTTTGCAAGGCATAAAGACAAAGATGAGGTGGCAGAGAATTGACACATGGACATGCATTTGTGGAATTAGAGCCATGGTTTTGGCCTTCAAGGCTTTAATATTTTTGCAAAAAATACATAGTAATGTGTTCACCATTTTTTAGGATTTTTATAGAAAATCAATTGTAATATCTTGTAAAATATCTTGGTGAAATTATGAGCCAGATATTATTTATTTTTTGCAAAAAATCATATCAAATGGAGATATAGAATAAAATTGCCATAGCATTGTAAAGTTAGTTTTAAAGCAATCATTGACAAATTACTTTTAAAACTTAACTATTTTAGGCAATTTATAGACTAATAAAACAAATCAAATATTCCATTTCAACTTGTTTTATTTAGAGTCATATAGGACAAATTTTGGAGATTTCATGAGCAGAGAAAAGGAGTTTTATGGTGGGACCACATGATAGGGCAATTTTGCAGCGTTATTTTTCAGTTTGGAGCCAGTTGAGGAGCTTTTATTTGTGCTTTTCTGAGTAGCTCGAAAACGGACTTAGGGTCTATTTTTAGAAGCTTTTTCATCTTTCTTCTAAGGAGATCTTTTGGAGATATTTATAGGAGAAAAATCTTAGTTTTTCTCAGTCAGTTGATACTAGTTTCTTCTCTCTTGTTCATAGGATAGTTGTATATAGGCAGTTGGCTCACTTGTTTTTTTAACATGCATTGTACTCCTTCCAGTTTAGAATAGTGAATTTTCCTATTTCATCTACTTATGTGTTTTGTAGCCTTGATTTGATGTCCTATTGTGTCAATTTCTTGTCCTTTATCATGTCTCAATGATGTTAGATTGCATGTTTGCTCTTGGTTGTAATTTGCGTTTGAAATAAACCTTATTACAAATTATTTAGGGATCAAATCTCATAGGTGAAGTTGTGAAAGTTGAAGCTTGAAGGACTGTTTGTGAGTGAAGTATTCATTTATATTAAATCTTAGAGTTAGTTTTCCATTTCAATCGTTTCTCTCATCCCTTTTCCCCTATAAGTCATTAGTTTAGGAATCATAAGAGAACCAACTCACTCTAGAGAATCATTCTCATAATAGGAGACCCACATCCGAGAATGATTCCATGTTTCAACATGTAGCTAAGTTTCTGTGAACTTAGCAAGGGTGCATACTTGATTGACAATAGTTTTTGGCACGCCTGGTGGGACTTTGAAAGCATTTTCAGAGAAATTTTTCAATCTTCAAGCTATTATTCTAGTATACACAGTAGTGTTCTAGCTTTCAGAGGCTCCTTACAACTATTCTTGGTGACTCAGAGTTCGAATCTTGTAACGTCCCCTTCTAATAAGCCAAACATTTCCTCAACCTTTGCACACAATTTTAACTTGTAAAAGAGAACATTAATGATGAATTCATCATCTTGTGCCTTAATAAGCTATGAATATAAGTATTTTTCATGATACTAGGATTGTACATCCTTACTTTACATTTTAGTCTATTCTATTATCATGGATATTCTACATTCATAGATTTGAACATTTCTATATTCATTCTTACTTCTTTCCTTCCTAATTCCCCTTCAAATCTGTATGTTCCTCTTTCAAATCTAAATGCTTATCTTTTAAATATGCATTTATACCTTTTTACAAGTCTGCCATAAATGATGATCTTTTCAATTCTAATTTGTAGGTCTGCTTCTTTATATAAGCATTATCACCCTCCTCTATATCTTCATAATCTTCCTTCTATATCTGCATGAATCTATTTGCCTTTTAAACCCTCACATGCATATCTGAGTGTGTCTTCTTGATAACCCTTTTTTATTCCTTAAAATTCTCCTTGTTGGCTGTTATATATATTTATATATTAGACTCAGAAATATTTCTTCTTAAATTCTGAATCATATTCTTTGTGCTCTTTCTCCATATATGATATTTAGATATATTCTTAAATTCTCCTCCTTATATTTAGAATATATATATATATGATTCCTTATTGCTGCCCCCCCCAATGAGGGAGCAGTTACCTCTTTAAATACCTTAAGGGATGCCTATTGATGAAAAGTGACGTAGCTTACATCCTTATTGGCTCTGTCCTGATGAGTTGTACCTCTTTGTGAACCGCTGCCTGCTGCCTTTTTATGAATAGCAACCTTAGCATTGTATCGCTACTTTTATACTTAACAATCTGCTTTACCTTTATTTAAACTACTTTATACTCTTAAGAATATGAGAGATTCACTGCCATCTTAGTTTATAGAGTATAATTTATATTTATGTTTATAATATATTTATTATTATATTTATATATTATATATTATATATTATATATTTATATTTATATATGTTATTTTGTATTTATAATATCTTTATTATTATATTATCATATAATAATATCTATTATTTATCTATATTGATAATTATAATTATTATATAATAACAATTAATATTTATATTTATAATGATAACAATATTTAATATTTGTTTATTATATACTAACATATATATATATATATATATATATATATATACATATATTTATCAATATCATTTACAATTTTAATAAATTTATATATTATTATAATTGTTATATATTATATTATAATATGTATATAGACAATATTTATATTTGTATATGTATATTCAATATACACAATTATTGTTTATCATTAAATGCCGTATTTCACAAGGGCAACTTCATCGCCTTTTATCGTACTGTTTAAATCTTTAATTTAAACAATACCTTACTATCAGGACATGACAGGGCTCCCCTCTTGAGATTGCTTTCCCTCAAGGAATCACAATGATTTCTTTCATTACTTGCACCTTTAAATGCCTACTTTCCAATTCATTGAGATGAAATCGTGGATTTGATCTAGAATGAATATTGCTTTAGTGAAAAGAAATTGATTGTGATTCCATGAAAGAGAATTTGTGATTAAAAGATCATTTGTTTGATGTTTTGAATAATAACAATGGGATGCAAGTATCATACATTAAGAAGACTTGAGAGTATTGAGATTCCAAGATGCATATTGATCTTTGATTACAAGATTCGGTCTTATATGTTATTGACCTCAAAATTGAGAAGAGTTATGTTCTTTGAGGAGTAAATGATCATATGATGTCATGGATAGAAAATTTATGATCAAAGTTGTTTTGGTAAGATTTTATTTGAATAGCGATGCGCTTGATGAAATATAAGTGTTATAGATGATTATGAAGAATGATCCTGGGAATTAGTGGGTTATGGGCCCATAACATAACTTAGTATCAAGAGAAGAACTCAAAGAGACTCTTGGAAGAATTGGTCTAATATAGAAATGAATTTGATTCATGTGTTTTTGTGATTAATGAAATTAAGTTTTTATGTTCTATACTTCCCTAATGCCTCTTTGAAGGATATACTGATTTTTCCTAGGTCTCAGGGTGGATAAACCATCCCTCCCTAGTCTCCATGTGGCGCATGCCATTCATATGGAGTGTCATAGTCCTTATGTGGCACATGCCATTCATATAAGGTCCTTTCGATCTAATGTGGCACATGCCATTCATAATAGATCGCCTCAAACTCATGTGGTGCATGCCATTCATATGAAGTTTGCTATTTGTTCTTACCTTATGTGGCGCATGCCATTCATATAAGGTACCTTCGATCTAACGTGGCACATGCCATTCATATGAAGTCCACCATTTGTTCTTACCTTATGTGGTGCATGCCATTCATATAAGGTACCTTTGATCTAATGTAGCACATGCCATTCATGATAGATCACCTCAGACTCATGTGGCACATGCCATTCATATGAAGTCCACTATTCTCATGATTGCCCTCTCTACATATGTCATGCTAGGAGAGTGAGATTACTAAGGTGTCCTGGTAGCCACTCCCTAAGGCCAGAGGCAGTACCCTTCATACTGAAGGCAGGACCCCTCTGGCCCATGTGGGCTCATTACGTCCCCCCTGGGTGGCATACCTAGAAGAGGGCCCTCGTGCTATTTCCTTTGTACTTCTTCTCCATTACAGCGAAGGTATATGTAGAATAGTGCAATCAAAATTGCATTAATATTAAGTTACAAATATAGGTAGTACATTATATTCTTATATGAGTATCCTCTTTCTTATTTGTTATTTTACTTCACTCCATATTTTCCCTTTTGCATTACATCCTTCCACAGGATGGTAGGTCGTAAGCTCAACCAAGCAAGTAGACAAGTAGTTCAAGTAGACAAGCAAGTAGCTCAAGAAAGTAGGCGAGTAGCTCAAGCAAGTAGGCAAGTAGCTCAAGTAGACAAGCAAGTAGCTCAAGTAGACAAGCAAGTAGGCAAGTAGCTCAAGCAAGTAGGCAAGTAGATTAAGTAGACAAGCAAGTAGGCAAGTAGCTTAAGTAGACAAGCGAGTAGCTCAAGCAAGTAGGCGAGTAGCTCAAGCAAGTAGGCACGTAGCTCAAGTAGACAAGCAAGTAGCTCAAGAAAGTAGGCAAGTAACTCAAGCAAGTAGGCAAGTAGCTTAAGTAGACAAGCAAGTAGCTCAAGCAAGTAGGCAAGTAGCTCAACCAGACAAGCAATTAGCTCAAGCAAGTAGGCAAGTAACTTAAGTAGACAAGCAAGTAGCTCAAGCAAGTAGCTCAAGAAAGTAGGCAAGTAGCTCAAGTAAGTAGGAAAGTAGCTTAAGTAGACAAGCAAGTAGCTCAAGCAAGTAGGCAAGTATCTCAAGTATGTAGCTTCACGTAGTACAAAGTATTTACATGAATGCATAAGTCACAAGTATCCAAAACAAGTATGCAGTATGAATACAAAGCATAAGTCACAAAGTATACACAGGATGGCAGGATGATTGCTCTAATACCACTTGTAATGTCCCCTTCTAACAAGCCAAAAGTTTCCTCAACCTTGCACACAATTTTAACTTGTAAAAGAGAACATTAATTACCAATTCATCATCTTGTGCCTTCATAAGCTATGAATATAAGTATTTTTCATGATACTAGGATTGTACATCCTTACCTTACATTTTAGTCTATTCTTGATGAAGGGGGTAAATCATAAAACACACAACAATAGAAATTGCACACAGAAAAATAAACTTTCTTTATTGATTTGGACAACTTATTACAATACAAGAGCTTAGATACAATCAGAGGAATCAACCCTGCACAGGGTGCAACACATTACAACTTTCGATCCCAAGACTCTGGAATCATCTGCCTTCTGTAATCCCAAATCAGCTAGGGTTTCTATTTTCCTACCTATTCTTGACTCTACACTTACCCCTTAACTCTACTACTGCCCAGGGTTCCCAAAAATGGTTATTAATAGCCTTTTTGGTGGCCAACAACCTAATTTCAAAATTTGCATCTCCCTCCAAAAATAGGTCAACATCCGGGAGCCATAACTTTTGATCCGGGTGACTGATTGATGAACTGTTTTATGCATCAGAAAGATCGCGGAGTGCTCTACGTGCTAAGAACCTACTCTGTTGATTTCGGCCATTTTTAGGCTTGTACGAGGCCATTTAGTGCCTCAAACCTGAGTTTGAATAATTTTTAAACATTTTTCAGGAAACAGAAACTTTAATATCTTTCAGCTCACAAATGATCTTTACGTGATTCCTTCACAAAAGGTCTTATTTTTCAGTTATGTAGCTTCCTGTAAATTTTCACTTCATTCCATGCCCAAATGCAAACTTTCTAAAAGTAGCAGGTTGCTATATTTAGCAGTTTGGAAAAACTAAAAGTTCTACATCATTATTCAAGCGATTATGGAACCAGAACCATAAATTTTGAAAAGAAATGGAAAGAACATAAACAATTTTGAAACACATCTTTTTTGGGTGATGCAAGATTGCCCTTACATCACTGGATGCTCCTGCATCAGACACCTAGGGTAATTTGAGAAGTGACCTTGTCACGTCTCATGTGTTTGTGTGAGGAAAACCCAAACGGTCAACCTCTGCCTTAGACAACCAAGAAGAATTGTCAACAAGCCTTCCTTTCCATTTCACCAGATATTCTTCATATTGCCTATTCTGAGTACTTCTTCCCACACGACTATCCAAGATCTCTTCTATCTCCTCGGTTGAAGTAGATGCTAGAATGCTCCATTGTTCTTCTATTGGTCCATCCTCTGTTCCACCTTAATGATATTCTGATAAATCAGCAATGTTGAAAATAGGAGAAATGTTGATCCCACTTGGCAGCTCTACCTCATATGCATTTCCTGAATCATGTTTCTTCAAAATTTTGCATGGTCCCAATTTCTTCATTTTCAGCTTATTGTATGTTCCAATTGGGAACCTTTCTTTTCTCAAGTGAACCACGACTTCATCTCCTACCTAGAATTCCTTATATCTCCTCTTTTGATCTACCTTAGCCTTGTATTGAATATCATCTTATTAATGTGCTTTTTCACCTCTTCATGCAAATTCTTCATGTGTTTTGCAAAGTCTTCAGCCTCAGCACTTGTCTTTTCTCCTTTGTCCAGATTCCTTAACTCTGAAGCATTTCTTGGACTATTCCCATATACAATCTGGGATGGTGATTTACCAGTACTCTTATTCACAGAATTGTTGTAAGCAAATTCTACCTGTGGTAAAATCAAATCCCATCTCTTGGGCTTATCTGCTACTAAGCATCGTAGCAGGTTACCCAAACTCCTATTCACCACTTCAGTTTGTCCATCCATCTGTGGATGGTGTACAGAACTAAACTTCAAATTTGTCTTCAACTTCTTCCACAATGTCCTCTAGAAATAACCAACAAACTTGGTATCTCAATCTAAAACTATGCTCTTAGGTAGACCATGTAGTCTCACCACCTCCCTGAAAAATAACTCTGCAATATGAACATCATCATTAGTCTTCTTGCAAGGAATAAAATGTGCCATCTTCAAGAATCTGTCCACCACAATAGAAATGGAATCGTGTCCTCTCTATGTCCTTGGTAAACTAAGAACAAAATCTATACTAATATCATCCCATGGCTGATATAGCCCTATATTCTGAATTGTTCCTTTTGGCATCTGACACACTCTACAACTCTACACAAATTTCCTCACATCTTGCTGCAACTATGGCCAATAATAATTTTCACCAACAATAGCAATGGTCTTATCTTGACCAAAGTGTCCAGCCAATCCTCCACTATGCTTCTCCTTAATCAAGTTCTCTCTCATGGAACTCCTTGGAATGCACAACTAGCTTCCTTTAAACAACATGCCATCTTGGATTATGAAATCCAACCATTTTGTCCTGTCCAAAGTAACAGGTTCTAGACAAGCTTTCCAAGCCTCTGCAAAATCTGGATCTTCAGGGTACAAACTTTTGAGCTCATCGAACCCAACAACCTCTATCTTCATTTCTATCAACAAGTTTTGCCTTCTACTCAAGGCATCTGCAACTATGTTGGACTTCCCACTCTTGTGCTTCAAAACAAAAGTATAGCTCTGCAAAAACTCAACCCATTTTAAGTGCCTTTGGTTCAACTTCCCTTGACTATTAAGATACTGCAAAGCCTGATGATCAATATATAAAACAAACTCTTTTGGCAACAAATAATGTCTCCATTTCTTTAAAGCTTGAAATATAGCATAAAATTCTTGATCATAAATAGAATACCTTTTCTTGGCATCATTAATCTTCTCACTAAAATAGGCAATGGGCTTACCTTCTTGGATCAAAACAACTCCTATAGCACTGCCACTAGCATCGCAATCTACCTGAAATACCTTATTGAAATCTGGAAGTGCCAAAATAGGTTGCTCTGTGACTTTCTACTTTAATGTATCAAAGCTTTTATCTTCTCCTTTAGTCCATCTAAACTCTTTTCTATCCCCTCTTATTGTCTCAGTTAGGGGTGCATAAATGTTACTAAAATTCCTAATAAACTTTCTGTAAAAACTTGCCAAATCATGAAAAGATCTTACCTCAGAAGCACTCCTCGGCGTAGGCCATTCAATGATAGCCCTCACCTTTGCTGGGTCCATCTTAAGACCTTCCTCTAAGATAACAAATCCCAAGTATAACAACTCCTTCTTTGCAAAACTACATTTCTTCAGATTAATCAACAACTTCTCCTCCCTTAGCTTCTCTAAAACTCTTTTGATATGTATTAGATGTTCATCCCAAGTCTTATTGAAAATCAAAATATCATCTAAATAAACAATAACAAAATTTCCCAAAAAATCTTTCAGTACCTCGTTCATGAGCCACATGAGTGTGCTCGATGCATTGGTTAGCCCAAATGGCATGACTAACCACTCATACAAACCTTCCTTTGTCTTGAAGGCTATCTTCCATTCATCTCCTTCCCTGATATGGATCTAGTGATACCCACTCTTTAGGTCAATCTTTGTGAAGTACTTGGCTCCACTCAAACAGTCCATTATGTCATCCATTCTGGGCAATGGGAATCTATACTTGATCATGATCTTATTGATGGCTCGAGAATCTATACACATTCTCCATTCTCCATCTTTCTTTGGTGCTAGTACTATAGGTACCGCACATGGACTTAGGCTCTCCCTTATCAGTCCCTTCCTTAATATCTCTTGAACTTGTCTGTTCAACTCTTCACTCTTTGTAGGAATCATTCTGTGGGTTGCCTTATTCGGCAAACTAGCTCCTAGTATCAAATCCATTTGGTGACTTATCTTCCTCACTGGTGGTAAACCTTTTGGTACATTATCAGAGATAATATCCTAAAATTCTTCCAACATTTCTGAGACTTCTACTAGTACATCTTCACATTTCTCTTGACTAATCTTAGGAATCAATGCAAAGCAATGATGCTCATGCTTCATACCCTCCAAAATTTTTCTACCATCTACCAAGCAAATTCTAGTAGTACTACATACCTTTTCTTCCACCTCCTTCAAGGGCTTCAACTTATGATGAACTCCATCCTTTGTTAGGGAATATGTGTTTGCATGGCCATCATGGACAACACTCCTATCATACTGCCATGGCCTCCCCAATAGCATATGACATGCATCCATCGGTATGATATCACATAGTACCTCATCATGGTATCCACCAATCTTGAAGTTCACTAAACACTGCTCATTGACCAAAGCTCTATGGTCCTTCTACAACCATACAATCTGATATGGATGTGGATGCTTTCTTCTTGTCAAATTTAACTTGTCAACCATCTCCTCTGAAACAAGATTATCAGTGCTTCCACTATCAATAATAATATCACAACACTTACCTTCACATTTGTACCTTGTGCGGAATAAACTCTTCCTCTGATTGGGTTCTTTCTCCTTATTCAACAAAGTTCTTCTGACAACTAGGGTTTCTCCCCTTTTAGCATCTTCAGAATGCTCAGACTGTGCATCTTCATCTACATGTGCAACTCATGCATTACCTTCAGGTATTCTATTCATCCTTCCTTGATGTTGTGGACACTCGTATGCTTGATTCCCTTCATCTCCACATTGAAAACAAGTTCCTCTGAAACCTCCTCTTCCAGGTCCTTCCCCAGGTTGGCCTCTTCCTCTTCGTCTTTGCTCAACGTTGTTCTAGTCACAAGGGCGGTAGGTATTATCTCCTCTCTGATTTCGATTGGTGCCGGCTTCTTCACTTTTCTTTGAATCTTCATTTCGACCCCCATAGGGTCTTCCACTAGTCATTCCACCTTGACCTCGTCCCCTTTGCTTACTGTCAAATATTTTATTCATCTTCTCTTCCACCTTCAGGGAAAACTGGTTTGCATCTTCTATGGTGGTCATTCTGACTAGGCTTAGTTCCTCTTGAATACTTGGCCTCAACCCATTAATATAATGGGCTACCTTCTCCTTGTTGAGCTCTGCATGGCCTGTCCTAATAGTAATCTTATAAAACTCTTCTGTATACTCCTTAACAGACTTTTTTCCTTGCTTCAATCCTTGCAGCTTCTTCAACAACTCCATCTCATAGTCCACAGGAATGAATTGCTTCTTCAGTTTCTCCACCATCCAATCCCATCTGGTGATCTTTCCTTTTCCTCTTCTATTCCTCTCTAACTAGACCTCCTTCCACCAAATATTGGTATGGCCCTTCAATTTTGTTTTTGCAAACTTGACCTGATCTGGGTCTTCCACATCTTCATACTCAAAATACTCCTCCATGTCATTGATCCAATCAATAAATTATTCCAGATTCAAATCTCTAAAATATGTAGAAACTTCAATCCTAGGCCTCTTTCCAATCTTATAAATGGCCCTCAACAACCTAACTTCTGCAGGATCTTATTCTTCCTCAGATAGCTCTTCTTCAACTTCATCTTCGCTTTCTTTTCTTGTTCTCGGATCAAACCCTCTTTGTAGCTCCTCTTGCAATGCATCAATTTGCCTTTGCAAGGCTCTAAAACCCTCTTCCATCAAAGCATTCCTCCCAATACGATTTCTTCGTGGAGGCATCTTGATCACTACAACAAACCCACAACCTCAGGTCTTGGTGCAAACTACCTCACGGTCAGTGATCTATCTACAAACTCAGGAACCCTTGCTCTGATACCACTTAATGAAGGGGTAAATCATAAAACACACAATAAGAGAAATTATACACAAAAAAATAAACTTTCTTTATTGATTTGGACAATTTATTACAATATAGGAGCTCAGATACAATCAGAGGAATCAACCCTACACAGGCTACAACACATTACAACTTTCTATCCCAAGACTCTGGAATCATCTGCCTTCTGTAACCCCAAATCAGCTAGGGTTTCTATTTTCCCACCTATTCTTGACTTTACACTTCCCCCTTAACTCTACTACTGCCCAGGGTTCCCAAAAATGGTTATTAATAGCCTTTTTGGTGGCCAACAGCCTAATTTTGAAATTTGCATCTCCCTCCAAAAATAGGTCAACTTCCAGGAGCCATAACTTTTGATCCGGGTGTCCGATTGACAAATCGTTTTATGCGTCAGAAAGCTTGCGGAGTGCTCTACGTGCTAAGAACCTTCTCTACCAGTTGTGACCATTTTCAGGCCTGTACGGGGCTGTTTAGTGCCTCAAACCTGAGTTTGAATAATTTTCAGGCATTTTTCAGGAAATGGAAACTTTAATATCTTTCAGCTTGCAAATGACCTTTGTGTGATTCCTTCCCCAAAGGTCTTATTTTTCAGTTATGTAGGTTCTTGCAAATTTTCACTTCATTCCATGCCCAAATGCAAACTTTCTAAAAATAACAGGTTGCTATTTTTAGCAGTTTGGAAAAACTAAAAGTTCTACATCATTATTCAAGCGATCATGGAACTAGAACCACAAATTTTGAAAATAAATGGAAAGAACATAAACAATTTTGAAACACATCTTTTTTTGGGTGATGCAAGATTGCCCTTACACCACTGATTGCTCCTACATCAATTCTGTTATCATGGATATTCTACATTCATAGATTTGAACATTTCTATATTCATTCTTACTTCTTTCCTTCCTAATTCCCCTTCAAATTTGTATGTTCCTCTTTCAAATCTGAATGCTTATCTTTTAAATTTGTATTTATACCTTTTTACAAGTCTACCTTAAATGATGATCTTTTCAATTCTAATCTATAGGTCTACTTCTTTATATCAACATTATCACCCTCATCTATATCTGCATGAATCTATTTGCCTTTTAAACCCTCACATGCAGATCTAGGTGTGTCTTCTTGATACCCCTTTTTTATTCCTTAAAATTACTCCTTGTTTGCTATTATATATATTTATATATTAGACTCAGAAATATTTCTTCTTAAATTTTGAATCATATTCCTTGTACTCTTTCCCCATATATGATATTCAGATATATTCTTAAATTCTCCTCCTTATATATATATATATATATATATATATATATATATATATATATATATATATATATATGATTCCTTATTGCTGCCCCCCGAATAAGGGAACAATTACCTCTTTAAATACCTTAAGGGATGCCTATTGATGAAAAGTGATGTAGCTTACATCCTTATTGGTGTTGTCCTGATGAGTCGTACCTCTTTGTGAACCGCTGTCTGCTTCCTTTCTATGAATAGAAGCCTTAGCATTGTATCGTTGCTTTTATACTTAACAATCTACTTTACCTTTATTTAAACTACTTTTTACTCTTAAGAATATGAGAGATTCGCTGCCATCTTAGTTTATAGAGTATAATTTATATTTATGTTTATAATATATTTATTATTATATTTATATATTGTATATTTTATATTTATATTTATATATGTTATTTTGTATTTATAATATCTTAATTATTATATTATCATATAATAACATCTATTATTTATCTATATTGATAATTATAATTATTATATAATAATAATTATTATTTATATTTATAATGATAACAATATTTAATATTTGTTTATTATATATATATATATCAATATCATTTACAATTATAATAAATTTATATATTATTATAATCGTTATATATTATATTATAATATGTATATAGATAATATTTATATTTGTATATGTATATTCAATATACACAATTATTGTTTATCATTAAATGTCGTATTTCACGAGGGCAACTTCATCGCCTTTTATTGTACTGCTTAAATCTTTAATTTAAACAATGCCTTAATATCAGGACATGACAAATCTACTAGTTTCATTATGATCAAGTGCTAGTATGTTATAAAATTCATCTATTTATTCCATTTTTTAGCTTACATATGAATAAAAATGTCAGATTTTCATAGGTAGTATGAATATCCACCATCATACTATGAAAATATTGTTCATAAGGCCCCTTATCAGCCATATCAGGACAATTATGCTACTGTTTCCAATTCCATGGCCTTGCAGAGCCAGCATGCATAGTGTAATTGCCACTCACCCACCCTTGCCCATCTTCCTTACCAACCATACACAAGTGGCCATGATATTGGTTTTAGTCCAAATACTCAGGATGCTTACCGCATGCCTATTCCTGCCCAAGCTTCTAATCAGCTTCAAAATTCCCAAACTAAGGAACTTAAAGACATTCTATCAAACTTTAATAAGCAGATGGAAGAGATTGAGAGGGAACATGAGTATAAACAACACCAGGAGGAACTAGCTTATCGAGCCTATCTGCATGAACAAGAGTTGGAGGCACAAAGAGCACAGTATGAGTAGGAGATTGCAAGGATAAAGGGTTATTAGTACCAACAAGAATGAGTTTTTCAAGCAAGATCATATGAAGAGTTCAATTTGCAGCAGCATGCGTTGGACCACCAAGTTTATCTTCAATAGCCGGAGCAGCCACCTTGTGAGACCTTTGACTCTGATCAGGAGTGGGAGACACAAAAAAGATAGTTTGAAGAGAATCTTGAACGAGAGGCAGCTGCACAAACCAAGCTTTTTCTTGCTTGAGCCCAAGGAACTCCTGTTGTTCTAGAACAGCCTGCTCAAGAAGAGGTATGTAAGCATAAATTTCCAAGTTTCAGACAGAATGAACCTCTTAAATCTCCTAAAGTTGAAATCCTGAGTTTTAGGTAGAATGAAGTTCTTGATCCCTCAAAGAAGCCTAATAAGTTTAAAGTACCCAATTTTAGAAACCCTCACCCCTCGCAAGTTGAGGAAAATAACCATGTTCGTCCTAGCTTAGTTGCAGATCAGCCCCTCGAGCCACATTTTTCCTCGCAAGAAATCCAAGATCAACCCATAAATCCTAAGTTTCAATAGCATCTAGAAGCTCCTCAAGTTTTCCAACCAGATGAATCTGATTGTCCTATCACTATTCACCTTTGTAAGGATGGACCTATTGTCTTACAAAATGATTCATTCACTATGAAGAAAGCTAGGCAGGTGAATTTACTACATGTAGCTTTGGAGTAGTATTGGTTAGAGAAGTTGAAAATCAAACTAGAAAAGACTCTTGATGAACCTTCTGATGTTTGCATTAATGATCCTCCTTGTTTTGTAAAAGACAATAATTTTTTTTTAGAGAGTTATGTAGTGCAAGAGGTTGATTTACATGAAAAGGTTGCTGCTGTTTGTGAAGAGCAAGTTGATTCCAATTTGATACCTAACCCTTTGAATTTTGAGTCATTTGAAAATTTTTCTGATGCTGTTCATAAGATGCATGAGAGTAAGATGCAGAAGTCACAAGGTGAAGGCCTTCAATTGTAAAGACTAAAAACCCAAGTCTCATTCGAGAAGGCACTAGATCATGAGGAAGATCCAGTAACCTTGTTTGATCAATTACTTGGTTTTGTTAAACCAGAGGAAGAGAACATGATCATACCAGAGGTAGTAGTTCCAAAGCAGCATGAGGATCCTCAACCATTTGGTGAGCTGCTATTTGAAGCTGAGCAGTTTGGTATGGAGGTTTTGGATCATGTAGAGGAGCTTGAAAGAGAGCCTATCATACAATTTACATAGCTGACTGATAACTGCCTTGAGGTAAAAACTAGTCACCTTTCATCAGAAAATCAAGAGGATCCTGATGAAATTGCGTTTTGGGATGACCTTGATAATTTTATTGGAAATTTAGACAATGTGGAGAAGGTTTCAGTTAGTTTTCTTGATGAGCTTCCTAGCTCTAATGCCAAGGATGAAAATAATATGTCTATGCTAGATTTTGACCATCCAAGTGTTACAGAATATTCAGATAATGTGCTGATGCATGGACAGGTGTGTGAAAGCAATTCTATTTTAATTGAAGAGAATGCTAAAAGCCATTTAGACAAAGGATTGGTTCACAAGTAATCACATGAGGATAGCTTGGTTGTGAGGGAACACAAGGTTGAAATCATGTTTCACTCAAAACAAGAAACAACCATGGTTAAGGAGACAACCAGTAAGAATGAAGCCAACAATGAGAATTCAAGTTTCATCCTATCAAGAGGATGCCCTATTAGACATTCGGCCAATGAAGTGGCCAACAAGCTTTAAGGGATTTCCAATGCCCCTAGGAAAGAGACTGTAGTTGGGGAACAATAGACAAAACTTGCCCACTCATGGCTGAACAGAGGTATGTCTGAACAGAGTCAAGAAATTCAAACCTCTGGTTGTGTTTTTTAGGTTACAATACAACATTTTGTAAGGAGTGTCCTTGTTTTTCACTCCTTATTGTTAGTTTGTGAGTATGAGAAAAATCCTTAGTTGGTTAGGAGGGGGAGTTATTTCACTCAAACAGTGAATGGATATGTTTGACCAGCTTCCTTGGCTGGTTAGAGTAGGTTAGTTTAGTGTTTACAGTTAATAAGTGCTCATGCACATATGTTTTCAGCATTTTGTTTTGGCCATCAGGGCCTATTAGTTTGCTCTCCATAGAGTTATTTTCAGTTTTTTGTTGTTGTTTGAACTATTGGAGAGATGAATTGCAGTGTTTTCTAAGTTAGAAAAGGATAGATTATGACTCAATGCCCAATTGATGTTCAAGGCAACTAGTCAAAAGCTTAGCAGGCAAGCATATAGCAGAAGTCACCAGAAATGTTACCAGTTTTTTACCACAGCTCAAAAATTGGCTGAGAAGATATAACATTTTCATTTTTGAATGAGGTTTGATTTACTTTTGTTATGAGTTAGTTACATAGTTATTATGTTTTCAATGATAAATATAGTTCAGTTGTTTAGGAAAGAAAGAGAAGTTTCAGATCATTCATTGCATTGCAGAGCAGTAAAATGAGATAAGTGTTCATTCATCACAATGGTTATTCATTTACAAGTTTGAATACATAAAGGAATAAGCATTGCATTGAAGGAAATCATGACATATCAAATGTCCCACACAAGTCGTGGGTTATATCTGAACACATGCAAGATATAAACAAAATACTATGCATCTAATGAAGGAGAAAGGAAAGACATAGCCATCATTGCCTTGTTTTGTCAATCTTCATAGTAGCCTCTAGTCTTGCTCCTGACCTCGAGATGTACCTACAAAAATGTGGAAGGGTCTCATTAGAAGCTCCGGTTATGAAAATTCTTTATCTATGAGAGGAGGCATAATACTTTTATTATACTGCATTAATCAAATGAACATCACCCATATGCAGAAGGAATTCAAAAGAAACAAACATGGAGCATCATTGTTTTATTCTAATCTGTTTGTTTCATGTGCAGGTATAGGACAAGTCATGTAGTTGATTGAAGACAGTCAGCATGTGGTCTCAAGTGGGTTGCCACAAGGGTTGAGCCCAACATGCTGCTTCCCCTTGATCTCAGAAGGGATGAATAGAAAAGGAAAAAAATATTGATCACATTCACATGACAAGCTAAAGGAATAATAAAAGCAATCATATGCATTAGTTTTGTTTCAGGACATAATCATGACTACAGTTCAAGGAATGAAATGCAACCATGAACATGAGCTGAACTGATAAAGAAAAACATTTAATGCATATAACAGCTAATGTCATTGCTCCAACTGTCATGAAAATGACATTCTCAAGTACTTTATTGTCATATATTTCATAATGTATCTTAGAAATATCAGAAACAAATATCTTTGTATGCATAGTTTGAACAAACTGAAATAAAGTGAAAGAAGACAACCAATAAGAGAAAACATGTGCTATCATGTCACTTCCATCTTGATCTTGTATCATGAACCTATCAAGATAAATGAATAGCAGATACATGGAGCAGCCAAGCAATCTCTTGCTAGAGCTACAGTGAAATAGACTTTACTATTGATCAGATGTGTTATCATGTTGAGTTTGAATTGTCAAATTAACTACAGGTTTCATTAATTAAGTTTTCATGAGTAAAGTAGCCAATGAAGGATGCCATTTCATGTGTGGCATATGTATACAGTGATAAGGTAGAGGAGCAATATCATGTGTTTCTATAGGCCAATCAAGTCATCATATGGTTACAAATTGAGCCAACTGAAACTTTCAAATAAATAAATACAAATCATATAATAGTGAAGCTGCTATGAGGAAGTATCATGAACTATATGCAAACGATGCTATGGTGTCATCATTCAGTAATGATACCATATTTTGTTTAGAGACATCAAAATAAGTATGCTATAGTGACAATAGTATGTGAATGTTCATAAGCATCAACAAGATGTCATATATTGTAGAGCAATAAGTATCTTGTTGTAGAGATCAAGGACAGTCCAACTATTACAATGTTACATCTTTCATCATATAGAAAGAAGGAACTATTGTCATGCATGATGATAGAGAAATGAATGCCAAGTATGTCTACCACAACTACAGAAAGATCGTACAAATGCAAAGTTAATGAACAACTGAAAGTGATACATCAGGCAAAGAGACAAATGATAGGTAGAAATACTATAGGTATTATCAAAATGTAAATGATACAGTGCCATTTTTAAGACATGAGAGAAGAATATCATGTGTATTATATGCTACATGAGGAGTATTTGTTCTCAAAAAGATAAACTTTTGTTTCAGTTTCGAAACTCTTGGTTCATATAGTGAAAAGAAGTTTGCATAGAAGAATCTGAGCTAAGGCTGTAACATATAAGGCCATTCTTGTTCATTTTTCAAGATACCCATGTCGAGTTTTCAAACCCTAACATATTTTGCAATAGAAAGAAAGAAGGATGGTAAAATAAAGTTTCTATGCCAAGGTCGTAGCAGATAATGGCATAATATACAGTAAAAAGTGAAACCCTTGTCAAAGCTTCGAAGACCTTCTTTCTTTTGTAGATACAGTTGAACAAAAATAGGTATGGAGTGTCTACAGGTGTTGTTATGCCAGAGAATAGCTTCTATGCAAGAGTAAATTGAATCCCTCATTTCACAGTCAGAGAAAACTTCAAGTTTTTATATCAAATGACAAAGACAGTTACAGAACTATCTACATTGTTGCGGCCATGACATGAAGGATAGATATCTAACAAATGCCAAAATGCTCAGTTGATTAAAATGAAACCCTCATTTTATTTTGCATATGCAATGATGTAAAAATCCCATAGTAGAGAGAGAACAAAGTACTCACTATTTGGTTGCCATGGAGGGAGAATAGCTTGGCCACGACCTCCTTTGAGGAGATTTCTTTTTTTACCAATAGTTGCAAGTTTTGAACAAAGAAAGAAATGAAAAAATGTCAAAGATTGAGTATGTGAAAAGAGCCACGACCATTCGAAACAGCAAGCCATAGAAAATAATAAATAATGAAAAATGACAGTCAAAGTGGCACATATCATACCTGTGACATTTCTGCCTATCATTTTACTCAGGAGATGTGAGTTTTCAACCACAGAGGCCATCGAATAGAGGAAAACGAGAAGCTATCAAACCCCAAGTCGGTGGCATGAGAGTTGCAGAGTGGATAACAAGAGCAAACAACAAATGAAAATGCCTAACTTTTAGGGTTTGAGTCTTCATTTTGTTCGATAAGTGTTTTCACTTTTTATTTTTTGACCATGCAAAACAACATAATTGTTTTATCCATGGTATCATGGTCAAAACTTTGTAATCGATGGTGCCTAGCAATCATGAAGAGAAGAGGCCAACAACTTATTGTATGTTGTTTGTTTTATAAAGTCAAAGATGGACATGATCATGAGCAGATAAGGCTTGTGCCTTTAGAAACTTTTTAAGGTCTTTTCTTCCTATGTGGTCGACTCATGACATGGTCTAAGTGCCATAAGATTATGCATGTGGTTGAGAGTCATTGACCTCCCACTCTATGCATTAATTATTATTTTATTTCCTTCATATATTTCAAGTGCATAGGAAGGTCAAAGCAAAGAACAAATGAAGATATGAAAAGCATGCAAGGTAATGACATTATGAGAAGGGTCGAATTTGACATGATGGCACTTGTATGGGTAGTGAGGTGGCATTTTGCAAGGCACAAAGATAGAGATGAGGTGGTAGAGAATTGACACATGGACATGCATTTGTGGAATTAGAGCCGTGGTTTTGGCCTTCAAGGCTTTAATATTTTTACAAAAAATACATAGTAATGTGTTCACCATTTTTTATGATTTTTATAGAAAATAAATTGTAATATCTTGTAAAATATCTTGGTGAAATTATGAGCCAGATATTATTTATTTTTTTGCAAAAAATCATATCAAATGGAGATATAGAATAAAATTGCCATAGCATTGTAAAGTTAGTTTTAAAGCAATCATTGACAAATTGCTTTTAAAACTTAACTATTTTAGCCAATTTTTAGACTAATAGAACAAATCAAATATTACATTTTGATTTGTTTTATTTAGAGTCATCTAGGACAAATTTTGGAGATTTCATGAGCAGAGAAAAGTAGTTTTATGGTGGGACCACATGATAGGGCAGTTTTGCAGCTTTATTTTTTAGTTTGGAGCCAGTTGAGGAGCTTTTATTTGTGCTTTACTGAGAAGCTTGAAAATGGACTTAGGGTCTACTTTTAGAAGATTTTTTATCTTTCTTCTGAGGAGATCTTTTGGAGATATTTATAGGAGAAAAATCTTAGTTTTTCTCAGTCAGTTGATACCAGTTTCTTCTCTCTTGTTCACAGGATAGTTGTATACGGGCAGTTGGCTCACTTGTTTTTTTTACATGCATTCTACTCCTTCTAGTTCAGAATAGCAAATTTTCCTATTTCATCTACTTATGTGTTTTGCAACCTTGATTTGATGTCCTGTTGTGACAATTTCTTGTCCTTTATCATGTCTCAATGATGTTAGATTGCATGTTTGCTCCTGGTTGTAATTTATGTTTGAAATCACCCGTATTACAAATTATTTAGGGATCGAATCTCATAGGTGAAGTTGTGAAGCTTGAAGCTTGAAGGACTGTTTGTTAGTGAAGTATTCATTTAGATTAAATCTTAGAGTTAGTTTTCCATTTCAATCATTTCTCTCATCCCTTTTCCCCTGTAAGTCATTAGTTTAGGAATCATAAGAGAACCATCTCACTCTGGATATTCATTTTCATAATAGGAGACCCACATTTGAGAATGATTCCATGTTTCAATAGGTAGCTAAGTTTCTGTGAACTTAGCAAGGGTGAATACTTGATTGACAACAATTATTTTACATATTGTTTCTCTTTACCTTTAAGTTTTAATTAATGCTTCATAGGGCTCTATTATTTTATTTTTGGGTTTGCTAATGTAGATTGAGAAGTATGAGAAATAGTTAGAAGATACAAAATACATATCCAAGGATGTGTATGTTGTTTTATTTAAGGGGTACCCTATTTTTTTCCATTGAAATTTTCTAAGTTGATTAGTAAGTTGAACTAGATTATAAAAATGTCAGATTAAAGAATTATTTCAATGGTATTATGATTTATTTGTACTATTTAATGGTGGTTATTACATACAATGTAAGGCCAAACAAAAACTGTCACATATTATAGATGGGAATAGATGGATTTACATCAAGAGTTACCCAACTTTTTCTTCATTGAAATTTTATATGTAGATTAGGAAGTTGAACTAAATTATAAAAATGTTAGACTAAAGAATTGATTTAGTGGTATTATGATTTATTTGGGCTATTTAAGGGTGGTTATTAGATACACATACGACAAAACAATAACTCACATATCATAGATGGGCATAGATGGATTTACATTACAATTGCTTATAATTGAGTTGAGTTAATGTTTTTTTAACATTAACTTATGACTATTTTTCAATCTTGTAGGGAGAGCAGTTGCTTTTTAGGGGATACTTCAGTCTACCACAAAGTAATAAGGTTTTCATGCATTCTCAAGTAAATTGTTATGAATTAGCTTAATTGTTGTCATTCAAGGTGTTTTATAAAGCTTTGAGATCACAATTTGAATAACCAACTAATTTAAGTTACACATAATCCCAAACCTAAATGTATGGTAGACATCATCAATATGGAAAGTAGAAAACTTAGACTGGAAGAGTTGATAAGTTTAAAGTGAAAGGAAGTAGAGGGGCAAAGTATGCTTTGTTCAATATGAGAGGAGGCATTTGCAAAAATTAAACTAACCATTTAGTTACAAGGAAATGAACACAAAAAATAATGTACCATAAGACAATGATTTATGTGGGGAAAATCCTTTAAGGAGAAAAACTGCACTCTCCAAAACAACTCAATGTTTTTTTTAGTAATCAATGTTTGTAATACACTTACATAGAGTTAAGCCTTTATAGGAGTATCACCAACAAGAGATCTAAAGCAATTCTTGTAGCATAATAATACCTATAAAACTCACTATATCAACCCCTAATGCATATGCAAATATTAATAGGCACATAAAAAAAGTATGGTGCAGTATTGGTTTTAGTTTTACATTCATTTGGTATAACTACATCTATTCACTTCTCAGGTATGGATAAATAACAATTGGAAAACTACAATTGTATGTCTTCTCTATATTTTCTGGAGCCCTACATTTTCTTTTCTAGATCAATGCCATAAAAAATGAAATGACAATTTTGTTTTAAACTAAATGAGTTCTTGTGTAGATTAAAAAGAAATTTGTTTATTTGGTAACACAAATAGATTTCCAATTCGAAAGTCTATGTCTTTCCCAACTTCTATTATTGTAGAAGTTTCTTATATATAAATATGAATTTGACATATTAGTTTGATCTATACAAACTAAAGAGTTAAATATATAAACATGAAATTTACATATCAGTTTGATCTATACAAACTAAAGAGTTAAAAGTAAACCAAACAATCTTTCAAATGAGCACAAAGAACAAGGAAAGACTAAATTTTGATAGTAGTTGTTAGAGGAAATCATGAACAACAGTTTTAAACAACTAAATATCTAATAACTCAATGGAAATAAGATAAAATGCAATAAACAAAAGTATACATTCATAGACTGATTTCACCGTGTGACTTCCATTGTTACCTATCTCTTCTTGATCATATATAATAATGGAGCTCTCATAAGTTGTACTTCCTTGCTGTTTGAAAATGACAATAGGAGAATGGATGTAGATGGATAATGCAATGAAGACTAAACTACAATGCAACTCTATGAAGATGGATAATGGAGATGTATACACCTAAAAATGACACAACTCTGTCTAAATAAATATTCTGAATATTTATTTCCATTTAATTCCACTATCAATAAATAAATCAATTTATTTATTTGATTCATTTTTCTCTAAATTAATTAAATATCAAAATATTTAATTACCTCCTATAAAGTCAAAATTAAATAAAATCCTTTATTTAATTAAATTCTTCCAAACAATTAATTAATGATTAATTATTTAATTAAGTCAATTCTTCTTCCAAATTTAAATAAATCAATTGAATTTATTTAAATCTTCTCAATCTCTAAAAATAAAATATAATAAAATATTTTATTTATTCTTTCAAAACATGTACAAACAATTAAATAAATCTATTTATTTAATTTGCTTTCTTATCTTCCAAATCTTCTAAAAATAAATATTCTTCTTCATGCACACAAAATAAAATAATTTATTATTTAATTTCTCTCAAATCATGCAAAAGCAAATCACAAGTTGAGTTAATTGACTCAATCAACCTTGTTTTTATCAACAACTCTTCAATTAGAAAAAAAAGCTTTCTAATTTATGAAATCATATGAAATCAAATCATTTTTATAAAAGAAAGCAGTTAACTCAAACAAACTAGATTTTGTGTGAAACTTGCCTTCTTTCTATTCACGCACATCCTCTCAAAGTCTTCTATACCATTGATCTTCTCATTCTTTCTATACCGTTGATCTTCTCTCTCACAAGTCTTTAAATTGAACCCTATTCTTCCATTTCATTCATTCAAATTTTTAGTACCCTTACTCTGCAGGAATTACAGTATGCCTTTGGCACCCAAGTCATTCCATTTGCTTGTGATCAACTTGTTACCATATCACCATTACCATTGTTGTGAAGCTCATCTTCATTGCAATAAACTATCACGGCCATTCCCACTTGACATCTTGGAATAGCAAGGAAGTGCACCTTTTGAGGGCATATTCATACATAAGATCATTTGCGATAGGCCACCAATGGAAGCCATAAAGTAAAGAGGTTTGTTGAGGTATTGTTCATTTGTTTTAAATCTCCTTTATTTCTATATTTCATTGAGTTATGGGTATTATTGATATTATTGATATTTAAGCATAATTTCCCTTAACATTTTTGGCGCCCACCGTGGAGCCTTGCCCCGATTTAACCCAAAAACTAAGTTTTTGTGCATTAGGCTCCATACACAAGAGGATTCTACCCATCTGGTCATTTCTAACATGCATCTATTCTCTGTATCAATGTATTTGTCCAATCTGTGCATTTGTTCCATCCTGCAGCACATCTATTCCATCCTGCAGCGCATTTGTTTTCTATTTTCTATGCCATCCTTCTGTGCATTTGTTCATTCTTCCTATGCATTTGTCTTTTTGCACATTTGTTCATTCTTCCTACACATATGTGTTCTATTTCTACGCATCTAATCTCTGTACCTGCGCATATGATTCTGACAGTGACTTTTTTGGGTTTTCTTATGATTTTGCTAACATTGACACTTTTTTGTAGGAATTTCCTCTAATCTACTTGTAAGTTAGGGGCTAGTTTAGTCATATAGATGCATTTGTTAACTCATCTTTTGATCTAAAGGATAGTAATCAGATGTTCATGAAAAATCACATCTAGATCTAACTAGGAAGGATTGTAATTTGATATTGTTGCATCAACAAATTGAATATAGTCCCAATCCTAGGAGGATAAAATTGAACCATTTCTATCTTGCTTTCAAAGTTAACAACTCACGTGTGTGCCCAATTAGCTTAACACATTTAGTCTTTTTTATTTTAATTAGGGGAAAAGAACCACTATCTTTCATGTTTTTTGGGAATGATACTAGGTCTATGCTCTCCCCTATCTTGGGTGACCAAAATGCTAGACATATCATTTTCGCATGTGTTAAACCTTTAGAGAGGCCTGCCGTTGGATATCCTTCCATCCAAGTGGGAATGACCTTAAGTGGTAAAAAGCTAAAGCCAAGCTCTGCCTAGCAACTATAAATAAATTGTGCTTGGAGCAAAAGCTTCATACAATGAGTGTTGTTGTGTTATACTGACAGCCAACCTCCCCCAAAACCCTCCAAGGCATAACCCTTGAAGGCTGGGAAACTCCATAATAGAGAGTAGCATTGTCGCACATATAACCACTCGAATGGTTGCACTTACTAATCATCCTTTATTTTTAGTAGCCAAAAACCCCTATAAGCTAGTGTAGGGAAGGGCGATTATCACCTCCTGAAGATGCCTCAACTAGAAATAGTGAGAATTCAGTTTATATTGTCCTAGCTAGCCTAGGAATTGTACTTTCTTTTGAGTCAGAAAGAGTCCAAAAAATTACAAAAAAAAGATCAAAAAAATCATGAAAACTTCTTTGTGTTTGCTATGTTTTACTTGCCATAATTGAGAAATCAGAGAAAAAAAACCAACTTGCAAACAAGAAACCAAAAAATATCAAAAAATGTGTCGATAAAATTGCAAAATCAATCAGAAAACCAGAGCTGTGCATATATCCTCTGAAGCTGCGCATCCATTTCAACCTACTGTGCATTTACTACGACTTCCTACGCATTTGTCATCTGTTACTGTGATTTTACCATTTGCTAGAGCTACGCTTTTGCATCGACTTGTTGTGCATATACCTTCTATTTTAGTGCATTTGTAGCTACGCATCCAAGACAGTGAGCATTTCCTGGTCTTTTAAGAAAAGATCTTCAACCTTTCTGGGTACCCATTTCGGTCTTGTGTCTTTTTTGTGGAGATGATAAACCAATTAGAAGCACTTGCTCAAGAACTCCAAGCCATACAACAGCAAGTGACAATCTTACAAGCTAAGCGTGCCAGTACTAGCTACACCTCACACCAAAACCGCACGTTCTTTTCCTGTCTTAATGAGACTCTTGACAAGGGAAGCACCACCTTTAGTCAGATATCTTATACTACTACATCTACTAGTACTCCTTCACCATCCCCTAGAAGGCATACCCCAAAGCATACCAGTCCTACACCAACACCGACATCAAGTTTCCCAAGCTCTAATCTGACAACCAAAGAATCCTCAAATGATTTCTTCCAAAGACGTTTTCCAAACTTATGTATCAAATGAAAAGATTTGGAACAATCCAAATGCACTCATCCATTACCTCATTCATCTACCCACACAACTACGAAGGATGTGACCCAAGGGCTACTAGCAGGGAGTCAACCATGTCCCCAAATTTTGGTCCTTGACCTTATCAAAGAGCCTTCCAACATGTCCATTGCTCCAACCTTGAGCATATTGAAGAACCTCCTACCATGAACCAAAATCAAGGTCTATTGTACCTTCATATTATTGACCAAGATCCTATCTAAGAGTCCTCTACCTCCACTTCAATTCAAGCACACCAAGAGTTATGTCAAGAGCACACTTAAGAGCATGTGGAAGCATCAACCCCTTGTCTAAATCAAGATCAAATCACTTCCATCCAACCCACCCATAACCTATATCTTTTCTATGATCCAGATATTCTCCATGATTATGAGCATATCCATGAGCAACTTGATCCTATATCCATACATGAGAAAAAGATCCAATTCCAATCCATCCATAACCTTTATGTTTTCTACGATCAAGATATCAACTATGAAGAAGCTATCCATGAGCCACTTGATCCCATACATGAGAAAGAGATCCAATTCCAACCTCTCCATAACCTATATCTGTTCTATGATCAAGATATTATTGTTGATGAATAACCTATGCACAAGCACATTGATCCCATCACGCTTAATCCTATCTATGATCAAGATCCTTTCTATGACAAAGATCCCCTCTATGATCAAGATCTTATCTCTAATCAAGCAGACCATGATGATCCTCTTAGCCATCTTTATGTATTCCATGATCATGAGCTTATCACCCCATCTATCCATCCTCCATCTAGTCCTATCACTGCTCCAACAACTTCCACTCCTCTTGATGAGACAAAGGCCTCCCAAGCAAGCATAGAAAATCAAACCAATAACAATCCTCCATCATCTATTATTGACCATGTTGCAAATCCGTTATCGTATCCCCTTTGTCTCACTACCTTCATCCATGCGTGTTCCTCCTTAGAACTCCAGCAACCATTATCCTCTATCTCACCTTCTCCATCCAATTGTTGGGAATTAAGGTGTCTCAACCTTGGTAATTCCTTGCATTATTTATGATTGTATTTATTTATTCATTACCTATGTTATAAATTAATTGTAAATTCCATATTGTCATTTTGTGGGATGTGGTACGGTGATGTGTCATCCTACATGGAAGATGACAACTTGTAATTTTGTCCTCACATGAGGAGATAGGCATCCCACTTTGTGGTAGGAGTATTTTGCGATGTGTCGGCATCTTGGATGTTGTGTAAGGGAATGCTAAATGGTTATGACGGATTCCAATGACAAAGTTATGGCATGTAAGAGTCGAAAATAGAAGCTTGTAATATAGGTAAAGACACAGGTCATGAAGCATCTGTGAAAAGGTATATTTGGGTGCCCCAAGGTGGAATATGATATGTTGTAGGAGAATATGCTATTTATAGCATGTGTATGATAGATTCTCTTACACCTGTAAGTTGTAACTGCTATGACAGTCGTAAGTGTCGTAAGAGCATCTGTCATAGCCCATTTTGGAAATAGGCGACCTCTTTGGGATGGGAATTGTGAAAAAGTGTTAGGAACATTCTACAATGTTGACTAAGTGTCCATAGGTGTGGGTTTTGGGCCATGAGGCCAAGTTGGATGCCCATTCCAAGATAGGACCAATTTTGCCTTGTATATTCTATATAAACAGGTGCTTGGAGGAGGAGATGTAGTATGTGATTTATAGGTACTGTTACTCTACCGGATTGACTCCATATACAAGTGTTGAATACCATTGAATCTTGCATTACAAGTGTATTGTAAGCAACATTCAGTTTTGATAATACATTGTGCAGGTTTCTGAGTGTGGGTTTTTTCACCTGATAAGGGTTTTCCCCATGTTATATCTTTGTCTCTCTTCTTCTATCTTCTTTCTGGTTCATGTGTATTTCTGCAATATCTCTGTTAGATGTTCTATGTTGCTGTAGTTGTAAGGATTAAATTGATTTTGCATAGCCCTCTCCTCATTAGATTAGTGTAGGAAGTGATTTCCACACCCCTAGCTTCCTTTCAATTGGTATCAGAGCCTGGCCAGTTTTGGTCTTAGCTATTGGGTAGGGGTTTTTTGAGCTGATCTTAAGTTGAGTGGGAGTCTGTGCAGAGTATTTTGAATTCTATTGCAACAAGGAGATGGCAAGCACATCCGAAGGATTGAGGTGGAGAAATTCAATGAGCACGTGCTTGCTGATCGAGACCTTTGGGAAACTATCAATGGAACTAAACCAGCTGCAATGTCACAAGCTGATTGGGATCTCAAGGATCAGAAGGCTAAGGGTCTCATAAGACTTAGTCTTGTTGATTCTATTTTGTTAAATGTCTATGAGGAGACTACTACAAACTTGCTTTGGAAGAAGTTGGGAGATGTGTATCAAGCCAAATCACTGGTTAACAAACTTTTTCTGAGAAAGAAGTTGTTTTCCCTTCTTATGGAGGATGGAGGATCCATTGCAGAACATATGAATGCTTTCAACATGCTGGTTACACAATTGACATCTATTGGTGTGAAGATGGAGGAGGAGGATTGTTGTATGACCTTTCTTTGTTCTTTGCCAGACTCGTGGGATCACCTTGTCATGGCTATTGGAAGCACCACATCCACATTTAAAATGGATGAAGTGGTTTCTTCGTTGTTATTCGAAGAGATGCAGAGAAAGTCTTCTGATGTAGCCAAAGAGGCTCTTGTAATTCATGGAAGACCCAAGGAGAAAGGGAAAAAGAATGACAAGAAATCTGAGAAGGGTAGATCCAAATCCCATGGGAGATCCAAATCTCCTAGAAAGTCCAAGGCTATCTATTGGAACTATGGTAAATCTGGGAATTTCTGAAAGGAATGCAAAGAGGAAAAGAAAAAGAAGAAGAAGACCCTAGATTCAGATTCTGACAAGTCTCAAGATGATGGTGATGCTTTCATCGTAGCCCTGACAACCCATGCATTTGATGATGTGTGACTGATTGACTTCGATGCATCATTCCACATGACCTCATATCGAGAATGGTTCACTAATTATGAGGAGTTCGATGGTGGAAAGGTGTACTTGGGTGATGACTCTCATCTAAAGATTGTTGATCGAGGAAGAGTCTCTATTCGATTCCATGATGGACAAGTGAAGGGGATCTCTGGGGTTATGCACATCCTAGGCTTAGCACAGAACTTGCTTTCTGTAAGTATGTTGAATGATGCAGGTGTGCAGGTTGTCTTTTCGAAAGAAGGATGCAAGATGACTAGAGGAGTTATGGTGCTTGCTAAGGGTACTAGGAGAGGTAATCTATTTTAGCTGGAGGCATGCATTTCAAAATGCAATAGTTATTCTAACTCAAAGAAGAGGGCAGTAGTCACTTCATCCCTACCATCTGAATGAGCAGTGAAGAAATCTATTGTTTCTAGTCCTGATGGTTGTAATCATGCCTTGGAAGTTAAGCTTCCTGTTGAAAAGACAATGTTATGGCTTAAGAGATTTGGCCACATTGGTGAGAAGGGTCTGCGTACCCTAAAAAATAAAAACCTCGTTGAGGGGTTAGATGATTGTAATCTTGAGTTTGACTTTTGTGAACATTGCATATATGGAAAACAAAACCGTGTTCAGTTTTATTCGAGTTCTCATAAGTCTTCTAGTGTGTTGGACCTTGTTCATTCTAATGTATTTGGTCCTGTTAATGTTCCTTCATTATCAAAATCAGTATATTTTGTATATTTCATAGATGACTACAGTAGAAGGACATGGATTTATTTTCTTAGAATCAAATCTGAAGTCTATAGTAAGTTTAAAGAGTTTAAGGCCTTCGCTAAAAATTAGACTAGTAAAAAGATTAAGTGTTTGAGAACTGACAATGGTGGTGAGTTCTATTCTACAGAATTTGATAAATATTGCAAGGAACTTGGGATTGAAAGACATAAGACAACTCCATACACCCCGCAACAAAATGGAGTTGTAGAGAGGATGAAAAGGACACTGATGGAGAAGGCTAGGAGTATGCTTAGTGGAGCTGGCCTAGAATAAAAGTTTTGGGCTGAAGCTATTGCCACTGCTTTCTATCTTGTAAATAGATCTCCTACATCAGCTCTTGTTGAAAAGATACCCATGGAGGTGTGGTCTGGTAGAAAGCCTTCAATAAGGCATCTTCGTGTTTTTGATTGTGAGGCGTATGCACATGTGCCTAGGCAGAAGCAGTCAAAATTGGAGAACAAGGTTGTTAAGTGTATCTTCATTGGCTATGGTGTCGGTGTGAAAGGATACAAGCTTTCGGACCCTGTGGCTTAAAAAGTGTTGTATAGTAGAAGTGTCATCTTCAGAGAGCTTACACCTTCTTCCATTATTTTACAGCCAGAATAAAAAGAAAAGAAAGAGGATGTTTAGTTTCCTGCTACCCCTGAGAAGACTGAACAGAAAGACAATGTTGGACCTGATGATGAGGAGATCTCTTGCAGCTCTAAAATCTCAGATGAAGAAGTCAAACCTCAACCTCACCTCTTGAGGAGGTCCACACGAATCAGAAAGCAACCTGAGAGGTTTGGTTTTACATTGCTTGATTCTAGTTGTACTTTTGCTTTTCTTACTAACCGTGATGAACCTAGAACTGTATCAGAGGCTATGGACATGAAAATGTAGGTTCTTGGAAGGAGGCCATGGATGATGAAATGGCTTCTTTGGAAAAGAATTAAACTTGGGACTTGGTGCCTTTGCCTCCTGGATGGAAACCTGTTGGATGCAAATGGGTGTTCAAGAAGAAATTTGGTGCAGATGGTAGTGTTGAGAAGTATAAGGCCAGATTGGTTGTGAAGGGGTATTCACAAATGGAGGGTATAGATTATGGTGAGATCTTCTCTCCGATTGCAAAGCTGACATCCATTCAATTCCTATTGTCTCTTGAAGCAGCTTATGACTTAGAGGTAGAACAGATGGATGTGAAGACAACTTTCCTTCATGGTGATTTGGAGGAAGAAATCTACATGTCACAGCCATAGCATTACATGGTGAAAGGTAAAGAAAATTTGGTTTCCAAGCTTAAGAAGTCTTTGTATGGTTTGAAGTAGTCCCCTAGGAGATGGTACTTGAAGTTTGATGCCTTTGTGTTGTCTATTAGATTTGTGAGATCAAAATCGAATCACTGTGTGTATTATAAGTTTGATGGTGATCATATTCTCATTGTTGCACTATATGTTGATGATATGTTGCTCGTTGGGAAGGGTAAGAATATGATTTTTGATTTCAAATCTCAGTTGTCAGCACAGTTTGAAATGAAAGATTTAGGGGCAGCCAGGTACATTCTAGGAATGGAAATCAGAAGAGATAGAACCAATAGAAAACTTTGGTTAAGCTAGAGTAAGTATGTGAAGACCGTGTTGGATAGGTTCAGCATGGCAGATTGTAGACCATTGTGTGTTCCAGTTTCTTTGGGGATAAAGTTGTCTATTGAGGATTGTCCAAAATCTTCTAGTGAGGTAGAGGACATGAGCAAAGTACCTTATGCTAGTGTTGTTGGCAGTTTGATGTATGCTATGGCCTGCACAAGACTAGACATTGCCCAAGTAGTGGGAGTCCTTAGTCGATTTATGGCTAATCCTGGACGGGTTCATTGGGATGAAGTTAAGCGAGTGTTCAGATATTTGAGGGGCACTTTTGAGTATTCCATATGCTATCATGGTAATGTTATAGGACCTCTACATTGTATTGATATTCATGGATTTGTGGATTCAGAGTGGGCAGGTGACATTGACAATAGGAGATTCACTAGTGCTTATGTGTTTACACTGTTTGGTGGTGCTATTAGTTGGATGAGTGACAACTTGTGGTTGCTTTGTCCATGAAAGAAGCTGAGTATATGGCAGCAACTCATGCTTGTAAGGAATCCATTTGGCTTAAGAAATTATGTTTAGATATTGGTGTTGATGCAGGTCAGATTATGATTAGTTGTGACAGTCAGAGTGCGATTTGCCTTGCGAAGAATCTAACTTTCCATTCCAGAACAAAGCACATTGATGTTTAGTTTCACTTCTTGAGAGACATGGTAGAGGATGGGAAGGTAGATACTTTGAAGAATGTTGCAGATGCATTGATAAAGCCAGTGGGCACAGAGAAGTTCAGATGGTGTTCGGAGTCTATGGGCCTCTCAGCCTATAGCAGTTAAATCATGTTATTCTATTGGCTCTTATAAGGAGTTTGACAAGTGGGAGAATGTTGGGAATTAAGGTGTCTCAACCTTGGTAATTCCTTGTATTATTTATGATTGTATTTATTTATTCATTGCCTATGTTGTAAATTAATTGTAAATTCCATATTGTCATTTTGTGGGATGTGGCACGGTGATGTGTCATCCTACATGGAAGATGACAACTTGTAATTTTGTCCTTACATGAGGAGATAGGTGTCCCACTTTGTGGTAGGAGTATTTTGCCATGTGTCAGCATCTTGGATGTTGTGTAAGGGAATGTTTGACTGAAACGGTTATGACTGATTCCTATGACGAAGTTATGACATGTAAGAGTAAAAAATAGAAGCTTGTAAGACAGGTGAAGACATGTGTCATGAAGCATCTTTGAAAAAGGCATATTTTGGTGCCCCAAGGTGGAATATGACATGTTGTAAGAGAATATTCTATTTATAGCATGTGTATGATAGATTCTCTTGCAGCTGTAAGTTGTAACTGCTATGATAGATTCTATGACGATCATAAGTGTCGTAAGAGCATCTGCCATAGCCCATTTTGGAAATAGGTAACCTATTTGGGATGGGAGCTGTGGACAAGTGTTAGGCACATTCTAAAATATTGACCAAGTGTCCATAGGTGTTGGTTTTGGGCCATGAGGCCAAGTTGGACGCCCATTCCAAGATAGGACCAATTTTTCCTTGTATATTCTATATAAATAGGTGCTTGGAGGAGGAGATGTAGTATGTGATTTACAGGTATATTGTTACTTTTCCAGATTGACTCTAGATACAAGTGTCGAAGACCATTTAAGCTTGCATTGCAAGTGTATTGTAAACAACATTCAATTTTGATAATACATTGTGCAGGTTTCTGAGTGTGAGGTTTTTCACCCAATAAGGGTTTTCCCCACGTTATATCTTTGTCTCTCTTCTTCTATCTTATTTTTGGTTCATGTGTATTTTTGTAATATCTCTGTTAGATGTTTTATGTTGCTATAGTTGTAAGCATTAAATTGAATTTGCATAGCCCTCTCCTCATTAGATTAGTGTAGGAAGTGATTCCTGCACACCTAGCTTCCTTTCACCAATAAGGAACTCGTGTCTAGTGTTCCACCTATGCATAATTTCACTATCCACCACATACTCCAACATATGAACTATTAAGGTAAAGGCTTAGGCCTTCATGAACAAGTTATTTTGGAGTCCGTCCATGTCAATGTCCCTCCTTGCTCGTATGGCCTTGGATACACACCCCAAGATGAACAATCTCAAGATGTTGGTACTTCCTCCATGCCTCCTAAATCCACCACTTTCCATCACAAATCCTATCATATCCCTAAAACATATGTTGCCATTCCACCTCCCTTATCGTATACATCCCAAAAGCATGTGACCATACACCTTCCACCATCCAATCTACCTTCACTTCTTCCAACTCCTAACATCCCTCCATGCATTTTATCAACACTTCTTCCAACACCTTATCCATCCATTCATAAATCCTCTACAAATCCCAATCATGGCCAACAAATGCACATTTTGTCTAAACAAAGAGCTTCCACCAACATCTCTTCCACCTTCTCAAGGGAATTCAACAACAAAATTTTGGATGCCTCTACCTATAAAGTCAAAAATCATAAAGGTCCTCATGCTTGCACATACCAAAGCTAAGAGTCAAAGAGTTATCCATCTCAAAAGTTATATACACCCACACACCTCAATGCCAAACTAAAAAAGGTGTGGGTCCCCAAGAAACAAGTAATTACCTCCGAAGCTGCACAAATGCTGCATATACCCAAGCCCATACCTTCACAGGTAACATCTACAAGCAAAATGGTTTGGGTACCTAAGAAAAAAGCCCTCAAGTTACATGAGGCATCCACCTCTCAAGAATTCCAACCATCCACTTTCTCCTCTTTCATCCAAAAATCCCATTCCATCCACAAGTCTCAAATCCTTCCATCCCACATGACAAAAAAAAATTTGAACAATACGAAGTCTATGTGGATCCCTAAATGCCTACATCATTCATCCACCAAGCAAAAATTTCCATTGCTCCTACACCACTAGCTTATCATCAGCTTCAATGTTTATCATGGTATGTGCAACCATTGGTCATGGTTCCCTTCCATCCTGCAACACTTCCACATAACTCCATGTCCCCTTCCTTCCACTATTATCCTTCATATCTTCCCCATCCTATTCCTATGGTCCATACTTTTGCATAAGCCTTTCCTCCATCCATACATAAGTCCTGCACAATCTGCCTCATAATCCACTATCACACCTTCCATAATCTGCAATCTACCTTCTCTGTCTTCCTTTCATGCGATCATTATGAACATCTATGGGAACACTTGACATAGTCTATGTGACAACATCCATTTCTAGCGGGACTATCACCTTCATGCAGCTAGATGCTTGAGTTCCTCTTGTCTATATTACACCTTCTCCCATCCAAAAGAGTCATAAAAAAAGGGCAAAGAGAAATCCTTTCATCCAACGGTAAAAATTTGGCAAACAGGCGCATTGGATAAGTACCATGATGAAAACCTGGCAAATAGGCGTCATGTGTAAGTTGATCTTCTACATCACCTGTACTTGGGGGTACCTTGTCTCATTGGCATATCACTTCTCCTATCATTTCCTTCCATACCATTTCCTATCCTATCCTTCCATCCATTACTTACCTGTCATATTGATTCTGTCCATCCTCCCTTCCTCTTTTTTGATCTTGACAAAGATTAGGGGCAAAATGTCGAAACATGCTTTGGAAAAACTCTTGATACACCTTGTTTTTTTTAAAACAATCCAACCCTCTCATCCTCCTATCATCATAAGCATTGTCTTAAACAATCCTAAGTATCCTACCTACAATGGGGCATGTTATTTCTATGCGACTTAGTCCTTGGCGATCACATCCTTCCCCTTTTTCACGTGCATTCCTTCTATCTACTATTGCCCATCCTTCTACCTACCCATCTATTTTCCACTATCACCCATCCATCTGCCTATTTATGGTGTTTCCTTGTCATCAGTATCTAACATTAAGGCTATCCAAAATTCCTCTCCATTGTCATCCCGAAACATTTCAAAAACCTAACGATTACCTATCATGGCTTGATACTCTATCTCTTTTGGTGGCTTATCAACTAAGGTTTTATCTAGTATCCTATCCATGGTGTCACCCTAGCATAGCGTCTATCATCAGTATCATAGGGTCAACCCTGAACTACGTTGCCTCTATGTCATCACATAGGCAAGGCCATTTTCAAATGTGCCCTTTAGGCTCCACTTTCCATCCATCCCATATCTTGTCATCTATCCTCTAGTCCATCCATTGTCCAAGTTCCCAAACTACGTTGCCTCTGCGTCATCACATAGGCAAGGCCATTTAGCAATGAGCCCTTGAGGCACTAGGTTAGAGGGTCCGTTTTACTAGACACACATGAAAACACACGCAAAGCCCGCTTCCAAAACAAAAATCTTGACGCGAGGCATCACCCTATCCAAAGCAAAGCAAACATGAACCTAGAGCACTCTAAATGATTCTATCTAAATTATGGCAAGTAAACGCATCTAACGCAAGAGTGTTTTGTGGTTGTGATTAGGTTAGGTTACAATGTCTTGATTTTTGTTATCGTGTCTTTCTATGCTACTCGAGGATGCCAAAAGCTAGAGATGCTATGATGGGGGCATGATTATTTTTCTTGCCTGTTGTTTGTAGATTAATCTTTAGTAATGTGAAGCCTTGTCTAATGACATGATTAGCAAAAGATCATTGAGGACATGAAAGGTCTAACATGAAAGGGGGCAATCCTTGTCTATTGATACGCAAGAAATACTTAGGTCATCTCGATTCAATTATACCTAGATATTTGTATTAACTTGCTAAATCAAAATCCATGTAAGTAATACTCAGGTCATCATGGTTTAATTATACCTAGATACTTGTATTTTATTACAACATTTTAATAAGCCCAATGATGAAATAAGCACTTCAAAATACTTGTAGTATCAAGATAGAAAAACCATATCCATATCCATAACGTATCCAATTGCATTCCATATCCATATCCATACCGTATCCAATTGTATATCTATATCCATACCATATCCAATTGCATTCCATATCCATATCCATACCATATCCAATTGCATTTCATATCCGCATCCATATCCAATGCAGTAAAAATTCTATGCAAAGTATCAAAACAAAAGCTTGTGAGTCCTTCTGTCGAGTCATTCTTCTATCAATCAAATTTCTATCTATCATTGTGTCTTTCATCCTTATCCTGTTAGTCCAAGCAATGATCTAGATGCAGGTCCATCCTTAATCCATACCAATTGAGTCAAGTCAATCCTATCAAATTATCCAATCACAATCAGTGGTCTTGATCCTTGTCTGGTCATAAACCAACTCAATCAGTCATAAGTATTAGTGGGATGCATCTTTCCCATGCCTATCGTGTTGCTCTAGGGATCTATCATTCCCCGTCATGACAACACTATCCTTCGTGTTGCTCTAGGGACCTATCATTCCCCGCCATGACAACACTGTCGTATATCATTATCGGTTTATCATTGGTTTACCGCTTGACAGGGGCAAAACCTTGTTTATTCTTGTATCATTAGTGCATATTTGCTTACTTGTTTGTGTGTGTTATCATTCTATCTTGCATCGTGTATCATTCAGCTCTTTCTTCAACCATTTTCTTCACCCTAATCTTATTCTTCCACCTTCTTCATCATGAGATTGTTCATCTCGTGCCCTCGAAACTCTCTCCCCATTCAATCTCTTGAGGGGAAATCCTTGTCATATCTTTCCATTACCATATTTTTCTTCTATCCATACCTTAGCTTCTTTGAAATGATGTTACTCGACACAAATCTCATCATCTCGAACATCACATCAAAGAGGGGCAAAATGTATATGCCTAAAAATAACACGACTGTCTAAATAAATATTCTTAATATTTATTTCCATTTAATTCCTCTATCAATAAATAAATAAATTTATTTATTTGATTCATTTTCCTCTAATTAATTAAATATCAAAATATTTAATTACCTCCTCTAAAGTCAAAATTAAATAAAATCTTTTATTTAATTAAATTCTTCCAAACAATTAAATAATGATTAATTATTTAATTAAGTCAATTATTCTTCCAAATTTAAATAAATCAATCGAATTTATTTAAATCTTCTCAATCTCTAAAAATAAAATATAATAAAATATTTTATTTATTCTTCCAAAACATGCACAAACAATTAAATAAATTTATTTATTTAATTTTCTTTCTTATCTTCCAAATCTTCTAAAAATAAATCTTCTTCTTCATGCACACAAAATTAAATAATTTATTATTTAATCTCTCAAATCATGCAAAAGCAAATCACAAGTTGTGTTAACTAACTCAATCAACCTTGTTTTTATCAAGAAATCTTCAATTAGGAAAAAAGGCTTTCTAATTTATGAAATCAAATCATATCTTTATAAAAGGAAGCAGTTAACTCAAACAAAATAGCTTTTGTCTAACACTTGTCTTCTTTCTATTCATGCACATCCTCTCAAAGTCTTCTATACCATTGATCTTCTCATTCTTTCTATACTGTTGATCTTCTCTCTCACAAGTCTATAAATTGAACCCTATTCTTCCATTTCATTCATCCAAGCTTTTAGTATTATTACTCTGTAGGAATTACAGTGCGCCTTTGGCACCCAAGTCATTCCATTTGCTTGAGATCAACTTGTTACCATATCACCATTACCATTGTTGTGAAGCTCGTCTTCATTGCAATAAACTATCACGGCCATTCCCACTTGACATCTTGGAATAGTAAGGAAGTGCACCTTCTGAGGGCATATTCATACACAAGATCATTTGTGATAGGCCACCAATGGAAGCCATGAAGTAAAGAGGTTTGCTGAGGTATTGTTCATTTGTTTTAAATCTCCTTTATTTCTATATTTCATTAAGTTATGGGTATTATTGATATTATTAATATTTATGCATAATCTCCCTTAACAAAGGACATGGAGCCATGGTTGGATGATTATGATGATAATGAGATTATGCAAGTGCAATGAGAATACTTTACCAAAGGCACGCTTGTAGAATTTTTGCAGAGTAAGATTACAAAGCTCTTGGATTATGAAATGAGTGTGTGAGGGTTCTATTTATAGGCCAAGGATAGGCCAATTCCAAGTGTTACGATCTCAACGGTGGAGACTTAGTCTTGGGATGTCTACAGTTTAGATTCGGTTGGTTGGGATGAGGGAGAGAAATATGGAAGATGTTCCTCTCACCTTGACAAGGTGGAGAAAAAGGTGTGACATGAGGCCACATGTCATGATGCTCACAAATACCTGAGTTAAAAGTGGAAGACTTTGAGAAGATTGTGGAAGGAGGACTCTTGGTTGTTGGAATGTGAGAGATAAACTAGGATTTTGAAAGACAAGTGTCTTTGACCTTGGAGATGATTGAGAAATCATAGGCAACATGTGGAGAAGAAATAGGGAACATGTTGAGGAGATAAATGCTTAATTAAATATTAAAAATATTTAATTATTGGCGCAACTTGGTGAGGTGTCCAATATGACATGGATTAAAACATAAGACTTAGACTTTCAAAGAAATAATTAAATAATTTAGAATTATTTAATTAGATAATACTATAGAGGAATTAGGGTATTTTAATTAAATAAATTGATTTTATTTAATTATTAAAAGCATAAGAGAAATGTGAACCATTTAAATAAATTAGGATATTTATTTTATTGATAGAAGAATAGGAATAAGATAAATATTAAAATATTTATTTAATTTGACTCAAGCCATTTTTAGGTGTATTTTTTTCCCCTCTTTGAGACAATGTGTTTTATCATGTTGTTGTCATATTTTGTTTGACCCCAAAATATTATGTTTCCCTCCTATTAGAGAAAGCCTAAATAGAAGGAGGAAAGTCTTAAATCCTGCATTTCCCCATGCTGTGCCTTGCAAAATTTCCCAAAATCTCACCTTGAGAATCTCTGTAGAAAACCCAAAAAAACCCAAAAATCTTTTGTCTTCAAGTGCCTTCCATTGCATAGATTTTTTAGTTTTATACTTAGTCATTTTTTTATGCATCTGAAGGCGATGTCATCTTCTGTTTTGGGGGTTTTCTATCTTTTGGTCCATTTTTGTATATCACTTTGCATGTTCAATGTACATCGGGTTTCTTTGTATGCATTTTTGTATGCATCTTTGCATGTATATATGTTTGTATCTTTGCAAATAGAAATGCATATACAAGGTAGGATACAAAGGTGTAGATACAATCCGGACCCAACCATACCTTCGTGCTATATTTGATAGCAGTTTAGTTTCGCTTTTGTATTTTGTATGTCAAGGATGCAAAGAGATATATGAAAAGTCACATGCAAAAGTCAGATACAAGAAAGGAGGATACAAAAGACATATTGGCAGGAGATTTGCACATTGGCATGACTTAGCTCAAGGTCTCCCCGATAGCCCAATGTATATTCAATATACAAGATGGGATATAAAAGTGAATGTACAAGGGCAAACCCAAAAGTAAAATGCAAGCGGGGCAGATACAATCCAGATGCAACTAAAAATCAAACTTGGTAAACTTAGCGGTGGGGTTCATAGGTTTATGTATGATCGCATGTATATGTGATATACAAAAGTCAAGATGTAGTCATGGATGCTAATGCAGAATCAAAGCTACAAAGTGCATTTGTACATACCGAAAGGTAGAAAAGTCAAACATCTTTTGTATGTATAATTGCATGTATATGCAATATGCAAAAGACAAATACAAGGCCAGACCTGTTTTAAAGTTCCATTTTGATTGATAATCCATTGAGTTCCACAATTGTATATTTGGCGATTGTATCTGCCATATACAATTGCACATACAAAAGAAAATATAATGGGTTTTTGGTGACACTTTTGCATATCGGTATGACTCAGCTAGGAGTCTCTTCGACAACCCGATCGGGTTTCTTTGCATGTCTTCTATGCAGTGGTGGACCCCAGTTCCTTCATCGATCTATTTTGCAGCGATGGAGCCACAGATGAAGATCCAATGGGATGATGACACATGTTAGGGATATTCAAGTCCGATTCAAAGGCAAATACAAAAAGTGATACAAAAGTTAAGGTCTACTTTTGTATGTTGGCAATTGTATTGTATATACATTTGCATATACAAAAGCATATACAAGGGGGAGATATAAAGACATATGCAAAGCAATTTAATATGCAAAATACAAAATGGAGAGATCGCATAGGTGCAAAGTTGAACAGTTTAAAGGACCCATATGCAAGTGACATCATCCAGATCCCCTCTTCGACTGAGTTCTCCAGGACGATGATGTCATCATGTTTTTTCACAGTGCATCCATTTTGTATGTCTGTATGCATACAAATGACTGTTCTCCTTGCAACGAAGCTAAAATTGACAGTCGGTCTGCTTTTAGTCAGGAATGGTCATCGACTCTGAGGATGAATGTGTAGTTTTGGTGACAAGACATCTCAACTACCGAATTAAGTTTTGCAGAGATCCCTCAAACACAGAATCAATGAAAATACAGAGAGTTCAAAGGGCTTAGGGATTAAAGTGTTGTAAAAGCTTTGTCAAGGGGCGATCTGTCCCATCAGTCATCAATGCAAATTTGATCTCTCAACTACCATGTTTTAGATATTTTTTGTATTCATTGTTGTAGATTGATGATTAAACTACTCACATTGAAGGCCCAAAATATCTTCCACCTGCCCTATTCCAGATATCTTATCCCATAACTTCTTATAGGTAGACATCCCTTCTGGCGATGATATTTTTTGACAGACCCCATGGGGAGAATTCATTATAACCGACTTAGGTCAAATGAAAAATGCTATATATGCATAAACATGAGATGTAAAAAAGGTTGGAAGATTTAGTAATTTATGCTTCTGATTCCAAACAGAGCATTCCTCTATTGTAACCTTGCCTTCTGATTAAATACATGCTAGTTATTTTACCTCTTCATTCTATTTTGACTCTGTGTGATCTAAGAATGATGTGTTTGTGAATGTTTAATTCCTTCTAATAATCTCTTGCTCCTTGCCTCTATTAAAATTAGCTTGATCTGTGTATGTTTATTGGTTGTGTCTAGTCATTTTGTGCATTTCCTTAGTTCTGTGAGGGCTCTTTTATTCAACTTGGTGTATCACCCCTTTCATTTCAGTTTCCTTCTAACCCTTTTCCCCTGCAGCATTAGCACTAGGTTTAGATATATTTCTCTAAGCATTAGGCTTAGAATGAGGAACCAACCTTCTCTGGAGGTCTGATCTCAGTTCGCAAGGTCCCACACTTCGAGATCATTCCCATTGCGTCATGAGAATGCTTGGACTCTCTCCAAGTAGGGTGCAATTGTATGTGACAACATTTTCTGGCACGCTCGGTGGGACTACTCTACTCTGAGTGAGAGATAGACTAAAGATTTAGTGTCACTCTTGGTCTACATACCACTGTGAAAGTGATAATAGACACCTGTCAACTCTCTATTGATCCAGTTCCTTCATCATATTTCAACATTTCATGCCTGTGCAGACAAGGTCTTCTTCTAGAGGTAACTTCCAATTTGTTGAACTCTCATTTGCTGATAGAAGGAGAAGAACAAGATTATCTAGGTCCCCTGTGAGGGAAAATATAAACCATCATTTAAATCATACAAGGGAACGGTCCACTCCTCCTCCATTAGATTTTTAGGTTAGATTTCAACATTTAACCAGAACTTTTCATCTCCCCTTTGTTATAAACCTGAATATGTTTAACATGGCAAGGAATTTTCCATTTGTCGCATTTCAAGGAGACAACCCTTTGGACCTAACCCAATATGATGACATCCCTACATTAGCCTTGAAGGCTATACCATTTTTTAGTAGTGAGAACTCTATCACCTTTGCTAAGCACATACAAAATGTTGTCAGTGTTTGTTCCGTCCACCATGTCACTGCTGAAAATGTGGCCATGAGATTTCTGGCCTCTTCTTTCAAAGGAAAGGCCTTATAGTGGTATAGAGGCCTCCAACCTAATTCAATACACAACTAGGATGACTTGGGCACTAAATTGTACCAACACTTTGAAGGTAGAAGTGACCATTTGTCACTCATGGAACAATTGGCTTCAATCAAAAGGGCTCCACATGAGTACATGGTAGATTTCAACTACTATTTTTTAGAAAACATGAGATAGGATCCCTCAGCTAGTGAAACCCTCTCCTAACACTGCATTTATATATTATTTGAGGTCTTTAAATCCTGATATTGTAGTTGAGATTCAATCCATGGGTGGAGTTGTCTTACCTGATGCTTATGATATAGCCATTATGGTAGAAAAATGGCCTAATCTAGGTAGGGAAAATTGCCTCAAGGCTGCTTATGCCTCTATTTCCAGAAACTCCTATCATGTAGCCTACTGCTATTGCTCCAATTCCCACTGCAGTCAACCCTATCCCCTCTCTAGCTTCACCTACACTTGAACAAATAGAGGAGAACAAGGATGCTCAGATCATAAAGTTAACTAATGAGTTGACATTGGTGAGGAGGCAGAATGCACAACCAAGCTGGCCATATTAGCAGCCTAATTAGCATTATCAACCCTTCAATCAGGGTTATCAATAGAATAGGCCATCATATCAGAATAATATGCAAAGACAAGGACAACCTAGCTACATCAGACTACTCAATGTTGTTAATCCTAATGTAGCTACCACTTTAGGGTCCCTTGTGCCAATCCATAACAATCTAGATCAAGATAGTGACTGGTGTCACCCTTGCGATCAACCACATGACCAAAATTTGTGCCAAGGAGGACATTTTAGTCACGCTTTGACAGTGCAAGATCAACCATCAAGCTCGGAGCATCAGGTTAACATCAACCAAGGAGTGGTTGATAGTCAAGAACAAATGCAAAATGATGCAACTCTAATGAATTGGACTTATGATGATCACTGTAGTGTTAATCAAAGTTCTGTTCTGGTTGCATTCAATAGAAGATCAAAGAGAAGGGCTATTGAAGACACATCAGTATCTATAATCAACCAATCACCTATCCCTAATATGAATCCAACCCAATCTACAAAGGAAAAGATACCTACCGTTCCATCAAAAAAAGCAGATCAAATAGTGGAAGGGGCAGAAACAGTGCCAATTGTGCAGCCTCAGTCCAATAAACAACAAAAGAAGAGTGACTCTCCAGTCACTAAAACATCTCAACCGAGCGGCCAAACACCTTTTAACATAGTGGAGCAGATGAAGAAAACAAACATAGGCGTCAACTTGTGGGATGCATTACTGATTCCATATCAAAGGACTTGCTTTAGGAGGCTCTAACTGATATCAGTCATGATGGTGTAGAATTGTCAAGTGAAAGGACTACTACCCCAATTAATCTATGTCAGCCCAAGGAATAGGTAAGTACAAGAAAACCTAAGAAGCCCCCTCCATTCTATGTTTCCCTAGTCATAGGTGATAAATTGTTGCATAATTGTATGATAGATTCAGGGGCGGGTACCTCTGTCATGCCAAAGGTCATTACTGAGAAGTTAGGAATAGAGTATGAGCATATAAGCAAAGGTGTAGTTTAATTAGATGGTACTGCTATCAAGACAATCGGTGTTATTAAAGGCCTAGAACTCACCCTACGTGCATGCCCTGGCTACTCTATTTCACAAGACATATATGTTATTGACCTCCTTGCATACTTTGGTATCTGTTTGTCTAGGGATTTCACTACAAAAATAGGTGGATATTTGTCATTTAACGAGTCACATATATTTTTTAGAACCAGATATGGTACCAAAGTGACCATTAGGGCTGAACCAATTGCCAATGACCACATAGAACCCTACTCTCCAAACCTTGACAACATGAACTGTAGAATACATGAGTTAGAGGAGAAAGATAACAATAGACATGAGGCTGCCACTCTTGTGGATGAAGTACCAGATATCCTACTTGATGAGTGAGATGATTGTTTTCAGTTTGACACTCCTAAGTATATAGAGGATATAGGGCTAGGTACTTATTGTATCCATGAAGAAGATGCTACTATCGCTAATCTTGAAAAGGAAAAATCAGATCTAGGTGGGATATGGCAGATGTATTTTGATGGCTCTAGAAGTAAAAATGGAGCAGGTGCTAGGGTTGTACTAATTTCACCCCAAAATAAAAGTTAATTCTCTTCATCTAGACTACAGTTCAGTCGTACTAACAATGTGGCTGAATATGAAGCCTTGATTCAGGGCATACAACTAGCTAAAAAAAGAGGGATAAAAATTATGCAAGTATTTGGTGATAGTGAACTTGTTGTTCACCAAATTAGAAAGTTAATTTCTTCAAAGAATGACTTATTAAATTCATACAAACATCATCTGGGACCTGATTGAGGACTTTGATGCTTTCAACATTCAGGCTGTCCCCAGGTAGAAAAACAAGGATGCTGATAGCTTAGCTACAGTTGGCACCCAGTTTGATATCTCTCAAAATGTCAAACAAATTTCAAATCAGCATATAAAGATTGTGGTTAGGCCTACTGTGCCTGACAATGTGATAAGCTGGCAAGTGTTTGAAAGTGACCAGCAAAATGTGAACTTTTTTCAAGATGAGGTAGAGTTTGCTGGAAAAAATCAGTCAATATTACAAGAACATTATGGTGATCAGATCATCCAGCTAAAAACCAACAAATTGCCTAGAGGCCTGATCACCCTAGAAAACATGTTTGGGCCTAATGATCAACAAAAGAAAGAAAAGATGAATATGACAGTAAAGAAGCAAGACTATCAAGAGGTAGAGGTTGCAAATGGAAAATTTCTAAAACATGGTAAGGTAAATACTCAAGCTAAAAGGCAAGGTTTCATTGAACTTTGTGATGAATTTAATGATCTAATTGCTTGGGATTATAGGGATTTAAAATGCTTTGATCCTGGTTTAATCCAACATACTATTGACCTAGATCCCAATGCCAAGCCTGTCTACCAAAAGCAAAGGCCTGTCAATCCTAAAATAGAACCATTAATGAGAAAAGAGCTATCCAAACTCATGGAGGCTAAGATCATTTATCCTATTAAACATTCCTCTTGGGTAGCCAACTTAGTTCCAGTTAGGAAGAAGAATGGAGAGATTAGACTATGTGTTGACTTTAGAGATTTGAATAAGGCCTCACTTAAAGACCACTACCCACTCCCTTCCATGGAGAAGATCCTACAAATAGTAGTAGGTACTGAAAGGTTTTCACTCCTAGATGGCTACTCAGGCTACAATCAGATCCTAGTGAAGGAATCAGATTAGTACAAAACAACCTTTACCACAAAATGGGGTACTTTGGCCTATCAAAAGATGCCTTTTGGACTGACAAATACTGGAGCCACCTTTCAGAGAGCAATCGATTTGGCTTTCAAAGGCCTAATCAATGATCTTATCTTGGTGTATCTTGATGATTTAATAGTATATTCCAAGCATGCAGCTGACCATTTGGGTCATTTAAGAAAAGTCTTCGAAAGATGCAGAGAGTTTGGGATACCATTAAATTCCAAGAAGTGCATATTTGTTGTCCCTAAAGGCAAATTGCTAGGACATGTGGTCTCCAAGGAAGTATTGGCCATTGATCCAGATAGAACAAGTGCCATTCTTGCTTTTCCTCTTCCCAGCCATAAGAAAGGTCTACAGAGTTTTCTGGGAAAGATCAATTTTGTGAGAAGGTTCATACCTTATTTTGCCTCAATAGAAAAACCCCTCACAGCTATGCTAAAGAAGAATGTTGCCTTCACATGATCTAAAGAAGGTAGGGATAGTTTTAAGGCTATCAAATAAGCTATTGCACAAGCTCCTACACTGATAAACCCTAATTATGAGAAATATTTCATTCTTTATGCCTTTTGAGGCAAAGAGGGTATATCAACTATCTTGACGCAACAAAATGAGGAGAAGTTGGAGCAACCAATTGCTTTCTTCAGCTAGCCTCTCAAAGATTAAGAGTTGAATTATGACATAGAAAGACAAGTATTTGCTGTGGTCAAAGCCTTAAAGAAATTCAGACACATGGTCTCAAACAGCAAGATTTAGCTGATGGTGAATCACCCTGGCATCAAAGAGTTTCTCCTGAGCAAGGATATTAATGAGAAAAGAGCTAGGTGGATCACCAAAGTAATGGAGTATGACATAGACATCAACATTACAAGACTAGTCTACGGCAAAGGCCTATGTGAATAGATGGCGGCAGGTATCAAAGATAAAAGCAATACTGTATATGTTCAAGGACAAGCACAACTAGTTGAGCCTCACACTCTAGCTGACTGGTATTATGACATGATCATAGTTCTACAATTAGGTAGATGTCTAGATGGATTAATCAAGATAAAAGAAGGTATTTTAGATTCCAATCAATCCCCTATGTTATTATTGATGGTATCTTGTTTAGAAGAGACATCAACAAAGTTCTTCTTAGGTGTGTAATGCAAGATCAAACTTCGAGAATACTAGAAGAATTTCATAGTGGCCTTGCTGGTGGACAATATTTTCCTAGAACAACCGTAATGAAAATCATGAGGGCTGGTTATTACTAGCCCAGTTTGTTCAGTGATACACATAAGTGGATCAGAAAATGTAAAGAATGTGCATTATTTGCTGGAAAATAGAGACTCTTCCCCTTCATCCAATCCAAACAAATAAGCCTTTTGCTCAATGGGGTTTAGACTTCATTGGAGTAATCATTCCTCCTTCTAGTGTAGGCCATAAGTGGATTCTTATAGCCCTTGATTATTTCACAAGATGGATAGAGGCAGCTACATTAAGGGATACCACAGAAGCATCCATTGTGGACTTCCTTGAAGGAATAGCCACAAGGTTTGGTGTGCCATCCACCATCATTTATGATAATGGTAAGGCCTTCATAGGCACTAAGGTTTATGAATGAGCATCAAACTATGGAGTGTACATGGAGACTTCTTCCAATTACTATCCTCAGGCCAATGGTTTGGCTGAGTCTACTAACAAGAACTTGATCAGAGTCATCAAGAAAACAATAGAAGATAATCAAAGGACTTGGCATTCTAAGTTGAAGACTACTATTTGGGCTGATAGAATCACTCCCAAGAGAGCCATAGGTAATTCCCCTTTCATGCTGGTATATGTAAGGGAAGCAAGAGTTCCATTATCACTAGAGTTGCCTTCTCTTGAGTTAGCACATCAACTTGAATTAATGGAAGATGATACCATGACGATCAGACATGCAGAGTTGAGGGAACTTACAGAGAAGAGAGATGCTACTATGAGGACTCTTGAGGCTCATCAAGATCAGGTTAAGAGAACCTTTGACAAAAAATTTGCTAACAGAACATTCAGTGAAGGAGATATAGTGCTGAAGTGGGATGCAGATAGAGCCAAAGCTAGAAGATATTCAAAGTTTGATGCTCTGTGGAGTGGCCCTTACATCATCATCGATTGCAAGCAGGCTAACACATTTCAATTTTCTAGGCTGAATGGAGAAGTTCTGCCCATCCCAGTCAATGGGATCCATCTCAAACCTTACCATTAAGGCTCGTATGAGAGTTTATATATATTGTTTTAAGTTTTATTTTTAGTTTTAGGTTTCCCATTTTCCTAAGTGCTTCTGCATAGGCTACATTGTCATTAGGAGAATACTGACCCTTTCCCCTTTTTATGTTTTAAAGGCAGGTTCCAGTTTTCCAGCATGTTTTAGACTTGACTCTTTGCCCAATGGATGTATAAGGCCACTGATCTAATGTTTAGTAGGCAAACATCTCTGAGAGGTCACCAAAAATGTTGTCATATTTTGCTTGACCCCAAAATATTTTGTTTCTCTCCTATCAGAGAAATTTGATCAGAGAAAGCCTAAATAGAAGGAGGAAAGTCTTAAATCCCACATTTCCCCATGCTATTCCTTGCAAAATTTTCCAAAATCTCACCTTGAGAATCTCTGCAGAAAACTTAGAAAAACCCAGAAATCTTTTATCTTCAAGTGCCTTCCATTGCATAGATTTCTCAGTTTTATACTTAGTCATTTTTTTATGCATCTGAAGGCGACGTCATCTTCTGTTTTGGGGGTTTTCTATGTTTTGGTCCATTTTTGTATATCTCTCTGCATGATCAATGTACATCAGGTTTCTTTGTATGCATCTTTGCATGTATGTTTGTTTGTATCTTTCCAAATACAAATGCATATACAAGGCGGGATACAAAGGTGCAGATACAATCCAGACCTGACCATTCCTTCATGCTATATTTGATAGTGGTTCAGTTCTGCTTTTATATTTTGTATGTCAAGGATGCAAAGTGATATATAAAAAGTCACATGCAAAAGTCAGATACAAAAAAGGAGGATTCAAAAGACATATCGGTGAGAGATTTGCACATCGACATGACTCAGCTCAAGGTCTCCCCGATAGCCCAATGTATATGCAATATACAAGGTGGGATACAAAATTGAATGTACAAGGGCGGACTCAAAAGTAAAATGCAAGCAGGGCAGATAGAATCCGGACACAACTGAAAATCAAACTTGGTAAACTTAGCGGTGGGGTCTGCAGTTGTATGTATGATCGCATGTATATGCAATATATAAAAGTCAAGATGCAGTCGCGGACACCAATGCAGAATCAAAGGTAGAAAATTCAAACATATTTTGTATGTATAATTGCATACATGTATATGCAATATACAAAAGCAAGATACAAGGCCGAACCTGTTTTAAAGTTCCATTTTGATTGATAATCCATTGAGTTCCACAATTGTACATTTGGTGATTGTATCTCCCATATACAATTGCACATACAAAAGCACATACAATGGGTTTTTGGTGACACTTTTGCATATTGGTATGACTCAGCTGGGAGTCTCTTCGACAACCCGATGGGGTTTCTTTGCATATCTTCTATGCAGTGGTGGGCCCCAGTTCCTTCATCGATCAATTTTGCAGCGATGGAGCCACAGATGAAGATCCAATGGGATGATGACACGTGTCAGGGATATTCAAGTCTGATTCAAAGGAAAATTCAAAAAGTGATACAAAAGTTAAGGTCTACTTTTGTACGTTGGCAATTGTATTGTCTATACATTTGCATATACAAAAGCATATAGAAGGGGGAGATACAAAGACATATGGAAAGTGATTTAATATGCAAAATAAAAAATGGAGAGATCACATAGGTGCAAAGTTGAACAGTTTGAAGGACCCGTATGTAGGTGACGTCATCCAAATCCCCTCTTCGATTAGGTTCTCCAGGACGATGATGTCATCATATTTTTTCACAGTGCATCCATTTTTGTATGTCTGTATGCATACAAATGACGGTTCTCCTTGTAGCAAAGATAAAATTGATGGCCGGACTAAATTTAGTGAGGAATGGTCACCGACTCTGAAGATGATTGTGTAGTTTTGGCGACAAGACATCTCAGCGGCTGAATTAAATTTTGCAGAGATCCCTCAAACACATAATCAATGAAAATATAGACAGTTCAAAGGGCTCAGGGATTTAAAGTGTTGTAAAAGTTTTGTCAAGGGGTGATCTGTCCCATCTGTAATCAATGCAAATCTGATCTCTCAACTACCATGTTTCAAGTATTTTCTGTATTCATTATTGCAGATAGATGATTTAGCTGCTCACATTGAAGGCCCAAAATATCTTCCACCTACCCTGTTCTAGATATTTTATCCCATAACTTCTTACAGGTGGACATCCCTTTTGGTGATGATATTTTCTGACAGAGCCCATGGGGAGAATTTATTACAACTGACTTAGGTCAAATGCAAAATACTATATATGCATAAACATGAGATATAAAAAAAGGTTGGAGGATTTAGTAATTTATGCTTCTGATTCCAAACAGAGCATTCCTCTACAATAACCTTCTGATTAAATACATGCTGGTTATTTTACCTCTTCATGCTATTTTGACTCTGTGTGATCTAAGAATGATGTGTCTGTGAATGTTTTATTCCTTCTAATCATCTCTTGCTCCTTACCTCTGTTAAAATTAGCTTGATCAATGTATGTTTATTGGTTGTGTCTAGTCATTTTGTGCATTTTCTCAGTTTTGTGAGGGCTCTTTTATTCAACCTGGTGTATCACCCCTTTCATTTTAGTTTCCTTCTAACCCTTTTCCCCTGTAGCATTAGGCTTAGAATAAGGAACCAACCTTCTCTAGAGGTCTGATCTTAGTTCACAAAGTCCCACACTTCGAGATCATTCCCATTGTGTCATTAGAATGCTTGGACTCTCTCCAAGTAGGGTGCAATTATATGTGACAACAATTGTTTCAAAGAATAATTTTTTTTTGGTTATGATACATGCCCAAGTTGGCCCCTGGTACTGGTTAAAAGATGATAGGATTACCCCTCAGGAGATTGCATAGGAAGAATGTGATGACAAGATGACGGATGATCTCATGATGAGATAGTTTGAATGCTAGGTTACGCAAGATAAAATGATAACACACACAAGCAAGCAAGCAAGTATGCACGAATGATACAAAAATGAAGAAGGTATTGCCCCTGTCAAGCTATAAACCACTGATTAATCAATAGTGATTGATGATAGTCATTTTCATTGGGGGGAATGATATATCCCTAGATCAACATGAAGATGTGGGAAAGACATATCCCACTGACAATGATGATTGATTGATTTATTTTATGATGAAATTAGGATCAAGAGCATTGATTGCGATTGGATAATTTGACAAGATTGATTTACTCGATTGGTATGGATTAAGGATGGACTTGGTTTTGGATCATTATTTGAATTGATTGGATAAGGATGAATGGAAGAAGTGATTTTAAAAATTGATGAAATAATTTGGACAATGAAAGATAATTTAGAAGAATGATTTGATTAATGGATGAAATTATTTGGATAAATGGATAAATACTTAACTTAGAAAAATGGTTAATTGGATAAATGGACAAGTTAGATCATAAAAACACTTGGAATTTTGATAATGATGAAATGCTTATAATGAAATGGAATGCAATTTGGTATGTATGATAGTGGATTTTGTCATCTTCTTGTACAAGTTTTTGAAGTACTTTGTTTCATCATTGAGCTTTTAAAATGTTGTAAGAAAATACAAGCATCTAGGTATAATTAAACCATGATGACTTGAGTATTACTTACATGGATTTTTATTTAGCAAGTTAATACAAGCATCTAAGTATAATTAAACCAAGATGACCTGAGTATTGCTTGCATATCAACAGACAAGGATTACACCTGTTTCATGTTTAGACCTTTGATGTCCTTGATGATCATTATGGTGATAATGTATTTAGACAAGGCTTCACATTACTAAAGATAAACCCACAAATATCTAACAAATAATATAATTATGCCCCCATCATAGCTCCTCTAGTTTTTGACATCCTTGAGTAGCATAAAAAGACATAATAACAAAAATCATGATATAAGACTTTAAACAACCGTTAAAAACCTTCTTACCATAGATATATTTTTCTTGCAATAACTGATAGAGTCCTTTTGATAGTTTAGGCATGTAGGGATTTATCAGGTGTAGTTTGATGTCTCTTTGTCAAGATGATGTTTAAAGCTTTCTTCTGTGCTGCTTGCCGTCTAGTGATAAAACCATGATCTGATTTGTTATCCTTTGAGTTGTAGCATTCAAAAATCTAATTCACTAACTAGGTTGAGGATTTTCCCCCAGTCAAGTAAAGGATCGATTTGTTATGGATAAACTGATGATAGACATGAAGAAATGGGCCCTAAGGGACTGACCTAGTGCCTTAGGGACTCATTGATAAATGGCCTTGCCTACGTGATGACACAGAGGAAACGTAGTTTAGGGTTTGGTGATACTCACAATAGACTTATGAAAGAATGATAGGATGAATGATAAGATTGGATGACCTTATTGAATAAGGTGATAAGGGTGACAGAGCACCAAGCTATGATAGGTTATCGTTAGGTGATTGCAAATGTATGTAGTGGGTGTGTGCAAGAAGTTGTGTCCACTTATTGGCCAAAAAGTGGAAGTGTTTTCCCTGATTTTTAGAATTTGTCACATTTGACCTAAAAATTTGAAGCATTTAAAGGTGGAATCTTGAAAAAAGTCAATAAATATGAAATATAGTACTCAGAGTCTAGTTTCCAAATATGTAATTTTTTCCAATACCCAGATGATAGAAATTGATTTTGAACAGGCGTTTCTAAAAACCATTGTTTAAAAGTCATTTTTTTTTACTATACCATGTACGTGTATGTCATCCATATTTTGACCTAAATAATCATATTTTTGAAAATCCTTTTGGGAAAAGATTTATAACTCACTGAAACATGTTTTCCATATTTTTTTGTAATTTTTTATTGAATAATTTTTTTATTAATTTTTTATTGGCCATTTTTTGTCTTTTAAAAAATCATCGTGTACGTCATGCATAAGATGACCTAAACTTAACATTTTTTGAATTTTTTTTTAAATTGAAAGAATTGTCTAAAGTACGTTTTCCTACAATTTTTTTTACAAAAAAATATTTTAATAAAAAGTTATTAAAATACTAAAAAACTCTGATAATTAAAGTTTATGGACCTATTTCATCAGAAATTGATTAAAAAATAGAAAAATTAATCCAATTGTAAAAAAAATTACATATTTGGAATCTACACTATCTGATCTATAATAGGTTTTAATTTCGTTAAAATATTCTGCAAAATAGACCTTCAGATATATGCCCAAAGTCAATATTTTGTTGTGACATTGATAGGACCTTCAAGAACCTTCAAGTTGTAGGTCAAACTAGGTTCAGAGGTCAGGTTTGGGTCCCCAAAGCATTTCCCGAACTGGGTTACAAAGCAAAACCCGAGCTTAAAATTTAAATTTTAAATAACAGTATCCCATTTCTTACTCCACTGGTGCAAAACAAAACGGGATCCCGTTTATTATTTGTCTATTTTTTAATAAGACTGTACTATGACTGTCAGCCCTAACTTGCTCTATAGTACAGCCGACAGCAACATTTGCAGCAATCTCTACCATCTTTTTTTCTTTTGTAGGTCCATCAACTTGGAATATTGTTTGAATGTTGATATAAGCCATCATTGAGACACTATTTGAGTGAAATTTTGTTGAATTGGTACTTGTTTGAAGGACTTGAACAAAGAAGAAAGGCTTTCAAGTTTTTTACATTCATTTGTACATGTTTCATAAATTTTTTAATCATGGGATCACAAAGTCGTAATAAGAGGAAAGATAGGAAGGTATTAACCCCTGAAGAAATTGAAGCAAAGAGAGAGGAGGCAAAAAGACAAAGAGATAGAAGAATAAAGATTCAATCAATGAATAATGCTAAAGCATCCAATTCCACAACTATTGAAGATAAAAACATTGAGGAGACCATGGATGTAGATGATGCAAATTTGCAAGAGGTGAATGTGGAAACTAATACGATTATACAAACTACTCCTGGTATGTCTTCAAATCCCTCTATCAATGCTATGGAGAATGTTTCAATAGGCACAAATCCAGGTACTTCTTCAAATCCACCTTTGAATGAAATGGAAATAGTGTTGATAGGAGATTTAAAACAAGCTAGATATAACCATGTTAAGATTGATAATATTTGTAGAGATCGAAATTTGAAACAAATTATTGTTGAAAATGAAAACCAAAATCCTTTTGTTGAAAATGAAAATGAAAATGAAAAACCTTTTGTTGAAAATGAAAATGAAAACCGTTTTGTTGTTGAAAATGAAAATCATTTTGAAGTTGAAAATGAAAATGAAGATCTAGGATGTGATGTTGAAAATGACAATGTTTTTTTAAAAATTGAAAGAGATGTTTTGGATAATCTTCCTAGTAAAATTTCTTGGAGACAAATAAGAACACATGCCAATAGATTATACAAGGATTTTTTTTATCGTAAAAAACTATCGTTTCAATGTCAACTAATGATGCAATTAATGAGAATGTGGAAAATGAGAAAAGTAATAAAAATGTTAGGCATTTTTGTTAAACCAAGAAGAAAAGATCAATCACTAAAACATGCTGTCTACTGTTGCTAGTGCCATTGAGTCTATTGGAAGTAATAGTTGATCCAAAGATAAGAATGCATCAAGATGAGCTATAACAACTGCTATAGTGAATAAAACAATTTTGAATAGAAGAATGGTAAGCAATATTAGTGGAATTCTAAAAATACATCCTAAAACATTGGTAAGAGCGGCAAAAAGAAGAGAAAGTATAGAAAATGAAACCAATGTTGGAGTTTTAGTGGTCGACTCCCGAGATCTGACATGAAACTAAATGTTGAAATCAAATCTTTGATCAAAAAATATTGGCATGATAATACTAAGGTATCATCTAATGCTAGAGATGTTTTAAAATTAAGAGTGGGGTCTAAAGTTCGCAATCCTCATCCAAAACACCTATTAGATACACCACAAACTAAATTTTATAGAAAATTTTGTGATGAATTAGTGTTACCTGGTAATATTAAAATAAGTCAAAGATCTTTTAAAAAATGCAAACCATGGTATGTAAAGATTAATAAGCAATGAATATCTTGTTGTTGTAAAACGCATGTTCAATTTCGTTATTATTCCGATGTGTTTCAATATATACGTTGTACTTCACATAGTAACATGATTATATAGGAATGTGATATTAATATGCCAACTGAAGCAATAAAAGAGTTTATATCAAGTTTGTTCTGTGAAAGATCTAATGAAAAATTATTTTATTTAAGTTCATGTATTTCTGGACAATGCACTAGTTGTGGCAATCTTTCTTTGTTAAGAGTTTGTATGCATGAAAGTGTTGAAAATGATTTTGGACAACAATTAGTAGATGTTAAAAGATTTAAGAATGTTGAATATTCTTTAAAAGATGGAAAATTTGGAAAGTGTTGTGATTTAATTACAGAAAAGGTTAGTGTGCATGCATTCATATCAGAATTTAAGAGTAAAATTGTACCAAAATATGTCAAGCATTCTCAACAAGCTCGATGGCTTGATGGACAATTTCATGAATGTAGAAACATATTTCCAGTTGTTACTATACTATCAGTGGTTGATTTTGTAGAAAACTATACTTTAGCTCCACAAGAGGAAATTCAATCACAATATTACAATTCAGTGCAGGTTGCTATGTTTGTTCATATTGTTTATAGACATGCAGATGATAGTATAGAGAATGATAGAAACATTTTGAGGGAGTATCATTTCTATTTGAGTGACAACCAGTTACACTCATCAGAGTTTGTTCAATTTTGTTTCAATATATTTTATACAAATTTAAGAGAAAGAGGAATCTAGATGACTGAACATCTTATATGGTCAGGTAATTGTACGGGACAGTTCAAGAATGCTTGAATGCTCTGTTGGTTAAGTAGGGTTCACAAGGAGAATAATGTCCAACATATGTGGAATTTTTTTGAATCTGGACATGGTAAAGGAGAAGATGATGGAGCTGGTGCGTGTGTTAAAAGAATTCTTGCTAGACAACAATTGAAATTTGAGGATGCAGTAAAATTTAAAGATGCACGTGGGATTGTAGATTGTGCAATACAAGATTATGTACACTTGGATCAAGTGAGTACTCTACAGTTCGTCAATTCTTTTAGTTGGTTGAAGAAGAAAACATTCTACCTAGACTTGATTGTCAGACAATCAGTGGATCTACTAAATGGCATTCATTTAGGAGTTCAAATGCAAGTACATGGACTATCTGGACAAGGGAGCTTGCATGTTTTTTTCAGTTTTGTATTTCAAGAGATTGGGAAGCATGTGAGAATACAGAATGGGTTGAAGAGTGGAAGCAAAGACCATTGACACTTGCACAAGCACACAATCAAAATGAAACAACAATTGAAGACAATGATCAACTGTTTGCATCAGATGATTATGACCGTGTTTCAGACCTTGTACAAGAAGGTAATTTAATTCAAATTATATTTCATTTTATTTCACTTCATTACTAATTTGTAGTGCTTTTATTTATATTTATATGTGTATATATGAATGCATGTATGTTGATTGGTCAAATTTTATGGACATGTGCAAGTTATTGAATCAAAATTTGTTTGCAGGACATGTGTATGCTATTGTTGCACCAAAGAAGAATGAAGAGGAAACATAAGTTAACAGCACCTTGAGAAGATGATGATGGCTTTCCTTATCCAACAGGTTTGGTGATCCCCTTAAGACATCCCCTTAAGCAAATTTTGATAACAAGTCTTTGATCCCCTTAAAGCAAATTTTAAGAACTTCTTTGATCTCCTTAAGCAAATTTTAAGAATTTCTTTGATGGTGGCTATCATTATCCAATAGGTTCAGCGGTGGTTGTTGGCACTTGGCTACGAAAATACCTAATAAGGAAGAATGGTTTTCCTGCATTAGAAGATTATGAAACACATAAGAAGATTATACACTACTCACATTTTGTGTTGGCAACAAATATAAAACTAGAGAGGTATCGTGGAAAACCTACAAATAAAGAGTTATGGAACATTTCTATGGAAGACCATGAGACAATCATCGATGCGTTGGAAAAAAGAGAGGATGGAGATGGTACAATGGAATAAGTAAATATAGGTAAATATAGTTAAATAGATTTATATTGTTCTTTTAAATACATTAAATACATGTTTTGATATTTCTTGTGCGTTATTAGTTGAAATTGATTTAAATTATCCTTTTATATCCTTAGGTCGTCATCACAAATTCATCACATACTTTGAAACAAAAACTTGAGAGGCACTTGTAAATACAGGTACAAATTGTGTATATCTAGATAGTTTTATATAAATTATTAACATACATGTTTTGATGATATATTGATAAATTGCTTGTATTATTTTTATATCAGGTGGCGTGAAGACCTGCTACATTCCCCACAAGTTTTGTAAACATTATTTTGAGTTGGCGTGAAGACCTGCTACATTCCCCTACAAGTTTTGTAAAAATTATTATTCTATATATTTTATTTGTTAAATTATACGCATGTTTTTCTACTTTGAATTTACTTTAAATTTGATTTTATTATATTGTTAAATTGGGTTGCTTTGGGCAACTTCACCAAATTTTGAGAACTTAAGACGTCCCCTTAAGACATCGTAAATTAGGACCCCTTAAGACATCCAAAAAGTTAGCATCTTTGTAGGTTAATTAACATGGCCAATTTGAAGTTGTTAATGGACCACAGTACATCCTACGTGCAGTTATGTTACTTCTATGTTTCAATAACCATACATCTCTCAATCCAACTAGATTACACTATCATCTTTATTCTATCCTTAAAATTTCTTCTTTATATTTGACATGCTCAATAATGAAGATGAACTATTATATGTCCATGATGTGAATCATGCATGTATATGTCCTCTCTATGTTAGCAATGATATGAAATTAACATATGTCACTAAATGTATATGTCCTCTTCCCAATGTAAACAAAAAGTAATGAGAAAATCCATGATTGTCAAATAAATTCTAATCCAATAGCATAATCTAGATCTTGATTATCAAGCAAATTTTAGAAGAAATAATCTCTAGCATCAACCATATAAAATCTACAAAGAGAGATAAGGTATTCTAAGCCTCTTGTTTATATTTGCATTTATGAGTCTCAACTCATTTATTTTATTTTAACTAATTAATAAAATTTAAAAAGCATGCTATTAGACCTAAATAACTATAGCCTATGTTTATTTTCCTACACAATCCTAGACTAGAAAAAAAATAGATTTTTTTAAAATTAAACAAATATAACAGATCACTATGACTAAAGTTATGAGCAAGTTCTATTTTGTGTATCAAATTCTTAAATGAGCCATGACCTTTTACTATTTAGATGATGTGATATATTAGTGTGGGCTTAGGTCGATACTATTTAGTTAGTTCCATAAAATAGTAAGATATTGTTAGTTCGATACTATTTATTTTTCGTATTGGAAAATTTTGAAATATTGATGTGTTAATTTGTTGATATTTTCTAGAGTGAAGAAAAGACCTGACAAATCTTAGAAGCCCTAGTGAAGGATATCAAGAAATGGGGCACAAGGGTAGCCAAAGCTCCACTAATAAATCTTACCAAGACAAAGTAATTGAAGAGTGTAGCTTCTCCTTCTCACCTTTATTTTGCAATTTTCTTATAAAATCTATTAGATTGGGATTAAAAACTTAAAGTATTGTAGATTAGTATCTAGTCTAAGATGTTAAATTTTTACCATGTTTGAAATTGTTAAAATTCCTTGGGGGAAGAAGTTCCCTTTCAAAATATGCATCAACAAGTGTTGAATCAATTTTGTACATCAACATTATTCTTCTAATTAGTTTATCATGTTTGGATATCTTGTTAGGGTTTATATGTTTATATGTTTGGATAATTTGTATAGATAGAGAAGTTCATACCATTAAATTGTGGCATGTATAACACTATACAATTCTTCTTTCATCTAATACAATTATATTACAAAAGTCTTATGCTCATCTTGAATGTGTATTTGCATACTAATCTAGAGTTTTTTATGGATATGAACTACAAATCCTATAACATAACACACTAAATTACAAGTTTGGACATCATTTAATCCTCCTAGGATTCAAATCAAATAAGACAGGTTCAAAACATGTTTTTTCATGTGGTTTTTTTTGCATACACAAGTTTTGGAAAGAACTACTCATAAATTTGTTAAAATGAAATACTTTTAAACCAAACAAAAGAGTACAAATATATAAAGTCATTTACAACTTCCTTTATATAAAGTCATAAGGGGAAGATTAAACAAATATATAACCTTAAAAAAGATTTCCATAATTATAAACTATTTAAATAAAACAACAATATCCACAAGAAGAAAACAATGCCTACTTATTGTCTATCCAAATAACCCACACAAGAACAAATAGAGGAAGGTCAGGTTGTATAAACTCCAGGTCCTTGAACTCAAAAAATATACCAAGTCCCATACATTCAAAATATAAAGTCCATGTTCACCAATATATATATAAACTCTGGATGAAAAATAGTATATAATATAGTCCATGAAATAGTCAAATTATGTAGCCCATGTTCAATAACCTATCACATACTATCTCTATAATCAAGAGTCCTCTTCACACCATGCAAACTACTCAGATGACCTGAATCACTCTGTAGAAGAGAAAGATTTAGATGAAATCAGATGTAAGATGATTAAAAATTATTTAATGACAATTTTTAAATTTATAATTTTTATCATATTATAATTAAATTACTGTGTGAGGCTAAGAGGCATGCTTTGGTGCACCTGGACCTGTCTCTACATGCTCTGAATCAATCTATTTAATACAAGAGAAAGTTCAAGTTGAAATTAGATGTACAAGATGATTTTAAAAATGATTTAATTCAATTTAATTTATAATTTATATATCATATTTAAATTATTATACCGTAAGAGGAACTTGTTGTGCATCCTCTATTCCAGGACCTGTCTCTACAGGGTTAGCTACATGACATGTCTCAAGCTATAAAAGAAAAAGAATTTTGAACACATGTCAACATATATATCTATCAAGAAATTTAATTTAATTGAATTTAAATATAATCTAAATTTTAAATTATACCGTATCAGGCTGCCCATCTCCTCTGTCCTCCTGCTCTGCATGTGTTGTGTGTTGATGAAACGTGTCACTAACAAGCTCCTGTACAAGGTCATTTCTAAGTTAGCACATGTGTGTACAAATTAGGTTTTAAAACATATATATAATTGACTTGTGTACATGTTATACATTTTTGAACAACCTGAAATGCAGTCGACTCCTGATATAAACTTGGATTATCCAAGTGTGCTGCAATGCCCATCCTCATTGTTGTGTCAACCTGCATAGACATATTTTTAATATATATTAAATAGTACATGCACGGTTTTAGATACAGTGATATATCAAAATAGAAAAATCTAAGTATATATAGTTTTTTAAAACAATATACATACTGTAAAAGTGTCCTGTGAGATGCCCAATGATGGAGGAGCACTCGAGATACCCTGAGATGGAGGATTCAATGTAGAAGAAGCCTGAACCAGTTCATAAATATTTAATGTAAACACATTCAAGACTGAATTACAAATTAATATCAAGACAAATAAAATTAATATTTAAAATATAAATCATTCAAAATGTACCCCAAATGGGTGCCCGAGATGAATAGGTGTCGATGAAAAATTAATTTGATCAATGGTCCATGTTGCCATCATCTACACCAAACAATTCGATTGTTAAAATATTACAATTTAATTGATCTATATGTTGATTAAAAACACGTGCTTAAAAAATTGTTATAAATTCAACATGTGTACATAACCTATATATACCTGTGTCAAATGATCAGTGGGATGATCCTCAGCAAATAGATAATCAACAAATGATTCACCCACATTATCAGATGATGCATTTGTAGCTGAAGTGGCTGCAGTTGGCTGATAAGGTCCATAGCACAAATGATTGCAACTCATGCATGTATGAGGCATTGACACATGTGGAGTGGTACTAGGACCACTTCCATCATCAACTCCTCCATGTTCTCTAACCCGAGCTACCATCATAGAAGTCTGCTCATGTAGGCTACCTAAGAGTGCACTTAATGTGCCTAGTGTGGATACCACTGCATGATGCTGGAAGGGAGAAGGAATGGCAGCAACAGGAGGGTCAATAAGAGGTTGAACAGGCACGGGTCGTTGGGGATCAACCCGTGCCCCCAACCTCTGTTGTGGCATGCCACCACCAATACCCTGGAATGATCTAAAATCAAAGTAGTTGGGTTTTTTATTTAGAACAAACTCTGCAAATAAATTTCTCAAAAAATATAAAGGAACCTCACAATTAGCATGAGGTGGATAATCAAACACCATCCACCATCTGTCCCAAAAATTGGTAGACATTCCTTCATGCCTACACCACCTGATTGATATTCTTTTCTTATTTGCAGGAATAGGTTCATTTGTAATGGGATGTCTAAAATATTGTGCTAATTGAGCTTTTGTGATTTTAAGATCCAAAATAGTCTTATAGGAGAGGCCATCAGCATAAAATTGGCGCCTCTCCTCTCTCCATTTCTGGAATCCATCAAAGTTTGAGTCAATAGACCTCACAGAATCTATAATGTTTTGCATCAAAGATGCAAAATGTACCACGTGAGGAGGCATGAATTGTTCATTGCGAATGGAATTCAATTTTTATTGTATGGAATCCACATTTTCATTAATTATGGATCGCAAGCGAGCCTGGTCAGTTCCAGGTGGGGGTGGAGGTGGGGCATCTGGAGGTGGGGCATCTAGAGGTGGGGCATCTGGCATTGGGGCATCTGGAGGTGGGGTATCTGGCGCTGGGGGTGGGGGTGGGGCTAGATCATCTTGTGCATTAAGGAAGTCATCAACATCAAAGTGAATATCATCCAGATTCATGATATATATAAAAACATATATGAACCTGCATCTATACATATAAACATACAAATTTAAAATTAAATCAAGAATATATATATATATATATATATATATATATATATATATATATATATATATAAATAAACATATAATGTACATGTTCAAAAATTATAAATTATATACATCGGTTTCAAGAAATTACACTTTCAGAAATAAATTTAAATTAAACATACAAATACATGCAATTTTCAAATTGAAATCAAGGGATTTTCATTTGAGAGCTAAATTTTAATTCTTATAGTGAGGGAGACAAGAAATATCAATTTAATAGTATTTACAGATCAATTTAATAGTCTAGGGCTATTAGGACTACCATAATTCAAATTTGTTCTCAAGGTTTGTTATCATATGTTAGGTCCAAGGTTTCAATTTTGTTAATTTTTCTATGGAGTTAGGTCCAATTTTCCAATTTTGTTAATTTTTCTATAGGAAAGAGGAAATCATTGAATGTGAACTTTAGTATCTTGTTTAATGTTGTCATGACCATTAAGGACTGAACACTAATTGTTATTAAATTCCTCTAGATTGTTATATGGACCTTTAAGATAGCCTTAAACCAATAACAGACTTGTCATGAGGGACAATGAACTACAAAGGGACAATGAAATTGTTGTTAAGAAGTAAGACTCCTCTAGAGATTCAATTGCATTATCTAGATAATCAAAGAGACATATATATCAATGAAGGGTGAATGTCTAGGATTAGGTGGTGGTGAGGGTAATGAAAGGATTGATGGATTAGAAGGTGGATGGACCAATGAATTAGGATTGGGATTACATGGTGGTGTTGGGATAGGACTAGTAGGCTCTTGGATAGGCATTCGATTGGATGATGATGAAGGATACCCATATAAGATGCATAATCTAGAGTGGTGTTCCCCTTGTCAAAGGTAACATAAGGATTTAAGGACACTTTCAATCTTGGTGAAAAGGGTAACTTGGACTTGCACGTTCTTGTTGTGAAGGAACTTGATAGTCTTGTTCAAAATATATGCATCATGATCTACAAGGTTCTCATGATCATTGGGAGGAAATTACGAACCTCTTAGGATTGTGACTTTGGGTTTGGCATAGTCAACTTGGAGAGGTTGTTTGGCCCATATCCCTATAAGAGGATGAAGGGTGATAGGAGGTTGTAGGATGGCTAAAAGCATTCACATGACAATAATGTTCAAGTTTAAATCAAGATATGCATCATGGTCTACAAGGTTCTCTTGTTCAAAAGGTTCATCATATTCGACAAGGAACTCACAATCATTGGTACCAAATTCAAGACCTCCTATTATGACCGGGGGTTTCCTATTGATTATGAGTTCAATACTTGCTTCTTTTTTATTGTCACAACCATTTTGGAAAAAAGAAATGAATTAGAACAGATGCATCTATGCTATTGAATGATGTCATAGAAACCAATGGACTATCATACCATCTAGGTAGAATCATAATGAACATTTGCAAGACTATAACTAGACTTGGAGAACTACCTTGAGGTGGATATCTTGTGCATGCCACATGATCTGAAAACCTAAATTTGGTGAAGTTGCCTATGACAACCAAATTTGATAATGGAGATAGGATTGAAGTTACTAGTTGCCTACTTGACTAATCTAAGTATGAAGATGAATATATTCTGATGATTTGTGATTTAAATTTAATGAAGAATTTGATGCTTTGTTTTTACCTTGTGATTGTAGGGATTCAATCTAGCTAGAAAAAGATAAATTAGTCAAGATGGTTCTAGCTCAATTTTGTTTCCTATTTCCTATTTGCAAAATTATTGTTTTCTATTTAGATGTTAGTCCCAACTCTTTCCTTTTAAGAAGTATATCAAATCTAATGTAGTAGTAGATACTTCTACATATACAAGTTTCTGTTAGGAGAAAATGTCTTTTGCCAAATTTGTATAGAGTTGTCTATAGTGTGTTCCAGGGTAATTAAATGATGTTTAAGTCACAATTTAGAGGGTTGAGGGATAAGTTTGTGTTGAGTCTACAGGAGGTGTTTTCTTACATAGACCTCTCCATAATCTAGGTGTATACATGTCTAACTCAAATGTTTCAAGGGATATTATATCCAGATTAATAATAACATTTTATATATATGGCTATGAGATCCACGATCATATCAATGTTTGGTAGAGAAAAGTTATCTTTAGGGTTGATGGTGATAAGTTGTCATTGATGTCAAAAGTATGTTCAGTTGCCATTGTTGTTGATAGGAGCAAGAGACATCATCTTGTGTGTTCTTTCTATTGTTATATCACACAGTTTGTTCAGTATGGTAAAGTGTTTGTGTTTATCTTGTTATCATGCTCAAGTCAAGGTTGTCAGGTTGTGCTCAAGACAAGATATGAGATGTGATCTTGATTCATGGTTTACTTGGTTTACAAAGATTATCTTCACTATCATTTTTGACAGTGGGATCTTGCTTGTATATAGTAACATCATGTGAGAGAACAAGATGTAATGTTGAAATCAGGATGTATGACAGGATGAAGCTTCTCATAAAGAAGATGGTTTGAGGACAATGTTAAAGGTTGAGGTAGATTCAAATGTGATCTTCAATCTAGTTCAATTTGTTTTATATCTTCATTACTACTTCCTTACATTTGATTAGGAGATTTGCATCATAATGGATCATCTTGGATCATGTGATCAAGTGTTATGTTTCAGAGAATATTTCAGGATGTGATCATCTTCATGACAAGTGTTATGTTTTAGAGAATATTTCAGGATGTGATCATCTTTATGACAAGTGTTATGTTTCAGTTTTGATACAAGACATAAAAATGGTTCTTCAAATGTCTTAAGATTGAAAGATATTCAACAATTGTTGTGAATAACTTTATAAACGGTGCATGATTGTGATCATGAAGCAAGTGGTTGTCAAGGAATTTTTGAGATTAGTTAGGATCTTTTATCTAAACATCAAAGTCCTTGTTAAAGATTCTAAACTAAATTTGTGTCACCCTTCCAATATTCTCTCCTACCCATCATTTCTCTTTTGTTTTAACTTTCTGTTGACCGGTCGAAAGGGTAACAATCACTTAAGTGACAATGTAAAGGGTGTAATAACGTTGTTGTTGACCGGCCCCTTCGTTAGGTGTCCGGTTAGTCGGTGGAGGCCCCAAATGTTATGCGGGGAAAAGCCTATAGATGGTTGTAGTTTAAAAGACTGATGGCAGGCTCATTCAATTGGATGGATAAAGTTTTAAAAAAAAAAGCAAAAGAGCAACAGTCAGCATGATGTTAAAATTGACGTTCACTGTGCATTGAAATAGTTAGAAAAATCATGTTTGTTTCTATTTTTTTGACAGCGAAGATCAAAAGGTTAGAAGATGGAAAGTTTTTGAAGATGGAAAGTTTCTTAAGAAGAGTTAATTGGACTTGGCATGTGAACCGACTTGTTTTCGTTAAAATGGAAATTTTTGTTATGAACGGGAATATATATGTAGTTTTTTTTAGAGTGATTTTTTTTTATAGTGAGGAGTGAGATTTTTATTGAGAGAGATTGATATTGGGATTTGTGATGAAGGATCATGTCAGTTTTTTATGGAGAGATTATGATGATCTCAAAGTTTATTTTTTTGATCTGAGATATTTTTTTGAGGCAAATTGACAAATTTTTTAATGGATCTAAGGAGAAAAATAAACAGGGGCAATATGATTTATTGAAGGTTAATTGATAGTTTCACATAAGATTCTTTTGCAGGAATATGAAGGATCATGCATGAAGAATTTTTTATGGAAGATGAAAATGAGGACAGAGATTTTATTACAGGGGCAGATTCAAAATATATTATGGAAGATATTATTTTTGTTTGAGAGAGAAAAATGAATTTTCATAACATTGAATAAGATTTTTCTTCTTGCAGATGAATTGTTTTTGCAATTTATAAAGAATACAGAATGGAGATCTATTTGATGCAATCAGATATTATTTTCTTTTAGAGAAGATGAAAGGTTTTGATAAGAGAATAATGAAAATATGTTTTGAAGGTGAAAGGACATTAAATTTGTATACAATGGTTTTTTAGGTGCATTGATGCAAATATATAAACAGACATTGATGAAACATAGAAAAAATGTAGTGTTGTTGAGTGGATCAGGATACATGATTAATTTTGAATATCTGAGTTTATGATTTGGGTTGATGAAAAAAATGGCCATTTGACAGATACATGAGAGAGAAGAAATGTTTTGTATTGAAACAGAGAAACCCTCTGAATTCTTGTTTTCAGCTTGTTCTGTATTAGGAGTTGGTGCTCCTTGAAGCTAGTGCTTCTAAACATTGTTGCCAATGAGGCACACAGTATGCCAGTGAGGCTTGTAGGTCAATGAGACCTCTCAATTGTCAGTGAGACATAATATTCAGCCAGTGAGGCTTTGTAAGAAGTTTTTAAAGTTAAGCAAGTGAGGCACTTCATGAGTGGTTTTTCTATCCTGAGAGGGTTTTCCATTCTAGAAATTTCTGTGTTATAATTTGTCTCTATGTGTGCATATTTGTGTTTTGTTGATAAGTTTTTGGTTCACATCTTTCACTATCAGTCTTGTGCATATGAGCTCAATAGATCATTAATGTCTTTCTTTCTACTTGTCTTGTAAAGTTTGCAAAAAGTCAAGAATTTACACAACACTAATTCACCCCCCCTCTCAGTGTTGTCATTGACTCCTACAATTGGTTTCAGAGCCTAGATTCCCTTTTGAAGCTTAATCAGCTTGGGTAGGTCTTGTGTGTGGAGTTCAATGGGTAAGTGTAGAAGAAATAAGAGCATGAAAAATGTCAAAATTCTTTCTGGTCAAAAGACACAAAAATCCCTATCTTTATCAAATTCAGATGTTGATAGATATGTCTCACAAGTTGAGTCAAGTATTGTATTAGAAGAAAAGATTTCAGATGCTCCTTTGTTTGATGGTGTAAATTTCTCAGTTTGGTGTATGAGAATGCAGATTTACTTATCCTCTTTAGGGTATGGTGATTTGATGTCAGTTGAGAATGGGTATTATGTTACTGCAAATGACAAAGAAGCTCTTGAATGTAATTATATTGGAAAGAAAGCTATATTGTCTACTCTACCTAATGATGTTTCTTGTGAAGTTATGCACTGTGAAACAGCACAGGATATGTGGAAGAAGTTGATAAAAATTTATGCTCTTGAAAAAGAAGACAACTTATTATCTGAGAAGAGTGACAATGATAAAAAACTCTCACATGAAGGACATGAGACTCAATCAGATTTAGAAGAAGAAGATCACATTATAGGTGATGATGAACAAGAGTTTGAAGTTGATGTAGAAGGAGAGCTCATATGTGCTCTAAGTGAACTTAGGAAATATAAAAAGGAGAACCAAAAATTACAATTGCAGCTACACCAAGAAAAAGACCTCAAAGACAAAGCACTCTCTAAACTTGAAGAGGCAAGAAGTCAAACTTTGAGTTTAAAAACACAAATTGATGATTCAGAAAAATTGATTACAAGCCTAAAGATTGAGATTGAAGAGGCCAAGAGAATGATAGATTTTGCTAAGTCTGAAAATGAAGTAAAATCTTTTGAATGCATAAAACTTGAAGCTGAAATTATTACCTTGAGAAAAAATATTAAAAGTCTCAAAGTTCTGTCAAAGAGAAATAATGAGTTTGAAAAGAGCACCACCAAGTTATATGAGATGTTGGGAAAGCAAAAACTATATGGAGACACTACTAGACTTGGATATGAAGAAGGAGAGTGTTCCAAAGTCAGAGAAACTCCTAGAAGAAAAATTGATCAGCCTGCTGCTCCTGAAAGAAAAGTGCACATTCAAAGAAGGATTTTCAGAAAACCTGCTCCTATAAGACAAGCATACATGTACAGGTATAACTATTCATTTAATGGTTATTGTTATACTTGTAATCACTTTGGACACAAGGCAATTAATTGCAGAAGAAATCAATTTGCTTCAATAAGAAATGCTAATGTTGTATGTTTCAAGTGTCATTCTCCTGGTCACAAAGCATATAGTTGCAGAATGTATGGAGGAATAGCATCATCTGGTTTGATAGATTTGAAAAAGAATAAGGTTGAAAAGATTTGGATGAAGAAACATGAACAGAAGAAAACTCCTATGAAAGTTTGGAAGCAAAAAGATAGTAAAGAAAAATCAGATTCTAAGTTTGTGCATCTTGCACAAGTCACTTCATCAGTTGCATAATAAATAGCATGAAGTTAGGGGGAGTTGTTCTTGTTTCATCAATTATCCCCAAAAGGTTTCAGGAGGTGCATGTCAGTGAAATACGTGATCAATGGTTCATGATGTCATAATGCATACATGTTGTTGATAAGATGTTCAATAGTTCTCTGCACAAAGAGTTTTTTGATGTTGAGTGATTTTGATCCTTTTATATCTTGTTCATATCTTGTTGAGTTGTCATGATGTTGTAATTCAAAGTGTGCTTGATATGTTTCAGAAAATGTGAAGTGTTGTTGCAGGAAGAACTTGGTGTTTAGTCTTGATGGGTTGATTAGAATGATAAAGTCAAGAGGCAGGAGTTCTTGTTAAGATGCGTTTATGTATATATCAAAATTGATTTTTTGGTGTGAAAAGTGTCTTGTGCAGAACAGGAGGATAGTCTTCATTTATTCAGATGGTCTTCACTCTTTGTCATGTCAGAAAAAGTGTCAGAATAGTTTGGTTGCAGGATAATAGTTCATTGACAAGGACATCTCTTGTGTGATATTCATCATGGATTGTGATTCGTTCTGATTGGTGAAAAGTACAGTCATTGCATGAATTTCAAGTTCATATCAAAGAAGTCAAATTGATGGTGATATCCTGCATTTCATCAGAGGAAGTTAAAGGTATGTTTTGAATCAGCAATAGTAGATGGTAATGTTCAAAAAGGTTTGTCATATGTTGGCTTCAAGATTGTTATCATCATAAATCATTACTTGTTGAAAGGTTAACAGGACCTTATGCCTTCAAAGTGTTCATAATTCAATATGATTAGAATGATTATGATCATGCTATAACAACTTTAAGTGGAGTTGTTCTCAGGGGGAGTTAATCAGAGGATTGAGTTGTCACTATTATGGGAGATTTGAAAAGAGATATGTTTTGTTCATCCTCATATTGGTATTTCTTGTCAGGACAGTTGCCAGTGACATTTATGAGTAGTGATTTGTTTGTGTACTCCAACACAGGGGGAGTAAATAGATTTGTGTCTTTGTCATCAGATGTCAGAAAGGGGGAGAAAGAAAAATTGCATCAGGTGGTTTTGCCATCAATGACAAAGGGGGAGATTGATGGTGATAAGTTGTCATTGATGTCAAAAGTATGTTTAGTTGCCATTATTGTTGACAGGAGCAAGAGACATCATCTTGTGTGTTCTTTCTATTGTTATATCACACAGTTTGTTCAGTATGGTAAAGTGTTTGTGTTTATCTTGTTATCATGCTCAAGTCAAGGTTGTCAGGTTGTGCTCAAGACAAGATATGAGATGTGATCTTGAATCATGGTTTACTTGGTTTACAAAGATTGTCTTCACAATCATTTTTGACAGTGGGATCTTGCTTGTATACAGTAACATCATGTGAGAGAACAAGATGTAATGTTGAAATCAGGATGTATGATAGGATGAAGCTTCTCATAAAAAAGATGGTTTGAGGACAATGTTAAAGGTTGAGGTAAATTCAAATGTGATCTTCAATCCAGTTCAATTTGTTTTATATCTTCATTACTACTTCCTTACATTTGATCAGGAGATTTGCATCATAATGGATCATCTTGGATCATGTGATCAAGTGTTATGTTTCAAAGAATATTTCAAGATGTGATCATCTTCATGACAAGTGTTATGTTTCAAAGAATATTTCAAGATGTGATCATCTTCATGACAAGTGTTATGTTTCAGTTTTGATACAAGACATAAAAATGGTTCTTCAAATGTCTTAAGATTGAAAGATATTCAACAATTGTTGTGAATAACTTTATAAACGGTGCATGATTGTGATCATGAAGCAAGTGGTTGTCAAAGGAATTTTTGAGATTAGTTAGGATCTTTTATCTAAACATCAGGGTCCTTGTTAAAGATTCTAAACTAAATTTGTGTCACCCTTCCAATATTCTCTCCTACCCGTCATTTCACTTTTGTTTTAACTTTCTGTTGACTGGTCGAAAGGCTAACAATCACTTAAGTGACAATGTAAAGGGTGTAATAACGTTGTTGTTGACTGGCCCCTTTGTTAGGTGTCCGGTTAGTCGGTGGAGGCTCTAAATGTTAGGCGGGAAAAAGCCTATCGATGGCTGTAGTTTAAAAGACTGATGGCAGGCTCATTCAATCGGATGGATAAAGTTTAAAAAAAAAAGCAAAAGAGCAACAGTTGACATGATGTTAAAATTGACGTTCCCCGTGCATTGAAATAGTCAGAAAAATCATGTTTGTTTCTACTTTTTTTGACAGTGAAGATCAAAAGGTTAGAAGATGGAAAGTTTCTTAAGAAGAGTTAATTGGACTTGGCATGTGAACTAATTGTTTTTGTTAAAATGGAAATTTTTGTTATGAACGGGAATATATATGTAGTTTTTTTTTAGAGTGATTTTTTTTATAGTGAGGAGTGAGATTTTTATTGAGAGAGATTGATATTGGGATTTGTGATGAAGGATCATGTTAGTTTTTTTATGGAGAGATTATGATGATCTCAAAGTTTATTTTTTTGATCTGAGATATTTTTGTTGAGGCAAATTGACATATTTTTTAATGGATCTAAGGAGAAAAATAAACAGGGGCAATATGATTTATTGAAGGTTAATTGATAGTTTCGCATAAAATTCTTTTGTAGGAATATGAAGGATCATGCATGAAGGCTTTTTGATGGAAGATGAAAATGAGGACAGAGATTTTATTACAGGGGCAGATTCAAAATATATTATGGAAGATAGTATTTTTGTTTGAGAGAGAAAAATGAATTTTCATAACATTGAATAAGATTTTTCTTCTTGCAGATGAATTATTTTTGCAGTTTATAAAGAATACAGAATGGAGATCTATTTGATGCAATCAGATATTATTTTCTTTTAGAGAAGATGAAAGGTTTTGATAAGAGAATAATGAAAATATGTTTTGAAGGTGAAAGGACATTAAATTTGTATACAATGGTTTTTCAGGTGCATTGATGCAAATATATAAATAGACATTGATGAAACATAGAAAAAATGCAGTGTTGTTGAGTGGATCAGGATACAGGATTAATTTTGAATATCTGAGTTTATGATTTGGGTTGATGAAAAAAATGGCCATTTGACAGACACATGAGAGAGAAGAAATGTTTTGTATTGAAATAGAGAAACCCTCTGAATTCTTGTTTTTAGCTTGTTCTGTATTAGGGGTTGGTGCTCCTTGAAGCTGGTGCTTCTAAACATTGTTGCCAGTGAGGCACACAGTATGCCAGTGAGGCTTGTAGGTCAGTGAGACCTCTCAATTGTTAGTGAGACATAATATTCAGCTAGTGAGGCTTTGTAAGAAGTTTTTAAAGTTAAGGCAGTGAGGCACTTCATGAGTGGTTTTTCTACCCCGAGAGGGTTTTCCACTCTAGAAATTTCTGTGTTATAATTTGTCTCTATGTGTGCATATTTGTGTTTTGTTGATAAGTTTTTGGTTCACATCTTTCACTATCAGTCTTGTGCATATGAGCTCAATAGATCATTAATGTCTTTCTTTCTACTTGTCTTGTAAAGTTTGCAAAAAGTCAAGAATTTACACAACACTGATTCACGCCCCCTCTCAGTGTTGTCATTGACTCCTACAAGGGTATCCTTTTTTGATGTCTCAAAAGTTAGTGCAAACATGAATTCCCTTAGTTTTCTTGCTAACTAAGACCACATTAGAGACCCATTTGGGATAAGTAATAGTCTGAATGAACCCCACATCCAAGAGTTTATACAATTCTTCTTTGACCAAGAGGACTACTTGGGGGTACATTTTGTGTAGCTTTTATTGAATAGGTTTGGCATTGAGGTGAACCACAAGATGATGCATGACTTTAAAGATGGAGTCTCAAGGCATATCACCATAAGACCACATGAAGAAATCACCGTAATTTTTAAGGGTGATGGTTATGTCTTCTTTGATGTCAAGGTCCAGTGGAGCTACTATCTTAGAGAGTTTAGGGTCCTCTTCTATTCACATGTTGATGTCTATAGCATCCTCAACAAGGAGAGGGGAGTCATCTTGTATATGAGTGGTATCTAATGGAAGGTGAAGTTTGTCATTGAGGAACTCTTGGGAAGTATCCATTTTTATTGTATCATTTTAATCGATCACAAGTTTCTTCTTATATCTTGTTGCTATTCTGCCTACTAAGGTGCCTTAGGACTAAAGGATTCTTCTTTCTCTCCAAAATAAGCATAGTTATTAAGTATGGTGGAAAAGTCTTTCTTATGATTACAATGGGGATGTGGTCTTGACACTTCATAAGTTTAATGATGGCTTTGTCATTTTGGAAAACATCATATCATAAAAGGTCGTGTTGGTCCCAATCGATAAGCTCAAGGTATTATAGGTCTAAGGAGATGGTGAGGATAGTGACCTATCATGAAAGAGGTTAGTGGTGGCAAGATCTTCGTAAGGATCATGAGTGGGGCCTACATCAATGTCATTAAGATTAGGGGAAGCATTACCAATGAGGTTAGGCTCGTATCACAATTAACATCACGATGTTCATCCCAGGGGCATAACCTAGCTAGTGAGGACAGCTACAAGTGTCTCTAAAGTTACATTTGTTGGTTTGATTTCATTCTTGATTAGTTGGCTATCACAAAAACTATAAAATCTTCTCAATTCTTGATTAGTTGGTTGTCTCTAAAGGTTTGATTATGAAGGACGTGATAAAGGTTTTATTATGGTTTGTTGTAATTGTTTTACATGACAGTTACCTATTCAATAATGCCTTTAAAATACAATGATGTATACATTGATATGAGTCAATTTTATAAAAACCAAATATATATATCATCCCAATGCTATATAATTTTTGACAGTTTTTTCAAAATCTCTCCTTTCATATGATACATTCGTTTCAAAATTTCAATTGTATTTTACAGCTAAAATGTCTAAATACAGCTATTCAACACTCAAATTGAAATCAAATTTTGACAGTTTGTTCAAAATCTCTCCTTTCATATGATACAGAATTTTCAAAATTTCAATTGTATTTTACAGCTAAAATGTCTAAATACAGCTATTCAATTCTTAAATTTAAACAAAATTTTGACAATTTGTTCAAATTGTATCCTTTTATATGATATAGTCTTTCAAAATTTCAATTGTATTTTACAACTAAAATGTCAAAAAACATCTATTCATTTCATAAATAGAAACCCTATATAACAGTTTACAATTTAAATTTTGATTGTATTTTACACCAAAAAAAACAAGGGAAACTTCAAAAGATTGATTGCTAAATTGTAGAAGTGGAAAAATCCACTTGCTATTTTGATGGTGACTCAACTCGAGATCCTGTTCTCAGTTGTTGCCTGTCGCTTGTCGCTAGGAAAAATGGGGTCTCTGCCATTTTTTTAAAAATTTAATGCTTTTTCAAAGCGGGATCCCATTTCATAAAACATGATCCTATTAAAAATGGGATCCCGTTTTGTGGTTCTAGGTTCGGGATCCCGCTAAGGAACGAGATCCTGTTTTTGATTTTAGGCTCGGGATTGCGACCCAAAACGGGATCCCATTTTATAGAAAAGGGATCTTGTTTTTAGTTACCCGATTTTAGATTTTTTTCTAACTTCGAAACTTCCACCTTAAGTGGACACAACTTCTTGCATTTACCCTAGTTATTTGATGGATATGGTAGGAAAGATGGATGTGGGTTGGGGTTTTCTAAAAGATCAAGGAAGTGGTTTATCACAAATAGCGCCTATTTCTAGGTTTTCACCACTTGCTCTTTTTACTGCACCATTTTTTTTACATCCCTTGCATTGGGGTTATTTAGGTGTAGAACCTTCGAAGGTACATACTATTGATGGGGTCATCAAATAATTCACCTTTTGATGTTGATAGTTGATAAGCTCCCTATCCATAGGCAACAACTATGACATAGGGACCTAACCAATTGGGTTCAAATTTCCCCTTTTTCTCTCTATATTGCTGATTTCTTGGATTCTCTCTTAGAACCAAGTCACCCACTTGGAAGACTCATGGTTTGACCCTGTGATTATAACTTCTTAACATTCTCTGCTGGTATGGCTTAAGATGGTTAAAGGCATGTTGTCCTCGTTCTTCTAGCAGCTCTAGCTCTTGGAGCTTGGATACTCTATACTCCTCATCATTTATGAGACCCTTTAATGACACCCTAAGGGAAGGTAATTCAACTTCTATAGGCAAGATGGCTTCAGAGCCATAGACAAGGGCGTATGGTGTCACACCTGTGGGAGTGCATATACTGGTTGTGTAGGCCCACAGAGTAGGGTTCAATTGCATATGCCAGTCACAGCCAGCATCATCGACAATCTTTTTGAGTATCTTCAAGATAGTTTTGTTCGATGGCTCAACCTGGCCCTATCACCTTGCAGGTAGTATGGAGTGGAGAAGCGATACTGAATGTGGAATTTATCACAGAGTTCTTTCACATCATGATTCTTGAAAGGTCGCTAATTAACTGTGACAATGGATAATGGAATACCATATCTACATATGATGTAGTTAAGGATGAAAGAGGAGATTTGCTTCCTTGTGACATTGGTCAATTGAATAGCTTCAATCCACTTCGTAAAATACTCTATGGCTGTGATAATGAATTTGTGTCCATTGGAGGATGAAGGGTGAATCTTGCCTACTAGATCAAGTCCCCATTGGCAGAAGGGCCAAGGTGTCATTAAGGGTTGCAACTCTTGAGTGGGTACGTGTATCAGATTGCCATGAATCTGGTATTTCTTGCACCATTTGACAAAATGATAGGAGTTAGATTCCATGCTCAGCCAATAGTACTTGAGACACATGAGGTTCTTCGCCTAGGTAGGACCACTAGAGTGCATCCTGCATATTCCTTCATGTACTTCACTCAGAGCGATATGATATTCCTCACTATCCAAACACTTAAGGAGCATACCATCTAAACCTTGTTGATAGAGGGTGTTTGCGATGATGGTATATTAGGATGCTTGGCGTATGAATGCTCATTTCTAGTTGTTTGATAGGTCGAGTGGTAGGATATTCTATTTTAGATGGGTGTAAACTTTTCCATAAAAGGGAGAATCGGACCCTATGATGTAGTAAATAGTGCTAGTTTCTAGGATTTCATAAGTAGGATGGGAGACTCCCTCCACCAAGAACTCATAACGCGAATGATTTTTAGGTATGTCAAGGAGGGATGCAATAGTAGCCATTGCATCTACTACTTTGTTTTCCAATCTTGGTTATTTGCTTGAAGGATATCACAACAAAATATTCTTTGAAATCATCCACCATATGCTTTTATGGTATCAGCTTCTCATTCTTAGTTTGATAATCCTCATTTACTTGATTAATGACAAGTTGTGAGTCCCTGTACACATGAAGTTCCCTAACCTTCCAATCTATTGCCATCTTAATGCCAATGACTAAAGCTTCATACTTAGCCACATTGTTGGTGCATGGAAATAGAAGTCTGTATGACTTAGGGATTGTATCTCGATGTGGTGTTACCAATAAGATTCCTGCTCCAGATCCATGTTGAGTATATGACCCATCAAAGTAGAGTTTCTAGGCTGTGGTATTGATGTTGAAGATAGACTCATCTGGAAATTCAAAGCTTAATGGGTTGTCATCTATCAAAGGTGCATCTGCCAGCTGATCTGTAATGACCTGCCCCTTTATTGTTCTTCTATCTACATACTCAATATCAAATTTACTGAGTATCATGACTCATTTAGATATTCTACTTGTTAGGGAAGCTTTGCTAAGTAGGTATTTTAATGGATCAATCTTTGCCACTAGCTTCATAGAGTGTGAGAGCATGTAGTGTCTCCACTTTTGTAAAGCAAAGCCAACTGAAAGGCATGCTCTTTCAATTGGTGTATACTATAGCTCATAACCTACTAGTGTCCTACTGATGTAGTATATTTCTTGCTCTTTTCCTTCATGGTTTTGTTGTGCTAGCAGAGCTCCAAGAGTTGTTGGTGTAGCTGAGATATAGAGAAGCTGTGTCTTACCTTGAATTGGTGGCGTCAAGACTAGTGGGTTCATTAGATACTCCTTTAGATGCTGAAAAGCTTGCTCACACATGTCATCCCATTTGAATGGAATGTTTTTGTGTAAGATATGAGTGAATGGGTGGCACTTATCTGCCAATTGAGAGATAAACCTTATGATGGACTGTAGCTTTCCTTGTAGAGACTGGAACTGACTCATATTCTTAGGTTGTGGCATTTCCATGATTACTTTTACCTTGGCTGGGTCCACCTCTATTCCATTAGCTAATATGATATATACAAGGAGTTTATCAGATGTTACTCTAAAAAGACACTTTTTTGGATTTAACCGTACATTAAATTGCTCTAATCTCGTAAAGATCTTGTCCAAGACTTGAAGATGCCCTTCTCTAGTGAGTGACTTACTTAGGATATCATCAACATAATCTTCCATGATGGTGTGCATCATGTCATGAAAGATCATAGTCATTGCCCGCTGATATGTTGCCTCAGCATTCTTTAGTCTGAATGGCATGACGCACCAATAATAGGTACCCCACAAACATGTGAATGTTGTTTTGTGCTGATCCTTCAGTACTGTTTTGATTTGGTTATAGTCGAAGAACCCATCCATTAATGACAACACATGGTGTGCCCTGCTGTTAGATCAATATTGATATCTATGTTTGGCAGAGGAAAGTCATCTTTTGGACAAGCGTTGTTTAGATCTCTGAAGTCATTACACACTCTAATCTGCTTATCTGGCTTGGAAAGAGGTACAATGTTAGAAACCCATTCTGGATAATCAATGGCTCTGATGAACCCCACATCTAGTAGTTTCTTTAGTTCCTCTTTGACCATTAATGCTATATGTGGGTGCATTTTTCTCAGTTTTTGTTTCACTGGCTTAGCTCTTGGAGCTAGTGAAAGATGATGCATGATAAGATCTGGATCCAGCCTAGACATGTCCGCATAAAACCAAGCAAAGTTTATCTACTTTCTTTTGAAGGATTCCATGAATTCTATTCTCTCTTATTGAGATAATGACTCAGCTAGGTGTATGATCCTTGGGTCCTCTTCTGTCTTGATGTTTACTAGTTGAGCTGGTTCAATCAATATCAAAGATCTCTCCTGATGTGCATGGTAGGGGAGAGTGTCAATCCCTTCATCTGTTGGTGTCAAAGAGAGGTTTCCACCATTAGCTACATCTTTTCTTTTTCCTTTTTTGTGATCTAACACTGCTGCAGAGTGGTTTTCACCGTTAGATCTACTTTTTAGTTTTATATTTTTATGACTAAAAGGATTGGCACTCTCTCCAAAGTATACCACATCGTTAAGTCCAATGGTGAAGTTAGCCTTGTGATCTCCTATAGGTAAATGGTTCGTATGTTGTCATATGAAGCCTAATCAGACTCGGAGGTTAAATTTTCCCCACTTTTATCGGCATGGTTTCCCCCCAAATTATTTAATAGGGGAGTGCATGGAGTTATTTTTCTATTAGCTGACATAAAAAACCCTATTTTTGTAACTGACATAAGGCTTGATTAAATCAGCTAACAGTTAGGGTTTCTAGTGATATTGTATTGTAGCATTTGCAGTGGTATTGAGTTGTAGGGATTGCTGGTTGTAATCAGTTTGATTTACTGGATAATAATATTGGACTCTTTGTTGGTGGATGTAGCCCACGTTTGGGTGAACCACATTAAAATTATCCCTCGTTGTTATTATTTCTTTGTTTTTTTCATTCCTTTGTTTAATCTTTATTTGCATTTAATTTATATCTTCTGCCGGCTAACCCTAACACCCTAAGCTCTAGATAATCGATGATAGCATCATCATTTTGGAATGTATCTAGATCAGGGGTGTTTGGTAGATCCTAGTCTATCAGTTCAGGATGCACTAGGGGTAAGAATCATCTAGTTGATCTAATTCAAGGGTGGTGATGGTTAAAATGGAGGAGTTGTTTGAATAGGTAGACGTATTGACAAGGTCTATTATGGTACTCCCATCAAGTTGGTTCATTAAGTGTGACATCGTACTCTCATGAAGTTCACTTTTGTCATATTGCAGATCAAACTCTAGCGATCTAGCCCTAGAGCTTTGTCCCTCATGTGTCGTATGAGTAGAGCTATATTGTCGTCAACCCCTTTATCTTCACAAGACATTCCTGAGAGGTTGTCCCATTCATACTCATTGGAATCTATTTCACTAGCTTCTTGTAAGCGATGAATTTGTTCCACTAGGTTAGTGGTAGTTGTTTCTTTATCATTTGCTTGGACTTTCTCCTTACCTTTGATCTTCTCTTTACCCTTGTATCCCAACCTAGTAGTGTCTCGAGCTGTGGAGGTAGAGGGTTGGATTGGTTCTATGAGACCATATTTCCTTAATCCTATGGGACCATGTCCTACATATCCCATCCTTTGTAAAATAGAAAACCCTTGACCATATTGTGTAGTGGGTAGCTTAGGTTGATGGTCATTTGGTGTGGTTTCACTATCTTCTTCTTTGTAAAGCCACTGTAAGACATCTTTTTCATCACTCTCATTTGATAGGTTTCTGCATTTGATGAAAGGACCCTTAGAAGTCTCCAATGACTTGGATTTGTTCATGGATGGCTTTCCATAGGATTTTGGTGATATAGGCAACTCTGCTAGACAAAAAGATTGCTCAATGACATACTCTCCAACACCCTTGGCTTTGACTTTGAGTTTAAGCTCTGATGTTTTGGAGTTAGAAGCTAGAGAACTTGGATCTACATGGTTTGAAGAAGAGGAAGTTGCTCGATTGGTGGGGATTACAACTTTTGGTTTTGATTGGATGGTGCTGCAATACTGGAATGAATTAGGGTCACCTTATATGGTAATTTCTTGGCCATTATGTGGTAACTTGATACTTTGATGGTATGTTGATGGAACAACCTTCATCACATGGATCCAAGGTCTACCTAGAAGAATGTTATATGCTAGCTCCATGTCTAAAACTTGGAATGCAACATCTCTCTCTATTGGCCCAACCCATATTGGAAAGACCACAATTCCTTTGGAAAGTCTTTCTTCTTCGTCATATTCCTTGATAGTTATTTTGTTTTTAGGATCAACGACATTTTTTGAAAACCCCAATGCAAGGATTAACTTTAACGTGCATATGTTTAAACCAGCCCCTCCATCTATTAGGACCCTTTTTATTTAGTGTTTGTGGATTTGAGCCTTAATGTGGAGGGATGCATTGTGTGGTTGAGTGATAGACATGTCATATTTCTCTGTGAGAGATAAGAAATGTGGTGTGGTTAGATGACCCAACATAGCTTGGAATTGCTCTTGAGCAAGGTTGGTAGGAATGATTTTTTCTAAGAGGGTCTTCTCTAAGATGGCTCTGTGAGATGGGGATAGATGCAATAACTCCAAAATGGATATGTATGTAGGTGTTTTATGGAATTGGTCAAGGATGTTGTATTGGTTTGATGTGGAGGATGAATTGGATGGAGCCCCTTGGAGAGTAATGTTTCTATGACGAGTGGTCACATTACAATCAGGCTTATTATTTATAGTGATTACATTGATGTGTGAATCACTTTGTGAGATATGATTAACGATGTACTCATAAGAAACATTATTATAGTGTACTTTGTCTACACTATTGTTGTTTTGGTTGGATGATCCTCCTTTCTCATAGTGAGGAAGATGGTTTTTAAATGCTATATGTTCATCATTAGATGTATTCCCTTCAATTGATATTCATTTTTTATCAAGTAGGTCTTGAACGACATGTTTTAGTCTTTGACAATCATTAGTTTTATGACCTTTTCTTCTATGATATTTGTAAAAGTCAAAATCACTCCACCAAGAGGGTTTAAACTTTGGTTCATACTCTTGCACTGGTGGAAGTGTTATGAGGTTGCCCCCTATTAACTTCCTAAGGGCGGATTTGAGTGACTCCCCAAGTTGTGTGAACTTTCTTCTAGGAGGAAAGTTGGTTGGTCTTTGCTCATTGCCTTGAGGCTTGGTGGATGGTGTGTTGCTTTATGGGTTTGATTGTTTTTGCACCACACATTTAGCATCCACAACCACATAATTGGGTTTGTTCTTAGTCTAGAATCGTGACTTGTCCGCATTGTTGCTTGAACTAGTGGTGTCTTTGTATAGCTTAATTTGCCCCTTTTCTATCAAGGATTTCTTGATGAGTAGCCCCATTTCAATGACCTTACTAGAAGTAGTTGGACATTGTATTTGGATTTGATAGCTTAGTTTTGTGAATAGATTGTGAACAAACATTTCTATCATTTGCTTCTTTGGTATGTGGTAGGGACACTTGCTTTCAAGTTGTCTTCATCTTTGTAGGAAAGAGGCGAAGGATTCTCCCCCTTTTTGTTTGTTATTACAAAGATCCAACATGGAGATTTTATGTTCGATATTCTATAAGAAATGTGTGACAAATTTGTCTACTAGTTCAGCAAAAGTGTGGATGCCGGGAGGTAGGCGTGAGAACTACTCCATAGCTTGTGTGACTTCTAGGCATGCAGCACTAAATTCCCTTATATGATCTCTTGTATCACCTTTTCCTCTATATTTGCCAAATTTTGGAACCTCAAACGTTGAGGGAAAAGGTATCATCAATGAAGATTTATCAAAGGGATAAGGTGAGATATCCTCAAGGGAGTAGTGTTTTGTGGTTGTCCCACTTTGGATGTCCACCAACTATTGTTGCAAGGCTTGGATTTGTGTTGTTAATGTGTCCAAGGGATTGGGTGTATCCTTAGCCTTTTCCAATTTAGAAGCATATTTGTCATTTTTGGAGCCATCTTTCGAAGACTCAGCTTCATTTGAGGAGTTGATCTCTCTTAGATTTGAGACATCAAAATCTGAGGGCAACTTAGCTCCTTGTTGAGCTAGCATGAGAAAATATTTATGAGGATCCATGGCAACGACCCTATCCAATATCTTTTGAAATTTTGGATCTTGGAGGTGTTTAAGGATTTCCTCTTGGTTAATTTCCTCTTCATCAGAATCATTCCCACCATTTTGAATGGAACCCATTTTTTTGCTTTTGTTTCACTTGGGACCTAGTTTGAACCATGCAAGTTTGAGATGTGGGTGAAGTTGGATTGTGAGACTTGGTGGACTTGATTTGATGTTTTGGATTGATATGATATGAGGTGAACTTGATTGTATAAGTTTAGACTAGATTTTGCTAAGGTTTTATATTGATTCTATGTTGTCCAAACAAGGTGTTCTTGAGCTATAGTGGAAATAGCAATCAATGTGTCGATATAGAAGGTAGTCAAAATAGGGATAGATGATCTCCACTATTGATGTAGACTATTCTTTTATGAAGATAAACAAATATAGCTTCGATGTGAAGGATGATTGGAATCCTATTATGAAACTAGCTATATATTGTTTGAATTTGGTAGAGTATCAATTATGCCTTGATGCAAGTTTTGGTTTGGTTTGATGTGTTTGGATAGTAAGATAATGGTATGCAAAGGTGATGTTGTGAAAATGGTATGAGGATGTGACTACAAGGTTGAAGTTATTTTCCAAGTATATAGTAGAGAAAAAAGGGTATCCAAAAATGGTTTCACTTTTGTCTCAAATTGTATGGAATAACTCTCTATTGTGGATGCGTAGCAATGCAGAATTTTTGCTTTTTGTCTCAATTTATCAGTTTGTCTTATTTTACACATTTTCCTAAGTTGCTCTAAAGTTTGTGGTATTGTCTTGACTCAAATTATGACCAGAAAACATAGTAAACAAGAGGTTTCCATGCTTATTTGATACAATTTTTGATAATTGTAAAACTAACAAGTACAATCCTAAGGATGGCAAGGGCAATATTCGTTGAATTCCAACTTGGATTTTACTCCAACCACTTACATAAAGGTAAATAGTTGGTAACTTGGTAGCACCGGCTCCCCCTTACAGTGCACTCACTTCTCATGCAAACCAAGTTACAATCCCTTCAAAGAGTTGGATTTTCTATCTCCACACTAGATGAGTGTATGACGTTAGACAGATTCAGAGGTCTGACCTCCTGCATCAACAAATAGGGGTTTTTGGATTTCTAAAACAATTGGCTTTTAGTTTGGGCATCCGTTCAGGTGGTTATACATGCAGCAATTCCCTCCATTATGGAGGCTTCCCAGTCTAAAGAGGTTACGCTCAACAAATTTAAACGCACCACAAGGGTACTAGGGGAAACTTTTGTCAGTATAACACAGTAGCACCTGTTGCTTGTGACTTTCGTCACAAATACAACTTATTTAAAGTGGCTTGGAAGTGGCTTGGCTTTAGCCCGTTACCGCTCGAGGTCGTCCCATTTGGAAGAAACGCAATCCCAAGGGCAGACCTCTTATAAAGGTTACATAGATAAAATGATGAGTTTGGCATTTTGATCACCCAAAGAGGGGAGAGCATAGTCCTATCACCATTTTCAAACATAGAATACATTGGTTCTTTATCCTCCTAGAGTTAAAACTAAGTGTGTTTTAAGCTACCAAGCACAAGAAATTGACAAGATAACAAAAACTTTGAAAAGATGGTTAATTTTATCCTCCTAAACAAATCTATGTGAATATTGTTGTTGAAGAATCAAACAAATTACTTTCCCCTATTTAAGATAAATGTGAGTTTGTAGTGCAAGATAGGAAAATGAAAAATTTGTTCAGTTTTATCCACCTAGGTTGGGACTATGTGCAAATTGTAATGCAACAATACAATTTACTTCCTGCTATTTAGATCTAGGTGACAATTTGCATGAAGATATCAAATTACTTCCCCCTAATTAAATCTAGATGAAGATTTGTATGCAAGTTCTAACTATAAATGCTTAAACCAACTCTTAAATTTGCAAGAACATTTTGTTAATAGCCTCCATTGATGATTAATAATACCTGCAACACAAGTTAGTACAACAAATTTATCTAGCATCTAATGTTCTAGCAATTGCAAAGAGGATCTACAACAAATGCTAACAACAAAAATAATTGTCAACAATAATGCTGATGAAGACCAAGTCAAGGGATATGGCTGAATTTGAGGTATGTGGGGCAAATGTGGGGGGCAAGATGGCTAAATTATATATGATACATAGATTGACACCAATAATATACAAACAATATATAACTGAATTATATGTAGGTGTTGATTCATTAGACGGTAAAAATGATCTGTCAAACTTTATAGAAATCGAGGCTCCTACAACAAGCACAGAGGAATCTAGACTTCAGATCAACAATGAAAACTCATTGACTGGTAAGGTAGTCATACAAACTACATATACTAGCCACGTGATCCAATTGGAGGCCCTTGCTAGCGATAAGAGATTTGCTATGCCCCAAAAACTACAAAGGTGGGAGAATTAGTATCAAAATCAATATTAAAATTACCATCAAACCACCATGAGACCAAGATGGAATGCTGGCTCCATGAAGTCGACCAGAAACTGCGAAGAGATAGACCATGTCTGAAGGGCGATCAAGGGGTCAAACTGTATCACATTAGAATGGAATCTGCATTGATCACACGACTCCTAGATCTAGGTTTTGGATGTGAATTGACACCTTTAACGCTTTGATTTGGTTTGATATCAATCTACAAGTTACACAGTTTGATGTCTGCACCTGCAATGGAGATAAAAATAGAAAATCAACAAACTATTTCGATGATAATCAAAAATTTATTATTGTGCAATGGATGGGGACAACAAATCCATACACAGTGGGTGCCAAAATGTTAGAGGAAATCATGAACAACAATTTTAAACAACTAAATATCTAATAACTTAATGGAAATAAGATAAAATGCAATAAACAAAATTATACCTTCGTAGACCGATTTCACCTCGTGACTTCTATTGTTGTCTATCTCTTCTTGATCTTATATGATAATGTAGCTCTTAGAAGTTGTACTTCCTTGCCGTTTGAAGATGACAATAGGAGAATGGTTGTAGATGGATAATGCAATGAAGACTAAACCACAATGCAACTCTATGAAGATGTATAATGGAGATATGGAGCCATGGTTGGATGATTGTGATAATAATGAGATTATGCAAGTGCAATGAGGATACTTTGCCAAATGCACGTTGGTAAAATTTCTGCAGAGTAATATTACGAATCGCTTGGATTATGAAATGAGTGTGTGAGGTTCTATTTATAGGCCAAGGCTAGGCCAATTCCAAGTGTCACGATCTCAACGGTGGAGACTTAATCTTGTGATATGTACGGTTCAGATTTGGTTGGTTGGGATGAGGGAGAGAAATATGGGAGATGTTCCTCTCACCTTGAGAAGGTGGAGAGAAAGGTGTGACATGAGGCCACATGTCATGATGCTCACAAAGACCTATGAGTTAAAAGTGGAATACTTTGAGAAGATTGTGGAAGGAGGACTCTTGGTTGTTGGAATGTTAGAGATAAACTAGGATTTTGAAAGACAAGTGTCTTTGACCTTGGAGATGATTGAGAAATCATAGGAAACATGTTGAGAAGAAATAGGGCACATGTTGAGGGGATACATGCTTAATTAAATATTAAAAATATTTAATTATTGGAGCAACTTGGTGAGGTGTCCAATATGACATGGAGGGATGAGATGGATTAGGTGACATGGATTAAAACATAATACTTAGACTTTAGAAGAAATAATTAAACAATTTATAATTTTTTCGTTAGATAATACTATAGAGGAATTAGGGTATTTTAATTAAATGAATTGATTTTATTTAATTATTAAAGGCATAAGAGAAATGTGAACCATTTAAATAAATTAGGATATTTATTTAATTGATAGAGGAATAGGAATAATATAAATATTAAAATATTTATTTAATTCGACTCAAGCCATTTTTAGGTGTATACAGTAGTATATTAGAATTATTGGAGACATAGATGGATAAAGAAATATGATGCCCATTTGTGGGATAATAACCTCAAAAGAGAAGGTTGGGCAAGGAAAAGAAGGCAAAGATGAGTATTACTATCGTTAAAAATTCAAATAATCAGTGCGAAATATTTCACAACCCATTTCCAAACTTTCTCTAGATACAAATTGTATAATTGTATCTTTTATATAAAAGATACAATTTTCTTGTTTAGATGTGATTGGATTGTTTAACTATCTCATGTCATTGTTGAATTCTAAATTACTATAAAATCATCTTTAGTTTCTCTTGGTGGGTAGATGTTCTAATAAAATATTTTTGTATTTTAATTCATAGTTTCTTGGATTTTAGATTTGATTGATAGTGGCTATAATGAATTTTTGAACTAATTATGGGTGGGTATATGATAAAGAAGAGAATGTAGCTAAATCTTATGATCTAGCAACTACTGAGATTTAGGGTCTATTGATAGCCATGAATTTCTTGATATGATTTTACATATTGTTTCATTGTATAGTGCATTGAAATTATGAAGCTTATCTCTACCTTTAGGCTTTAATTAATGCTTTACAAGGGCGTATTATTTAGTATTTAGTTTTCTAATATAGATTAAAAAGTGAGAGAAAGAGCTAGAAGAGATGAAACATCCGTCCATAGAATGAGTATGTTTTTTTACTGAAGAGGTACCCAACTTTTTCTCCATTGAAATTTTATATGTAGATTAGGAAATTGAACTAGATTATAAACATGTGAGATTGAAGAACTATTTTAATTGTATTATGATTTTGTTAGGCTATTTAATGGTGGTTATTAGATACACCTAAAGGCTAAGAAAAATCTTGATGCAAAGAAAGACTTAATCTTGATTCACTTGACACATTTCATACAAGGATTAATCACATTCAATAACTACGTGCATCCTAGTTCATCCTAGACACATTGCTTCTATAGCCTAATGGCATTCAACAAGCAAAAACAATATGACAAATGAAATCGTGGACTATTCAAGTTCCCTTACAATGCATTTTTATGTTGTACAACTCATCATTCCCTTATGAAATCAAATGACACATATATTTTTCTAAACCCTTAAGCAACTAGTGTTTTTCCTTTTAATAGGGTTTTCCTTATAACAGTCACCCATAACTTCTTGTGGCCAAAAGATATCAAGCTAAGATTTTGGAATCCATTAGAGGATACAAAAATAGAGATTTCCTAAAAATTTTAGCATTTTTCACTATAGACAATTGCAGAAATGATCAACACATAGATAAATAGATTCCCAACAACAAACAAATCTCTACTTAACTAGACAACTCACAATGCTATAGAGATTGTGCAGTCTTCTAAGGAAACATTTAATGATTTTCAAACTATGGAAGATTCATCCAATACCCAATTCTTGGCATAGTCCAATGAAGTCACACAATAGGACTTACCTCATATAATATGTCTAGAATAACCATGCATAATGACACACAATCAGCAAGCCATTAATGGTATGGACAAGAAATCCATCAAATATCTGAATAATTAATCACAAATGCAACTGAATAGCTAATTGTGTTAGGATTAAGGTATCAACCTTGTAAATCCTATGTAATTAATTACTCCTAGTATTGTTTGTAAATCACCCATAAGGGATGAAAGGTTTCACCAGCAACGATCTTGTTTCAGCTAGATGTTTATATCTGTTCCTCGACGCTAACTCACCTATGACAGGGGGTCACAGGGGGGTTTCCCCTTGTAAGGAGTCCAAGGGGATCATCCCCCAATGGGGGGTCCAAGGGCCGTGCACCTTGGTGGGGGTTTGGGGGCAACGACCCTAAAACCACATTTTATTTTATATTTTATCATTGTAAATCTAGATCGTTCATCATTAGGTCATAGATCTGATGGTTGATATTATGTTGGTTATCTTGCCCTAGAAGGCAACCCCCTTTTATAAGGATATTTGTACTACATTTTTATTAGAGTTGAGAGTAACAAGTGGTACTGGATTGAAGATTGGAGAGGAGAGGAAGTGCATGTATTGTAATCTCATATTTGAAGATAATACAGCTTGGAGCCTCTTTTCTTGGTGGAGTTTTTTACTCGAAAGGGTTTTCTCCACGTTACATACTATGTTATGTGTTTAGTTCTTGATGCATGTTATTTATGTGTAATGGGTTTTAATTTTTGTTGCAATCTTCATTGATTCTACATTGTCTAAAGAACGTAATTAAGGTTTGAATCAGATTTTTGTTGTGTGGTTTGCACCTTCATTTCTAATATTTGGTATTAGAGCCTGGCCAGTTTTGATTCTTGGGTGGTAGTGTGAAGGTTTTTCAGCTATAGTAGGAGATTTGGTTGTTGTTTGTTTGCAGATCATGTGTAGATATGATGGCTTCATCCACTGTTTCTTCTACCTCTCGGTTGGACATTGAAAAGTTCAATGGTACGGGGTACAAATTGTGGAAGCTAAAAATGGAGTATTTGCTAGAAGAAATAAACTAGTGGTTGGATGTTCAAAAAGAGAAGAAACCTGATGATGTTGCTTCTAATGAGTGGGAAAGGCTAGAGAAAAAGGCATGAGGTACAATCTAGTTGTGTCTTGCATATTATGTTCTACTAAATGTTGTGAGTGAGAAGTTCGCACATAGCTTGTGGAAGTGTTTGGGTGAGATCTACCAAGACAAGAGTATGGTAAATAAGCTTTATTTGAAGCGTAAGTTATTTTCCATGAAAATGAAAGAGGGTGAATTGGTTGTAGAGAATTTGAATTCATTTAATTTGTTATTGAGTCAACTAGAATCTATAGAAGTTGAGGTGAATGAGGAAGATAAATGTATATTGCTTCTTTGTTCTTTGTCTAAGTCATGGGAGAATGTTATTTTGGCTATCATTGCTCACCTCACAGATCTGAAATTGGATGCTGTTGTTTCAATTCTGCTATCACATGAATTAAGGAAGAAAAGTTTGGATAGTTGAGGGGATGCTCTTAGTGTCAGGGGAATGTCTATGGAAAGAGGGCCAAAAGGAGACTAGAAAGGGGCTAAAGACAAGTCTAAGGGATGATCTAAGACTCATGGGAAGAAGAACAGAGTTATGTGTTGGAACTGTGGTAAAAGGGGATATGTGAAGGAGTGTAGAAACCCAAAGAAATAGTGGGAGAATGCTTCTGATAAGTCCTTGAATGAAGGTGAAGATATTTTACTTTCTGCTTGTAATATTGTTTCTAATGATCACTAGTTGGTTGACTCAAGATGCTCGTTCCATACGACCCCACATAAGGAATGGTTCTCCACATATGAAGAATATGATGGTGGTAATGTGTACCTTGGGGACAACTCTGCATATTCGATAGTTGGGACAGGTAAGATTGGTGAGAGGGAACTTGGTGGTAGTGAAGGGGAAGAGATTGGGAAAATTGTTCAAGCTTGAAGCCACTACAGTTTGTAATGCCTCCTATGTATCTGAGGCCAGTATTAAAAATAGATGTATGTTGTGGCACCGCAAATTGGGTCACACAAGCAATAATGTACTGAAAATTATTAAGAATAAAAAATTGTTGGACGGTTCCTCTTATTTTGATGAGCACTTTGATTTCTGTGAGCATTGTGTGTTTGGTAAATACAACAGAAAACCATTTCCTTTAGGAAGTAGTAGAGCAAAAGAGAAGTTAGAAATTATTCATACAAATGTGTTTGGGCCTATGGATAATGAATCTATTGGAAAATCTCATTATTTTGTCACGTTCATTGATGATGTATCTAGATTTACTTGGATTTATTTTATGAAACACAAATTTGAAGTTTTCACTAAGTCTAAGGATTTCAAAGTCTTAGTAGAGAACCAATCAGGTTTGAAGATAAAAATATTAAGATTTGGCATGGAGGTGAATATTTCTCTAAGGAATTTGATGAGTTTTGCAAGCATGTAGGTATTATCAGACAAAAGACAACTTTGTATACACCACAGCAGAATGGTGTTGCAAAAAGGATGAAATGAACAATCATGGAAAGGGGCAAAAGTATGATGAGTGATGGATAGTTGGATAAATGTTTTTGGGCAGAGGTTGTGTGTACTACTTGCTACTTGATTAACAGATCTCTTTGTAAGGCTCTTAATTTGACACCTTATGAAGTGTGGACAGGTAAGAAACCTTTTGTTTCACATCTAAGGGTTTTTGGCTGTGAGGCTTTTGTTCATGTGCCTAATGAAAAGCGATCTAAGTTGGATCCAAAAGCTGAGAAGTGTACATTCATTGGATATGGTGATTATGTCAAAGGTTATAAGCTTTAGAATCCACTAACCCATAAGATTATGCATTCTAGAGTTGTAATTTTTAGGGAACTTAGAGCAATTTTTGAACCTAAGCAGCCAAAAGAAAAAGAAGAAAAGGTAAAGAAAGTGCACTTTGATTTAGAGTAGCAAGAGGCACCTCAGGAAGAACACAATGATGGATTGGGGGGTGAAGAAGAAAAAAAAATTCAAGTAGTTTTGATGAAGATGAATCTATTGTTACAGAAGAAGTTGGTGCAGATGATCATGCAGAAGAACAAGTAGAGTCTCTTACTCCACCCTTGAGGAGATCCACAAGACAACGGAACCTAGTTGATAGGTATAGCCCACCAGATTTTTGTTCTATATTTACTTTATTGAGTACTGACGATGAGCCTAGATCCACTAGGGAAGCTATTCTTGCAGATGATAGTGAGTCTTGGCAGTTAGCCATGTAGGAGGAGATGATGGATTTAGAATCTTGTAACACCTAGCATCTTGTTTGTTTGCCCAAAGGAAGAAAGGCCATAGGTTGTAAGTGGGTCTTCAAGAAGAAGTTTGGAGCAGATGGGTCATTGGAGAAGTACAAGGCTAGACTGGTAGCCAAGGGCTACTCCCAGAGAGAGGGAGTTGATTTTGGTGAGATATTCTCTCCTGTTGCTAAATTGACTTTTATTAGATTTCTTTTATGCATTACTACAGCTTATGATTGGGAGATTGAGCAAATGGATGTTAAGACTGTGTTCTTGCATGGAGATCTTGAAGAAGAAATTTATATGCAACAATGGTGCAGGAGCACCAAGACATCTAGGATTTGGTTGATCTTCAAGTAGTTTGTCTTGTTTAAATAAGGTCCATGAGACCATTAAATGTTGTAATAAGGCTTGAAAGCCATGTATGTAAATGGACTATGTCCAAATAGCTAAAATCTATCTTCATGTTGTAGTCCTAAGGAGGACAGTCTTATTGTAGGGGGCAGTCATTAAAGTCTTCATGTTTGTAAGCCTATAGAGGCATGTCAAAGGTTGGAAGGGTGTTAGAACCTTATCCAAGGTTCTCCAAAATGTTTGAAAGCATCATTTAACTCAAAACAGTCAGTGTAGTCCAAAAGATAGGAACATGTTACTATTTGTTTTGGAGAGAAATTACAAGAAGGAACATGTTACTATTTGTTTTGGAGAGAAATTACAGTTGAATGTGCCGGTTAAGGATGATGGGAAACAATAGGAACAGTTGCAACTGAACAAGATGGAAGACAGTCCTAAAGAGCAGCAGGTTTGGGACTTGAGTTATGTCAAGATTGGGGACAGTGAGTGCCCTATAAGGAGGCAAAAGAAGGAAGGTAGACAGTAGATAATACAGGGAGGAACAAATTAGAACCTCAAGATAGGAAGAACAGAAGCATTGCAGCAGCAGGGTCCTAGACAAGGACACCAAAACAAGTTTTATGGTCCTAACACTGTTTATAGGAGCCATATAGGTTGGAGGAGGAAGATAACTCTTGGAGAATTCATGTTTCCTAGTCAGAGGAACATCCCAACAAGATTGAAAAATGGTTGGAGCAGATCCCATAACTGTTGGGACAAGAGTTTTCATTATGCTGGGGAGTATGGTGTAGGAGCACCAAGACATCTAGGATTTGGTTGATCTTCAAGTAGTTTGTCTTGTTTAAATAAGGTCCTTGAGACCATTAAATGTTGTAATAAGGCTTGAAAGCCATGCATGTAAATGGACTATGTCCAAATAGCTAAAATCTATCTTCATGTTGTAGTCCTAAGGAGGACAGTCTTATTGTAGGGGGCAATCATTAAAGTCTTCATGTTTGTAAGCCTATAGAGGAATGTCAAAGGTTGGAAGGGTGTTAGAACCTTGTCCAAGGTTCTCCAAAATGTTTGAAAGCATCATTTAACTCAAAATAGTCGGTGTAGTCTAAAAGATAGGACAGTTACAAAACTGTAATCTTGTCCAGATAGGGCAGGTGATGGTTGGGGATAGTTTTCTTCTCCCTCCATCGATTCATTTACTTTTCTTGAGGTGCAAGGCATCGAGGGGAAGGCTTAAAAATCCTTGAATCTATCCATTGTGAAGGGAGAAAAAGAAGTTTTGAAGTGAAATGAGATAAAGAAACTATTTTTTCTGCATATTTCTGTGTTTTGTTACTGTTTCCTACCATACTGTACTCCTGTACGGAACTGTCTTAGCATTTGGGCATATTGGATGGATAGTAGAAGGAGATAGCTTTGATTTGAGCATTGTTTGAGGTCATGAAAGTACACTAGGTGAAAGAAATCATTGTTTTCCCCCAAACTACTCTTAAACCTATTGTCACAGTCAGAAAATCACTGTTCTCTAGCATGCTCCGTACCTGTATGGCTAAATGGTGACTGGGGCTCATGATAGAGAGTTAGGTTGGTGAGTTATCTGTCTTTTACAAGTGGTTTGGGCTTTTGACACTCCTCTATATCTCTATATTTCTCCTTTATTTGATAGCAGGTTGAAACCCTGAATTAGGTATTTCTGAGTAGCCCGATGGGTTTTTCTTCATTCCACTGATCTCTTCTATTTGTGATCAGTGGAATGGAATGTAGAATAGTTAGGGTAGAGGTTTGTGAAGGTTGCAGGGGCAGGAGAATGGTGTAGGGTGGAGTTTGCCATGTAAATGGTCCATCAAGATCCATGTATTGGAAGTTAGAGAAGGACAACAATCACTGCCAAGAAGGTAATAGATTTGTTTGTCATGTTATTGCTTTGCCAATGAAGGCATTAGGGTGAAAGCATGTTATAAATTTGGTATGTTGCAATGAGATTGAGTTTGTGTAGAAGGAGATCATCCCAAGGAGGTTTGTGTGACTGTCTTTCCATGGAGTAGTAGTGTTGTGACAGTCTATGAGACTGCTGTCCTGTAGACCCTGCACAATGGGAAGGATGAAACATTGAATGGAGTTAGACACCCTGAGATAAGAGTCCTGAAGTCCCTCATGTTGTGTGTCAAAAACAAGTTGGTTATTGTGTTGAAGCTCTACCTTATGTGAAGTTTGATCTCTATCAAAGAAAATAATGAATCTTAAGAGACCTTTGCATGTGAAGTTTTAAACTATGTTGTCCTGCTATCCTAGATGCTCTGCATCAAACAACCTCTAGGTTTTGAGGTAAAATTGAAAGAGAATTGGGTTCTAGGTTAAAGAGGTCTCTCTATAGTTTGAAACCGTCCCCTAGAATGTGGTATCAAAAGTTTGATTCATTTGTGTTGAAATTGGGTTTTATTTGAAGCGAGGAGGATCATTGTGTTTACATTTATTGTGTTGATGATTCTATACTGGTCATTGCATTATATGTTGATGATATGTTATTTTTTAGAAATACTAAAGGTATGATTAGTGAGCTGAAAGCTCAACTTTTAGGTGCATTTGATATGAATGATCTTGGAGCTACCGGGTATATTCTAGGTATGGAGATCAGGGGGGATAGAGGTAACAAAAAGCTTTGGTTGTCTCAAAGTAAGTATGTGAATACCATTTTGCAGAGATTCAGTATGCAAGACTGTAACCCAGTTAGAGTTTCTTTACTCATAGGTACTAAGCTTTCATTAGATATGTGTCCAAAGAATAAAGATGATTTTGAGGATATGTCTAATATGCCATATTCTAGTTTTCTAGGGAGTTCAAGATGTATGCAATGATTTGCACTAGGCCAAATATTGCTCAAGCAGTGGGAGTTTTGAGTAGATTTATGTCTAACCATAGTAGATAGCATTGGAATTATGCAAAGAGGGTGCTTAAATATCTTGCAAGTACTCCTGATTTTTGTTTGGTCTATTCTAGTATTGATAGTGCTGATAAATCTTTGGACATACACGGTTTTGTTGATGTAGATTGGATAGGTGACTTGGATAGTCAAAGGTCCACTAGTGGCTATGTATTTACTCTATTTGGAGGAGTAGTGAGTTGGATGAGTAAGAGGCAAGAGGTAGCCCACAGTTGCTTTGTCCACCATAGAAGCAGAGTATATGGCTACTACTCATGTCTCCAGGGAGGCAATTTGGTTGAAGAGATTGTGTACAGGTATTAGTTTTGATTGCAGGAACATTCAGATTGGTTGTGATAGCTAGAGTGCTATTTGTTTGGCTAAGAATCCTATGTATCATGCTTAGACTAAGCATGTTGATGTACAGTATCACTTTGTTCGAGAAATGGTTACAAGTGGAGAGATTGAGCTAAAGAAGGTAGACACTTAGGAGAATGTTGCAGATACTTTGACCAAGCCTATGAGCACAGAGAAATTTGTTTTGTGGAGAGGCCATGGGCCTTGCTTCTAATGCCTGATTATTTTATGGTTTTCCTATAGGTAATTACAATGTATAATGTCAAGTGGGAGAATGATAGGATTAAGGTGCCATCAACCTTGTAAATCCTATGTAATTAATTACTCCTAGTATTGTTTGTAAATCACTCATAAGGGATGAAAGGTTTCACCAGCAGTGGTCTTGTTTTAGCTAGATATTTATATCTATTCCTCGACACTAACTCGCCCACGTCAGGGGCTCGCAGGGGGCTCCAGGGGCTGTGACCCAGTGGGGGTTTAGGGGAAACTCCCCCGAAACCACATTTTATTTTATATTTTATCATTGTAAATCCAAACCGTTCATCATTAGGTCACAGATCCAATGGTTGATATTATGTCAGTTATCTTGCCCTAGAAGGCAACCCCCCTTTATAAGGATATTTGTACTATGTTTTTATCAAAGTTGAGAGTAATAGGTGGAGCTGGATTGAAGACTAGAGAGGAGAGGAAGTGCATGTATTGTATTCTCATATTTGAATATAATATAGCTTGGAGCCTCTTTTCTTGGTGGAGTTTTTTACTTGAAAGGGTTTTCTCCACGTTACATATTCTGTTATGTGTTCGGTTCTTGATACATGTTATTTCTGTGTAATGAGTTTTAATTTCTATTGCAATCTCCATTGATTCTACTTTATTTAAAGCACATAAATAAGGTTTGAATCAGATTTCCATTGTGTGGTTTGCACCTTCATTTCTAACAAATTGGAAAGGTGAAAAAGGACCATGATAACCATATCTAATCAACAAAATGAACTCAAATGGTAGAGGCAAATCAAATTATATCTGTATTGATTAAGAAAAATAGCAAAGTTTCAACAATCCTTTCTTTAGTGCTTCCCTTATATCTTTTATAATGAGAGAGGTCACCTTTTTATACAAAGGTAAGCATACCATGTTTTTCAATGGATGGTGGAGATTAACTCAGCACTAAGGGTGTAGATTACATGGCATTTAATTTTTGTCAATGGGTAGTTACAATCCCATATTCACTTTTGTCTTGTGGGAAAAAGATGAAATTACAACTTTCTAGAGCATGAGAACAAGAGGAAACAATAAATTTTTGAGTTGTCTAATGGAACGAATGACTTTTCTAATGTGTTGACTAGTCAAGAAGAGTATGTGGCACATTTTTTATGAAGGCATGTCCAACCGGATGCTTTCTAGATCAACATTGCATGACTGGATGATTGGGATAGCTATAAACGTGTCTTGGACATTGAACTGGATCTACAAGAACAACAATGGAGTAGGCCTAGTCTCTTATGTCTTCTAACTCTTGGGACTCATTTCCATCATCTTGGACATCATACTAACTTTTTGAAAGGAAGCAAGGTATGTGGACCACACTTCCTACACTGATCTAATGAGAGAAGTAGTATGCAAATTCATTTAAATCTTTACAGTTGAAGCAATATGAAACATATAACAGAGATATTACAACAACAAACACAAACACAAAAGAGAATGACACAAGATGTATCATGGGGAAAACCTTTTCTACGTAAAAAACCCCACACTCTAAAACCTGCACAATGTATTATCAAAACTAAAATGGTTTACAATACACTTGCAATGCAAGTTCTTTTAAGAGTCTTTAAATGTTGTTTCTAGAGTAATTTTGGTAGCATAACAGTACCTATATAAATACTATGCAACTACAACTCCAAAACTCCACATTATATAGAGATACAAGGCATATTCTAGAAACTTCTTGAGATAGGCATCCACCTTGGCCACATGGCCATTATCCCACATCAAAGGACACTTGTGCAAGCTGAAAATACACCTCTTACATCTGTCATAACATGGCAGATTTGATTTCTCAAGATGGAGTGCTCCAAGGCTAAAAATAGACTATGACAGATGCTCTTATGCATCTTACAACTATCATAAATTTCTACGACATAACAATGTTACATGTTGTAAGAGAATCCATCATACAATGCTAAATATAGAATATTCCTCTTACAACATGTCATAACCCAACTTGGATGCCCAAAGATGCCTTTCCCTCAGGCAAAGATACTCAACGACACTTTTCAACACTTGTTATAGGAATCTCCAAACTTGGCTCTTACGCATCATAGATTATTTCATATGGAATATTGTCTTCCACATACCACAAGATGCTGACACATGGCATATTAGTGCCACCTCAAATGGGACACCCAAATCCATGTAGGTTTGACTTGACCATTCAAGTCACATTCCAAGTAAGATGACATGTGACCATGCCACCTCAACTAAGTGACCAAACTGAATGTGCAAGTAATTACAACATTAGGCAATAAATAAATATACAAATAAATAAATAGTTCTAACAATTTGCAAAGGTTGAGACACCTTAATTCTCAACATTCTCCCACTTGTCAAACACCTTGCAAGAACCAAAAGAAATGACAATCTATTTAACTGCTATGGGCCAAGAGGCCCATAGACTCCAAACAACATCTAAACTTCTCTATGCCCACTGGTTTAGTCAATGCATTTGCAACATTCTTCAAAGTGTCTACTTTTTCCAACATCACCTTCCCATCCTCTACCATATCTCGAACAAAATGAAGCTAAACATCAATATGCTTTGTTCTGGCATGGAAGGTAGGATTCTTTGCTAAGCAATTCACACTACGAGTGTCACAACAGATAGTAATATCTCCTGCATCAAAACCAACATCTGATCACAACCTCTTAAGCCAAATGGCTTTCTTACAAGCATGAGTTGCTACCATGTACTCTGCTTTTGTTGTGGACAAAGCAACCACAGGTTGTCGCTTACTCATCCAACTAATAGCCCCACCAAACATTGTAAACACATAGGCATTGGTGGATCTCCTGTTGTCAATGTCACCTGCCCAATTAGAATCGACAAATCCTCAAGTGCTCACAAAATGTTGAGGTTCAATAGGATAACCATGATAACATAAGGAATACTTGGAAGTACCCCTCAAATATCTAAACACTCTTCGCTACATCCCAATGCACCCATCCAGGATTAGCCATAAACTGATTAAGAACTCCCACTGCTTGGGCAATGTCTAGTCTTGTACAGACCATAGCATACATCAACCTGCCAACAACACTAGCATAAGGTACTCTGCTCATATCCTCTACCTCAGAAGGAGACTTTGGACAATCATCAGTAGATAACTCTGTCCCCATCATAATAGGAATAGTCAACGATCTACAATCCACCATACTGAATCTCTCCAATGTAGTGTTAACATACTTACTCTTGCCTAACCAAAGTTTTATGTTTTCTCTGTCTCTTTGGGTCTCCATCCCAAGAATGTACCTTTCTACCCCTAAGTTTTTCATTTCAAATTGTGCTGACAACTGAGACCTCAAATCAGATATCATATTCTTACCATTCCCAATCAACAACATATCATCAACATACAATGTAATAATGAGAATACGATCATTGTCTAACTTGTAGTACACACAATGATTTGATTTTGATCTTCAAAATTGAATAGACAACACAAAGGCATCAAATTTCAAGTACCATATCCTAGGAGATTGCTTCAATCCATACAAAGACTTCTTTAACTTGCAAACCAAATTTTCTTTACCTTTCACTATGTAGTGCTCTGGCTGTGACATGTAGATTTCTTCCTCCAAGTCACCATGAAGGAAAGTTATCTTCACATCCATTTGTTCCACTTCCAAGTCATAAGCTACTGCAAGAGATAACAGGAACTGAATAAATGTCAGCTTTGCAATGAGAGAGAAAATTTCACCATAATCAATTCCCTCCACTTGTGAATACCCCCTCGCAACCAATCTGGCCTTATACTTCTCAACACTGCCATCTACACCAAATTTCTTCTTGAATAGCCATTTGCATCTAACGGGTTTTCGTCCATCAGGCAAAGGTACCATGTCCCATGTTTTATTTTTTTTCCAAAGAAGCCATCTCATCTTCCATGGCCTCCTTCTAGGAACTTGCATCTTTCATGTCCATAGGCTCATCAGTGTTAGAAAGCAAAGCAAAGGCACAACTAGAATCAAGTAATGAATAACCAAACCTATCAGGTTGCTTCTTGATTCGTGTGGACCTCCTCAAAGGCTGAGGTGGAGGTTCTACTTCATCTTCTGAATTTTCAGAGCTGCTAGAGCTCTCCTCATCATCAAGTCCAACAGGGTCTTTCGATTTAGTTTTCTCAGGGGCAGTAGGAAACTGAACCGCATCCTCTTTCTTTTACCTTTTCATTTGGTTGTACAACAACATGAGGAGTTAGCTCTCTAAAGATAACACTTCTGCTATACAAGACTTTTTCAGCCACAAGATCCCAAAGCTTGTACCCTTTCACACCGACACCATAGCCAATGAAGATACACTTAACTGCCTTGTTCTCCAATTTTGACCTCTTGACATTAGGTACATGTGCATATGCCTCACAACCAAAAACATGAAGATGTCTCAATGAAGGCTTCTTACCAGACCACACCTCTATGGGTGTCTTATTAACGAGCATTGAAGTAGGAGATCTATTAACCATATAGCAAGCAGTGGCTATAGATTTAGCCCAAAACTTTCATTTGAGGCTAGCACCACTAAGCATACTCCTAGCCCTCTCCATCAACGTTCTGTTCATCCTCTCTGCAACTCCATTTTGCTGCGGGGTATAAGGAGTTATCTTATGTATTGCAATCCCATGTTTTTTACAAACTTGTTGAATTCTTTAGAACAAAACTCACCACCGTTATTAGTTCTCAAACACTTAATCTTTTTACCAGTTTGATTCTCAAGAAAAGATTTAAACTCTCTGAACTGACTAAAGACTTCAGATTTTCTTCTAAGAAAATAAATCCATGTCCTTCTACTGTAGTCATTAATGAATGATACAAAATATAAAGATTTAGAGATCGAAGGAACATTCACATGACCAAACACATTAGAATGAATAAGATCCAACACACTAGAAGACTTATGAGAACTCAAGTAAAATTGAACATGGTTTTATTTTCCATATACACAATGTTCACAAAAGCCAAACTCAAGATTATAATCTTTTAACCCCTCGACGAGGTTTTTATTTTTTAGGTCTCTAAGACCCTTCTCACCAATGTGACCAAGTCTCTTATGCCACAATATTATCTTTTCAGCGAGAAGTTTCATTTCCAAAGCATGAGCACCCTTAGGTACCCAGAAAGCACTACTATTGGAAGTAGAAGCAACAGTCTTTTTCATTGTAGGTTCCAAAGGTAAGGATGAAGAATCTAAAGGTCTTTTCTTCAAAATAGAAGAACTATTACACTAGGTAGTGCATGCATCCAACTAAAACAGAGTACCTCTTTGAGTACAATTAGCAAGCACCATATTTCCTCTTGTCATCTTGCATCATCCACTTGAGAAGACAACCTACACACATGCATAATTCAACTTACTTATAGAGAGCAGGTTTCGTGCTAAACCAGGGATGTGCATAACCCCATTGATCCCCTTCACTCATCCATTAGGGAATCAGATCAAGACTCTTCCACACCCAACTATTTTCAGGTGAGAGTCATCAACCAAGTACACCTTCCCACCATCGTATTCATCATACTTTGTAAATCAACCTCAATGAGAGGTCATGTGGAAGGATGCACCAAAGTCAATCATCCACACATCTTTAGATCCATGGGTGGCCAAGGCTACAACAAAAGCATCACCATCATCTTGTGACTTGTCAGAATCAAAATCAGAGTTCTTTTTCTTCTTCTCTTCTTTGCACTCCTTTCAGAAGTGTCTAGTTTTTCCACAGTTCCAACACACTGCCTTGGACTTTCTAGGAGATTTGGATCTCCCACGGGATTTGGATTTGCCCTTTTCAGCTTTCTTGTCTTTCTATTTCCCTTTTTCTTTGGGTCTTCCATGAACCGCAAGAGAATCTTTGACCGATTCAGTTGACTTTAGATCCGCATCTCTTCATATAACAATGAAAACACCACTTCATACATTTTGAAATTGGATGTGGTACTCCTGATAGCCATAACAAGATGATCCCATGAGTCCAGAAAAGAACAAAGCAAGGTCATGCAACGATCCTTCTCCTCCATTTTCACACCAATAGATGTCAACTATGCAACTAGCATATTAAAGGCATTCAGATGGTCTATAATGGATCCTCCATCCTCCATCCTTAGAGAATACAACTACTTCCTCACGAATAACTTGTTCACCAAGGATTTGGCCTAATAAACATCTCCCTGTTTCTTCCATAGTTCTTTCGCGATCTTCTCCTCATGGACATTTAACAAGACAAAGTTAGCCAAACAGAGTCTCACAAGACCCTTAGCTTTCTGATCCTTGTTATCCCATTCATCTTGCGACATTGTTGTTGGTTTTACACTGGAAATAACTTCCCATAGGTGTCAATAAACAAGCATGTCTTCCATTTTAAGCTTTCATAACTCAAAATTGCTACCATTAAACTTTTCAACATCTACTCTTCTAGATGTGCTTGCCATCTCCTTCCTGCAACAAGATTATAGAATACTTTGCATAGACTCCCACTCAAAACTAATATTAGCTCAAAAAACCCCTACCCAACAACTAGAATCAAATATGATTAGGCTCTGATACCAACTGAAAGGAAGCAAGGTATGTGGAACAGACTTCCTACACTGATCTAATGAGAGAAGTAGTATGTAAATTCATTTAAATATTTACAGTTGTAGCAATATTAAAAATATAACAGAGATATTAGAGTAGAAAACACAAACACAAAAGAGAATGACACAAGATGTATCATGGGGAAAACCTTTTCAGGTAAAAAACCCCACACTCTAAAACCTACACAATGTATTATCAAAACTGAATTGGTTTACAATACACTCGCAATGCAAGTTCTTCCAAGAGTCTTCAAATGTCATTTCTGGAGTAATTCTGGTAGCATAACAGTACCTGTATAAACACTATGCAACTACAACTCCAAAACTCCACATTATATTCCACATTATATAGAGATACAAGGCATATTCTGGAAGCTTCTTGAGATAGGCATCCACCTTGGCCACATGGCCATTAGCCCACATTAAAGGACAGTTGTTCAAGGTACAAATACACCTCTTACATCTATCATAACATGGCAGATTTGATTTCCCAACATGGACCACTCCAAGGCTAAAAATAGATTATGACTGATGCTCTTACACATCTTACAACTGTAATAAATTTCTGCGACATAACAATCTTGCATGTTGTAAGAGAATCTATCATACAATGCTAAATATAGCATATTCCTCTTACAACATGTCATAGCGTAACTTGGGTACCTAAAGATGCCTTTCCCTCATGCAAAGATACTCAACGACATTTGTCACCATTTGTCATAGGAATCTCCAAACTTGACTCTTACACATCATAGATTTTGTCATATGGAATATTGTCTTCCACATACCACAAGATGCCGACACATGGCATATTAGTGCCACCTCAAATGGGATGCCCAAATCCATGTAGGTTTGACTTGACCATTCAAGTCACATTCCAAGTAAGATGACATGTCACTGTGCCACCTCAACTAAGTGACCAAACTGAATGTGCAAGTAATTAAAATATTAGGGAATAAATAAATATACAAATAAATAAATAATGCTAAGAATTTGCAAAGGTTGAGACACCTTAATTCCCAACACTTTATCTTGCAGGTGCAACAACAATTTGGTTAACAAAATGATGATTTGGCATGTTCAGGTCAGCAGGGTACCTCTAGGTGTTCATCCTTCCAAGACAACTCCAACAAGCTCCTTTGTCTTCTTAGACCTGAAATTCATAATGCCAAGATTCAATTTCATCATAGCAACTCATTTTCAATCAAGACAAGTCAAAATATATCCATTTGTGCAGCCATGGATCACTCAGGGATAGCTCAATGACAAATGTCAATGTTGATTCCTTATGACCATCTTCACAAATCTGGTGGTTTTCTCATGATTTTCTGTGTTTTCCATCATTTTTGACTACCCATTTGGTATATATGATGATTTGGGATGTTTTTGTAACTAGTTGAATCCATTTGGAGACGTTTATTTCATGTTTTTATAGCCTTTTTTGCAAAAAGTTGGATTTTTGGGGGTAACTAGATATTCATGTGTAGTGACATTAATTGATGCAAGAAACACTCAAAATCCACATTAACTTGATTAAAATGTTGATCATGATGTAATAAATGGATATGTAGATCAAATTTGTCAACGAAACCCAAGTTTGCTCCCTTAAAGTGAGTTTTCTAGGCCAAATTATCAAAAAGCATGGTTTTTGGCTCTCATTGGATATATCTAATGGAGGTCATTTTTAGCATTGGCTTTCCTTAATGTTTTAGCAGGGATTTCATGTGTCACTGGATTTGGTCAGATTTCGGGTTCAATGTGATATATCCTGTTGGGTCGCATTTTAGCGTAGATCCTGTGAGGACAACTTTTAGTGCTAACACTTAATGAACGGTTTGACATTCGTTCGCAGGGAATTTGGTACCAATAGGATATGTCCTGTGAATGGCAATTTTAGCGCTTATCTTGTTGTCATTACTTTTAGCGCTAAGTCCTTTATATGCATCATACCCTTTCATTGGCAGGGTTTTTTAACATCACGGGACTGACAAAGTTTTTGGGCTTTGCCAAATATATCCGGTGCATGAAGTTTTAACACATATCCAGTGGAAGGCGAAATCCATGCATTTTTTGGTAGAGATGATTTTTCTAACAAACTATAGTAAGGTTGAATTTTCTGCTAGATTTGGTAATGCCCTAGATGATAGTATATTTAATTTCCTATAATTTAAATATTTTGAAATATACTGTCAGGATGTTTGAGATAGGTCCTGGATCCATGGGATTTAACATACAGATTCTAGATTTTTTAGGATCCACTAGATTTTAGACTTAGTCAATTTTTTAGGTTTTTAGGACATTAGACTTAGCCAATTTCAGGGTTTCATGGACATGTATTAGGGTGAAGGTATATGGACCCCTTGGTGAAATGTTGTGGAATTTGACATGATTTTGCAACCTTAAGGCATGGAATATAGGAATTTCAACATGATACCTCCTACAAAAGTAGGTTCAAGGACTATATCCAGTGACAGGTTTTTAGAGAAAAATGTAGTAACACCTACTTTTAGTGAAAAAGGCAACAAATAGTTATTTCTTATGCACAAACCTCATCAAAACTCCTCCAAATCAATAATGAAAGACACCTAATGATTTCAAACATGCCAAATACTTAAATCTGGAACAAATCCTACATTCTAAGCACTATTTCACCTTCTCATCATCATAAGGAAGAAAGGTTGAGACTCTAAGCCAAAACAAAAAAGGGGGTCTCCATTTGGCAAAATGGGGCATGTGTGCAAGGCACAACAAATGGTAACTCTACTCGAGAAATGTTGAAGAGTATTTCAAGGATAAATGATAGTTTTAAACTTAGAATCTCTATGTTTCCCACTCATTAAACTAGACAACATGATATAGGATCAAAGGAGTAGAGATGACTAACTTATCACAACTATCGATATCTTGAAAGTCTAAGTGTGTGCAGTTGCATTTATTCCCATCCTTCTACAACCAAGATCATCAAGGCTCACTTGCATTAAGCTACGTAATGATGCTCACCTTTTGAACTACCTTGGACATTGCCCTGCTGCTAACAGCCGTCTATACCCCTGATGAGGTTGTCTCTATGATTCCCTCAAGCATTACTCTACTAACCATTAGGCATCCATATCCCCTGATAGAGTTACTTGCATCTTCCAGCTGATCAAACATTTTGATAAGAAAATTAGAAAGTATTGATTTAGTAGAGTATTTATTTGATAGTGCATTAAGATTAGCTCTTGATATGAGTACTAGAAAGCACCGCATACCCTTCCAGCACATGATAAATATCACATGGGCTATGAATTGGTTTAACTTCTCTAGGCTGGGAATCATAGTGGCAGAAAAGGTGAGCCTATAGATTTTTCACTAAACCCAAGATTATTTAAAGATGTGAGAGATATTGGACTAGAAAACACTTCAAGTTAACCAAACTAATGACTCATTTCCCATGAACAAGTATCATACCATCTACGAGTAACAAAATAACCCATAGGAAGACTTGTGTGGAAAACCAAAGTTTTTCAAGGAAATCCTTAGGATTACTTGCCCAAAGAGAACTGTTTGCAGGATTACACAACTGTCACCTTATTAAAGAAATGGAGAACCCCAACAAAGAAAGAAAATACAACTAACCTAAAAAAAGAAAACTACTCCAATCAAAGCAACATGAAAGCAATAACTAACAACTAAAGAAGAGAAAAAATAGAAAGCAAAAAATAAACTAAAACAACTAACAACTAACAAAAACCTAATTAAAAACCATCAAAACTATGTACAAAGGCTTTGGGCAGAAAATATTTACACTTCCCCATGATTTATTTCTTAGGACATGCATAAGTACCAAGGTGTAGGTTAGTGTCCTAAGTATGGAAAATTCATCTTTATTCTCTAAAAAGCAAGGTATAGGCATATTAGGTTCATGTTCAGGACACCAGTCACATAAGATTAGCAATTGGGGTAGTTCATTAGAGCCATGATCAATCCAGATGCAAGTTGTCTTACCCAAGATACCATAATCAAATTGATAATTAGAACTGCTGAAACTGAGTGAAGAGAGGAAAGATACAACCTAATTTGTAGTACCATTGATTAGAAATATAAGTTCATCACCTTGTTGCATCATACCATTGACTTTTGTAGGTTTAAGAGATTTCATCTTGTGTTGGGTCATATCCTTTGCATCAATACCTCTGGGTCACTAAATGTTGTAGTAACCTCCCAAGTAAACAGAAAGTCTAGACAACTTTGTTCAGGATGTGGATCATCTAGATGAACTCTGCATGAATTGGCCAAAGCAAAGTTTGACATGTGCGATGAATTCCCATGCAGTAGCACATCTTTTCTCATTATTGATACCAACTCAAGTATGTGATCAAGTGATTGACATGAAAAAGATTCAAAGCAATCACTCTACATGACTATTTGATTTTTATTTTCAGATTGTAGATTTTTGTTTCCATTTTTTATCATTGGATCAACACTAATTAAATGAAATTCTTATGTATTGCAAGCATAGGAAGGATCAGTTTGATGAATGTATGATAGACTCGAATCTACTCCATCAAAATTAGTCCTATGCTTTGAAAAACTTCCTCTATATCAGTCAGTGCTACCTTCTTGCTTGAACTATACATCCATTGTTTGCAACATCAACAATGTTTCTCTCTTCTTGTAGAATTAGATTCATAATGTCAATGTTACCTTGGAGTGATGTATCATTTTGATTTCCTCTGTTTGATTCAGCTTGAGACTCTATTGGAGCAACTGCATTAGCCTGATATGATTGATCATGATGATAGTCTAGGCTGATGCAGTCAAGATCCTAATCACTTTTCTCTAGACAATCTGATTGAGGCTCGAATATGTCGATTGAAACAAATTATTGCATTACTGTCCATGATTTTCCTTCATCTGAGTGACTAATTTCTTCTCGTTCTTGTGTATATGTGATATGATCAATATGTTGTTCACACTTGATTTCCAAATCAGAATCATCAACAATCTGAAGTGAAGGGTTGTTTTCCACTTCTGCATCAACAAACATAGGTTTAGAACTTGATATCTATGAAGCATCTGATTGCTAATCTAGATCTTCAACATGATTGTTCATCGAGTCTTATTCATTATCTATATTATCAACATCCTCAATAGTAGAAATGTGACCTTGTATATTGCTCTATTTATTCTCCTGTGACTAAAATTAGTTTTAAACCATGCTGGAACAACATATCTTGTAATTGGCTTATCCAGATCCAATGGCTGAAAACCAAGCTTTAACCAGGTAGGGATCTCATATTCATTAGTTGGGTGACCTGCAGACCACGTGCATTGTTTGGCATCAACATATGGATATGTATTTTGATGAATAACTTGAGGAACTTCAGTTTTCTCCATATGTAGACTATCCTTTTGACCATGATCAATTATGAATGGTAGATTTACAACTGCTACAACGTCAACTCTTCAGGAGTTCTTAACTGAGACATGATCACTTGCATATGTTGCCATTCATGTTGTAGTTCCTTGTTCTACTATACCTCGGTGCGAGAAATGGATACTACGGTCATACTTACACCTTACTTTAGGCTTGTGTACCTCAAAAATAGGAAGTAATCCCTTTATATGCAGATCCAATCTTTGGAGAAAAGTTAAACAATCAACCTTGTCATGTGACTCTTCAGGATGCACACTACAGACTTGAGGTGAACTAAAATCAAGCAATATTAATGGAGGATACTTCACTCTGATCTACCTATCTAACACTTCTTTGAAAAGTGGGATGTCTACTTTGAAGTTCTCTTCATGATATGACTGCTGAGATAGTCCTTTAAAGAATGGAGGGATCTCATGACTGGAATGCTTATGTGTATCCATTGGAGCTAAATCTCCTACATATTCAATTCATTTCAGCATGTACAATAAACCAACAACTGAAAGCCTACATCAAAATCTAGGTTCAAGCCCTCCTTCTAGCAACAATTCTGTTGATGGTGGTTTTAGCACATAACAACATAGGTGAAATATAGGTTATCTCACCTTTCTTGAAAGGAATCTTATCCTAGAAAAGACTTGCCCATGGTTTATACAGCTAGGTCTTAGCTTGTAGGAATGACTTTAGTGGAATGTTTCACTTGTACCAACAAAGGGGGACTTACATGCAATGCAAACAAACTTTAGTGCATTAGGGTTTGATTGCACATGACTTTGATTAGTTTTCTGATTTGACAATGCATAAATAAACTGATATATACTTAGATTGCTACAAATTTGTGATTTCAGCATGCAACAAGCAATCTGCCAACTTGCATTCACTAGATATGAATTTTGTGACAACACTATGCAAGTTTATGAAACCTAATCTAACATGATCTAATAAAGAAAATGCAAATGGAAAAGAAGAGAAAAGGGATAGGGTAAAAGGATCCTATAGACAATTGTATAAATGAGAAACACACAGATAGATAGATTCCCAACAATAAACAAATCTTTGCTTAACTAGCGATCCCACAATGCTAAAAAAATTGTGCAATCTTCTTAGGAAACATCATGATTTTCAAACCATGGAAGATTCGTCCAACACCTAATTCTTGGTGTAGTCCAATGAATTCACACAATCAAACTTATCTCATAGAATATGTCCAGACTAACCATGCACAATGACACACAATCAACAAGCGATTAATGGTATGGACAGTAAATCCATTGAATATCTAAATAATTAATCACAAATGCAACTAAATAGCTAATTGAAAAGGTGAAGAAGAACCATGATAACCATATCCAATCAACAAAATGAACTCAAATGACAGAGGCAAATGAAATTCTATCTGTATTGATTTAGAAAAATAATAGAGTTTCAACAATCCTTTTTTCAGTGCTTCCCTTATATCTTTTACAATGAGAGAGGTCACCTTTATATAGAGAGGAAAGTATACCAAGTTTTTCAATGGATAGTGGAGATTAACTCAACACCAAGGGCTCAGATTACATGGCATTTAATTTCGGTTGGTGGGTAGTTACAATTTAGGATTTGCTTTTGTCTTGTGGGAAAAAAGATGAAATTACAACTTTCTAGCTCATGAAAACAAGACGAAACAACAAATTTTTGAGTTGTCTAATGGAACAAATAACTTTTCCAATGTGTTGACTAGTCAAGAAGAGTATGTGGCATGTTTTTGATGAAAGCATGTCCAACTAGATGCTTGCTAGATCAACATTATGTGACTGGATTACTGGGATAGCTATGAATGTGTCTTGAACATTAAACTGGATCTCTAAGAGAAACAACAAAGTAGGTCTGATCTCTTGTGTCTTCTTTTGCTTGGGACTCATCCCCATCATGTTGGACATCATACTAACATTCTCTTGCAGGTGCAACAACAATTTGGTTGACAAAATGATGATTCTGCATGTTTAGGTCAGTAGGGTACCTCTGGGTGTTCATCCTTCCAAGACAACTCAAACAAGCTCCTTTGTCCTCTCAGACCTACAATTCATAATCCCAAGCATCAATTTTATCATAACAACTCATTTTCAATCAAGACAAGTAAAAATATATCTATTTGCAGTCATGGATCACTCAGGGACAATTCAACATCAATGTTGCTTCCTTATGACCATCTTCACAAATCTAGTGGTTTTCTCATTATTTTCTGTGTTTTCCATCATTTTTGACTACCCATTTGGTATATATGATGATCTAGGATGTTTTTGTGACTAGTTGGATCCTTTTGGAGACATTTATTTCATATTTTTATAGCCTTTTTTGTAAAAAGTGAGATTTTTGGGGGTCACTGGATATTCATGTGCAGTGACATTAATTGATGCAAAACATGCTCAAATCTAGATTAACTAGATAAAAATGTTGATCATGATGTAATAAATGGATATGCAGATCAAATTTGTCAATAAAATCCATGTTTGCACCCTTAGAAATGGTTTTTCTAGGCCAAATTATCAAAAAGCGGGGTTTTTGGCTCTCACTGGATATATCTAGTGGAGGCCATTTTTAGCGCTATCTTTCCTTAATGTTTCAATGGGGATTTCATGTGTCACTAGGTTTGTATGGATTTCTGGTTCAACGTGATATATCATGTTTTTGTTGCATTTTAGCGTAGATCCTGTGAGGGCAAGTTTTAGCACTAACACTTAATGAATGGTTTGACCTTAGTCGGCAGGGAATTTGGTGCCAACAGGATATGTCCTATGAATGGCAATTTTAGCACTTATCCTATTTTCATTACTTTTAGCGCTATCCTTTATATGCCTCATACCCTTGTGTTGGCAGGTTTTTTGACATTTGGCAGAGTTTTTGGGCATTGTCGAATATATCCAGTGGATAAAGTTTTTAGCGCATATCCATTGGAAGGTAAAATCAGCACAATGTTTGGTAGAGGTGATTTTTCCTCCAAACTACAGTAAGGGTGATTTTTTCTGTTAGATTTGGTAATGCCCTAGCTGATAGTATATTTAAAAATATATTTAAGTATATGTTTAGATAGTGAATTTCCTTTACTTAAATATATTTTTAAATATAATATCAGAATGTTTGAGATAGGTCTTAGATCCATGGGATTTAACATGCAGATTCTAGATTTTTGAGGATCCACCAAATTTTAGACTTAGTTAGTTTTTCAGGGTTTCAGGACATCAGACTTAGCCAATTTTAGGGTTTCAGGACATTAGACTTAGCCAATTTTAGGGTTTCAAAAACATGTGTCAGGGTAAAGGCATATGGACCCCTTGGTGAAATATTATAGAATTTGACATGATTTTGCAACCTTAAGGCATGGAAACTAGAAATTTCAACATGATACCTCCTGCAGAAGCAGTTTCAAGGACTATATCTAGTGACAAATTTTTAGAGAAAAATGTAGTAACACCTACTTTCAACACAAAAGGCAACAAATGGCTATTTCTTAATCACAAACCCAATCAAAACTCATCCAAATAAATCATGAGATACACGTAATGACTTCAAACATGCCAAATACTCAAATTTGGAACAAATCCTGCATTCTAAGCACTATTTCACCTTCTCATCATGATAAGGAAGAAAGGATGAGACTCCAAGCCAAAGCAAAAAAGGGGGTCTCCATTTGGTAAAATGGGGCATGTGTGCAAGGCACAACAGAACCAAGAATTTAAAAATTCACCTTATCCATGGAATTTGAAATGGATAGTTGGAATGTGACAAAAAGAAACTAACTAAAAGAATTTTAAATTTTCAAAATTTCAAAAATTTATGAAATTCAGAGCCCCAACTTGGTAGGGTCATAACTCCTAGAAAGCTAGTCAGAATTCAAACTTCTCAGAATCATTGGAAAAATCTCTAAGAGAGCTAGATTGAGTTCTAAGCCCTACCTATGGCAATTGCTAAAAGCAATATATGAAAGTTTTGACCCCAAATTCCACTCCGAAGGCCTCCGAAAATGCGATTTAGTGAGATGTAGAAAATTCTGAAAAACAATACAGAAAATACTAAAAACTTAGTTGCCTATACAGATGCCACCCAAGTGCTCCTAGATCTTTGTGGGATCATTGCATCCCCCTTGAGAGGAAATGTTCCACATTGCACCTATGTGTTGTAGCAGATGAGGAAATTGATTCCCAATCTAGTCCCTAGTGAACCATTTGCCTTGATGAGGGAATTGTCCTTCCTATACCACCCATTAAAGATGGCTCTGTTGCTTCTTTAGTGTTTTGACCAGAACATCAGTAATTTGATCACATGTGAGAGGGGAAATAGTGTTGGGATTCAACTCTGTGCTGCTGATGTGTTCTGCAACTTTTAAGATCTCCAACAATGGTGGAAAATATGGACGCAACAACTCAACATTAAAAACAAGATGCAGTCTAAGAAAAGATGGCAGATTGAGTTCAAAAGCATTCCCACCAACTTGTTTGAGGATGGTGTATAACCCATAACGAATGGGACACAGTTTCCTATGTGGCCCTTGAAATCTTTCTTTTTGGAGGTGAAGCCAAACCTTGTCCCAAACCTAAAACTAGTGAGGTGTACGATGCTGATCATGTCTATCCTTCTATTTTTTATTACTATGTTGGAGTATCTCATGACTTGCTACTGAATATGGAATATCTTCTCATTAAACTTAGCTGCTCTATCTACTTCCTTCTCTAAATGTGTTGATAGGTCACTCAACATGGCCGATAATGCCACATCAATTGGAGCAAATGGTTGGTACCCAAGATATACATCAAATGTACTATGCCTTGTGGAACCATGCAATGCACGATAGTAGCTATGTTGTACATATGGAAAACTTTCATCCCAAGTGTGAGGATATTTTAAATGATACATCCACAAAATCTGAATGATCATTCGATTCACTACCTCAGTTTTCCCATCTATTTGTGGGTGGAGGGTAGTAGATTTTATTGACTTTGTGTCCATCAAGGCCCAGAGTGCTAACCAAAAATTTGTAAGGAATCTTCCATCCCTATTAGATATGATACTTTGTGGCAACACAAAGTGTATCCAAACATTTTCAAAGAAAAGCTTGGCAGTTTCTTCCATAGAGACTCCCTTCTTGCAAGCCACCATGACAACCATTTTTGAAATATGTCTACCACCACATACACACAATCATGCCCATCTTTTGTAGAAGAGAGGCTAGACATGAAATCTATCATAACTGAATGCCAAGGTTTATCAGGGATTAGATGAGGTATATGCAATCCTTGCTTAGAGTTGGCAGGCTATGCAATGGCACAAGCAGTACAAGCTTAGATGTATAGAGTGACATCATGTTTCAATCTAGGCGAATAAAAATACCTTTGAAGTACAACAATGGTCTTCTCCATCCCAAAGTGTCCTACAACATGACTGTAGTGTGCCTCCCATACCATCTTCTATCACTCCCTAGTTGGAACACATATACATCCCATGTGATAGAGAATCCCATCCTTCAAGTAGAAATCAGGGACTTGTTTACCCTGTGCTAGTCTGTTGTAGATGGTAGAAAAATTTGGATCTATTCCATATAAGTAAGGCCAATCTACTATGTGGTGCCCACAAGAATCCAATATCAATGTTAGGGATGTGATCGGAGGTCTACTCAAGCAGTCCATTTTTTTTTTTACTTCCCTTCTTGTAGCAAATATTGAGGTGAGATTTTTGCAAGTAGAGAGACCATCTTTGATGCCTATCATTCTATAGCTTCCCTTGTGTCTATAAGAATTGTAGAGGTTTGTGGTCTGTGTGGATGATAGTCTCTTTTCCCAAAATATAGTGTCTCTATTGTTTGCAAGCCTACACAATGGCATATAATTCCTTATCATATGAGGGATACTTGTGCACTATGTCAGAGAAAGTCTTGCTATGGTAGGCAACCGGATGCCCATGTTGCATGAGCACTACCCCTAGTGCATATTCTGAAGCATCTATTTCAATTTGAAAAGATTGTTGCAAATCTGGGAGTGCTAATTTGCTAGGGCAGAGCATAACCTCCTCTTTAGCTCCATCAATACTTTTTGTTGTGCCTTTGTCCAACAAAATTTTTCTCTTGCTCCTCCCCTAAGTGATAGGCCATGCCAAGTGTGAAAAACCAAGCATAAACCTCCAGTAGAAATTGGCTAGATCCAGAAAACTATGAAGTTCTGTGAGCTTTTTGGGAGATGGCCAATCTTTGAGAACTTGTATTTTTTTAGGGTCCACACAAACACCCATTTTATCTATAATGTATCTCAAATACTGAATACTCTCCATACCAAAGGAACACTTATCTCTATTACAATAGAGTTTGTGTTATCGCAAGGTTGAAAGTACTTGTTAAACATCTTGCAAATGGTCATTCCATGTTTTTCTAAAAATGAGTATGTCATCCAAATAGATGACAATGAAAGAACTAGTGAATGGTCTAAGGACATCATCCATCAGTCTTAGGAAAGTGATAGGAGCATTGGTCAGGCCAAAAGGCATGACTATCCACTCAAACAACCCTTCCTTGGATTTGAAATATATATTCCACACATCTGATGGCTCAATTGGAACTTGGTGGTATCCAAATTTCAAGTCAATTTTGGTGAAAAATTTAGCCCCTCGAGTTGGTCCAACAAATCATCAATGTGAGAAATTAGATATTGGTTCTTTAGAATGATTTTTTTGAGAACTCAATAATTAATACAAAGTCACCACGTCCCCTCCTTTTTGGCCAAAACAATTGGACTTCCACATGATGAGGCACTTGGACAAATGTGTCCCTGTTTAATCAATTCTTGAATTTGCCACTTGATTTCCTCATTCTCCACAATTGACCATCTATATAGTGGCCCATTTGGTAATGGTGACCCTAGAATTAGATCCATTCAATGCTTGACTTGATAGTGCAGTGGTACCCCTATTAGTGAATTGAATACATCTTGATATGTTGACAATATCTAATCCATATATTTATGTTTAGTTGTAGTAGTGGTAACTTTGGTATGACTGTTGGCTACAACTAATCATACCTCCTTAGGTCAGACCATTAGTAGGACAAATTTTCTAGTGTGAGCAATAAAAGGTTTACATTGTTTTGTAGTAATCAAAGATATTGGTTCTACATGACTTACCTCAAGTATTTGATATTTCTTTTCACCTAGCTTGATGATGACATTATGTGGGCTAGACTCAGACTCCATGGCACTTGTACATGTATGGTTGTCCCAACAATACATCACATACATCTAAAGGTGCGACATCACATATCACTTCATCTTTTAATGGCTTGATGGAATAAGGTAAGAAATACTATTTATTTAGTTAAATGTTTTACTCTTGAATTACCCATCCCATATGATATGGTCGTGGATGTGGTGTGGCCTGTAGATTCAATCTCTTAATAGTCTCAATAGAAATCAAATTTCTTTGGCTTTTGCTGTCAATAATGAAATGAAGAGCATTTCCATTTACCCACATCTGTGAATGGAATAAGCACTCCTCATCTTCATGGGGCATGATTTCAACAGTGGCAATTGTGGCATATGGGTCAACCTCAATTATTTGATTGCCATCCTTTTGTTCAAAAAGGGTCTGTAGGCAACAAATCAAGTTCAGTATCTGCTTGCTATATTTCTGTCATCAAAGTCTTTATGGCTTGGCAGTCCTTAGTGTTATGTCCAGGGATTTTATGGAATTCACACATCTTTTTATTACCCATGTTTGTTGTTGATGATGTTTGTGAGGAGAACTCCTTGGTTGTCTATTTTCCACAAAATTTTCTACCACCTTCTCTCTTGGATTTATTGTTTGAGAAATAATCCTTCTTCCCCTTTTGCTTGAATTTTTCTTCTTTCTTCATTGCATATTTGAAGGTAGTTCCCAAGGTATCAACATGTAGGAAATCCATCTCTGTTTGGATATATCGACGAAGCCCACTACAATACTTCAAGACCCGATGTTTTTCTCTATCAATGATTCCCAACTTTGTTAAAAGTGCATGGAATGTATTGGTGGAATCTTGAATAGAATGGTCCTTCTTTTGTTGAAGTAATTGCCACTATATTTATTTCTCCTTATATATATCTTCATGGTACTATTCCTCCCTGATGTATTCTATGAATTCTCCTAATGTGGGATTTTCATCCACCATCACATCGAATTCTTGGCTGTCAGGGCTATTCCTGGATAGCAATCTATTCTCCCAAGATTGTTTCATGTGTTGTTCAGCTTTGTGGAGGGCAAAGGTTATTTTATCAACATCTAAGAAGTGATTATAGAAAAATATTTCTCTAGTTTTGATAGCCAATCATCAACAACATTTGCATAATTTTTTTCCTCAAAATTTGGGATGTCAAGATTTACTTGTACCTTGAAAGGGGTGTGACCACTACTATAATTTTTTTGGAGCATTTGAGAGAATTGACTCATCATCTCCTCATGTTGCTTTGCTAATGCCTCTTGTACCATCACCTTGAAAGGGTCGGATGCATCTCCTTTTTCTTCCATCTTCGGTCGTGTGTGTCTCAAAAGTAGATAATCTGATGGGTCTCATGTCTGCAATCCCAATATTTGATAACCTAACCATGTGTGATATGACATATAGGAGTGAACCGATCTGATACCACTAATCTAAATTTAGTTGAGAATTCAGAGAATAATACCTAGCATTGAGCTTCTGGTATTGTGAAAGTCTATAATAGCTCAATATGCAAAACTCATGGAGAGTTGTAGGAAACCAAAGAGAGCTATATTTGCATCAAAATGAGTTTATATACGATGAAATAAGAATTTGAAAAGTCACCTTATCCATGAAATTTGAAATTGATATTTGGAAGGTGACAAAAAGCAACTAACTAATAAAATTTCAAAATTTCAAAATTTTAGATTTTCAAAAAATTATGAAATTTGGAACCCCAACTAGTCATAACTCTTACCTAGCTAGTCAGAATTCAAACTTCTTGAAATCATTGGAAAGATGTCCAAGAGAGCTAGATTGAGTTGCATCGAGCCTTACCTGTGGCTACTTCTCAAAGAAATCGATGAAAGTCTTGACCCCAAATTCCACTTCGAAGGCCTCTGAAAATGTGATTTAGTGAGATATAGAAAATTTTGAAAAAATTACTGAAAATACTAAAAACTTAGTTTCCTATACAGATGCCACCCTAGTGCTCCTGGATCTCTGTGGGATCGTTTAATAACAAAAAATTCTCTTCTAAATTCAAACTTATAATGCCAAGAAGGAAGTCACACAATGATTGAACATCAAGATTTTAGACATGAACTACTAGAGCATACCAATGATTTTAGCAAATCTCGCTTTCTAGTTTTAGAGTTTTTCCTCCTTCCAACCGTAGAGCTTCTCCCTTTTCTTTTTCCCATCACTCTATTTCCTCCATATACATTTTATTTAACTCCTTGTTCCTTTATCTATTCCTTAGATATCTCAACAGAACCCCCATTATGCCCATCTCTCTTCCCACTCAAGTCGTGGCTTTCAATAAAAAAATAGTGGAATAAAACTCCATTTAAGTCATGGTACTTACTCTGTTTATGCATTAATTACAAGTTTAGTGCTCTTTAACTCCACATTGTGGAGCTTAATTTGAGCACATCCAAATGAATTCTCATAAATTTAATATAATACTACATTTGTAATTCAAATATGAACCTATTGAGTTACTTCATTGAGAATAGTTGCAGAAAGATATGATTAGCCAAATCGACAAGATGTAAAAGACAACATATTCATTTGCCAACTTGGTAAAATGAACTAATCATTTTATCAAAAATAGTCACAAAGATGCATATATAGAACAATTATCATTTTCAACACAAGCAAGTATTTAAATGAATGAAACACAATGCAAATCTTATGCCTGTGTATGGGTATCTTATAGGCATACTATCTCATCCATTCACCAAAATCCCCTTCTCTCTCTTTGGTGATACTCTTCCTCTATACTAGGAGGGTAGGAATTGTTTTTCCTACATCCACCTCATTTCAAAACAAAGTAGTTAGTCCATAACCACAATAATATAATCATGAAACAATTTAATAAGATAAACCTTTACCTTTATTAAAAACCATGTTGTTTTCTGCATAAGATAATTAAAATAGATTCATCTAACCATTTCAATTTTTAAGCACTATTTAATAATCATAAATATACAATAAACTATTATGTTGTTGTTGTTGTACGTTTAGGTACCAAAAAAACATAAATATACAATAAACTAGTAAAAGGTATTTGATCATGGATTCTATTCCTTGATAATGGTCAATCTTTATAATAAATGATGTGTAGACAACAATGCAAGCAAGAAGATAAATTTCTTCATTGGCATTCATTGAGCTTGGAAATAGCATTATCAATTCACTATGGAATTCTCTAACTTAATTTAAATCTGTTTGTTTTTCGATTCTCAATCAGTCTGCATAGGTTTTTAGACGTAAGATACTTGTAAAAATCAGTTTTGTTATGATTACAAACAAGATTTAGTACAATTACAAGTCTCATAAAAAAGATTGTATTCTTGACCTGAACAAAGAAATGGACTTAAACATTCAAACATATTAGTTTTGTGGAAATGTTTGAGATTAAGGATGAAAATTATGAATCTATTATTGATTATCCATGATGGAAATATATTCACATCTTGACCTTAAGAAATTTGTTTTCCTCTTGATACTTGATATTTCCATCCTATATAATATTAGAGAATGTTAATAATGTTGTATAGTATGAAACACTTTTCATGGTTTAATCCACACTCAATGTTTAGAAATGAGTCATTGAAGCCTTTGGTGATTTAAAGATGGTAATACACCAATTATTTTAGATAAAATCTCTTATCACTATCACCTTCTTGTTCATATGTAGAACAAAACAATAACATAGGAGGGTTTTCTCACAAAATTTCAAGTTATTTATGCTATTGATCTATAAAAAATTATCCTTTGATTGATGAAAATTAATGATGAACTCATATAGTATTGTCATTTTTATGATAATTTCTGGAGGGGAATCATAAGCATCAGTTTGCTATGCTCCCTACTTCTTTATATCCTTCTACATTTTAGTGTTACTAGCCTATAGGGTCTAGAAGTGGAGGATGGTTCCTTCAACCTCCTTGTTCATGCCATAAAAATTCTTAAAATAGAAGGAATTTCTCTTATAATTTCATGATTTTCCTATCATTAATTTTATAGAACATTATACTTTGATTGGTGAAAATTTAACAATAGAGAAGCCCATCATAAAAAAAAATATTCTATAGTTGTTTCATTCTTATGATGATTTAATTATAAAGAGGAACGATGAACATCATTTTTCATGATCCCTACTCCCAAGTAGCCTATTATAGTTTAGAGTTACTAGCCTATAATGAAGATAGAAGAAATATGTGAGAATTTAGATAAGCATAGCTTTGTTTTTATCCGCAGAACCATTTATCACATAAAATATTATATTAGATTCTAAAACTCTTGCTTAACATAACATGCAAGAGACCCCCAATTTTATCTTTATTCTTTTACAATTCTTGCCTTAGCTGGGCAGTGCCGATTGAAGTTTTGTACCCAATATTACTGGAGAAATGGCGGGCAATTTGGCAAACCTTGGATTCCTTTTACAGTAGCCATTCCTTCCCACGAGGCCTCTGCAATGAAATGGAACTTCCATCCAATTTAGCGGTTCTAATCCAGAAATCCGGATTGTAGATAAAACTATGGGATAAATTTGACAGCGCCATATATAAAGTTGGAAGAAGGGGCTTCCAATGTAAAGCTCAAGCTGAAGATAGTGGCGTGTCACGGAGAAGTGGACAGATTATTTCAAAGGGTTTTTAGAGACTTATAAGCAAGTGAAATTGGCAAATTTAAAATAGATTTCCAACCTTTGCCAGCGTACTACCTGCCTGTGCGAAAATGAGAGCTTTAAAACGGTCTAATTGGTCTAATCTTCAATTATGGGTAAAGAAAAACAGAATTGTTCTCAGATATCATAGTTGGAAATGCTTGTATAGATGTATGCAATAATATGGAATTCATAACATAACTTGCGAGATGTTTTAAAATCTTCTTTAGAGAGGATAGATATCGATCAGGAGCATTCAGTAATAGGAACAAAATTAATGATTCTTTTAAAATTTATTCCAGATCTATATTCTGAATAATTTCAGAGAAGCAGACAGTGAATCTAACTTGGCTACCGACTAATCTTGAAGGCCAATTTGAATCCAGGCGATTCTAGTCTTTATGTTATGGTATGATTATTTTTTCACCAAGCACGTTAGTTGTTTGCAAGAATGCCTAAAAATCATCTCTTCTGGTAGACTGCAAGATTCGGGGATATGGAGAAATAAATAGACTATTGTGGGAGACGAGGTACGGGGATTGCATTTAAATCTGTAGCCTTCTTTAAAGCAATTCCAAACCCGTCGGTCATGTCCATCTGTTCACACGTCATCCCATCCGGAAGTCTCCAATCAAATGAATGAAGTAAAGATGCCAAAACAAAATGAACCATACGGCTCGCCAGTGGAAGCCCCCGACAAATTCTTCTCCCCGCTCCGAATGGAATGGGTGTTTTTTTATTTAATCATAATATTACCACACCTAATTTGGTTAACATGAATTATATTAGGTGACAAAAAAGGTTTGCAGTGAGGAGATTTTGAAAGATAGGCGTGGAGGTTCTCATGGCCTCCTATTGAACAACAAATGTGTCTTCTTTTTACCTAATTATAATATTACTACACCTAATTGCGTTAACATGAATTACTTGAGGTGACAAAGAAGATTTGCACTGGGAAGATTTTGAAAGGTAAGTGTGTAGATTCTCATAGTCTCCCATTAAACAAAAAAAGGATCTTCTTTTTACCTAATCATAATATTACCACACCTAATTTGGTTAACATAAATTATATGATTATTTCTCACACAACCAAGAAGGCCGTGACGATTTCCAGGATAGACAAAATATCTCGTCAAGGCTAGAATTAAATTCAAATCTGGGTCAGATAAAATCAGATTTTACAAGCATTCATTGACGGCCATAGCATCATGATAACAGATGAGTACGTAGATGTAAGGTGGTGATTTGATAGGAGCGCCTTCATCAGCTTGTAGATTTCGTTGACACCGTCCAAATAAGCGCGGGGAAGGAAAACAAACGTGACCGTGTTATGAGACAATTTTCAGGGATGTAAAAAAATTCTCCGGCAGCTTTATGCCAGTAAATAGCCTATCGGCTAAATATATTTTTGCACCGTTCAATCCATTCAAGAATCCCCTCCATGACGATCTTGATGCCAGAGACCAGAATACTATTTCTTTCCCCATTTTTTTTGCCGTCCATTACGATTTTGATAGACGTTTTATTCAAAAAAATTATAAAAATAAAATTTCTTCGACATTTTACCACATTAATAATAATAATAATAATACGCCAGAGATATATGACCAATTGGTATATTTTTAAAATCTTTATATATCTCTCCACATATTTTAAATCTCTAAACCTCTTTCCTTTGCCAAGATTTATGCAAGAAAGATTTTAAATAAATCTATTTTCATTCAAATTGGGAAACAAAGTCGTCACATGCAAATTAAATTTATTGAAAGTATTATTGGAAAATAAATGGAAATAATAATAATACATTTTATTTTATTTAACAGAAAGAAAACAAGTCAAAAAAATAATAATAAGAAAAAAACTTAAATAAAAAAAAAAGCTGTGGGGCCGAAACCCCTATCAACCCTAGCAGGCTTGACCTCCCAACAGGCGCAGAACAAATGGATTCAACGTCCTATTCATCACTGCATTCCTGCCTTAGCCGCCTCTTCTGTAGTTCACTTATTTTCTTCTTCATGTTACTCTGTTTCCATGGCCACTGCCCTGCAAAAGAAAAAATTCGGACAAGAAAACATGAAAGAAACCAAAATGAGACTATTCTAAAAGAAGAGTATGTTTTAAATTATATTAGGGTTAGGTTACTATTTTATAAATTGTAATCTTGTGGAAGGATATAACCCATCCCAATTTCTATTTTCGAAGATTACAAAAAAGCAAAAAGATGATAAGAGAAATGTTATAATTAACAATGCCCTACTCCAACCGTATGCTTCTCTCCACTCTTCACACTTTGCAGCTTCAAATTGTCTGGATGAGAAGATAAATCTTGTAATTAAGAATGTCATTGTTAACAATTGGGTTAGCCTTGCCGCTGGAAAACAGGTGGAACAAATGACTCTGGGAATCTCTGATAGAAATGGGAAGACTTCCACGCTCGTAGACCTTGGAGACTGTTTTTGAGTGTGTGAACGTCACTGCCTTAAAACAGACATTCTTCATTCTTTCCAAAATACCCATTTATTTTAGGGATTTCCAATCTCTGAACACATTTTTTATATCATGTTGCAGCATTGAATGATGCCAAATTCCAACGGCTTATCGAGTTGTGCCCAAATCTTCAATAATTGGGGTTTCATTGGTGTTTTGGGTTGAGAAATTTGAATATACACAATTTACTTATATTGGTATATATATAACTCATTTGAATATCTCTGTATAAAGTCTCTCCTCTATAAGTCTCTCTCCTCTATAAGTCTTGACAGCTTCAAACCTGCACTAACTACTAATATGTTTTTTCTCAAACAAATGTAATTAGTTAGTCTAATTGCTAAATTATGACTCATAAAATTAAAATTAGAAAAATAGTGACACGCCACGGAGAAGTGGACAGATTATTTCAAAGGGTTTTTAGAGACTTTAAGCAAGTAACTTGGCAAATGTAAAATAGATTTCCAACTTTTGTCATCGTACTACCTGCCTGTTCGATAATGAGAGCTTTGAAACGGTCTAATCGGTCTAATCTTCAATTATGCGTAAAAAAAAAACAGAATTGTTCTCAGATATCATAGTTGGAAATGCTTGTATAGATGTATGCAATAATATGGAATTCATAACAAAACTTGCGAGATGTTTTAAAATCTTCTTTAGAGAGGATATATATCGATCAGGAGCATTCAATAATATGAACAAAATTAATGATTCTTTTAAAAGTTATTGCAGATCTATATTCTGAATAATTTTAGAGAAGCAGACAGTGAATCTAAGTTGGCTACCGACTAATCTTGAAGGCCAATTTGAACCCAGGCGAAGTTATGTTATGATTATTTTTTCACCAAGCATGTTAGTTGTTTGAAAGAATGCTTAAAAATATTCATGTCATATTAACAAAAAGAAAAGAAAATGAAGACAGATCTTTTAATTTGATTTGTAACTGTTATAGATGAGATTCCATAAGATTTCTGACAAGAATGTCTTCTCTACATTTAATTAAATAGTGACTTCTATAAAAAATAATGTCTATTTGATTTGATTTAGAGTATGGGTCATATTGTTTCATTTAATTTTGGGTATGGTTGATATTTATTGCTACATTTAATGCTTGCTTTCATTCAAGTGAAACCAACAATAAGAGGTAAAGTCTCATAGTCAATCAAATTTTCTTGCCCACAATATTTGATGATATAGCCCTGAAACCTTAGTTATAAGCAGGGGTCTTGCCAAATAAACTTTTGTAAAAAAATTGAAATAATTTGAAATTACACATATGATAGACCATGAAGTTACGGCCCTATAAACTATAGTGATAAAAAAAAAAAAGAAAATGATCCTCAATAGTTAAGAAAACTAATACAAAATTTTACATATCGAATACAAAAATACCATACCATAACATAAAGGTACTAATAAAATAACTGAAGGCAAAACCTACACTACACTGCAGTTGTAGTCCGCTAGTAAATATGATTTGGGGGACGAGGTAAGGGGATTGCATTTAAGTCTGTAGCCTTCTTTAAAGCAAGTCCAAACCCGTCGGTCATGTCCATCTGTGCACACGTCATCCCATCCGGAAGTATCCAATCAAATGAATGAAGTAAAGAAGCCAAAACCAAATGAATCATACGGCTCGCCAGTGGAAGCCTCGGACAAATTCTTCTCCCTGCTCCGAATGGAATTAGCTCAAAGTTTTGTCCCCTGTATTCTATCTTTCACGGCTGCATGGAGATAAGGCAGACGATCTAAGTCAGATTCTTCCACTCTTCGGTTGCAATAAACGACTTCATGCAGTTCTTGTCGGACTTGGTTTAATTTCTGTGGATTACGAATGAATTCTGCCATGGCCTATTCTATCGTTGTAGTGGTCGTTTCAGTACCAGCAACAAATAATTCCTGAAACTAGAAAGCACAATTAGAGATCTGGAAAATACCAGAGATTTATAAACCCTTAGATTTTTTAATCTTTTCAGCACTTACAGCTATCAAGGCTCGAATACCAACGAAAGTGAAATCTTCACTTCTGGAATCCAGCAGATCATCCAGAAAATCCTTCTCGGAGTCGTTACGCTCAACGCTTTGGCTGGTGTTGGCGAGCCTTTTCTGTATGAATACATCGGAAAATTTTTGATGAGCTCTAAGGGCATGTCCCCATGCGGCTGCTTAGCTTATTTTGGCTAGTAGCCACTGCTCAACTTTTTTAGGAGCTATTTGTGGAGCTACTGGCCCCATGGATTTTCAATTTTTCTGCTTATTTTTAAACAGTGATTTACAGCGCCTTGCACAGGGAAGTCATAAAACAAACAATGATTTTAATCGGAGCCTCCAAATTCAAGCCATCATTGGAAGCGCTCAATTATCCACGTTTCGCTGCCATTTTCAAGAACGCTGACGAATGTAGGAGATGCCCAGAAATCGTATGGCCGTGGTCGAGTCTCCCGAAGGGCTCAAAGTAGAGGTGAATCCCTCCAGTCTTACATTTACTGAAAAGTTTCAGAAGCTGGATTTTACTCTTACAGTGGAAGCGGGGAAAAGAACACCTGTTGCGTATGGATATCTGAGTTGGATTGATAACAAGGGGCATGTGGTGAAGAGCCCTGTTGTGGTACTGTTTGATTAAGAAAGATCCATGGCGCAGAAGCTTCAAATGGGAATTCGATATTTTTTGCTTATTGGAGGAGGTCAAGCATCTGGGGCCAAGCATCGCGGGGGGAATTGAAGTTGTGGGCTCTGTTTCTGCTGCTCTTGTCGCTGGTTTTGGGGGATGAAAGCCGTATAAGAACTACCAAGACAATTAGGGTTTAGGGTATAATTTCCCCGTAGCTTATTTACTAGTTTTGGTAAATGTTTGAGTGCTGATGTTATTGTGTTAACTTTGAAGAGATAAGAGCAAGTAATCTGCTAAGATAAAAATTATGAAAGGTAAAGCCGAACTGTCACTCACCGTCTTCACAGGCAGATTCTTCCGCAAAGCTCAGTCTTCACAGGGAAAATACACAGGGAAAATACACAGCAAAATACTTGCAAAATATGTGTTAAATGGAGATAGCAAATATAATCACACGCAGAACAGAGCATTAAAAGGAAAATAAAATTGAGGAAGAAATATGGAGGGAACCAATTATATGATGCCACATGGCAATTTTTGAGATATGCAGTTGCTGCAAATTTCCAGCCCCCCCTTTTTTTACCCTCCTTATTTTTAATTGTTAAGCAGTGGCTGCTCCACTAAAATGGGTAAAGATTCTCTATTATCCTTTTTCCCTTATTTTACATTCACATGGGGCCACTCAACTGCTTAAATTTAAGCAGAAAACCTACTTAAGCAGCCGCATGGGGACATGGGGTAATAGAATGGGCCATGGCAGAATTCATTCGCAATCCACAAAAATTGAACCGTCTCCGACAAGAATTGGATGAAGTAGTTGGTTGCAACAGAAGAGTGGAAGAATCTGACTTAGATCGTCTGCCTTATCTCCATGCAGCCGTGAAAGAAATATTCCGATTGCACCCGACGGCTCCTCTGCTGGTACCCCGCAAAGCCGAAAGCTCCTGTGTGATCGGGGGATTTGTGATACCTAAACAGAGCAAGCTGATGGCTGTGGAATGATACACTAACACACACACACACATGTATATATATATATATATATATATTTGCATCGTGCATCAAGACCAAAATACTATTTCTTTCCCTATTTAATTTTTATTTATTAAACAATTATAGAAAGAAAATGTCTTCTACATTTTGCCACATTATTAATAATAAATATTGGACTAACACGCCCATTATGACTGTGGGTCCAGCACGTCTCAGTCAGTGAATAACCAATAATTCATACATACTGCAAAACATGCTATAACATTAAAATTCATCCCACAATCAAAAAGAGCATAACCCACACCAATATGAGTGGGTCATATTGCAGAGACAGCATACAGAGACTCCCGAGGTCTCTTTCCTAGCTGAAAGAGGTTTCCCAGGAGGAAGTGTTCTAGTCTCCCTTCTCCATAGAAAGAAGAAGAATAACAGTGAACCAGCGGTAAGGAGCACAGATTACCAAGAAAGCGGTGGATCTCCATACAAACTGTAAACAGGGAAATCCTAATTTAGGTTTGTTTGGTTGTCCAGTATATGATACAGCAATATAGGATCATTATATAAGTGTTCTGAGATGTAGCAATGTGAAATCAAATAGTGAATAATGTAGAAATGTAGAATTTAGATAGTTGTTCATCATAGGTAGATGGAACAATGATAAGATATAGATTATAGGCAATTATAATGCAATGTAAGGCATAAACAAAGATAGTGCACTGTGAAATCAAATAGTGAATAATGTAGCAATGTAGGATTTAGATAGCTGTTCATAATAGGTAGATGAAACAATGATAAGATATAGATTATAGGCAATTATAATACTATGTAAGGCATAAACAAAGATAGTGCAATATAAGGCATAAATTATAGGCAACGTGTTTCATGATAGATACATATAATCAATGTAAGTGTAAAAAAGAAGACGAGGTCACTTAAAAAGATAAGTAAATCAAAAGGATAAAGTATCAAAAGATAAAGATAAAAAGGATTAAAAGGAATTAGTGGAATAATATTATAAAAATAAAGGATCTCTAGTGTAAATAGGTAAGGATAAAGATTAAAAATAATTTAAAATAACCAAAATCAAGCATGCCTCCTAAGTGAACCAAATAAATGTGAAGTAAACTTAAAGATCAAACAAATGACAAATGCCATTTAAGTGGGGGAGAAAGATATAAAGGTGTTGTAGGTGTCCCAAAAAGAGTAGATAAGACAAATGATAAATAAAAGAAAAGTAAGAATGATATCTAAATAATGAATTCATCTCCCATTTTAGGTGACTTCTTTTTTATGTTATGTGTGACCTTAATGTGTATCTTCTCTTTGTCTATATAATTTTGAATTTTATGTTGGAATGTAATGCCTCTATGTTTAGGGTATCCAAGTGTATGATGAAAAGTATATGTAGTACAAGGATCAAAAGATAAATTGCTATATAGATTATTGCTAAGCCATGCTACTCTTATATGAACTTGTGCTAGATAAATAATCAATGCAAGTATAAGCCAATTTACAAAATGAATTATAGAGAAAGCAAGATGAATCGAACCATTTTTAAGCTCTACCACATAAGCATTATTTAAACTTGCCAATCAAGACACCATCATCAATTTCACATGGAAAGAAGCATCCATAGAACCATCATAATTATCATGTGAGAATTCTAGTGGTAGTCATTTTTGCAATGATCCCTTTGACTCTTTACAATATTTTGGTGCCCTTAACATTGATAAAAAAAAATTGGAATTGGAATCCATTATTATGCCTATACCAAGCTTTATGTTTATGACCATATGTCATTTCCTTTCCCTATGCTAATTTTCAATAACCTGTGTTCATGTTGAGCTTCACAAGTTCACATTAATGGTAGCCTTGTTCTTAGAAATGGCTAAGTCCTATGTACACCCTGTGTGCTTTTTTATGGTAGGAAGTCATGTATCACTTAAGTGAGCATTTTGTATCTTTGCATTGACTGGCTATTGACTCTTCATTCATGCACAAGAGTAGAATGTAGTGTTGTATCTAAATCTTGCATTAGCATTTTCTAGCACTTTTTGTCAATTTATGGCTCCTTAATAATAATCAATCTAAGAAATTATGAGTAGGACCCTATTTTATGCCTTGTCCTAACTTCTAATATTGCCCATTTATCAAATTGTGCCTTTGTATTATGTTCTCAACTATGTATAATATTTTATGGCCATGTGCTTTTATCGAGTTCTTAAGTTGTTGTCATGGTGATCACTTTCTGATCATTTGATAAATGGGCTCTAGAGATATGACAACACTGATATCATGTGCTAAGGAAGTGGAGTGCTGTGAGTATTGATCATGTGACATGTGCTAAGGGGATCACATAAACACATACATGGTGGATCTTTGGTATTATGGGTACTTCTAAGGATTGTCTCATCAATTTTGATCAAATGGCTCTTAGAGTTCTCAAAGATGTTAGAGCTCTTGAAGTCCCTTAGATTCCAAGCATAATTAAATGAATATTAAGATCAATAGTTTTTAAATGTCCTTAGCAATGATATTGTGTGCTTAGGGTAAATTCTCTGAGATTAGTTAGTTTGTAGCCGAGTCACCATGTGGGGGTCCTTTTCCTTTTGTTTGTTTGTGAGAACCTAGAATGCATCAACAAAATGTTATCATTGGTAGATAACATAGTGGCAGGTCCATGAATTTTGTTGTTCTTTTGCACAAAGATGATATCATCACTGATATGAGAGTTGAGAGATCATTAGGGAAGTTGGAAGATCCAATGTTCCTTGGAATTTAAAGGAGTAAATTTTTAATGTGCCAAAATGTGTTTCCAAGGACCATTTATCTTTTTTGAGATGGATTATCCTCAGAGCTCAAGAGGATCATTTGTGGTATGTCAAGCTAAAGCTCCAAGAACCCTTGGATCATTTAAATCAATGACTCCTACATGTTAAAGGGAGATATCAAAAGATCATGCTATTGGCTAGAAAGGGTGTGTTGGTGATACTATGGACTTGAGGAAATGAGTGTTCAATATTTTTATGGCACAAAAATATATGGAGATATGAAATAGTACACATGGAAAGTGAAATATTAATTTTCATTAGTCCATATGACCAATCAATAAGATCATCAAAGGGGTTTGCATGTCCATAGGAGAATGAGGTGTGTGTACATGTATCTGGGTGGTAAATTTTATGGTGGGTCTCATATGTCTATTTGGTAGCTCCTAGGGCTATGGTGTTGCTTGGTGAGATTTAGAAATGAGGTGCCTGTTTCTTAGATGTCTATGGTTTTTCAAGCCAAAGGTGCATCATGATCAAAGAATATTATATTTTCAAAGGCAAGTTGCACATGGGTATGTAAAGAAATTCATGGTCCCTATAGGATTCAATTACAAAGGTTGGCATAAGTAACTCTCAAGCACTCCCCCATTAAGCACTAATTACATCTCATGTCCAACTAATAATAAAAAAATCTCTTATAAGTTCACTAAGTAAATCTCTTACAAGCCACTATCTTTAGCATAGATACTCTTACACATGCTTCATGACAAGATATTCTTTTACACACATATTTACACATGTATTACCAATAATTAAACAAGGCATAATGACAAAGCAATAAAGTTGGATGTCTCATTTCATGAGGATACATAAAATAATAAATAAGTAAATAATCTAAACATTATAACTTGCAAGTTGTATGACACACTTAATCCCAACATTCTCCCACTTGTCATATACCTTTTAAGAGAAAAAAGGAACACCAATATGTTTTGTAGGCCTAAGCCCCAATCACCTAGGTGCTAGGAGATAAATTCATTATTGGTTTTAGCATACTAAGCGTGATCCAAACTAGACCACAACCTCATCCCTTTGCATGCCAAGCTCCATATCACAGACATATGCACAAAATTTCACTCCCTACCATGTGAGATTGGAAAATTTTTCATGGATTCATGTGAGCGACACCAAAATAGCAATCTCAAAATTGAAGAAATCATAGACCTTAACCATACTAAAGAGATGAAAATAATACTAGTAGGTTTGATAGATATCTGGTCATGAAAAGAAAACAATATGGATGCAAATCCCAAACAACATTTTAACATATAATCATTTTGACTCCCTAAATATAATGTAATAGACTTGTGGGCTTAACAAACCATCTATTTCAAACCAATGACAACTCCCTGCTAGGACTCAAGAAGAGCTTTGGGGGTTGGGATGATATGTCAATGACTACACATAAATAACAAAAGTGAGAGGGGCCCATTCTAAAATTTTGAATGACAGAATCTTGGGCCACAGACGAAAATGTTAGGTTGATGTAAAAATATCTTGCAAACTTCACCTTTATATTTTGGTACAACTTGTATGGGTTTTTGAGGTGTGGGAAAATATAGAAATAAGACATACTAAAATCTAGGTGCAAGGAAACTTATGCAACAAAACATGAAAAGAACTTTGGCATAGGGTTAAAGATAGAAAACTAATATGGAGTTTAGATGTGGAAAAGTAATTAGGTGAAAACACAAAGGATGTATAGGTCTACCGACACAAGGTTTTATGATCTAGTGGAACCTGGATATCATAGGGTGGGGACATGAGCACTTCGGATGACCAGAACTTGTTAGGAGGATTGAGACCAGGTAAAACATAAACATGAGTATTGGAATATTTATATATTACAAACATAAGGAAGACATAGAGTTGTCCTAACTAATTCCTTGGAAACAAGATTATTCAAGCTCAACAAAAATAAACTTGCAGACCTGAAAGTGCTATACTAAGCAAGATTTATAAGGGGGCATGGGTTCACAGAAACTGAAACAATGATAGTCACATGGAAACCAAATGTGATACTAGCTAAGATTAATCAAATAAAATGCTTAGGTTCATGATTTAAACTATGAGTAAAAACAAAACATACATAAACATAGATGACATGCCATGAATACAAACATGAATAAAATAAGAAGCAAGAATACCATGACAAACTCCAAAACTAGGTGCAAGACAAAACACAAAGATACACCACACAAGGGACATAGCCTTGATATAAATTTTAAATCAAATGTTAAAAGTTGTGTCTATCTACTAGATGGATGCCAAGAATATGGTATCATGGATGAAGCCAACATCCCCAATGGAACTTTTTCCTACCAAGACCTTTCCTAGGAGATGTATACTCTTTAAGGATCATAATTAATTTTAACTTGGATTGATGTTGATAGATTGAAAGTCTTCATCGAGGCAGAAAGTAGGAAGTAGTCTTACCCAACCCACTTACATAAGCATTATACAAAGAAACCCACTTGTAATGTTGATGTGGATACTATGATCAATAGCTTCTTTGAATACACAATTAACAATAATTTCTTAACTACTAATGTTTGTAGTTATATTTGAAAAGTGTAGTAGTGATAGAATCACTAATTAAGTACAAATGTTGATAGTTCGAATATTCTTTATGATTTTTATAGGTATTGGTGCATGTATGAACTAAACAATTATTGTGAAACTTTTGTCAAGCATCTACCTAGTTAGTAATGCCTTAGATTTTTTTGATAAAAACTAAGAATTCTATCATGTTTTGCTAGTGGATTGTAAAAGAACATTATGTAACCAATACTAACACACACACACACACATCACTTCACACTACTATACTATACCATGCTAATATGGATAGGCTCCCAAATCATTATAGATAGAGGGAGAGGGGGTTAGCTGAGTACTGTCAAGTCCTCTCCCTCCAAGATATTCTATTAGGATAGGGGCAAGAGAGGGCCATATATATGTATATATGTACATATATATACACATACATGCATACACACACATATACATATATGTATATATGTATGTATGTATGAATGTATATCTACACACACATGTATGTATGTATATATGTATATTGATAGGAAATTTTGCATAAATAATATTGACCATTTCTACATAACCTCAAGTGAGAAAAAAATATGTAAACAAATATTCATAATCTACAATTAAAAAAGATAGACAAACATACCATCAATATGACACAAGATGTACTCTAGGGAAACCCTCTCAAGCGAAAAACTTAGCCTCCAAAAGAACTCACATAGTCAATGCATTATCTCCATGAAATATCTTACAATACACTTACAAAGTCTTGATGCAAGGCTTCTAAAACATCAAGAACTATAGTTGCACTCTCCATGTGAAGAAGAAAATAGAAACCATGTAATCACACATTCCAATCCATGCTTCCTCTCTTCACATATGTAACCTATAAGAGATGTTCAATCCAACCTTAGCCAATAAGCCAAAGTTTTTGTAATATTAAATATTTTCCCAATGTACAACCCACATTATATATTTATCCCAATGTTACATACAACTTGCATGTGGCCCTAAGAATGGCTAACCCATGTGATGCATACATCCCTAGATTCCCTAGCTACACCACAATTACATATTACATTTTACATTATAAGCATTATACAAGGTGCACAACATACCTTTCCCAACATATAGCAATTAATTAGTATAAATAGAAATGCATTTATTCTATTACAAAGTATTTTGTTAAGTTTTGAAATAACACACAAAAATAATTTCATTGGTAAATGAACCTAAATGAAATCTAAACTATGAAGCAAGATTTGGAACTTTTATTGAAAACCATATCTAAAGTCTCATAATTGATTTTAGAATACACAAAAAATTGCAAACCATAGACTTATGAATTAAAATAGAACACAAAGTGATTCATTGACCATGGAATCTATGATTTGAGAGTAAGTTGTTCTCAGTGCATTGATTTGTAAAAGCAACTTCTAAGATCCCATGGATGTGGATGCATAGCTTACTAAACATATAAAATTAAAACTAATAATGAGACAAGAAATACAATGAGAATTGTTAGTGGCATCCTATTGTTTCAATGTATTTCTTATCTCATCCAATGGTAGGATGTCAATAATAGTGTTCATTGATAGAATAACACCAACAATTTATTCTAGTTAATTCAAACAATGAGATAAGAAATATAATGAACATTATTAGTGTTGTCCTACCATTGAGATGTATAAGAATTTACCTCATGCAACCCTATAAAAATGGAGGTTGAAGTGACTTGGAACTCTCAAATGAGTTTTCAAGTATAGTGAAGACTATCATTTATGTTATTAAATGTATTTGATGGAAGAAAATATCATCCTATTGAGAATATTAACCAACCATAAACTTCATTTTCCTTTGGGCCCACTTTGTTAAGTTATCTTTCACATTACCCAAAGGTCCCAATTTCTTATACCCCTACCTTAATTACCAACATAAAAATGAGCATTGGTCAACTACAAATAAATAGAGACATTTTTTCCCTAAATTAAAGATTGTCCAAGAATCAAAAGATATGCATATCCATATGTTTTGCATCCAAATAAGAGAATTGCAATATGACAAGGAGGTTAAGAGCACAATTGGGTAGCTTTCATATTGAAAAAGCAATCTTAACAAAATACAAACCAACCAAAACCATACACATTAATCCAATGATCACAAATTTGAACAAACAAAACTATAAATTCTTATATCAAGATGTCTTTGTTACAAAGGTTATAATTTTGATCCTACACAAGATACATAGATTCATCTCTAGCCTAATATAAATCAACACACCAAACATTACAAATTAAGAACTGATCATAGCCCTAGTAACTATGACCTTAATCTCCAGCCTAATATAAGTCAACACACAAAACATTAGAAATTAAGAATGGGTCATAGACCTAGTAATTGTGAGCTTGTTAGTAATGTCACATCCTTGGAATCCTTAAAAACTGGAAAATCTTAAATTATAAATTCTATCAAAAATCACATTTTGCAAATTTCATTAAACCATAAACCCTAACTTACAATTATTTTTCCATTCTATTACCAAAGTTTGTAGATCTCATATATGTGTCACGAGTAGTGCCTTCACTTCAAAAATATCCTATGCAATTGCACGCGACACTGAAATAAGGTCGCTTTTATATCCCTCCTGAGGGGTGCTTGACAAGGGGGAAGGCAACCATAACACAAGAATATCTCTACCTTACAGTAGGCACTAACTCAACTTGATAGGGTTGAATAGGAATGAAAACATCAACCATCCCTCTACCAATGTCAAAAGTTGGTTCATGTTTTCATATGTAGAGGAAAAGCCCTTTTTGTTAGCCACACCAACTATGTCTACTTTGACACCCACTATCAATCCCTTTGAAATGAAGCCCACCCATGTAATATAGCATTTGAGTACCATATAATGGTTGATGTCCCCCCTGGCATCTACCCTTGTGACACAACATTCAATCTTCATTTCTTATAACAAGGCAAGTAAATTTAAAATTAGGGGTTTTAAGAATGAGAAAAATTGATTTTAGATTTAATGTTTTATTTGCACAATATTGCATCACTAAAATAGTTTGATTAGGTTAATAGTATTTATTTTATAGCGTTAAGTGTTCAATTTATTAGTTGTGTATCAAAATAATTAGGTGAAATAGATGTTTTAAAATATGTTGAAATAAATGGTTTGAGTGTTTGTCTAGATAATATTAGTGAAAGAAATGTTTAATTATTTGTACAAATAATTTTCAAGATTAGGTGTCACAATTGCCTATCATGGATCAAGGATGTAAAAAGTGACTATTTAGGATATCTTTTACCATCCAACATATTTGTGGCAATAAATTTAATGATGTGAACATCAAAACTTAAGTTTAAATAGTGAATTTGTTATTAACACATTTAACATTGCCATGTATAATTTTGAGAAACATAAAACTAGCACTTGCACCTATAGGAGGTTCAAAGAATACGCCGATAGGAACAACCGAAGACTTAAAAAAATTTCCCCACATGGATTTTTTTACGGCATGAGACAATTCCAAACACTATAATGCTCACATATAAAAACCTATCGACTAATTAAACACACAACTACTAAATCTTCTACCCTAATTTGAAGGTTACCTTACCTTCAAAAATTGAGGTCCCAAAGTAGGTATATATTGACTTTTTGTGCCTTAAAAATCAAATAGGCTTTACATTGATTTAACTTAAGAGTGACTCATAAGTTTCAAGTGGAGCCAATGCATTAATAGCTCGATATAATCAATTTTGTCGTTTCCATCCCCACCCAAATAATAGAAAATAAAGCGTCTAAATCGCCAAAAGCATGTGGTGTGTGGACCATGCAAATTTATTGTAAACGGCTTGGAACGAATTTACACCGTTCAGCGCACAGTTTTATGTTCCACTTGGTTTTGGCCAATTGCTAAATCTGGTACCAATTTGTCAAAGATTACACACGTCAACACAGTATTGCTAAATCTGCTAACCATTTGTCAAAGATTACACACGTCAACACAGCGTATGGATAGAGCAGAACCAGACAAGTCCGCTGGTCCACAATAATGCGCAATCTTTTTATTCACTATTTCACTCATCGACTGTAGTAGTGAGATGCCGTAAAATTTCCTGCCATTGTAATGATTGCAGATCTCATTTCCCCAATAGTTCTGGCCAGCAAGAAGTTATATAGATATTTATAGATTTATTTTTTAATTATTTTTAGATTTTGTATTAAATTCAGATTTGTTTAAATATGTGCCTAAAAATTAAATATACTTTACATTGATTTAAATAATTAGATATTTTAATTCATAGTCTTGAATTTTAGATCTGATTGATATTTTTTGTTTGATGAAAATGCGTTTATATCGATATTAATTAAAGATAATTAATACACCTTCACAAAAAAGGGTTGGGTGGTAAAAAGGCACACCCCAAGAACACATGGGCAGAGCCCAGAAATAAACTACGAAACAACAAACATCACAAAGCTTCCTTCCACATCGGAAAAAGAAGCGTACAAAAACTTTACCACAAGAAATACGCTACAGAGGGCCAGAGTCACTACAGTTGCAATAGGCACTGTCGTCGTTGCCTTCGCCATGGCTTCCGCGGCCTCCACCACCATAACCTTCCATAGCTCACGTTGCCACCATAATCATCAAAACCGCAACCGCCACATCCACCGCTAAAACTACTGCAAAAACTACCACCATAACTATTGCCGCCACCACCAAAATCACCGCCAATAGGGCCAGTAACGGGAAACTCCACAGCAACAAACAGAATCAGAATCCTTTTGCGAATAAACCACCACACCGTTCCGACTGCCGGTCCAGTCTAGGTCCGTCTCTCCAACTGCCACCGACAATCAGAGCAAAAAATCTTCTCTTCTCAGCTCACGAAAACACCACAAACCCACCGACTTGCCCTTGGCTAAACTACGAAAGCCATCAACATGAAGAGACGACTGGTGCACATACAGAACCATAATCCTTCTGCGAAGAAACCACTTCACCATTCCAGATGGAATCTCCACCATGACTACAACCCTTTGCAAAGAACAAAGAAAACAATATGCTATTTTCTCCCCCATGGAGAGCACCGCCTTTAGAGGGCTCCACGGCAACCGCCGGTCCATTCCAGCTCCATCTCTCCAATCGCCACCGATATTTGACTACACTGCATTTTTCAAATAATTGCAGGTGGGCATGACAAAGAAGATAATGTAATCAGAGCTTATGATATGGCAACTATTAAGCTCTGGGTCCATCAATATTCACAAATTCCTTGGTATTATTTTACATATTGTTTTATTATATAGTGTAGTGAAATCATGAAGTTTCTCTTTTACCTTTAAGCTTTAATTAATGCTTCATAGGGCTGTATTATTTAGTTTTTGAGTTTGCTAATGTAGATTGAGACGTATGAAAAATAGTTAGAAGATACAAAATACATATCCAAGGATGTGTATGTTGTTTTATTTAAGAGGTATCTAACTTTTTCTCCATTGAAATTTTTTAAGTAGATTAGGAAGTTGAATTAATTTTTTTAAAATGTCAGATTAAAGAATTATTTCAATGGTATTATGATTTATTTGTGCTATTTAATGGTGGTTATTAAAGATATAATGTAAGTCCAAACAAAAACGGTCACATATCATAGATGGGCATAGATGGATTTAGATCAAAGGTACCCAACTTTTCCACCATTGACATTTTCTATGTAGGTTAGGAAGTTGAACTAGATTATAAAAATGTCAGACTAAAGAATTATTAGTCCCTACCTTAGTAGGAGACTATTGTTTTCACTCAACTAAAACTGTATTATTTTCCTTGGGGTTTCATGCATTTCTGAAGTTTAAGCTAGAAGCCACTAATGTTTGTAATGCCTCTTATACATCTGAGGCTAATATTGAAAATACATGTATGTTGTGGCACTGTAGATTGGGCCACATAAATCAGTTTGGTTTAAAGACTAAAATAAAAAAATTGTTAGACGATTTATCCAATTTTGATGAGAGTTTCAAATTTTGTGAACATTGTGTGTTTGGAAAACAAAATAGATCTCCAATTCCTTCAGATAGTAATAAACCTAACGATAAATTGGAACTTATTCATTCAGATGATTTTGGTCCCTGGATGTTGAATCAATTGGAAAATCTAGATATTTTGTTTCCTTCATTGATGATGTCTCAAGGTTTATGTAAATTTATTTTATGTGTCACAAATCTTAAGTTTTCACTAAGTTTGAGAAATTTAAATCTTTAGTTGAAAAGAAATCAGATTATAATATAAAGGTTTTAAGATCTGATAATGGAGGGGAATATTGTTCTAAGGAATTTGATGAATTCTATAAGCATGTAGGTATTGTTAGACAAAAGACAACTCCATATACACCACAATAGAATGGAGTGGTAGAAAGGATGAATCAGACAATAATGGAAAGAGCCAGAAGTATGTTGAGTGAACCACAATTGAATAAATGCTTTTGGACAAAAGCTGTGTGTACTGTGAACTAGATAGTTAATAGATCTTTGTGTAAGGCTCTTGTTTCAACTCCTTATGAAGTGTGGATAGGTAAGAAACCTTCTATTTCACATTTAAGGGTATTTAACTGTGAGACTTATGTTCATGTTCCTAAAGAAAAATGAGCTAAGTTGGATCCAAAAGTTGAAAAGTGTACTTTCATTAGATATGGTGATAATGTAAGAGGTTATAAGCTTTGGAATCCACTAACCTGAAAGATTATCTATTTTAGAGATGTTATTTTTAGGGAACTTAGTGTTATTTCATAACCTGAACAACCAAAGGAAAAAAAGAAAAGGTGAAGAGAGTGCACTTTAAATTAGAGCATGAAGATGCATCTCAAGAAGAACATAATGATGGATTGGGGGGTGAAGAAGCAGAAGACTTGAGTCAAAGTTTTGATGAGGAAGAATCTATTGTAAGAGAAGAAGTTAATATAGATGAGTATGTAGAAGAACCTGAAGAGTCTATTACTCCATCTCTGAGAAGATCCACATGACAATGGAACCTAGTTGACAGGTATAGCCCACCAAATTTTTGTTGTGTATTTGCTTTATTGAGTACTGACGATGAGCTTAGATCCTACAGGGAAGCTATTCATGCAGATGATAATAAGTCTTGGTAGTTAGCCATGCAGAAGGTGATGATGGCTTTAGACTCTTGCAAGACTTGAGATCTTGTTTGTTTTTCCAAAGGAAGAAAGGTTATAGGATGCAAGTGGGTCTTCAAGAAGAAGTTTGGAGTAGACGGTTCATTGGAGGAGTACAAGACTAGACTAATATGTTGAACACACCAAGATACTGAGAGGGGGGTGACTTAGTATCTTAATAATCTTTAATTTTAACAACTTCAACTTATTTGGAGCAAATTAAAACTTAAGCATCACAGTATTAACACATGCATGAAATATTAACACAATGTACATCAACACATAACACCAAATATACATGGAAAACTCAAGAAGGGAAAAACCACGATGATGATTAACTCACAATAAATGAAACTCAAATAACAACTTTGTTTTAGGGCTACAACCCAAGGAAGCTACTACTCCTTGAAAATATTGATTTAGGGTCACTCCCAAGGAAGCTACTGCTCCCTAAAAACATTGATTTAGGGTCACTCCCAAGGAAGATACTACTCCGTGAATTGAGAACACACTTATAGAAGATTATTGTATGACAATTCTTCTACTGGACCTAAAAACTGACATTGAAATTTACACCTTTGATGATTACAATTCTACCACTTCACATTTTCTTCTGATGATCAGATCAGTTAGGCACACTCTAGACTTGATCATTGCGACAAATATGGCTTCAAGATGAATCAGGATAGCATCTACAACTTTTGTTCTTTCTCCTTTATTCGCACATTAGAAATGCATTCATTCTACTCCTTATCTGCTCGTGAACTTTTTCAATCAACTTGCAATCACACCTCGCCTCACTCAATTTGATTTACAATTTATAAAATATATTACATTGATTACATTGCTTTTTGGCTAGATATAACATGAAAAATGCATTTACAAGTCATCCAGACAACACACAACATGAAACGTATAGAAGATAGGGCCTAAGTAAAACCACATGTTACACGAGCAAAAGACCCATGCCTTGGAGACACCAACACTTGCTTAACCAGGTCCAAAACATCCTTCACAACTTCAAACACCAATGAATTACAACTGCACACTTCACTCATTTGAAAATAGGACAACTTTAAGCAAAAACACATGAACCTTGAAGCATAATAGCTACATCAACTTGAAAACCTTGTGTGGTATAGGAAACAAAAAATATCTTCATGAAACTTTTCCAGATGAGTCTATGGGACTCATACAACATCCTCAAACACTCCTTTACCTCTGCACATCAAAGTTCAATCATGAACTCTAAGAACAATCTGTCATCTGAAACACACTGCAACATGCTGTCATTTGAAACACTGAGCTGTGGACCACCAAGAACTTTGAAACTGCAAGGAAGCATGTAAACACATCCATAAACATGTCCTCAAAACTATAAGGGCAATCATTCATTCCCAGAGGAATGTAGAGCATTCCAACAGGCCTTCAACACTAGCTTACTTTGCCAGAACACATGTCGGTACTCTATCATGCATAACCTTCATAGCGGAAGGACAAATGATCTGAAAACTTAGAATTATCACCTTCACTTCACCCTAAACATAGTTCCAGAACTGCATGGCCATATCTACAAATGTAGAGGAATATGGAGCATTCCATTGTCCTACATAGAACACCTTTACTCTATTTGGAGGAGTAGTGAGTTGGATGAGTAAGAGGCAAGAGGTAGCCCACAGTTGCTTTGTCCACCATAGAAGCAGAGTATATGGCTACTACTCATGTCTCCAGGGAGGCAATTTGGTTGAAGAGATTGTGTACAGGTATTAGTTTTGATTGCAGGAACATTCAGATTGGTTGTGATAGCTAGAGTGCTATTTGTTTGGCTAAGAATCCTATGTATCATGCTTAGACTAAGCATGTTGATGTACAGTATCACTTTGTTCGAGAAATGGTTACAAGTGGAGAGATTGAGCTAAAGAAGGTAGACACTTAGGAGAATGTTGCAGATACTTTGACCAAGCCTATGAGCACAGAGAAATTTGTTTTGTGGAGAGGCCATGGGCCTTGCTTCTAATGCCTGATTATTTTATGGTTTTCCTATAGGTAATTACAATGTATAATGTCAAGTGGGAGAATGATAGGATTAAGGTGCCATCAACCTTGTAAATCCTATGTAATTAATTACTCCTAGTATTGTTTGTAAATCACTCATAAGGGATGAAAGGTTTCACCAGCAGTGGTCTTGTTTTAGCTAGATATTTATATCTATTCCTCGACACTAACTCGCCCACGTCAGGGGCTCGCAGGGGGCTCCAGGGGCTGTGACCCAGTGGGGGTTTAGGGGAAACTCCCCCGAAACCACATTTTATTTTATATTTTATCATTGTAAATCCAAACCGTTCATCATTAGGTCACAGATCCAATGGTTGATATTATGTCAGTTATCTTGCCCTAGAAGGCAACCCCCCTTTATAAGGATATTTGTACTATGTTTTTATCAAAGTTGAGAGTAATAGGTGGAGCTGGATTGAAGACTAGAGAGGAGAGGAAGTGCATGTATTGTATTCTCATATTTGAATATAATATAGCTTGGAGCCTCTTTTCTTGGTGGAGTTTTTTACTTGAAAGGGTTTTCTCCACGTTACATATTCTGTTATGTGTTCGGTTCTTGATACATGTTATTTCTGTGTAATGAGTTTTAATTTCTATTGCAATCTCCATTGATTCTACTTTATTTAAAGCACATAAATAAGGTTTGAATCAGATTTCCATTGTGTGGTTTGCACCTTCATTTCTAACAAATTGGAAAGGTGAAAAAGGACCATGATAACCATATCTAATCAACAAAATGAACTCAAATGGTAGAGGCAAATCAAATTATATCTGTATTGATTAAGAAAAATAGCAAAGTTTCAACAATCCTTTCTTTAGTGCTTCCCTTATATCTTTTATAATGAGAGAGGTCACCTTTTTATACAAAGGTAAGCATACCATGTTTTTCAATGGATGGTGGAGATTAACTCAGCACTAAGGGTGTAGATTACATGGCATTTAATTTTTGTCAATGGGTAGTTACAATCCCATATTCACTTTTGTCTTGTGGGAAAAAGATGAAATTACAACTTTCTAGAGCATGAGAACAAGAGGAAACAATAAATTTTTGAGTTGTCTAATGGAACGAATGACTTTTCTAATGTGTTGACTAGTCAAGAAGAGTATGTGGCACATTTTTTATGAAGGCATGTCCAACCGGATGCTTTCTAGATCAACATTGCATGACTGGATGATTGGGATAGCTATAAACGTGTCTTGGACATTGAACTGGATCTACAAGAACAACAATGGAGTAGGCCTAGTCTCTTATGTCTTCTAACTCTTGGGACTCATTTCCATCATCTTGGACATCATACTAACTTTTTGAAAGGAAGCAAGGTATGTGGACCACACTTCCTACACTGATCTAATGAGAGAAGTAGTATGCAAATTCATTTAAATCTTTACAGTTGAAGCAATATGAAACATATAACAGAGATATTACAACAACAAACACAAACACAAAAGAGAATGACACAAGATGTATCATGGGGAAAACCTTTTCTACGTAAAAAACCCCACACTCTAAAACCTGCACAATGTATTATCAAAACTAAAATGGTTTACAATACACTTGCAATGCAAGTTCTTTTAAGAGTCTTTAAATGTTGTTTCTAGAGTAATTTTGGTAGCATAACAGTACCTATATAAATACTATGCAACTACAACTCCAAAACTCCACATTATATAGAGATACAAGGCATATTCTAGAAACTTCTTGAGATAGGCATCCACCTTGGCCACATGGCCATTATCCCACATCAAAGGACACTTGTGCAAGCTGAAAATACACCTCTTACATCTGTCATAACATGGCAGATTTGATTTCTCAAGATGGAGTGCTCCAAGGCTAAAAATAGACTATGACAGATGCTCTTATGCATCTTACAACTATCATAAATTTCTACGACATAACAATGTTACATGTTGTAAGAGAATCCATCATACAATGCTAAATATAGAATATTCCTCTTACAACATGTCATAACCCAACTTGGATGCCCAAAGATGCCTTTCCCTCAGGCAAAGATACTCAACGACACTTTTCAACACTTGTTATAGGAATCTCCAAACTTGGCTCTTACGCATCATAGATTATTTCATATGGAATATTGTCTTCCACATACCACAAGATGCTGACACATGGCATATTAGTGCCACCTCAAATGGGACACCCAAATCCATGTAGGTTTGACTTGACCATTCAAGTCACATTCCAAGTAAGATGACATGTGACCATGCCACCTCAACTAAGTGACCAAACTGAATGTGCAAGTAATTACAACATTAGGCAATAAATAAATATACAAATAAATAAATAGTTCTAACAATTTGCAAAGGTTGAGACACCTTAATTCTCAACATTCTCCCACTTGTCAAACACCTTGCAAGAACCAAAAGAAATGACAATCTATTTAACTGCTATGGGCCAAGAGGCCCATAGACTCCAAACAACATCTAAACTTCTCTATGCCCACTGGTTTAGTCAATGCATTTGCAACATTCTTCAAAGTGTCTACTTTTTCCAACATCACCTTCCCATCCTCTACCATATCTCGAACAAAATGAAGCTAAACATCAATATGCTTTGTTCTGGCATGGAAGGTAGGATTCTTTGCTAAGCAATTCACACTACGAGTGTCACAACAGATAGTAATATCTCCTGCATCAAAACCAACATCTGATCACAACCTCTTAAGCCAAATGGCTTTCTTACAAGCATGAGTTGCTACCATGTACTCTGCTTTTGTTGTGGACAAAGCAACCACAGGTTGTCGCTTACTCATCCAACTAATAGCCCCACCAAACATTGTAAACACATAGGCATTGGTGGATCTCCTGTTGTCAATGTCACCTGCCCAATTAGAATCGACAAATCCTCAAGTGCTCACAAAATGTTGAGGTTCAATAGGATAACCATGATAACATAAGGAATACTTGGAAGTACCCCTCAAATATCTAAACACTCTTCGCTACATCCCAATGCACCCATCCAGGATTAGCCATAAACTGATTAAGAACTCCCACTGCTTGGGCAATGTCTAGTCTTGTACAGACCATAGCATACATCAACCTGCCAACAACACTAGCATAAGGTACTCTGCTCATATCCTCTACCTCAGAAGGAGACTTTGGACAATCATCAGTAGATAACTCTGTCCCCATCATAATAGGAATAGTCAACGATCTACAATCCACCATACTGAATCTCTCCAATGTAGTGTTAACATACTTACTCTTGCCTAACCAAAGTTTTATGTTTTCTCTGTCTCTTTGGGTCTCCATCCCAAGAATGTACCTTTCTACCCCTAAGTTTTTCATTTCAAATTGTGCTGACAACTGAGACCTCAAATCAGATATCATATTCTTACCATTCCCAATCAACAACATATCATCAACATACAATGTAATAATGAGAATACGATCATTGTCTAACTTGTAGTACACACAATGATTTGATTTTGATCTTCAAAATTGAATAGACAACACAAAGGCATCAAATTTCAAGTACCATATCCTAGGAGATTGCTTCAATCCATACAAAGACTTCTTTAACTTGCAAACCAAATTTTCTTTACCTTTCACTATGTAGTGCTCTGGCTGTGACATGTAGATTTCTTCCTCCAAGTCACCATGAAGGAAAGTTATCTTCACATCCATTTGTTCCACTTCCAAGTCATAAGCTACTGCAAGAGATAACAGGAACTGAATAAATGTCAGCTTTGCAATGAGAGAGAAAATTTCACCATAATCAATTCCCTCCACTTGTGAATACCCCCTCGCAACCAATCTGGCCTTATACTTCTCAACACTGCCATCTACACCAAATTTCTTCTTGAATAGCCATTTGCATCTAACGGGTTTTCGTCCATCAGGCAAAGGTACCATGTCCCATGTTTTATTTTTTTTCCAAAGAAGCCATCTCATCTTCCATGGCCTCCTTCTAGGAACTTGCATCTTTCATGTCCATAGGCTCATCAGTGTTAGAAAGCAAAGCAAAGGCACAACTAGAATCAAGTAATGAATAACCAAACCTATCAGGTTGCTTCTTGATTCGTGTGGACCTCCTCAAAGGCTGAGGTGGAGGTTCTACTTCATCTTCTGAATTTTCAGAGCTGCTAGAGCTCTCCTCATCATCAAGTCCAACAGGGTCTTTCGATTTAGTTTTCTCAGGGGCAGTAGGAAACTGAACCGCATCCTCTTTCTTTTACCTTTTCATTTGGTTGTACAACAACATGAGGAGTTAGCTCTCTAAAGATAACACTTCTGCTATACAAGACTTTTTCAGCCACAAGATCCCAAAGCTTGTACCCTTTCACACCGACACCATAGCCAATGAAGATACACTTAACTGCCTTGTTCTCCAATTTTGACCTCTTGACATTAGGTACATGTGCATATGCCTCACAACCAAAAACATGAAGATGTCTCAATGAAGGCTTCTTACCAGACCACACCTCTATGGGTGTCTTATTAACGAGCATTGAAGTAGGAGATCTATTAACCATATAGCAAGCAGTGGCTATAGATTTAGCCCAAAACTTTCATTTGAGGCTAGCACCACTAAGCATACTCCTAGCCCTCTCCATCAACGTTCTGTTCATCCTCTCTGCAACTCCATTTTGCTGCGGGGTATAAGGAGTTATCTTATGTATTGCAATCCCATGTTTTTTACAAACTTGTTGAATTCTTTAGAACAAAACTCACCACCGTTATTAGTTCTCAAACACTTAATCTTTTTACCAGTTTGATTCTCAAGAAAAGATTTAAACTCTCTGAACTGACTAAAGACTTCAGATTTTCTTCTAAGAAAATAAATCCATGTCCTTCTACTGTAGTCATTAATGAATGATACAAAATATAAAGATTTAGAGATCGAAGGAACATTCACATGACCAAACACATTAGAATGAATAAGATCCAACACACTAGAAGACTTATGAGAACTCAAGTAAAATTGAACATGGTTTTATTTTCCATATACACAATGTTCACAAAAGCCAAACTCAAGATTATAATCTTTTAACCCCTCGACGAGGTTTTTATTTTTTAGGTCTCTAAGACCCTTCTCACCAATGTGACCAAGTCTCTTATGCCACAATATTATCTTTTCAGCGAGAAGTTTCATTTCCAAAGCATGAGCACCCTTAGGTACCCAGAAAGCACTACTATTGGAAGTAGAAGCAACAGTCTTTTTCATTGTAGGTTCCAAAGGTAAGGATGAAGAATCTAAAGGTCTTTTCTTCAAAATAGAAGAACTATTACACTAGGTAGTGCATGCATCCAACTAAAACAGAGTACCTCTTTGAGTACAATTAGCAAGCACCATATTTCCTCTTGTCATCTTGCATCATCCACTTGAGAAGACAACCTACACACATGCATAATTCAACTTACTTATAGAGAGCAGGTTTCGTGCTAAACCAGGGATGTGCATAACCCCATTGATCCCCTTCACTCATCCATTAGGGAATCAGATCAAGACTCTTCCACACCCAACTATTTTCAGGTGAGAGTCATCAACCAAGTACACCTTCCCACCATCGTATTCATCATACTTTGTAAATCAACCTCAATGAGAGGTCATGTGGAAGGATGCACCAAAGTCAATCATCCACACATCTTTAGATCCATGGGTGGCCAAGGCTACAACAAAAGCATCACCATCATCTTGTGACTTGTCAGAATCAAAATCAGAGTTCTTTTTCTTCTTCTCTTCTTTGCACTCCTTTCAGAAGTGTCTAGTTTTTCCACAGTTCCAACACACTGCCTTGGACTTTCTAGGAGATTTGGATCTCCCACGGGATTTGGATTTGCCCTTTTCAGCTTTCTTGTCTTTCTATTTCCCTTTTTCTTTGGGTCTTCCATGAACCGCAAGAGAATCTTTGACCGATTCAGTTGACTTTAGATCCGCATCTCTTCATATAACAATGAAAACACCACTTCATACATTTTGAAATTGGATGTGGTACTCCTGATAGCCATAACAAGATGATCCCATGAGTCCAGAAAAGAACAAAGCAAGGTCATGCAACGATCCTTCTCCTCCATTTTCACACCAATAGATGTCAACTATGCAACTAGCATATTAAAGGCATTCAGATGGTCTATAATGGATCCTCCATCCTCCATCCTTAGAGAATACAACTACTTCCTCACGAATAACTTGTTCACCAAGGATTTGGCCTAATAAACATCTCCCTGTTTCTTCCATAGTTCTTTCGCGATCTTCTCCTCATGGACATTTAACAAGACAAAGTTAGCCAAACAGAGTCTCACAAGACCCTTAGCTTTCTGATCCTTGTTATCCCATTCATCTTGCGACATTGTTGTTGGTTTTACACTGGAAATAACTTCCCATAGGTGTCAATAAACAAGCATGTCTTCCATTTTAAGCTTTCATAACTCAAAATTGCTACCATTAAACTTTTCAACATCTACTCTTCTAGATGTGCTTGCCATCTCCTTCCTGCAACAAGATTATAGAATACTTTGCATAGACTCCCACTCAAAACTAATATTAGCTCAAAAAACCCCTACCCAACAACTAGAATCAAATATGATTAGGCTCTGATACCAACTGAAAGGAAGCAAGGTATGTGGAACAGACTTCCTACACTGATCTAATGAGAGAAGTAGTATGTAAATTCATTTAAATATTTACAGTTGTAGCAATATTAAAAATATAACAGAGATATTAGAGTAGAAAACACAAACACAAAAGAGAATGACACAAGATGTATCATGGGGAAAACCTTTTCAGGTAAAAAACCCCACACTCTAAAACCTACACAATGTATTATCAAAACTGAATTGGTTTACAATACACTCGCAATGCAAGTTCTTCCAAGAGTCTTCAAATGTCATTTCTGGAGTAATTCTGGTAGCATAACAGTACCTGTATAAACACTATGCAACTACAACTCCAAAACTCCACATTATATTCCACATTATATAGAGATACAAGGCATATTCTGGAAGCTTCTTGAGATAGGCATCCACCTTGGCCACATGGCCATTAGCCCACATTAAAGGACAGTTGTTCAAGGTACAAATACACCTCTTACATCTATCATAACATGGCAGATTTGATTTCCCAACATGGACCACTCCAAGGCTAAAAATAGATTATGACTGATGCTCTTACACATCTTACAACTGTAATAAATTTCTGCGACATAACAATCTTGCATGTTGTAAGAGAATCTATCATACAATGCTAAATATAGCATATTCCTCTTACAACATGTCATAGCGTAACTTGGGTACCTAAAGATGCCTTTCCCTCATGCAAAGATACTCAACGACATTTGTCACCATTTGTCATAGGAATCTCCAAACTTGACTCTTACACATCATAGATTTTGTCATATGGAATATTGTCTTCCACATACCACAAGATGCCGACACATGGCATATTAGTGCCACCTCAAATGGGATGCCCAAATCCATGTAGGTTTGACTTGACCATTCAAGTCACATTCCAAGTAAGATGACATGTCACTGTGCCACCTCAACTAAGTGACCAAACTGAATGTGCAAGTAATTAAAATATTAGGGAATAAATAAATATACAAATAAATAAATAATGCTAAGAATTTGCAAAGGTTGAGACACCTTAATTCCCAACACTTTATCTTGCAGGTGCAACAACAATTTGGTTAACAAAATGATGATTTGGCATGTTCAGGTCAGCAGGGTACCTCTAGGTGTTCATCCTTCCAAGACAACTCCAACAAGCTCCTTTGTCTTCTTAGACCTGAAATTCATAATGCCAAGATTCAATTTCATCATAGCAACTCATTTTCAATCAAGACAAGTCAAAATATATCCATTTGTGCAGCCATGGATCACTCAGGGATAGCTCAATGACAAATGTCAATGTTGATTCCTTATGACCATCTTCACAAATCTGGTGGTTTTCTCATGATTTTCTGTGTTTTCCATCATTTTTGACTACCCATTTGGTATATATGATGATTTGGGATGTTTTTGTAACTAGTTGAATCCATTTGGAGACGTTTATTTCATGTTTTTATAGCCTTTTTTGCAAAAAGTTGGATTTTTGGGGGTAACTAGATATTCATGTGTAGTGACATTAATTGATGCAAGAAACACTCAAAATCCACATTAACTTGATTAAAATGTTGATCATGATGTAATAAATGGATATGTAGATCAAATTTGTCAACGAAACCCAAGTTTGCTCCCTTAAAGTGAGTTTTCTAGGCCAAATTATCAAAAAGCATGGTTTTTGGCTCTCATTGGATATATCTAATGGAGGTCATTTTTAGCATTGGCTTTCCTTAATGTTTTAGCAGGGATTTCATGTGTCACTGGATTTGGTCAGATTTCGGGTTCAATGTGATATATCCTGTTGGGTCGCATTTTAGCGTAGATCCTGTGAGGACAACTTTTAGTGCTAACACTTAATGAACGGTTTGACATTCGTTCGCAGGGAATTTGGTACCAATAGGATATGTCCTGTGAATGGCAATTTTAGCGCTTATCTTGTTGTCATTACTTTTAGCGCTAAGTCCTTTATATGCATCATACCCTTTCATTGGCAGGGTTTTTTAACATCACGGGACTGACAAAGTTTTTGGGCTTTGCCAAATATATCCGGTGCATGAAGTTTTAACACATATCCAGTGGAAGGCGAAATCCATGCATTTTTTGGTAGAGATGATTTTTCTAACAAACTATAGTAAGGTTGAATTTTCTGCTAGATTTGGTAATGCCCTAGATGATAGTATATTTAATTTCCTATAATTTAAATATTTTGAAATATACTGTCAGGATGTTTGAGATAGGTCCTGGATCCATGGGATTTAACATACAGATTCTAGATTTTTTAGGATCCACTAGATTTTAGACTTAGTCAATTTTTTAGGTTTTTAGGACATTAGACTTAGCCAATTTCAGGGTTTCATGGACATGTATTAGGGTGAAGGTATATGGACCCCTTGGTGAAATGTTGTGGAATTTGACATGATTTTGCAACCTTAAGGCATGGAATATAGGAATTTCAACATGATACCTCCTACAAAAGTAGGTTCAAGGACTATATCCAGTGACAGGTTTTTAGAGAAAAATGTAGTAACACCTACTTTTAGTGAAAAAGGCAACAAATAGTTATTTCTTATGCACAAACCTCATCAAAACTCCTCCAAATCAATAATGAAAGACACCTAATGATTTCAAACATGCCAAATACTTAAATCTGGAACAAATCCTACATTCTAAGCACTATTTCACCTTCTCATCATCATAAGGAAGAAAGGTTGAGACTCTAAGCCAAAACAAAAAAGGGGGTCTCCATTTGGCAAAATGGGGCATGTGTGCAAGGCACAACAAATGGTAACTCTACTCGAGAAATGTTGAAGAGTATTTCAAGGATAAATGATAGTTTTAAACTTAGAATCTCTATGTTTCCCACTCATTAAACTAGACAACATGATATAGGATCAAAGGAGTAGAGATGACTAACTTATCACAACTATCGATATCTTGAAAGTCTAAGTGTGTGCAGTTGCATTTATTCCCATCCTTCTACAACCAAGATCATCAAGGCTCACTTGCATTAAGCTACGTAATGATGCTCACCTTTTGAACTACCTTGGACATTGCCCTGCTGCTAACAGCCGTCTATACCCCTGATGAGGTTGTCTCTATGATTCCCTCAAGCATTACTCTACTAACCATTAGGCATCCATATCCCCTGATAGAGTTACTTGCATCTTCCAGCTGATCAAACATTTTGATAAGAAAATTAGAAAGTATTGATTTAGTAGAGTATTTATTTGATAGTGCATTAAGATTAGCTCTTGATATGAGTACTAGAAAGCACCGCATACCCTTCCAGCACATGATAAATATCACATGGGCTATGAATTGGTTTAACTTCTCTAGGCTGGGAATCATAGTGGCGGAAAAGGTGAGCCTATAGATTTTTCACTAAACCCAAGATTATTTAAAGATGTGAGAGATATTGGACTAGAAAACACTTCAAGTTAACCAAACTAATGACTCATTTCCCATGAACAAGTATCATACCATCTACGAGTAACAAAATAACCCATAGGAAGACTTGTGTGGAAAACCAAAGTTTTTCAAGGAAATCCTTAGGATTACTTGCCCAAAGAGAACTGTTTGCAGGATTACACAACTGTCACCTTATTAAAGAAATGGAGAACCCCAACAAAGAAAGAAAATACAACTAACCTAAAAAAAGAAAACTACTCCAATCAAAGCAACATGAAAGCAATAACTAACAACTAAAGAAGAGAAAAAATAGAAAGCAAAAAATAAACTAAAACAACTAACAACTAACAAAAACCTAATTAAAAACCATCAAAACTATGTACAAAGGCTTTGGGCAGAAAATATTTACACTTCCCCATGATTTATTTCTTAGGACATGCATAAGTACCAAGGTGTAGGTTAGTGTCCTAAGTATGGAAAATTCATCTTTATTCTCTAAAAAGCAAGGTATAGGCATATTAGGTTCATGTTCAGGACACCAGTCACATAAGATTAGCAATTGGGGTAGTTCATTAGAGCCATGATCAATCCAGATGCAAGTTGTCTTACCCAAGATACCATAATCAAATTGATAATTAGAACTGCTGAAACTGAGTGAAGAGAGGAAAGATACAACCTAATTTGTAGTACCATTGATTAGAAATATAAGTTCATCACCTTGTTGCATCATACCATTGACTTTTGTAGGTTTAAGAGATTTCATCTCGTGTTGGGTCATATCCTTTGCATCAATACCTCTGGGTCACTAAATGTTGTAGTAACCTCCCAAGTAAATAGAAAGTCTAGACAACTTTGTTCAGGATGTGGATCATCTAGATGAACTCTGCATGAATTGGCCAAAGCAAAGTTTGACATGTGCGATGAATTCCCATGCAGTAGCACATCTTTTCTCATTATTGATACCAACTCAAGTATGTGATCAAGTGATTGACATGAAAAAGATTCAAAGCAATCACTCTACATGACTATTTGATTTTTATTTTCAGATTGTAGATTTTTGTTTCCATTTTTTATCATTGGATCAACACTAATTAAATGAAATTCTTATGTATTGCAAGCATAGGAAGGATCAGTTTGATGAATGTATGATAGACTCGAATCTACTCCATCAAAATTAGTCCTATGCTTTGAAAAACTTCCTCTATATCAGTCAGTGCTACCTTCTTGCTTGAACTATACATCCATTGTTTGCAACATCAACAATGTTTCTCTCTTCTTGTAGAATTAGATTCATAATGTCAATGTTACCTTGGAGTGATGTATCATTTTGATTTCCTCTGTTTGATTCAGCTTGAGACTCTATTGGAGCAACTGCATTAGCCTGATATGATTGATCATGATGATAGTCTAGGCTGATGCAGTCAAGATCCTAATCACTTTTCTCTAGACAATCTGATTGAGGCTCGAATATGTCGATTGAAACAAATTATTGCATTACTGTCCATGATTTTCCTTCATCTGAGTGACTAATTTCTTCTCGTTCTTGTGTATATGTGATATGATCAATATGTTGTTCACACTTGATTTCCAAATCAGAATCATCAACAATCTGAAGTGAAGGGTTGTTTTCCACTTCTGCATCAACAAACATAGGTTTAGAACTTGATATCTATGAAGCATCTGATTGCTAATCTAGATCTTCAACATGATTGTTCATCGAGTCTTATTCATTATCTATATTATCAACATCCTCAATAGTAGAAATGTGACCTTGTATATTGCTCTATTTATTCTCCTGTGACTAAAATTAGTTTTAAACCATGCTGGAACAACATATCTTGTAATTGGCTTATCCAGATCCAATGGCTGAAAACCAAGCTTTAACCAGGTAGGGATCTCATATTCATTAGTTGGGTGACCTGCAGACCACGTGCATTGTTTGGCATCAACATATGGATATGTATTTTGATGAATAACTTGAGGAACTTCAGTTTTCTCCATATGTAGACTATCCTTTTGACCATGATCAATTATGAATGGTAGATTTACAACTGCTACAACGTCAACTCTTCAGGAGTTCTTAACTGAGACATGATCACTTGCATATGTTGCCATTCATGTTGTAGTTCCTTGTTCTACTATACCTCGGTGCGAGAAATGGATACTACGGTCATACTTACACCTTACTTTAGGCTTGTGTACCTCAAAAATAGGAAGTAATCCCTTTATATGCAGATCCAATCTTTGGAGAAAAGTTAAACAATCAACCTTGTCATGTGACTCTTCAGGATGCACACTACAGACTTGAGGTGAACTAAAATCAAGCAATATTAATGGAGGATACTTCACTCTGATCTACCTATCTAACACTTCTTTGAAAAGTGGGATGTCTACTTTGAAGTTCTCTTCATGATATGACTGCTGAGATAGTCCTTTAAAGAATGGAGGGATCTCATGACTGGAATGCTTATGTGTATCCATTGGAGCTAAATCTCCTACATATTCAATTCATTTCAGCATGTACAATAAACCAACAACTGAAAGCCTACATCAAAATCTAGGTTCAAGCCCTCCTTCTAGCAACAATTCTGTTGATGGTGGTTTTAGCACATAACAACATAGGTGAAATATAGGTTATCTCACCTTTCTTGAAAGGAATCTTATCCTAGAAAAGACTTGCCCATGGTTTATACAGCTAGGTCTTAGCTTGTAGGAATGACTTTAGTGGAATGTTTCACTTGTACCAACAAAGGGGGACTTACATGCAATGCAAACAAACTTTAGTGCATTAGGGTTTGATTGCACATGACTTTGATTAGTTTTCTGATTTGACAATGCATAAATAAACTGATATATACTTAGATTGCTACAAATTTGTGATTTCAGCATGCAACAAGCAATCTGCCAACTTGCATTCACTAGATATGAATTTTGTGACAACACTATGCAAGTTTATGAAACCTAATCTAACATGATCTAATAAAGAAAATGCAAATGGAAAAGAAGAGAAAAGGGATAGGGTAAAAGGATCCTATAGACAATTGTATAAATGAGAAACACACAGATAGATAGATTCCCAACAATAAACAAATCTTTGCTTAACTAGCGATCCCACAATGCTAAAAAAATTGTGCAATCTTCTTAGGAAACATCATGATTTTCAAACCATGGAAGATTCGTCCAACACCTAATTCTTGGTGTAGTCCAATGAATTCACACAATCAAACTTATCTCATAGAATATGTCCAGACTAACCATGCACAATGACACACAATCAACAAGCGATTAATGGTATGGACAGTAAATCCATTGAATATCTAAATAATTAATCACAAATGCAACTAAATAGCTAATTGAAAAGGTGAAGAAGAACCATGATAACCATATCCAATCAACAAAATGAACTCAAATGACAGAGGCAAATGAAATTCTATCTGTATTGATTTAGAAAAATAATAGAGTTTCAACAATCCTTTTTTCAGTGCTTCCCTTATATCTTTTACAATGAGAGAGGTCACCTTTATATAGAGAGGAAAGTATACCAAGTTTTTCAATGGATAGTGGAGATTAACTCAACACCAAGGGCTCAGATTACATGGCATTTAATTTCGGTTGGTGGGTAGTTACAATTTAGGATTTGCTTTTGTCTTGTGGGAAAAAAGATGAAATTACAACTTTCTAGCTCATGAAAACAAGACGAAACAACAAATTTTTGAGTTGTCTAATGGAACAAATAACTTTTCCAATGTGTTGACTAGTCAAGAAGAGTATGTGGCATGTTTTTGATGAAAGCATGTCCAACTAGATGCTTGCTAGATCAACATTATGTGACTGGATTACTGGGATAGCTATGAATGTGTCTTGAACATTAAACTGGATCTCTAAGAGAAACAACAAAGTAGGTCTGATCTCTTGTGTCTTCTTTTGCTTGGGACTCATCCCCATCATGTTGGACATCATACTAACATTCTCTTGCAGGTGCAACAACAATTTGGTTGACAAAATGATGATTCTGCATGTTTAGGTCAGTAGGGTACCTCTGGGTGTTCATCCTTCCAAGACAACTCAAACAAGCTCCTTTGTCCTCTCAGACCTACAATTCATAATCCCAAGCATCAATTTTATCATAACAACTCATTTTCAATCAAGACAAGTAAAAATATATCTATTTGCAGTCATGGATCACTCAGGGACAATTCAACATCAATGTTGCTTCCTTATGACCATCTTCACAAATCTAGTGGTTTTCTCATTATTTTCTGTGTTTTCCATCATTTTTGACTACCCATTTGGTATATATGATGATCTAGGATGTTTTTGTGACTAGTTGGATCCTTTTGGAGACATTTATTTCATATTTTTATAGCCTTTTTTGTAAAAAGTGAGATTTTTGGGGGTCACTGGATATTCATGTGCAGTGACATTAATTGATGCAAAACATGCTCAAATCTAGATTAACTAGATAAAAATGTTGATCATGATGTAATAAATGGATATGCAGATCAAATTTGTCAATAAAATCCATGTTTGCACCCTTAGAAATGGTTTTTCTAGGCCAAATTATCAAAAAGCGGGGTTTTTGGCTCTCACTGGATATATCTAGTGGAGGCCATTTTTAGCGCTATCTTTCCTTAATGTTTCAATGGGGATTTCATGTGTCACTAGGTTTGTATGGATTTCTGGTTCAACGTGATATATCATGTTTTTGTTGCATTTTAGCGTAGATCCTGTGAGGGCAAGTTTTAGCACTAACACTTAATGAATGGTTTGACCTTAGTCGGCAGGGAATTTGGTGCCAACAGGATATGTCCTATGAATGGCAATTTTAGCACTTATCCTATTTTCATTACTTTTAGCGCTATCCTTTATATGCCTCATACCCTTGTGTTGGCAGGTTTTTTGACATTTGGCAGAGTTTTTGGGCATTGTCGAATATATCCAGTGGATAAAGTTTTTAGCGCATATCCATTGGAAGGTAAAATCAGCACAATGTTTGGTAGAGGTGATTTTTCCTCCAAACTACAGTAAGGGTGATTTTTTCTGTTAGATTTGGTAATGCCCTGGCTGATAGTATATTTAAAAATATATTTAAGTATATGTTTAGATAGTGAATTTCCTTTACTTAAATATATTTTTAAATATAATATCAGAATGTTTGAGATAGGTCTTGGATCCATGGGATTTAACATGCAGATTCTAGATTTTTGAGGATCCACCAAATTTTAGACTTAGTTAGTTTTTCAGGGTTTCAGGACATCAGACTTAGCCAATTTTAGGGTTTCAGGACATTAGACTTAGCCAATTTTAGGGTTTCAAAAACATGTGTCAGGGTAAAGGCATATGGACCCCTTGGTGAAATATTATAGAATTTGACATGATTTTGCAACCTTAAGGCATGGAAACTAGAAATTTCAACATGATACCTCCTGCAGAAGCAGTTTCAAGGACTATATCTAGTGACAAATTTTTAGAGAAAAATGTAGTAACACCTACTTTCAACACAAAAGGCAACAAATGGCTATTTCTTAATCACAAACCCAATCAAAACTCATCCAAATAAATCATGAGATACACGTAATGACTTCAAACATGCCAAATACTCAAATTTGGAACAAATCCTGCATTCTAAGCACTATTTCACCTTCTCATCATGATAAGGAAGAAAGGATGAGACTCCAAGCCAAAGCAAAAAAGGGGGTCTCCATTTGGTAAAATGGGGCATGTGTGCAAGGCACAACAGAACCAAGAATTTAAAAATTCACCTTATCCATGGAATTTGAAATGGATAGTTGGAATGTGACAAAAAGAAACTAACTAAAAGAATTTTAAATTTTCAAAATTTCAAAAATTTATGAAATTCAGAGCCCCAACTTGGTAGGGTCATAACTCCTAGAAAGCTAGTCAGAATTCAAACTTCTCAGAATCATTGGAAAAATCTCTAAGAGAGCTAGATTGAGTTCTAAGCCCTACCTATGGCAATTGCTAAAAGCAATATATGAAAGTTTTGACCCCAAATTCCACTCCGAAGGCCTCCGAAAATGCGATTTAGTGAGATGTAGAAAATTCTGAAAAACAATACAGAAAATACTAAAAACTTAGTTGCCTATACAGATGCCACCCAAGTGCTCCTAGATCTTTGTGGGATCATTGCATCCCCCTTGAGAGGAAATGTTCCACATTGCACCTATGTGTTGTAGCAGATGAGGAAATTGATTCCCAATCTAGTCCCTAGTGAACCATTTGCCTTGATGAGGGAATTGTCCTTCCTATACCACCCATTAAAGATGGCTCTGTTGCTTCTTTAGTGTTTTGACCAGAACATCAGTAATTTGATCACATGTGAGAGGGGAAATAGTGTTGGGATTCAACTCTGTGCTGCTGATGTGTTCTGCAACTTTTAAGATCTCCAACAATGGTGGAAAATATGGACGCAACAACTCAACATTAAAAACAAGATGCAGTCTAAGAAAAGATGGCAGATTGAGTTCAAAAGCATTCCCACCAACTTGTTTGAGGATGGTGTATAACCCATAACGAATGGGACACAGTTTCCTATGTGGCCCTTGAAATCTTTCTTTTTGGAGGTGAAGCCAAACCTTGTCCCAAACCTAAAACTAGTGAGGTGTACGATGCTGATCATGTCTATCCTTCTATTTTTTATTACTATGTTGGAGTATCTCATGACTTGCTACTGAATATGGAATATCTTCTCATTAAACTTAGCTGCTCTATCTACTTCCTTCTCTAAATGTGTTGATAGGTCACTCAACATGGCCGATAATGCCACATCAATTGGAGCAAATGGTTGGTACCCAAGATATACATCAAATGTACTATGCCTTGTGGAACCATGCAATGCACGATAGTAGCTATGTTGTACATATGGAAAACTTTCATCCCAAGTGTGAGGATATTTTAAATGATACATCCACAAAATCTGAATGATCATTCGATTCACTACCTCAGTTTTCCCATCTATTTGTGGGTGGAGGGTAGTAGATTTTATTGACTTTGTGTCCATCAAGGCCCAGAGTGCTAACCAAAAATTTGTAAGGAATCTTCCATCCCTATTAGATATGATACTTTGTGGCAACACAAAGTGTATCCAAACATTTTCAAAGAAAAGCTTGGCAGTTTCTTCCATAGAGACTCCCTTCTTGCAAGCCACCATGACAACCATTTTTGAAATATGTCTACCACCACATACACACAATCATGCCCATCTTTTGTAGAAGAGAGGCTAGACATGAAATCTATCATAACTGAATGCCAAGGTTTATCAGGGATTAGATGAGGTATATGCAATCCTTGCTTAGAGTTGGCAGGCTATGCAATGGCACAAGCAGTACAAGCTTAGATGTATAGAGTGACATCATGTTTCAATCTAGGCGAATAAAAATACCTTTGAAGTACAACAATGGTCTTCTCCATCCCAAAGTGTCCTACAACATGACTGTAGTGTGCCTCCCATACCATCTTCTATCACTCCCTAGTTGGAACACATATACATCCCATGTGATAGAGAATCCCATCCTTCAAGTAGAAATCAGGGACTTGTTTACCCTGTGCTAGTCTGTTGTAGATGGTAGAAAAATTTGGATCTATTCCATATAAGTAAGGCCAATCTACTATGTGGTGCCCACAAGAATCCAATATCAATGTTAGGGATGTGATCGGAGGTCTACTCAAGCAGTCCATTTTTTTTTTTACTTCCCTTCTTGTAGCAAATATTGAGGTGAGATTTTTGCAAGTAGAGAGACCATCTTTGATGCCTATCATTCTATAGCTTCCCTTGTGTCTATAAGAATTGTAGAGGTTTGTGGTCTGTGTGGATGATAGTCTCTTTTCCCAAAATATAGTGTCTCTATTGTTTGCAAGCCTACACAATGGCATATAATTCCTTATCATATGAGGGATACTTGTGCACTATGTCAGAGAAAGTCTTGCTATGGTAGGCAACCGGATGCCCATGTTGCATGAGCACTACCCCTAGTGCATATTCTGAAGCATCTATTTCAATTTGAAAAGATTGTTGCAAATCTGGGAGTGCTAATTTGCTAGGGCAGAGCATAACCTCCTCTTTAGCTCCATCAATACTTTTTGTTGTGCCTTTGTCCAACAAAATTTTTCTCTTGCTCCTCCCCTAAGTGATAGGCCATGCCAAGTGTGAAAAACCAAGCATAAACCTCCAGTAGAAATTGGCTAGATCCAGAAAACTATGAAGTTCTGTGAGCTTTTTGGGAGATGGCCAATCTTTGAGAACTTGTATTTTTTTAGGGTCCACACAAACACCCATTTTATCTATAATGTATCTCAAATACTGAATACTCTCCATACCAAAGGAACACTTATCTCTATTACAATAGAGTTTGTGTTATCGCAAGGTTGAAAGTACTTGTTAAACATCTTGCAAATGGTCATTCCATGTTTTTCTAAAAATGAGTATGTCATCCAAATAGATGACAATGAAAGAACTAGTGAATGGTCTAAGGACATCATCCATCAGTCTTAGGAAAGTGATAGGAGCATTGGTCAGGCCAAAAGGCATGACTATCCACTCAAACAACCCTTCCTTGGATTTGAAATATATATTCCACACATCTGATGGCTCAATTGGAACTTGGTGGTATCCAAATTTCAAGTCAATTTTGGTGAAAAATTTAGCCCCTCGAGTTGGTCCAACAAATCATCAATGTGAGAAATTAGATATTGGTTCTTTAGAATGATTTTTTTGAGAACTCAATAATTAATACAAAGTCACCACGTCCCCTCCTTTTTGGCCAAAACAATTGGACTTCCACATGATGAGGCACTTGGACAAATGTGTCCCTGTTTAATCAATTCTTGAATTTGCCACTTGATTTCCTCATTCTCCACAATTGACCATCTATATAGTGGCCCATTTGGTAATGGTGACCCTAGAATTAGATCCATTCAATGCTTGACTTGATAGTGCAGTGGTACCCCTATTAGTGAATTGAATACATCTTGATATGTTGACAATATCTAATCCATATATTTATGTTTAGTTGTAGTAGTGGTAACTTTGGTATGACTGTTGGCTACAACTAATCATACCTCCTTAGGTCAGACCATTAGTAGGACAAATTTTCTAGTGTGAGCAATAAAAGGTTTACATTGTTTTGTAGTAATCAAAGATATTGGTTCTACATGACTTACCTCAAGTATTTGATATTTCTTTTCACCTAGCTTGATGATGACATTATGTGGGCTAGACTCAGACTCCATGGCACTTGTACATGTATGGTTGTCCCAACAATACATCACATACATCTAAAGGTGCGACATCACATATCACTTCATCTTTTAATGGCTTGATGGAATAAGGTAAGAAATACTATTTATTTAGTTAAATGTTTTACTCTTGAATTACCCATCCCATATGATATGGTCGTGGATGTGGTGTGGCCTGTAGATTCAATCTCTTAATAGTCTCAATAGAAATCAAATTTCTTTGGCTTTTGCTGTCAATAATGAAATGAAGAGCATTTCCATTTACCCACATCTGTGAATGGAATAAGCACTCCTCATCTTCATGGGGCATGATTTCAACAGTGGCAATTGTGGCATATGGGTCAACCTCAATTATTTGATTGCCATCCTTTTGTTCAAAAAGGGTCTGTAGGCAACAAATCAAGTTCAGTATCTGCTTGCTATATTTCTGTCATCAAAGTCTTTATGGCTTGGCAGTCCTTAGTGTTATGTCCAGGGATTTTATGGAATTCACACATCTTTTTATTACCCATGTTTGTTGTTGATGATGTTTGTGAGGAGAACTCCTTGGTTGTCTATTTTCCACAAAATTTTCTACCACCTTCTCTCTTGGATTTATTGTTTGAGAAATAATCCTTCTTCCCCTTTTGCTTGAATTTTTCTTCTTTCTTCATTGCATATTTGAAGGTAGTTCCCAAGGTATCAACATGTAGGAAATCCATCTCTGTTTGGATATATCGACGAAGCCCACTACAATACTTCAAGACCCGATGTTTTTCTCTATCAATGATTCCCAACTTTGTTAAAAGTGCATGGAATGTATTGGTGGAATCTTGAATAGAATGGTCCTTCTTTTGTTGAAGTAATTGCCACTATATTTATTTCTCCTTATATATATCTTCATGGTACTATTCCTCCCTGATGTATTCTATGAATTCTCCTAATGTGGGATTTTCATCCACCATCACATCGAATTCTTGGCTGTCAGGGCTATTCCTGGATAGCAATCTATTCTCCCAAGATTGTTTCATGTGTTGTTCAGCTTTGTGGAGGGCAAAGGTTATTTTATCAACATCTAAGAAGTGATTATAGAAAAATATTTCTCTAGTTTTGATAGCCAATCATCAACAACATTTGCATAATTTTTTTCCTCAAAATTTGGGATGTCAAGATTTACTTGTACCTTGAAAGGGGTGTGACCACTACTATAATTTTTTTGGAGCATTTGAGAGAATTGACTCATCATCTCCTCATGTTGCTTTGCTAATGCCTCTTGTACCATCACCTTGAAAGGGTCGGATGCATCTCCTTTTTCTTCCATCTTCGGTCGTGTGTGTCTCAAAAGTAGATAATCTGATGGGTCTCATGTCTGCAATCCCAATATTTGATAACCTAACCATGTGTGATATGACATATAGGAGTGAACCGATCTGATACCACTAATCTAAATTTAGTTGAGAATTCAGAGAATAATACCTAGCATTGAGCTTCTGGTATTGTGAAAGTCTATAATAGCTCAATATGCAAAACTCATGGAGAGTTGTAGGAAACCAAAGAGAGCTATATTTGCATCAAAATGAGTTTATATACGATGAAATAAGAATTTGAAAAGTCACCTTATCCATGAAATTTGAAATTGATATTTGGAAGGTGACAAAAAGCAACTAACTAATAAAATTTCAAAATTTCAAAATTTTAGATTTTCAAAAAATTATGAAATTTGGAACCCCAACTAGTCATAACTCTTACCTAGCTAGTCAGAATTCAAACTTCTTGAAATCATTGGAAAGATGTCCAAGAGAGCTAGATTGAGTTGCATCGAGCCTTACCTGTGGCTACTTCTCAAAGAAATCGATGAAAGTCTTGACCCCAAATTCCACTTCGAAGGCCTCTGAAAATGTGATTTAGTGAGATATAGAAAATTTTGAAAAAATTACTGAAAATACTAAAAACTTAGTTTCCTATACAGATGCCACCCTAGTGCTCCTGGATCTCTGTGGGATCGTTTAATAACAAAAAATTCTCTTCTAAATTCAAACTTATAATGCCAAGAAGGAAGTCACACAATGATTGAACATCAAGATTTTAGACATGAACTACTAGAGCATACCAATGATTTTAGCAAATCTCGCTTTCTAGTTTTAGAGTTTTTCCTCCTTCCAACCGTAGAGCTTCTCCCTTTTCTTTTTCCCATCACTCTATTTCCTCCATATACATTTTATTTAACTCCTTGTTCCTTTATCTATTCCTTAGATATCTCAACAGAACCCCCATTATGCCCATCTCTCTTCCCACTCAAGTTGTGGCTTTCAATAAAAAAATAGTGGAATAAAACTCCATTTAAGTCATGGTACTTACTCTGTTTATGCATTAATTACAAGTTTAGTGCTCTTTAACTCCACATTGTGGAGCTTAATTTGAGCACATCCAAATGAATTCTCATAAATTTAATATAATACTACATTTGTAATTCAAATATGAACCTATTGAGTTACTTCATTGAGAATAGTTGCAGAAAGATATGATTAGCCAAATCGACAAGATGTAAAAGACAACATATTCATTTGCCAACTTGGTAAAATGAACTAATCATTTTATCAAAAATAGTCACAAAGATGCATATATAGAACAATTATCATTTTCAACACAAGCAAGTATTTAAATGAATGAAACACAATGCAAATCTTATGCCTGTGTATGGGTATCTTATAAGCATACTATCTCATCCATTCACCAAAATCCCCTTCTCTCTCTTTGGTGATACTCTTCCTCTATACTAGGAGGGTAGGAATTGTTTTTCCTACATCCACCTCATTTCAAAACAAAGTAGTTAGTCCATAACCACAATAATATAATCATGAAACAATTTAATAAGATAAACCTTTACCTTTATTAAAAACCATGTTGTTTTCTGCATAAGATAATTAAAATAGATTCATCTAACCATTTCAATTTTTAAGCACTATTTAATAATCATAAATATACAATAAACTATTATGTTGTTGTTGTTGTACGTTTAGGTACCAAAAAAACATAAATATACAATAAACTAGTAAAAGGTATTTGATCATGGATTCTATTCCTTGATAATGGTCAATCTTTATAATAAATGATGTGTAGACAACAATGCAAGCAAGAAGATAAATTTCTTCATTGGCATTCATTGAGCTTGGAAATAGCATTATCAATTCACTATGGAATTCTCTAACTTAATTTAAATCTGTTTGTTTTTCGATTCTCAATCAGTCTGCATAGGTTTTTAGACGTAAGATACTTGTAAAAATCAGTTTTGTTATGATTACAAACAAGATTTAGTACAATTACAAGTCTCATAAAAAAGATTGTATTCTTGACCTGAACAAAGAAATGGACTTAAACATTCAAACATATTAGTTTTGTGGAAATGTTTGAGATTAAGGATGAAAATTATGAATCTATTATTGATTATCCATGATGGAAATATATTCACATCTTGACCTTAAGAAATTTGTTTTCCTCTTGATACTTGATATTTCCATCCTATATAATATTAGAGAATGTTAATAATGTTGTATAGTATGAAACACTTTTCATGGTTTAATCCACACTCAATGTTTAGAAATGAGTCATTGAAGCCTTTGGTGATTTAAAGATGGTAATACACCAATTATTTTAGATAAAATCTCTTATCACTATCACCTTCTTGTTCATATGTAGAACAAAACAATAACATAGGAGGGTTTTCTCACAAAATTTCAAGTTATTTATGCTATTGATCTATAAAAAATTATCCTTTGATTGATGAAAATTAATGATGAACTCATATAGTATTGTCATTTTTATGATAATTTCTGGAGGGGAATCATAAGCATCAGTTTGCTATGCTCCCTACTTCTTTATATCCTTCTACATTTTAGTGTTACTAGCCTATAGGGTCTAGAAGTGGAGGATGGTTCCTTCAACCTCCTTGTTCATGCCATAAAAATTCTTAAAATAGAAGGAATTTCTCTTATAATTTCATGATTTTCCTATCATTAATTTTATAGAACATTATACTTTGATTGGTGAAAATTTAACAATAGAGAAACCCATCATAAAAAAAAATATTCTATAGTTGTTTCATTCTTATGATGATTTAATTATAAAGAGGAACGATGAACATCATTTTTCATGATCCCTACTCCCAAGTAGCCTATTATAGTTTAGAGTTACTAGCCTATAATGAAGATAGAAGAAATATGTGAGAATTTAGATAAGCATAGCTTTGTTTTTATCCGCAGAACCATTTATCACATAAAATATTATATTAGATTCTAAAACTCTTGCTTAACATAACATGCAAGAGACCCCCAATTTTATCTTTATTCTTTTACAATTCTTGCCTTAGCTGGGCAGTGCCGATTGAAGTTTTGTACCCAATATTACTGGAGAAATGGCGGGCAATTTGGCAAACCTTGGATTCCTTTTACAGTAGCCATTCCTTCCCACGAGGCCTCTGCAATGAAATGGAACTTCCATCCAATTTAGCGGTTCTAATCCAGAAATCCGGATTGTAGATAAAACTATGGGATAAATTTGACAGCGCCATATATAAAGTTGGAAGAAGGGGCTTCCAATGTAAAGCTCAAGCTGAAGATAGTGGCGTGTCACGGAGAAGTGGACAGATTATTTCAAAGCGTTTTTAGAGACTTATAAGCAAGTGAAATTGGCAAATTTAAAATAGATTTCCAACCTTTGCCAGCGTACTACCTGCCTGTGCGAAAATGAGAGCTTTAAAACGGTCTAATTGGTCTAATCTTCAATTATGGGTAAAGAAAAACAGAATTGTTCTCAGATATCATAGTTGGAAATGCTTGTATAGATGTATGCAATAATATGGAATTCATAACATAACTTGCGAGATGTTTTAAAATCTTCTTTAGAGAGGATAGATATCGATCAGGAGCATTCAGTAATAGGAACAAAATTAATGATTCTTTTAAAATTTATTCCAGATCTATATTCTGAATAATTTCAGAGAAGCAGACAGTGAATCTAACTTGGCTACCGACTAATCTTGAAGGCCAATTTGAATCCAGGCGATTCTAGTCTTTATGTTATGGTATGATTATTTTTTCACCAAGCACGTTAGTTGTTTGCAAGAATGCCTAAAAATCATCTCTTCTGGTAGACTGCAAGATTCGGGGATATGGAGAAATAAATAGACTATTGTGGGAGACGAGGTACGGGGATTGCATTTAAATCTGTAGCCTTCTTTAAAGCAATTCCAAACCCGTCGGTCATGTCCATCTGTTCACACGTCATCCCATCCGGAAGTCTCCAATCAAATGAATGAAGTAAAGATGCCAAAACAAAATGAACCATACGGCTCGCCAGTGGAAGCCCCCGACAAATTCTTCTCCCCGCTCCGAATGGAATGGGTGTTTTTTTATTTAATCATAATATTACCACACCTAATTTGGTTAACATGAATTATATTAGGTGACAAAAAAGGTTTGCAGTGAGGAGATTTTGAAAGATAGGCGTGGAGGTTCTCATGGCCTCCTATTGAACAACAAATGTGTCTTCTTTTTACCTAATTATAATATTACTACACCTAATTGCGTTAACATGAATTACTTGAGGTGACAAAGAAGATTTGCACTGGGAAGATTTTGAAAGGTAAGTGTGTAGATTCTCATAGTCTCCCATTAAACAAAAAAAGGATCTTCTTTTTACCTAATCATAATATTACCACACCTAATTTGGTTAACATAAATTATATGATTATTTCTCACACAACCAAGAAGGCCGTGACGATTTCCAGGATAGACAAAATATCTCGTCAAGGCTAGAATTAAATTCAAATCTGGGTCAGATAAAATCAGATTTTACAAGCATTCATTGACGGCCATAGCATCATGATAACAGATGAGTACGTAGATGTAAGGTGGTGATTTGATAGGAGCGCCTTCATCAGCTTGTAGATTTCGTTGACACCGTCCAAATAAGCGCGGGGAAGGAAAACAAACGTGACCGTGTTATGAGACAATTTTCAGGGATGTAAAAAAATTCTCCGGCAGCTTTATGCCAGTAAATAGCCTATCGGCTAAATATATTTTTGCACCGTTCAATCCATTCAAGAATCCCCTCCATGACGATCTTGATGCCAGAGACCAGAATACTATTTCTTTCCCCATTTTTTTTGCCGTCCATTACGATTTTGATAGACGTTTTATTCAAAAAAATTATAAAAATAAAATTTCTTCGACATTTTACCACATTAATAATAATAATAATAATACGCCAGAGATATATGACCAATTGGTATATTTTTAAAATCTTTATATATCTCTCCACATATTTTAAATCTCTAAACCTCTTTCCTTTGCCAAGATTTATGCAAGAAAGATTTTAAATAAATCTATTTTCATTCAAATTGGGAAACAAAGTCGTCACATGCAAATTAAATTTATTGAAAGTATTATTGGAAAATAAATGGAAATAATAATAATACATTTTATTTTATTTAACAGAAAGAAAACAAGTCAAAAAAATAATAATAAGAAAAAAACTTAAATAAAAAAAAAAGCTGTGGGGCCGAAACCCCTATCAACCCTAGCAGGCTTGACCTCCCAACAGGCGCAGAACAAATGGATTCAACGTCCTATTCATCACTGCATTCCTGCCTTAGCCGCCTCTTCTGTAGTTCACTTATTTTCTTCTTCATGTTACTCTGTTTCCATGGCCACTGCCCTGCAAAAGAAAAAATTCGGACAAGAAAACATGAAAGAAACCAAAATGAGACTATTCTAAAAGAAGAGTATGTTTTAAATTATATTAGGGTTAGGTTACTATTTTATAAATTGTAATCTTGTGGAAGGATATAACCCATCCCAATTTCTATTTTCGAAGATTACAAAAAAGCAAAAAGATGATAAGAGAAATGTTATAATTAACAATGCCCTACTCCAACCGTATGCTTCTCTCCACTCTTCACACTTTGCAGCTTCAAATTGTCTGGATGAGAAGATAAATCTTGTAATTAAGAATGTCATTGTTAACAATTGGGTTAGCCTTGCCGCTGGAAAACAGGTGGAACAAATGACTCTGGGAATCTCTGATAGAAATGGGAAGACTTCCACGCTCGTAGACCTTGGAGACTGTTTTTGAGTGTGTGAACGTCACTGCCTTAAAACAGACATTCTTCATTCTTTCCAAAATACCCATTTATTTTAGGGATTTCCAATCTCTGAACACATTTTTTATATCATGTTGCAGCATTGAATGATGCCAAATTCCAACGGCTTATCGAGTTGTGCCCAAATCTTCAATAATTGGGGTTTCATTGGTGTTTTGGGTTGAGAAATTTGAATATACACAATTTACTTATATTGGTATATATATAACTCATTTGAATATCTCTGTATAAAGTCTCTCCTCTATAAGTCTCTCTCCTCTATAAGTCTTGACAGCTTCAAACCTGCACTAACTACTAATATGTTTTTTCTCAAACAAATGTAATTAGTTAGTCTAATTGCTAAATTATGACTCATAAAATTAAAATTAGAAAAATAGTGACACGCCACGGAGAAGTGGACAGATTATTTCAAAGGGTTTTTAGAGACTTTAAGCAAGTAACTTGGCAAATGTAAAATAGATTTCCAACTTTTGTCATCGTACTACCTGCCTGTTCGATAATGAGAGCTTTGAAACGGTCTAATCGGTCTAATCTTCAATTATGCGTAAAAAAAAAACAGAATTGTTCTCAGATATCATAGTTGGAAATGCTTGTATAGATGTATGCAATAATATGGAATTCATAACAAAACTTGCGAGATGTTTTAAAATCTTCTTTAGAGAGGATATATATCGATCAGGAGCATTCAATAATATGAACAAAATTAATGATTCTTTTAAAAGTTATTGCAGATCTATATTCTGAATAATTTTAGAGAAGCAGACAGTGAATCTAAGTTGGCTACCGACTAATCTTGAAGGCCAATTTGAACCCAGGCGAAGTTATGTTATGATTATTTTTTCACCAAGCATGTTAGTTGTTTGAAAGAATGCTTAAAAATATTCATGTCATATTAACAAAAAGAAAAGAAAATGAAGACAGATCTTTTAATTTGATTTGTAACTGTTATAGATGAGATTCCATAAGATTTCTGACAAGAATGTCTTCTCTACATTTAATTAAATAGTGACTTCTATAAAAAATAATGTCTATTTGATTTGATTTAGAGTATGGGTCATATTGTTTCATTTAATTTTGGGTATGGTTGATATTTATTGCTACATTTAATGCTTGCTTTCATTCAAGTGAAACCAACAATAAGAGGTAAAGTCTCATAGTCAATCAAATTTTCTTGCCCACAATATTTGATGATATAGCCCTGAAACCTTAGTTATAAGCAGGGGTCTTGCCAAATAAACTTTTGTAAAAAAATTGAAATAATTTGAAATTACACATATGATAGACCATGAAGTTACGGCCCTATAAACTATAGTGATAAAAAAAAAAAAGAAAATGATCCTCAATAGTTAAGAAAACTAATACAAAATTTTACATATCGAATACAAAAATACCATACCATAACATAAAGGTACTAATAAAATAACTGAAGGCAAAACCTACACTACACTGCAGTTGTAGTCCGCTAGTAAATATGATTTGGGGGACGAGGTAAGGGGATTGCATTTAAGTCTGTAGCCTTCTTTAAAGCAAGTCCAAACCCGTCGGTCATGTCCATCTGTGCACACGTCATCCCATCCGGAAGTATCCAATCAAATGAATGAAGTAAAGAAGCCAAAACCAAATGAATCATACGGCTCGCCAGTGGAAGCCTCGGACAAATTCTTCTCCCTGCTCCGAATGGAATTAGCTCAAAGTTTTGTCCCCTGTATTCTATCTTTCACGGCTGCATGGAGATAAGGCAGACGATCTAAGTCAGATTCTTCCACTCTTCGGTTGCAATAAACGACTTCATGCAGTTCTTGTCGGACTTGGTTTAATTTCTGTGGATTACGAATGAATTCTGCCATGGCCTATTCTATCGTTGTAGTGGTCGTTTCAGTACCAGCAACAAATAATTCCTGAAACTAGAAAGCACAATTAGAGATCTGGAAAATACCAGAGATTTATAAACCCTTAGATTTTTTAATCTTTTCAGCACTTACAGCTATCAAGGCTCGAATACCAACGAAAGTGAAATCTTCACTTCTGGAATCCAGCAGATCATCCAGAAAATCCTTCTCGGAGTCGTTACGCTCAACGCTTTGGCTGGTGTTGGCGAGCCTTTTCTGTATGAATACATCGGAAAATTTTTGATGAGCTCTAAGGGCATGTCCCCATGCGGCTGCTTAGCTTATTTTGGCTAGTAGCCACTGCTCAACTTTTTTAGGAGCTATTTGTGGAGCTACTGGCCCCATGGATTTTCAATTTTTCTGCTTATTTTTAAACAGTGATTTACAGCGCCTTGCACAGGGAAGTCATAAAACAAACAATGATTTTAATCGGAGCCTCCAAATTCAAGCCATCATTGGAAGCGCTCAATTATCCACGTTTCGCTGCCATTTTCAAGAACGCTGACGAATGTAGGAGATGCCCAGAAATCGTATGGCCGTGGTCGAGTCTCCCGAAGGGCTCAAAGTAGAGGTGAATCCCTCCAGTCTTACATTTACTGAAAAGTTTCAGAAGCTGGATTTTACTCTTACAGTGGAAGCGGGGAAAAGAACACCTGTTGCGTATGGATATCTGAGTTGGATTGATAACAAGGGGCATGTGGTGAAGAGCCCTGTTGTGGTACTGTTTGATTAAGAAAGATCCATGGCGCAGAAGCTTCAAATGGGAATTCGATATTTTTTGCTTATTGGAGGAGGTCAAGCATCTGGGGCCAAGCATCGCGGGGGGAATTGAAGTTGTGGGCTCTGTTTCTGCTGCTCTTGTCGCTGGTTTTGGGGGATGAAAGCCGTATAAGAACTACCAAGACAATTAGGGTTTAGGGTATAATTTCCCCGTAGCTTATTTACTAGTTTTGGTAAATGTTTGAGTGCTGATGTTATTGTGTTAACTTTGAAGAGATAAGAGCAAGTAATCTGCTAAGATAAAAATTATGAAAGGTAAAGCCGAACTGTCACTCACCGTCTTCACAGGCAGATTCTTCCGCAAAGCTCAGTCTTCACAGGGAAAATACACAGGGAAAATACACAGCAAAATACTTGCAAAATATGTGTTAAATGGAGATAGCAAATATAATCACACGCAGAACAGAGCATTAAAAGGAAAATAAAATTGAGGAAGAAATATGGAGGGAACCAATTATATGATGCCACATGGCAATTTTTGAGATATGCAGTTGCTGCAAATTTCCAGCCCCCCCTTTTTTTACCCTCCTTATTTTTAATTGTTAAGCAGTGGCTGCTCCACTAAAATGGGTAAAGATTCTCTATTATCCTTTTTCCCTTATTTTACATTCACATGGGGCCACTCAACTGCTTAAATTTAAGCAGAAAACCTACTTAAGCAGCCGCATGGGGACATGGGGTAATAGAATGGGCCATGGCAGAATTCATTCGCAATCCACAAAAATTGAACCGTCTCCGACAAGAATTGGATGAAGTAGTTGGTTGCAACAGAAGAGTGGAAGAATCTGACTTAGATCGTCTGCCTTATCTCCATGCAGCCGTGAAAGAAATATTCCGATTGCACCCGACGGCTCCTCTGCTGGTACCCCGCAAAGCCGAAAGCTCCTGTGTGATCGGGGGATTTGTGATACCTAAACAGAGCAAGCTGATGGCTGTGGAATGATACACTAACACACACACACACATGTATATATATATATATATATATATTTGCATCGTGCATCAAGACCAAAATACTATTTCTTTCCCTATTTAATTTTTATTTATTAAACAATTATAGAAAGAAAATGTCTTCTACATTTTGCCACATTATTAATAATAAATATTGGACTAACACGCCCATTATGACTGTGGGTCCAGCACGTCTCAGTCAGTGAATAACCAATAATTCATACATACTGCAAAACATGCTATAACATTAAAATTCATCCCACAATCAAAAAGAGCATAACCCACACCAATATGAGTGGGTCATATTGCAGAGACAGCATACAGAGACTCCCGAGGTCTCTTTCCTAGCTGAAAGAGGTTTCCCAGGAGGAAGTGTTCTAGTCTCCCTTCTCCATAGAAAGAAGAAGAATAACAGTGAACCAGCGGTAAGGAGCACAGATTACCAAGAAAGCGGTGGATCTCCATACAAACTGTAAACAGGGAAATCCTAATTTAGGTTTGTTTGGTTGTCCAGTATATGATACAGCAATATAGGATCATTATATAAGTGTTCTGAGATGTAGCAATGTGAAATCAAATAGTGAATAATGTAGAAATGTAGAATTTAGATAGTTGTTCATCATAGGTAGATGGAACAATGATAAGATATAGATTATAGGCAATTATAATGCAATGTAAGGCATAAACAAAGATAGTGCACTGTGAAATCAAATAGTGAATAATGTAGCAATGTAGGATTTAGATAGCTGTTCATAATAGGTAGATGAAACAATGATAAGATATAGATTATAGGCAATTATAATACTATGTAAGGCATAAACAAAGATAGTGCAATATAAGGCATAAATTATAGGCAACGTGTTTCATGATAGATACATATAATCAATGTAAGTGTAAAAAAGAAGACGAGGTCACTTAAAAAGATAAGTAAATCAAAAGGATAAAGTATCAAAAGATAAAGATAAAAAGGATTAAAAGGAATTAGTGGAATAATATTATAAAAATAAAGGATCTCTAGTGTAAATAGGTAAGGATAAAGATTAAAAATAATTTAAAATAACCAAAATCAAGCATGCCTCCTAAGTGAACCAAATAAATGTGAAGTAAACTTAAAGATCAAACAAATGACAAATGCCATTTAAGTGGGGGAGAAAGATATAAAGGTGTTGTAGGTGTCCCAAAAAGAGTAGATAAGACAAATGATAAATAAAAGAAAAGTAAGAATGATATCTAAATAATGAATTCATCTCCCATTTTAGGTGACTTCTTTTTTATGTTATGTGTGACCTTAATGTGTATCTTCTCTTTGTCTATATAATTTTGAATTTTATGTTGGAATGTAATGCCTCTATGTTTAGGGTATCCAAGTGTATGATGAAAAGTATATGTAGTACAAGGATCAAAAGATAAATTGCTATATAGATTATTGCTAAGCCATGCTACTCTTATATGAACTTGTGCTAGATAAATAATCAATGCAAGTATAAGCCAATTTACAAAATGAATTATAGAGAAAGCAAGATGAATCGAACCATTTTTAAGCTCTACCACATAAGCATTATTTAAACTTGCCAATCAAGACACCATCATCAATTTCACATGGAAAGAAGCATCCATAGAACCATCATAATTATCATGTGAGAATTCTAGTGGTAGTCATTTTTGCAATGATCCCTTTGACTCTTTACAATATTTTGGTGCCCTTAACATTGATAAAAAAAAATTGGAATTGGAATCCATTATTATGCCTATACCAAGCTTTATGTTTATGACCATATGTCATTTCCTTTCCCTATGCTAATTTTCAATAACCTGTGTTCATGTTGAGCTTCACAAGTTCACATTAATGGTAGCCTTGTTCTTAGAAATGGCTAAGTCCTATGTACACCCTGTGTGCTTTTTTATGGTAGGAAGTCATGTATCACTTAAGTGAGCATTTTGTATCTTTGCATTGACTGGCTATTGACTCTTCATTCATGCACAAGAGTAGAATGTAGTGTTGTATCTAAATCTTGCATTAGCATTTTCTAGCACTTTTTGTCAATTTATGGCTCCTTAATAATAATCAATCTAAGAAATTATGAGTAGGACCCTATTTTATGCCTTGTCCTAACTTCTAATATTGCCCATTTATCAAATTGTGCCTTTGTATTATGTTCTCAACTATGTATAATATTTTATGGCCATGTGCTTTTATCGAGTTCTTAAGTTGTTGTCATGGTGATCACTTTCTGATCATTTGATAAATGGGCTCTAGAGATATGACAACACTGATATCATGTGCTAAGGAAGTGGAGTGCTGTGAGTATTGATCATGTGACATGTGCTAAGGGGATCACATAAACACATACATGGTGGATCTTTGGTATTATGGGTACTTCTAAGGATTGTCTCATCAATTTTGATCAAATGGCTCTTAGAGTTCTCAAAGATGTTAGAGCTCTTGAAGTCCCTTAGATTCCAAGCATAATTAAATGAATATTAAGATCAATAGTTTTTAAATGTCCTTAGCAATGATATTGTGTGCTTAGGGTAAATTCTCTGAGATTAGTTAGTTTGTAGCCGAGTCACCATGTGGGGGTCCTTTTCCTTTTGTTTGTTTGTGAGAACCTAGAATGCATCAACAAAATGTTATCATTGGTAGATAACATAGTGGCAGGTCCATGAATTTTGTTGTTCTTTTGCACAAAGATGATATCATCACTGATATGAGAGTTGAGAGATCATTAGGGAAGTTGGAAGATCCAATGTTCCTTGGAATTTAAAGGAGTAAATTTTTAATGTGCCAAAATGTGTTTCCAAGGACCATTTATCTTTTTTGAGATGGATTATCCTCAGAGCTCAAGAGGATCATTTGTGGTATGTCAAGCTAAAGCTTCAAGAACCCTTGGATCATTTAAATCAATGACTCCTACATGTTAAAGGGAGATATCAAAAGATCATGCTATTGGCTAGAAAGGGTGTGTTGGTGATACTATGGACTTGAGGAAATGAGTGTTCAATATTTTTATGGCACAAAAATATATGGAGATATGAAATAGTACACATGGAAAGTGAAATATTAATTTTCATTAGTCCATATGACCAATCAATAAGATCATCAAAGGGGTTTGCATGTCCATAGGAGAATGAGGTGTGTGTACATGTATCTGGGTGGTAAATTTTATGGTGGGTCTCATATGTCTATTTGGTAGCTCCTAGGGCTATGGTGTTGCTTGGTGAGATTTAGAAATGAGGTGCCTGTTTCTTAGATGTCTATGGTTTTTCAAGCCAAAGGTGCATCATGATCAAAGAATATTATATTTTCAAAGGCAAGTTGCACATGGGTATGTAAAGAAATTCATGGTCCCTATAGGATTCAATTACAAAGGTTGGCATAAGTAACTCTCAAGCACTCCCCCATTAAGCACTAATTACATCTCATGTCCAACTAATAATAAAAAAATCTCTTATAAGTTCACTAAGTAAATCTCTTACAAGCCACTATCTTTAGCATAGATACTCTTACACATGCTTCATGACAAGATATTCTTTTACACACATATTTACACATGTATTACCAATAATTAAACAAGGCATAATGACAAAGCAATAAAGTTGGATGTCTCATTTCATGAGGATACATAAAATAATAAATAAGTAAATAATCTAAACATTATAACTTGCAAGTTGTATGACACACTTAATCCCAACATTCTCCCACTTGTCATATACCTTTTAAGAGAAAAAAGGAACACCAATATGTTTTGTAGGCCTAAGCCCCAATCACCTAGGTGCTAGGAGATAAATTCATTATTGGTTTTAGCATACTAAGCGTGATCCAAACTAGACCACAACCTCATCCCTTTGCATGCCAAGCTCCATATCACAGACATATGCACAAAATTTCACTCCCTACCATGTGAGATTGGAAAATTTTTCATGGATTCATGTGAGCGACACCAAAATAGCAATCTCAAAATTGAAGAAATCATAGACCTTAACCATACTAAAGAGATGAAAATAATACTAGTAGGTTTGATAGATATCTGGTCATGAAAAGAAAACAATATGGATGCAAATCCCAAACAACATTTTAACATATAATCATTTTGACTCCCTAAATATAATGTAATAGACTTGTGGGCTTAACAAACCATCTATTTCAAACCAATGACAACTCCCTCCTAGGACTCAAGAAGAGCTTTGGGGGTTGGGATGATATGTCAATGACTACACATAAATAACAAAAGTGAGAGGGGCCCATTCTAAAATTTTGAATGACAGAATCTTGGGCCACAGACGAAAATGTTAGGTTGATGTAAAAATATCTTGCAAACTTCACCTTTATATTTTGGTACAACTTGTATGGGTTTTTGAGGTGTGGGAAAATATAGAAATAAGACATACTAAAATCTAGGTGCAAGGAAACTTATGCAACAAAACATGAAAAGAACTTTGGCATAGGGTTAAAGATAGAAAACTAATATGGAGTTTAGATGTGAAAAAGTAATTAGGTGAAAACACAAAGGATGTATAGGTCTACCGACACAAGGTTTTATGATCTAGTGGAACCTGGATATCATAGGGTGGGGACATGAGCACTTCGGATGACCAGAACTTGTTAGGAGGATTGAGACCAGGTAAAACATAAACATGAGTATTGGAATATTTATATATTACAAACATAAGGAAGACATAGAGTTGTCCTAACTAATTCCTTGGAAACAAGATTATTCAAGCTCAACAAAAATAAACTTGCAGACCTGAAAGTGCTATACTAAGCAAGATTTATAAGGGGGCATGGGTTCACAGAAACTGAAACAATGATAGTCACATGGAAACCAAATGTGATACTAGCTAAGATTAATCAAATAAAATGCTTAGGTTCATGATTTAAACTATGAGTAAAAACAAAACATACATAAACATAGATGACATGCCATGAATACAAACATGAATAAAATAAGAAGCAAGAATACCATGACAAACTCCAAAACTAGGTGCAAGACAAAACACAAAGATACACCACACAAGGGACATAGCCTTGATATAAATTTTAAATCAAATGTTAAAAGTTGTGTCTATCTACTAGATGGATGCCAAGAATATGGTATCATGGATGAAGCCAACATCCCCAATGGAACTTTTTCCTACCAAGACCTTTCCTAGGAGATGTATACTCTTTAAGGATCATAATTAATTTTAACTTGGATTGATGTTGATAGATTGAAAGTCTTCATCGAGGCAGAAAGTAGGAAGTAGTCTTACCCAACCCACTTACATAAGCATTATACAAAGAAACCCACTTGTAATGTTGATGTGGATACTATGATCAATAGCTTCTTTGAATACACAATTAACAATAATTTCTTAACTACTAATGTTTGTAGTTATATTTGAAAAGTGTAGTAGTGATAGAATCACTAATTAAGTACAAATGTTGATAGTTCGAATATTCTTTATGATTTTTATAGGTATTGGTGCATGTATGAACTAAACAATTATTGTGAAACTTTTGTCAAGCATCTACCTAGTTAGTAATGCCTTAGATTTTTTTGATAAAAACTAAGAATTCTATCATGTTTTGCTAGTGGATTGTAAAAGAACATTATGTAACCAATACTAACACACACACACACACATCACTTCACACTACTATACTTTACCATGCTAATATGGATAGGCTCCCAAATCATTATAGATAGAGGGAGAGGGGGTTAGCTGAGTACTGTCAAGTCCTCTCCCTCCAAGATATTCTATTAGGATAGGGGCAAGAGAGGGCCATATATATGTATATATGTACATATATATACACATACATGCATACACACACATATACATATATGTATATATGTATGTATGTATGAATGTATATCTACACACACATGTATGTATGTATATATGTATATTGATAGGAAATTTTGCATAAATAATATTGACCATTTCTACATAACCTCAAGTGAGAAAAAAATATGTAAACAAATATTCATAATCTACAATTAAAAAAGATAGACAAACATACCATCAATATGACACAAGATGTACTCTAGGGAAACCCTCTCAAGCGAAAAACTTAGCCTCCAAAAGAACTCACATAGTCAATGCATTATCTCCATGAAATATCTTACAATACACTTACAAAGTCTTGATGCAAGGCTTCTAAAACATCAAGAACTATAGTTGCACTCTCCATGTGAAGAAGAAAATAGAAACCATGTAATCACACATTCCAATCCATGCTTCCTCTCTTCACATATGTAACCTACAAGAGATGTTCAATCCAACCTTAGCCAATAAGCCAAAGTTTTTGTAATATTAAATATTTTCCCAATGTGCAACCCACATTATATATTTATCCCAATGTTACATACAACTTGCATGTGGCCCTAAGAATGGCTAACCCATGTGATGCATACATCCCTAGATTCCCTAGCTGCACCACAATTAAATATTACATTTTACATTATAAGCATTATACAAGGTGCACAACATACCTTTCCCAACATATAGCAATTAATTAGTATAAATAGAAATGCATTTATTCTATTACAAAGTATTTTGTTAAGTTTTGAAATAACACACAAAAATAATTTCATTGGTAAATGAACCTAAATGAAATCTAAACTATGAAGCAAGATTTGGAACTTTTATTGAAAACCATATCTAAAGTCTCATAATTGATTTTAGAATACACAAAAAATTGCAAACCATAGACTTATGAATTAAAATAGAACACAAAGTGATTCATTGACCATGGAATCTATGATTTGAGAGTAAGTTGTTCTCAGTGCATTGATTTGTAAAAGCAACTTCTAAGATCCCATGGATGTGGATGCATAGCTTACTAAACATATAAAATTAAAACTAATAATGAGACAAGAAATACAATGAGAATTGTTAGTGGCATCCTATTGTTTCAATGTATTTCTTATCTCATCCAATGGTAGGATGTCAATAATAGTGTTCATTGATAGAATAACACCAACAATTTATTCTAGTTAATTCAAACAATGAAATAAGAAATATAATGAACATTATTAGTGTTGTCCTACCATTGAGATGTATAAGAATTTACCTCATGCAACCCTATAAAAATGGAGGTTGAAGTGACTTGGAACTCTCAAATGAGTTTTCAAGTATAGTGAAGACTATCATTTATGTTATTAAATGTATTTGATGGAAGAAAATATCATCCTATTGAGAATATTAACCAACCATAAACTTCATTTTCCTTTGGGCCCACTTTGTTAAGTTATCTTTCACATTACCCAAAGGTCCCAATTTCTTATACCCCTACCTTAATTACCAACATAAAAATGAGCATTGGTCAACTACAAATAAATAGAGACATTTTTTCCCCAAATTAAAGATTGTCCAAGAATCAAAAGATATGCATATCCATATGTTTTGCATCCAAATAAGAGAATTGCAATATGACAAGGAGGTTAAGAGCACAATTGGGTAGCTTTCGTATTGAAAAAGCAATCTTAACAAAATACAAACCAACCAAAACCATACACATTAATCCAATGATCACAAATTTGAACAAACAAAACTATAAATTCTTATATCAAGATGTCTTTGTTACAAAGGTTATAATTTTGATCCTACACAAGATACATAGATTCATCTCTAGCCTAATATAAATCAACACACCAAACATTACAAATTAAGAACTGATCATAGCCCTAGTAACTATGACCTTAATCTCCAGCCTAATATAAGTCAACACACAAAACATTAGAAATTAAGAATGGGTCATAGACCTAGTAATTGTGAGCTTGTTAGTAATGTCACATCCTTGGAATCCTTAAAAACTGGAAAATCTTAAATTATAAATTCTATCAAAAATCACATTTTGCAAATTTCATTAAACCATAAACCCTAACTTACAATTATTTTTCCATTCTATTACCAAAGTTTGTAGATCTCATATATGTGTCACGAGTAGTGCCTTCACTTCAAAAATATCCTATGCAATTGCACGCGACACTGAAATAAGGTCGCTTTTATATCCCTCCTGAGGGGTGCTTGACAAGGGGGAAGGCAACCATAACACAAGAATATCTCTACCTTACAGTAGGCACTAACTCAACTTGATAGGGTTGAATAGGAATGAAAACATCAACCATCCCTCTACCAATGTCAAAAGTTGGTTCATGTTTTCATATGTAGAGGAAAAGCCCTTTTTGTTAGCCACACCAACTATGTCTACTTTGACACCCACTATCAATCCCTTTGAAATGAAGCCCACCCATGTAATATAGCATTTGAGTACCATATAATGGTTGATGTCCCCCCTAGCATCTACCCTTGTGACACAACATTCAATCTTCATTTCTTATAACAAGGCAAATAAATTTAAAATTAGGGGTTTTAAGAATGAGAAAAATTGATTTTAGATTTAATGTTTTATTTGCACAATATTGCATCACTAAAATAGTTTGATTAGGTTAATAGTATTTATTTTATAGCGTTAAGTGTTCAATTTATTAGTTGTGTATCAAAATAATTAGGTGAAATAGATGTTTTAAAATATGTTGAAATAAATGGTTTGAGTGTTTGTCTAGATAATATTAGTGAAAGAAATGTTTAATTATTTGTACAAATAATTTTCAAGATTAGGTGTCACAATTGCCTATCATGGATCAAGGATGTAAAAAGTGACTATTTAGGATATCTTTTACCATCCAACATATTTGTGGCAATAAATTTAATGATGTGAACATCAAAACTTAAGTTTAAATAGTGAATTTGTTATTAACACATTTAACATTGCCATGTATAATTTTGAGAAACATAAAACTAGCACTTGCACCTATAGGAGGTTCAAGGAATACGCCGATAGGAACAACCGAAGACTTAAAAAAATTTCCCCACATGGATTTTTTTACGGCATGAGACAATTCCAAACACTATAATGCTCACATATAAAAACCTATCAACTAATTAAACACACAACTACTAAATCTTCTACCCTAATTTGAAGGTTACCTTACCTTCAAAAATTGAGGTCCCAAAGTAGGTATATATTGACTTTTTGTGCCTTAAAAATCAAATAGGCTTTACATTGATTTAACTTAAGAGTGACTCATAAGTTTCAAGTGGAGCCAATGCATTAATAGCTCGATATAATCAATTTTGTCGTTTCCATCCCCACCCAAATAATAGAAAATAAAGCGTCTAAATCGCCAAAAGCATGTGGTGTGTGGACCATGCAAATTTATTGTAAACGGCTTGGAACGAATTTACACCGTTCAGCGCACAGTTTTATGTTCCACTTGGTTTTGGCCAATTGCTAAATCTGGTACCAATTTGTCAAAGATTACACACGTCAACACAGTATTGCTAAATCTGCTAACCATTTGTCAAAGATTACACACGTCAACACAGCGTATGGATAGAGCAGAACCAGACAAGTCCGCTGGTCCACAATAATGCGCAATCTTTTTATTCACTATTTCACTCATCGACTGTAGTAGTGAGATGCCGTAAAATTTCCTGCCATTGTAATGATTGCAGATCTCATTTCCCCAATAGTTCTGGCCAGCAAGAAGTTATATAGATATTTATAGATTTATTTTTTAATTATTTTTAGATTTTGTATTAAATTCAGATTTGTTTAAATATGTGCCTAAAAATTAAATATACTTTACATTGATTTAAATAATTAGATATTTTAATTCATAGTCTTGAATTTTAGATCTGATTGATATTTTTTGTTTGATGAAAATGCGTTTATATCGATATTAATTAAAGATAATTAATACACCTTCACAAAAAAGGGTTGGGTGGTAAAAAGGCACACCCCAAGAACACATGGGCAGAGCCCAGAAATAAACTACGAAACAACAAACATCACAAAGCTTCCTTCCACATCGGAAAAAGAAGCGTACAAAAACTTTACCACAAGAAATACGCTACAGAGGGCCAGAGTCACTACAGTTGCAATAGGCACTGTCGTCGTTGCCTTCGCCATGGCTTCCGCGGCCTCCACCACCATAACCTTCCATAGCTCACGTTGCCACCATAATCATCAAAACCGCAACCGCCACATCCACCGCTAAAACTACTGCAAAAACTACCACCATAACTATTGCCGCCACCACCAAAATCACCGCCAATAGGGCCAGTAACGGGAAACTCCACAGCAACAAACAGAATCAGAATCCTTTTGCGAATAAACCACCACACCGTTCCGACTGCCGGTCCAGTCTAGGTCCGTCTCTCCAACTGCCACCGACAATCAGAGCAAAAAATCTTCTCTTCTCAGCTCACGAAAACACCACAAACCCACCGACTTGCCCTTGGCTAAACTACGAAAGCCATCAACATGAAGAGACGACTGGTGCACATACAGAACCATAATCCTTCTGCGAAGAAACCACTTCACCATTCCAGATGGAATCTCCACCATGACTACAACCCTTTGCAAAGAACAAAGAAAACAATATGCTATTTTCTCCCCCATGGAGAGCACCGCCTTTAGAGGGCTCCACGGCAACCGCCGGTCCATTCCAGCTCCATCTCTCCAATCGCCACCGATATTTGACTACACTGCATTTTTCAAATAATTGCAGGTGGGCATGACAAAGAAGATAATGTAATCAGAGCTTATGATATGGCAACTATTAAGCTCTGGGTCCATCAATATTCACAAATTCCTTGGTATTATTTTACATATTGTTTTATTATATAGTGTAGTGAAATCATGAAGTTTCTCTTTTACCTTTAAGCTTTAATTAATGCTTCATAGGGCTGTGTTATTTAGTTTTTGAGTTTGCTAATGTAGATTGAGACGTATGAAAAATAGTTAGAAGATACAAAATACATATCCAAGGATGTGTATGTTGTTTTATTTAAGAGGTATCTAACTTTTTCTCCATTGAAATTTTTTAAGTAGATTAGGAAGTTGAATTAATTTTTTTAAAATGTCAGATTAAAGAATTATTTCAATGGTATTATGATTTATTTGTGCTATTTAATGGTGGTTATTAAAGATATAATGTAAGTCCAAACAAAAACTGTCACATATCATAGATGGGCATAGATGGATTTAGATCAAAGGTACCCAACTTTTCCACCATTGACATTTTCTATGTAGGTTAGGAAGTTGAACTAGATTATAAAAATGTCAGACTAAAGAATTATTAGTCCCTACCTTAGTAGGAGACTATTGTTTTCACTCAACTAAAACTGTATTATTTTCCTTGGGGTTTCATGCATTTCTGAAGTTTAAGCTAGAAGCCACTAATGTTTGTAATGCCTCTTATACATCTGAGGCTAATATTGAAAATACATGTATGTTGTGGCACTGTAGATTGGGCCACATAAATCAGTTTGGTTTAAAGACTAAAATAAAAAAATTGTTAGACGATTTATCCAATTTTGATGAGAGTTTCAAATTTTGTGAACATTGTGTGTTTGGAAAACAAAATAGATCTCCAATTCCTTCAGATAGTAATAAACCTAACGATAAATTGGAACTTATTCATTCAGATGATTTTGGTCCCTGGATGTTGAATCAATTGGAAAATCTAGATATTTTGTTTCCTTCATTGATGATGTCTCAAGGTTTATGTAAATTTATTTTATGTGTCACAAATCTTAAGTTTTCACTAAGTTTGAGAAATTTAAATCTTTAGTTGAAAAGAAATCAGATTATAATATAAAGGTTTTAAGATCTGATAATGGAGGGGAATATTGTTCTAAGGAATTTGATGAATTCTATAAGCATGTAGGTATTGTTAGACAAAAGACAACTCCATATACACCACAATAGAATGGAGTGGTAGAAAGGATGAATCAGACAATAATGGAAAGAGCCAGAAGTATGTTGAGTGAACCACAATTGAATAAATGCTTTTGGACAAAAGCTGTGTGTACTGTGAACTAGATAGTTAATAGATCTTTGTGTAAGGCTCTTGTTTCAACTCCTTATGAAGTGTGGATAGGTAAGAAACCTTCTATTTCACATTTAAGGGTATTTAACTGTGAGACTTATGTTCATGTTCCTAAAGAAAAATGAGCTAAGTTGGATCCAAAAGTTGAAAAGTGTACTTTCATTAGATATGGTGATAATGTAAGAGGTTATAAGCTTTGGAACCCACTAACCTGAAAGATTATCTATTTTAGAGATGTTATTTTTAGGGAACTTAGTGTTATTTCATAACCTGAACAACCAAAGGAAAAAAAGAAAAGGTGAAGAGAGTGCACTTTAAATTAGAGCATGAAGATGCATCTCAAGAAGAACATAATGATGGATTGGGGGGTGAAGAAGCAGAAGACTTGAGTGAAAGTTTTGATGAGGAAGAATCTATTGTAAGAGAAGAAGTTAATATAGATGAGTATGTAGAAGAACCTGAAGAGTCTATTACTCCATCTCTGAGAAGATCCACATGACAATGGAACCTAGTTGACAGGTATAGCCCACCAAATTTTTGTTGTGTATTTGCTTTATTGAGTACTGACGATGAGCTTAGATCCTACAGGGAAGCTATTCATGCAGATGATAATAAGTCTTGGTAGTTAGCCATGCAGAAGGTGATGATGGCTTTAGACTCTTGCAAGACTTGAGATCTTGTTTGTTTTTCCAAAGGAAGAAAGGTTATAGGATGCAAGTGGGTCTTCAAGAAGAAGTTTGGAGTAGACGGTTCATTGGAGGAGTACAAGACTAGACTAATATGTTGAACACACCAAGATACTGAGAGGGGGGTGACTTAGTATCTTAATAATCTTTAATTTTAACAACTTCAACTTATTTGGAGCAAATTAAAACTTAAGCATCACAGTATTAACACATGCATGAAATATTAACACAATGTACATCAACACATAACACCAAATATACATGGAAAACTCAAGAAGGGAAAAACCACGATGATGATTAACTCACAATAAATGAAACTCAAATAACAACTTTGTTTTAGGGCTACAACCCAAGGAAGCTACTACTCCTTGAAAATATTGATTTAGGGTCACTCCCAAGGAAGCTACTGCTCCCTAAAAACATTGATTTAGGGTCACTCCCAAGGAAGATACTACTCCGTGAATTGAGAACACACTTATAGAAGATTATTGTATGACAATTCTTCTACTGGACCTAAAAACTGACATTGAAATTTACACCTTTGATGATTACAATTCTACCACTTCACATTTTCTTCTGATGATCAGATCAGTTAGGCACACTCTAGACTTGATCATTGCGACAAATATGGCTTCAAGATGAATCAGGATAGCATCTACAACTTTTGTTCTTTCTCCTTTATTCGCACATTAGAAATGCATTCATTCTACTCCTTATCTGCTCGTGAACTTTTTCAATCAACTTGCAATCACACCTCGCCTCACTCAATTTGATTTACAATTTATAAAATATATTACATTGATTACATTGCTTTTTGGCTAGATATAACATGAAAAATGCATTTACAAGTCATCCAGACAACACACAACATGAAACGTATAGAAGATAGGGCCTAAGTAAAACCATATGTTACACGAGCAAAAGACCCATGCCTTGGAGACACCAACACTTGCTTAACCAGGTCCAAAACATCCTTCACAACTTCAAACACCAATGAATTACAACTGCACACTTCACTCATTTGAAAATAGGACAACTTTAAGCAAAAACACATGAACCTTGAAGCATAATAGCTACATCAACTTGAAAACCTTGTGTGGTATAGGAAACAAAAAATATCTTCATGAAACTTTTCCAGATGAGTCTATGGGACTCATACAACATCCTCAAACACTCCTTTACCTCTGCACATCAAAGTTCAATCATGAACTCTAAGAACAATCTGTCATCTGAAACACACTGCAACATGCTGTCATTTGAAACACTGAGCTGTGGACCACCAAGAACTTTGAAACTGCAAGGAAGCATGTAAACACATCCATAAACATGTCCTCAAAACTATAAGGGCAATCATTCATTCCCAGAGGAATGTAGAGCATTCCAACAGGCCTTCAACACTAGCTTACTTTGCCAGAACACATGTCGGTACTCTATCATGCATAACCTTCATAGCGGAAGGACAAATGATCTAAAAACTTAGAGTTATCACCTTCACTTCACCCTAAACATAGTTCCAGAACTGCATGGCCATATCTACAAATGTAGAGGAATATGGAGCATTCCATTGTCCTACATAGAACACCTTTACAGAGACAACACTATCTTCAAATAGTCAACATCAAAACACTCTTCTGGTAATCCAATCATCATGTAACTTGGAACATACATGCTTCAGGCCATTAGTAACATCAGGAATACATATGATAATCTTTGTGCTTTTAATTCCCATATTAATATGAACTATATCTTCTCCATTCTCTTCTTGGATGGGGCATGACATCCAACCATGAACTATATCTTCTTCTCTTGTTGGATGACTTCCAACCATGAACAACATCACACCACCATGATAGTGTTGAACTCAATAACAACCTAGGAACCATATGTGGAACACTCTCCCCCTTTGGCATTGATGGGAACACATCTTCTTCTTCTCTCCCCCTTTGACATCAAGGACAAAGGACAACCACTACCTACTCATCAAAGACTACATACATGCACATTCTTTCTTAGGGCATGACTTCTTCTTGCATCAAACAAGCTCCCCCTATCACTAACAACCACTACCTATGCCCCTTGAGAGGTAGCCGCCATTATTCTAAGAACAAGATATAACATGAACTCCCCTTGGACAGATGCACCACTATGCATCTAGCAAGGAGGGGAAATTACCTGTAACCTTTGCCAGAGATCCTCAAAAGTATCCTTTGCAAGAGCCTTTGTGAAAATATCAGCTATCTGATCCTTTGTTACAATATATTCCGACTTCACTTCCTTATCTAAAACCTTCTCTCCCAAAAAGTGATACATGATTGCTATATGCTTGGTTCTAGAATGCATCACTAGATTCTTGGAAATATTGATAGCACTTGTATTTTCACAGAAGATAGGAATAGGCACATCATACAATACCTTGATGTCCTTCAAGGTTTGATTCATCCACAACACTTGTGTACAACAGGATGCTGCTCCAATGTACTTTGCCTCTGTAGTAGATAAGGACACTAAATCTTGCTTCTTGCTCTACCATGAAACCAATCTATTTCCTAAAAAGAAAGCACCACCACTTGTACTTCTTTTATCATCAACACAACCTACCCAATCAACATCAGTGTAAGCATGCAAATCAAAGTCATTACCTTTTGGATATCATAGGCCATAGCCTGGAGTTCCTTTCAAGTATCTGAATATCCTTTTCACTACGTTCTCATGTGTTTTCTTGGGATTGGCTTGATATCTGGAAACCACACATACTGCATGCATAATATCAGGTCTAAAAGTAGTCAAGTATAACAATCCTCCAATCATAGATCTATAGACAGTCTAATCCACCTTCAGAGACTCATCATCTTTGCTCAAGTGGTCACATCTAGTGATCATTTGAGTACTCACTGGTTTTGAATCCTCCATACCAAACTTCTTCAACAACTCTTTGACATACATAGCTTGAGAAATAAAGATACCACCATCTATCTGAGTAATTTGATGTCTAAGGAAGAAAGACATCTCACCAATCATAGACATCTCAAACTCTCTTTGCATCTCCTCTACAAACCTCTTACACATATCATCATCTCCACCAAAGATGATATTATAAACTTATACTCCAACTATCAATATCATGTCTCGTTCTTCCTTCATGTAAAGATTGCTATTTGTAGTGCCTTTTTGAAGCCTTTCTGAAGTAAGTACTTTTCCAACCTAGCATACCAATCTTTATGTGCTTGTTTAAGACCATATAGAGCCTTCTTGAGTCTACACACCATGTCGAGATCTTCTAATATTTGAAAACCATCTAGTTGTTCAATATAAACCTCTTCCTCTAGATCATCATTCAGAAATGCTAACTTAACTTCCATCTGATATATCTTGAAGTTCTTATGAGCAACAAAAGCAAGGAACATTCTGATTGTCTCCATCCTTACTATCAGAGCAAAAGTCTCCTCAAAATCAATACCTTCAACTTGTGTGTATCTTTTGCATACCAGTCTTACCTTGTTCCTTACAACTTAACCTTCTTCATTCAGTTTGTTTTGGAACACCCATTTTGTTCCTATAAAATTCTTATTTTCTGGTATGGAAACCAATTCGCATGTCTGATTCTTCTCAATCTAATCCAATTCTTCTTCCATGGCTTTTATCTATCCATCATCTTTGCTGGCATTATCAAAGCTTTTGGGTTCCACCTTTGATAAAAAAATGCAAGTTTACTTGCCCATGTGTCTTAGCAAGCCTTCTCCTTGTTTGCACACCTTCATCCTTATCTCCAATGATATGATCTACTGAGTGGTTCTTCTGAACATACTTTGCTGGAGTCTTAGGTATCTAGTCTAGTTTTTGTTCCTTTTCTTCTTTCACTTCTTATTCATCTACAATGCATGGAAATATATCAGATTCAAAGTCCTTTGATTCATGTGATATCTGATACAAGTCTTCATCTACTTTGCTATTTGTGTTTTCAATCATCTTTCCCAACCTCTTGTAGTAGCATCTATAATCCTTGCTTCTGGTTGAGTAGCCAAGAAATATTCCTTCACTTCTTGAATCAAACTTTCCTAGGTCTTCTTCATCTCTTTTGATATAGCATTTGCTACCAAAGATCCTAAAGTATTTGACTGTGGGAGATTTCCATACCATATCTCATAAGGGGTCTTAGTGCTATTGACCCTTAGTTGCACTCTGTTAATTAGATAGGCAACAGTATGAACTGCATCCTTCTAGTATATATCAGGTAGATCCACATCTTTCAACTTTGCCCTAGACATCTCTTACATAGTCCTATTCTTTCTTTCCACTACCCCATTTTGTTGAGGGGTCCTAGGGTTTGACAGATGTCTGCTAATGCCATTATCTTTAGAAAACTTTTAAAATTCATTTAAAGTAAAATTACCTCCTCTATCAGACCTCAAACATTTGATCTTGGCATCTACTTCATTCTCAACCATAGGTTTGAACACTTTAAATTTATCAGGGGCATCTAATTTTTCTCTTGAGAAAGTCATTCTAGAATAATCATCAATAAGCAACATGAAATACCTCACCTTGTTGAATCTTTACTCTGTAGGGCCACATAGATTAGTGTGAATCATCTCTAATGGTTTTGAAGAAGAATACTCCCTGATTTTGACGTTTGTCTTTGTCTGCTTTCCCATTTGACATTCCTTGCATACTGTATTTGTAGGATTGATTATCTTAGGCATATCTCTCATTGCATGAACTTAGAACTGATATTTACCATATTATCAAAGTTGTTGTGTCCCATTCTCTTGTGCCATAACCAACATTCATTGGATTGGGCCAAAAAACATGTTCTTCCATTTACCTCCTTTAGATGATAGATGTCACCATATCTCTTGATACCTTCTGCAACTAGTTTTCTGGACCGCGCCTTCCTAAATTCACAACCCTTGGCATGAAAGGTGAGATTATATCCCTTGTTGCACATTTAACTGACACTGAGAAGATTGTGTTTTAGTCCTTTGACATAGAGAACATCCTCAATCTTGTTCTTCCCATTAATAGTTATAGCACCTTTTCCATAGATCTGTGCTGACTCATCACCACCAAACATGATAGCACCACCATCCCAATTTTAAAGGGTGATAAACTTATCCTTGTCACTAGTCATATGATTTGAGCATCCACTATCAATTACCCAAGCCTTGGCTTCTTCTTTTGCATGAAAGGTAGTCCATACAACCATTGATATTTCATTGTTCTAGTTTGTTTACAAGGTATCAGTCTTCTCACATTTTTCAACATCATCCTTTTTGTCACCAATACTCAAAGACATGAAAAGTGTTTCATCATTTGAGTCATCATGATCCTCATCTTCTAAAGAATAATTATTTTCTATGGAATACAAACTTCATTTAAACTTGTCTCTCTTGTAACTATCTCTTGATTCCTTAAAAGGACACTTAGAAGCAAAGTGACCAACCCTTCCACAATTGAAACATTTGAAGGGTAACTTACCTTTGTATTTCATAGTTCCTTTCTTCAATCTTCTCACAAAATTTGCTTCAACTTCATCATATCTTTCATCTTCATTAGCAACTTCTTCCTTTGGCTTCACATTGGCTTTGAAAGAAACTTCTTTGTTTGGAGCATAACCATCCAATTATATCATTTCAAAGGCAATAAGGGAACTAAATAGTTTGTCTATAGTGTATGTATCTAAGTCTACATTCTCCTCAATGGCAGATACCTTATGACTATAACATTTGGGATGAGATCTTAGAACCTTTTTCACAATCTCATCTTCTTTCACTTCTCCACCAAGACCTGTGATGCCATTGACCATTTCATTCACCTAGAGCATATATCCAGCAATGTCTTCATCCTCTGACATTTTTAGGTTCTAAAATATGCTCTTCAAAATTTGCATCTTGGCTTGCTTTACTTTCTTATCTCCTTCATAAATGGTTTCAAGTTTATCCTAAACTTCTTTAGCAGAACTGCAACTCATTACCTTTGAAATTTATGAATCAGCTAACCCACTCATGATAGAAAACCTTGCCTTGGCATTGTTATCACACTTTTTAACTTCATATGCATATGCAGGAATAGTACCAGGAACTTTGTAACCAGTCTTCATAGATTCCCAAACACCACACCCTAGAGAGTTGATGTAGGCTTCAATCCTGAGCTTCCAAAAATCATAATTTGTCTCATCAAATCTAGGTATTTTGCTGGATCCATTTTGTGCTATCCTAGACCTTTCTCAAGTGGTTAGGCTTCCCTCAAAGGAACTTGGCTTTGATACCAATTGTTGAACACTCCAATATACCGAGAGGGGGCGTGAATCAATATCTTAATAATCTTCAATTTTAAGAACTTCAACTTATCCAAAGTAGATTAAAACGTAAGCATCACAATATTAACATAAGCATGAAAGATTAATACAATGCACATCAACACATAACACTAGATATAAATAGAAAAAATAAGAAGGGAAAAACCACGGTTATGATTAACTCACAAAATATGAAGCTCAAATAACAACATTGTTTTAGGGCTACAACCCAAGGAAGCTACTACTCCCTAAAATTTTTTTATTTAGGGTCACTCACAAGAAAGCTACTACTCCTTGAAAATTTCTATTTAAGGTCACTCCCAAGGAAGCTACTACTCCTTGAATTGAGAACACACTTACAAAAGATTATAGTATGACAGTCTTTCTACTATCTAAAAACTGACATTGAAATTCACACATTTGATGATTGCAATTCTACCTCTTTCAACTTTCTTCTGATGATCAGATTAGTTAGGCACACTCTACACTTGATCACTATCACAAATATGCCTTTAAGATGAATCAGGACATCATTTACAACTTCTTCTCTTTCTCCTTCAATCACACATAAAAAATGCATTAATTCTGCTCCTTATCTGCTTGCAAACTTTTTCAATCAACTTGCAATCACAACTCACCTCACTCAATTTGATTTACAATTTATACAAGATATTGTTGGAGTCTAGGACAACACTGAGAGGGGGGGGGTGGTGAATTAGTGTTGTGTAAACTTTTACAAATTTTTGCACCTTTTAAATATCAAGACAAAGAGAGATGAGGACATCAATAGTTTGTTAAACACATATGTATAATAATGAATTAACACAAGACATGAGACCAAGACACAAAATATTATACGAGAGGAAAAACCTCCAGGGGTAGAAAAAATCTCAAAATTGCTCACTAGCTTATTCAAAACCTCGCTGGTTACAAATAGGTCTCACTAACCAAGGAAGCTTCACTAGGTTTACAAAATGCCTCACTAGCATACACTGTGTGCATAAGAAAAAATCAGTTCAGGGGATTACCTTGTTTCAATTTAACACAAAACTTATATCTCCCTTTTGTTTTCACTTAACAAACTCTTTACACCTTGTCTCCTTCAATTACAAATTACAACAAGTCAAACTTGTTTCATCTCTGCAAACTACAATAGATTTGTAGAACCAATCATTTACAAGCTACAATTCTCTTTCCTTGCATTAAAGATAACTTCCATACATCATAAACATTTCACCTCTGCAAAACCTTCAATTTCATCAATCAAAAACCTTAAGAGCCTAAACCATCTCTCTGTAATACTCTGACACACACTATATACATTCAACCTCTGTAAACATGGAAAATTCCTTCATGAAATTATTAAATCTGCATGTATACAGGAAGATATACCCTTCAATGTCACATTCAATTACACATCACAACTTATTAGTATCTGGAAATTATAAATGATTTGAAGAATCAATCACTGTCAAATTACACTTCTCTTTCCTTACTTTGAACAATCTTGATCCTCTTCAATTTCAATGTCTTCATTAACTGAAATTTCAATGCCTTCATGCCTAGAAATCATTCATCTCTGCAAAAGACCTTCTGGTTCTTATTATAAATAGTCTACCTTTAAAAACCTTTCAATCATCTCTGTTCAAGACTCTTTAATGCCTCTGCAACTCTTTCAAAACAATCCTACAATACTTGGGCACATCTTGTATACACTTATCCTTTTCAAAAAGTATAAAATTCTTCACCAAAAGTATACAAAATTGTATGTAGAAGATAAACAAACTCTTGCATCCTCAAAAATGATAAAACAACTCATAAGTACTTTACCTGGATCAAAATAGAAACATTCCAAGTCTTTGCTACAAAATTAGAGACAAAAAAGCCACTCTTTTTGGCCTTTATATCAAAAAGCCTGTCAAATTTGGAATATGCAGATGTCCGTTGGGCTTCAAATAGTAAATTAAATGACATCCTTCAGATTTTTATTCGCGCTATGCTTTAAATCTGCACCGTAGATCCTCTTTTTGGCGCTCATAACATACCTTTTACCTGTGAAGCCCAATAAACATAAGATAAGGGGGCCGGTTGCCCCATGAGTTGATACCCTTAAGGTTGCAACTTAAGTTGCCCTTAACCTACACTAGCCAGTCATCAAAAGAAAAGACAAAAAGTAACTTAAAATAAGATGGGTAAATTAGGGCTTTAGGAAGATATGACTTAGGACTTATTTAGGGTTTTGCATTATGTGAAAGAATAGTGTCTTAAATAAATAATAGGATTTGAGAAATTTAACATTAGATAATAAACTCTAATATCCTACAGGGATTTATGCAGGTGATTTATGTAGACTAGCAGAGTATAAATACAGATAAGAAACTTGAAAATGGAAGAGTGGCTAAGTCAAGAGACTATGAATATAGATCTTTGGAAAATAGCTCTTTTAAGAAACCTTAGACCCAAACTTAGTTGACATCAAGACTTCCATCTTCATGACATCAACCTGCAGACAAGTTACAATCTTACTCAAATGTAGAGGTCATTATCATATAACTCATTTGAGGCAAAAATTCTATCAAACAATGAATACAATAGCACCACCATCCTCAACTTGGATCAAATGAACACATTGATCAAAGATAACTCTCAGTCTGCATGATGTCATCATAAAAATATCAAACTAATACCACCTGATGAAGATCATCAACAACTACCTCCTATGGACATTAACAACCAATATGATCATCAACTGATCAATCAACATGAATAAACATGAATGACACCATCTATGCATATGTAAGGCATAGTACATGAACCTCCATCATACCAATCTGACATGTAACATCATACTATTTTGAGATCAATGAAAAGACAACAATGCGAATTCTAACAAAACTCCCCCTTTGTGTTTGGCATTGATGTCAAAACAATTTGCATTAAGACCACTCAATTTGTCTCCCCCTTTTTTTGACACTCAAATTCAAAGGCATCAAACAAAAAGATAAAAGGCATTGATTGATAACTTAATCACTGTACTGCAAAGATACATATATGATTTTGACATTGAAGACACATTATGCTCTGTCATCTGATGTAGATCCCCTGTTTCCTCTGACACGTAGATCCTCTATTTCCTCTATCATATAACATCTATACACAACAAGTACACTATCACTATCTTTTGACATCGAAGATGTTAAAAAAAAATGCTGTCCTCTATCACTGATTCTGCCAAGAAATAGTTATAACACCATTAAATGAACAATTTCATACCAAATACATTCATTCCCATAATACCTCTACTATTGACCAATAAATTTGGTGCAAAGATTGTCACTTAGATAACAAAATGAAGATGATATAGAGATTGTTGTATAGTCACAGTTAGATACAAGATTTGAAATAAAATCACTATCAAAATGCTAGGTCATCTATCATACAGTCATATAGACTATTATATAGAGTCACTATCATATCATTCTCAAATGAAAAGATATTGGCCTTAAAAATCTTGCAAGCTTCATATACATAAAAAATCATACCATAATCTTTTTGTCAAAGATTCCTTCCATGTCACCTAACTATCAAACTTGCAGAATTACTAGAGGACTAAATTTTTATATATTAGATATGTAACTTCATCAACAAACTAAACCTTCGGCAAATAGATGAAATGACAACCACAATATTCACAATGGAAGAAATCATAACCTCCTTCAACATGAAAAATGATACCATGAAGACTGTCAAACCATTTACAACTGCATTTTATACTAAAAATTGTCTTGCACCTTATAAAACTATCCAACAACCTACTAAAAACCTTGAACAAACAAAAGAACTTCAAGACAATTAGAATTCAGGACTTCATAAGAATACAAACAAACACTCCCCCCTAAATCCAAACTCTAAATGACAAATCCTTAAACAAGAAGCATCAATATTGGACAACACAAATGGGTAGAGGTCATACTCTTCCTTATACTCTTATCATATATTATCAATCAAATACAAATGAATAATATGAAAGAAATCTCTGTGCATACTTCATTTTGTATATGCAAGAAACCAAATACTGAAATGAATTTATTACCTGTCACTACACATAGAATGACTATTCTGCTAACAAAAATATTTGATCCTTCACTTTCCACTACAAGGTCTACACCAAATCAACTATCATCACTAAGGTAAAGACTACATCTAAGATCAGTTATTTACAATCAAATACCATTCAAGGTCTACCATTCTGATCAATCATCAGAGGTTGCAACATATCTGCTAGAGGTTTGAACTTCATCTCTACTTTTATCAACTGTCTACTATCATCTCTACAATATCTCTGCAAGAGACTACAATATACAAGAAACAAGTCTGCCATCAATCCACTACAAAGACTGATACCTTTATGACAACAAGGTTAGAGATACAACTATCATCAAGTGATACAAGATAAGAGCAACTAGCAATATTTGCTACAAGATGTTTACTAGTAATGTCTAATATAACAAGGTCTACTATAATTCAACTTGATCTGCCATCATGAAAACTATGGTAAGAACACTATCCTGAATGAACATATTCAAGACAAATCAATTTCCCACTATGAAATAACCTTTGCCATGCTTTCAACACTATGCAAAAATCTTTCAAATGCTCATTTTGAAGTCTTCTTTCACAGTCCATATGTCTCAAGTCAGCAACTCAGCATTATCATGCTATTTTTATGAAGGCTACTGCATAATCACAACACATCAATGATGAAATATTGTTATGTCAAATACGAAACCACTGTCAATACCTTTGCAAAACCAAATGCAGAGACAAGTGCTATGAATGGACTTCTTCCATTTTTCAACCAACATATGCTAACATCTGATTAGAGCTCCTTGAGTACACCTTAACTGGAATTGAACAACTCTTTGCTATGACAACATGAACCACTGATCAACATCATCATGAACTACATGAACTTCTTTTCATAAGACTGATATGAGAAACAACTTAGAAAACATTATCAGGCAAGAATCTAAGAGTATGAAAATTAAGACAAGATCACCAAATTATCAAGAATCAAATGATCTCCTCTTGAAACTTCATGGGGGTAATTGATAGAGCATTTGATGACTCCCCCTTACTTCATGCCCTATGTTATGCAATTAATGATGTGACTTGTGCAAGATGCACAAGTTTAAAATCTATCTTCTCTTGGCTCTATTTTAGTCTCCACACTTTCACTTCTTTCCTTTGTTTAGGTTTCTTCTTCTGAACCTTTTCAACCTTTTTCATTTTCCAACCTATCAAACCAGGTGATGCTATTATTTCATACACTCTACAACTATATGCCTTGCGACTAGGAGAATTACACTTGAAACATACAACATTAGTATTCCATATTGAAGAAAATTGATTTCTTTTGCAATTGACTGCTTTGTGTCCAAAATGATTACAGGTGTAACAATAACCATTAAATGAATAATTCTACATGTACATATAGGCTTGTCTTGTTGAAGCAGTTCGCCTTAGATTTTTCTTTTAATTGTTCATTTTACCTTTAGGACCAGCAACATGATAACTTAAATCAATTTTCCTTCTTGGAGTTTCTCTCACTTTAGAAGATTGTCCATTTTCATAACCAAGTTTAGTAGTGTCCCTATATTGTTTTTGTTTTCCTGGAATCTCAAATAACTTGATTGTGCTCTCCTCAAATTTTAGATTCTTTTCCAACTACTTCCTAACATCCTCAAAATCTTTTCTTAAAGAAAATATTTCTCCTTCAATCTTTTGGCATTCAACTGATTTAGCTTCCAACTCAGACTTTATTACATCAGCCACTCTTAGCTTCCTCAACTTCTGTCTTCAGATTGATAATTAATTTATCTGATTCACCTACTTGATTTCTGAAATCTTTAATTAGATTTCTAGCATCTTCAAGATCTGAAAATGCTTTGTCTTTTAAGTCTTTTTCTTGTTGTAGCTGCAACTCTAGTCTCTTATTCTCCTTTTTGCATTTCTTGATTTCACTCAAAGCACATATGAGCTCTCCTTCTATGTCAATTTCACATTCTTGTTCATCATACTCTTGATTGTGATCTTCTTCTTCTAAATCTGATTGAGTCTCATCTCCTTCATGTGAAAGTCTTCCATCGTTGTCACTCTTCTTAGGCACCAAGCTGTCCTCTTCTTTATCATCACTTTGATAGATTCTTATTAATTTCTTCCACAAATCCTGAGTTATTTCACAATGCATAACTTTACAAGAGATTTCATTAGATAAACCAGACAAAATGGCTTTCTTTGCTATATGATTACACTCATAAGTCTCTTTGATATTTGTAGAATTAGACGATTGAATAGAATATCCATTCTCAATAGACATCCATACACCATACCCTAAAGAGGATAGATAAACTTGTATTCTAATGCACCAATAAGAGAAGTCAGAACAATCAAAGAAAGGAACTCTTGACTCACTTTTTGAGACATTTCTATCAACTAATTTTATATCAACATATGAGTTTGGTATAGATGGTGTCTTTTAATCAGTAGGAGACTACACATTTGTCTTTTCTCTATTTCTTTTGCACTTACTGATGGTACTCCACACTTAGGACCTACCCAAGTCTATTAGATTTCTATAGGGAACCTATTCTCCGATACCACTTGTTGGAGTCTAGGACAACACTGAGAGGGGGGGGGGGCTAGTGAATCAATGTTGTGTAAAATTTTACAAATTTTTGCACCTTTTAAATTTCAAGACAAAGAGAGATAAGGACATCAATAGTTTGTTAAACACATATGTACAAGTATGAATTAACACAAGACATGAGACCAAGACACAAAAGATTATACAAGAGGAAAACCATCCAGGGGTAGAAAAACTCTCAAAATTGCCACACTGGCTTATTCAAAACCTCACTGGTTACAAATAGATCTCATTGACCAAGGAAGCTTCACTAGCTTTACAAAATGCCTCACTAGCATACACTGTGTGCATAAGAAAAAATTAGTTTAGAGGATTACCCTATTTCAATTTAACACAAAACATATTTCTCCCTTTTTTTTTCACTCAACAAACTATTTACACCATGTCTCCTTTAATTACAAATTACAACAAGTCAAACTTGTTTCATCTCTGCAAACTACAATAGATTTGTAGAACCAATCATTTACAAGCTACAATTCTCTTTCCTTGCATTGAAGATAACTTCCATACATCATAAACATTTCACTTTTGCAAAACCTTCAATTTCATCAATCAAAAACATTAAGAGCCTAAACCATCTCTCTGCAATACTTTGACACACACTATATACATTCAACCCTGTAAACATGGAAAATTCCTTCATGACATTATTAAATCTGCATGTATACAGGAAGATATACCTTTCAATGTCACATTCAATTACACATCACAACTTATCAGTCCCTAGAAATTATAAATGATTTGAAGACTCAATCACTATCAAATTACACTTCTCTTTCCTTACTTTGAACAATCTTGAACCTCTTCAATTTCAATGTCTTCATTAACTGGAATTTCAATGCCTTCATGCCTAGAAATCATTCATCTCTGCAAAAGACCTTCTGGTTCTTATTATAAATAGTCCACCTTTAAAAAACTTTCAATCATCTCTTTGAATCATCTTCAATCATCTTTGTTCAAGATTCTTTAATGCCTCTGCAACTCTTTCAATACAATCCTGCAATACTTGGGCACACATTGTATACACTTATCCTTTTCAAAAATTATAAAATTCATCAACAAAAGTATACAAAATTGTATGCAGAAGATAAACAGACTCTTACATCCTTGAAAATGATAAAAAAACTCATAAACACTTTACCTAGGTCAAAATAGAAACATTCAAAGTCTTCATTGCAAAATCAGAGATAAAAAAAAGCCATTCTTTTTGGCTTTTATATCAAAAAGCCTGTCAAATTTGGAATGTACATATGTCTATTGGGCTTCAAATAGTAAATTAAATGACATCCTTCAGATTTTTATTCGCGCCATGCTGCCTTTTAAATCTGCACCGTAGATCCTCTTTTTGGCGCTCATAACATACCTTTTACCTACAAAGCTTGGTAAACATAAGATAAAGGGGCTGATTGCCCCACGAGTTGATGCCCTTAAGGTTGCAACTTAAGTTGCCCTTAACCTGCACTAGCCAGTCATCAAAAGAAAAGACAAAAACTAACATAAAATAAGACGGGAAAATTAGGGCTTTAGGAAGAGATGACTTAGGACTTATTTAGGGTTTTGCATGATGTGAAGGAATAGTGTCTTAGATAAATAGTAGGATTTGAGAAATTTAACATTAGATAATAAACCCTAATATCCTATAGGGATTTATGTAGGTGATTTATGTAGACTAGCAGAGTATAAATAAAGATAAGAAACTTGAAAATGGAAGAGTGGCTAAGTCAAGAGACTATGAATATAGGTCTTTAGAAAATAGCTCTTTTAAGAAACCTTAGACCCAAACTTAGTTGACATCAAGACTTCCATCTTAATGACATCAACCTCCATGACAAGTTACAATCTTACTCAAATGCAGAGGTCATTATCATATAACTCATTTGAGGCAAAAATTCTGTCAAATAATGAAGACAATAGCACCACCATCCTCAACTTGGATCAAACAAACACACTGATCAGAGATAACTCTCAGTCTGCATTATGTCATCATAAAAATATCAAACTAATACCACCTGATGAAGATCATTAACAACTACCTCTTGTGGACATTAACAACCAATATGATTGTCAACTAATCAATCAACATGAATAAACATGAATGACACCTTCTATGCATCTGCAAGGCATAGTACATGAACCTCCATCATACCAATCTGACATGTAACATCGTACCATTTTGACATCAATTAAAATAAAACAATGCCAATTCTAATAGATATTATATTGATTACATTTCTTGGCATCTAGATATAACATGAAAAATGCATTTACAAGTCAACTAGACAACACACAACATGAAATGTGTAGAACATAGGGCCTAAGTAAAATCACACATTACACCAGCAAAAGACCCATGGCTTATGGGCACCAAAACTTTCTTAACTAGGTCCAAAACATCACTCAGAGCTTCAAAACCCAAGGCATTACAACCACACACTCTGATCGTTTGAAAATAAGATAGCTTTAAGCAAAAATACATGAACCTTGAAGTGTAACGGTCACATTAACTTGAAAACCTTGTGTGTTACAGGAAATAAGAAAGATCTTCATGAAACTCTTCTAGATGACCCTGCAGGAATCATACAATATACCCAAAAACTCTTTTACCTCCACATATCAAAGAATTTGTGCCATACCTCTTCAATCATGAATTTTGAGAACATTTTGTCATCTAGAACACACTACAACATGCTGTCATTTGAAAAAATGAGATGCAAACCACCAAAAACTTTAAAACTACAAGGAAGCATGTAATACACATCCATAAACATGTCCTCAAAACTACAAGGGCAGTCATTCATTTCTAGAGGAATGTGGAGCATTCCAACAGGCCTTCAACACTAGCTTACTCTGTCAGAACACATGCCACTTCTCTATCATGCATAACTTTCATAGTAGAAGGAAAAATGATATGAAATCATGGAATTATCACCTTCACTACACCTTGAACACAGTTCTAGAACTACATGTCCATATCTCCACATGCGGAGGAATGCGGAGCATTCCATTGTCCTACACAGAACACCTTCATAGAGACAACACTGTCTTCAAACAGTCAATAGAAAAACACTCTTCTGGTAATCCAATCATCATGCAACTTGGAGCACACATGCTTCAGGCCATCAATAACAACAAAAATACATCTAATCATCTTTGTGCTTCTAATTGCCATATTAATATGAACTATATCGTCTCCCTTCTCTTGTTGGATGGGACATGACATCCAACCATGAATTGTATCTTCTTCTCTTGTTGGATGACTTCCAACCATGAGTACCATCACACCACTATGATAGTGTTGACCTTAATGACAACCTAGTGACAATGTTTACATCAATGACAACCCTAGGAACCATATGTGTAACATGGTAGCCAACGGCTACTCCCAGAGAGATGGAGTTGATTTGGCTGAAATATTCTCTCCTATTTCTAAATTAACTTCTATCAGATTTATCTTATCCATTGTTGCATTTTTTGATTGGAAAATAGTGCAAATGGATATTAAGACTACATTTTTGCATGGAGATCTCGAGGAAGAAATTTAAATGCAATAGCCTACAGGTTTTGAGGTAAAAGGGAAATAACATTGGGTTTGAAGATTGAAAAGGTCTCGTTATGGTCTAAAATAGTCCCCTAGAATATGGTACCAAAAGTTTGATTCATTTGTGTTGAAATTAGATTTTGCTAGAAGTGAGGAGGATCACTGTGTTTATATCCATTGTATTGATGATTCTATTATGATCATTGCATTGTATGTTGATGACATGTTATTTTTCAGCAATACTAATGTTATGATTAGTGAGTTGAAAGCCCAACTTCCAGGTGCATTTGAAATGAAGGATCTTGGAGCTGGTAAGTATATTTTTGGGATGGAGATAAAAAGGGATAGAGGTAACAGAAAGCTTTGGTTATCACAGAGTAAGTATGTGAATACCATTTTGTAGAGATTTAGTATGCAAGACTGTAACCCAGTTCTAGAGTTCCTTTACCCATTGGTACTAAACTTTCATTAGATACGTGTCGAAAGAATGAGGATGATTTAGAGGATATGTCTGATGTGCCATATGCTAGTGTTATAGGGAGTTTGATGTATGCAATGGTTTGCACTAGACCATATATTTCCCAAGCAGTGGGAGTTTTGAGTAGATTTATGTCTAACCCTGGTAGACGACATTGGAATTACATGAAGAGGGTGTTTACATATCTAGCAGGTACTCTTGATTACTATTTGGTTTATTCTGGTACTGACAGCACTGACAAAACTTTGGACATACAGGGATTTGTTGATGCAGATTGGGTAGGTGACTTGGATAGTCAAAGGTCCACCAGTGGCTATGTGATTACTTTGTTTGGTGGAGAAGTGAGTTAGATGAGTAATAGGCAGCCCACAGTTGCTTTGTCCACCAACAAAGCAAAGTATATGGATGATACCCATGTCTCTAAGGAGATAGTTTGGTTGAGAAGATTGTGTACAAGTATTAGTTTTGATTGGAGGATCATTTAGATTGGTTGTGATCGCTAGAGTGTTATTTGTTTGGCCAATAATCCTATGTATCATGCTTGGACTAAGCATGTTGATGTACATTATCACTTTATTTGAGAAATGGTTGCAAATGGACAGATTGAGCTGAAAAAGGTAGACACTCAAGAGAATGTTGCAGATGCTTTGACCAAGCCTGTGAGCACAGAGAAATTTGTTTGGTGCAGAGAGGCCATGGACCTTGCTTCTAGTGCCTAATTATTTTATGGTTTTCTATGGGTATTTATAATGTATGATGTCAAGTTGGAGAATGTCAGGATTAAGGTGCCATCAACCTTGTAAATCCTATGTAACTTATTATTCCTATTATTGTTTGTAAATCACCCATAAGGGATGAAAGGTTTCACCAACAATGATCTTATTTCAACCACATGTTTATATCTAGTCCCTGATGCTAATTCGTCCACGATGGGGGGATCACAGGGGGTTTCCCATATCATAGTAAATTTGGATTGTTTGTCGTTAGGTCACAGATTTAACGGTCGATATTATGTCAATTTTCTTTCCCTATAAGGCAACCCCCTTTTATAAGGATATTTGTACTACATTTTTAGTAGAGTTGAGAGTAAAAATTGCCATTGGATTGAAGACTAAAGAAGAAGAGGAAGTCCATGTATTGAAATCTCATATTTGAAGATAATACAACTTGAAGCCTCTTTTCTTGGTGGAGTTTTTTACCCGAAAAGGTTTTCTCCATGTTACATACTGTGTTTGAATCAGATTTAGAGGATATTAATAAGGTTTGGATCAGATTTTCATTGTGTGGTTTGCACCTTCATTTCTAACAGATAGTAGAAAGGTTGGATAGCTCATCTCTCAACATCACTTTGAGACTACTGATTAGAAAGGAATATGTAGATATGGATATTCAAAAGGGATGGGATTGTACTTTCAGGATAAGGATACATGCCTCACCAACATTGCTAAATATTTGTTGAATATTCCTAAGAAAGGGAAATCTTAATTCCAAAGAATTTATAGAGGGATCATTTTCAAAAGGATATTCTAGACATAATTCCCCTATTGCATAGGGTAGTAGGATGTAAAGACACTAGTACCTTTGAGCATTACATGTGTTAGTTTATCATCACAGTTGGGTAAGCTTCCCAATTTGTGGATTGGGGTAAAATGATAAGTTGTCATTTGCATGATCAATTGATGAATTTATAGTCCAATCAATACTTTTATATGTCTTGGACTACCTATTTTATGACATTCCATGTATGAATGTGTGGTCTATATTGCAAGCTATTGGAGCATATGATAATGCAACACAAATTTATGATTTCTACCCACAACTTTAGATGGAATTTGGGAAAAAAATTATAGGAGTGTAAATGATGCTTTCAACATGTTTAATTTAAGGGTGTTAGAAGGAGAATTAGGACTCAAAATTTCTCTTGAACCAAATCATTTGATTACTTGGTTTGGTAGCTTATTCATTCAATATAATAGGTTCACCTACCTAAGAATACATGGTTTTGAAGGCACCCCATACAAATTTCCAACTTATGCAAGTGATTACCTTATTTAAATTCTTGAATTCTATAGACAAATGGGAGAGCAAAGTGTTGTCCGAAAATTTAAACCTGGGAAATTTTAAATTTTCAGTGCATTCCCTTATACACCCTTGATCCTGCTGAATCACAACAATAATTAATTTTAGAAATCTGTAGGAGCTGGTGTGAAATCCTCTTATATGATTGATCCTAACATCATTTTTCTCAATATGGCCAGTTTCCATGCCCAAACACCTTACCGTTTGTGAGATTTTGAACTTTAATTTTTCCTGTCAGTGACTCACAAATAAAGTCAAAATTTGATTTCTAGGCTTCTGGGGATTAAAATATTTCTGGATTTTTCTCGGGAGTGTGCATTCATCTAATAGTCCAAATTTCATGCAAAACAGAGTTATTATGTGGGAGATATGGAGCTTTTCATCTTAAGGCAAGTTTTGATTTTTCACATCGGAGCATTATAGAAGTTAATATTTTTCAAGGTCAGCGAATTGAATAAGGGCATTATCATTATCATTAAAATCCACTTCACAGGGCCATTCATAAAAATCTGATGGTTTAAAAAGTTAATTACTTTATCAATATCAAATGTTTGTATCTGCCTTGAAATTTTTATGAAGTTGAAGACTTTATGTGCCAATATTTAGAAAGGTTCTAAAAATTAATGAATATCAAACTCTTTATTATCAGAGGTTTTGCTGAAATTTTGAACTCATTATTAGAAGTTTGAGAATCCAAGAGTTGCCCGACCTTTAGCTTTAAATGATGAATAAAGGTGAAATTTTATCACCAAGTTGGGGAGTCGGGAGTTTTTGGAACTCCCAAAATCTTATGAAAATGGTTCAAAAGTTTATATTGTTCTCGACTACCCGACTCTCTTCATTGTCGGTGATGTCAAAAGCTTTCAAACTTCTTTTGGTCGGGAATGTTTAGGGTTTCTAAACTCTTGTTTCCAATGATGCCATGCCTTCTTCACTCCTGCCAGATTTAAAGTTTTCTAACAGGGTATGGATATCCTTCAAAACATAAACTTTGGCAAATATTATAGTCTGAAATGCTCTGATAGACATGTATGCATATGTGGAAGCATAGACAAGGCATGTGGATCGTTTGACAGAATGCTCCAATGAAATGTGGCTTCATGGACTGTAGTGATTGCTGGATATGCACCAAATAGATTGGTTGAGGAAGGCATTAGAAACTTTCAGAGAGAATGCAAACAACATATGCTGTAAATCCTGAAATAATAAAACAGAACTAGAAAAAGGAATAACAGCAAACTCAAAACAATGCTCTGAAAGAAGAATAATGAAAACAACATACACAAAAGGAATAGGAAGGATTTAACGTGGTTCGCCAATGTTGGCTACATCCACAATGAAGGGCAATGGTTTTATTAATATCAATACATCACACCGTGTATCATGCATCTCTCTTAGAATTACATATATCACTGTATATCTCTGTAGAATAGCAGCTAGCAAGAAAAACCTTTTCCAGAAGTCCAAAAGACTCTCTCACTGCAACGTCTCCCATCCAATATGCATCTGGAAATAAGACCCTGACAAGGTAGCGATTCCCAGCCAAGAATGGCTATCTGCAGGTCGTAGGAGTTACAAGGAATAAAAGGCAGAAAGAAAGCCGTTACATGGGCTTCACCTAGTCCACGTGCCCAACAATCTCCCACTTGAAGACCAATGGGAACGGCAATGAAGCTACTCAGAGAGAGATCCCTTCGAGAAATTTAGTGTCATAGAGGAACAAGACCGAGAGAAGATCTCCAGAATTTGAACTTCTCTCGAGGAATAATCTTTGTTAATGCATCCACTAGATTAACCTTTGTGTCAATCTTTGTGACCTGTAACTTGCCTTCGTCAATAAGATGGTGGATAAAATGGTATCGAAGGTCAATATGCTTTGTTCGACTGTGAAACGCTGAATTTCTTGACAAGTGTATAGCACTTTGGCTATCACAAAATAATGGAAATACAGATTTCGGACAGCCCAGTTCCATCAACAAACGCTCAAGCCATATCATTTCTTTGGCTCCTTCCGAGAGCGCTATGTATTCAGCCTCTGTTGATGACAGAGCTACAGTTTGTTGCAACTAAGAGACCCAAGTAATGGCTGCCCCAGCAAATGTAAAGACATAACCAGTGGTAGACCAGAGTTTGTCTAAATCTCCGGCCATATCTGAATCTACATGACCACGGAGCTGAAAGTTAGAACCTCCAAAACATAAACAGAAATGTGAAGTACCTTTCAAGTACCGTAGAATCCACTGAACTGCCTGCCAGTGTAGTTTGCCTAGATTACTCATGAATCTGCTCACAACAGCAACTGCTTGGGCAATGTCCGGACGAGTGCACACCATTGCATACATGATACTTCCAACTGCAGATGTATATGGAACTGACCTCATATGCTCTTCTTCTTCTTGATTTTTCGGACACATAGCTGAAGATAAGTGGAAGTGATCAGCCAAAGGAGTAGATACCGATTTAGCGTGAGACATATTAAATCTGTCCAACACTTTGGCAATGTAGCTTGCTTGGGACAACCTAAGTTCTCTTTTATTTCTGTTTCTGAATATGTGCATCCCAAGTATTCTTTTGGCTAGTCTGAGATCTTTCATGGCAAAATGAAGAGCCAACTGTTGCTTCAGCTGAGCAATAATCTAAACACTAGTACCAGCTACTAACATATTGTCAACATAGAGCAAAAGGATGACAAACTCACCAGTATTGAGCTTCTTGTAGTAAACACAAGGATCTAATTCACACCAAATAAAGTGGTTATCGGTCATGAAGCGGTCAAATTTTAAATACCATTGTCTTGGAGCTTGCTTCAACCCATACAAACTCCGCTTCAACTTGCAAAATAAATGCTCCTTACCTGGTTGAGCAAAGCCTTCAGGCTGCTCCATGTATAAATCCTCATCTATATCTCCATGCAAAAATGTTGTTTTCACATCTGACAACTAGAGAAAAGATTTCAGAAAAATCAATACCTTTTTGTTGATCAAACCCCTTGACGACTAATCTGGCCCTGTATCTTTTACGTCCTCCGTCTTCGTCTTTCAAGCGATAAATCCATTTGTTCTTAAGAGGCTTTCGATTTGGCAGAAGAGGAACCAAATCCCAGGTTTGATTAATGCTCAATGACTCCATCTCTTCGTTCATGGTGGCCATCCAGTTCTGTGCATTTTCATGCTTGCAGGCTTGTTTATAAGTTGCCGGCTCTGCATAATCAGAGAGCAATAACTCGTAGCCATCGAATTTTGCAGGTCTTCTCTTCTCACGGGTAGACCTCCTCAATTGTGGAGCTTGCTCTGGTTGGAGATTGGAGTCCAAATTGAGTCTCTATAATAAATTTTGCACATCATCAACCTCTGAGTGTAGAGGCCCCTAAGGAAAACTCCCCTGCCTCTGTATTTGTGCACCCAGAGTGTTCTGCCCAGTCATACTGCCCTGTTCAGGTAATGAACCATGTATCTGGTCAGAAAGAGACTGTTTATTTAATAAAGACTGCTTATCTAGTGGCAGCGTACAAACATAAGTAGGCTACGTAGAAAGTTTTGAAGGCAGCATAAACATTTGTGAAGGCTGCGTTGACTGGGGAGAAGGCAGCATAATGACTTGTGATGGCAGCGACGAGGGGATTAAAGGCTGCGTCAGATGTGATAAAGGCACAAGGGAGTGCGTTGGAGAGATGTCACACTGCGTGGGACTGTGTATAGGTAGTGTTGAGTGAGCAAGGGGCAGCGACGATCCAAAGGGAGGCTGCGTTGGTAGTTTAGAAGTCAGCATTTGACTTAGTGATGACAACGTAGTATATTGGGAGGGCAGCGGTACGCTATGGGAGGGCAGCAAATGAGGTAATAAAGGCAGCATTGGGCCAAGTGAAGACTACTTGGAATAGTCTAAAGGCAGTGAATGGGTGATTGAAGGCTGTGTTGGCTGTGGAAAGACGTGTGTAGTCAACGTATTAGTATTGGAAGACAGTGTGTGACTCTTAGGAGGCTACATGTTATGTGCTAAAGTGATGTAGGAGCATCTTAACTCATGATTTTTGGCTTTATTTTTTTTAACATTTTTTGGCTTGTTGGTGAATAAAGCAGGTTATTTGCTGCAGTTTTGGTGTGGGGCCTCTGTCATGATTGATGTCCTCATTATTTTCTGCCACATATTCTAAACTTGCTATTCCTGTTCTAAGGTCGTAGCTTCATTTTTTTATCTTTAGTTACAAATCTTTAATGCCACAAATTTTGCTATTGTGGATGTCTCCTAGCTGGCGATATTATCTTTATTATGGGTAGCTTGACTACATTTAGAAACATCAAATTTATTTCCTCTACTTGTCCGTTTCTTGCCAGCGATAGCTCTTCATTTTTTTTCTATTTCCAATCACTATGGAGACTTCATTATAATCTTGGTGGAGATAGTGGTCTGGATCGCTGGCCTTCTTATTCCTCTTTGGGCGACAGTTTTCTGTGCATAATGGGAGACAATTATCTTGCGTGGCAGCTGTTGCAGAATGTGTGTGGGCAGACTTTATGGTGGCAGACGTTGGTTATATTGTGGCAGTTTGGGGCAGAATCAGTGGAGCTGAAAGAAAAAGAAAAAAAACGTGAGGCAGGAAGGCTAGTGGGAGTTGGCCGAATATCTGAGAGAGGCCATCTCTAGGTTATTGGAGACCGGAGATCTTTGTTTGGGGGATTGTTATTTTGATTTTGCTCTTTAGAGGCCGTTTACATAAGGCCAATAGTGATTTGTAATGAACAATTATATTCAGCAATAAGAATCTCTTTTATTTTATTCTTCCTGTCACTCTAGTGGAAGCTCTTGTCATTTTTTTCTTTTTTCTATATTGTTCTTAGGGTTTGATTTGTGCGGACTGGCAAAGCTAGTGCCATCAATTGGTATCAGAGCAAGGTTGAGATTCGGCTTTGGGAGTGGTTAATATGCCTCCAAGAATGAGGGGCAGAGGATGAGGTGGAGGTCGAAGAGACCATGGTGAGCCTAATCTGATGTAGAATCTGATTGCAAGGTTGGATGCTCTTGAGAGGGCACAGAGGAGAGGAAACCCTGATATTGAAGATGTCAGTGATGAGGAAGAAGAACCCCAGGGACAAGACAACGTAGAAGATCAAGCTGACCTAGATGATGAATTTGGTGAGAGGCTGATAAGATCAGTCATGAACTTGGGTTCCAAACCCAAGATAGATGTACCAATGTATGCTGGAAGTCTGAATGGCGAAGAATTAATCGACTGGATAAATGACTTGGACAAATATTTTGAGTATGAGATTGTAGCTAAGGAGAAAAGAGTAAAATTTGCATGCACAAGATTGAAAGGTCATGCTGCCATGTGGTGGGACTTTGTCCAGACTGAAAGAAGAAAGAGAAATAAGGAGAAGATTAACTCATGGGATAGAATGGTGGCCAAGTTGAAGGCTAAATTTTTGCCTAGTGACTATCAGGCTAATCTCTTCAAGAGATTACAAAATTTGAAACAAAAGGAGATGTTAGTAAAAGATTACACAGAGGAGTTTTACAAGCTCATCATTAGATCTGGGCATGCTGAAGAAGATGTGGAGAAGATAGCCCGTTATGTGAATGGTTTAAAATACAGTCTACAAGATGAGATGAGTCTTTTGTCCCCTAGATGCCTAGAAGAGGCTTACCAACTTGCCTTAAAGGCAGAAGAGAAGCTGCAAAGGAAGCAGAATCAGCAAGAAAGGAAGAGAGGAAGAAGTTTTAGAGGAAGGGGACAACAATTTGGTAGAGGACAACAACATCATCAAAGTGAAGAGGCTAGAAGTTCTAGTGGGATAGCGCATAATGATAGAGGTGGATTTCAAAATAGAGGAGGAAGATCTTATGGAAGAGGTGGATCACAAGGAAGAGGAAGAGGATTTGCTGGAAAATGTTACAAGTGCAATCAAATTGGACACAAGAGTTGGGACTGTACTGAATCTTCACAAGGAGGACACTCCAAATTTGAAAAAAGCAATCAAGTTATTCAAGCAGATCAAGAAAGTGCAGGATCTCCAATTCATCACAAGGATGGAGCAGAATCAGGAGAATCCTTGATGCTCAAGAGAGCATTGTTAAAGCCACAGAAGGAAAGTCAAGAGCCAATTCAAAGGAGAGCATTGTTCAGAACAAAGTGTAAGTCACATGGTAAATGTTGTAAGCTCATTATAGATAGTGGTAGTACTGACAATATTGTTTCAAATGAAATGGTAGAAAAGTTGAATCTTAAAAAGATTAAACACCCAACTCCATATAAGGTAACTTGGTTACAAAAAGGCCATCAAATATTGGTGAGTGAGCAGGCCTATGTTGATTTTCAGATTGGTAGTTATAAGGATTGTGTTTTATGTGATATAATGCCTATGGATGTGTGCCATGTTTTGCTTGGAAGACCGTGGCAATTTGATAGAAACTCAGTCCATGATGGAAAGGAGAATACATATACCATTACGAAGGATGGAGTAAAGCATACCTTGTTGCCCATAAAGGAGAAAGAAGAGGACATCGGCAGTAGTAGTCAGGTAATGATGGTAAGTGGTAAATTTTTTTTGAAAGATTTGAAGAATGAAGAAATTGGTTTTGCTTTGGTTCCTAAACCACAATGTGTAATGACTTCTACAAAGTTGGATGATTTGCCTCTTGATATACAAGATATGTTGAATGAGAATATGGATATTGTTGCTAATGATTTACCTAATGAGTTGCCTCCTATTAGAAGCACAAGTCATCATATGGATTTGATTCCAGGAGCTAGCCTTCCAAATAAGGCTGCATATAGATTAACACCTACAGAGAATGAAGAGATAAGAAAGCAAGTGACTGAACTTTTGGAGAAAGGTTTGATAAGAGAAAGTCTAAGCCCATGTTCTGTGCCTACAGTATTGGTGCCAAAGAAAGGAGGAGAATGGCGTATGTGTACTGATTCAAGGGCCATAAATAAAATCACAATAAGATATAGATTCCCCATCCCTAGGAATGAAGACTTAATGGATTGTTTGAGTGGGTCTAAGTATTTTTCTAAAATAGATTTGAAGAGTGGTTACCACCAAATTAGAATTAGACTAGGGGATGAGTGGAAAACTGCTTTTAAAACTAGTGATGGGTTGTATGAATGGCTAGTTATGCCTTTTGGGTTGTCTAATGCTCCTAGTACTTTTATGCGTTTAATGAATGAAGTGTTGAAACCATTTATTGGTAAATTTGTGGTTGTGTATATGGATGACATTTTGGTGTTTAGCAGATCAAAGGAGGAGCATTTTGATCATTTGAGGTAGGTGATGAAGAGACTACAAGAAGAGAAGTTGCAGATTAATTTGAAGAAGTGTTTGTTTTTGCAAACTGAACTTGTTTATTTGGGTTTTGTGGTGTCAAAGGATGGATTGAAGATGGATATGGAAAAGGTTCAGGCTATACTTGATTGGCCATCACCAAAGAGTATCATAGAGGTAAGAAGTTTTCATGGTTTATCTAGTTTTTACACAAAGTTTATAAGAAATTTTAGTCATGTTGTAGCACCTATTTTGGAGACAATTAAGGGAAGCAAAAGACCATTTGTGTGGACTAAAGAGGCTGAAGAAAATTTTAGATTTCTGAAAAAGAAGGTGAGTGAACAGCCCATACTTGCTTTGCCAGATTTTGATAAAGTGTTTCAAGTAGAATGTGATGCTAGTGGTTTGGCTATAGGGGCCGTTTTGAGTCAAGAGGAAAAACCAGTTGCTTATTTTAGTGAGAAATTGAATGACGCAAAGAGGAAGTATTCGTCTTATGATTTGGAATTTTATGCTTTGGTTCAATCCCTCAAGAAATGGAGACATTATCTTTTACCCAAAGAGTTCATTGTGTACACTGATAATCATGCTTTGCAGTTTATTAATAGCCAGCACAAGTTGAATCAGAGGCATGCTAAATGGGTTGAGTATATTCAGAGTTTTAATTTTGTTTTGAAGCATAAAAGTGGTCAAATGAATAAAGTTGTTGATGCTTTAAGTAGGAAGAATTTGTTATTATGTGAGATAAAGACTAACAGTGTGGGATTTGAAAGTTTGAAAGAATTGTATGTAGAAGATGTAGATTTTGGTGAAGCATTTGCAGCTTGCCATGATCCTGTTTGCAGGAATAAAGAGCCATGGAATGATTATATGATACAAGAGGGTTTATTGTTTAAAGAAAATAAGTTGTGTATTCCTCAAGGCTCCATGAGAGACAATCTGTTGAAGGAAAAACATAGTGGCAGTTTGGCTGGTCACTTTGGATAGGATAAGACTTTTCAGTAGTTGAGCACACATTATTATTGGCCAAGGACGAAGGCAGATGTGAGAAGATATGTGGAGAGATGCAGAGTTTGTCAACATGCTAAAGGAAGAAGTCAAAATGCTGGTTTATATCAGCCATTCCCAATTCCAACCAGGCCTTGGGATTTTGTGAGTATGGATTTTGTTTTGGGTTTACCCCGCACTCAAAGGGGTAATGATTCAATCTTTGTTGTTGTTGATAGATTTTCAAAAATGGTTCATTTTATACCATGTAAGAAGACTAGTGATGCAACAAACATTGCAAATTTGTTCTTTAAAGAAGTTGTAAGGCTACATGGGATTCCAAGAAGTATTGTTTCTGACAGGGATACAAAGTTTGTGGGTCATTTTTGGAGGACTCTATAGAAGAAGTTGGGCACAAATCTGAGTTTTAGTTCAGCATATCATCCTCAAATGGATGGACAGACCGAGGTTGTCAATAGAAGCTTTGGAAATTTGTTGAGATGTCTTGTTGGTAAGTCAACTGGAAGTTGGGATCTTATGTTAGCATAAGCGAAATTTTCTTGTAATGATTCCCCAAATAAAAGCACAGGTTTCAGTCCTTTTTATGTGGTGTATGGTATGCATCCGAGAGGTGTGTTTGAGCTTCATGATCTTGCCGGAATGGAGAAGAGAAGTGCAGATGGAGAAGAGTTTGCTCAAGTCATTCATGACATTCAAGAGAAGGTGAAAAATAAAATTGAGGTTAGTAATCTGTAGTATAAGAGACATGCTGATTTGAAGAAGAGAGAGCTACAATTTTAAATTGGAGACCTTGTTTTGGCACATCTTCGAAAGGAAAGATTTCCTACAGGGACATATAATAAACTACAGATGAAAAAGATAGGTCCTTGCAAAATACTAAGGAAGTTCTTAGCCAATGCTTATGAGATATCACTGCCTGAAGAATTGAATATATCTCCTATTTTCAATGTTGCAGATTTATATCCATACAAGGGAGACACAGAAGTTGAAATTGAAACAGCTAATTCATTTCAAGAAGTACAAGCTGGGACAGCCAATGTTCCAGAACAAATAGAATGCATTCTTGATCAAGAAGTGCTGAAGAAGACCCGTAAGAAAGAATATTATAAGTATCTTGTCAAATGGTGTAATCATCCTATGGAAGATGCATCATGGCTTACTGAGGAAGAAATTAGAAAGTTGGGTCATTCAGTGGAAGACCTCATGAGCAGGAGCTCATGATCTTTTTCAGCCCGGGAGTTTGATGCAGGGGCATCTTAACTCATGATTTTTGGCTTTATTTTTTTTAACATTTTTTGGCTTGTTGGTGAATAAAGTAAGTTATTTGCTGCAGTTTTGGTGTGGGGCCACACATTCTAAACTTGCTATTCCTGGTCTAAGGTCGTAGCTTATTTTTTTATCTTTAGTTACGAATCTTTAATGCCACAAATTTTGCTGTTGTGGATGTCTCCTAGCTGGCGATATTATCTTTATTATGGGTAGCTTGACTACATATAGAAACATCAAATTTATTTCCTCTACTTGTCCGTTTCTTGCCAGCGATAGCTCTTCATTTTTTTTTCTATTTCCAATCACTATGGAGACTTCATTATAATCTTGGTGGAGATAGTGGTCTGGATCGCTGGCCTTCTTATTCCTCTTTGGGCGATGGTTTTCTGTGCATAATGGGAGACAGTTATCCTGTGTGGCGGCTGTTGCAGAATGTGTGTGGGCAGACTTTATGGTGGTAGACATTGGTTATATTGTGGCAGTTTGGGGTAGAATCAGTGGAGCTGAAAGAAAAAGAAAAAAAACGTGAGGCAAGAAGGCTGGTGGGAGTTGGCCGAATATCTGAGAGAGGCCATCTCTAGGTTATTGGAGACCGGAGATCTTTGTTTGGGGGATTGTTATTTTGATTTTGCTCTTTAGAGGCCATTTATATAAGGCCAATAGTGATTTGTAATGAACAATTATATTCAGCAATAAGAATCTCTTTCATTTTATTCTTCTTGTCACTCTAGTGGAAGCTCCTGTCATTTTTTTCTTTTTTCTGTATTGTTCTTAGGGTTTGATTTTGGTTTGATTTGTGCGGACTGGCAAAGCTAGTGCCATCATAAAGGCAGCGTAGAAGCATTTGATTGTGGAGGCTGTGTGGCAACTATGCAGGGCAAACCAATTAGGGATTGGGTGGGAAGTGTGCACCCAACTGAAGGCAGAGAACTTGAAGTAATAGGAGCTCCAGACAGATAAGAATGTATAGTTGTAACAAGTGGCTGAGAAAACGTAATGGTAGATTACCGCACCTTACCAGTATCGAACAAATCCACATCAATATATTCCGGCAGAGGTGAATTGCAAGAGGGCAAACTTGGAAACTCCCTCTCATTAAACACAACATTGCGGCTACGAATTATAGTCTTTGCAACAGGATCTCAAAGATGAAAGCCAAACTGATCTTCACCATAACTAAGAAAAATACACCTTTTTGACTTGAAATCTAACTTAGTTCTCTGCTCTTTCAGAATGTGAACAAAAGCGGCATAGCCAAACACCCGCAAATGTTGATAGGAAATTCGCTTTCCAAGCCATGTCTCCTCAGGTATGTCAAAATCTAGCCTAGACGAAGGAGCTCGATTGATTAAATACACAGCAGTGTTGCATGCTTCTGCCCAAAACTCTTTACCCAATCCGGCATTAGAGAGCATACATCAAGCTCGCCCAAGTATCATGCGATTGAGCCTTTCAACTGCTCTATTTTCCTGAGGTGTATAAGGGATGGTTTTGATCCGTCGAATACCATGGTCTGCACAAAAAGAATCAAACTCTGAAGAGCAATATTCTCCACCATTGTCTGTTAGTAGGCATTTAATTTTATGCCCAATCTGGTTTTCAACTGAAGCTTTAAACATCTTAAATTTTGAAAAAACTTCAGATTTTTTGTTCAACATATAAATCCAGATTTTTCAAGTGCAGTTATCTAGAAATGTGACAAAATAATTTGCTCCACCAAAAGAAGTTACCTGAGTTGGACCAAAGACATCGGAATGAACAAGTTCCAACAGAGTGGTTTTCTTGTCATGCCTCGTTCTCATGAAACTGGTCTGGCACTGTTTTCCATAAAGGTAATGTTCATAGAATTCTAAATCGATGGAGTTGAGGCTTGGAAGCTGATTGCGCTGAAACATAACTTGAAGACCTTTTTGGCTCATATGACCGAGCCTTTTGTGCCATATTTCAGACCCACTGTCCATAGCCAGCAAGGCAGCTCCCACTTCACTAAAATAGTCTAGAATGTATAGATTACCTTGCTTCTTTCCTCTTGCCATTACTAAAAGTCCCTTTGTAATTTTCCATGAGTCAAGAGAAAATTTAACATTGCATCCATTGCCTATAAGCTGACTGACATAAATTAAATTTCTTTTTAATAGAGGCACATATCTAACATTCGTCAAAGTTAGTTTGTCACCATTTTTCTGATTCAATATTACATCTCCTTTTCCTAAAATGTCACATTCTTTATTGTCACCTAGAAACACATTACCGAATGTGCCTTCTTGAAAATTTGTGAAAGCTTGACGGCATGAAGTGGCATGAAAAGAGGCGCCGGAATCAAGGACCCACGAATCTGCATTTGTATCACTTGCTGATAGGACCAAAACACCATCACTTGCAGTGTTTTCTTGATTATTTGTGCTCACGTTGCCTTGAGATTTCTTATAGTTCCAACAATTTTTCTTATTGTGTCCAGGTTTTCCACAAAACTAACATGAACCGGTTCTGCCCCTAGACTTCGATCATGGACCAGATTGTGACCTTCTCCGGTTGTTGAATCTACCTCTTTCATGGTTTCTTCCTCTATTGTTTATACTTACAGCTGTGAGAGCATCACCGGATGAGGGTTCCTAATGTTTCCTTCTCATGTCTTCGCTGAGAAGAGTAGCTACAACTTCATCAAAAACCAATGTACTCTTGGCTGCTACAGAAGTGCTCACAGCCATGACAACACCTTTCCAACTATGTGGTAAGGAACACAATAGTAGAATCGCTTTAATCTCAGGATCTAATTTGATACCCACCGAAGCTAATTGAGAGACTAAGGTGTTAAACTCATTCAGATGATTAAACATAACCCCACCTTCTCTCATTTTCAGGTTATATAATTTCTTCATAATAAAAACCTTATTTGATGTCGAAGCAATCGCATACATGCTGGAGAGCTTTTCCCAAAGCGCTTTCGTATTGCTCTCATTTGAGACATTAAATAAAACACTGCTTGACAATGAAAGAAATATTGTTGCCTTCGCTTTCGAATCTAGTTTTTCCCAATCTTCATCCGTCATAGAACCTTGTCCTTTGGCTTTCCCCTGTAAGGCGAGAGACAAGTCTTATTTGATGAGAAGAGACTCCATGTGCACTTTCCAAAGACCAAAGTTTTGGCCTGTAAACTTTTCTATTTTCCATTTCTCCGAGTCATCCATTCTGATTGCTGTGCAGGTTCCAAAAAAAATTTTACAGTCTCCTGGACCGAGCTACACACAAGCTCTGATACCAATTGTAAATCCTAAAACAGTAAAACAGAACCAGAAAGAGGAATAACAGCAAACTCAAAACAATGCTCTGAAAGAAGAATAATGAAAACAGCATACACAAAAGGAACAGGAAGGATTTAACGTGGTTCGCCAATGTTGGCTACATCCACAATGAATGGCAATGGTTTTATTAATATCAATACATCACACCGTGTATCATGCATCTCTCTTAGAATTACATATATCACTGTATATCTCTGTAGAACAGCAGCTCGCAAGAAAAACCTTTCGCAGAAGTCCAAAAGACTCTCTCACTGCAACGTCTCCCATCCAACATGCATCTGGAAATAAGACCCTGACAAGGCAGTGATTCCCAGCCAAGAATGGCTATCTGCAGGTCGTAGGAGTTACAAGGAATAAAAGGCAGAAAGAAAGCCGTTACATGGGCTTCACCTAGTCCACGTGCCCAACATATGCAATGCCATGTTCCTACGGTCCCGTAGCATTTCCTTCTCGAGCTCAGATTCAAGGTTGAAGTTAGCAAAATGTTGAAACCTGCAAGTTAAGTCAGACAAGAAGATTATGAATATCCATTAAAACGTAATGTTAGCAACATTGTGGTAAAGGGAAATGGAGGAACTTAAACATGTCTGAGGAAACGAGAAAAAAGAGCATGGACGAGTGTAACAGAAATTGGGATTCCCTTATTCCAAATCTTATGAAAAGCTCAGCTAACGTTAGAGTTTGAAGTCTGCAACTCACGTGTGAATGAAGACGTTTAGTGAATGCTCAAAGATAACTTATGTAAGGCAGATTTAGTTTCAATCACAGATCGATTTCATGGCTGTGGACGGATAGAAATGGTACGCAAACAGTTTGCTGAATGCCTCAGAGGAAATTTAAATCATAGGATGCAACGATTGTTGAATGCACACGATTGCTAATGCTAGATATGAACAAAATGGATTTGTTGTAAAGGTTTTAAAAACTCTCAAGATAACGTAGTTCGAAGGAATGCACACTTGAATTTTTCAACTTTCTCTTGGTCCGTGTCATAAGTGGAGCTATTGCCCAATGTTATGGCTTCTTGTATATTTACACTCCAAGATGGGACTACGTGATAATGGGCGTTCTTTTTCTTCACATTTTGACTCTACTGTGAGAAGATTCTTAGTGATCCAAGGCAAATGTGGAGAGTGCAGACCGAGCATTTTGCTTCATGAATGGATGATTGTTTTGACCATTGTTACACGACATGCAAGAATAAGAACATGAAATTGTTGCTGAAGACGACATATATGGAGCCATTGAACAATCAGTAGAAACAGTAGCAGGTCTATCCGATTGTTTGCACATTAGATAATTCTGAGATGTGGTTCGAGCTTGGAATCAGTTGAGATCACGAAGATGGTACAATTGCTTTATGGTCACAGTAACTACAATTTGAGAAGTGGAGTGTTGTTGGAGGGACCTGATGGGGATATGACTCCTAATAAGAACAAATAGAATGCCTATTTCCTTTTTAAGGTTGCCGCAAATGCAGTAAAGAAGTGTAATTAAAGTCGGCTCTCAAATGCATTCTATTATCTGCAAGCTCTATCGTCATGTGCTGCAGCGATCGCACGATATGCACAAAATAAATCTCTGAAGCAAATGCAAATGTTGAGCGTAAAACGGGACTCCACAACGTTTGCCAGCATCTTCCCTGATCGTGCCTATCAACATAAACATTTTTTATTAGATTTATAGTTTGAAAGTGCTCTGGCAGATATGTATGCCTCAAAGAAATCGTGATCTCATAGAAGGCAATGCTGCAGGATATGTACAAAATGACTCACAGTTGGCTCTATTTCAAAATTATTTCATTATAGAAAGGGGTTATGAGGAGATACGTGGAGAAATTGAAATGCTACAGCAATGGAATCATCCAAATGCAGAGTGATACCATGGAAGCTATCAAGGCGAGGAGTGTCTCTGGACAGCCATGGAGTCTGCAAGATTGGAAAACTGGAGGGAGCAACCTGGTTGTTATATGACATACTTCATATAGGATTATGTCCCACTGTCGCACTCATTGATAGATATTGTAAAGTTGGCAATTTAGAAGCAGCATTCAGGTTGGCTGATTTGTCTACAGGAAGCCCGAACCATGTCATTGTGCTAGAGAGCATTGATGGAGAATTACTTCATCTCTTGTAGGAGTCGGCAAAGAAATATAATATAATGATTGTCAGTCCTATTCTAAAGATAGAAATCTTGGAGAAACTATTTGGAACACTGCAGTGGTGATATGAAATCATAGGAACATTATTGAGGCATCAGGAGCAATCAACTAATTCCATGTGGCACATTTAATGATGGTGGTTCTTTATATGCTTATGCGGTGAACTATGATTTTAATAGGATGCAGAATGAAATACCATATAAAAATGGATGGATGTATGAAGAGTGGGGACCACATTAAAATCAAGAAATTGAAAAGCCACAGAAGAAGGAAGATCATTATAGAAAAACCAAATTGTTCTCAAAGGGGATACAAAAAGGCTATTAAGAAATGGTTATGTGGGAGGAAGAAAGATTTTTATCTTTCATTTCAAGAAATTGCTTATTTTCCAAGAGGCAATTACGAAAACTGAAGGGTTCCTAGGAGACTTATAAATATGCAATCTGTAGCCACTCTGAGGGGCTTTTTCTAGGTATTCAGGAACATGGGAGCAGTTTTGTTTTCTTTTCAACATAGTTCTATTGTACAGGGATGTTGAGTCTATGAACTCACATTTTGGCATTGGGGAAATAAAGGAGATATTTATGATCTGTGTATTTGTTGATGTCTTCTTTTGATTGCAAATGAACTTTGAGTCTTTGTGATTACTCTTCCATATTTTATCTGTTATATCAGGTTGTGCATGTGTTTATTTCTGAATCTTTGAAATCAAATTAACTCATTGTTGAAAGGGGATCTATTGTTCATTTATCTTCCTGGGTATTGTTTGTGGGTGTGGAATAGGTGGGCTTTGTATCATTTATTTGCATTCACTTCTTTCTAAATTAAACAATCACATCTACTTTCATGGTTATGTGTAGATGTTAGTTTGTCTTTTCTGCTTTTTGGTTAAAAGCACACCTTGTTTTCATTCATTGTAAATCATTCGAAGGTAGTTGTGCCTTGTAAAATAAGCAGAGAGCATTTGCAAATACCATTGCAAGTGACTCAACTATTGGTTCATTTGTTATTGGTGTGGGTGAATGAGTATAAACCGAAGTGACAAATCTGTTAACCAACACTAAGCAAGAAATGTAGTGATCAAAGAAAAGGGAAGGATATCCATTTCCTATAAACCTAAGATATTACACTTGAAAATTAGTTGTAGATGCATAAAATGTAGATAAACTTCTATCAAAGTTGAATTTTCATCCTTTTACAACAAGGATGTCTTATAATAGCAAAACCTATGTTAAAGATAACCTATATGTTGGAACAACATACATTCATGATTCTCATTTGGAGGACTATTGGGAAGACTATACATATGACTATGGCGTTAGCAGGAGGGACTAGATGAGATTGCTAGCCATCAGATGAGAAATTTCAAATTGGGATGGGATATTCTTGATATGGTGGATGATGACATTGAATTAATTAATGAGGCTTACACTTCTATCCAATCATAGACACTATCCCTAATCAACTTCTCTAATAAAGAAATCACTAACATAAGGAAAAGGTTTTTGTTTGTGCTTGAGAAGAGCCAAAAGTGGCTACAGTACATCTAGGAAGCAAAAGTAGACTATGTCTTTCTCTTGACCTAAGCCTCCTACCATTACATATTCCTCCAGGTCTAGATCTACAATAGGTAGAGGAGATGATGGTGAAGACCTAGATGAAGGAGTTGGGTTGAAGAATAAATGTGAAGATGAGGACCAAGCACCAAGGAAGAAGTTGGAGATAAAAAGGCCACCTCCAATATAGAAGGATGATGACAATGTACAAAATCCTACTAGTGAATAGCCATAGGTAAACTCTACTTCATCTCCCCTTCCTCCTCCTCATATGCCTACTCCTCCACCTTCTCCTCCTGCAACACAAACACCTATCAATACTACTATTGATTCTACTCCAAAGGTCACCCTTCCCCCATTGACACTCAAGTTATAGAACTAGTGTCATCATCATCTCCTTGGCTTAAAGAGGTGTTGCTAAAGAAAAGGAAACATTCCAAAATGATAGATCCTAGTTTTGATATAGTAGAAAAATTGTTACAAGCTACTCATCAACCAACCAAACTTCATACAACTTCCAGGCTAATGATAGACCCTTCCTTAGGTGATCAATAAATAGAAATTACAGAACCTATTGTTGATAAGAATGAGGATGAGGCTACTAAGATAGACCGCAACATCACAAAAGTAGACCTTGGCCCATCTATGCATGAATCTGATATTCACAATGCTAAAATATCTTTTAAAAAACTAGTTGAAAGAGCAGAGAGAGTAATGGATAAGGGAGCAACTTGAAGATCAAGTAGAAACTTTGATTGCATATATCAAGTCTATCATAGATACTTATACTTAGCCCTTTAATGCTTTGACAAAAACTCCAACCATTGCCCCACCAAAGGGAATAATCTTTGATGTCATAGACAAAATTGATAAATACCAAGCTTATGGAAAAGTAGCTAAAAATTGGGTGGAAAAGATAACTATTAATGGTCTTCTTTATCTTGAAGAATCCATGAAGTTAAATATGAACAAGTTTTATCTAAGAAAAATGATATTAATGTTGAATCTCAAGCAACCAAGAAAGAAGAGGCTATATCATGAGTCATTGTTAGAGATTTGCAGGAAATGATAAGTGATCATTTACATGATCAATTGGTGAATTTCTAGGCAAATAAATACTTTTATATGTCTTCTTACCTCTTTTATGCCATTGCAAGTATGAATGAGTGGCCTGTATTGCAAATTGTTGCGGTATATGATAATGCAACACAAACTTATGATTTCTACCCACAACTTCATATGGAAGTTGGGAACAAAGATTATAGGAGATTAAATAATGCTTTCAACATGTTGAATGTAAGTGTGTTAGAAGGATAATTGGGATTTAGAATTTCTTTTGAAGTAGCTTAGTTGATTACGTAGTTTGGTAGCTTCTTCATCTAGTATAATAGGTTCACATACCTTGGAATTCGTGGTTTTGAAGGAACACCCTACAAATTGCAATGTTATGCAAGTGATTACTTCATTTTTCTTGAAGTCTATAGACAAATGGGAGATGTAAGCAATAAATATAATGAAAACAAAAATCTAGGATATCATTTTCCTATAAACCTAAGTTATTACACTTCCAAATCAACCACAGATGCACATAATGTAGATAAACTTCTATCAAAGTTGATTTTTCATCCTTTTACAACAAGGCTGTCTCATGATACCAAAATCTATGCAAAAGATAACCTATATGTTGTAACAATATATAATCATGATTCTCACTTGGAGGACTATTGGGAAGACTATATAGATGACTATGAGGTCAGGAGGAGGGACTGGATGAGATTGATAGCTGATCAAATTAGAGATTTCAAATTAGGATGGGATATTCCTAATATGGTGAATGATGGAACTGAATTAATTGATTAGGCCCACTCTTCTATCCATTCACAACCACTATCCTCAATCAATTAGTTTGATAAATAAATCGCTAGGATAAGTGAAAGGTCTTTGCTTGTGCTTTAGAAGAGCCAAAACTGGCTAATGGCTAGAGTTGTAGAATATACGACTCCTAAATCACCACCAAAAGATAGTTCATCTGGGAAGCAAAAGTAAACTATGTCTTCCTCTTCAACTAAGCCTCCTATCATTACTTATTCCTCCAGGTCCAGATCTACCCTAGGTAGAGGAGGTAATGATGAACACCTAGATGAATGAGTTGGTTTCAAGAGTCAATGTGAAGGTGATGACCAAGCATGAAAGATGGAGGTAAAAAGGCCACCTCCAGTATGTACAAAACACAAATACCTATCAATGTTATTGTTGATTCTTATCCAAAGGTCACTCTTCCCCGTTGACACTCAAGTTCCAACCAATGTTATCACCATCTCCTTGGCTTAAAGAGGTGGTGGAAAATAAAAGGAAATGTTCCCAAATGACAAATCATGGTTTTGGAGTAGTAGAAAATTTGTTAAAAGCTACTCATCAACTAGCCAAACTTCATACAACTTCTAGGCGAATGGCATACCCTTCCTCGGGTTACCAATATGTAAAATTTTTAGAACCCATTATTTATAAGAATGAGGTTGAGGTAATTGAGTGAGACTAAAACACTACCAAAGTAGAGCTTGGCCCATCTATGCATGAAGGTGATATTCACAATGCTAAAATGTCTATTGAAAAACTAGTTGAAAGAGTGGAGAAAGAGAAAAATATAAGGGAGCAACTTGAAGACCAAGTAAAAACTTTGATTTCATATATTAAGTCTAACATAGATACTTCTACTTAGCCCCTTGATGCTTTGGTAACAACTCCAACCAATTCCCCACGAAAGGGAATAAATTGTAATGTCATAGACAAATTCATAAACACCAAGCTTATGAAAGAACAACTAAAACTTGGGTGGAAAAAGTAACTATTAATTGTCTTCTTTACATTGAAGAAGCCATGAAATTATGCTAAGAAAAAAGATATTAATGTTGAATCTCAAGAATCCAAGAAATAAGAGGCCATATTACATGTCATTGTCAAAGATTTGCAAGAAATGATCAAAATTGGTGTAAGTATTTTGGTTGTTGAGAATTTTTTCCACAAAATTGAAGAAAATAATACCTGCAAATGGTTAAGGGGAATTAATGGAATGTTTTAGTAATCAAACAATCCCTAACTAAATTCAGGAAATTTATCAAGATATGTGACTCAATCTTAATGGATTTCCAAGATAATTGCCTATCAATAGATGGTGATATTTTAAAAGAAGATGAAATCAATTTGACTGAGGTGGATGTTGTAAAGAAAAATTTGAAAGACTTGATTTCATAGGAACTACTTAAAAAGTACATAGTGGATGGTAATGCAATGAAGAAGTTAAAAAAACATGTCCTCTTCTTTGATCTCATTTTGAAAGGAAATTTCTAATTTTTATAAAAGAATTGAAGAGATAAATGAAGTATTATTGACATGGATGGTATGCCTCTGCACAATGTCCATCCCAAATGGAAAGGTTGTGGCTCCAATAGTCACTAGTCTCAAAAATTACAAGGCAGAGATGGTCTCTTTTTAACTAAAGTCTCCAATAGATGGTGCAATTAGTAGTCAGAGCTCTGACAGAATTAAAAAAGTTCAAAATTAATTTTTTTTCCTTTATCTTTTATTTGTAAAGTGACTTTTATAAGTTATATTGTAATAAATTTAAAATGAACATTATTCTTATAATGAAAGAAAAGAAAAGAAAAGAAAAGAAAAGTATAAAGTTTGTTTTTATTTATTTTCCTTTTTCAAGAAGTAGTTATGGATCAAGAAAAAGTAATATTTGTAAGGTTATATAAGGTGGGCCAGGGGAAGGAAAAAGGATCTTCTTCTTTTTTACTTCTTCTACTTCTTGCTCTAGAATTTTTCTCCAAGGTTATCCCTTTCCATATTTTCTTCTACTGGGAAGTGTTTTACGTAAATATTATATACAAATCTAGGAAGAGAGTTTGAAGTCTTAGTTTTGAATGCTAGAAATACAAATGAACTTTGTGTCATTAGTTCTAAATTGTTGTGGATTTTTCTTATGTTAAATTTGTAACAACATATTGTGGATTTCTTTTACAAGCTTTGTGTGGAAAATGAATAGTCATCTCTAGATCTTGAGTTTAATCTTCTATCTAGATATCATTTTTCTTATGTTTGAGAAATATGTAGTAAATATATTTTAGATCGGCACAATTTTAGTTGTTTCTTGAGTAAGTTACATTTTATATGAGACTTTGTGCTCATACCCTCAAAATCTTCTTGTATCTTTTAGTTTGGCATGTGTTCCTTTCCTACTTTTTGGTTAAAAGCATAGCCCCAAAACATGAAAATCAATCATACGAGGGAGCTACCCCTCTCAAATGTAGAGAAAGATTGTTAATTTAATAACAATCTCTCCAACTGTGGTAGACATTATCACTACCTATTGGGCGAGTCAAGTTGGTTTTTTAGTAAGGAATTGCCGTGACAAATCTATTTACTGACAATATTCAAAAGAGATGTTTATAAGGATCTAAAAAGATGTAGAAAAGTAAAATTAGAAAGGTACTTATGATGGATCATTAACTAGAAATATGTAATATCAATTGAGTTTTGCATAGACAAGAAAAATACTTTTGATCAAGTACATAATTTACCTTTATATTCAATTAGATTTTTGCACAATATGATCAAATGGGAAAAATAAAATTTGAGTTTATAGAAAAAAACTAGATATATCATGGTAGATAAAAATTATTTATTTGTTTTATATTTTGAAACCACTTGTGTCTATTCACAACTCTTTATGTTTCTAGTATTTTTAAACTATCAATCTTGTTTTGGTGTTTAAATAACTTTATGCCCAAAACAAATATCATGCACAGAAAAATTGTGTAGATAAAATGGTCTAAAAAACTAAAGCTAATGTCCCTATGTCTTTTTTGTATTGTATTGTTGCATTTAAAAAAATAGCTAAACTTTATAATAACGACACATTCAAAGAGATGGATATTAGAAAAGATAAAGGAGAACCTTCCCACATAGAAGAAAGAAGAGGAAGTTAGTTATAAAGAGAAAAATACAAGGAAGGGTTGATAGAGAAAATAATTGAGAAGTTATCCTAAACTCTACCATTAATGACAAAATAAGTTAAGAAAATGTTTAAATGAGGTTTGAGATAAAGAACTATAAACATTATTGTCAAATAACAATAATATAAGATATATTTTATATGTTTATTCTTATTTGTCATTAATAGTTATGGTCTTTTTGTATTGCTTTTGTTTCAGACTTTTTTGTGGTCATGGTCTCATGTAAATTTTTTAACTAGAATGTTTGTATTTACCCAAAATATCAATAAGAAAATTCAAATTTTGGTTGTCTTGTTACAAATTTAGAAAAAATAACTTTTAATATATGTGTCAATCCAAAAGATTACTTTACATCTATATAGTTCTTAATTGTTTTGTTTTGGGAACTAAACCCTACTCAATATTTAGGTTCAACTTGCCAAATTTTAAAGTGAACTACACATTATTCGATACTTATATTAGACTATCAATACTTTATCACTAAAACCTATTGTCACATACAATCCATGGCTACTTCTCTTAGAACGTAAAAATAAGGGCACTATTGTAATATCCTCAATTCATTTTTAGTTGTAGAAACCTACTAACATACTTCAAATTGACAAATAGCTTGTCTCTATTATCTATAAAAAAACAATCATATAAAGAGAGACAAGTGTAAGAGATAAGTCTCATAAATCTTAAGGAAAAATTCTAGTCACTTCTACAAAGCTTTCATGTGGTTAGCATGCTTTGTTTTAAAAGTCAATTAAGACAACAAATACTATAAGGGGTATGATATAACTTGTAATATTAGATTTTTTTGAACTATTTTTTATGATTAAATTGACTAAAACTTTAACTTTGTTTACTAAAGCCCATATGTTTTGTATCATCTTTCATATTATCAAAGATTTGAGTATAGATAAACTAGCAATTGGACCCATAGGTTCAATGGGCACACCAATAGTTTTTATTATCCAAAAAATTGGTTAGGGATGGATGCCTTTCCCATAGTCAAATTCTTAATCATATGGAAGATGTTACAAAATTTAATGCATTTTTTTTTTTAAAATTGCTTGTAGGATAGTAATTAGTGCAATAATTAGTGAGTTTTGTTTGATAGCCGACTACATAAATTAAATTGAAGGCTACCATCTTTATATTACTGATTTATATCATTATTGAGAACATATATCTACATTTAGTGTACTACAAAACTGTAAAGAACTATACAAATTGGATGTATAATGTATAGAGAAATATAAAAATTACTTAAGTTCTCTATATTAGTGTTACCTTTAACCTTAAGGAAAATAATCTCTCACATAAATTGTAAGAAATGTTTTTTTCTTTTAAAATTAATCATTACCAGAAATTGGACTTATATGAATCCTAATATAAGATATAATCATAGATACTACAACCTAGTCAACATGTTCAAAACAAAGTACAATCTACTAACCTAATTGCAAAAAGTTTACAACTCTTCTAAATATGCAACTAAACAGGATAATTGAGAATATGTGAGTGTCTTCTGTTAGCAACTAGAAAAACATGGAAGCAAAATTGCAAAGGATGAAGAAAGTATACATTGAAAAATAATACATGTAAATATAGACAAATGAATGAATCTAGTGAGCCAGTAAATTGTATAACAAAATGGCACTACTGTAAGAGATAATTTACACAAATTCCCAATAGCATTTCTGCAAGACATCAACTCACTACAAAGCACACTGGTCACTAGTTGCCCACAAATAGAAAATTGCATTGTCAAGTTTGAAGGCCATAATAATCTCTTGGTGTTTATCTTGTCCCCTTATTTGTTCTTTTTTGTCCCACACTTCCAAGTGTTAGAATCTAGATGCCCATCTCCATTTAAAATTAAAGGAACATAATACCTTTGCACAACCTCACTGAAATAATGATAGTATACATTCAAGGACCCATAATTAATCTCCCCACATTTTGATGATAAATAGATAAATTTGATGCATGATTGATGGGTACAGAATCTTCAAAATTAAAGTTTTTTGGTGCTTCTCCCTTGGCCCTTAGAAGCTCCATATCTTTTTCTTTAGATTGCCCAAAAAAGGACTAGAAAGGGACCATAGACCTTCCACTATTAAGACTGACACTAGCCATTCCAAGGCTCATAGAACTGTGCATTTGAGTTGAAATTGAAGTAGATATTTGGGTTGTTTGAAATTTCTCACTATGTCTAAGGTTATTATAAAAACCAAATTTTCTAGAACCCATGCTTCATCCAACTCCTAGAGGTAAAGAATGTTAGCACTCCTATCTTGTGATATAAGACTTGTATCTGCAACTCTTTCAAATAAGTATGTCTATTCTAGATGCCTTTCAAACTGTTGCAATGTATCTTGAACATGAGAAATAAGCCTTGCAATGCTATTACTAGGAACTACAAAATTACTTTGCCTTGTTGTAGAAGGCTGAGTATTTCCAATTCCAGCATTATCATGGCTGCTATGGTTTCTATTATGTGCAACTAGTACATCATGGTTATGTTTCCCCCCATATGTTCTGATTACTACCTTTGGGTCATGTGAGCCTCTTTCAACATGTTTTCTAACAAGATATCATGCATTTGTACATTTATAATAGCTTTTGAAGCCCAAAATAATCCACCAGTAAGAATTGTAGTGAAGGTATTACATAGCAAGCTCTAGTAACTAATGTCTAGATAGGTCAATTTTTATGACAATAAAACTACTCTTCATATTAAAATCTTAGAAGTACAATGTTAATTCAGATTCACTGCCATCTAAATCTTGCAAAAGATATTTCCAATTGTTCTAGAAAATATTAGAAATAAGTTCATCAACAATACAAATATTTCCATCTGCTAAAGACAATAACTAAATCAAAATGTTTCTAAAACTGCTAACTAGAAAATACACAATATTAGAATTAAATATTAAATTTTAAAGATAATCGAGAGCCTTAGGTAGACAAAAATTTAAGTATTATATGTTTAGTTTGAACCATAGTTCTTTGCATGAACAGATAAATGTGGTCTCAATTATCAGTGCACTTATAGAGTTATTGTTGTGTCCTAACAAATGTATCATAAAGGTAAGAAAATTGTATCCTTGCTCTCCACATCTTATTTTCGAGGTAATCATATTGAAACTCAAAAACAAACCTAGAAATAAAAAGTGTAGAAGGAAATAAAAATCCAATAATAATAGTCAAAACTTAATGCCAAAGAACAAAAAATGAAAATGTATAAAAGATTAAGGTAGATGTTAGGTTTGTTCATGAGAGAGTAATTATTAACATGGAACCAATGCTATTAAAAAAATATATCACAAGATTATCAATAGCTCAAAATTAAGAAAACATTATAATGAAATCTAGCACAAAGCAAGGGGATCCATGAAGCCTGATGAGCACATCTAAGTGATGTTTGTAATAGAGAAGAGAGGATTGAACACTTGAACATAGGGACTTCTACCAAGAATCTTGTTTTCCAATTGGCAAAGTTTTGGTAGCATGAAATGCTGCACTAGCCTTCCTTTCTCACGAGTGTTCTCAAGGGGGTTATTAAGTACACACCCACAACACAAGAGAGGAAGGAAAATTAAAGAAAAGATCTATGATAGAAGCATCTCACAATCAGATTAGCATCTTATACTAAAGAGAGCATCACAATGATAACAACCACAAGCCAAGGGAACCCACCAAGCACAATAGGATCCATAAGCAATGTTAGTAGTAGACAAGAGTAGGACACTAACTAAATAACCTAGGGACTTAACCATCGGTAATGCAAGGAAATGAACTCCTTAAAACTAAAATGACTAGTAGGCTACAAAATTTATTTGATAGAGGGAAATTTCAAACTTACTTAAGACACATACTTTCACAATAAGGTTTATTTTTGGGTCTAAAAAAAAATGTAGCATTTTGAGTATTATATTAAAAAGAATAAAAGAGTAAGAAAATTTAAAACTCAAGTATTTGCAGAGAAGATTGAGCTCATCCTTTGTAAGATAATCCCTACCTTTTACCTTCTCAATCCATAAATCCAACTCCATTATTAAGGATTTCAAGATCTACTTGCCCCAAGTACAAATAGAGTAAAAAGAGAAGTAAATGCTTTAAGACACTTGAACATTTGAACACCTGAACATAGGGTTAAAGAATGGTTCATCAGAGGTTTTGTAGTTTTAGAAATGTTCACCAAGGTACTATAACTTAACTATTAGGTGTCATGCAAGTAATAGCTAGACAATATTTAGGATGCGTATACCAAATGGTTTGATAGTTCACACAAATGGTTAGCAAAAAATTGGAGGAGCAAATTGATAGGATATACTATGCATATTCTTGGCATAAACATGCACAAGGATTGGTAACTAAATACACCGTGAAGTTTAAAGCTTGTGAAAACTATAGAACAATGACCATTTTGGAAAATGAGAATAACATAGAAATCATGATTGCAAAATTTATGAGTAGATTCTATATTTCACTATATGGTTTTATGACTATAGAAAATCCTAAATACCTATGTTACATGTCTCAAATCTATTGAATCTAATTTGAACCACTCTATTTAGAGCTACAAATTCATGTGATGCAGAGGCATCCACACTAAAACCTTGACATACAGCATGGATGTCCGCAACCCTTCATCATCATCATCATATTTCCCTTAACACTGTCAGCATCATCATATTTACTTTGCCGACCGATATCCTCCTGCAGACAAACCTTCGACCTTTCGCCTGTCAGCAGCATCATCATATCCGGCTATCGGCAGCATCATCACATTCGGCAAGTGCAAACATCCTCCTGATGTTCACTGTTCATCTTACCGCCAACCTCTTTCTTCATCATCATGATGTTCAACATCATGTTCATCAGCAAGATATAGAACATCCGGTTCCTCCCATATATCTTGATGACGACAACCTCATGCACCCTTCCTTCGATGCTTACGTCACCCCGATATCCTGATGACGATTATCCTGATGACGATGACGTCACATGCAGCTCCTTCAATACCCTGCTGCTCTGATATCCTGATGACGTTTATCCTGATGATGACGATGTCACATGCAGTTCCTTCAATATCCTGCTATCGGCCAAACTTAACATTATCGGCCCGCGAAGGAATTGTCAACCCGATCTTCTACCTTATGCCGATACGCTCCTCCTCGGCAACATCTGATGATGATCACCCCAAAACACATTCACTTTATGCAATCGACTGCATCATGCTCATCTCCACTTATTCAGATGATGCCCGAAGTAACTGTAGGATATACACAGAAATATCCTGATGATGCCGTTGTGACGAATTTCCAACCTTAGCGAATTTCGATCCGCCGAACCTCCTGAGGTGACCCGATCTACTTTTAGGGTGATCTTCCAAACTCTAACAACCAGCACGACCTAGCACATACCCATGCTAGGGTCTTCAACACCTTTCGACGACGATCCTACACACCTGCATGCAAACGAACACAAAATGCAGACTAGACCCTAAACTACTGTACATAGCCATTCCACCGATTCGACGAATCAACCGGTGGAATGGATCAGTGAATCCATGAAACCACCAAAACAGCCACATGATTTCACAATGGAGATCAAATAGAAAATGAACTCAAACAGGATCTTTATTGATTTCAAAAGATGCAATACAATGCTCAGTCTTTCCCTCTACAATCTAACTTCACAACATCTATATCTAAAACCAACCGATCCTCATGCATAAATAGGATCTCTTGTGAGTACTACTGACCCGACTCCAAGCGGCTGGGAAATCTCTCCTGGCGGCTGGGAGATCCAACCGGACTTACAGCATAACAACTGTCTTAACAAACTAGCTAAAAATAGCAAAGCATGGTCAACATGACCTTATTACATGCATTGGTCTTATCAGACCTTCTTGGAAACATTAACAAGACTCAAAACAAATTAACTGCCTCATGGAGGCCAGCTGTCAGGTAGGTGCTCCTGCACCATACTCCCAACAGAAAAGAACTCATGTCCCATGAGTTTAGTTGTGGAAGTCCTCCACCTTTACACTTTGTCATGTCAGTGTTCTGACCTGTTCCAGCTTTGTCCTCTGCTAGCTCTTGGCTGCTCCAAGACTTCTGAATTGTAACTTGCCTTGTTGCAAGTAAATCCTCATGCCTTTCAATGTAGGCCTTTCTCTCACATACCTTGTGTTTGTCAGGTTGTCTGACCAGAACCTCTGTCTGAACTGCCTCTTGAACTTCTGTAATGTTCAACTCTGTCTTTCTTTCAACCTTTATAGGACAAACAATAGTCCCAACTATGACAACATCCTTGTCATTCCTCTCAACAGGTTGCTGTTTGCAAACCTGTTTCTGCACCTGCTGCTGACCTCTGTCAGTCAAAACTGTAACTTTCTTCAACCTGTTGTCCTTAACAACTCCTTTCCCTGCAGTGTCCTCAATTGCCTTTATGCCTGCTCCTATAGGCATCTGCACAAATTCCTTCTTTCCCACTAAAATGATTTTGGCTGCCCCCTGTGCTGCAGCTGCTTCCTGTAATGGCATCAACTTAATAGTCTTCCCATCTTTCTTGATGGTGTAGGTATTAGCATACTCATCATACAGTATCCTTCTATCAAATTGCCATGGTCTACCCAACAGTAGGTGACAACATTCCATGGGCAAAATGTCACACAAAACTCTATCATGATATGCTCCAATCTGAAAATCTACATATGCCTGTTCATAGACAAAAAGTGATTGACTATCACTCACCCAAGATGCCTTGTAAGGGTGATGGTGTGGAATCCTTTCCAAATTCAGTTTATCCACCATTTCCTGAGATACTATGTTGTCTGTTGAACCAGTATCAATGACAACCTTACATACTTTACCTTTGCTCTTGCATGTGGTCTTGAAAAGAGCTCTTCTTTGCATCATATCCTTTGATGCCTGCAAACTAATTCTCCTAAGCATCAATGCTTCTCCCTCCTCAGGATATGCATAATTTTCAGGAACTCTATCTCCTTGATAAGTGTTTGAACTCTGCACACTTTGCTCTACTTTCTCTTCTTGCACAAGTTGTACTCTCTTGTCATTCGTTCTATCATTTCTGGATGATGAACCTTTGCTTTCTGGACATTTGAAAAATGGATGAACAAACTCACCACAGGTGTAACATTTTCCTGAAAATGTAGTAGAACCTCTACCACCTCCAAATCTGCCTCTATTACCTTTCCATCCACCTCTGAAATCAGACTGTCCCTATCCTTTACCAGTGTCTTCTTGACCCACATTGGTTTGCCTTGTTGTAGGGGCTGATCCTCTTCCCCTCATATTGTTTCCTCTTCCTCTCATGGACTTATCTTGTCCCCTATTCATCTTTTCTTCAATCCTGATTGCCATTTGGTAACAATCCTCCACACTCTTAGGGTTAGCTAAAACTAACTCATCCTGTATGTTCAATCTCAAACCAGCCAAGTACCTAGCCACCTTTTCTACCTCATTCTCATGATGACCAGATCTCATACTCAATTTATAAAACTCCTCAGTATATGCCTTCACATCTATTTCCTTCTGCCTTAAAAATTGCAGCTTCTTAAACATCTGAATCTCATAATCCCTGGGCAAGAATTTACCTTTGATCCTTGCTACCATCTTATCCCATGAAGTGATTTTTGACTTCCCTTGTTTCCTTCTCTCAGATTGTACATAATCCCACCATACCAAAGCATGACCTCCTAACTTGGTCTTTGCAACCTTTACCTTCTGATCCTCAGCAACATCTTCACATTCAAAGTGATTATCAAGTGCAGCAATCCAATCCAGTAACTCATCTTCATTCAAACTTCCATTATACTTGGAAACATCAACCTTTACCTTAGGTTTATCACTCTGCACTGCCTTTAACAGTTTTGCAAATCTCTGGTCTTCAGCATCCAGATCTTCAGCTACCTCTTCATACTCTTCAACAGTATCTTCATCTTCTTCAGACTCACTATCTTCCACTTCCCTCTTTTTGTTCTTCTCCAGGGCTACAAGCCTGGCTTGAAGTGCTTCAGCAAGCTCCTTTATCTTCCTCATCTCTTTGGCATGTTTTTCCTTTATCTCCTGCAATTCCCTTGCAGTACCACTACCTTTCGGAGGCATTTTGTCAACCTCTCACTCCTCTACCTCTGTCCTTTCAGTGACAAAATCAACTCTACCTCTGCCCTTTCGGTGACAGAATCAACACACAACAGCCCAGACCTTTTGCTGAGCTCTGATACCACTATGATGCAGAGGCATCCACACTAAAACCTTGACATATAGCATGGATGTCCGCAACCCTTCATCATCATCATCATATTTCCCTTAACACTGTCAGCATCATCATATTTACTCTGCCGACCGATATCCTCCTGCAGACAAACCTTCGACCTTTCTCCTGTCAGCAGCATCATCATATCTGGCTATCGGCAGCATCATCACATTCGGCAAGCGCAAACATCCTCCTAATGTTCACTGTTCATCTTACCGCCAACCTCTTTCTTCATCATCATGATGTTCAACATCATGTTCATCAGCAGGATATAGAACATCCGGTTCCTCCCATATATCCTAATGACGACAACCTCATGCACCCTTCCTTCGATGCTTACGTCACCCCGATATCCTGATGACGATTATCCTGATGACGATGACGTCACATGCAGCTCCTTCAATATCCTGCTGCTCCAATATCCTGATGACATTTATCCTGATGATGATGACGTCACATGCAGTTCCTTCAATATCCTGCTGTCGGCCAAACTTAACATTATCGGCCTACGAAGGAATTGTCAACCCGATCTTCTACCTTATGCCGATACGCTCCTCCTCGGCAACACCTGATGATGATCACCCCAAAACACATTCACTTTATGCAATCGACTGCATCATGCTCATCTCCACTTATTCGGATGACGCCCGAAGTAACTGCAGGATATACACAGAAATATCCTGATGATGCCGTTGTGACGAATTTCCAACCTTAGCGAATTTCGATCCGCCGGACCTCCTGAGGTGACCCGATCTACTTTCAGGGTGATCTTCCAAACTCTAACAACCAGCACGACCTAACACATACCCATGCTAGGGTCTTCAACACCTTTCGACGATGATCCTGCACACCTGCATGCAAACGAACACAAAATGCAGACTAGACCCTAAACTACTGTACATAGCCATTCCACCGATTCGACGAATCAACCGGTGGAATGGATCAGTGAATCCATGAAACCACCAAAACAGCCACACGATTTCACAATGGAGATCAAACAGAAAATGAACTCAAACAAGATCTTTATTGATTTCAAAAGATGCAATACAATGCTCAATCTTTCCCTCTACAATCTAACTTCACAACATCTATATCTAAAACCAACCGATCCTCATGCATAAATAGGATCTCTTGTGAGTACTACTGACCTGACTCCAAGCGGCTGGGAAATCTCTCCTAGCGGCTGGGAGATCCAACCGGACTTACAGCATAACAGTTGTCTTAACAAACTAGCTAAAAATAGCAAAGCATGGTCAACATGACCTTATTACATGCATTGGTCTTATCAGACCTTCTTGGAAACATTAACAAGACTCAAAACAAACTAACTGCCTCATGGAGGCCAGCTGTCAGGTAGGTGCTCCTGCACCATCATGCCTGTTTATAATATGCTAAAATTTCATTGACTAGGGTTCAAATCCTGGCTCTTTGATTTACTTGCAAATAGTCCAAGTGGTGGAGAAGTGTTGATACTACTCTTCTCCCATATGCAAAAGCAAAAGTGACAAGAAAATTGGGTAGGGTCGATTATGTCACTTAATAGAATTTATCACTCCATCCTTTGAATCCTACAACTCCTCAAAAAGAGGGAAGTTCATAATAGGCTTTGAAACCTGAATGACTTTCCAAATGCATTTGGTACTTGTCTGCAACTCTCATTACCATCTAACACCAAGTCTATAAAGTTAAATATTGTTTCTCATGCTACAATGACAACCATATAATAAGAGGTACCTCAGGTTTGTTAGCATACACACCCAACTCGACACTGCAAATCTCTTCATATAAAGTGTTTGCAGGTTGACAAGAGTAGTGATATTCTTTGGTAGATGTGATTTTGTAGAGAAATGAGATTTTAGTGACATAGATCAAAACTGCAATGAGAAAATAAAATAGAAAAGAAAGACGATCATGGCACGAGGATCTTTATATCATAACAAAGAGCTAAATCTCTCACATTTAGATGGTCAACACACAATACTAGTGGGTGGTACAATTGTTTCACATTCACTCATGATGGGTTGGTAATCATTGTGCGAAAGTACACATTGTCCTCCTCTATTTATGTCTGGGTCTTTGCTCGAGTAAAAAGTAAAGATAAACATAGAAAGGAATAGACAGTTTGTCTTTCATGCAAGTGGTCTTTTAAACCATTTACTACTTCTGTCAAGAAATTAATGGTCTAAATTTAATTTATAGTAGTCCTTTTAATCTAAACCATTCATCCATGTATTTCATGTAGTGCTGCTCTATTGGCAAGAGATGCTGCTCGGCATGATATATGTTGTTATTGATGGCAACTAAGATCATCCCAATCATCCGCATAACACAATTTGTCTAAGTCTAGGCAGTTAGGAACATAACAGCAAGAAGGTCTGATATTTTGGTCTGGATCTCTCCAGTAGGAAGTCATGATTAGTTGCGGATCTAGGGGAGTCATATGCATTATCAAGATAGTCTAACTCTAGATTTTTGTCCCTGGTGAAGAAGCATTCAAAAGATATTAGCCTCTGAGTACCAGGTTCCAGTTTGTTAGAGCAGATAGAAGAACAAGCCGACCTTGTAGAAGATCTTGATTCTGGATGTATGGAAGTTGTTTGTTGGACAAATGATAATGATTAGTGATAGTGGCTGACATGAGTAATAATTTTCAAGAGCAAGTTTTTATCCACACCTTAAGTTATGCATAGATCTAGCCGACAGAGCATAGAATTCTTAAAAGTTCCAAGTATTGTTGAAGCCGACTGATAGAATGATTGTAGATCATATTGTGGTTATATATAGACGATGAAATTGGATGATTCAGTGTGTGTGGTGTATGTGAGAAGAGAAGAAATCCAAAGTGCAAATGAAGGTAGAATAGTAAGAGCACAGCAAAGATGAAATGTGTAAGATCAATTTTTGTACTTAATCGAAACTAAAATTCTTGCATAAGTAGATGCTATTAATTAGTTCAAATCTCTGTCATTCTCTTGTAATGTTTCCATAGGTAGTGAGCCTCCATTTGAGCAGTGAGCTCTGGGTAGTGAGCCCGAATGCATGTGTATTCCAATTTGTAAAAATACTTTTAACAAGGTATTAATATTTGTGGGTTAACCCCCATCATGGTTTTTCCCTTAACCAGGTTTCCACATCAAAATCTTGTTGTCGAATGTGTTATCTATGTTTTATGTTCATATGTTATTGATTGATGCTAAATATTTATATCATTAAATTAATTATAAGTGAAAAGGAAGATTGAGAGATAAAAGATTGTAAAAGTCTGACAACTGATTCACCCCCCCCTCTCAGTTGTCCAGTCCTAAACCAACAATTGGTATCAGAGCAAGGTTCCTTTGGAAAAGTCTAATAGCTTAAGGAAGATCTAGGAAGGCAGTAAAATGGATGAATATAATCTTCAAGGACAACTTAATCTCGTCCTAGATGATCTTGAGCAGTCCAAGGCAGAAGTCCAAGAACTGCAAGATAATCTCAAAAAGGATGAAGACTTCATTGAGATCTTAAAAGAAAAATTGAGCAAATCCAATGCAAAAGGAAAGGAGCAACCTCTTCGACTGGAGGACAAGGCTCTGAAAGAAAAGACAAAAGAATGTGAAAAGTTAGCTAAAGTAGTTGTTGTCCTAAAACATGAGATGGAAACTGGGGTGATGGGACTAACCAAGGAAATTGAAGATAGGAAGAATACTGAAGAAGAAATGAAGCAAAATCTGAAAAATAGAACTAAAGAATACTGCAGATTGGATGGAATAGTTGGTCTTCTAGAATCTAATCTACAAGAAAGTAGAAACAATGAGAGAGAACTTGAGAGACAAATTATCACTCTCAGATATGACCTAGAAATTGCAAATGAGTATAAGGAGAAGTTCAAAATAATCTCATCTAAACTTAGAGCACTAATTGAAAAATAGAAAAGGGATAATGACAAGCGTAATCTTAAATATGAGAAAGGCGAAAGCTCTGGATTTGGACAAAGTAATTTCCAACCAAGGAACAAAAGGAACAGAACTAGAAAACCTCTAGTAAGATACCCTAATGCTCAAAGATATCCATCATTTAATGGAAATTGCTTCAATTACAATAAATTTGGTCATAGAGCTATTCAATGCAGAAGTAGAGCAAATCAAAATGGTCATCCTTCTCTGGTCAATGCTTCAAATGCAAGAGGTATGGTCACAAATCCAATGAATGTGGAAGTATGATAATGAATAACTCAAATGGCAATTCTTTCAATGGCTACTGATTTTCTTGTAATAGATTTGGACACATGGCTAATCAGTGCATATCAAGAGTAAATCAAGTGTGCTTTAACTGCAATAAATCTGGTTGTATTGCAAAATTCTGTAGAAATAGGAACAATGGAAGAAGAGGTTCGGTAAATAGAAAACCAGATGAGCAAAAACAAGACAAAGGAAAAAAGAAAACTGATGTGAATGAGATATGGAGTGAAATGAACAAGATCTGGATAAAGAAAAATATAATAAACAATAGTGATGGGTCCGCACTAGAATATGGTGTTGACAATTCCTCCAGAAATTATGTCAGAAGATCTGACTCAGGGGGAGCTGGATAGAACATCAAATTGCCCCGGTCAGTAAGTAGGTGGCTGAGTCAAGCACAATAAAAGAGAATATTCTGAATTGGTCCAAAACCTTTGGAAGGATTTCCACAAGAAAAGATATTGATATGAAATCTTGCGGAGTGATTCATGAAGATCTGTCAAAAATAATGTAATTGGATATAATTAGGGCAACACATTTATTACAAAGGAAAATTAGGTGATGCAAAGCTTTAAAAGGTCACTTGGTTACTCATTTGAATCACCTTACTTTCAAAGAAAACAAGAAGAAGAGCATTTGAGCTGCAAATCCAGAGATTGAGGCAAAGAGCAAATTCAACTGGCAATTGATCAAGCCCAACCCCGTGAAAGAAAAAGGTACCTCTCTGTAAAGCTTTGAATCTAAAATCTGTTGAGATGGCTACTCCTCATATTGTTGACATTACTGAAAGGCCTCGACCAAAATTTAAGAGGCATACTCATAAATCAGTTGAAGTTGACCCGTTAGGTTCTTTTTCAAGTGTTCTGTATGGTGTGTTGCATGTATAAGACATTAGGGTTTATATTCATGAAAATATAGATGAGTTTGGAGATTCAAGGTATGTAGACTTGTTTGAGAAACAACTCATGAATGAAAATCATGAACTTAAACCCGAGTATAAGGTCCTACAGGATAAAAACTTTATTCAAATTATGGGGTTTCCAACATTTGATGAGGATGAATGGGTCTGATACATCTTGAGTCAGATGCATGATGAATTCATTTAGTTGTTAAAACTATTCAAGATTACCAAGGATGCTATCAGAAATGTAACTAGTTTAAAATCAATTGGAGGATTGCCCATGTTGAAAGCCGTGAAAAACTAGATAGTAACTAATGCTACCAGAGCTAAGTTTGACATAAGGGCAATGACCATTAACGATATTATAGAACTGGATGTCAAATTCACCTCAATGGTGATTGGGTACAATATTTACCACTCGAGTAGAGAAAATTCTATTTCCAGAATAGCCCTATATGCCGCATATAAGATGCTAAAGGAAAATATTGATTATGACTTGTGTGAACTACTACATAATCATGTGATTGAAAACTTGAACAAGATCAAGAAAGATAAGAAAAACACTTTCAAGTATGGTACATTGATTCTATGTCTATTCTTTTACTTTATGAATAAAGAACCTGGGGTAAAAGGTGTGCATTGGACTAAGGATGAGCTAGTTGCCATTTAGATCAGAAATAATCTTCGCAACATTGGTGATTTCAAAGCTCAGAAAACTGCAATATGGGGTTACTTCAAGAATTTTCAGAGTATGATGCACTCAAGGGAAAGAATTCCTAATTCAATTGTTGACAGTTACAAAAATGAAAAATGCTTCATGGTTGATATTGATCAGTGTTTAATGGAAGCCAGGGAACCTAGAACTATTTGGATCATGCCCATGGGGTATGAAGTAGATGAAAGGATCTTAGATATGTATGCTCAACATCTGCAAAGCAAGCCCAAAGACACAATAGTTGAAAGATTTGGAACTTATGAGGAGCTAGGTTTAAAATTGCATACTGAGCTCAGAGAACCTGAAACCAATAGGAGAGTAAGAAAAGAAGTTGAACAGTTAGCTAAAAATCTTGGCCTAACTAAAGAAGTTGTGAAAAAATTCAGAGAAAGAACAGAAAAGGATGAGAAAAAGAAATGAGATAAGAAACCAACAGGTGATCCAGTGGAGTTCTCTTCCACTTCAAAACTACTAGAAGCTATGCTAATGCCTCTTCTCCTTCCAAAATGGCAAAATCACAAGCAAAATCATTCAGAAAATGGGAGAAAAGGAAGAAAATAAAAGCATCCTGGACCTATGAAAGCATAAGAGAAGAAGAAGTAGATACAAACTCTAACATTGAAATCAAGGAACTAAAGGTCACTGGAACAAAAGTTGTAGAGTTAACCAAAGAAAAGTCTTACGGAAGCAAAAGGACTAGCAAAAAGCAAAAGACAGAAGACTATGAGGAATATGTTGAGAAGCCCACACTCTCCTTAGAAGATGTGATAAAATCAGTCACTGTGGATGGTAATCTAAAACCCATGATTGAATTCTATGATGAATACAATGATATGGATAAAAGCTTGTTGGAGGAAGCCACGGTTAGATATCTCAACATCTACAACAAGGCACTGATTGAGATAACTTTTGAGTTACCACAAAGTCTGGTAAATATCTTGGAGTTGAGAAAAGAAAATGCCAAGTACAAGGACATGGAGTTCAGAAAACATGAGCTAATAAATTTGTGTCCTCAAATTTCTCCTGATCAAATATATATGATATTCAAGGAAGTCAAAGATGACTTTAAAAGCCAAAGGAGAATGAACAAGCTCATACTTCGAGAAACAAGTGAAATCGTTGAAGAAACTCAATAGATTCTTTTGAAAGCATAAAGAAAGCACAATTTTCCCATAATCACAAAAGAAGTTCTAGATGGTGAAGAAGAGAACATTATTGAGTAGTAATTTGAATTGGGTGAAGCCTATGTTCCAGAAGAAGAACAAGCAAATCAGGAGAATACAAAAATGTTGGATAAAGTAGTTGGTACAGGAGATACTCCCAATCCACCTGATATGTTATAGAAAGAAGATAATTTTATTACTTCACAGAGCCTTCTGGATCAGGTAGTAAGTGATGAACAAATAGGAAAGAGTCCTTTTGCAGAGAACACAAAGAAAGATAAAGCAAAAGAAGATGGTGCAAATGTTGAAACACATAAAGTAGATACTAAAAAATCTAATGAACAAAAGGATGGTTTAGAAAATGTTGCAAGAGACACTAAAGATGCAGTGAAAAGTCTTCTTGAAAGAGAGTTGAGTGAGCTTGATGAACCTAAACAACTCTAACGGATAACCAATCCAGATGCTCTCTCTCCAATTCAACTAATGAAAATAGCACCATTCACCCAAGTAAAGGCCAGTGAAAAGATGTTAAAATTCAACATGGAGGACAATGAACTACTGGGGCTTGCATCCAGGATTTTGGAAAAGTTAATGCCTACCTACCAGAAGATTCCATCTGATTCCCCCCTCTAAACATCTGAAAAATCTTGTAAGTTCTATGAATACTCATTTTGAGTCCTTTGAGAAGTCTGCAGAGGCAAAAGTTCAGAAAGAATTCCTGGATAAGAAATTTTGTGAAATAAAGAATCTGATAAGAAATGATAGAAGAATACTATGTATTAGCATAAAAAGTATTTAGAATGCTCTAAATGATGGAAGCAACATGTACAAATTTTGTCTATCATGGCCCAAAGTTAATAAGGATATTGAGAAAAAGATAAAAGGAGCAAGAGCAAAAAGTGTTAGATCTCTCTCAAAATTTTGATCCTCTAACAGTTTCCCCTATAAGTCAAGAATGTCAAGTAATTAGGTTGACAGATGAAATAAAGAGGCTTGTTAAAAAAAAGGGTAACATTATGAAGAGAATGTGTGAGCTCCGGGGATTAATTGCTCCTAAGTTAGAGACAATGTATAATGCCCTATCTAAAGCTCAGAGTGGAGCTCAAACTAGTGATCCAACAGATCTATCAAAGGTAAAAGCATATTCATTCTTGCTAAGTGGGCACATCTCCATTTTGGATGGAATGAAGAGTACTTGGGCCTCTAAACTTGTGCAAATAAAAACTAGCTTTGTAGACATTCTCAAGTTCATGTGAATAAAACTAAATAATTACTTGTACATATGTGGCAATGTATACAGTAAGAAGAGCAGAGCAAAGATGAAATGTGTAAGATCAGTTTTTGTACTTAACCGGAATTGGAATTCTTGCATAAGTAGATGCTATTAATTAGTTCAAATCTCTATCATTCTCTTGTAATGTTTCCATAGGTAGTGAGCCTCCATTTGAGCAATGAGCTCTGGGCAGTGAGCCCAAATGCATGTGTATTCCCATTTGTAAAAATACTTTTAACAGGGTATTAATATTTGTGGGTTAACCCCCACCGTGGTTTTTCCCTTAACCGGGTTTTCACGTCAAAATCTTGGTGTCAAATGTGTTATCTATGTTTTCTGTTCATATGTTATTGATTGATGCTGAAATGTTTATATCATTAAATTAATTATAAGTGAAAAGGAAGATTGAGAAAGAAAAGATTGTAAAAGTGTGACAACTGATTCATCCCCCTCTCAGTTGTCCAGTCCTAAACCAACGTGATAACTAAGGGAATGCCTATCAACATAATTATCTATTTATAACTAAAATACAATTATAGACATGTCATTAGACCTATAAATCTAATTGCTAGTTACCTGATAGGCTTACATGTGGCACATTTTTGTCCTAGAAAATTATTAGATGTCAGGAAGTTGTCAGATGCCGGTCGAAAATTTGTTAGACGATCCTGAATTCTGCCAACCATTTTTACGCATCTAGAAAAGAATTTAAATACATTCAATAAGCTTATATCTGAAAGTTCTAATTTTATTGATGCTAGTGTTCTTTTTTCCCTGAAAAGGATCATAGTAGATCATAGTAAAATTTAGCAATTTGTAGGATTTATTGAACAAGACTTCGATCTACTTCGAGTTATCATGACTTGATGTATCATTCTACCAAAATGGAGTACTTTAAGAGCTCTCCCAAAAAGTAGTAGGAATGTCATATTGCAGAGTATGAAATGTGCAAACTATATAGCCCAAGTTATATAGTACATTTTCTTCCCTACATGGTAAATAATATACAATCCCACCACTACTAGTTTTGCAGAAAATAGCATATAGTTCTAAGTGTTCCAAAATCATTGAAGGAAGCTGGTTAAATAGGAATTTCATCTTATGAAATTAAAATAGCATCTATTATGTGTTCAAATACTATTATTGGAAAAATGTTCAGATAGTTAAGATAGATAATTCACATGATACTCAAATGCATTGGAATCATAAATTTATGAAGTCCCATCAGGCTGAGCTTAAACAAATGATTTATAAAATTTATCTCAATTTTTTCAATCAGTTGTAGAGGAAACAAGTCACATAGTTCTGTATTTAATCTATATTACAACGGTGAGTGTTTAAGTACTCACCAAATACATGACCAACTAAATCTTTGTATCTGATAAAGCATTGGCCATCTATAATATACAGATTTGTAAGCAGCAAATTGGCACAGAGTGAGAAAGCACCTAAAACAACCATGCCAATAATTCCCCAGACTAGTCCTAGGGGTACTAGAATGAGGTTTGAATATCCAAAAATGTACACACAATTGAAACTTGTAACTAACATCAGTTCCACTTTTTGCCACGAATCTAAAAACCATCACAACAACAAAAAAAATTGAAAATTTCTATCTACAAAACACACAACATAAACCATATATATGATAATAGTTATCTACACATTTAACATTCTATAAAAGGCAAGGCAACTTAGTGAAATGTGAGTAGAAATGAAATGGAAAAAAATATATACCATTGTCAATTTTGTGTGCAGACTTGTGGGTAGAAAAGATAGTTTCTTCCTGTTCCACGGCCATAATGTTTGCAATTGATTTTTTCATTAAATATTTCTTCTCTTTCATTCTCTTCCATAATTTAGAATAGCATTACTTGACACCTCAATGGATTCTTCTCCACCACTAAATAGCTATCACTTAAATAGAATCAATGCTTTATAGTGTTTACACACTTGCATATATAGAATTGGATTTTGTAAAAACCAGAGAGAGAAATGAATATTTTTTAAAGATGTGTCATCATATATACAACTACCACCACCACTAAGATCATGCAAACATGTGTTGCACAATCATTTAACCAATCTATTGTAAAAGTTGTCAAAGTTTCTCTCACCTATAGCTTCTTACCTAATATTTGTTTCTAGCTACCATTACATATCAGGCCTCAATGTTTATAGTTGTAGTAGAAATGCTTATAATTGAAGTATTATAAGTTGTTTTAACAATTTTATTTGAGAACTTATCAAACTGCTTCTTTATAATTTGCTTGTTTGATGGACAATAACATGTACAACTTAAAAAGATTGAATATACTATGGCGTGTATGGCTAAAGTTGACATTAAAGATGGATTGTTTTCTTTTAAATTAATAGAACTTTGCTACATATCAAACAATAAAACATGGGCACCCTTGGCATGCACTTAGATTCATAATGCAAAGTGTAGTGTGTGAGTGCCTTGTTTAGAAAAGCATATACTAATGGGTTTAAATTATTTTATTATATCTCCCAAAAGTAAATGGTCAAAGTGGTCAAGAACCACCAATGGGACTCAAACAGAATGCTAGCACAATGAATAAATATCGTGTGTGAGTGTACAAGTGTTTTTTTTTCTACAAACTACTTTGATCTCAAGAGATTCAATTTAGTTTTAAATTTGCAATACTTTTTAAGAATAGTAGAGGATACCAAATGTACTAGCACAAAAGTGCTTAGTGTACCACCTTTAAATATAATGTTTTTAGTTTTTAAAGTATGACATGAATATATTTTATTCTATTTTATTTTAAAGACATCAATTTCTATCACTAAATAATAAAAGTTAAATAGATCTCTAAAATAGTGCATTTCATACATTTTCAATTAATACAAAACTTGAATATATATACTTTTTTAAAGATTATACATATAAAAATAAGAATGTTATTGAACTTACATATTAATATTTACAAGCAACTGAGAATAATAAGCTATATGACTAAAAACAATATCGGTGCAAATTTACATAGTAAAATCTCAATGAGAATCACAATGAGTGAAATGAAAATTGGCAAAAGGACAAATCCTTAAGGCACGTATCTGCAAAAGAACACTCTTCCTCCCAAAGGGAAGTCAGTCTCAAATCAGGTACAAGAGCCAATGATGTTCCATTGATCATGGGATAATGAACCAAAAGCTCCTCCCATCCAAGGAGGGCTGGAGCTTTATCAACTCAAGGAATACAGAAATTGAATCTAAGAAAATAACTCTCTTGAGTCCGGCAATAGCTGGCAAATTCAATGATATTAGCCAACCAGATATGGTGTGGGCAATTGGATTCGTGAGAACTAGGGAGACAATTGTAACATTAATTATCTCCTGAAATGTTTATTAGTCACCTGTCCTGTAGTGTCCCTTCATTCTCACCTTTGATATGTAGGTGGTCGGGCGAAGGAGCATGAAAATAAAGGTAAAATAATAGAATTAATTAGGGTTTGTTTGATAGTTGATGTGGTACATTATATTATGTTGGTAGATGCTACATTCATGTTGATGACATTTCATGTTGATGACATTCCTGATTATCTTCATGTGTGGTTTCATATAACAGTTAGTATGTTTATTGATAATCTTTGTTGCAACACTGATAATTCATATGCTCTGACATTGCTTTACATTCAGGTGATTATGATGTTGATCTTACCATGATTTTCATATATTAGAATTAATTTTTATGCGACTGATTATGTATTATAGGATGATCTGATTATGGTGTGGTGTGAAAACAGACAATGTCATATCACTCATTCATGAGCATTCGGTGATGTTGCGATTCTCTTTCACTCCGTGACTATTTTATGTTTATTATACTCTTGCATAGACCGTGTTGTGTGCTGTAGGTTGCAGGTACCAGGCATCAACTCCACCTGAATTGACAAGTCTGTGCATGCCTTAAACCCAATGGAAACTGTTGAACGGAGATAACATGTGGTCCCCTAGTTAGCCATCATCCTTGAAAAGGATGAGTATCCAGTTTTGCACCCAGTCAGTGTTGTCTGTATGGGCATAATAGTCAGTCACTATCATTGTGGTCATGCTTTCGATCGTGCATTCTGTCAGGTATTGTTTGGCAATTGGGATATTGAGTTTGAAATTGTTGATTAGTGCTTTGGTTAATTGTTGCATTAAAAAAATATTAATAGTTATGAAAGCATTTTTCTTAAATAAATAAATTAATATAATTAAATATTGTGTTAAGTGGCAATAAAAATAGATAATATTTATGAGCTGTCATAAAACTCATATATAGTAAATACTAAATAAATAAGAATAAAAATGATTCTTGTTAGTTTTAAAGGAAATAAATAAGATAAAAATAAATATTGTCTGCTTGGTTGTAAATAAAATGAATAGTTTGAGGAAGTTGGTGGTTAGTAACAGAAGAATGAATTTATTGCTTTTGCTATTTTATTCTTTTGAGCATATTTTTGTGGGTGAAAACCGGCATAAGAAGGGATTCGAAAAGGAGAGCTAGGGGGATTTCTGCGATTTCATCAAGGAATGTTTGTTTTTGGAGGGGATTATTATTATTTTCTTCTTGTTTCTGAATGGGAAAAAAGAAGGGGAAGAGGTAGAGGTTTGAGCTTAAGAGTAGTAAAGAAGAAGGATGCTGAGGAAGGTGGAGAAGTTTGCATGTAAATAGTGTTCTTCTGGATGAGTAGATGCAGTTGATGACACATCTTATGAGGATCTTATGTTATGGTTTTCCCTGGCCTTATTTTCCATGGATACACTCAAGTAATTTTTTCTAAAATCTGACAATTTCATTTACTTGAAGGTTTCTAAAGCCTTTTAAACCTCTATGATGGAGGAATCAGTGAATACCAATGTATGTTTTTGCCAACTTTTCACCATGATGGTAGGGTAGTAGTTCTTTTTCCAAACATTTGGTAAATGTCTTGAATCAAGAATATATCCTATCAAATTTCTCCTTACCATACGAACCTCACCATACCTACCAAATCTAATCTGTGCACCCATTTATTCATGGATTCAATGATAAATATAAAGATTATGCTTTGTTAGCTATCATTGACTTGTGTTTGGGAAATAATTTTTCTATAGTATTGGGTGGCTTTTGATTGCAAGAATTTATCTCCCAGTCATAACTTTATTCTATACGCCTTGCATAAATGTAGGCAAAATTATTTTGAGGACTTTCTCCATGATCTTGCAACCTATTTATTTCCCTACCACAAGGATATTCATGGTGCCATGTATAAGAGATAATGGTTAACTAGTTTTGACATTCTTAGATACCTCTATAAACTTCCATCATGTAGCAACTTCCTGTAGGTTGTTTATTTCCAATAGTTGGTGGTCTGTATTGCATGCACAATAGTTACCAAACTAGGTTCTATAAATAAAGAGAAAGTTATGATTGTAATTAAAGCAATTTGGTACCTTAGTTGGCTTTCTCTAGGCAGCTACTCCTTTCTCCAAACCGTGGTTCCATTCCATTTTTATTTTGTTTTGGCAACTTTCCTAAAACAAGTTTATTTCTATTAATATGCACCTCTTTTGCCTCAACTTCTTAGATCCATATCAACTTTTCTTCCTCTGTTAAACTTGCAATAAGATTTTATTTCTATTATTGTCTTACAATCAATTATGTAGTTGGGTGCCACCATACCCTCCGACTTTGCTTTTGCATGTCGACTGAGGCAGTTATTGCCACCACAGTCTAGCATAATATGAATTACTAGTGTTTCTATATTAAGAATAGAGGAACTTTCTTTATAAATGTTATCCCATTAAACCTTAGTTTAGTGCAGACTTGTAACTGACATAGATTTGTTTATTAATTCTTTTATCTTGCTCTAGATTATCACTTGTATAAATCCTTATTTGATTTGGCCGATTCAATATTATGATTCAAGGTAAATGTATAGGTCATAGGCATTACATGAGAATGGGTCACCCTTTTTATAACTTTCAAGCTTTGTTAGATAGGCTTTGAAAGTAATGAATTTATGTGTGGGCAGAGAAAGGTTTTAGAATTTGGCTCTACACCTGCTAATTCCATTTGCTTGAAAGTTTTTAAAAGCCTATCAACAAATCCATGTTATGCAATCTTGCAACCATTGTAGTCAAAACAGTTCACACGCCTTGTCTATGCTTCCACATTTCACTTGCATGCCTACGAGGGTAGGTGCAACTACAAACCTGACAAAACTTCTCTATTATTTATGCTTTGATGGATGTCCTTAACTTGTTCCAAAGATCCCATGCTAGACGTGGTAGGGAGGACGCTGGCAAAGGTTGTGAATTGATTTTACACCTGCCAATTTCTTTTGTTTTGACTTTTCTCAAGCCTGTTTAACAAATCAATTTGTGCGAACCTGCAAACAATTTTAGGGTTCGTTGTTTCTCCTTTGCATTATAGTTATTAATAAATATTTAGGGTTTTTTTTCTGTTAAATATTTCATATAGGTGAAATGTTATACTATAAAATATTTAGATGTATATGATATATACCATATCTGGCTACCATTGTACTAATATTATGGTTTACTTTTTATTATTTCATATATGCAAGTTATCGTATGTAAACTGCAATGATTAATAATGAATATATTCATATATACATGTGTGTAATAGTTATGTTCCGTTGATTAGTTTACAAGAATGCTGTAAAATATATATATGTAGCTATTTATTTATATATATCTATATATGTATATAGTTATTTAAACGATCATAGTTTTGGATTTATTTTTATAGGAATGTTGGTAAAATATTATAACAGTAATTTTAACTAGAGTTTATTGTGGAAAAGAATGATTAACCGAGTAGACAATTATTAAGTAGATTGATTAATTATTCAAGGAATTTAATGTTAGTATGAATTCTTTTGTCTATAATATGAATGTTTCATTATATTCTCGTTAATTAAGAATGTCTTTCTTATATGAAGAAATAATTTGATAATTTTTGAGACTTATTGTGCTTGAAGGGAATAGAATCAACCTAGTTCTAATTTAAGGTAGAAGTATCAATTTTAGGTTTTAATTAGAAATCATTCAATGATGAGTCGTTGATAATAGTCCATGACTTTCAACTACTAAATGTTAACCTTGCAATTAGTCTAAGTAAGAATCTTAATATTATCTATTGTCAATAACATAAGAATGGATTAAATATTGTTACTTATGGCACTTCTATCATTTGATCATATTAGTAACTGCTATTAGTAGCTAGAATAATAATGTTCTGCATTGTTGAGATAGATTCACTTTATGTTGTTGGATGATTGACCATGATTGGAATTAATGTTGCATTCTTTAAGACCCATTATTAGTGCATCAAATCATATGTTGCATTTGTGGGATCTTGGTTTATGATGTGCATTGGAAAGTGAATACATGTGATGTGCGACCATTGTGTTTTAATGGTGTCAAGTGTTTGTGTCATTTGGGGAAGTGGTTTCCAGAGGCCTAGGAGGGTGTGATTGTGTGGGGGTTGGCTATGTGTGCATCGTGTGAGTTGAATAAAATGCATTCTTGAAATATTGCCTCCTATTCATGTTCGTATATTATATGTGCAAGATGGTTTATGCCTTGCTCAGTGTACCTATTCATGTGATTATGTTGATTAGGCAAGATGGATAATGCCCTGCTTTGTGTTATGTGATTGTGATAAATGTGCAAGATGAGTAATCCTTGCTTTGTTTATAGATTTACATGTTAATGATAATCATGCAAGGTGGTTAATTCCTTGCCTTGTATAGGGTTTACTAGTTGCAATTAGGGGGAGTGGCTCTCAATGGGGGCCAGAACCCAAAGAGGTGTCGAGGACAACCCATTAGAGAGTTTTTAATCTAGTGATAACCTTAATTATGAGTTACATGGAAAGGGTAGAATTCACATTAATCAAGATAAAGTATTCTTCACTCATGGCTTAAGTGCTCGTTTAGGCTTGAAATGAGATGACAAGGCTTGGAATGGCAAGATTACCTGCCTTATTCTCATGAAAGGTATGTTGGTTCTGCATGAGTTTGTCTGGGGGCTGGGGGTCGAGAGAGGCTTCCAGAACAACCCAGGATGGGGGCCAGGGCCTAGGAAGACCTACCAGGACAACCCATGACAAGTTATGTGATGACACTCCTCCCTAATGCAGTCTAGCACTCCCTAGTTGTATTTCCTCCATCGATCAAGTGTGAGTGCCTCTGGAAGTACAGTTAAGTGTGTAAGTGATATTTGAGTTGCTTGTGATGTTCACATTTGACTCATGTTGTATTGAAGTCTTGTGTAGTCATTGCACCTGTTAGTCTATTATCTTCTTGATTGTTTGTTGTAGTGGGACCTTATTGTTATCTCCTAGCATGGGGGGTGCACCTTAGGGTTCCACATGGTCGGGTGGTTGTGCTTTTATCTCTATTAGTTTCCCTTGTTGTTTGTGTGCGAGAAGGATGTACCTTGTATGGTAGATTTCAGGTCTTGATGTAGCTTGAGGAGACAGATACTTATGATCATGTTCTCGTCTTGTATATCAGTTGAATCATGTATTGTTATCTTGATGTATTTACTCCAATGTAATCTAGATAGTGATATTGTAAACAATGTAATGTTGTACTCTCTTGTAAAGGAACTTGTTTATGTACTTGTGATCCTATGTGCAGGATCTTGATGTTACTTATATGATGATATAATATGGAATCGTATGTGTTTATTCATATGATGCAATTAGACTTAGAGTTAGATCTTGTTTTATTTTGTTAGTAATGCAGCCGTGGAACTCTAGAGGATAAATCTTAATTTAAATGTTATGAATAAATATATGATTGTTGTTATTTCTTTCATTTTAAAAAAAAATTGTCCTTTTTGTAAGCTTAGTTGTGTTATCCTCTAGGTTCCTTGGCAAGACATTACACTTGGTATCAGAGCACTAGGTTCTAACACTGTGTACTCTGGTTTAATATGAGCCCATTATGTTATCCTAGTTGCTTAGATATGAGGATGTAGATAACTTAATTGTCTCTTTTCACACCACACCATAATCATATCATCCTATAATACAAAACCAGTCACATAAAAAACAATTCTAATATATGACAATCATAGTAAGATCAACATCATAATCACCTGAATGTAAAGCAATGTTAGAGCATATGAATTATCAGTGTCGCAACAAAGATTATCAATAAAACATACTAACTGTTATATGAAACCACACATGAAGATAATCAGGAATGTCATCAACATGAATGTAGCATCTACCAACATCATATAATGCACCACATCAATTGTCAAACAAACCCTAATTAATTCTATTATTCTACCTTTATTTTCATGCTCCTTCACCTGACCACCTACATATTAAAGGTGAGAATGGAGGGGCACTACATCCTCCCCCCCTAAAACTTGACTTTCTCTTGGAAGTCACAAACTAGGGTGGAAACATAGCATATTAGTATTGTAATTTTCTATTACCAACATACACATCCATATTAAGCAATTGTTCATAAGACAAGCACACTCATTCAATAAAGATGAGAAGAATATCAAGGAGGGCTGGAGCTTTATCAACTCAAGGAATATGGAAATTGAATCTAAGAAAATAACCCTCTTGAGTCTGGCAATAATTGGCAAATTCAATGATATTAGCCAACCAGAGATGGTGTGGGCAATTGGATTCATGAGAGCCAGGGAGATGATTGTAACATTAATTATCTCTTGAAAGGTTTATTAGTCACTTGTCCAAGTGAAAAATCCAAAGAAAAATTCCTAAAAAGAGGTCCTTGGATGATGGATGTTACGAGCCTGTTTTAGTGCTTTAACATGTCAGGTCAAGGAAGTCTCATTTTGGTTTTGTCTTTATATTATTCTAGAAAGGTTTTATGGAAATAGAAATGGATTCCTTGTGTCCTTATAATCTTTAGGAAATGTTTTATGGAAATAGAAATGGAATATTTTTATAACTCATGATTTAGCTCATAGGTGGCTTGTAGCATATGTGACTGTGTTGTACGTCAATTGGTGTTGAAGGAGATAGCTAATGAGTTAGGTGGTTGTAGCATATAGGACTGCATTGTACTTCCATTGGTGTTGAAGGAGACAACTAACTATGCTTTAATATGAGGCATGTACATACCTTACCCCATGCAAGATTCATCTTGTGACCTTTCTTTTAAGAAAACAAGTTTTTTACCAACAAACCAAGTTAAAGTGACAATGTTTTAAATAGTGACTGTAAAATTTATGCAAGTTTCTATGTAGAAAAATATATATCCAACCTCCTTCCCGAACACATTCCTCTAGAATCATAAACGGGTATTTGGAAGAAGAATGTCGAAATTGAAGAAAGAAGCCCTATGTGTTACATTATATAAAATATTCTAAATAATAACTAATATAACTATATTAGATATTATATATTATATATAAAATAAATATGATTATATTATAAATAAATATTTAATATAAATAAATGATTTTATAATACAATATTATATCAATTACAACACAAATTCATAATTGTTAGTTTTTCACTATGGCTTCTTAGTATTTATGTGTTTCTTTTGTTTAATTTTTTGTTACTATTATTCTTTTATACCTATAACTTTAAGAGGAGGGAATTTGTACCTAATAATAGTTAAAAAATTAAATTGTTTATTTCTTAAGCTTCATTCACATTTTATCTCTTTAACTATATTTAATTGTTCCTTCCAAGGGAGATTTTATTTATCAAACATTGTGTAATATTAATAATGTATGAGGAATCACTAATAGGTTAAAAAATAGATTTAATAAATAATATAAAATTGAAGTTATTGATAATTGTGAGAACAATTTATTAATAAAGGGGTAAAACATAAATTTAATAAATAATATTAAATTAAAGTTATTAATAATTATGAGAACAAATTATTTATACAGAGGTAAATATAATTGGTAAAATATGTTATTATCATTATAATGGCTTATTTATAGTTAATAAATGTAATATTAGAATTTATAAAGTGTATGATTAGAAACAATATAATAGAATGATAATTATTAATGAAATTGATTGAAAGGATAAGTAATAAGGTGTTAGAGTTAGGATAACTTAGGATAACCTCTATTATGGTTGTAAGCTCTATATTATTGGGGTGAAAAATAATAAATTCATGTTGATGAATAAGTGTTTTAATTATATGCGCCATTAATTAAAATGATTGTAAATATGTGATCGCAAAATAACTTGAAAAATCATTTAAAAGCTTGTATAAAAATCCAATCATTTAAAAATTTCTTTTATAGTAGGATTTCATTCAAATAAAAATGTATTATCTCATCAATCATTTCTTTTAATGTGGCTCCAGTGTGGGACAATGAATATTTCGTTGAAATAAATTGTTTTTATACTTAGAAAATATTTTCTAGCTAAATATAAGAAACAAAATTTGTATAAATATTACAAATTATGTACGAAGGCTAAAATATAAAGCGATTGATATCCCATAGGAAGTAACCCCACTCTGAAGATCCTTGTTTAGTAAATATTTTATTCTAGAAATTAGTTTTAAATATAATCTACTTCAAGATCAATTGGAAAAGGTAAAATTTTAGAACTCCTCATAACTAGCATCACCATGTTTTATGTTTTGTAGTTTTTAATTAGGGAAGTAAATTTGATGCGAAATGATTGCATAAATTTGTATTGAGCAAACCCAAAAAAAGTCCATTGATGTTAGGTCTCGATTTGTGGATTTGGCTACAATTGATTCCAAATGGACTTTCAATGGGCCAATATATGTAGAAATACTATGTAAGCTGAATTTGTTTTTGAGTTATGCTCATAGTTTTTTTTTTAATTTCCAATCATCAAGGGGACAAGTTCTTAGTAGGCAATGATATATATCAGATCACAAAGGGATATGTTGTTAGCTTGACATGCATCATTTTTGAGCAAGCACATTATTTCTTTTTGTTTTTTCCCATTCATTTTCACCTTTATGTTTTCGTTAATTATTTTACATTTTTTGTATTGGTTGTGTTTAGGATGTAACTAAGCTAGGATGTATTACACCTATCCATATTGAGGAAGCCTTGATGATAATTTTTTTAAAAGTAAATGTTATTTTGATTATGTTTATATTTATTGACTTGGTTAAGTTTACTATATAAAATAATTTACTAAATGGGAATCTATTGGAAGTGTATAATTTATTTCAGTTGTGTAGTCAATCAAAATGTTCTAATTTTTTTGTTTTAGAATTTTTTGAATTTTATTTTTCTTAGATTTTAAAATACAAACTCAAACACCTGCTTTACTTACAAATTATGTGGAGAATACTTGATTCTCTGGCCAAGTGAATATTATTTTCACAGATGAACACACTTTCTATAGAAGGCATTCTTCTTTAATTGACTATAAAGACATGGTTTTCTTATTGTTTTTTTAAGAGTAGCGATAGTTGGGAACCAACTATCACTGCTTCCCATTTGTTTTTTGCTTAAAATTTTTTGTTGTTAAATTGGTCTCTTCAAAGTTGAATTAGCTATATAGTATTAAGTCTTCAAACATTTCATTGACAAGAAAACTCTATTGGAACTGTATAATTTGTTTCAGTTGTGTATAATTGGAAGTTTACTAAATGGAAAGCTATTGGAAGTGTATAATTTATTTCAGTTGTGTAGTCAATCAAAATGTTCTATTTTTTTTGTTTTTAGAGATTTTTTAAATTTTATTTTTCTTAGATTTTAAAATACAAACTCAAACACCTGCTTTGCTTACAAATTATGTGGAGAAAACTTGATTCTTTGGTCGAATGAATATTATTTTCACAGATGAACACACTTTCTATAGAAGGCATTCTTCTTTAATTAACTATAAAGGCATGGTTTTCTTATTCTTTTTTTAAGAGTAGTGACAGCTAGGAACCAGCTACCACTACTTCCCATTTGTACTTGCATTTGTTTATTGCTTAATCTTTCTTGTTGTTAAATTCCAGTCTCTTCAAAGTTGAATTAACTCTATAGTATTAAATCTCCAAATATTTCATTGACAAGAAAACTCTCCTAGATAATTAACATAGTGATCATTCTAGACTACCAACACCTAGGATACAATGGGAGCACAAAATTATTGAAATAACTACATTGTTTGTCAAACTTTTGAAGTTTCTTTATCTCATGCATTTGTTATCCAACAAGTCACGTCTTTTTAGATTATTATTCTTCTACTCGATCTTTACCAACTATCAGTCTTTATGAAAGTCACTCCTTTTTGAAGATTGATATTTACATGTAAGTAAAAAATGGCAAAATCATTGCATGTAAACTCCGTGCAACTGCTAGTTTAAAAATAGTGTCTTACAACTTATATTAATGATGTTTTAGATGTTATTTAAGTATAAATACAAGGTAAGTACATTTTGGGTATGTACAAATATGGCCACACTGGCATCGCTTGGTCAAGGGCTTCCATTTTGGCAGCTTTCTTGGCAAAGTTGGAGGATAAAGTGCCTTTGTCTAAGGTTAGGAACTAGGTTACTTGTGTTCCTTCTTATATTATCTTGTTTCCTATGGCCTCACAGTTGTTGTGTCTATGGAGAATTCAAAGGTGGTGGGTGCCCCAAAATAGGTGGCAATTTCGGATGACCTGGGTGTTTTGAGCAAAGAGCTCTTAGCTATTTACAATTAGTTGTTGGAGCTTAAAATATTTTTTCTTGGACTTGAGGATGGAGGGAAAGCACTTGTTGGCTACCCACCATCGTGGAAAATTGGAGGTTACAAGTTTGTGTACTTGGTCTTTGTCAATGGATGGTGAGCTTGGATTGTGCAGCTTTGTGAGAGAAATTATTTTGGGATTAAGGTGGTGATTTGACAAATGTAAAAGTATATCTCCACATTAAATATCCCTTTATTTTATGTTTTCATCACTCAGATGTCTTCTATCATGAGAAGGATAAACTAAACATATTTAATATTTATTATTTAATTATTTTTATTTTATATATAATATATAATCTCTAATATAATTGTATTTATTCATGTTTAGTATAATTTATATAATGTAAATTATTTAATATATTTTGAAAATAATACTATATTATAAAATTGTTTATTTATAATATAATTATATTTATTTTATATAGTATTTAATATTTAATATAGTTATATTTGTTATTATTTAACATACTTTATATAATGTAAATTATTTAGAAATGAGATAGAGAGACATAGAGGAGGATAGAGAAAGAGAGAGAGATAGAGAGAAAGAAAGAGATAGGAAGAGAGAAAGAGGTAGAGGAAGAGAGAAGGGGAGAGATAGAGAGATAAAGAGATACACAAAGAGAGGAAAAAAGAAGTGGAGAGAGATAGAGAGAATGAAAGAGAGAGGAAGACATTAAGAGTGGTAGAGGAAAAGAGAAGGGAAGAGACAAAGAGATAGATGAAATACAAAGAGATAGACGAATAGAGAGAGATATATATTTAATATTTATAACTTCATTATATTTATTTTATAGATAATATATAGTCTCTAATATAATTGCATTTATTATTGTATAGTATATTTTATATAATGTAAATTATTTAATATTTTAAAAATACTATTATATTATAAAATTATTTATTTATATTAAATATTTATTTATAATTTAATTATATGTATTTTATATATAATATATAATATCTAATATCTATTATAGTTATATTTGTTATTTATAGCATATTTTATATAATGTAAATTATGTAAAAGTGAGATAGAGAGACATAGAGGAGGCTAGAGAAAGAGAGATATACAAAGAGGGAGGAAGAGAGGAAGTGAGATAAAGACATGGAGGAGGATAGAGGAAGAGAGACATAGATAGAGAGAATGGAAGAAAGAGGAAGAGAGAAAGAGAGGTAAAGGAAGAGAGAAGGGGAGAGACAGAGGGATAAAGTGATACATAGAGAGAGAGAGGAATAGAGAAGTGGAGAGAGATAGAGACAATGAAAGAGAGAGGAAGATAGAAAGAGAGGTAGAAAAAGAGAGAAGGGGACATACAGAGATATTGATGAACACACACACACACACAGATTAGCCATGCTATTTAATTGGATGCATTTCATCATTTAGAATAAAAATGAGTCAATATTGTTTGCATAAATATTTTTCCTATATGCTAAAATTACTTAGAGGCTATCAATTACATTTTAAGACACCCTCAAAACAATGGAGGCAACTAGACAAATACACTAAAAAAAATTATGGTCAACCATATAATGCAATGTGGTCTCCACCTTCTTGACACTTTTCAAAATGGTACTATTTAGAGCAGAATAATGATTTCACTAGACAATTAAAGTTTCAATAATGCTTTCTACCCTTTGACAAACATGGGGCTAATAATCTACTCCAAAACATATGAATCCAAAGGAAATGCATAAATGCCGTCCTCTTAAAGTTATAGGTACAAAAGAATAATAGTAACAAAAAATTAAACAAAAGAAACACATAAGTACTAAGAAACCATAATGAAAAACCAACAATTATGTTGAAATTTGGTTAATTTCTGTTGTAATTGATACTACTAATATTTATCTTATTTATAACTTAATTATATTTATTATATATATAATATATATTCTCTAATATAATTGTATTTATTCTTGTATAGTATATTTTGAGTGATTGTAGTGTTGATCTCTTATTTATTATTATTTATGCAATTACAATTGCTTGGCTTTAGATGAGCTCTAGGAGATTGTATTAGCTATAGCATTTAGTTTTGTAAGATGGTCAATATGTAATCTTAGTAGTTAAGCAATTGGTAATATTAAAATTGTCTTTTTGAGGAAAAAAACTAAATGATCCATATTCTTTGCATCTTTCTATGTTTGATGTGGTTACTAACACCAAGCATTGTGTTTCTTTTATTGATATAGTTTGCATACTTTATCACACCACCATGGAGAACTCATTAGACTTCAAATGGTGTTTATTGCATTAAAAATATGAAAATATCTATACCTTATGTAATCATCTACAACATCATATTAATGTTTTATCCTTCAATACACATGCATATGATACTACCCTAAATACTATCATAGAAGAGAATGCCTATGTTAGCGATGAAAACCCAAATTCTATAAGCCTTGTATTACTACTATTCATACAAGGAACATTTACTGTAAATACTATATATTTTAAATGTAAATTAAAAATGCTTATTACACATTGCAAAAAAACAAAACACCAGTGTCAAACTCCATGCGATGCTAGTTATACTTAGACCAAATATTCTATCTCCACCTTAACATGTTTGGGACGTCTATTCTTAAATATCATCCACTTCAACAGTCAAAGGTTAATTTTGGCCATTAAAAATAGGACAAATATTTACCACTTTTTATTGTGAAAGAGATATAAAATTTCTATTGATTGTTTGACCATTAAAATAGATAATATTTAAGTAGAGTGGCTTGGGACTCATATACCCTAGTATATATGATGTAGGAGACGTGGTATAGGAATTGCTTTTAACCCTACAGCCTTCTTTAAAGTCAGTCCGAACTCGTTGGTCATGTCCATTTGTTCACTCGTCATCCCATCCGGAAGTACCCAGTCAAATGAATGAAGTAAAGAAGCCAAAACGAAATGAACCATACGGCTTGCCAATGGAAGCCCCAGACAAATTCTTCTCCCCGCTCTGAATGGATTTAGCTCAATGTTTTGTCCCCCGTATCCAATCTTGCTATTCTCGCCCTCTAAAAATCTCTCAGGCGTAAATTCCAAAGGATTCTTCCAAATTGAAGGGTCCCTCCCAATAGCCCACACGTTCACGATCACCTGGTGGTCTTTGGGTATTACAAATACCCCAATCTCGCAGCAGCTTGTGGCTTTCTGGGGGAGCAGCAGAGGACTTGTCGGGCGTAATCGGAATATTTCTTTCATGGCTGCGTGGAGATAAGGCAGACGATCTAAGTCAGATTCTTCCACTCTCCGATTGCAACCAATGACTTCATCCAGTTCTTGACGGGTTCGTTTTAATCTCTGTGGATTGCGAATGAATTCTGCCATGGCCCATTCTATTGTTGTAGTGATTGTTTCAATACCTGCAATAAACAATTCCTAAAACCACAGAGCACAATTATAAGAGATCTGGAAAATACAAGAGATTTATAAACCTTTATTTGTTTTTAATCTTTTCAGTACTCACAGCTATGAAGGCTCGAACATCGATGAGAGTGAAATCTTCACTTCTGGAATCCAGCAGAATATGGAGAAAATCCTTCTCCAAGTCCTTACGCTCAACGCTTTGGCTGGTGGGTGCGAGCCTTTTCTGTATGAATATATCAGAAAAGTCATAAATTGCCTTGAAATGCTTGGCCATTTCACGGGACACGCCCTGGGGGTCGAGGAACTGGAGAAAAAGAAAATAATCTACCAGCTGAGAGAGGGCATAGAGAGACTCTAAGGCCTTTTCCCCAGCTGAAAGAGGTTTCCCACGATAGGCCAAGCAGGAGGTCCGGGAAGAAGAGGAAACCTTCTCCTACTCTCCTTTCTCCACAGAGAGAAGAAGAATAACAGTGAACCAGCGGTAAAGAGCACAGAATACCAGAATAGGTCCCAACACGTTATTCTTCCGTGGACTTTTATGTTCACTACAAAGTACCTGTATTTTACACAACCTAGTCCTTGTCGTTGTTGAAGGGCACTCTACTTAAACATTATCTATTTCAAAGGCCAAACAACCAATAACAATTTTACATCTCATCCACAACAAAAAGTGGTAAATATTTGGTTATTGGCCAAAATTAAATATGTTGAAGTGGATAATTTTTAAGAATAGAGTAGTAGCACATGGTTTGATTTTTAAAAGTGTCCACATGCTTTCTTTGAATAGTCTAACTTGAACTATATTTTATAAAAGCTTAGTGAATTTTTCTAATTAACCAACAATCCATACATTTTGTAAAACATGCTATAACTAGCATACCTATCTTTTGAAAAATCTATGTAAAAGATATCATTCTCAAGACAACTATCTTTTAAATTGTATTTTTGATTAAAGCAAATAAGTGTCTCTAGAATGATATCTCTCAATGTCTTTTACATAAATTTTTCAAAAGATAAATATGCTAGTTTTACTTTAAATCTATTTAAAAAATATTTTTATTTATTTACATTATTCTTAGTTTATTTATATTTTTTTACTATTATAATAAAATAGTAATTAAAAATTTATTAAAATTATTATGTAATTTGATAAATAAAATAGTAAATAGTTATTTACTTCAGTCAATAATTAATATACTTTATAAATAAAATAGTAACTAATGTTTTTGAATTAATTATTTATTTTAATTTTTACTTAAGAACTATTTTATTTTAGACATATTTACTATATTACTATATTTTTGAATTAAATATTTATTTTAGTTTTTATTTAAAGAGTTATTTTATTTAAAAAAAAAATTCTTTATATTTTATTGAAGAGCTATTTTATTTTTTAATTGCAATACAATAAATATAGAAAATATTTTCAAGATAAATGAAAAAAATTACTTTAGTTTTTATTATTTTTACATGTCTACTCTTTAATAGTTTTGTTAACATACAATTACACTCCACCCCTTACTACCATTGTAATTAATCTCTTATATAATAATCCTTATACAAAATGAGCACAACCAAACCAAGTTAATGAAATGAACCGCAAACACAATTTTAAATTTCCACGTGAAGAAGAATTTTTGATACATTTTCATTGTCTGCATATCGTTTTCAACTGCGGAAGACTGAATGGGTGCATTGTTTAAATGAGAGATCTTATAAGAGAAGCGAAGGCCACTTTCTGCCAGACATGCTATGTATCCTGAATGCTGGATATTGCCACAATTGATGCCAAATTCTATGTTTAAGGCATCAATATGAAGCCTTGTGAAGGTTGGTTCTGTGACGAGCTGCCTCGAAATACAAAATATATGGATGATTTTGTAATCGATGTTTTGGGCTTTTAAAAAATGAACATAAACACTGCCTCAAATTTTTAATTATATTAGACGTACAAGTTGATATGATTTATATTAGATTTTGAGATTAATAAACTTTGGTTATCCTCCGTATAGGTTAATCCATAAAAATAAGTAAAATCAATCAAACTAATTATATGACAGTTTGAGATTGATAATATGACAGTTTGTAATAGTTAATTAAATTGATAAATAAAAATATAAATAAAGGTATTAGGTTTTATAATAGATAAGTGCATTTAATTTGATATGGATTTGAATCTAATATATGTTGGGATAAGTTAAGATGTTGGAAAAGCACAGATAATGGTAGTAAGTTTGATTCCCCTAGATTTACTCCGAAATGAGTGGAGGGAAGCTCATGCTGATGGAGGTTATAGTAGTTCCTGGGCATAAGGATTTGTTGATATGTATTTTTACACATTAATATTAGTAGAATAGATCATTCTCTTTTGAAAAGGAATTACTTTCCCCAAGGTTATATCATTACATTTTGCATGTTTGGATTACTTAGCACTCTAGATCAAGGAAATAAAGCCACAAATTCTAGGTGGTCCAACCTAACTCAGTTTTAAGTATTAATGATCTCCTTTAAAATCATCAATTTGGTCACATTTCCAAGCAACAATTCAATGATTTTTGGTCTATCCTTCTTAAATTTGTTGCAATGACCTTCTTAATAAGTCCCATTTTTAAATATTAGCTTCCATAATCTTTGGTCTTCAATAGGTCCATAGTAAGAAATGGTAACTGTTTCATTTAAATGACCCCATCACATGGCTCCAAAAGCACTCTGGATCAAGATTGTGCCATTCACAATTCACAATATTCTAGGCAAGAATCCACCATTTGCAGTTGATTTATAGTTAGTAATAGTCTTACAACACACATAGTAGTATCAAATTTAAATTAAAATATATAAAATTATCATTTTTTATCAATTTGCACTTCTTTAAACCTAAATTCAATGCGTATAATGATTATAAAAGAAAAAAACAATATTAGTTGTTGTATTCGTAACTTCTATTACAAAAATATGATTTCTTATAAAATCTAATTTTGTCAAAAGCCCACATTCCTAGGGTTACCAATTTGTCTATGTGATTGAATTTATTCTTATAATCTAGGCTTTAAATTATTATCATTATTATGCATGTCTACCTTATAGTTCAATGCCAAATATGTAACTCAAATTGGATTCATAATCATAGTTATAATAATGATTTATAGTCCATCAAAAAGTTTTTTTTCCACAATAGCAAGACTTATAGTTTTGTAGTTCAAAAGGCCTCTATATGGCCATCAAATTTATTATCATCTAGATTCTATGTAGCATAGTCCACCATTCATGGCCATTGATCTAAGTTAATTGGAGGGCTCATGAGCATTTGAAATGTTTTACAAAATTCCTCTTGCAACATAGTCCAACACTTGGTTTCTACTCTTTTCTTCTAATTGATGTACGGTGTATTTCCGATTGGACGTAGAGCATAATAGAATAATTTTATGTGTAGCCTTTCATTCTGATCCATAAATATATCCTGATGAAGGGGGTAAATCATAAAACACACAATAATAGAAATTGAACACAGAGAATAGAACTTTCTTTTATTGATCTGGGCAACTCATTACATTACAGAAGATTAATTACAATTAGAGGAATCAGTCCTCTATAGGCTGCAACACACTACAGCTACCATCACTAGGCTCTAGAATCTTCCGCCTTCTGTAACCCCTAAATCAGCTAGGGTTTATGTTTTCCAGCCTATTTTTGACTCTACACTTGCCCCCTTAACTCTCTTACCACCCAGGGTTTCCAAAAATGGTTATTAATAGCCTTTTTGGTGGCCAACAACCTAATTTCGAATTTTGCATCTCCCTCCAAAAATAGGTCAACTTCCGGGAGCCACAACTTTTGATCTGGGACTCCGATTGACAAACTATTCTATGCGTCAGAAAGCTCACGGAGTGCTCTATGTGCTAAGAACTAGCTCTGTGGGTTATGGCCATTTTTGGGCTTGTACGGGGCCGTTTAGTGCCTCAAACCTGAGTTTGAATAATTTTTAGGTATTTTTCAGGAAACAAAAACTTTAATATCTTTCAGCTCGCAAATGATCTTCGTGTGATTCCTTTGCCAAAGGTCTTATATTTCTGTTATGTAACTTCCTGTAAATTTTGACTTCATTCCGTGCCCAAATGCAAACTTTCTAAAAATAGCAGTTTACTATTTTTAGCAGTTTGGGAAAACTGAAAGTCTACATTATTATTCAGGTGATTATGGGACCAGAACCATAGATTTTGAGAAGAAATGGGTAAAACATCAACAATTTTGAAACAAATTTTTTTTTTGGGTGATGCAAGATTGCCCTTACACTACTGGATGCTCCTACATTAGACACCCAGGGTAATTTGAGAAGTGACCTTGTCACGTCTCAGGTGTTTGTGTGAGGAAAACCTAAACGGTCAACCTCTGCCTTAGACAACCAAGAAGAATCTTGAACATGCCTTCCTTTTCATTTCACTAGATATTCTTCATATTGCCTGTTTCAAGTACTCCTTCCCACACAGCTATCCAAGATCTCTTCTATCTCCTCTATTGAAGTAGATGCCGGAATACTCCACTGCACTTCTGTTGGTCCATCCTCTATTCCACCTTCATGATATTCTGTTAAATCAACGATGTTGAAAACGGGGGAAATGTTGATCCCACTCGGCAGCTCTACCTCATATGCATTTCCGGAATCATGCTTCTTCAGGATTCTGCATGGTCCAAATTTTTTTATTTTCAATTTATGGTATGTTCCAATAGGGAACCTTTCTTTTCTCAAGTGAACCATGACTTCATCACCCACCTGGAACTCCTTATACCTCCTCTTCTGATCTGCCTTAGCCTTCTACTGAGTAGTCCTATCATACTGCCTTAGCCTTGTACTGAGCGCTCCTATCATACTACCATGGCCTCCCCAACAACATACGGCATGCATCCATCGGTATGATATCACATAGCACCTCATCATGGTAGTCACCAATCTTGAACTTCACTAAACACTACTCATTGACCAAAGCTCTATGGTCCTTCTGCAACCATGCAATCTGATATGGATGCGGATGCTTTCTTCTTGTTAACTTCAACTTGTCAACCATCTCCTCTGAAACAAGATTATCAGTACTTCCACTATCAATAATAATATCACAACACTTACCTTCACATTTGCACCTTGTGTGGAATAAACTCTTCCTCCGATTGGGTTCTTTCTCTTCATTCAGCAAGGTTCTCCTAACAACTAGGGTTTCTCCCTTTTTAGCATCTTTAGAATGCTCAGAATGTGCATCTTCATCTACATGTGCAACTCGTGCATTGCCTTCAGGTCTTCTATTTGTCCTTCCTTGATGTTGCGGACACTCGTATGCTCGATGCCCTTCTTCCCCACATTGGAAACAGGTTCCTCTAAAACCTCCTCTTCTTGGTCCTTGCCCAGGTCTACCTCTTCCTCTTCCTCTTTGCTCACCATTGTTCTGGTCACGAGGGTGGTAGGTGTTATCCCCTCTCTGATTTTGACTGGTGCCAGCTTCTTCACTTTTCTTCTGATCTTCATTACGGCCTCCATAGGGCCTTCCACTAGTCCTTCCACCTTGACCTCTTCCCCTTTGCTTGCTATCAAATATTTTATTCAACTTCTCTTCCACCTTCAAGGAAAACTGGTATGCATCTTCTATGGTGGTCATTCTGACCAGGGTCAGCTCCTCTTGAATACTCGGCCTCAACCCATTAATGTAACGGGATACCTTCTCCTTGTTGGGCTCTGCATGGCCTGTCCTGATAGTAATTTTATAAAACTCTTCTGTATACTCCTTAACAGACTTGTTACCTTGCTTCAATCCTTGTAGCTTCTTTAGCAACTCCATCTCATAGTCCACAAGAATGAATTGCTTCTTCAATTTCTCTACCATCTGATCCCATCTGGTAATCTTTGTTTTTCCTCTTCTATTTCTCTCTAACTGGACCTCCTTCCACCAAATACTAGTGTGGCCCTTCAACTTTGCTTTTGCAAACTTAACCTAATATGGGTCCTCCACATATTCATACTCAAAATACTCCTCTATGTCATTGATCCAATCAATAAGCTGTTCTAGATTCAAATCTCCAGAATATGTAGAAACTTCAATCCTGGGCCTCTTTCCAATCTTTGAAATGACCCTCAACAACCTTACTTCTACAGCATCTTCGGCAGCTTCTTGTTCTTCCTCAGATAGCTCTTCTTCAACTTCATCTTCACTTTCTTTTCTTGTCCTCGGCTCAAACCCTCTTCATAGCTCCTCTTGCAATGCATCGATTTGCCTCTGTAGGGCTCTAAAACCCTCTTCTGTCAAAGCATTCCTCCCAACATGATTTCTTCGTGGAGGCATCTTGGTCTCCGCAGCAAACCCACAACCTTAGGTCCGGGTGCAAACTGCCTCACGGTTGGTGATTTGTCTACACACTCAGGAAACCTTGCTCTGATACCACTTGATGAAGGGGGTAAATCATAAAACACACAATAATAGACATTGAACACAGAGAATAGAACTTTCTTTTATTAATCTGGGCAACTCATTACATTACAGAAGCTTAATTACAATCAGAGGAATCAGTCCTCTACAGGCTGCAACACACTATAGCTACCATCACCAGGCTCTAGAATCTTCCACCTTTTGTAACCCCCAAATCAGCTAAGGTTTCTATTTTCCCGCCTATTCTTGACCTTACACTTGTCCCTTTAACTCTCCTACCACCCAAGGTTCCCAAAAATAGTTATTAATAGCCTTTTTGGCGGCCAACAACCTAATTTTGAATTTTGCATCTCCCTCCAAAAATAGGTCAACTTCCGGGAGCCATAAGTTTTGATCTGGGACTCTAATTGACGAACCGTTTTATGCGTCGAAAAGTGCGCGGAGTGATCTACATGCTAAGAATTGCTTTGCCAGTTCTGGCCATTTTCAGGCCTGTACGGGGCCATTTAGTGCCTCAAACCTGAGTTTGAATAATTTTCAGGCATTTTTTGGGAAAAAGAAACTTTAATATCTTTCAGCTCGCAAATGATCTTTGTGTGATTCCTTTGCCAAAGGTCTTATATTTCCGTTATGTAACTTCCTGTAAATTTTAACTTCATTCCGTGCCCAAATGCAAACTTTCTAAAAATAGCAGTTTACTATTTTTAGCAGTTTGGGAAAACTAAAAGTTCTACATTATTATTCAGGTGATTATGGGACCAGAACCACAGATTTTGAGAAGAAATGGGTAGAACATCAACAATTTTGAAACACATTTTTTTTTTGGGTGATGCAAGATTGCCCTTACACCACTGGATGCTCTTGCATCAGACACCTAGGGTAATTTGAGAAGTGACCTTGTCACGTCTCAGGTGTTTGTGTGAGGAAAACCCAAACAATCAACCTCTGCCTTAGACAACCAAGAAGAATCTTGAACATGCCTTCCTTTCCATTTCACTAGATATTCTTCATATTGCCTGTTTTGAGTACTCCTTCCCACACGGCTATCCAAGATCTCTTCTATCTCCTCTATTGAAGTAGATGTCAGAATACTCCACTGCACTTCTATTGGTCCATCCTTTGTTCCACGTTCATGATATTCTGTTAAATCAGCGATGTTGAAAATAGGGGAAATGTTGATCCCACTCAGCAGCTCTACCTCATATGCATTTCTGGAATCATGCTTCTTCAGGATTCTGTATGGTCTAAATTTCTTCATTTTCAATTTATGGTATGTTCTAACAGGGAATCTTTCTTTTCTCAAGTGAACCATGACTTCATCACCCACCTGGAACTCCTTATACCTCCTCTTCTGATCTGCCTTAGCCTTGTACTGAGTAGTCATCTTATTAATGTGCTTTCTCACCTCTTCATGCAAATTCTTCATATGTTCTGCAAAGTCTTCAGCCTCGGCACTTATCTTTTCTCCCTTATCTAGACTCCTTAACTCTGAAGCATTTCTTGGACTATTGCCATATACAATCTGGAAAGGTGATTTACCAGTACTCCTATTGATAGAATTGTTGTAAGCAAATTCTGCCTGTGGTAAAATCAAATCCCATCCCTTGGGCTTATCTCCTACCAAGCATCGTAGCAGGTTACCCAAACTCCTATTCACCACTTTAGTTTGTCCATCAGTCTGTGGATGGTGTGCAGAACTGAACTTGAAGTCTATCTTCAACCTCTTCCACAATGTCTTCCAGAAATAACCAACAAACTTAGTATCTCAGTCTGAAACTATGCTTTTTGGTAGACCATGTAGTCTCACCACTTCCCTAAAAAATAACTCTGCAATATGAACAGCATCATTAGTCTTCTTACAAGGAATAAAATATGCCATTTTTGAGAATCTGTCCACCACCACAAAAATAGAATCATGTCCTCTCTGTGTCCTTGGTAAACCAAGAACAAAATCCATACTGATATCATCCCAAGGCTTCTCTGGTATAGGTAATGGTTGATACAACCCTGTATTCTGACTTGTTCCTTTTGCCATCTAACATACTCTACAACTTTGCACAAACTTCCTCACATCCTACTGCAACTGTGGCCAATAATAATTTTCACCAACAATTGAAATGGTCTTATCTCGACCAAAGTGTCCAGCCAATCCTCCACTATGCTTCTCTTTAATCAGGTTCTCTCTCATGGAACTGCTCGAAATGCACAACTGGCTTCCTCTAAACAACATGCCATCTTGGATTATGAAATCCAACCATCTTATCCTATCTAAAGTAACAGGCTCCAGACAAGCTTTCCAAGCCTCTGCAAAATCTGGATCTTTAGGATACAAACTTTTGAGCTCATCAAACCCAACAACCTCTATCTTCATTTATGTCAACAAATTTTCCCTTTTGCTCAAGGCATCTGCAACTCTATTGGACTTCCCACTCCTGTGCTTCAAAACAAAGGTATAACTCTACAAAAACTCAACCCATTTTAAGTGCCTTTGGTTCAACTTTCCTTGACTATTAAGATACTGCAAACCCTGATGATCAGTATATAAAACAAACTCTTTTGGCAATAAATAATGTCTCCATTTCTTCAAAGCCTGAACTATTGCATAAAATTCCTGATCATAAACAGAATACTTTTTCTTGGCATCATTAAGCTTCTCACTAAAATAGGCAATGGGCTTAACTTCTTGGCTCAAAACAGCTTCTATACCACTACCACTGGCATCACAATCTACCTAAAATACCTTATTGAAATCTGGAAGTGCCAAAACAGGTTGTTCTATGACTTTCTGCTTCAATGTGTCAAAGCTCTTGTCTGCTCCTTTAGTCCATCTAAACTATTTTCTATCCCCTCTCATTGTTTCAGTTAGGGATGCACAAATGCTACTGAAATTCTTGATAAACTTTCTATAAAAACTTGCCAAACCATGAAAAGATCTTACCTCCGTTGCACTCCTTGGTGTAGGCCACTCAATGATAGCCTTTACTTTTTCTAGGTCCATCTTAAGACCTTCCTCTGAGACAACAAATCCTAGGTATACCAACTCCTTTGCAAAACTGCATTTTTTCAGATTAATCAACAACTTCTCCTCCCTCAGCTTCTCTAGAACTCTTCTGATACGCATCAAATGCTCATCCCAAGTCTTACTAAAAATCAAAATATCATCCAAATAAACAATAACAAAAATTTAAGGGCTTCAACTTATGACGAACTCCATCCTTTGTTAGGGAATATGTGTTTGCACGGCCATCATGGACAACACTCCTATCATACTGCCATGGCCTCCCCAACAACATATGACATGCATCCATCGGTATGATATCACACAGCACCTCATCATGGTAGTCACCAATCTTGAACTTCACTAAACACTGCTCATTGACCAAAGCTCTATGGTCCTTTTGCAACCATGCAATCCGATATAGATGCGGATGCTTTCTTCTTGTCAACTTCAACTTGTCAACCATCTCTTCTGAAACAAGATTATCAGTACTTCCACTGTCAATAATAATATCCCAACACTTACCTTCACACTTGCACCTTGTGCGGAATAAACTCTTCCTCTGATTGGGTTCTTTCTCTTCATTCAGCAAGGTTCTTCTAACAACTAGGGTTTCTCCCCTTTCATCATCTTCAGAATGCTCAAAATGTGCATCTTCATCTACATGTGCAACTCGTGCATTGCCTTCAGGTCTTCTATTTGTCCTTCCATGATGTTGCAGACACTCGTATGCTCGATGCCCTTCTTCCCCACATTGGAAATAGGTTCCTCTAAAACCTCCTCTTCTGGGTCCTTGCCCAAGTCTACCTCTTCCTCTTCCTCTTTGCTCAACATTGTTCTAGTCACGAGAGTGGTAGGTGTTATCTCCTCTCTGATTTCGACTGGTGCCAGCTTCTTCACTTTTCTTTTGATCTTCATTACGGCCTCCATAGGGCCTTCCACCAGTCCTTCCGCCTTGACCTCTTCCCCTTTGCTTGCTTTCAAATCTTTTATTCAGCTTCTCTTCCACCTTTAAGGAAAACTGGTACGCATCTTCTATGGTGGTCATTCTGACCAGGCTCAGCTCCTCTTGAATACTTGGCCTCAACTCATTAATGTAATGGGCTACCTTCTCCTTGTTGGGCTCAGCATGGCCTGTCCTGATAGTAATTTTATAAAACTCTTCTGTAACAGACTTGTTACCTTGCTTCAATCCTTGCAGCTTCTTTAGCAACTCCATCTCATAGTCCACAGGAATAAACTGCTTCTTCAATTTCTCCACCATCTGATCCCATCTGGTAATCTTTGCTTTTCCTCTTCTATTTCTCTCTAACTGGACCTCCTTCCACCAAATACTGGTGTGGCCCTTCAACTTTGTTTTTGCAAACTTAACCCGATTTGGGTCCTCCACATCTTCATACTCAAAATACTCCTCCATGTCATTGATCCAATCAATAAGCTGTTCTAGATTCAAATCTCCAGAATATGTAGAAACTTTGATCCTGGGCCACTTTCCAATCTTTGAAATGACCCTCAACAACCTTACTTCTGTAGCATCTTCGGCAACTTCTTGTTCTTCCTTAGATAGCTCTTCTTCAACTTCATCTTCACTTTCTTCTCTTGTCCTCGGCTCAAACCCTCTTCGTAGCTCCTCTTGCAATGCATCGATTTGCCTTTGTAGGGCTCTAAAACCCTCTTTTGTGAAAGCATTCCTCCCAACATGATTTCTTTGTGGAGGCATCTTGGTCTTCGTAGCAAACCCACAACCTCAGGTCCTAGTGCAAACTGCCTCACGGTCGGCGATTTGTCTACACACTCAGGAAACCTTGCTTTGATACCACTTGATGAAGGGGGTAAATCATAAAACACACAATAATAGAAATTGAACACAGAGAATAGAACTTTCTTTTATTGATTTGGGCAACTCATTACATTACAAAAGCTTAATTACAATCAGAGGAATCAGTCCTCTATAGGCTGCAACACACTACAGCTACCATCACTAGGCTTTGGAATCTTCTGCCTTCTGTAACACCCAAATCAGCTAGGGTTTCTGTTTTCCCACCTATTCTTGACTCTACACTTGCCCCCTTAACTCTCCTACCACCCAGGGTTCCCAAAAATGGTTATTAATAGCCTTTTTGTTGGCCAACAACCTAATTTCAAATTTTGCATCTCCCTCCAAAAATAGGTCAACTTCCGGGAGCCATAACTTTTGATCCGGGACTCCGATTGACGAACTATTTTATGCGTCAGAAAGCGCGCGGAGTGCTCTACATGCTAAGAACTAGCTCTACTAGTTCTAGCCATTTTTGGGCTTGTATGGGGCCGTTTAGTGCCTCAAACCTGAGTTTGAATAATTTTTAGGCATTTTTTGGGAAACAGAAACTTTAATATCTTTCAGCTCGCAAATGATCTTCGTGTGATTCCTTCGCCAAAGGTCTTATATTTCCATTATGTAACTTCCTGTAAATTTTGACTTCATTCTGTGCCCAAATGCAAACTTTCTAAAAATAGCAGTTTACTATTTTTAGCAGTTTGGGAAAACTAAAAGTTCTACATTATTATTCAGGCGATTATGGGACTAGAACCATAGATTTTCAGAAGAAATGGGTAGAACATCAACAATTTTGAAACACATTTTTTTGTTTTTGGGTGATGCAAGATTGCCCTTACACCACTGGATGCTCCTGCATCATATCCCATCCCTTAACACATTTCTCTATATGTCTACATGGATTAGATATGCCATAAAATTCCACATTGGTGCCCCAATTGCCTTCTTTAGCTAGATATTTAGTCTTTATTAGTCCTAGGATCAATACTTTCCATTTTGAGATATTAGTTCTATGTGCATACCACCACCTCACCACACTTACCACCAATGTATAATTGAGGGCCTATGTTCTTAGATCTTGTTTTTCAAAGATTCTTTCTATTTTTTCTAGGTATCTAAGAATATCCCCTACTCATAAATATCTTGGTAGTTTGGTGTGGGAGATTCCTCATGTAATGTAGTAAGATCTTTGACTCTACAATAACTCTTATTCCTCTACAATACTCCTTGGTATCACTTTCTAAATTATTCTAATGCTCTATACCTTCTTTCTACTAAGTACGTTTCTTGTCCTCCTCTTGAGGTCATCCAAGATCCAAGTTTCTACCACATCTTTAGAATCTATGATGGAGTCACCACTTCCCACTAGTATTTCTCCTTTTGAATTAAGCCTTCCCTTTGTATCATTCTCATGTATCCTCCCTATTGAATGTTACGTTCCTAACTTTGACTATATTTAACTTTTATTTTTTATGAGATTAACTAGATTAGTAATCATAGATTAATGATTTAATGTTTGTAGAAAATGCTAGGATAAATCATTGGTTATATGGATTATGATTAATGTTGTTAAATTAGACATAAGATTACATGTAATTGAGATGATTCTAGTATGATGCATAATGATTTGATGATCATACATTGATCATGGTTTTGAATGATTGTGAGTGTAACTAGGAAAAGAGAATTTCATTTTTGAGAAGGGAAGGAGAGTATCACCTGGGAGAAGGAAATAGATGTTATGCAAAATGATAGTTTCCCATCTGAAATTTTAGCATTATTCTTTACGTGAACCATTGTGAGACTTGGTGTGTTTTGGCGAGTATCCCTTGTTGAGTCGATTTTGATCCGACTAATTGTCATCATGACAAGTTAAGGTTTCTCAATGTCTTTTACATAGATCTGACTAAATAAATGTTCTCAAAACATTATTGTTAATTGAAGTTAACCTTTGTCTTTGTTGAGACTCTCCTATATGTTTATTTATTATGTTTGGGTATGTCGATTTATTTACTCTAGATATTTTGCTAAGATTACGAAATGGGGAAGTGAGCTTCGACCCCTCATTTGCATTTTGGTTATTACTCAATGTTTTGCCATGTTATTAGTAATGTTATTTTGGTAATGGTATAGATTACCATATTATATATTATAGTATATTTTGTGATGCACATATATATATATATAATGTGGTTATCATTATTATTTTTCACCACCTTTTGCTATGATATTTATCAAGTGATGTACTATAACTACGTACTCATTGCTGATGTAACCCATGCTCCTTGAAGTAGGGAGGAGTGGGAGAAGTGCTTTGGAAGCCCTAATCGACCCATGTTTGTAGCTTGACCGTGTGTTGCATGCTTTCGATGGGAGATATTTTAGGTGATGGTGGAGCTATTCCCGTGGGAGTGGGAAGGAGAGTGAAAACTCTTAATACCTCAGAGGAGTTACTTTGGAAGTTAGTTTTTGGGGTATAAAAAAAAGAATAGAGCTCTGGGGAAGAGTAGAGAAAGCCATGAGCACTTTGAAGCTCAAGAGAGGCATAAGCTTCGAATAGTCTCAAACTTCACATATATAGGTGTTCCATTAACTATCAAACATATATTATCATATAGTAATATGTTTTCAAGATGTTAGTTACATCCTAAAAGGTTGAAATCTATAGTTAAACTTTTATATGATTGTAGAAGCCTGTTGAGGCCACGAGGCTGAGGGAATTGGAACTATGTTTGCATTAGTTACAAGCTTGTATATGCCTTTATGACTGAATCATATGATATTCTAATAGAAGCTGTGGAGGCCGATAAGGCCGATAACATACCTCAATGTTCTAGCAGTATATATATGGGTATAATCACAACCATGGTAATGACCAGTATGTATACAAACTTAAATCATGACTGTAAAGTCTTTAGTCTCTATATAAGACTGAATTGAAAGCCTATCTTTAGCTATGCTTTCAAGATAAGGGAAGATGGTATATTACTCTATTTACTTGGTAGTTGGCTAAGAGCCACTGCACAAATTCAGTGTGCTATGTCTTTATTGAAATAATGTTGTAGACTAAATCTTAAGGTTCTTGGTGTGTGTGTGTATATATATATATATATATATATGCTTTTTGTACCTGCAATAGGCTCTTCTTTAGTCATTAAAAATGACTAAGTTAGTAACGATAACATTATCACACACCATATATAACTTGGATATGAAATAAGATGCATGGATATAATCTTGCATCATCTTAAAAATAAATAAATAGAGTAGGATAGCTAAATGATTGTGTTATCTTTTTTAACACTATTTATAAAGATGGAAGATATTTTTTTACCTATCAAGTCTCTAGTAGACTATGAATATTTCTATGACAAAAGTTTACATATTTATTGTTATCTTGAGATAACTAATGATTTTATAGTGACATCAGGACTCGAGACGATAACTCTGTAAGTATGTACCTCAACACTTATGGTAAAATATGAAACTTGTTTTACAATGGTATTGTCAATTTGAATGAACCATGTTACAATTGACAAGGATCAGATGGAGATCCATTAACCTAAACATTTACTCAAACTTATCTCATAGAGATGTTATCCACAGTTGGTTGTGTGGTAAGAAACCAAGAACTTATGTACTTAAGAAAGGAATAGAGTGACAAGGAGTCACAGATTCCATGTTGCAAATGCATTGAGAAAACCACTAAAATTTACTCCAGGAAATGGAGTTGGAAGTCCAAAAGGATGGGCAAAATTTGTAACTAGGAAGGGTCAACCAAAAACACTGTAGGATGAGATAACTTCTAAGTCGAGTTAGAGGTGTGTGAACATTTAGATACATTCATTGTGAAAAATCTATTTATATTAAAACTTTGGCTAAAGTAATGCATTCGTCTCTGCATGCATTAGTCGGTTCACTATGCTCTAGATGGGATAACCATCCAGTAGTGTCACACATAGTTAGAGTGGATCTATAGTTGTATTAGCGTGATGAGTTATAAAGGACACAACACTAGAACGTAAATGACAAACCTTATGGTTCCTTATATCTACTTCCTTCATGAAGGGTAGGGTGACTTCTAGGTAGGAAGTTGTGCAAGGGACTGCCAGTTTGTGGTTGGAGGAAAAGCACTCAGGTGATGCTCTCCTTCCCAAGAAGATGACAAGTCAAGACTTATGAAGATAGATATCAATACTCCAGATGCAATATATTCTATTATATGACTTTTCAATCAAAACTTTTATGTAAAACTTATCATTATTGCCATGAGAAAAACATTATGATTGTAAAGTGAAGGAATTCACTATTATGTTATCTTTGAATATGTTGCAAATTTTGGTTTTGAAATTATTCATAAAAGATATGCATTTAATTATTGATTATGAGTTTGATTATTATTAAATAGAAAAATGGTTCTGTTGAACATGACTATTTACATGATGGTAAATTGTGTTGATAATCAAGGTAATATCATGAGTTGACATGTTACATATGGTAAATTGTTGCAAGTATGAGGTGAGCCAGTGTTGTCATTGATGTCAACATACTCATATTGCATTGACAAGAAGGATTTGATGAGCTGTGTGCTGAGGATATTGAGAAAATTAGCATCAGTCAGGAACAGTGAAGAACAGTGATGAGAAGAAGGCAAATGTATTGTATAGGTTGAGAACAGGAGGATGCGGATTAAAGGGTTTGTAGATATGAGTCTTGAGATGCTTTAGTTAATATTTCAGAGGTCCGAATGAAGATCTGAAGGAGTTGTGGCTGTCGGTGTAGAACCGGTTCTGGCAAGTATTCAGAGGTGACAGAGGATCACAAAAAGGTCCGGTGAGGTCCGGAATTGTATTATCCTAATCTGCGGATTGGAAAGAGTGTTTGGGATGTCCTTGTGATGTGCCATCTTGAGTTGTGTATGATTTGGAGGTCTGGAAGTACCTCTTGCATTATGACAGTGGCGACAGACAGTGTTCTTGAAGTTCCGGATAAGGAAGAGAAGAGATTCCAGTAAGCAAAGAAAGTGCGGATATACCTGGTCATTCAGGTAGGCTTGTGAAGGTTCTTGGATCATGTTGAGGTTGTGTTGTTGGTCCGCATTGATAGTAGAGCCCGGAATTGAAGTTATTCTTCCGGATGAAGTTCTTGCTCTGTTTAGCCGACCGGATGAGTTGTTCATCCTGCGAATGTTCTTGTGGTGGCCGACCGGATGTGTTATTCATCTTGCGGATACTCTTATGGTTGTTTGCCGACTTAGATGTTTGTTCCTAAGTCGATGTCTTGTATAAATAACGGTTTGTGAGTTCATTTCGAAGTGTGGATTGTGTGGATGAGTGTGGCATAGTAAAGAGAAGTACGAAAGGCAGAGCAGAAGTTTTTGGGCTTAAATGGAACTGATCCAGACATGGTAGAGATGTCATTCTCCAGTTCAAGATTGTGATTCTTATCACTTTATAGACAGTGTGTCTCCTTGTAGGTAGTGGGCCTCTTTGTGAGCAGTGTGCTCGGGCAGTGAGCCCTAATTGGCAAGTGCCATTCTTTTTCTTATTCTTCTAACAGAGAATAATCCTTGGGTTAATCACCTCGTGGTTTTTCCCTTAACCGGGTTTTCCACATCAAAATCTTGGTGTTCAATGTGTTGATGTTTATCTGCTCTTGTGTTTATGTATTATGCTTTCATGGATGATTAATTGATATGCTGTTAACTAACAACCAAGAATAAAGTGTTTGAAAGAACAAGAAGTTTTATACAACTGATTCACCCCCCCCTCTCAGTTGTGTGCCCTAGATCCAACAATTGGTATCAGAGCTAAGTTCCTCTAAAAGGAGCTTAACCGCTTGAGGAGATCTAGGATGTCGTCATACAAGAAGGATAGTCCGAAGTTCGATGGAACCAACTTCACTCTCTGGAAAGGTTGCATGAAGTGTCACTTGGAATGTATGGGAAAAGCATACTTGGCTATGGTCTCAAAACCATATGTACCTCCACAAGGTGGCCCGACAACTCTGAATGAAATCACAGAAGCGGAAAACAATCTGCGGACCAAGGAAGCTCTTCTAAGCGCATTGAATGACTCAGATCTCTCAAATGTTATTGACCTACCAACTGCATATGAGATCCTGACTAAACTGGAACTTCTGTATGAAGGAGATGAGTTTGTCAAAAGTGCAAGGTTGCAAAGTCTGAAAGGAAAATTTGAAAGATTGAAGATGAGAGATGATGAAAATATCACTACCTTTATGCCAAGAGTGAATGAGCTAGTATGTGGAATTAGAAATGCTGGTGGAACTCTAGATGAAAATGAGATTGTCTGCAAAATCCTAAGATCCCTTCCTGCTGCCTACAAAATCAAGGTTGCTGCCATTGATGAATTTAGAGCCCACACAACTGTCACAAGAGAACAACTGGCTGGCAAACTAGCTGCATTTGAAATGACCGAGTTTGGAGATGATCCTCCCAAGACTGAATCTGCTTTCAAAGCCAGTGCCTATGTGAAAGGCAAACAGAGATTTGATCCGGGAGAAAACTCATCAAGGAAAATGTCATGGTATGATCTAGCAAGAAGAGACATGGAAGAAGAAGAAGCAGAAACAGCTAAACTTGAAGCCCTCATTGCAAAGAGACTGCCAAGAGGATCCGGTAAGTATGAAGGAAAACTATCCTTTAAGTGTTTCAACTGCAATAAGATTGGTCATTTTGCTTCAAGATGTCCGGAAAGATCTGCAAGGTCTAATACTAACAGACAAAGGTTTCAAAAGAATTGCTATTATGTTCATGAAGAAGATGACAATGAAGGAGTAATAGATGATGAATCAGAACTAGGAAGCAAATCCGGAAATGAGTGGGTGTTTATTGCCATCAAGGAAGAAGATTCAATACTCTCTGAATCTGTCAATCACAAAGTTATGGAAAGAGCTTTGGCTGCTCAAGTGGAAGAAAAGGATGATTGGGTTATTGATAGTGGATGTTCTCACCATATGACTGGTGACAAGAATAAGTTCTTAGATTTGGAAAGGTATGAAGGAGGAATGGTAAAGTTTGGTGACAATTCTGCTGGCAGAATTAGAGGTAGGGGAACTATTTCCTTTGATGGAAAGAGCAAAACAGGTAATGTACTATATGTTGAAGGATTGAAGCACAATCTTCTCAGTGTTGGTCAGTTAGTGGACAAAGGCTATGATCTCCGGTTCAAGAATGGAAAATGCAAAATCTTTACAAGCTCCAGAACTGAAATTACATCCGGTACTCAGACAAAAGGTAATATCTTTCATCTGGTTGGTTCAAATAAAAGTTGTTTGTTTGTTCAAATTGATCAGAGTTGGTTATGGCATAGAAGAATGTGTCATGTAAATTTTGATAACATCATCAAGATAAGCAATACTCAGGCTGTAAGAGATCTTCCAAAATTGATGAAACCTACAAATAGTTTGTGCAAAGAATGTCAGCTAGGTAAACAAAGCAGAGTCTCTTTCAAAAGCAAAGATCAGTCTTCTACGGGATTGTTGGAATTAGTACATACTGATCTTTGTGGTCCGACAAGAATCAAGAGTCTGCAAGGTGATAGATATTTCATGTTGTTAATTGATGATCATTCTCGGATGATGTGGGTTACCTTTCTAAAAGAAAAATCAGAAGCATTTGAGAAGTTCAAAATCTTCAAAGCTATGGTAGAGAATCAAACTGGATTGAAACTAAAGTGTCTAAGGTCTGATAGAGGTGGTGAATTTACATCTGGTGAGTTCATTGACTTTTGTGAGAAGCAGGGTATAAGGAGACAGTTGTCTGCTCCTAAGACTCCACAGCAGAATGGAGTAGTTGAGAGAAAGAACCGGACCATCCAGGAAGCTGCCAGGACAATGATGTTGGAAGCAAATGTTCCTCAAATGTTTTGGAAAGAAGCTATCAGCACTGCAGTCTACACTCTCAATCGAGTTCAAATCAGAAACAACACCAGTAAGACCCCCTATGAACTCTGGTTTGGCATCACTCCTACTGTGAAATATTTCAGAGTATTTGGTAGCAAGTGTTATATTAAAAGAGATGAAGATCTAGGAAAGTTTGATGCTAGAAGTGATGAAGGAATTTTCTTGGGTTACTCCACTCAAAGCAAAGCATACCGGTGTTACAATAAGAGATTGAGGAAGATGATAGAAAGCACCAATGTGAAAGTTGATGAAGGAATTGAGAAGCCTTCAAGATTTTATGAATTTGATGAAGATGACCAAGACAGTGTTCAAGGAACTCAATCCTCTCCGGTGAGACAGAGTCTGCCTGATCCGGTAAATCAGGAAGAAGAGATAGGTTTGAATGAGCCTGATCAAGAAGCAGCAGGGCAGGATACTCCCAAAATTCCAAGGTATGTAAGACTGAACCACTCTGAAGATCAGATCATAGGTGACAGAAGCAAAGGTGTACAAACTAGAAGGAATGTTGCTCAAAATCAGGATGAATGTTGTCTGATTTCAGAGATTGAACCTAAAATAATAAATGAAGCCTGCAATGATGAAAACTGGACCAAAGCAATGGAAGATGAATTGATGCAAATTGAGAAAAATCATACTTGGGATCTTGTTCCCAGACCTAGAGACAGGAATGTAATTGGAACCAAGTGGGTCTTCCGGAACAAACTAAATGAAGCTGGTGAAGTAATCAGAAACAAAGCTAGATTGGTCTGCAAAGGGTACTCTCAAATAGAAGGAATTGACTTTGAAGAGACTTTTGCTCCGGTGGCAAGAATTGAAGCAGTCAGATTACTTCTTGCATTTGCTGCCTTCAAAGACTTCAAGGTATATCAGATGGATGTCAAGTCTACCTTCCTAAATGGTGATCTGGAAGAAGAAGTCTACATTGAACAACTGGATGGATTTCAATTGTCTGATAATGATGATATGGTCTGCAAGTTGAAGAAAGCTTTGTATGGATTGAAGCAAGCCCCAAGAGCATGGTATGAAAGGTTGGATAAGCATCTTGTGCAGATTGGATTCAACAAAGGTACTGCTGACAGTAACTTATATTTCAAAATTGATCATGAAAACATTTTGATTGTTGAAGTGTTTGTGGATGATATCATTTTTGGAGGAAGAGATAGTATGTGCAAAACTTTTGCAAATCAGATGAAAAGTGAGTTTGAAATGTCTATGCTTGGTGAAATGAATTTCTTATTGGGTCTGCAAATTACTCAAACAAAAGAAGGGATCTTCATTTCTCAGACCAAATATGTGAAAGAATTGTTAAGGAAATTTGGTATGGAAGACTCAAAGCCAATGAACACTCCTATGGCAACCGGATGTAAGTTAAGAAAAGATGATGATTCTCCAAAGGCAGATCAGACAAAGTATAGATCAATGATTGGTGGATTGTTGTATCTCACTCAAACTAGACTAGATATAATGCAGGCTATTGGTCTTGTGGCAAGATTCCAGGTGGATCCTAGAGAATCTCATGTTATGGCAATCAAAAGAATTTTTAGGTACTTGAAAGGAACAGTTGAGTATGGTCTATGGTACCCTAGAGATCCAGATTTCTCTCTCCATGCTTACACAGATGCAGATTGGGCAGGAGATGTGGATGATCGGAAGAGGACTAGTGGTGGAGCATTCTTTTTGGGGAAGAGATTGGTTTCTTGGTTAAGCAAGAAACAAGATGCAATATCTCTGTCTACAACTGAAGCAGAATACATTGCAGCAGCAGGTAGTTGCACTCAAATCTTATGGATGAAGCAGATGCTAAGAGACATTAAAGTTGAATATGAGGAGCCTATCACAATTTTCTGTGATAATTCAAGTGCAATTAATATTTCTAAGAATCCGGTATTGCATTCTAAGACTAAGCACATATCTATCAAGTTTCACTTCTTGAGAGAACAAGTGAACAAGGAAGAAGTCAGATTGGAGTATGTTCCCTCCAAGGATCAGATTGCAGATATCTTTACTAAACCTCTTCCCAAGGACTCTTTTGAATATCTCCGGGAGAAGTTAGGGGTCATGGCCCCTCCAGTGATGAACTAGGATGCACTGATGTGCATCAGTCCGGTGGATATCACAGTCATATCTTGTGATCCGGATTGATGATGGGGAGCTGCAACTAAGGGGGAGCAGCTGGTATGATTCTGATGTATGAGAATTGCAAGTATGAGCCCTTTGCCATTGATGTCAAAGGGGGAGAGAAGACATGTGAAAAACAAGTGGTTGATGATCAAAGGGGGAGCAATAAAGGAAGAGAAGACATGTGAAAAGTTGTTGTTGATAGGGGAAGCTGTGACAGAAAGGAGAAGTTCTTGTCTTGATGGTTTTTCACATCATATGTTGCCATCAATGACAAAGGGGGAGATTGTTGCAAGTATGAGGTGAGCCAGTGTTGTCATTGATGTCAACATACTCATATTGCATTGACAAGAAGGATTTGATGAGCTGTGTGCTGAGGATATTGAGAAAATTAGCATCAGTCAGGAATAGTGAAGAACAGTGATGAGAAGAAGGCAAATGTATTGTATAGGTTGAGAACCAGAGGATACGGATTAAAGGGTTTGTAGATATGAGTCTTGAGATGCTTCAGTTAAGATTTCAGAGGTCCGCATGAAGATCTGAAGGAGTTGTGGCTGTCGGTGTAGAACCAGTTCTAGCAAGTATTCAGAGGTGACAGAGGATCACAAAAAGGTCCGGTGAGGTCCGGAATTGTATTATCCTAATCTGCGGATTGGAAAGAGTGTTTGGGATGTCCTTGTGATGTGCCATCTCGAGTTGTGTATGATTTGGAGGTCCGGAAGTACCTCTTGCATTATGACAGTGGCGACAGACAGTGTTCTTGAAGTTCCGGATAAGGAAGAGAAGAGATTCCAGTAAGCAAAGAAAGTGCGGATATACCTGGTCATTCAGGCAGGCTTGTGAGGGTTCTTGGATCATGTTGAGGTTGTGTTGTTGGTCCGCATTGATAGTAGAGCCCGGAATTGAAGTTATTCTTCCGGATGAAGTTCTTGCTATGTTTAGCCGACCGGATGAGTTGTTCATCCTGCGAATGTTCTTGTGGTGGCCGACCGGATGTGTTATTCATCTTGCGGATACTCTTATGGTTGTTTGCCGACTTAGATGTTTGTTCCTAAGTCGATGTCTTGTATAAATAACGGTTTGTGAGTTCATTTCGAAGTGTGGATTGTGTGGATGAGTGTGGCATAGTGAAGAGAAGTGCGAAAGGCAGAGCAGAAGTTTTTGGGCTTAAATGGAACTGATCCGGACATGGTAGAGATGTCATTCTCTAGTTCAAGATTATGATTCTTATCACTTTTTAGACAGTGTGTCTCCTTGTAGGTAGTGGGCCTCTTTGTGAGCAGTGTGCTCGGGCAGTGAGCCCTAATTGGCAAGTGCCATTCTTTTTCTTATTCTTCTAACAGAGAATAATCCTTGGGTTAATCACCCTGTGGTTTTTCCCTTAACCGGGTTTTCCACGTCAAAATCTTGGTGTTCAATGTGTTGATGTTTATCTGCTCTTGTGTTTATGTATTATGCTTTCATGGATGATTAATTGATATGCTGTTAACTAACAACCAAGAATAAAGTGTTTGAAAGAACAAGAAGTTTTATACAACTGATTCACCCCCCCTCTCAGTGTGTGCCCTAGATCCAACAATATCATGAGTTGACATGTTACATATGGTATCAGAGCTTCCAAGTTCAATACATGGACCTATGAGCTCACTACATGAAACCTTCCTCAGACATTAACAGTTGCTAATGTTTGGATATTATTTTTCTAGAATGGTAAGAACAAGAATGGTACCAAGGAAAACGGTAATGGGAAATAGACATTACCTAAAGGCTATGAGGGAGAGAGCCTCAAGAATGAAAATCCTTGGCTAAATTGGTTATTTGAAAGGTGCATGGTTATCTGATAATGAAACTTTTGCTAATGCTATTAAACACATCAAGTAGGAGAAGGACAAAGTAGTTAGGGCTACTACTCCTATCTCTGAAAATGAATTAGTGAAACCCTCTACACCTAGGGAATTACCATTGGGGAGTGATCCTAATGCTCTTATTGCTACCCAGGAGGTCATGGATGAGTACCTATGAGTACATCCACCTCCTTAGTCTGATTTGATGAACCTCAAGGATGAGGATAAAGTTGGGAAGATGTCCCAATCTGAAATATGGTTGCTTTGATGAGAAAAATCGTAATAAATGATGGATTTTATGTAGTCCATGGAAACTGTAATGCAATTTTAAATTTTTGGAAAGTCTTTCCTTTCTTATTAAGATTGCATAAATGAGAATGGATTTATTTTTATGAATGGATTCAATAGTATGACCAAAAAACTAGTTAAATGATTAACCTGCAAACTTCAAGACAAGTAGATTGCAACATGGTTTAGACATGAACCAACATTAGGGATATCTAGGAAGAAGAGCAACCTTCAGGCCACTCTGATTCAGAACTTGGCTAGATCCTTGCTATACTCCATAAGACGAGGCCAAGAATTGGAACTCTAGAGTAGGAGGTAAGGGGTCAGAATGGACCCAGGCAAGAATCCTTCCATGAGGGTGAGGATGAGGAACATCATGAAAACACAACCCAAAGTGGACATGGAGAGAATAAATCTAAAATAAGACATAATGAGGATAAAAGAAGCCACTTGGCTCTAGAATTATCTAGAGATATGAAAAAGAATACACCTCCTAAGTTTGATGGGACTGTCAGTAGGGATTCCACAGAGATGTGGCTTACAGAAATGGAAAAAAAAATTTAAATAAGAAACTATTCTGAAATCACCAAAGTCGTATGGGGAGCATAACAATTAGCAGGTGAAGTATCCACCTGGTAGATGAACATGAAAATGGAGTTGAAATTGAACTCCATGAGTCTAACCTGGGAAAGGTTTGTGGAACTTTTTAGGAAAAGATGGTTGCCTTAGTTATATTTTGACCAGAAGCTTATAGATTTCCAAAATATGAGATAGGGTGATGCATCTGTGAATGAGTACTAGGAAAAGTTCACTCATCTCCTCAAATATGTTCCCAAATATCAACAAGATGAGAGGTTTTGCATCCGAAAGTTCATCATGGGTTTGACTACCCAAATTGGAGGCAAAGTTGATGTGCATGGTCCTACTACAATGGACCAAGTTTATGAGAAAACTATTAAGTAGTAACAAAAAATTGAAATCCATTTCTGCATACTAGGAAAGGAACTATAAAAAGTTGAAATGGTCCCAATCATCCCAGTCATTTAAGAAAAAGGGAAAAAGAAGGATTTCACTAAGAAAAATGACAAAGGATTCATGGATAATCAGAATGAATCCAAGGATGAAAAGAAAGGTAATAAAAACTCCAAGAAAAATGGAGAAAATTCTGGAAAGCCCTGTGAAAGGCAATGACTTGTGGGAGGGTGTTATTCATGTGGTCATAATTATTATGCCAATTAGTGTCCCAATAAGATACAAGGAACCTAGCCATGAGGAAATCCTTTACCCTCACAATAGACAACTTTCCAGCAATAGATACATGCAACCTTGGATAATAGGCAAGATAAATATCAAATCACTACAATTGAAACCACAGGTATTTTATCTAGTTTTCCAATTTAAGTTTTGATAGATACTAATGCTACAAAATGTTTTATTTCTCCAAAAAATTTTAGTAAGATTTTTGGAAAAGTTGGATACATGGAAAATACTTGGTCAGTTGAATATGCTAATCAAACCAAAGCTCGGGTAGAGTAATGTTTGTTTGAGGCTAAGGTTGAAATTTTGAGTTTCTCCACTAAAATGAACATTTGTGTAGTCCCATTAGGCTCATATGATTTCACCCTTGGGATAAATTGGTTATGGAGACATCAGGCTAAGGTTGATTATTTTGCCAAAAAAATAGAATGCCTAAATGACCTTGGGAATAAAGTCTTTCTGCAAGGCAACCCTAGAGAGGTTAAATTAAGACAAATATCTACCTTACATATGAAAAGAGTCCATAGAAAAGGATGTCAACTTTTTGCCATCAAAATGGAGAAAATAAATAATCATAAGGAATCTATTTTTCAAGATGATTTGATGTTTTCTTAATCTCAAAAACTCTAACGAGTTGGAAAAGGGAATCCATAGATTATGAGAGATCAAATATGGATAGATACCCCTTTCTTCAAGATTTTGAGGATGTATTCCCAAATGAACTGCTAGGATTACCTCCCAAAAGAGATTTTGATTTTTTAATAGATATAATTCTAGGTTCGAAACCTATATCTAAATCTCCTTATAGAATGACCACCATGGAGTTAATGGAGCTAAAGGCTCAGCTGTAGGAATTTCTTGATAAAGGGTTGATAAGACCCAGTGTTTCACCTTGGGGTGCCCTAGTAATTTTGTTAAAAAGAAGGATGGTACTATGTGATTAAGTATATATTATTATATTCTAAATAAGGCAATGATAAAGAACAAGTATCCATTTCCATGCATTAACAATCTCTTTGATCAAATGTGAGGGGCAACTGTATTTTCAAAGATTGAATTTTGATCAAGATACCATCAATTGAGGCTAAAAGATGAGGATATTCATAAGATTGTCTTTAGAACAAGGTATGGGCACTATGAGTTCACTATCCTACCCTTTGGGTTAACAAATGCACTTGCATCATTTATGAACTTAATGAATAGTGCATTCAAAGACTACTTGGATAAGTTTATCCTTGTTTTCCTTGATGGTATTTTGATTTACTCTAAGAATGAGGAGGAATACCTTCAACATTTAAGGATTTTTCTTTAGAGGTTAAGGGAGCATAAACTATATGGAAAGCTCTTGAGGTGTACAATCTTTCAAAAGGATGTGCAATATTTGGGTCATATAATTTCAGTTAAGAGAATAGTTGTGGACCTAGTAAAGATTAAAGCCATTTTGGAATGGCCAACACCAAGAAATATGCATGAGGTCTAAAGTTTTATGGGCTTTGCAAGTTATTATAGAATATTTGTGGCTAATTTTTCAAAGATTAATTATCCTATTACTTCTTTGCAACGAAAGAGAAAAGGATTTGATTGGTTAGAAAAATGCCAAGAGACATTTGACCAACTAAAAGAAAGATTGACTACAACACCTATTTTGAAGGTACCTGACCTAGATGGCCATTTTGTAGTCATTACCGACACCTTAGGAGAAGGTTAAGGTTGTGTACTTGTCCAAGATGGGCAAGTTATTGCTTATGAGTCTAGAAAACTGAAAACTTATGAACATAATTATGCTCCTCATGATTTGGAATTGGTATTAGTGGTTCATGCACTACAAATGTGGAGACACTATTTACTTGGGAAGCCTTTTGAACTAAAAATAGACTACCAAGGGCTTAAATACCTATTTACTTAGCCACATCTGAATGCTCGCTAAAGAATATGGTTAGAGCTAATATCTAATTATGATTTTGAGATTAAATATATCCAAGGCAAGGAAAACTGAGCGGTAGATGTCTTAAGTAGGAGAAGACATATCTTCTCATTGATCTCCATACATTCTAATTTTAGGAATTAGGTATTGCAACAGTGTAAACAATATGAGTATTATGAGCAGGTAAAACAAGCTCTTATGGATAATCCTCAACATCCTAGATATGATGGGTTTTATGTTGAACTTGATGGGCTATTAAGGTATAAAGGAAGGATGTAATATTGTGTGGGAATACTGTGTGGAAAGAGGTTCACTCCACACCTTATTCAGGACATCCTAGAGTGACAAAATCACTAGCTGATGTGAAGCCTTTATATTTTTGGAAGGGAATGAAGACAAATGCTACAAGGTTTATAGCTAGATGTCTAGAATGCCAAAGGGTGAAGGTAGAACACCATCACCTTACATGACTTTTATACTCTCATGAGATTCTAGAATGGAAATGACAAATCATTAGCATGGATTTTGTGCAAGGACTTCCTATGTTTAGGAATAGACATAATGATATTTTGGTTGTGGTGGATGGACTCACCAAGGTGGCACATTTTATACTTGAGAATTTGACAGATAGGGCACCAGTCATAGCCTACAAATTTGTACAAGAAGTTTTCAGATTCCACAGTATTCCTAAGAAGATTATCTTAGATAGAGATGCTCATATGACATTAAGGTTTTGGAAAACCTTATTCTCCTCACTTGGAACTCAGTTGAACATAAGCTCTTCTTATCATCTTAAGATAGATGGCCAAATTGAAAGAGTAAACCAAGTGTTGGAAGATCTACTAAGAATGTATTGTGTGGATCAACAATACAAATTAGAGGATGTTCTTCCTCTTGTGGAATTTACTTATAACAATTCCATTCATTCCATTATTAAGATAGCTCCATTTGAAGCATTATATGGAAGAATGTGCCAAACTCCTATAAGCTACGATAAGCTAGTCTAAGATAGGATTAGTCTTGGTCTAGAAATGCTATCAGAAATGGAAGAGAAAGTCCATCTAATTAAGAAAAGGCTAGCGGAATTGAATGATAGGTAGAAAAATTATGCATATGCTAAACACATCGCAAGACATTTCTTAGTGGGAGAAAAAGTCCTTTTAAAAGGTAAACCACAAAAGAGTTCTATTAAGTTTGGAAAGACATCCAAACTAGCTCCTAGGTATGTGGGTCCCTTTGAAGTTCTCAAAGAGGTCAACCCAATTACATACAGGATTTCTCTACCACCAGCTCTTGCCATGATGCATAATGTTTTCCATGTTTCTTATTTGAAAAAGTATATTGCAAGAGGTAATCATCTTCCTATTCTTGATTGGAATTCCATACATGTGAAGGACCCAGGGGTGGTAATAATTGAGCCCATTAAGGTGCTCGAAATATGTAAGTTATGCTTGCATAATAAACAAATTACTCAATGCAAGGTCTAGTGGGACCAATATGTAGAAGAGAATGCCCCCTGGGGGAATTATGATGATATTTTTCAAAGATTTCCTCATCTCTTTTAAGCTTTTATATGTGATGAACAAAACTTTTTTTATGTTATAAACTTTGGATATGTTAAATCATTAGGGACAATGATTCACATGGGGGGAGATATGTTAGATCCCTAACTTTTACTTTTTACGAGGTTAACTGGATTAGTAATCATAGATTAATGATTTGACGTTTGTGGAAAATGTCAGGATAATTCATTGGTTATATAGATTATGATTAATGTTGTTAAATTAGACATAAGATTACATGTAATTGAGATTATTTTAGTATGATGCATAATGATTTGATGATGATACACTAATCACGGTTTAGAATGATTGTGAGTGTAACCAGGAAAAGAGAATTGCAATCCTAAGAAGGGAAGGAAAATAACACCTAGGAGAAGAAAATAGATGTTATGGAAAAACATAGTTTGCCATCTAAATTTTTAATGTTATTCTTTACGTGAACCATTGTGAGACTCAGTATGTTTTGACCAATCTCCCTTGTTGAGTCGATTTTGATCTGACTAATGTTGTCATGACCAGTTAAGGTTTCACAACATCTTTTACTTTGATCTAACTAAATAAAATGTTCTCAGAACATTATTGTTAATCAAAGTTAGCCTTTGTCTTTGTTGGGACTCTCCTATATTCTTATTTATTACATTTGAGTATATCAATTTATTTACTCTAGATATTTTGCTAAGATTGCAAAATAGGGAAGTGAGCTTCGACCCCTCGTTTGTTGCTTACTCAATGTTTTTCCATGTTGTTAGCAATACATTATTTTTTTAATGGTATAGATTACCATATTATATATTATAGTATGTTTTGTGATGCATATATATGTATTATGTGTTTATCATTATTTTTTTTCACCACATTTTTCTATGATATTTATCTAGTGATGTATTATCACTGTGTACTCATGGCTGATGTAGATGATGTCCCTCAAAGTAGGGAGGAGTGGGTGAAGTGTTTTGGAAGCCCCAACTGACCCATGTTTGTATCTTGATCAAGTGATGCATGCTCTTGATGGAGAGCTTTTAGGTGATGGTTGAGCTATTCCTACGGAAGTGGGAAGGAGAGTGGAAACTCTCAATGCCTCAGGAGAGAGGAGTCACTTTGGAAATTAGGTTTTGGGATATCAAGAAAAGAATGGAGCTTTGGGGAAGAGTAGAGAAAGCCATGAACAAATTGAAGGTCAGGAGAGGCATAATCTTTGAATATGACCATACACAGACTTTACATAGCCTCAGGTATTCCATTAACTATGTAACATATATTGTGATATAGTATTATGTTTTCAATATGTTACTTATGGCCTTAGAGGCCAAAATCTCTAGTTAAACTTTGATATGACTGTAGATGCCCATCGAGGCCATCAGGCCAAGGGCATTGAAACTATGTTTCTATTAGTTAAAAGCTTCTTTGTGCCTTTATGGGTAAATCATATGATATTCTAATAGAAGATGTGGAGCCCGATTAGACTGATAACATACCTTAATGTTGTAGTAGTATATATATATGCATATAATCATAGCCATGGTAATGCCCAGTGTTTATACAAATTTAACCCAAGATTGTAAAGTCTTTAGTCTTTATATAAGGCTGAAGTGAAATGCTATCTTTAGCCATGCTTTCAAGATAAGGGAAGATGGTATATAACTTCTATGTCATAAAATACCCCCCTAGGACTTTTACCTCATAAGTTTAGCTTCCAGGTTCCTTGTTTTTCATCATGCATGTGTTAGATTTAACTCTCGAGACAAAATAGCCTGAAACCCATGTCAAATGGGGCTTGAGGGACATTGTTAAGCCTTAGCCTTGACCCAAAATATGTCTCGGGACAAGGGCACTCATGCCCTATTTTGGCGGGGTCCCAAATTTGAATGTTGGTTTTGAGACCGTTAAAAGGTTTCCTTGCCGACATCTTAAGTTTGAATTACAAAATTTGAAGTGAGAATTCACCTATAAGCATGTTTAGGGTTTCATTTGTAAACTAGAAGATGATTATGATATTTTAGTGAACTTATGATTTTAGAGCATTCAAGGCATTCATTTTTGTAGAGAAGAATATTGTTGTTGTGTTTGTTATTAGAGATTTGGCTCCATATTCTCATGATTTGAAGGATATTCATCTACATGCAATCTACACCTCTGAGGTCATATCTATTTATGTTTGAATTCAATCATTTATCAATTTGTTTTTGCCTCTATCCTACAAGGATACACACTCTCTATCTAACAACGGTGTTGGAAGGCTTGAATGCCATTTTGGGGCTTGACCAAGGCAAGCTCCTAAACACCACAACCCCTACCACATTCCTTGTGATTGCAGGTGATAGGTGTCATATCTTGTAGCGTGCAATTGCAAAGATATGTTATAGAGTGTGTAGATTACAGATCTAAGGAGATGAGTAATGCATGGGCTTGGGTGTCTACCCCGAAGCCCTTTAGATTTATAGGCTTGAAAACCTCCAGGATAGTGGTGAACAATAGAATATAACTTCAGGGAATCTTTGAAGAAAACCCTACCTTGGGCTTGGGTGCCTGCTCGTTAGCCCTCAATTTTTTTGAATCCTGAATCTCAAAATCCATTATATATCTACTCTGAATATAACATCTTTGTATGTGAGGATTTGTCAGAATTCGTCTATTTATTTACGATTTTGCATAATTAGGATTTTGAGCATAATTGGGCTTATGTTAACACATTAATCAACAAATTCCAAGTTTCCTCTTCTTTCCAAGTGATAACTAATCTGTAGATGAATCCTCTTGTAAAAGAAGTGATTCTACTTAGTTGAATGTCCCTGAATGTATGTAGTGAAAGGAGAATCTTACTACTCCATACATCAAATTAAAAACCCCTTTTTTTCATACATAATATTTTGGCGAACCCATGTTTTTATTGAATTTTGCACCTTTCTGAGTGTTGTACTTCAGATTTGCATTCATTCATTTAATTATCATCTTATTGCATTTGAAAATCTATAAAAAAGGTTGAAAATTTTCAAAAAGTAAAATAAGGAAGTGAGCTTCGACCCCTCGTTTGTTGCTTACTCAATGTTTTTCCATGTTGTCAGCAATACATTATTTTTTTAATGGTATAGATTACCATATTATATATTATAGTATATTTTGTGATGCATATATATGTATTATGTGGTTATCATTATTTTTTTTCACCACATTTTTCTATGATATTTATCTAGTGATGTATTATCATTGTGTACTCATGGCTGATGTAGATGATGTCCCTCAAAGTAGGGAGGAGTGGGTGAAGTGCTTTGGAAGCCCCAACTGACCCATGCTTGTATCTTGATCAAGTGATGCATGCATGCTCTTGATGGAGAGCTTTTAGGTGATGGTTGAGCTATTCCTACGAAAGTGGGAAGGAGAGTGGAAACTCTCAATGCCTCGGGAGAGAGGAGTCACTTCAGAAATTAGGTTTTGGGATATGAAGAAAAGAACAGAGCTTTGGGGAAGAGTAGAGAAAGCCATGAACAGTTTGAAGGTCAGGAGAAGCATAAGCTTAGAATATGACCGTACATAGACTTTACATAGCCTTGGGTATTCCATTAACTATGTAACATATATTGTGATATAGTATTATGTTTTCAATATGTTACTTATGGCCTTAAACGCCAAAATCTCTAGTTAAACTTTGATATGACTGTAGATGCCCATCGAGGCCATCAGGCCAAAGGCATTGAAACTATGTTTCTATTAGTTAAAAGTTTCTTTGTGCCTTTATGGGCAAATCATATGATATTCTAATAGAAGATGTGGAGGCCGATTAGATTGATAACATACCTCAATGTTGTAGTAGTATATATATGTATATAATCATAGCCATGGTAATGCCCAGTGTTTATACAAATTTAACTCAAGATTGTAAAGTCTTTAGTCTTTATATAAGGCTGAAGTTAAATGCTATCTTTAGCCATGCTTTCAAGATAAGGGAAGATGGTATATAACTTCTATGTCATAAAATACCCCCTAGGACTTTTACCTCATAAGTTTAGCTTCCAGGTCCCTTGTTTTTCATCATGCATGTGTTAGATTTAACTCTCGAGACAAAATAGCCTGAAACCCATGTCAAATGGGGCTTGAGGGATATTGTTAAGCCTTAGCCTTGACCCAAAATAGGTCCTGGGACAAGGGCACTTGTGCCCTATTTTGGCAGGGTCCCAAATTTGAATGTTGGTTTTGAGACCATTAAAAGGTTTCCTTGCCGACATCTTAAGTTTGAATTACAAAATTTGAAGTGAGAATTCACCTATAAGCATTTTTAGGGTTTCATTTGTAAACTAGAAGATGATTATGATATTTTAGTGAACTTATGATTTTAGAGCATTCATGGCATTCATTTTTGTAGAGAAGAATATTGTTGTTGTGTTTGTTATTGTAAATTTGGCTCCATCTTCTCATGATTTGAAGGATATTCATCTACATGCGATCTACACCTCTGAGGTGATATCTATTTATGTTTGAATTCTATCGATTATCAATTTGTTTTTGCCTCTATCCTGTAAGGATACACACTCTCTATCTAACAATGATGTTGGAAGGCTTGAATGCCATTTCAGGGCTTGACCAAGGCAAGCTCCTAAACACCACAACCCCAACCACATTCCTTGTGATTATAGGTGACAGGTGTCGTATCTTGTAGAGTGCAGTTTCAAAGATATGTGATAGAGTGTGTAGATTCCAGATCTAAGGAGATGAGTACTGCATGGGCTTGGGTGTCTACTCATAAGCCCTTCAGATTTATAGGCTTGAAAACCTCCAGGATAGTGGTGAACAATAGAATATAACTTCAGGGAATCTCTGAAGAAAACCCTACCTTGGGCTTGGGTGCCTGCTCTTTAACCCTCAATTTTTTTGAATCCTGAATCTCAAAATCCATTATATATCTACTCTGAATATAACATCTTTGTATGTGAGGATTTGTTAGAATTCATCTATTTATTTATGATTTTGCATAATTAGGATTTTGAGCATAATTGGGCTTATGTTAACACATTAATCAACAAATTCCAAGTTTCTGTAGGAGTCAAGGACAACACTGAGAGGGGGGGTGAATCAGTGTTGTGTGAATTTTCAAATCTTTTTCAAACTTTAACTTGGAGAGCATAAGGAGAGAAAGTAATCATTGAATTGTCAAACACATATGTACATAACTTTGTCAAACACATATGCACATAACTAAGAATGATAAACAAAACTCATGAGTAAAACATACAACCATAGAGAGATGACCAATATGAATCAAGACACAAGAATTACACGAGTGGAAAACCCTCCAGGGGTGGAAAAACCACTCCAGAACTGCCTCACTGGCTACAAAGAAGCCTCACTGGCTTAACCTTGAAAATATCTTTACAAGCCTCACTGGCTGATGTAAGTGTCTCACTGACAAATGGTCTTACCAACCTACAAGCCTCACTGGCATACTATTGTGCCTCACTGGCATCTCTCAATCAATCAAAACTCAAAATCTCATGTGCAAGAAGTGATTGTTGCTCAATCTGATTTGCACCATTCAAATCAACTCATCTGCAACATATATTTCATCATTTCAATCCTCTCATATTTTTATCCTTGAATCTTCTAATTCACCTGATCAGGGAAACATCTCTCTTTTATTACAAATTGGTTTTTCATTCATCTATATTAACAAATTATTTCATTATTGATCTGCACACTCAACATTAAATCAGAACACTTGTAGAGTCATTAAATATCATATGTCCTTTCACATTCAATTCTTCTCTCCTTTTTCAATCTGCCTGTTCAAATTCATCTTCAAACTTTGCAAGATCCTTCATATTCCTGCAAAAGAATCTTATTCAAAAATATCATTTAACCTTCAATAAATTTTTGCCCTTGAAAGAGAGAAATAAAAATCTCTTCATAAAAATAATCAATCTCCTCCTTTTGCAACTATCATTTACATAAAATGATATCTATTCACCAAAAACCCCAACACATTTTTCTGACCCTTGACATCTGCAAAAATGACAAACTTGACCTTTCATTTTCTCTAATATTTCAATCAGTGCCCTGTAGGAGAAAATAAAATCTTTGAACACTTTCATCTTAAAACAAAAACTCTGATATTCTTCCATCTCTGGGTTATTCCTGCAAGAATAAAAAATATGCAAATATATATGTCATTTTTGTCTTCAAAAACTCCTCAAATTTTTGATATTCTTTTCCAATAAAAACTTCAAATCAATCTTCAAAATATTCTTCCAATCTGCCTTTTTCATCTTCTTCTGCAAATAAAAATCTTTATCTTCTCCTTCACAAGACTCTTCAATCTCTTCAATCTGCATAAATAATTTCTTCAAAACTCCATCAATAAAAAAATCTTCAATTGATCTGCCATAAAAAAAACTTCTTCAACTTCTTCTTTCAACTCCAAACACAAAAAAAAACTTTCTTTTCTTTGATCAAGAGTATACACAAATATAGGAGGAATCTTCATAAAAATAGAGTAAATGATTCCACAAAATCTGCTCTTATATCCCCTCTTAAATCATGCTAAAATTAGCCACAAAAAAAAATCTAAATTTGACCTCAAGTCTTTATCCCAACAAAATAGGAGTTTTTTTTTTTAATTTTAAAAATTAAATAGCAACCAAATCTTAATCATCCTCTAAGGCATGTCGGGCTATTAAAACATTTGAAATGTTTTCAAAACATTTAAACAAAAAAACTTGCTCACACTTCCTTCCTTATATAATATGCATCTTTAGCCTTTTTGCCCATTCATATGCTTTATTTAAATAAAGCATTTCAAAAAAATCACCTTATTTTTTTATTTAATTGTCATAAAAATATGACATGGGGGCCGATGGCTTTAAGTTTCTAATATTTAGCAAAAAACACAAAGCCAAATGAAATGGCTTGTTTGCACCCCACAAAAACTTATTGTTATTTTTACTTCCCATCGAATAAGATATTCGATGCACCTTTTTAAAACTATTCTTTGAAAATGCAATGGGCTATATATCATTTCAAATGTTTTTGGTGCTTTTCTAAACTCAAAAAATGCCTTTAAAGAAATCGGGCTCCAAAATAGAAACTTTAGCTCACCACATACAATTAACCTTTCCTTTTGGCACTCATAAAATTCAAACAACATTGATAATCTTTTTGAAACAGCCCGCATATACTCCACGTACTCATGCAATTTAAATGTGATCATTGATAAAAGACTTGGCGCCCATGTGCTACCGCTGCCATCAGTGAAGAAAAAAAGAGGCTGGTCATTTTGATGAGATATAAACCCTCCAATAGGTAAGTATTAGTGATATGACCTGTGAACACAAGTCAACTGCAGGATAGAACAAAAAGAACACTTCAAATGTGACGGGTAGAATATGTGAATAGAGATTAATATCTCAAGAATCAACATCCTAAAACCTTATCCATATTGAGGCATATTGAGGCATTCTTAAGACATTTTTAGAACACAAAGATTGATGCAAAGTGATTTATAATGATATGCCATCCTGTCTTGGCTTGAAGTTATCATTAGATGGAATAACAACTCTTCCTTTGAACACTTTGCTTTCTCTGTCCTTAAAACATCCTAAAACAAACTTTGCAACCTTATTGTGAATAGTATGATAACAATCTTGGCATCAAACAAACAAAGTCTGAAGAATAACCATATATGCACTGTATATTATCATTACTGTACCAATATCTTGATTCTACCATTGTGAGCTCCTTAAGTAAAATTAGGACTTTCAACTTCTTCAACTTGAGAATATAAAATTAGTGCAACAACAAGTTACCATGAAGGGCAGCATGAAACACTCTCATCCTTTGCATGTAACATTTTTAACTCCTGATGATGTATCACATCATACTTTGAACAAAGCATTCAAACTTTATAAGTACAACAAACATATCCAATGAAGACATCAATGAAGTACCGCAATGAAGATAAACTGATGATGTTCTTAAACAAACATCACAAAATTAGACATCATACTCAACCTGTCATTTCAACTTTGTCATGCTTGGAGATATACTGATTGAGACCACTTGTGAACAGAGATTTCATCACACTGACCAAGCATACTGAACAAGCTATGATATGACAACTCCTGTCAACAACTTTACACAATGCTTGATGAAGCATGAACACACATATGAAGCATCAACCTCTTGTACTTACCTCCTACAAGACCTTTTTTACATCAATGACAATTTGACACCATCAATCTCCCCCTTTTTCATTGATGGCAAAACTTCATGAAGCAATTTATCTTTCTCCCCCTTTTTGACATCTGATGACAAAGCCTAAAACAACTCCCCCTGAGAACAACTCTACTGAAAGATGTTATAGCATGATCATAACAATTGTAATCACATTGCATTAAGAGCACCTTGAAGACATAAACTCCTGTTATCTTGTTATCTTCAACCCAAAAAATAAGAACCACTTACCCAAAAAAACTTTGATACCACTTGTCTTTCAAAGTATTGAAGGCACTGAATGCAATCAACATTTCAAGCTTGAGAGCAAAAAGATACCATAAAACTTATATCTGAAGCACAATACCACTTCTTATTACAATACCACTATGAAGATGAAGACTAACACACTCTTGATAACATCACAAACTTTCAAAACAAATAGTTCTTCTTCAATCAACAACCTTTTTGACCTGAAATAACAAATCTCCAAGATCTCCCATGTGTTAAAGTTCACAAACAAATCACTACTCAGAAATACCATTGGTAAACACTAACAAGACTAACCAACATAACTCAACTCAACTCAGCACTTATCCACTTCCTGAATTAGTCTTGAAGCAACATATCAACCTGAAGTATACCATCCATTTACTGACAATCAACCTTCTGAACACTTTTGCAAAGAAATCATAAACATACCAATACTCTTTGATAAACAGATTTGCAGGCAAAAATCATGAAGAATCCTCATCACACAGTTCCCAACACCATATGTCATGATGACCATTTTTTATAAGACCTTTATTTGCCTCTGATTTGATGAAATACAAGATTCACCATCAATGTTATAGCTTGAAACACATACCTGATACCACTTCAAAACAGGAGGCACACAATTTGCAGTCAATACCTTTCTGAAACATGTCAAATTATTAGGCAAATGATCAATTCTAAAAGAACATTCATTCTGTAACCAATCTATTCTTGCACATCCTTTTTGACATGAAAGAATGAAAACCATCCTGTTGTTCCTGCACATCTCTTTACAACACACTGTCAAATCTGATATGTACAAAACCATAGCTGAAACATACTGCAATCAACAAGAACTCTTGCCTCTTGACTACAACAAGATATTATTGCAACAACACTTTCCAAAACACTTTGGATTGCAATACCATGACAATTCAATCTTTGTAATCAGGATTATTAACAATTTGTGCATTTGAACTCCTGAAACACCTTTTCAATATCTTGAAAGCATAATAAGCCAATGAACACCTGTATCACTGTCATACACTAAACATCAATATTGTTAGCAACATCATCAACAACTATTTCACAGCATGGCAAGAATGATAGACAGACAAGATCATTTTATCAAATGGTCTCCTTCCTAAAACTTCTTGGGGTTAACTTATAGAACATTTGATACCTCCCCCTTACTTCATGCTATGTTATGCAACAGATGAAATGACTTGTGCAAGATACACAAGCTTAGCTTCTGACTTCTCTTTACCTTCTTTCTACTTCCAAATTTTTATAGGTGCTTTCTTCCTCCAAACCTTTTCTTTCCATTTTAACTTTTTCAAATCAGATGAAGCATACATTTTGAAACTCTGTGCTTTGTGTCCAAGAGTGTTGCAATTATAACAAACTATGTCAAAATCATAATCAAATGAATGATAATACCTTTGAGTACTCATATTAAACTTCCATGAAGGATCATACCTTCTATGCACTTTGCAATTACTTTGTATGTGTCCAACATTATTGCACTTGTAACAAATAATGTTAGTATTCCTTCTGCGAACAATTGCTTTGTGTCCAAATTGATTACAAGCAAAACAATAACCATTAAAAGAATAATTATACCTGTACATGTATGCTTGTCTAACAGTAGGTTTTCTGAAATTCCTTCTTTGATTGTGTACAAATTCATCTCTGGTTTTCTGTTCAGCTTCACTCTTCCTTTTATCTTCTGTGGCAACAACATGATGACTTAAATCAATTTTCCTTTTAGGTGTCTGTCTAGCTTTTGAACATTCTCCTTCTTCAGTACTCTTTTCAAACAACAGATTCTTGTGCAACTTAGAGGAAGCCTTATCTAACTCCTTTCTTAAAGAGACTATTTCTGATTCTAGTTTTAGATTCTCAATCCTTGTAATTTCAAGGTCAGATATTGAGACATCAGCAATCTTCTTAGCTTCTTCAATTTCTGTCTTTAATCTATCAATTAGTTTGTCTGAATCATCAATATATGACTTTAAACTTATAATTTGACATCTGACCTCTTCAAGATCTGTAGATACAATTTCAAGTTCTGAAAGAGCATTGACTTTAGATTCTCTTTCTTGTTACAGCTGCAAGTTTATTTTTTGATTCTCTCTCTTATACTTCTTGAGCTCACTCAGAGCATATATAAGCTCTCCTTCCATATCAATTTCACAATCTTCTTCATCATCATCACTTGTGATGCTGGCTTCTTCTAAATTAGATTGGGATTGAACTTCAATTTCTTCATTTGAAAGTTTCCTTTCATGGTCATTTTCATTAGACACCAAATTGTCTTCTTCTTTATCATTACCTTGATAAATTCTTATCAATTCTTTCCAGATATCCTAAGCTGTTTCACATTGCACAACCTTACAAGAAATATCATTAGATAAACCAGATAAAATAACCCTCTTGGCTATTTTTTTGATGTTATCAGATGGCGTTCGCGTGCTCTGCAAGCCGAGCTAGGGCGACCGCGCCCTAGCTTGTTTTCTGTGTGTTGCTTGCTTCTGCGTTGTGGGGGGGGGGTTTGAAGCTATTGGGGTTGTGGTGGTGGGGTTTTTTCTTTTTTGGAGGCCTTCTTGCTGTCGTTTGGGTGGCTTGTGGGTGGAAGGGGTTTGATCCTTCCCTTGGGGTCTTTTCTTTTTTCCATTTCTTGCGAAAGTGTCCTGGGGGTTTGCATGCCTACTGGGGATCTTGTTTTTTGCTATGCAGGGTGGGAAAACTTCTGGGGCTAGCCCCAAATTGGATTTCAGATCAGCATTTGGTTCGAAGCCTTCGGTGCATGGAGTGAATGTTTTTGATAATACGTTGTTTTCTTCAGAGATGGAGATGAATGATGTAGGATCGGTTAGCAGTTCCTGAATAACGAAGATTAATGGGTGTTTGGAAAGATGCAAAGAGTGACCGAAGTTGATTATCCCGATGGAAATGCTTGCTGATGATATTGAATACTATTCAAAGCACTCTTTTTATTGCAAGTTCATGGGTTTGAGAGTCTCACTACAATTTTTGGAATCCTGGGCTCAGCAGACTTGGATGCCGGAGGGGGAGATGGAGATTAGGCTCCTTGCAAACAACTTTTTCATGGTCTCTTTTGATTGCATGGCAGATCGGAATAAGGTCTTCGAGGGTGGCCCCTAATTTTATAACCAGGTGGGTTTGTTTATCAAGCCATGGCATGTTGGCTTTAACCCAACTGAGGCAATACCGAGTCGGATCCCAGTTTGGGTTCGGTTTCCGTGGTTTCCAGTTAAGTGTTGGCGGGATGACGTGTTGCATTTGGTGGCTTCAATGCTCGGTAAACCTGTTGGGTCTTCACAACAGACGCAGTATAAAAAGGTAATGACTTTTGCTCGTATCTATGTAGAAATTGATTTAAGCCAGCCGCTGCCAGATTCTGTTGAAGTGAGTGCTGGATCATATACTTGGGTGCAACAGCTAGATTACGAAACCCTACCTTTTCGGTGTCGTCTTTGTCATGAATATGGTCACTTGTAGCGTAGGTGCCCTAGGGCTAAGCCTGTGGTGCCCCAACCTTCTTAGCCTTCTCGTAATCCACCTAGGGCTGATAATGGTAAGGAGCCTTTTCCGGGTAATGGTAATGGAGATGATGGTTATGTCCCTGTCAGGGCTCGCAGTAGGAATAGGGGCCAGAAGCGGACCTTGAGGGAGAGGCAGGATGATGAAACTTTTAATAGGTTTGAGGTGCTAGATGATCTCAGCCAAGAGGAAGTGAATCCGGGGTTGCTGAACTTGGATCAGGGAACTTTGGGTATAGGACAAGATGGGCCACCATTGGAGGCCATGCAGGTGGTGCAAGAGATTGGGGTTGGGCAGATGGATACAGATCAACAAGTGATTGTCCAAACTAAACAAGAATCTTCTATTGGAGCTTCGAAGAGTGGTGGAGGTGGTTCCCCATTGCCCCTGAAAGGAGGCAAGGATGTGGGGAAGAGCTCTTTGGCCTCCTCTCATTTGGGTATTCAACAAAATGAACTGAAGAAAGGGGTTGGTGACAGGACTTCCAAGCTGGGAAGGAAAAAGGATCTGGAGAAGATTAAATTAACTGGGGAAACTTTGGTGGAGTCAGGGTCTGTCAAGACTCTGGATTCACATTTTTCATGCCCCCAGAAATGATTGTTCTCTCATGGAATGTAAGGGGCTTGAACAGTGGCCCTCGACAAAACGTTGTTCATGATTTGGTTAGGAATCATTCTCTGGATGTTCTTTTTCTTCAAGAGACTAAATTATCTGTAGATAATATGTTGGCCATGGCTCCTAAGTTATGGAAATATGGTAAATGCCAGTGTATGGGGGCTCTTGGTGCTTCTGGAGGGGTGGCTTGCTTTTGGAACCCTCGGAAGATTTTCCCTCTTTGGTGGCTGTCCTCTAGATCCTCTATATCCCTAGTCGCTTCTTGGTATGAGACTGGTGAGTGTATTCTCCTCTCTAATGTGTATGCTCCTATTGAGTTTTTGGGTAAACAACTTCTATGGTCCCATCTTCGTTTTGTTCGTAGCTTAGCTCCTTACCATCTGTGGGTTATGGCTGGCGACTTTAATGCTATTATGGATTTGTCTGAGAAAAGAGCTGGTATTCCTAGGTTGAAGCCTTCTGCTATGTTATTCAAAGATAGCATTTCTGAATTAAATCTTATTGATGTTCTGCCAAGTAATGGTCGCTTCACTTGGAATAATAGGAGAATTGGTGAGAGTTGTGTTGCTGAGAGGCTAGATCTATTCTTGGTTTCCTGTTATTGGGTTGGGGACTTATGGTCAACTCGATCTGAAATTCTTGATTGGAGAGGTTCTGATCATTGGCCTATTAAGCTTAGTATTATCTCTACTCGGGGGCCTCGTTCTCCCTCATTCAAGTTCCAGCTTATGTGGTTACGGGATCCTACTCTTCATGAACATGTGGCTGAGTGGTGGCAGATTGGTAGACCAGCTTTTGGTACGGCAATGTACACATTCTCCAAGCTTCTTCAGTTTGTCAAATATCAGATTAAAAAGTGGAATCGGCAATGTTTTGGTAATATCTTTCATGCTAAGGTTGCTGCCTAGGAGGAGTTGAATAATATTACGCGGTTGATTCATGAGAATGGGGCCTCTGAGGATCTTCTACGGGAGGAGGCTAAGACTTTGAAAGTGGTTGAGGAATTTGAATTGCGGGAAGAAATCTATTGGAAGCAAAAGGCCCAGGTTGAATGGTTACAGGAAGGTGATAAAAACATCGCCTTCTTCTTCAATTCTATGAAGGACAGGAGGCATGGTAATTCCATTCTTATTCTGGTGAATGACCGGGGTGAACGTCTTGCCTCGTTTCAGGAAATCTCTGCTGAGGCATCTCAGTATTTTGCTACTTTATTTAGGGAGGATTCACAAGGGGGCTTTGTTGAGGAAGCATAGGTTCTTTCTTGTATTCCTCAGTTGGTCTCTAGGGAGGCGAATGAGTATCTGATGAAAGATATCTCTCTTGATGAGCTGGACGGGATTGTGTTTCAGATGAAGAAGGGTAAAGCTCCTGGTCCTGATGGTTTCCCAATTGAATTTTTTTAAGAATTCTGGGATATCATAAAGTTGGATCTTCTGGCGGTTGTCCTTGAGTCCTAGAGGAATAAACAGATGCTTCGTGCTCTGAATTCCACCTTCCTTGCTTTCATACCCAAGTGTGAACGGGCTGATAGGTTATCTCAGTTCCGGCCTATCTCTCTTTGCAATGTGGCTTATAAAATCATTTCTAAGTTATTGGCTGAGAGATTGAAGAAGTGGCTTAAAGTGCTGATTTCCAAGGAACAGAGTGGATTTGTGGCGGGTCAGCAGATTCTTTACGGGGTTTTCATTGCTACCAAGACCATCCACTCCATAGACAAATCCCATGAGAAGGCTATGTTCATTAAGCTAGATATGGCTAAGGCTTATGATAGGGTTAGATGGTCTTTCTTGCATAAGATCCTTGTTTCTTTTAGTTTTGGTGAGGAGTGGATCTAATGGGTCATGAGCTGTGTCACGTCTATTTCCTTCTCAGTTTTGATAAATGGAGATCATTCTGAACTTTTTGGTGCCTCAAGGGGTTTGCGCCAAGGGGATCCTCTTTCTCCGTATCTTTTTCTGCTCCTTGTGGAAGGCCTTGGACGTTTGTTGAAAAGAAGGGTGGAGCTTGGCATCATTCAGGGTTGGCGATGGGGTGGAGACTTGCCTCCGCAATCTCATTTGTAGTTTGCTGATGATACTGCCCTAATGGGGATGGCTACTGTTAAGGAAGCTACTAACTTGAGGCAGGTGTTGGACATATATCTTGTTGCTTTAGGACAATTGATTAATGAGGAGAAGTCTTCCATATTCTTCTTCAATACGCCGACCCCCATTCAGAGAAGAATTGCTAATATCTTGAGGTTTCAGATAGGGGTTCTCCCTTTGATGTATCTAGGTTTCCCAATTTCTATTCGCCATCTTCCCAAGGGTTCGTGGCAGAATATTATTGATAAGCTCCGTACGAAAGTTAATCATTGGAACCATAGATGGTTGTCTTTTGCGGGGCGGGTTCAGCTTCTCAAGTCGGTGGTGCAGGCTCTCCCTACCTACAAATGTATGCTTCAAGTGGCTCTGATGGGTTTTCTGAGGGAGTTGGATTCTCTTGAAAGGCAGTTCTTATGGGCGGGAAGTTTGTCATCCTCCAAGTGGAGCCTGGTCAGGTGGGATGTTGTGTGCAGCCCAAAGCAATTTGATGGTCTTGGTCTTCGACAGTCTGCGTTATTTGGAGTGGCTATGGTTGCTAAGCTATTTTGGAGATGGTGTGTGGAATAGGATCAACCATGGGCCAGGATATTATCTCATAAGTATTTCTCGGGGATTTCACGGTAGGATCTCCCTCGTTACCCTCTTGAGGGGAAAGGTTCACTGATTTGGAATACTCTTCAGAAGGGTACAAAGCTTATCAAGGAAGGTTTATTTTGGATTTGTAGACAGGGAACTGAAGCTCTCTTCTTGTCAGATTCTTGGGATGGATTCCCTCCACTTACTTTTTAGTTCCCCAACCTACTTCCTTTGTCCCAAAGATTTCTTGAGGCTGGCTGGGCTAGGGTGAGTGACTTCAAGTCTGTTGCTTCTTTTGGTCAGTTCGAGGTTGCTCATTGGAAGGATCCCGCTGTGTGGCCAGATTTGGGACTTGCGGAAGCAAGTTTGAGCTTCACAAGATTCTTCATAGTAGGAGTTGTAGTTTTCTTCTGGATGAGGATATTCTTGCTTGGACCCATAATCCTAAGGGGGTTTACTCTGTTGCTTCTAGTTATCAGGTGTTATTGGCTCAGAAGCTAACTGGGGTAGAGGTTCATTGGTGGAAAAGGGTGTGGAATAAACTCTCGTGGCCTAAATGCAACTACTTTGTTTGGACTTTGGCCTGGAATAGGTGCTTGACCTGGGATAACATTCGTTAACGGGGATTTCAAGGACCTTCAATTTGTGTTTTGTGTGGGGGAGTGGAAGAGGATTCTTCGCATTTGTTCTTCCGGTGCCCCTTTGTTGTGCAGCTTTGGCATTGGTGGTGGGAGGTGTGGAAGCTTCCTTGTATTCATGCATGCTCTTTGGTTGAATTCTGGGATAGTATGGGAAGACCTCCTTCTATGGCTTCCTTTTTGCAGGAAGTTTGGTTTGTGGGCCCTACCTTTTTGCTTTGGCAGATTTGGCTGGAGCGAAACCATTGAATTTTTCATGATCAAAAGTTGGTGGGTCGGCAAGTTTGGATGCGTATGCTAGGAATGGTGCAGGAGTTAGTTTTAGCTAAATGTGATGTGGTTTTCCCCTTGGAGAGAGGTGATACTGAGTTGGTGGCCCGACTGGGTCTTCAATAAATTCATTCTTCTTTTGTCAGTTCCAGGAACTGTAGGCATGGGAAAAAGAGGGTTCAACGGGTTGGAAGGTGGTTACCTCCTCCCAATGGATTTTTAAAGATCAATACTAATGGTTCTTCTAGGGGAAACCCTGGGCCTACTGGAATTGGTGGGGTTGGTAGGGACTTAGCTGGGTCGGTGATTTTTCTGTTCTCTATACATGAGGGGGTGAAGACTGTTAACTTCATGGAGGGTCTGGCAATTCTTCATGCTATTGAGAGGGCCTTAGCTTTGGGATGGAGAAAGGTTATATGTGAGGCTGATTCACATATTTTGATTAATCTCTTGAATGAGCGAAAGATATCTTATATAAATTGGCAGTTGGCTTCGGTGGTTCAGCAGATTCTTCAGGTTAGTTCTCGGATGGAGGAAGCATCCTTTGTGCACATCCTGAGGGAGTGGAATCGTGTTGCCGACTACTTGGCCAAATGGGCCTCTGAGCATGATAGTGGTTGGAAGGTTGAGGATTGGGATCAGGTTAACCCTGAGCTGCATCTGGATTTAGACCGGTTCTTGGGGGAGGATAGGAGGATACATGAGGATAGTTGATGTTGTTTTATGCTGTGGGGTTTTCACCTTGTTTTCTTGGGCTGGGTCCCTTGGTTATTATTGTAATGCTCTTTTCTAATTTCTAATAAAGTTTTTACCCCTTTGTTTTAAAAAAAATAACCCTCTTGGCTATATGATTACATTTAAAAGCCTCTTTGTTATTTGCAGAATAATCATTCTCAACTGACATTAAAACATCATATCCTAATGAGGATAAATATACTTGCATTCTAACATACCAAACTAAAAAATTTGAACCATCAAACTGAGGAACATCTGAAACAATATCAGATTCAACTTGGAGAACATCTTTATCCACTGACTTTATACCAACATCTGGATTTGATATGAATGATGTCTTTTGAACCTTTTGACTAGAATGAAGCTTGACATTTTTATTCTTATTTCTTCTGCACTTACCCATTGAACTCCACACACAAGACCTACCCAAGCTGATTAAGCTTCAAAAGGGGAACCTTGCTCTGATACCAATTGTAGGAGTCAAGGACAAAACTGAGAGGGGGGGTGAATTAGTGTTGTGTGAATTTTCAAATCTTTTTCAAACTTTAAATTGGAGAGCATAAGGAGAGAATGTAATCATTGAATTGTCAAATACATATGCACATAACTTTGTCAAACACATATGTACAAAACTAAGAATGATAAACAAAACTCATGAGTAAAACATACAACCATAGAGAGATGACCAATATGAATCAAGACACAAGAATTGCACAAGTGGAAAACCCTCCAGGGGTAGAAAAACCACTCCAGAACTGTCTCACTAGCTTAACTGATAAAACATGCTTCACTAGCTACAAAGAAGCCTCACTGGCTTAACCTTGAAAATATCTTTACAAGCCTCACTAGCTGATGTAACTAAGTTTCACAAATCTTATGGGAACATATCCTATGATATTAGATGATCTCACTAAATTCATAGATAATAATAAATATGTTACATCATTTAGTAGCAATGACTTCAATATGTTAGATTAATCCCTAGATGACTTTATCTCTATTGGACATTCCACTATGCCTCCTATTGCTAACACATGTGATGGTAACTTAGTTCTACCTTATGATCTCTATCCAAACATTTTTCCCACTTATGAGGACACTTTGGTGCAAGAAGATGAATTTATTGGCACATCCTTTAACATCATACCACCATCTCTTCATTCCAATGCTCTCTCTGGCCAAGATGAAGCATAATTGAATGAAGAACCACCACCATCTCTTCATTCCAATGCTCTCTTTGGCCAAGATGAAGAATTAGTAAATGAAAAACCACCACCATCTCTTTATTCCAATGCTCTCTCTAGCCAAGATGAAGCATTAGAGAATGAAGAACCCTAGTGCAGGAGCACCATTGGTAAAAAAATGGACAATTATTAAAATCTAGGCTTTAGTGTTGAGTTTTGCATAAAATAAGGTCTTAAAAGACCATTTATTATTGTAATAAAGCTTATTTGAGACATTTTTGTAGTGGGGGTAATTATAGGACTAGGGTCTTTAAGTTTTTTCTTAAGTTTAGTATTTTCTATTTTGGTAGCCTTAGTGGAGAGGCTATTTTGAGCCTTTCTTTTTGAGTTTTCTCGATGGAGGAGGAGTGGAGTGAAGAATATATATTGAAAAACATGATTTTTTGATGGAGATGGAGGTCATAGAAGAGGGTATGAGATCTAAAGATGAAGGAAATAACATAAATATTACCATTTTTTATGTTAAAGCTCTATTTTTTCACAGTTTTTCTGCATTATTTGTTGTTCTTTGCATTTGTATGGCCTCGTACAGCCCTGTATCACCCTCAACTATACATGGTTGGATGTGGTATTGGATTACTTTTCTTTTTCATATACGTTTATGGTTTGGTATCATGTTTTGTGGATTTTATGCTCGTTTTTCTAAAAATAGTCAAATAACCTTCATTTTGACAGTCCTAGAGAGAACTTTTATGTTTTTGAGTGCCATGACCATGGGAAAATGGCACAAAATAGTGGAATGATAGATTTTAAAGTCCTTAAAATGATTTCTTTACTTGTGGAGCAAACAAATGAGTTTTCTTGGTGTTTTGAAACGTTCTTATTGTTGTAATTTTCTATTTTTTTTGGAAGAATGAGGGATTCTAGTTTGCATGTTTTAATTTGATGAGATAAGTGAGGGTCTTGATCAAAAAAATGGTGGATTATTCTATTTTAATACATAACTAAAGACTTTCCATTGAGTTTGGGTAAAAATTTGGTGGTTTTGAGGCACCTCCTTTGTAAAAGTGGCCTAATTAGGCCTATTACTAGAATTACCAGTCATTTTTAAGGCCTTATGTTACAAAACAATCATACATGAATCAAATATATTTTATGTAAGGGGATAATGGGTACTCAAAACATGTTTCATTTCATCAGTTTGAGTCATTTTATGAAAGCTATGCCAAAATTACTTTATTTGTTGTCCTAATTAGGCCTAGGAACAACAGGTATAGTCCATTTTTTAGGATTTTGGTCCAATGCAACCTACCCTACATGTTAGATATGTTGTGGAGGGGCTTAATGGGTATTTAAAAGGTATTTTTTTCATGGGTTTGTCTTAGATTTTGCAAGTTATGCCCCAAAAACCCTATTCCAAGGGCTACAAGTGAAGTCGGCCTAGTTGTGAAGGGACAGTAGGAACAACAAGTTACTAAGTTGTTTTGTGAGTTTGGTGAGTATTCCTTGGTCATTTTAGTGTGGTCCAAGGTGGTTGGGAGGTTTGGTGTGTAGCTTATGCATTCAAACAATGAAATGGCATCTTTTCCTAGTCTTAAAGCAATGCATTCTATGAGGACAGTCAAGACAATGTGTGAACAGTCAAGTGGTAAATGAAACCTTACATTTGTATGCTGCCCCTACCTCTACATCAAGTTATATTAGAGCTAGGAAGTAGGTCTCTTGAGAGTTGAAGGTTTGAGTTTGAGAAAATTTGAATCTAAGAAGTCAAAATGCCTCCTAAAGGAAGTTCAATTGCAAGAAAGATTGATTAGCAGGCTAGAGAGATAGAAGCCTTGAAGAAGGAGATTTCTGCGTTGAAGTCTAAATATGGAGGTACCATGAGTGAAAGTGAGTCTGAAGAAGAAGAAGAAACTTTTGGTGAAGAAGAAGAGTTGGATCTAGAGGATGTGAGGATGGTAAAGTTTTTGAAAGCTGTGAAAGGTGATGGACATAGCAAAATGGATTTGCCAATGTATGGAGGCAAACTAGATGGTGAAGATCTCTTAGACTGGTTAGGAGCCATGTAAAATTACTTTGAAAGTGAAGAGATAGATGAATATCACAAGGTGAGGAAGGCTAAAACCAAACTGAAAGGACATGCTTTGGTTTTACAAGAGGAAAGACAGAAACAAGGGAAGAACACGATCACTTCTTGGGAGAAAATGAAGGAAAAACTAAAAGGTAAGTTCCTTCCTGATGACTATAATGTTTAATTACTGAAGATTACAAAATCTTAGGCAAAAGGACTTAGATGTGCAAGCATACACTGAGGAGTTTTATAGGTTAAGTATAAGGACAAAGCATGAGGAGGATGAGGAAGAAAGAGTGGCTAGATATCTTGATGGCCTAAGGTATAACATTCAAGATGAAATCAGTTTGTTGGCACCAAAAATAGTGGAACAATGTTTTCAAACGGCAATAAGAGTAGAATAAAAACTCAAGAGGAGACAAGAGAATGCAACAAGAGGAAGAGGTGGTACTTCTAGGGGCAGAGGTACATTTTCAACACCAAGACAATCCAAAGAAGATTTTGAAGATGTTGATAAGAGTAAAGAACAAGCACCTGAGTCTAGAGGAGGATGGAGAGGTGGAAGAACAAGTTTTAGGGGTAGATATGCAGATCAAGGAAGAGGTTCAAATGTGTTTATTGGAAAGTGCTATCACTGTGGTGAGTTTGGTTATCTAGCCTATAAGTGCCCTGACAAGATTGGTACTACTTCAAGTGGAGGTGAAAGAAGAGGTGAAAAGAGAGTCCAAATTGTATAGGAAGATGAAAGAGAAAGTGTCCATGCTGCAAAAGAGGTGGGTGAATCATTGATGGTGAGAAGACAACTCTTGAAGACATCCAGGGAGAAAGAGCTAATTCAAAGAAGAGCCTTGTTTAGGACAGCCTGCAGATGCAAAAATAAGGTATGCAAAGTAGTAGTTGATTTTGGATGCACTGATAAGATGGTATCTAGTGATATGGTGGACAAATTGAACTTGCAAAGAATGCCTATAGAAAAACCTTATCAAGTGTCTTGGGTTAGTGAAAATCAAACCATTTTGGTGAGTGAACAAGCTACTGTTGAATTTCAAATTGGTCAATATAGAGATAAAGTCGTTTGTGATATTCTACCTTTGAGTTGTTGCCATTTTTTACTTGGAAGGCCTTGGCAATTTGACAAGTCAGAAATGTATAATGGGAGACCAAATACATATAACATTGAAAATGATGGGAGATCATTCATTCTAACTCCATTGGTTGAAGAGGTAAGAGAGAAAGGTGAGGTCATCATGATAGGGAGAAAAGAATATGTGAGCAATGAGGAAGGTGAGAGTGTGAAATTTGTAGCCAAGTCACAGTTTGATGCTGTTGGGACAACAAATGAGAAGGAAAAACACAATGTGCAGACATAGATGAAGAATATTTTTGTATGGAAAGAGGAAGAATGTTGCATGATACCTCAGGTTAGTATAGACAAGAGAAAGTTTGAAGTACAAGAAGGCATATTGATAGGGACAGTCATGTGTCCTATGGTAAGGCAGCCTAGTGATGTTGAAACTTGTAGGGCAGTGAAAGAGAGGACAATGAATCATGAGGATAGAAGGACAGTGGAAAAGGTAGGTGCAGATCTGACAGAGGCCACCAAATGCATTGCTACAGATGTTAAGGAGACTAACAAAGGAGAAAGGAAAGTTGACAGTGAAAAATATGCAAATAGCATGAGCATTGGACAATGGTCTAAACAAGAAGAGAAGAGGGAAGTGATGGCAGTAGGAGAAATCTTGTATATAGAGGTAAGGGGATATTTGACATCAAAGTTTGGTGATAAGGTGGAATAGCACCCCACAAAACAGTACACACACTTAGAGCATGTTTCAAGGGAAGCTAAATGGAAGAATGTCAAGGATAGTCAGAGTCAAGTACACAGTGAACCTATTATAGGCAAGAATGAAGGTCAGAGCCATGAAGAACACAAAGGAGCACAAGATACAGTACTTTTTCCAAGAGACTTGGAAAACTTCAAAATTGGGGTGTATGGTGCAGGAGCACCATTGGTAAAAAATGGACAATTATTAAAATCTAGGCTTTAGTGTTGAGTTTTGCATAAAATAAGATCTTAAAAGACCATTTATTATTGTAATAAATACTATTTGAGGCATTTTTGTAGTGGTGGTAATTATAGGACTAGGGTCTTTAAGTTTTTTCTTAAGTTTAGTATTTTCTATTTTGGTAGCCACAGTGGAGAGGCCATTTTTAGCCTTTCTTTTTGAGTTTTCTCGATGGAGGAGTGGAGTGAAGAATATATATTGTAAAACATGTTTTTTTAATTTTTTTCTTAAGTTTAGTATTTTCTATTTTGGTAGCCGCAGTGGAGAGGCCATTTTTAGCCTTTCTTTTTGAGTTTTCTCGATGGAGGAGTGGAGTGAAGAATATATATTGTAAAACATGTTTTTTTAATGGAGATGGAGGTCATAGAAGAAGAGATGAGATCTGAAGATGAAGGAAATAACATAAATATTTTCATTTTTGCTGTTACAGCTCTATTTTTCATAATTTTTCTGCATTTTTTGTTGTTCTTTGCACTTGTTCAACCTGTACAGCCCTGTAGGACCCTGCACCATACATGGTTGGATGGGGGTATTGGATTACCTTTCTTTTTCATATGCATTTATGGTCTGGTATCATGTTTTGTGGATTTTATGCTAAGTTTTCTAAAAACAGTCCAATAACCTAGGTTTTGACAGTCCTAGAGAGAAATTTTATGTTTTTGAGTGCCACGACCATGAGAAAATGGCACAAAATGGTGGAATGATAGATTTTGAAGTCCTTAAAATGATTTCTTCACTTGTCGAGCAAACAAATGAGTTTTCTTGGTGTTTTGAAACGTTCTTATTGTTGTAATTTCCTATTTTTTAGGAAGAATGAGGGTTTCTAGTTTGCATGTTTGAATTTGATGTGATAAATGAGGGTCTTGATAAAAAAAATGGTGGATTCTTCTATTTTAATACATAACTAAAGACTGTCCATTAAGTTTGGGTAAAAATTCGGTGGTTTTGAGGCACCTCCTTTGTAAAAGTGGCCTAATTAGGCCTATTACCAGAATTACCAGTCATTTTTAAGGCCTTATGTTACAAAACAATCATACCTACATCAAATATATGTTATGTAAGGGGATAATGGGTACTCAAAACAGGTTTCATTTCATGGTTTTGAGTTGTTTTATGAAAGTAATGCCAAAATTACTTCATTTGTTGTCCTAATTAGGCCTAGGAACAACAGGTACAGTCCATTTTTGAGGCTTTGGGTCCAAAGAAACCTACCTTGAATGTTAGATATGTTGTGGAGGGGCATAATCGGTATTCAAAATGGTAATGTTTTCATGGGTTTGTCTTATATTCGGCAAGTTATTCCCCAAAAACCTTATTCTTAGGGCTACAAGCAAAGTTGACCTAGTTGTGAAGGGACAATAGGAACAACAAGTTACTAAGTTGTTTTGTGAGTTTGGTGAATATTCCTTGGCAATTTTAGTGTGTTCCAATGTGGTTGGGAGGTTTGGTGGGTAGCTTATGCATTCAAACCATTAAATGGCATCTTTTCCTAGTCTTAAAGCAATGCATTCTAAGAGGATAGTCAAGACAATGTGTGAACAGTCAAGTGGTAAATGAAACCTTGCATTTGTGTTCTGCCCCTACCTCTACATCAAACCCCCTCCAACAAAGAACATTCCATGGATAGATAATGATCATTCATATAACAATAATAAAAATGATCACCCTACCATAGTCCATGAAGCTTTTATGGATCATCCTCTCAACCTCCCTCATTTAGCTAAATATTCAAGTACTTTGGGTATCACTAAGGAAGTGAAGATACTCGATCTCCCTCCTTTGGTTGAATGTTCAAGTCCCTTGGATATCATTAAGGATGTGAAAACCTTGGATACCTCTCCTTTGGTCGTGTATTCCTTGAACATCACTAGAGATGCAATCACCAACAATTATCCTCACAACACCTTACCTTCCCTTCATTCCTATGCTCTATCTTCAAAAGATACAGCACTAGTGGATGAGGAAAGTTCTCTCACATTAAATCCCTTATGGATGGATGTCGAGATCACTCTATACAAATCACTTCTTCCACCTCCTAAGAGGGTAGTGAATAGGTGTACCAATGCTACTACAATATCAACAAGTTCAATGCTAAATATGATATATCCTAAGATGATAGACATGGATTGTCTGCCATGAAATATCCCATTGAATTAGATAAGTATTTCTCCTTCTTTTAGCCACACTTAATGTAGCACCTATTCTTGTTGCTCTCAACGGTGGCATCCTATATATGTGTGTGTGTGTATATACATACATACATATATATATATACACACACATATACACACACAGATATATATATATATATATATATATATATATATATATATATTGTTAGCATTGTGTTGTGTTTCCCCGTGATGTATTATGTGTTGTTTAGTCCTCCTTGGATGACCCTTGATACTCTTGTAAGGTCAAGGATACCGGGAGACCACCTCTATTGTGACCATTCTTCTATTTGTATCATCATTCCTCTATCTTGCCTCTCCTCTATTTTATTGAACATTGTGTGTTGTGTCATAAGTGCATAGCATTGCAGTTGATGACCTGGGGCCGGGGGCACCCTCCTACATGATTGTTCCTATGACACTTGTTCTCCTCTCATTTTATTGTTTACGTTCCTCTAGTGATTCTACCTAGTTGGTGGATGACAAAAAAAAACATATACTGATATGCACTACATGTCCCTTCAGCAAGCAAAGAAAAAATGGACCTAGTCCATATATGACGATGGGATTGATTTATATATCCAATGCTTGGCTAGTAGAATCACTCTGTGTGATATTTGATGTTGTATTATCATGCTAACAAATCATAACAATACATCTACTCTATGCACTTTGATTGTTTTGGGTGTCTTGCCTTGTTACACTCGATTTTGAGATGCCTATAGTATAAGCCCCACGGCTATACTTGGACTCCAACTTGTTTGTGTAGCCTCAGATTCTTTGTTTTCATGCATAGCTTTCATGTTTTACTTAGATTAAGATGTGTTTGTTGGAACATTCGGCGATCATGAGCGCATGTCACCTTTGGGGGCATGGGCTTTGCAAAAGCTCTTGTTCCCTTGTGTGTTTTCTCTCTACCTTAACATGCTTGATATTGGCACACAATATCAACCACCTTAAGGTAGGGGCATATAAGGTAAGCTGTCTAATGATTTTGGTACTAACAAAGCATGTTTGTAATCCCTTTATGGAGGTGAGATGTATCTCTGATGTGAGTGCACATTTTTATCTATATTGCAGTTAAAAATCCCTCTGTGGAGGTAGGATATCATGCTAATCTTCTTATTCAAAAGCCCTCTGCGGAGGTAGGGATGGTGTATCTCTTGAGCTATTGCACATCCTTTTTATTTCAAAAGTCCTCCGAGCAGGTAGGTTTGGATATGAGACTATCCTCCCATAAGCATGTCTTTGGTGGTTGTTGTGGCATAAGCCCAACCATCAAGTTGGCCTGTAGCATGTTTGAGATGGTGGGGGCTTAGCAATAAGTTCCTTCCATTGCCTTGTTTGTCATGTTTTAGATGTAAAGTATGTATTTGGCATGCTATATGACACTCGCATTTTCTTTGTGTCTTCTGTGTCTTTTCCCTCATGTGTCATCTCAAGAGCGTGGCAAAATGCCCCTCCTACACTCAATATTTTTATGGCATATTTGTTCCCAAGTATAATCTCAAGAGCGTGGAAAAATGCCCCTCCTATGCTTTGGGATTTGTATGGCATGATTCTTCTCAAGTGTAGTCTAAAGAGCATGGCAAAATTCCCCTTCTACACTTTGAGATTTGTATTGCATGTCTTCTCCCTCTTATGTAGTCTCAAGGGTGTGGCAAAATGCCCCTCCTACACTTGGGGGTTGTGTGTTGCATTTTTACTTTCCATGTATCTGCATTCATATATATATATGAAAATGAAAAGGAAATATCACTATATTGATCATGTTTTGCATGTCTTCAATACTATCTTCTCCATATTTTCATGTGCCTTTTACTATCTTCATTGTGTTTGGCATGTCTACGGTGTGTTTTCTCTAATGTCTACCTAAGACTAGGGGCTAGAAATGGTTCCTCAATCTTTGTGTATGCATTAGCTTCAAGTGCCTGGTGTGTTCATTGTGTTTTGACCATACTTTAATGTATGTGTGGATCATAAGATCATACATACATTAAAGTGGGGGCTAAATGTTATGTCATAAAATGTCCCCCTAGGACTTTTACCTCCTAAGTTTAGCTCTCAAGTCCCTTGTTTTTCATCATGCATGTTAGGTTTAACTCCTGAGACAAAATGGCCTGAAACCCATGTCAAATGGGGCTTGAGGGACGTTGTTGAGCCTTAACCTTGAACTAAAATAGGTCATGGGGAAAGGGCACTCATGCCCTTGTCTTTCCGTATTTTGGTGGGGTCCCAAATTTGAGTGTTGGTTTTGTGACCATTAAAAGGTTTCCTTGCCGACATCTTAAGTTTGAATTACGAAATTTGTAGAGGGAATGCATATATATGAATGTTTTGGGTTTCATTTGTAAACTAGAAGATGATTATGATATTTTGACAAATTTATGATTTTAGGGAATTCAAGGCATTCATTGTTGCAGAGAAGAATATTGTTGTTGTGTTCATTATTACAGATTTGGCTTCATCTTCTCATGATTTGAAGGATACTCATCTACATGCGAGCTACACCTCTAAGGTGATATCTATTTGTGTTTGAATTCAATCATTTATCAAATTATTTTTGCCTCTATCCTGCAAGGATACACACTCTCTATCTAGAAACAATGTTAGAAGACTTGAATGCCATTCTGGGGCTTGACTAAGGCAAGCTCCTAAACACCACAACCCCCAACCTCATTCCTTGTGATTGTAGGTGATAGGTTTCGTATCTTATAGAGTGGAGTTGCAGAGGTTTGTGATAGAGTGTGTAGATTCTAGATCAAAGAAGAAGAGTACTACATGGGCTTGGGCACCCACCCCAAAGCCCTCTGGATTTGTAGGCCTGAAAACCTCCAGGATAGTGGTGAACAATAGAAGATAACTTTTGAGAATCTCTGAAGAAAACCCTACCTTGGCCTTGGGCGCCTGCTCTTTAGCCCTCGATTTTTTTGCATCCTGAATCTCAAAATTTGGTATGTATCTACTCTGAATATAATATCTTTGTGTGCAAGAATTTATCATAATTTGTTTGTTTATTTACGATTTTGCATAATTAGGGTGTTGAGCATAATTGGGCTTAAGTTAACAAATTAATAAACAAATTCCAAGTTTCCTCTTCATTCTAAGTAACAACCATTCTGTAGCTAAATCCTCTTTCAAGAGAAGTGATTCTATGCATTTGAATGTCCTTGAATGTATGTAGTGAAAGGAGGGTCTAACTACACCATACATTGAATTGAAAACCCCTCTTTTTAATACATAACAATTACTCTATTTACTTGGTAGTTGTCTGAGAGCCACTCCACAAATTCAGTGTGCCATGTCGTTATTGAAACAATGTTGTAGACTAAATCTTAAGGTTCTTGGCATATATATATATATAGATAGATAGATAGATATAGATATATATATTTCTTGTTATATGGTTTATGTATGTGCCTTCGGTTGTCTCTTGATAGAAAGAGAGCAATAGGCTCTTCTTCAGTCATTAAAGATGATTGAGTTGGTAATGATATAATCTTACATTATCTTGGAAAGAAATGAATAGAACATGATAGCTAAATGATTGTGTTATCTTTTTTAACATTATTTATAAAGATGGAAGGTATTATTATTACCTATCAAGTCTCTAGTAGACAATGAATATTTCTATGACAAAAGTTGATATATTTATTGTTATCTTGAGATAACTAATGATTTTATAGTGATGTCGGGACTAGAGATGATAGCTCTCTAAGTACACCCCAACACTTATGGTAAAATATGAAACTTGTTTTACAATGGTATTGTCGATTTGAATGAACCATGTTTCAATCAACAAGGATCAAATGGAGATCCATTAACCTAAACATTTATTCAAACTCATCTCATAGAGATGTTATCCACAACTAATTTTGTGGTAAGAAACCAAGAACTTATGTACTTAAGAAAGGACAAGAGTTATGAGGAGTCACAAATTCCATGTTGAAGATGCAATGAGAAAACTAGTGAAATTTACTCCAAGAAACATAATTGAAAGTCCAAGAGGATGGACTAAATTTGTGACTAGGAAGGGTCAACCAAAAACACTGTAGGATGAGATAACATTTGAGTCGAGTTAGGGGTGTGTGAACATTTGACTACCTTCATTGTGAAATGTTTATTTATATTAAAACTTTGGCCAAAGTAATGCATCTGTCTCTGCATGCATTATTCGGTTCACCGTGCTCTAGATGGCATAACAATACAATAATGTCATACATAGTTAAAGTAGGATCTATAGTTGTATGACCATGATGAGTTATGAATTACACAACACTAGAACTCAGATAGTAAACCTTATGGTTCCTTATATTTACTTCCTTTGTGAAGGGTAAGGCCACTTCTAGGCAGGGAATTGTGCAAGGGACTGCCAATCTGTGGTTGGAGGAAAAGCACTTGGGTGATGCTCTCCGTCCCAAGAAAATGACAAGCCGAGACTTATGAAGATAGATATCAATACTCCAGATGTAGTATATTCTATTATATGACTCGTCAGTCAAATAATTTATGTAAAACTTATCATTTTCTCCATGAGAAAAATGTTATGATTGTAAAGTAAAGGAGTTCACTATTATGTTATCTTTGAATATGTTGTAAATTTTAGTTTTGAAATTATTTGTAAAAGATATGCATTTAATTATTAATTATTAGTTTGATTATTATTAAAAAATGATTATCTTGATCATGACTATTTACTTGATGGTAAATTGAGTTGATAATCAGGGTAATATGAGTTGACATATTACATTGAATATATCCCTTTGAATGCATATTCTTCTTCTGCATCCCCTTCTTGGGATATGTAATATGCTACCTCACACATTACTCTAAATATCCATAATTAACCATCATAACTAAGATTAATAAAGCATCATGGTTAACATAATCATAGTTAAACAAGAAAGAATTAATTTCATCATAATAATTAAGCATATTATTCTTTTCCAGAATTTAACAAAACTTAGATTTACAATATCCAATGGTACCTCATTAGTGAATGATCTTCACTATACATGTACAAAGCTATGCTCAAGGCATCAATATAGAAATATACATAGTAACTGACTATCAAGTCATATAAAGAGAAACACTGCACCTGGAACTTTTACATCTATCTTCATAAGCCCCAGCTTGTCTTCTACTTGGGAAGGAGAGCATCATCCGAGTGGTTTTCTTCCAACCATAGGTCGGCAGTTCCCCACACAAATTCCTACCTAGAAGTGGCCCTAACATTCACAGAAGGTATAGATATAAGGAACTGTTAGGTTTGACATCTGAGTATCTAGTTTCGTGTCCTTCATAATGTCTCGCAATCACACAACTATAGATCCACTCTAACTATGTATGACACTACTGGAGACATTATGTCATCTAGAGCACTATGGACCAACAATGTATGCAGAGATGGATGCATTACTTTGGCCAATGATTTTCATACATAAACATTTCACAATGAACATTGTTGTATATCCACAACCTCGACTTGAATTAGAAACTATCTCATCCTGTACAGTTGTTACCATTTTTTCACCACAGCTCAAAATTGGTAGAGCTAGTGCGTCAAATTCATTTTAGAGTGAAGTTTAACATTCTTCTGTTATAAGTTATTTGCATAGTTATTGTGTTTTAGTGATAATTGTAGTTCATTTGTTCAAGAGAAGAAAAGATTTTAGATCATTCATTGCAATGCAGAACAGTCACAGGAGAGATACGTATTTCAATCACTACAATGATTATTCATTTACAAGTTGAAATACATAAAAGGATAAACATTGCATTGAAAGAAATAATGACATATCAAATGTCCCACACAAGTTGTGGGTATAGCTGAACAAATGCAAGTATAAATAAAATGCTATGCATCTAAGGATAATACCATCATTACCTTGAAGGTCTTCAATCTTCAAAGTTGTCTTCTATCCTGCTAGAGCTCTAGTTATGAGATCCCTATGTCCTATCAGAAGAGGCATAACACTTTTCTTATAATGCACTGATCAATGAACATCATCCACATGCAAGAGGAACTAAGAAATAAACAACCATGGAACTTCAATGTTTTATTCTAATCTATTTGTTTCATGTGTAGGTATAGGATAACTCATATAGCTAATTGAAGACATATTAGCACATGGTATCAAATGGGCTCCCACAAGGTTTAAGCCCAGCGTTTTTCCCTTGATTCTTAGAGGGGAAGAATTGCAGATACATCATATTGTTTAATCAAATCAATTGAATTGAAGGAGTACAATGTCAATCTAATATTTGCAGTTCTAGTTCTGATGAGATGCAAGTATTAAAGTGATCTGAACTCATAAAGAATGACATCCATTGCATGAGATCAAGCATGATAATCAATAAAATTGTGTGTGTAGATAGAGCTTAACTCTTAGCCAAGTCTTCTACCATTATAAAGGAGTTTTGTTGTTCCTGTCTTAGAAGTGACAGGAAGTGTGTCATGTTTGCCTATATTCATCATAATTTTTGCAAACTGTATACAATTAATGGATAGCCATGATGGCATTGTTGCAAGGATATAACAGTGCATATGATTTGGAAACCTATCATTACTGTTTCGATTCATCAGAAATAATATTAGATATATGCATGGTAGAGCCAAATATCAGATGAGTGCAATAAACAATACACTAGGATGCAGTTGCAGGTAGTGAAAGAGATAGAATGATTTATTTTGTATGTATATGCATTTGAATTTGATATGATATATTGAATTAATAACCAAAAGTCAATGCAATGAGGTAGATTTGATTGAAAATATCTAGTGTATGCATATCAAAAGTGAACACAGATACAAGATGTCATAGTTTTCTTTCACGTTGATAGGCTTGTTTCAGAAAAAATATGAGTATAATTGCATGATTGAGATGAAATACAATGATAGACAGCTATCAAAGACCAACACATGATGTCATGATTACAATAAGCTCAATTGAAAGTATTTGTTATCATACTACTAATCTGTCATACAGAAGCATGTCACTTTAGACCAAATGAGATAAAAGAGACAAATAGAATAGCCAAGAGTATGAAGCAACTGATATTTTATGTTCATCCACAGGGGGTGTTGCTACAGAATAAATGTTGATCAGGAATATCATTATCATAATGTTGTTATGCTTTTATTTGAGACATCAAATGTATGTTATAGGATCATCGTAGTGATCAAGGCATCTACACTAATAGGAGTAATAAAGTGACCATGACTGTCTACAATATAGAAGGAAATGCATAAATGGAATAGCTAGTAATGAGTATATATTGCAGATCAAATGAACATCTTGTCATAAAGTAAAAGAACAGTCAAACTATCATGTATCACATTTGCTAGTATACAATAAGAGAAAGCCACTATCATTCATAATGGCATCTAATATAATTGCCAAATGTATTTGTCATGTTGCAGGAAAAATCATATAAATATGTAGAGTTCATAACAGTCAAAAGAAAATGGTCATCATCAATGATAGTGTATGGAACAGCTGAGATAGTCGTGGCCTCATTTTGAGCAATGAACATAGAAGTATGAATTGAACCCTTTTGATATAAGAATTGATGAAATAAGTGTGTATCTTTAGCCATAACTTAGGGTGAGAGAAGCTCATTTTTGAGCTACAGATACATGAAAATGTATTATGTAGACCGCGACCAGCGAAGGTGGTAATCCTTTATGGGTTTTTAAATCATTTTTCACAAACCCCTATTTCAAATTAGAAGTTGTGTATGCTGATATAGAAAGAATGTTTCAAGCATGACAAACTCAAAGTCTTATGGAGGACCATAGTTGCGGCCATGTAGAGTTACAAACAATTTCCTCATAATATGTCAAACCCACTTAAGGTTTTTAGAAGCAAGAACAATATACAATGGGTTTTATTTAGATACAGAGTTACCATGAGTCATATCAAGCCATGAATATTCAAGTGCTAAGAAGGGACTATGCAGAAATACAAAGTTACAACCATGGTTAAAATGTAGTACATTTTTCCTTTCATGATAGGATAACCCATTAGGGTTTCAACTGAAACCAAAAATGCTCAGAAATCAAACCACAACCGTGGCCTCTACAATATATATATATATATATATATATATATATATATATATATATATATATATATATATATATATAGAAAGTTATTTTATAGGTTTCATTCATGCTGGAGGCTTGAGCCATGAAAAAACAAAGACTACACAAAGTGTTATCATGCTGAGCCATGGTCGAATATGCCTCAAGAAAGAAACCCACTTCGTTCTCATCGAGTAAACACAACTACATGAGAATGGAATATGTGGTAATGAGTTTTGACCTCAAAATTTACAAGAATGCCATGAAAAATGAAACATACAGTGACAAATGAGAGTTTTACCTTGTTTGTTCAAACAATGCATAATGGTGCAGAGCTGAAAGGGTTTTCTTTTTGGTCTCATTTTCCTCTAAAAAATGCAGTCATGGCGGCCAATACATAGAGGAAAGAAATGACAGTGAGAAAAGAACATAGAGATGTTAGAGATAGTGCACAAGTTATGGCTATTGAAGGCATTTGCACCTCAAAAAAGGGAAAGAAATCATAGAGAAAGACTTATATATGCATCAACAAATCTTTTACCTTTCATTCCTGCAAGAATCCATGGAGTTTGTGCTCAGGAACACCAGAAAGATGCAGATTTTCATTCTTAAAACCCTAGGGGTTCTTGTCGGTAGCAGAGAGCCCAATTCCACAAAGTGTAAAGTCAAAATAATGCTAAAAAGTAGGGTGAAAAGGTGTTTTGTTGTTAGGGTTTCAATGAAGCCCTAGCCTGATGATACATTTTGTCACATTCAATTCACTTTTTAGGAACAAAGTTAATACCTTCATGGTGTTAAAATGAATACAACATGATGCCTAAGTCCATGACTTAGTGAGAGGTTAAACCCATGGTTCCCTCAAAATATTTAATATCTCAAACATACTTGATCACCTTGAGAATGTGCTTTATGCCTTAGCCCTTGAAGATAGGGGTGGAGTTCATGTCTTGAAATGATATGCAACTCTTTCATTTGGAGTTTGAGATAGGTCATGTGGAGATAAGCCATCAGGATTATATTTTTTGCAAACACCATGTAGTGCCCATGATTATTTTTATGATTTTTTATAGAAAAATCAAATATTGTAATCGTAATGTATTTGGCAAAATAAGAAATTGTAAGCCTTGTATTTTTGCTTTTGTAATCAAATCGAATAGGGGAGAGGATAAAATTGCCAGTGATGTAAAGTTTCTTTTAAAGCAATCATCTATAAATTACTTTAAAAGTAAAACCATTTCTAGCCAATTAGATTAATAAAACAAATCAAAATATTCTTCTTGATTTGTTTTATTTGATGGCAGATAACGACAAAACTGAGATTTCATGGGAAGAGAAAAGTAGATTTTTAGTGGGGCCACATGAGTGAATCTTTTGGTATCTTGTATTCATAGTTTGGATTCATTTTGAGAGCTTTTATTTTCACTTTTTTGAGGAGATCGAAAATGGACTTGGAGGTCTATTTTTAGGAGCTTTTTTCCAACTTTCAGGGAGAGATTGATTTCACAGGATATATATGTCAGAGATACACTTCTTTTTTAGGAGTTCTAGTTAGAGTTTTTACAACATAGAGTAGAGATCAAAGTCTAGGGATATTAGAGTGTTCCTCTCACACTGAGAGTGTTGTATTCAGTCTATGTACTCATTATTCCTTTAGCTATAGAGCAACAATTTTCCTTCAAAATTTGCCTCTCTTTTTGCAAAATTAATTTGATATTACACTGTGATAAACATCTATCCTTTGTTTTGTCTTGGTTTTTGTGATAGCTTATTCAGTTATTTTTCTTAATTCAGGTTGTGTGTCATGTTTGATCAAACCTTCATGTGAAATATTTATGAATTGGGTAAAATCAAAGTGTTGTGAATATTAATGTCATGTGGTCTGATTGTGAGTAAGATCTGATAGGATTTTACTATTGGTGCATCACCTTAGATTTTATTTTAGTTATTTACATCAATTTACCTCTCTCATCCCTTTTCCCAGATAAGTCATTAGATCAAGAAAAATCATAAGGAGAACCAACTCACTCTGGAGATTCCCTCTCGACATAGTGTTGGAATTAAGGAACACTGAGAGGGGGGGACTGAATCGGTGTTTTGCAAAACTTCTTTGATTGTTCTTTAATTAATTTGCCACATACATTCAAAAGAAAGAAGCATGAACATAAGAATAGAAACAACAAGATCATAACACATGAACACCAAGATTTTTACATGGAAACCCGATTAAGGGAAAAACCATGGTGGGGGTTAACCCACAAGAAATTATACTCTATTAAAAGTATTACAAATAGGGAAGGCACATGCCTTCAGGGTGCACTGCCCAGAGCTCACTGCTCCAAGAGGCTCACTGCCTACAAAATTGATTACAAGAAGATTACAGAATGTTTGAACTGATGAGTAGTATCTACCAATGAAAAAATTTAGTTTCGGTTAAGCACAGAATACTGATCTTACACACTTCATCTTTAGTCTGCCATGTTTCACTCTTCAACCATAACCCAAGCTTAGATATTCACTTTCGCACATCTTTCTACCTTATTTGCACTTACTACATCATCACTCCCACTCACACTCTAAATATTTGAATCCATCAGCTATATATTTATCTGCATCAAGAGATTCAATCAACTATAGTTGGCTTCAAGATAACTTAGAACTTTTATTAAGAACTCTGCTCTGTCGGATAAATCCATACACAAACAACAATGCGGACCAAAAATTTGTGTTCTCAAGTCATCAATCATGTCAGCCAATATCACTGATTATCATTTGAATTGATTAACCAACACTTTTTCTTCATCCAGACCAAGATCAAATACTAGGTCAACCTATTCTTCTTTTGACTGTACTGACTAGCTAGAACCTGATACTCAGATGCTTATAACTTTTGAATCCTTTATTGTCATAGGCAAAATTTCTTGATTTAGATAGTCTTGACAATCCTTATCACTTGCTCAAATCTGTAGCACACTGTGATTTACCACCAGAGAGATCTAGACCAAGATATCAGACCATGTCACATGATCTACTTCTAACTACCTAGACTTAGACAAATCTTCACTCTAACTTCTGATATGAACAAATTATGTAATGCGGATGTGTAAGATAGACTTAGTTGCCATCAATGATAACACCTATCATGCGTAGTAGTGAATCTTACCAACAATCTCCCCCTTTTGCATTGATGGCAATGTTTAGTCAAAAATTACTAAGTGTCAGAACAACTCCCCCTTACTACGTATAGTTATGCTTTTCACTATTTTCCAATGCTCCCCCCTTTCTAGATTCTTCATTTTTCACTATTCTTCACTCCCCTTTTGACATCAATGGCAAAGGGTGGGGTCTGTAAACCAAAATTTACACAAAAAATCTACATACTAGGCCACATATGTACAAACAATCCTTAAGTCCTATTTACATAAACTTAAGTATATCACCAAAAATGTTCTTTAATTGTGCCAGCTCACTATCCTAGCTCTTCTTTATAGTGTTCAAAATTGAGATGTGGCCACTAAAAAGAAATGCTTGTGACTCTGTCGTCCACAGATCAATGGGATCACTTGACTGAGCTGCAACTTGGGCTTCAGTCAGGGTATTGAACATTGCTTCCATTTTAGGGGAAATTAGTCCCCTGAGCTCACTCATCCTTGCCTCTATGCTCTCCTTTTGTTTTGTCAATTTCTTTATATCTTTAATCAAGCTAATTGCCTGACTCTCCTTGCTTTCCACTGATGTTGTCACATGATCAAAAGATTTGGATACACTAGATAGTTTTTTCTTAGACACTTTTATTTTATCCTCAATATCCTCTATAACTTTAGGTCAAGATAAGAAAAATTTGTATACATTTCCTCCTTCTGTAAGAGAATTTTGAATACTCTTTACATTGGCATCCAGCACCATTCTATCTGCTCCAATAAACCCTTTTAGAGCATCAAATCTTTAATCATTGAATTCCTTTTGAAATTTGACCTCTGCAGACTTTTCAAGAGATTCAAAATGGGTACTTATAGAGTTTATCAAGTTCTTTAAATGTCCAAAGGGGGATGCTAAATAGTCCTTCTGAAAAGTGGGTGTGATCTTCTCCAAGATCCCTAATGCTAGACCAAGTAGCTCGTTGTCTTTTATGTGAGACTTTAGTATATCTTCTCTTTCTTTGGCTTGAGCTATAGAAGACAACTTTATCTTTTGCACCTGAGATAAGGTATCAAAATTTATTGGACCTTGAATTATGTCCTGATCTTCTTCAATTTATTTGTCTCTTTCTAGAATTTCCTTCACTGCTTTTGCAGTGTCTCTTGCCCAAAATGATGGTGTATCTATCTAATCCTTACCAGTACTATCAACTAGATTGTCCTTCTTGCACTCTCCATCAACCTTTGCAATCTCTTCTTCATTTTCATTTTTCTCCTTGGCCTTTTTTGCTTCTTGGTCCTCACCTTCTTCTAATTCATGCTCTTTATTCTTCAATGAATCATCTTCAATTTGATCATCTACTTCAACATTCATCTCTATATCTTCTTTGCAAGATTGACCCAGAGGAGTTTGAATACCTCCTATATCATTAGTTTCATCTGTCATCTTTTCATCTTCCTTGTTTGTTGCTTCCTCTTCTAGAATAGAGGAGTCATCTAATCTAATTTGTTGCTCATTCTTCTGCTACTTTTCATCATCTGAAACTAGTGTGTCATCAGCAGGTTCATCTGAAACTACAAAGAACTTGTTCTTGTCCAATGCTTTCCTTAGAATTTGTTCAGTTTCTTGGACAACTTCTTCTATCTCTCCAATCATCAGTTTGTTCATTCTTTTCTTACTCATGAATTCATTTTTTACCTCTTTAAAGATTTTATCTACTTCTCTGCTAGAGATCACTGAACATAGAGTGGTTAACATATAGTCCCTCAGCTCCATATCTTTTGACTTGGCAGCTTCTTTCCTAATTTCCAAAATATCTCTCAAACCTTCTGGAAATTCTAACAAAATTTCTACTAGTGCTCAATTGAATATATTCAAGTATTTGATAGTGGCTTCTTCCAAAATTCTTTTGTCAGCATCATTGTAAAGATCATAAAACTCAGTTATTGGTTTGAGATTAGCATCAATAGTGATTGTTTTGACAATGTCTTCCACAGCAGGAGTTGGTTTTTCAACATCAACCTCTGATTTTTACTTCTTATTTGTCATCTTGCTTCTAGAATGCTTCTCTTTAGACACTTTGAGTGCTTTGGTGCCTATGGCCTTTAGCTTTTTAATCTTGTCATCTAAATATATCTTTTCTTCATCCTCCTTTTCCAAATTGCCATATATGGTCTTTTTTCCATTACTTTTGTTCTTTTCATTTTCTTAGCGGATGTTTTGTCTTCTAGTTTCTCAGGATTGGCAGGTTTTGGGGGAACATGGGTAGCAGCAAAGCTCCTAGTGGTCCTTAGTGTGGAGGAGGATTCTATCGAAGCACTTGCTTGTTTCTTATCATGTTTCTCCCTCTCATCCTTTTCAGTTCTTTCCCTAAATTGCCTCATAGCTTCCTTGGTGAGGCCTTGATTCTTGTCCAACTGCTTAACTTCTTTCCTTACTTTCCTATTGGTTTTAGGTTTTCTAAGGTCAACATGTAGTTTCACACTTAGCTCCTCATATGTCCCAAATCGTTCAACTGTTGTGTTATTTGGCTTTCTCAAAAGGTGTTGAGCATACATATTCAAAATTTTCTCATCTACCTCATACCCCATGGGCATGATCCAAACAGTTCTGGGTTCTACTACTTCCATTAAGCATTGATCAATGTCCACCATGAAACAAATTTCATTCTTGTACTTCTCAACAACCAATTTAGGGATTCTTCTGATCATAAATTCTAAAAATTCTTGAAATATCTCCAGATTACAGTTCTCTATGCTTTATAGTCACCAATGTTGTGTAGATGATCTCTTATCTAAATATCAACTAGCTCGTCATTAGTCCAGTGCACACCCTTTATTACAGGTACCTCATTCATGAAGTAGAAAAAAAGACATAGAACCAATGCACCATATTTAAAGGTGTTTTTCTTGTCTTTCTTGATTTTGTTCAAGTTCTCAATTAGTTGGTTATGCACTAACTCACACAGGTCATAATCTACATTTTATTTTAACATTTGGTATGCAGCATATATGATCATTCTAGAAACAGAGTTTTCCCTGTTGGAGTGATAAATTTTGTAAGCAATTACCATTGAATCAAACTCAACATCCAGATCACTAATGTCATTGATAGTCATTGCCCTTTTGTCGAATTTGGCACCGGTTGCATCAGCCACATTTTGATTCTTTACAGCCTTCAATATTGGTAGTCCACCAGATGAGTTTAACCCTATCATGGCCTTGATGGCATCCTTGGTGATCTTGAAGGGTTTCATTATCCATATAAACTCATTATGCATTCAACTTAAAACATATAAAACCCATTCATCTTCATTGAAGGTTGGAAACCCCATAATTTGAATGAAATATTTATCATGTAGTGACTTATACTTAGGTTTAAGACCATGAATTTCATCCCTTATATGATTCTCGAACAAATCTACAAACCTCGAGTCTACAAATTCAGCTATGCTTGCATGAATATAGACCCTAATATCTTCAACATACAATACACCATACAGAACACTTGAAAATCCACCTAACTGGTCGACTTCTACTAATTTGTGTGGATGCTTCTTGAATTTGGGTTGAGGCATTTCAGTAATATCAACAATCAATGGTGTAGCCATTGCAAAAGATTACAAGATCAAAGCTTTGCAGAAAAATACCTTTTTTCTTTCATAGAATTAGGGTTAGCTAATGAATTCACCAGTCACGCCTCAAATCCTTGAAATCTTAGCTCATATGCTCTTCTGCTCGTTCTCTTCAAATCCAAGGTGATCCAAATGATGAAAAGATGACCTTTTATGCTCCGCAAAACCTAATTCTCCATTGTAATAAATGTGTTGCCCTAACTTTATCTGGTTACTTTATTTGTTGATGCAATTTCTCATGAATCATTCTGCAAATCATCATATCCACTTCCTTTTTCTAGAAATTCTTTCAAATGATCTGTAATAACCCAAATTATCTTCTCTCATTGTGCTAGAATTAGGCACCCACTTACTGGCTGGGGGAATTTGATTTTCAATGCAGCTCTCCCTGAGCCAGAGCTCCTAATTCAATTTCCAGAGGAATTGCCAGCACTGGATTCTGGTACGGACCCATTGTCAATATTCATTTCACCTTTCTTCACCCATGTTTTGTTCATTTCATTATGGATCTTATTTACATTAACTCTGCCCTTGCCTTTCTCTTGTCTCTGCTCATCTAGTTTTCTATTTACCAAACCTCTTCTTTCATTATTCCTGCTTCTGCAGAATCTTGCAATGTGACTGGATTGGTTACAACTGAAGCACAAAACATTTATTTTCCCATTTGATTGATTTCCTCTTGATCTACACTGATTAGCCATATGTGCAAATCTATTACATGCAAATCATTTTCCATTTCCTTTATTGTTAGAGTTATTCATTATTATACTTCTGCATTCATTGGATCTATGACCATACCTCTTACACTTGAAGCATTGACCAAAGAAGGATGGTCAACTTTGATTTACTCTACTTTTGTACTGAGTAGCTCTATGACCAAATTTATTGCAATTGAAACAATTTCCATTGAAAGATGGATACCTTTGAGCATTAGGTTGTCTTACTCGAGGTCTTCTAGGTCTATTTCTCCCATTCCTTGATCAAGAATTTCTTTGTCCAGATCCAGAGCTTTCACCTTTCTCATACCCAAGACCACATGCTTATCATCAGCCTTCTTCTAACTCTCAAACATCACTTCAAGTTTAGTTGAGCTTATCTTGAACTTTTCCTTGTATCCATTTGCAACTTCTAGGTCATGTTTGAGAATAACAATTTGCCTTTCAAGTTCTTCCTCATTGTCCCTACTTTCATGTAGATCAGACTCTAGATGGCCAGCTATTCTGTCCAATCTGCAACATTCTTATATTCTTTCTTTTAGAGAATGATTTAGTTTTTCTTCAGTCTTCTTCCTTTCTTCAATTTCCTTGGTTAGTCTCATCACCCCAGATTCTATCTTATGTTTTAGGACAACAGCTTCTTTAGCTAACTTCTCACATTCCTTTGTCTTCTCTTTCAGGGCCTTATCCTTGTCATTGTCTTCATTCTAATTTCCTAGTTGAAGAAGTAGCTCCTTCCTCTTTTCATTGGATTTGATCAATTATTCTTTTAAGATTTCAATGAAGTCTTCAGCATCTTTAAAGTTCTCTTGCAGTTCTTTGACTTCTACTCTGGACTGATCAAGATCTTCTAAAGCAAGTTTAAGTTGTTCCTGGAAGTTGTATGAAACCATTTTACTACCTTCCCAAATCTTCCTCAAGCTATTAAATTTCTTCCAAGGAACCTTGCTCTGATACCAATTGTTGGAATTAAGGAACACTGAGAGGGGGGGTGAATCAGTGTTCTACAAAACTTCTTTGATTGTTCCTTAATTAATTTTCCACATACATTCAAAAGAAAAAAGCATGAACATAAGAACATAAACAACATCATAACACATGAACACCAGGATTTTTACGTGGAAACCCAGTTAAGGGAAAAACCATGATGGGGGTTAACCCACAAGAAATTATACTATGTTAAAAGTATTACAAATGGGGAAGGCACATGCCTTCAGGGCGCACTGCCCAGAGCTCACTGCCTATACAAATCATCATAAGAAGATTATAGAATTTTTGAACTGATGAATAGCATCTACCAATGCAAAAATTTAGTTTTGGTTAAGCAGAGAATACTGATCTTACACACTTCATCTTTACTCTACCCTGTTTCACTCTTCATCCATAACCCAAGCTTAGATCTTCACTTTCACACTTCTTTCTGCCTTTTTCACACTTAGTCCATCATCACTCCTACTCACACTTCTAAACATTTGAATCCATCGGCAATATATATATCCACATCAAGAGATTCAGTCAACTCTAGTCGGCTTCAAGATAACTTAGAAATTTTATTAACTCTGCTCTGCCAGCTAAATCCATACACAAACAACAATGAAGACCAAAAACTTGTGTTCTCAAATCATGAATCATGTTAGCCAATATCACTGATTATCACAAATTGCTTAACCAACACTTTTACTTTATCTGAACGAAGATCAAATACTAGGTCAGCTTGTTCTTCTTCTAACTGTATTGACTAACTAGAACCCGATACTCAGATGCTTATAACTTTTGAATCCTTTATTGTCGGAGGCTAAATTTCTAGATTTAGATAGTCTTGACAATCCTTATCACTTCCTCAGATCCATAGCACATTGTGATTTACCACCAGAGAGATCCGGACCAAGATACTAGACCTTGTCACATGCTCTGCTTCTAACTACCTGGACTTAGACAAATCTTCACTTTGACTTCCGGTATGAACAAATTATGTAATGTGGATGTGTAAGATAGACTTAATTGCCATCAATGACAACACCTGTCATGTGTAGCAGTGTCTCTTGCCCACACATAGATCATCCAAAATCTAGGAGAGTTTCCATGTTTCAACAGGATAGTCAAGTCTGACTTGGCTAGTGGTGCAATCTTGATTGACAACAATTTTTGGCACACCTGATGGGACTCTGAAAGTGATTTTAGAGAAGTTTTATACACTCACATCTACTATTCTAGTATATGTAGCAGCATTCTAGTCTTTTGAGGCTTTCACAATATACCTGGCGACTCATTTTCTCTAGTCTTGCATGCAGATTAGTGTTACCAGCTTACGAAAACTAGATCTAGTTCTGATCCATTCTAGTATTTACAGCTGTCTCCACCAAGAAGAAGAGGTAGATCAACAAGAAGAATAGCTGATTCAGTGAGGAGATCAAAATCAACACTTCCAACTTCAACAGGAAGAAGTAGGAGTCCATTGTCGATAGTGCACATACCCTTAATGGCTAGGCTATTTCCATTTGCCCCCTTCAATGGAGGTAGCCCACTACAACTTGCTTAGCGTGATGATATTCCAATTGCAGCCCTTAAAGGACTACCATATTTCACTAGAGAAGACCATACTACAGATGCTGAGCACATTCAGGATGTGGCAACTCTTTGTTCTGTACACAATGTCACCCAAGAGAATGTAGCAATTAGACTATTGGCTACATCATTAAAAGGGAAAGCCTTGCAATGGTTTAGATCTCTTGCAGACAACTCAATAGCATCATGGGATGACTTGGGGGATGGATTACACAAACATTTCTAGGACAAGTTTGACCACCTCTCATTGCTAGAGCAGTTGAGTACCATCAAAAAGGCACCCCACAAACACATGGCAGATTTCAACTACCAATTTCAGAGAATTTAGGACAGAATCCCTGCAATGGTAAAACCCCTACCAAGGCATGCATTCTTGTTTTATCTTAAATCTTTGAATAGTGAAATTTTTGTAATGATCCAGTCTATGGGAGGGACCACCCTTCCTGATTCTTTTGAGATTGTTGTTAGGGAAGAAAACTACCTTATTCAAGTAGGGAAGATAACCCCGAGGCCTCCCTTACCAATTTTCCTAGAAATCCATCCATCTGTGCCAATAGCAGTTCCTCCTTTAACTACTATCTCACCTATTCCAACAATAGCCTATCATCCAGTAGCCCAAGAACCCACTGCACTAGTCCAGGATTTCCAAACACTTAATAACACATTGAAAACCCTTAGCAATGAGATTGTTAATATCAAGAAGCGGTTTTTTGTTCTCATGCTCTCTTTTCTCCTAATGATGGTTCACAAAGTGTGACCTGAAACATTGAGGAAAAACAATCATACACAGTTAAATCTAGAAGCATTGCTACAAAATTAGTAGTATAGGAAACCTTTCCAAGCTGATCCTTAGGGTCAAAGAAGAAACTACAACCCTTGACCATTCCAATCTTACAATCTAAATGATGCCAGCACCTCGAAGGAGCTTGTGCCCACTCAGAACAACTTAGCTCAAGATAGTGACTGGTGTTATCCATGCAACCAACCCCATAATCAAGCTATGTGCACAAATGGTGCATAACAGTTATGCAAGTTTAGAAGGTGTCTCTGGTGAAGTTTCAGCTCAACAGAATAACATTGATGTGGCCTTGATGAACTGGCAAGATAGTGATTTCTGTGGTATAAATTACTCTCAAGGCCAAAATCAGAAAAATACACTTGTTTCAGCCAACACAAGGTTAAAATAGAGGGTTGCAAATCTTAATCAGCAAGCTGCAGTGGCACAAAAATAGTCTATGAGAGATAAATTCCATCCTTTTATGTCACAAGTTGCCCCTGTATCACAAAAGAAAGTGCAAATTCTGCAAAGGGATCAAAATGTACGAGTAAAGGATCAGTCCAAAGTATAATCACAGCCTTCACAAAGGTAGAATGATTCTGCTACTGCGAAGGGACAACAAAAGGTAAATCTTGTTTCTTTCAACATAGTAGATCATCTTAAGAAAGCTACAGTGAGTATGTCGGCTATGGATGCATTGCACATTCTTGTCCAAAAGAATCTGCTACAAGAAGCATTGGCTAAACTTTCTATTTCTGAGTGCTTTAATCAAGGAAAGGCCAAAGTTGTACTTTCCAACAGTCCAAAAATCAAGAGTGGGTGGCTAGAAAATGAGGTAAAACTTCCTCCTTTCTACCTAAGTTTGATTATTGGTGACAAGCTTGTCCATAACTATATGATAGATTCCAAAGCATGTAGTTCTGTCATGCCCAAGAGTCTAGTTGATTCATTAGGATTGGTTTATGAGCCCCTTGCAAAAGGAGTAGTCCAGCTAGATAGATCTGTACTTAGTACTACAAGAATAATCAAAATCTACCACTTACACTACATGCTTGTCCTAATTTTACCATCCATCAAGATATTTATATCATTGATCTACCACCTAGCTTTGCTATATGTCTTTCTAGGGAGTTTACTACCAAATTGGGTGGATTTTTATCTTTTGACTGGTCCCACTTATTTTTTAGAACAATGTATGGTACGAAAGCAACCATTCAATCTGAACCACTTGCAAATGGTCATGTTGAGCCTTATGTTCCCAGCCCAATAAATGTTAACCTCTACATCACCCATGGGTAGTAGGATGAACCCATGAGCCTAGATCCCAATGCACCTATAGAAGACATAAACTTAGATGATTGGGCAGCTGAAGATCATGAAAGTGACCCTTTTCGTCACATGGATGAGGTAGGATTAGGCATCTATATTATACAAGAACCTGATGCAGTGATTCCTAATCTAATTAAGGACCAAAGTCAGTTAGGATAGCGAGAAGATTAGCTTTGGAAGCTATACTTTGATGGATCAAGGACCAAAACAGGTACTAGTGGAGGGAATATGTTGATTTCACTTGAAGGAGAGAAGTACTATGCAGCCTTGAGGTTCACTTTCAGTTGCACAAACAATGTGGCTAAGTATGAGGCCCTGATTCATGATTTAGAGTGGGCCTAGAAAAGAGGTATCAAATCTATCCAAGTTTATGGTGATTCTTAATTGATCGTTAATCAAGTTAGGAATCTGAATACTACTAAAAATGACCTACTTAAAAAGTACAAGCATAGAGTGTGGGATTCAATTGAATTTTTTGATGCATTTAATCTATTTTTGATTCCTAGAAACCAAAATAAGTATGTAGATAAGCTTGCAGCTTTGGGATCTCAATTTGTGGTTCTTGATCAGATTCAGAATATTGAAGTACAACCATATGTCAAAGTAGTTGTCAAGCCTTCTGTACTTGACAATAGTGTTTCCTAGCAAGTATTTGATAGTGATGAGCAAATCTTAAGTTTTTTGAGTGTAGAAGATGAATGTGCACCTAATAATCTGCATAGATACCAACAACAATTTGAAGATCATATTGTACAATTGAGATCCAACATGCTGCCCAAGGGACTGGTTACACTAGAATCAGTGTTTAACTCAAATGATCAGTTTAGAAAGGACAAGTGCAGCATGATGGTGAAACAAGAGCACTATGAGGCAGTGGAGATTTTTAAAGATAAGTTGCTGAAACTCAAAAAGGTATGCACTAAAGATGAATAGTCATTTATTCAGTTATGTCAAGAATTTTTTGATGTTTTTGCATGGGAGTATAATGACTTAAGGGGATTTGATCCTGGTCTAACTCAGCATACCATTGAATTAGAGCCTAATGCAAAGCTTGTGAGGAAGAAACAAAGACCCCTTAATCTAAAAGTTGAGCACTTAATGAAAGCTGAGTTAAACAAACTAATTGAGAGCAATATCATAATAAAAAAAACATACCTCCTAGGTTTCAACTTGGTCCCAGTCAGAAAAAAGAATGGAGAAATCTAACTTTGTGTCGATTTCTGTGATCTAAACCAAGCCTTATTGAAAGACCACTTCCCTCTTCCTTCCATGGAACGAATATTGCAAACTATTTCTAGTTTTGATAGATATTCCCTATTAGATGGTTACTTAGGTTACAACCAGATTCTGGTCAAAGAGGAAGACCAATATAAAACTGCATTCACAACTAAGTGGGGTACCATGGCATACAGAAAGATGTCATTCGGTCTATCCAATGCAGGGGCGACCTTTTAGAGGGCAATGGACATGGCCTTTCATGGCCTTATGAACAAAATAGTACTGATGTATTTAGATGACATAACTATTTTTCAAAAGATACTAATGATCACTTTGACCACTTGAAGCAGATTTTTTAGTGGTTAAGAGAGTTTGGAGTCTCATTGAACCCCCAAAAGTGCATATTTTCAGTTCATGAAGATAAACTTCTCAGCCATATTTTTTCAAAACAAGGTATTTCTATTGACCCTAAGAGAGTTCCAACCATTCTAGATTTGTCATTGCTAGCACATAAGAAAGGCTTTTAGAGCTTTCTTTGCATAATTAATTTCATGAGAAGATTTATTCCAAACATTGCAGCTTTGTTACAACCTCTCACTGCCATGTTGAAGAAGAATGTGCCATTCAGTTGGACTAAGGAGGGAAAAGGAAGCTTCTAGTAGATTAAAGAAGCCCTCACTACTACCTCTACCCTCATTAATACTAATTATGAGAGGGATTTTATTTTGCATGCTTTTGGAGGTGTTGACACCATCTCAACAATGTTATGCCAACAAAATGATGAAGGTTTGGAGTAGCCAGTGGTATTTTTTAGCCAGGTACTGCATGACTACGAGGTAAAGTACTCTTTTGTTGAGAAGCATGTTTTTTCTATTGTTAGAATCCTCAAGAAATTCAGACACATGTTGTCCACTAACAAAAATCAATTAATGGTTGCTCACTCCACTGTCAAGAGTTTTTACTTAATAGAGATATAAATGATAAGAGGGCTAGTTGGATAACCAAGGTTATGGAGTTTGATGTTGATATCAAAGTAACTAAATTGATTAGGGGCAAGGGGTTATGTGAGCAACTTGCTAAAAATCAAGAGCACAGTCAAGAACATGAAGAAGACACAGAAACAATACTGAATAATAGTGTACTAGCCACTGTACTAGCTCCTACAAACAACTGGCTGTAGTAGATGATGCACTATCTATATACTGGTCAATGTCCCGAAGGTTTGGATAGGGAAGGAAGTGTTGGCAAGAGACACTGCTTAGAGTCAATAAGTGTTGTCATTGATGGCAACTAAGATCATCCCAAACATCTGCATAACACAAGTTGTTCATACCAGAAATTAGAATAAGAAGCTATCTAAGTTCAGGTAGTAAAGAACAGAGCAGTAACAAAGTCTGGTATTTTGGTCTGGATCTCTCTGATGGAAAGTCATGATTAGCTGCGGATCTAAGGGAGTTATAAGCATTGTCAAGATAGTCTAAATCTAGATTTTTGTCCTCCAGTGATGAAAGATTCAAAAAGTATTAGCCTCTGAGTACCGAGTTCTAGTTTGTCAGAGCAAATAGAAGAAGAAAAGGTGGATCTTGCAGAAGATCTTGATTCTAGATATATGGAAGTTGTTTTTTGGACAAATGGTGATGATTAGTGATAGTGGGTGACATGAGTGATGATTTCCCAGAGCAAGTTTTGGTCTGCACCTCAAGTTTTGCATAGATCTAGTCGACAAAGCAAAGTGTTCATAAAAGTTCTAAGCGTTGATGAAGCTGACTGATAGAATGATTGCAGATCATGTTGCGGATATATATAGCTAATGAAAGTGGATGATTTGTGTGTGGGTGAATACTAAGAAGGTGTAAGTGAGAAGAGTAGAAATCCAAAGTGCAAATGAAGGAAGAATAGTAAGAAGAGTAGAATCAAAGATGAAATGTGTAAGATCAATTTTTGTACTTAATTGGAACTGAAACTCTTGCATAGTCAGATGCTATTAATCAGTTCAAATCTCTGTTATTTTATTGTAATACTTTCATAAGGCAGTGAGCTTTAGGTAGTGAGCCCAAATGCATGTGCATTCCCATTTGCAAAATACTTTTAACAGGGTATTAATTCTTTTGGGTTAACCCCCACCGTGGTTTTTCCCTTAACTAGGTTTCCACATCAAAAATCTTGGTGTCAATTGTGTTATTTAGGTTTCTGCTTATGTCATGTTGAAATATTTATTTCATTAATTTGATTATAAGTTGTAAAGACATATTAAAGGAAGAAAAAGTTGTAAATGTGTGACAACTGATTCACCCCCCTCTCAGTTGTCCAAACCTAATCCAACAATTGGTATCAGAGCAAGGTTTCTTTGGAAAAGTTTAACAGCTTAAGGAAGATCTGGGAAGGTAGTAAAATAGATGAATATAATCTTCAAAGACAACTTAATCTCGCCCTAGATAATCTTGAGTAGTCTGAGGAAGAATTCCAAGAACTGGAAGAAAATCTCAAAAAGGCTGAAGACTTCATTGAGATCGTAAAAGAAAAATTGAGCAAATCCAATGCAAAAGGAAAGGAGCAACCTCTTCAACTGGAAGAGAAGGCCCTGAAAGAAAAGACAAAAGAATGTGAAAAGTTAGCTAAAGAAGTTGTTGTCCTAAAAGATGAGATGGAAACTTGGGTGATGAGACTAACTAAGGAAATTGAAGATAGGAAGAAAACTAAAGAAGAGTTGAAGCAAAATCTGAAAGAAAGAACCAAAGAATGCTGTAGATTAGATGGAATAGTTGGTCTCCTAGAATCTAATCTACAAGAAAGCATAAACAATGAGAGAGAACTTGAGAGATAGATTATCACTCTCAAACATGACCTAGAAATTACAAATGAGTATAAGGAGAAGTTCAAAATAAGCTCAGCTAAACTCGAAGCACTAATTGAAGAACGTAAAAAGGATAATGACAAGCATAATCTTAAATATGAGAAAGGTGAGAGCTCCAGATCTGGACAGAGGAATTCCCAACCAAGGAATAAAAGGAACAGAACTAGAAAACCTCTAGTAAGATAGCCTAATGCTCAAAGATATCCATCATTTAATGGAAATTACTTCAATTGCAATAAAATTGGTCATAGAGCTATTTAGTACAGAAGTAGAACAAATCAAAATGGTCTATCCTTCTCTAGACAATGCTTCAAATGCAAGAGGTATGGTCACAAATCCAATGAATGTAGAAGTATGACAATAAATAATGCAAATGGCAATTCTTTCAATGGCTACTGCTTTGCTTGCAATGGATTTGGACACATGGCTAACCAGTGCAGATCAAGAGGAAATCAAGTGTGCTTTAATTGCAATAAATCTAGGCATATTACAAGATTATGTAGAAATAGGAACAATGGAAGAAGAGGTCTAGTAAACAGAAAATGGGATGAGCACAAACAAGACAGAGGCAAAAAGAAAATTTATGTGAATGAGATACGAAGTTAAATGAATAAGATCTAGAGAAAGAAAGATACAATAAACAATAGTGATGGGTCCGTACTGGAATCCAGTGTTGACAATTCCTCTGGGAATTAAGTCAGAAGCTCTGACTCAGGGGGAGCTACATAGAACATCAAATTTCCCCCAGTCAGTAAGTGGGTGCCTGAGTGTAGCACAATAAAAGAGAATAGCCTAAATTGGTCTAGAACCTTTAGAAGGATTTCTGGAAGAAAAAATGTTGATATGAAATCTTGCGGAGTGATACATGAAGAACTATCAAAAACAATGTAACCAAACATAATTAGGGAAACACATTTATTACAAAGGCAAATTAGGTAATGCGAAGCTTTAAAAGGTCACTTGGTCACTCATTTGAATCACCTTGCATTTGAATAAAACAAGAAGAAGACCATTTGAGCTGCAAATCCAGAGATTGAGGTAGAGAGCGAATTCAATTGACAATTGATCAACCCTAACCCCTTGAAAGAAAAAGGTACCTCTTTGTAAGGCATTGAATCTAAAATCTATTGAGATGGATACTCCTAATGTTATTGAAATTATTGAAAGGCCTCAGTCCAAATTTAAGAAACATCCTCACAAATCTATTGAAGTCGACACGTTAGGTGCTTTTTCAAGTGTTCCGTATGGTGTGTTTCATGTAGAAGACATTAGGGTTTACATTCATGCAAACATAGATGAGTTTGGAGATTCAAGGTATGTAGACTTGTTTGAGAAACAACTCATGGATGAAAATCATGAACTTAAACCCGAGTATAAGGCACTTCAGGATAAACACTCTATTTAGATTATGGGCTTTCCAACATTTGATGAGGATGAATGGATTCGATACATCTTAAGCAGATGCATGATGAATTCATTTGGTTGTTAAAACAATTCAAGATTACTAGGGATGCTATCAAAAATGTAACTGGTTTAAACTCAACTGGAGGATTGCCCATGCTGAAAGCCATGAAAAACTAGATAGTAACTAATGCTACTGGAGCTAAGTTCAATAGAAGAGCAATGACCATTAATGATATTATAGAACTAGATGTCAAATTTGCCTCCATGGTGATTGGGTAAAAGATTTACCACTCGAGCAGAGAAAATTTTATTTCCAGAACAACCATATATGTTGCATACAAGATGCTAAAAGAAAATGTTGATTATGACTTGTGTGAACTAATACAGAATCAACTGATTGAGAATTTAAACAAGATAAAAAAGGATAAGAAGAACACTTTCAAGTATGGTACACTAATTCTATGTCTATTCTTTTACTTTATGAATGAGGTACCTGGGGTAAAAGGTGTGCACTGGACTAAGGATGAGCCACTTGCCATTCAAATTAGAAATCATCTTTGTAGCATTGGTGATTTCAATGCTCAAAAAACTACAATATGGGGTTACTTCAAGAATTTTTAGAGTGTTATGTACACAAGGGAAAGAATCCCTAATTCAATTGTTGACAAGTACAAAAATGAAATATGCTTCATGGTTGATACTGATCAATGTTTAATGGAAGTAGTGGAACCCATAATTGTTTGGATCATGCCCATGGGGTATGAAGTAGATGAAAGGATCTTGGATATGTATGCTCAACATCTACTAAGCAAGCCCAAAGACATAATGGTTGAAATATTTGGAACTTATGAGGAGCTGAGTTTAAAGTTGCATACTAAGCTCAGAGAACCTGGAACCAATAAGAGAGTGAGAAATGAAGTTGAGCAGCTAGCAGAAAATCTTGGCCTAAATAAGGAAGCTATGAAGAAATTTAGTGAAAGAATAGAGAAGGATGAGAAATAAAAACAAGATAAGAAACAAACAAGTGATCTAGAGGAATTCTCTTCCACTTCAAGAACTACTACAAGTTCTGCTACTACCTCTGCTCCTTCCAAAATTGCAAAACCAGAAGCAAAATCATGCAAAAAATGGGAGAGAAGGAAGAAAGCAAAAGCATCTCGGACCTATGAAAGCATAAGGGAAGAATAAGTAGATACAGACTCTGACATTGAAATAAAGTAACTAAAGGTCACTGGAACAAAAGATGCAAAGTTAACCAAAGAAAAGTCTTGTAGAAGCAAAAGGACTAGCAAAAAGCAAAAGATAGAAGAGTATGAAGAATATGTTGAGAAGACCACACTCTCCCTAGAAGATGTGATAAAATCAGTCACAATCGATGGTAATCTAAAACCTATGATTGAATTTTATGATGAATATAATGATATCAATAAAAGGGTGTTGGAGGAAGCAACGGTCAGATATCTCAACATCTACAACAAGGCACTAATTGAGATAAATTCTGAGTTACCACAAAGTCTGGCAAATATCTTGGAGTTGAGAAAAGAAAATGCCAAGTGCAATGATGCATAAATTAGAAAACATGAGCTAATAAATTTGTGTCCTCAAATTTCTCTTGATCAAATAGATATGATATTCAAGGAAGTCAAAGATGACTTTAAAAACAAAAGAAGAATGAACAAGCTCATGCTTGGAGAAACAAGTGAAATAGTTGAAGATATTTAAGAGATTCTTTTGAAAGCATTAAGGAAGTACAATTTTCCCATAGTCACAAAAGAAGTGCCAGATGGTGAAGAAGAGAACATTATTGAGCAACAATCTAAGTTGGGTGAAGCCTCTGTTCCAGAAGTAGAACAAGCAATTCAGGAGAATACAGAAATGTTGGATAAAGAAGTTGGTATAGGAGATACTCCTAATCCACCCAATTCATTAGAGAAAGACGATAATATTACTATCTCACAGAGCCCTCTAGATCTTATAGCAAGTGATGAACAAATACAAAAGAGTTATGTAGAGAACACAAAGAAAGATAAAGTAGAAAAAGATGGTGCAAATGTTGAAGCACCTAAAGAAGATATTGAGAAATCAAATGAACAAAAGGATGGTTCTAAAATGACAGCAAGAGACATTGCAGATGCAGTAAAATGTCTTCTTGAAAAGGAGATGAGTGAGCTTGATGAATTTGAACTACTCCAAGGTCTAGCCAATCCAGATGCTCTCTCTCCAATCCAACTAATGAAAATAGCATCATTCACCCAAGTAAAAGCCAGAGAAAAGATGTTAAAATTCCACATGGAGGACAATGAACTACTAGGGCTTGCATTTGGAACTCTGGAAAAGTTAATGCCTGCCTATTGAAAGAATCTATGTGATTCCCCCTTTGAACATCTGAAGAATCTTGTGAGTTCTATGAATACTCATTTTGAGTGCTTTGAAAAGTCTACAGAGGCAAAAGTTTAGAAAGAATTCCTAGATAAGAAATTTTGTGAAATAAAGAACCTTATAGGAAATGATAGAAGAATACTTGGCATTAGCATAAAAAGTATTCATAATGCTCTAAATGATGGAAGTGATATGCACAAATTCTATCTTTCATGGCCCAAAGTAAATGAGGATATTGAGAAAAGGATAAAGAAGCAATAAAAAAACTGCCAAATCTCTCTCAAAATTTTGATCCTCTAACAGTCTCGTCTATAAGTCAAGAATGTCAAGTAATCAGCCTGACAGATGAGATAAAGAGGCTTGTTAAACAAAAAAGTAACATTATGAAGAGGATGTGTGAGCTCCGGGGATTGATTGCCCCTAAGTTAGAGACAATGTATAGTGCCCTATCTGAAGCTTAGACTACAGATCAAACCAATGATCCATCAGATCTATCAAAGGCAGAAGCATATTCATTTCTATTGAGTGGGCACATTTCAATTTTGGATGGAATGAAGATCACTTGGGCATCTAAACTTTTGCAAATAAAAACCAGCTTTGCAAGCATTCTCAAGTTCATGTAAGTAGAACTTAATGATTACTTGTACATATACGGTAGTATAAACACAAATTTTTGGAGAATTTTTGCTTGTGGATCCCACCCTTTTCCATTGATGTCAAAGGGGGAGTGAAGGATAATAAAAAATGAGGTATTCAACATAGGGGGAGCACCGAATTAAGTAAAGGGCATGGGTGTATGGAAAAAAGGGGGAATTTCACTAAGACACTTAGTCATTTTTCACAAAGTGTTGCCATCAATGCCAAAAGGGGAGATTGTTGGAAAGAGACACTACTTAGAGTCAATAAGTGTTGTCATTGATGGCAACTAAGATCATCCCAAACATCCACATAACAGAAGTTGTTCATACCGGAAGTTAGAATCAGAAGTTGTCTAAGTCTAGGCAGTAAAGAACAGAGCAGTAACAAAGTTTGGTATTTTGGTTCATATCTCTCTGGTGGAAAGTCATGATTAGTTGAGGATCTAAGGGAGTTATAAGCATTGTCAAGATAGTCTAAATCCATATTTTTGTCCTTTGGTGATGAAAGATTCAAAACATATTAGCCTCTGAGTACTAGATTCCAGTTTCTCAGAGCAGACAGAAGAAAAACAGACCGACCTCGTAGAAGATCTTGATTTGGGATGTATGGAAGTTGTTTGTTGGACAAATGGTGATGATTAGTGATAGTGGCCAACATGAGTGATGATTTCCAAGAGCAAGTTTTGGTCCACACCTCAAGTTTTGCATAGATCTAGCCGACAGAGCAGAGCATTCATAAAAGGCCTAAGTGTTGATGAATCTTATTGATCAAATGATTGCAGATCATGTTGTGGATATATATAGCCAATGAAAGTGGATGATTTAGTGTGTGTGTGAATACTAATAAGGTGTGTGCAAGAAGAGTAGAAATCCAAAGTGCAAATGAAGGCAGAATAGTAAGAAGAGCAGAAGCAAAGATGAAATGTGTAAGATCAGTTTTTGTACTTAATTGGAACTGAAACTTTTGCATAGTCAGATGCTATTAATCAATTCAGATCTCCGTTATTTTATTGTAATAGTTTCATAAGGCAGTGAGCCTCCATTTGAGCAATGAGCTCTAGGAAGTGAGCCTGAATACATGTGCATTCCCATTTGTAAAATACTTTTAATAAGGTATTAATTCTTGTGGGTTAACCCCCACCGTAGTTTTTCCCTTAACCGGGTTTCCACATCAAAAATCTTAGTGTCAAGTGTGTTATTTATGTTTTTGCTTATGTGATGCTAAAATGTTTATTTCATTAATTTGATTATAAGTTGTAAAGACAAATTAAAGGAAGACAAAGTTGTAAATGTGTGACAATTGATTTAAACCCCCTCTTAGTTGTCTAGACCTAATCCAACAGGAAGAAGGTATTTTAGGTTACAAGCTACTCCTTATGCTATCAGTGATCATATTTTGTATAGGAGAGATTTTAGTGGTGTTTTTCTGAGATGTATTTGACCTGATCAAGTTGATAAATTAATTTGATATTACACTGTGATAAACATCTATCCTTTGTTTTCTCTTGTTTTTTGTGATAGGTTGTGCAGTTATTTTGCTTAATTTAGGTTGCATGTCGTGTTTGATCAAACCTTCATGTGAAATATTTAAGAATTGGGTAAAATCAACGTGTTGTGAAGATTAATATTCTATGGTTTGATTGTGGGTAAGATCTGATAGGATTTTAGTATTGGTGTATCACCTTAGATTTTATTTTAGTTATTTACTTCAATTTACCTCCCTCATCCCTTTTCCTAGATAATTCATTAGATTAGGAAAAATTATAAGGAGAACCAACTCACTCTAGATATTCCCTCTCGACATAGATCACCCACAATCTAGGAGGGTTTCCATGTTTCAATAGGATAGTCAAGTCTGACATGGCTAGTAGCACAATCTTGATTGACAACAACAGTATTCATAACTTGATCCTTTTAGGTCTAAAAAAGATAGGTTCAGTTCATACTTATTCCAATACTAGGACAGTTGACTCCTATCATGGAAGTACATTTAGTTACATTGTTTACACAATGAGGGACCTATGATTCCATGTCACTCTATTCCCTTCTTATCAAATGATAATAGCCGAAACATGTTTCCCACTTATGACCTTCTATGTTTACGGCTTCATGTTTACCTTATCATAGGATTTATATTCAATTCAAGTCATTTAAGACCCGTTCCCTTGCGGGTTAGTTTATCAGCCTTATTAAAAGACCCTATCTCATGTATCTTACACTTCATTCATGAAGTAAGGCCATTCAAACATGGATGGCTATCATTTATAATAAATGCAAAAGTTTCATACTAACCATAGTAAACATTCTAATAAGTAAATAATACTCTGGCATGCACATAAGGTTGCCCACAAAATAGTTCCATTTACCTTTTATCCATTTTCTCCCATCTTCCAAAAGGAGACAACAAATACTTTTTAAATACAAAAGAGGCTTCTTAGTAATCATAATGACTATCATAAATAGTTAAATATTGTTATTGTAACATCACAATCCATAATTCTCATGATTAAACATAAATAATCACTTTAACAAGAATTAGATAACATCATAATTATCCAAAGCATAGTTAAACAAGAATGAATCATTATGATTACATTAGTTAAGCATGTTATTCTTTACCAAAATATAACAAAACTTAGAACTACAATATCTAACAATATCTCATTAGTGAATAACCTTCACTATGCATGTGCAAAGCTATGCTCAAGGCATCAAATATCAAATTAAACATAATATCTGACTATCAAGTCTTATAATGATAAAACACTACATCTTGAACTTTTGACATCTATCTTCATAAGCCTTGGATTGTCTCATTCTTGGGAAGGAGAGGATCATCCAAGTGCTTTTCCTCCAACCATAAACCAGTGGTCCCCCACACAACATCCTACCTAGATGTGGCCCTACCCTTCACAGAAGGTATAGATATAAGGAACCATTAGGTTTGTCATATGAGTATTTGATGTTGTGTCCTTCATAATGCCTCATAGTCACACATTATAGATCCACTCTAACTATGCATGACACTACTCGAGACATTATGCCATCTGGAGCACTGTGGACTGACTAATGCATGTAGAGACGGGTGCATTACTTTGGCCAAAAATTTTACATACATATACATTTTGCAATGAACGTAGTCATATGTCCACCACCTTGACATGACTTAGAAGTTGTCTCATCCTACAGTATGCTTGATTTGACCTCCCTAGGTCTAGTATAGGTGAGTTTAGTTTGATTCATAGTCCAATTCCAAGACAATCAACTCGTATCTTAGGAGTACAGTAAATATAATAGGTTTCTTTTGCAATAAGGAACCAATGACTCCTCGTCACTCTATTCCATTTTTCAACATGACAATAGTCAAACTAAGTTTTCTAACCTAGGATTTCCCAAGGTTCACAGTTTCAAAATGTTTAACCATATAGGTTATATTCAAGATCATTATATCATAGGATTACATTGCCTTAGCCAATTAAGATGGTCTTAATAAAAGACATCAACTCATATACCCATGTGAGTTTTAACGTTAAATAATCCCTTCATGGAGTTCGGCCACATGTAAAAGAAATGGCTTTTGTTTACATTATAGTATAAGGGACTTAAACTAATTTAGCTTTCAATCTCATAATGTTATAAGCATCAAGAGGAGAATCCTCACAATTAACCTAGCATGCATGCAAAGTAGCCTTTGAGTAATACTAATAACTTTCATATTTTGACCCTCCTTTATCAAGGGGTTGATATGTACTACATTATGGGTATCCTAATAACCATTTGATAGTAGTCAAGTACTATGCATGAAGTTCTAATAAATGTATTTAAGTGCTCTTAGCACATTTAAAGGTTAAAGTTTTCCAAAAGATTATCATTATAGTTTGAGGATGGTGCATCGACCACATGTAGGTTGAATCCTCCAAGCATATGACTAAACAAAATAGTTTTAAACACTATATTTCATGAGCACAATCGGCTCGAATACATCATGGAATCTTTTGTGTTGTCATTAAACTATTTCCATATTGTGTCTTATTGGCACTCAAATATGGTGTTAGCTAAAGTGAGCACTAGCTCAGCCTTGAAGGCCTTAGTGACAGTTAAATCACATTCAATACAAAATTTGTTTTATATTTCATTGACGGTCTTGCAGGCTTGGAGTATATCTCTAGGTAAATGCATTATCAAGATTAAACAATAGTAACATAGACCTCGAGGGTCTTTGAATATAGATTATCATATCAATAGGTACAACCTGAGGGCCTAAAAAATGATAACCACATCAAACAATATACTTGACTATCAACACAGTCGACCCTATTCAATAGCGTATTAATACTGTTTAACATTCAAAGCAATGTGAGTCTTTACAGACTTCAAATCTTACATGAGATTGTTCATTTATGTGTTTATGGTGTGGTTTATCATTGGCTCTTAGCAGTGCTCAATCCTGCCAGCTTCATGTGACCTTTAACAATGATTTCCAGCTAACTATATATTATCTTTTTCCTAATCTTTCTCTCGAGCATTGTGAATAGCAATGAATGAATTCCAAAAGACTTACAGACTAAGTTTTGATCTTCTTTGCATGTTGAGTATGCAGTGAAACTGCCACATGAGCCCATGAAGTGGAGGGTGGTTACTCTACTCTACCACTCAATAGCTTCCTTGGAGTCACTCTGTCCATTACTTTCTATATGCAAGTGGACATCAAGGATAAAGCTCCTAGTGGTCTGATATGGCATCTCATCACTCCACTAATCATGGATGATGTAAACATATTAATAATAACATGGGGATCAATACAAAGTTTAAATAGTTATATCTTAATAAACTTTCCATACATCTTCATGATGTATGAAGGTACTCATACCAACCAATATGTCATCATACGACATCATCACCAATATGGTGACATGATCAAAATGTGATTTAGGGGTCGAGCACTGCTCCCCCTTCTTCGCTATAAACTCAAAGCATATTATACCAAGAACAATACATTAGATATCACAGTTCAGGAATAAATAGAGAAATAAGAAAGTACTCCACCACTTGGAAAGACTATCTCTCAACTCAAGTTGACATTCTAAGAACATCATTTAGACAAGTCGATGTCAACATTGTTGAGATAGATCAATCGACATGATGACATATAAAGGAAATCAATTAGCAAAGAAAAGATGTGACTCATACTAACTTACATGGGTTCTTAAGGATGTAAGATCTAATACTCAGAGGGCAATTGGACCCATTTCTCGACATCTATCTCTTCCTCACGAATGGTACTCTCCTTCCATCTTCAAAGGAAGATTTAGTTCCCATTCACACTCATCATCATAAAACCATGATTAGTGCATAATCATCTAATTCTCAATTCATAATATTTAAATATTCATATGAACATGTAATTTCATATCTAACTATCATTAGTCAGTATTCTCATAATCAATGATTAAATAAGATATTTCCACAACATCTAATCATTAAACTATGGTTAATCCTCCTGATTACCACTCAAGAATAAGATTAAGCTAATCATAAGTTGAGAATGTAACATATCTCCCCCCATAAGAATCATCATCCTTGATGATTAATTGTCAACAAAGTTAATCAACATAATAAGAAAATGTTTTGAGAGAATAATAAAAAAAAAATTTATAAAAGATGGGGAAATCTCATCATAGTTTTCCCAAGTGGTATTTTCCTCTACATATTGGTCCCACTGGACCTTGCATTGTGGTATCTCTTTGTTATGTAAGTGTAGCTTATACATTTTGAGCACCTTGATGGTCTTGATCACCACCACCCCTGGGTCCTTCACATGTATAGCATTCCAATCAAGAATAGAAATTTAATTATCTACAGCATTAAAGTTTTTAAAATAGGAATTATGAAACACATTATGCATCATGGTAAGAGGTGGTAGTAGAGCAATTCTATATGCAAATGGGTTGACTTCTTCGAGAACTTTGAAGGGACCCACGTATCTAGGTGCCAGTTTGGATGTCTTTCCAAATTTAATAGAACTCTTCTAAGGTTTTACCCTTAATAGGACTTTCTCTCCCACTGAGAAGCATCTTTCAATGCATTTAGCATCTGCATAATGCTGCCTATCATTGGCTTCCACTAGCCTTTTCTTAATCAGATGGACTTGCTCTTCCATTTTTGACAGCATTTTTGGACCAATGCTAACCCTATCTTCTAGCTTGTCCCAGCTTATAGGGGTTCAACACTTTCTTCCATATAATGCTTCAAATGGAGCCATCTTAATAACAGAATGACAAGAATTATTATAGGCAAATTCCACCAGAGGAAGATAATCTTCCAATTTGTATTTCTGGTCCATGCAATACATTCTCAATAAATCCTCCAGTACTTGGTTCACCCACTCAATTTGGCCATCTATTTTAGGATGATAAGCAAAGCTTATAATCAACTAGGTTCCTGTTGGTCATGATGTTAGTCATAAACAAGCATAGAATAAAAGTACACATTAACCTTTATTCATCTTGAAAGATATGGTGAATTCAGAGAATTCATGATCCCAAGTCTCCGGTGATTAGATCTTAATCTTCTGACATTACTCAAAGGTTAATGTGAGTTGTTGTTTCCATTTTGGGGCCTTAAGTGAAAGTTTATCATCATCATGATATTCCTGCAGAAATTTTTTATAGAGAGGTCATATTGTACCATTATTTGATGAAATGATACAGAAATACTTCAATCTTTGCATGATTTTCTTAATTATGCATGCTCTGTATTCAAATATGCTAAATATTTGCAATTATCTACGAGATGTCCACATATTTGTGTTATTTGCTTGAGATCATCAATTGTTTGCAATTATGAGGATAAAATTGTTTGAAATTTAAAAGAAATTGAAAAAATGCTTCAAATTAAAGTTGAACCTTTAGCTTTTGAACCACATATATATTAGATACTGTCACGAAGAGAAGAAAACCAAACCATATTTTAACCAGGACATTCCACAGCTAGATATAGTTGATGCTAACTTCAAAGGGAATTTGTACAAAGACAACACATGTAAGTAGACATGCACTCCAAGGGACGTAGTAAATCACCACATATGTCTAGAATTCATACACTGATTACTCAAGATTTACTATGAATTGTAATCAACACAGTCTTCTCATTCATTAAGCATGCAAAAATATAGATGTTTACAAAAACTTTGAAATGAGCTCTGAATGTTTGAGCAGATGAATTTCAATTAAGTTTTGAATATTTACAATAAGGCATTCCATCACCTTTTATAGAACAAGGTGAGGAATCCGTTACAAAAAGATCCACGATCTTGATTTATCAATGCATATCTACGGTCACCATTTTCTTTGACCTTGTCAAACTTATTAAAAGTGGCACAAGTTGCCAGCTGGCAACTATCTATGTTATTTGTGCTTATATTTCCCTTCATGATGTGTCTTCATCATGCTCCTCATTCGATTCATGTGGATCATCATCATGTGCATCACTTCCTGAACTTTCACTATCCTGATGATGATGGCGCTGCATATGAGGTTGCATGCTGCTCCAGATCTGCTCATATGACTGCACAAGTTGATCTATTCCTCTGCCATCCTGAGTCTTTGCTTTGATGATGGCGTGTTTGTGTGCCTCATACTTATTTCTATTGCTATCCAGTTTGTCTTTCCTATCTTGCAGTGTCTCATTATATTTTTTCATCTTGACCTTGATCCTCATTATTTTATCTATAACTTCTTCTGTCAAGTGGACAAGTGGATCATCTGCTACTGATTGGAAGTTGTCATGTAAAGCCTTGATGGCACATTCGTCATCTTGATTTTCTATTTTCCCTTCCACTTTTCCTTCCACTGTTTCTAATATTTCTGCCTCAACAGCCATTAAATCATGTAATTTCATGTTGATATCTCTTAGTTTGTTATTGCATCTCCTAAGCACCCCACATTTAAATTGAATGTCTTTATACCAGATGTCAACTAACAAAGCAGTATTATTGTTCAATACCTGTTTATTGATAAGCAGCTGAGGATTTATCCTCTTTATTTCTCCCAGGATGTTTAGTACCTTTTCCAATTTGTAAGACCTTTTCCCAGTCTGCATTTGCAATTTGTCCACTTTGGTCCTGGAGTCACTCAGAATGCTCCACCTCTTCAAAGAGACCTTTACCATTTCTTCTGCATCATCCAATGTGGATGACATCCATTTCCTTAACACAGATGCCTCATGTTTCATGAGGTCTAGTTTATTCACCTCCTCTTGAGAAATAGCAGTCAATGGGACTACATGTTCAGTTGAAGTTTCTTCGGTAGTAGTTAGCCTTCTTATGTAGGCATGCAACTGAGCAATGTGCTCCTTGTGTTGCTTATTTTTCTCTTTCTCTCTCTTCACATTTTGAATCAAAGAATCAATAATGTCTTTGCCCTCCTGACCTTCTTGGTCTTCATTGGCAAAACCCAGATCCACTGTGCTAATTTGAAACTCACCTAAGGTAATTTTACCCTTTTCCTTCTCCACAGTAGGTACTGCAATCTGTGCAGTCCTTGTTTTAGTTGTTGGATCTCTTTTAATGGCTGAAGTCATTCTGGCCTTCCTCTTGGGTTTCATTATATTCTCAGAGAACAAAGTGGACACATCAAATTCTTGAATCTCAAAATCTTCTTCTACACTTACCTCCTTTTCCAACCACGGAGGCACCTGATCATGTTTTTCTGCATCATCATGATGTTCACCCATGTCTCCTGTTTCTATCAGCAGATGTGGTGGAGATGGTGATTTTCTCAATTCTTCTTCTTGATGCTCACTTTGTTGTTGATCTTTTGGCACATCCTCCTGTTGATGAACCTCTTTTTCTGGAGAAGCATCCTCTTGGGATGGGGAATCATGTGTTGTATCTATATGTTGATCATGATGATCATGATCCTTCTCCATCATTACTTCATCTGTTTTCAACTCTTCCCCTTGTTGAGGTTCATTTTCAATAATTGACCTTGTGGCATCCTCCTTTGGCTTTTCTATTTCTTGTTGCATATCCACCACACTGGATATTATGGAGTCTACTTGAGGCGCTGGCGTTTGTTTTGAAGCCATTATTTGTTCCACACCTGTACTATCAGCCTCCTAAGCTTTGGCAGTAGGATCTTCTATTATTTTCTCTTCATCAGCTACCTTCTCTTGAACTTCTATTATGTCAGGCTCCGTGGATGCACCTTGTGCAATTGGTGGGCTTACTTCTGAAGTATGGCTCTCTGGTTCTGCCACCTTTATTTCTTCTACAGGGTGTCCCTTATCAGGTGATCTTGCTGGATGTTCAGGACTTGTATCTTGTTTCCCTGTTAAGTCCACTACTGCAGGACTTGTCACCTCTGTAATTAATGTATCTAATCCCATTTCTTGGGCTATCTGCTCTGGGCTCTTTTCTTGTTTTGCCTTCACTTGCTTCATCTCCTCTAGTATAGTTTGAATTGGTGGAGGCTTGTGAGGGGTCATGCTTGTACCAGCAGCAAGTGTTTCCATCTTTTGTGCAGCTACCTCTTGTACAACTTCATCATCTGACAAATTTATTGTCTCGTCTAGCGAGACATGCCCTGCTTGCGTCTGAGAAGTTTCTTTCATCTATCCCTCTGCAAGTTCAATTTTGAACTTGACAATGGTAGGAAGTGGAACATTATGCTCAAGTTCCTTAGGTACTTCACTACCTGCCCCTTGTAACAATGTTGGGGGCTGTCTTATTTCACCTCTCATAGAGGTTCTTTGTTTCTTAGGTGGGGTGGACACCACCACCTATGGAGCTCTTCTTCTCCTCTTTATTATCAATGGATCATCCTCTTCTTCAGGCTTTTCCTCCATGAGAATATCCTCTTCTCCTAGTTTTCTTGAGGATTGACCCTCTTCTAGGGTCTCGGTGATTCTAGCCTCTGATGTCTGACTCTTCTTAGATTTTCCTTTCCTTAGAGGGGATGTTGATTCTGATCCAGATCCTGATGCTGCTGCCTCCTTAGCTACAAATACTGCCCTTTCAATAATAATCCCTTTGGGTTCTTTATCTACCTTCTTGCCCCTTGGGGGTCTTTTGCTCTGTTATTGTAGTGGAGGGAGTCTATCTCCCTTAGTCTTCCTCTTTTCATTTAGGAAGTCATCATACTCATCCCTGGGAATATCCTGCCCCTTCTTCTTCTTGTCCACCGTAATGGCAACACCCTTCTTCTTCAATGCCTCAATCTATTCATCAACCCAAGCTTGGGTTAGTTGTATGGTCCTGGCAATGAAGGGGTCCAAGGATATATCTTCTTGTATGGTGAGGTCAGGTGCAAAGATGGTGTCATTATATATCTTCTTCTGCTCATATTCATCTGCAATTATCCTACCATCATCTTTCTTCAATTGTTGGGGAATGGGGATGCAATCAAAGGTTCTAATTTGATTCAAAATTAACCTTTGATACCTTCTTCTTCTTGCCTCTGCTTCATCCTCACAGTTAGCCCAGAAGTCCTCTAGGTGCCTCTGATGAATAGGCTTTCCTATTATTTTCTGCATTCTGTCGTACGGATCATATGGTCTCATCAATGGAAAAGGCTGCAGACTCATTTTACTCAAGGTGATCATCACCTTCTTTATGTGTTCAGAATCTGGGCACATATAGCAGCCAATGCTGATTGGAAACAAAATCAGTGGTAGTTTCTTCGCATCCTTGTACGTCTTTATCATTGTGGAGCCCTGCCTGATGAACTCCATAAGTACGACTGCATTAGTGGGATACCTGGGCAGCATGAGGGAAGGTCCTTCAAAACCCTCAATCCTTATGTAAGAGAAGGTGGCAAACTGTATGTACCAGGCTCCATGCCTGTAGATAATTTCTTGAGCCTCCATGCTTAATCTCTTTGTCCTGTCCTCCTCCATGGTCCTCACCAGATGCATGGAAAATGCATCATTGACCAGTTTGTAGTCTTGGAGGTAATTGGCTCTTTGCAGCTGGGGATGATGATCCCAGATATGCACAACATTTGTACTTGTAAGCTTTCCATCAGTAACTAGTGCATCAAATGTGCCTTGGTATGCATAGGAATAGACAATATAGGATGTCATATAGAAAGCACAATTTGAACCTCCTAGGTTCATCAACTACTCATGCAGAGCATCACCTATTAATTGGCCCCATAATGGCTTGATGTCAGAGTATATGCACATCATTATTATACCATACATCAAATCCTTAAAGCTACCAACATCAGGCTGGCCTGTGGCTCTGCTCAGTAGTGCCATCATGTACTGGTATTCTTCACTAAAATCATACTTGAACAAGTGCACAGGAAGTTTGGCGGCTGCTGGATATGTGCTGTTCTCAGCCCTCCAGTGGTACATGTTTTTCCTAGCTTATTTTTTGTTATTCTCATATTCTTTCTCTGATTTCTTCAGGTCTACACTGTTGACCTTCTTGCCCAATGGTAGTCCAAATGTTCTGGAAAGACCTTTGATGGACAGGTCTGCATATATCCTCCCATGCTTCATTACCTACCTGGTCTCTGGATTATAATTCTTGGCACACTCGATGACCAGCTCTGGAGACTCCATGGAGTATGGGAAACTGGTGGCATTCCACATCCTGGATATGAAAACTACATCCAGCATAGGACTTCTATTTTTCTCGTCATTCAGTTTAGCTGACCAGGCCTCTAGATTGGTATCCCCCTGATAGGTATCTGTAATGGCACCATATTTGAACAGGACGCCCCTCTGAGATGAGAACATAGGCTTACTAAATTCAACCTCACACTTAGCCAACCTCTTGTCAGCCATGACCACCTGTAATTAACAAAATCTTGTCTTACAATGGGTATATACATGCATACCTATAACAATTTATCTTTAGTCTCATCATGCATATTACGTTCATTCAGCATAAGTCCATCATGGGGATACGTAAACCAGACTTACAACATCATTCCTGACTATTACAGAAACAACATGATGAGGGTTTCATTTACTTACCTGGTTATGCTGATTTCTTTTTTATACCAATAGAATTCTGAAAGTATTCTCAATTTTTGCTGATGATCACGCACCTTCAGCTACCTGCAAACTTCACTCGTCGTAATATCGCCTGTAGGAGGATATGGAAGCTGTGCTCTGTAAAAATAATTTCTTCACAAGGTAAATGTGAAAATGGCGTTAGATTTGCCTTTTCACCTTGCAATTAGGGTAAATTTAGGGCAAATCTTGACAAATTAGATTTTATTCATTGATTTTCTACACGGCAAGTCAGGATTTCACCAGGTGTTCCATCGGGTTTACTGATTAGCGGGAACCACCTACGATGTCTGCACGTATTCAATGCTAATGGCGGCAACATGAGCAAGGTGATATCTAAATGGCAGGATGATATTTGAAAATGTTAGGTATGTTTAGATATCAGGGGATGTTTGCACCATCAGGCTGTGCTTTAAATGTCAGGAGGATATTTGAAAATATCGGGCTATGGTTTTTTTTAGATGATGATGACCAAAATCATTCTTCTTTTGACTCTCGGGATATCAGGGTGACATCATCTAGATATTTGTTCTTTGTATCAAAAAGGCATCATGACGTCATCGTCATGTTATGCATACATGATCACATTTAGAAAATATCCCGTCGAGAGCTAAATATGATGATGATGTCATCATCATGTTTGTTTCTTCATTTATCGGGGTTAGATGATGTCATTAGGATATTGGCTTAGAGTGATATTTCACGGTAGGAGGATATTAAGAAATATCAAGTTACATTTGGAAATATGACGCTTGCAAAATGTAAGGCTGTTTGACGGTTAAGGGTCGCCATCACTTAAAGTTGACGTCCGGATATTTGGACTGCATGACTTATCGAGTGATGTACTAAGATCAAGATGATCTTCGATAACATGACTGAGGTTATAAAATATGATCCTCCTCCTGTGAATATCAGGTTTGACCAAAACTTTGACTGTTCACAACTCTCACATCCTGATGAATATCAGGGTGATGTAAAAGTCAAACCTGCATGGAATCTAATGCTCTTTCTAAATATGAGGTCACAGAAATGAAATATGAATTTTGACAAATTGACCTCATGATAATGGCTTACAAATTGGTTCTACATGATGATGCACATGACTTACTTTTACCAAACCGTCAGAAAGCAGACAACACAAGCCAAGCAAAAAGTTGGGTCCTTGTTTTGCCAAGTCAAAATGGGGCATGTTGTGTAATCACACAATAGTTCCAAGTGAAGAGAATAAGGTTTGCCAAATCCTTGATGTCATTCATGCATCCCTATATGAGATAATCTTCTGAGGAATGCCATGCAATTTAAAAATCTCTTGAACAAATTTACGGGCTATGACAGGTGCCCCATCCATCAAGTTCCTAGATATAAAATGAGTGGCTTTGGAGAGTCTATCCACCACAACCAAAGTAGCATTGTGCCTGTTCCTTGACATAGGAAGCCCTTGCACAAAGCCCATGCTTATAATTTGTCATTTCTACTCAAGAATTTCATGAGGCTATAAGAGTCCTACCAGGTGTTGGTGTTCCTCCTTCACCCTCTACCATTCTATATATGTAGCTACAAAATTTGTAGCATCCCTCTTCATTTCTTTCTAGAAATGTAGGGGTTTTACATCAGCAAGTAACTTTATTACTCCAGGATGTCCAGAATATGGTGCAGAATGAACCTCCTTCTACATCATATTCCTTAACTCTACAAAGTTCTAAAGGTACATAATCCTTCCTTTAAACCTTAATAACCCATCCAGTTCAAGGGTAAATCCATCGTATCTTAGATTCTGGGGGTTTTCCACAAGGACCTGTTTTACCTGCTCATAAAACTCATCTCCCTTAGATTCCTATAGCACCTGATTCCTAAAATCAGAATGTATAGAGATCATTGAGATGTGTCTTCTCCTACTCAAAGCATCTACCACCTGATTTTATTTTTCTTGGATATATTTAATCTCAAAATCATAATTCAAGATGAATTCCAACCATCTTCTTTGACGAACATTAAGATGTGGTTGAGTAAACAGATATTTGAGTCCTTGATGGTTTTTTTTCAGCTCAAAGGGTTTTTCAAGCAAGTAGTGTCTCCACATTTGCAGTGCATGAATGACTACTATCAATTCCAAATCATGTGGGGCATAGTTTTGCTCAAAAGTTTTTAGTTTTTAAGATTCATATTAATGACTTGTCCATCTTGGACTAGTACACCACATAAGCCTTCCACTGAGGCATCGGTAATAACTACAAATTGACCTTCTAGATCTGGTACCTTCAAAATTGGTGCTGAAGTCAATTTTTCCTTTAGTAGGTCAAAGGTCTCCAGGAACTTTTCTGACCACTCAAATCTCTTGCCTTTTCTTTACAAGGAAGTTATGTGATATGCAATTTTTGAAAAGTTTTTCACAAACTTGCTATAGTAACCTGCAAGGCCCATGAAACTTCAGACGTCATGAACATTTCTTGGTACCGGCCATTCCAAAATAGCCTTAATTTTAGCTAGGTCCATAGCTATTCCCTTACCTAAAATTATGTGGCCCAAATACTGCACTTCCTTTTGAAAGAAAGTACACTTAGAGAGCTTGCCATACAGTTTATCCTCTTAACCTCTAAAGAACAATCCTTATATTATGAAGGTGCTCTTCTTTGTTCTTAGAATAGATTAGGATGTCATCAAGAAACACTAGGACAAATTTGTCCAAACAATCCCTGAACACACTGTTCATTAGGTTCATAAATTCTGCCGGTGCATTTGTTAATCCAAAAGGTAGGACAGTAAACACATAATGCCCGTACCTTGTCCCAAAGGCTATTTTATGGATGTCCTCATCCTTTAACCTCAATTGGTGATATCCAGATTGAAGATCGATCTTGGAAAACACAGTTGCACCTCTCATTTGATCGAAAAGATCATCAATGCAAGCGAATGGGTATTTATTCTTGTGAGAACCAAGATCATGGAAAGACTATCAAACATGAGATTACAAGTGAGAGCAAATAATTTGTATTGACAAATAACAAGTATAAATAGTAGAGGTTGGATACCCAACTCTCCACGATATGAGGATAGGTGGAGATATTTAAAGAAAGAGAATAGTGTAACCACCCTAAAATAGAGGTGAGGTGCAAGTGAGATGATACCTATTACAAATGACTCACCAAGTTGAAAAAATAAATTGGCATGTGCTATAAGTCACCTAACTATGGTTGAGTAAGTATTAACTCATGGAGTTATACACCAACACCCCCCCTTAAGCATAGCTTAGGTGAGTTTAGGAATTATGAGTCCCGTCAGTGTGTCATTTTAGGTACTCATTTACAAATGTATCTAGCTCAGACAATAGAGAAACAAAGAAAACCTTGTGGGAAAAAACATTCCTCCAAAAAGAAAGACAACAAAGAGAGGACTAGATAGCACCTCAGAAGATGATGATGCCGATGTCGATTCTAATACAGATATGTAGAACTCTTGAAGCATGTTGAAGTTGTAAAACTTTCCTTTCCCTTGATGTTAAGAGATTTATGACAAACTGATTAAAGTAATGTTTTTAAAAGATAAAGACCAAGGTGTAGGTCTAAGAGATGTACAAAAATAACTAAAGAAAGGATGTGCATATGCATACATTCGAATGAGGTAGGAACCAATGTGATTCAAGTTGTAATGTTGCAATCTCCCCACTACACTTTATAGATCAGTGCTTACATTTTACTTTTACACTTTCAATATCTTGACACTATATGAGTGTTTTTACACACTAAGATTTCAGGTAAAGTTAATTTTTCTACTATATAGAATCAATTGAGCTAAGCCGAGAGTTGACACTAGGCTCAGAAGTTGCATCATGATTGTCTTCTTCACTAGATGTGAAATGAGAAAAGATGAAGGTGCAGTCAAAGTTGTAAACTTTGCCTACTACAACAAGTCTTTGATCTTTTACTTCTCGAATGAAGGTCGATTTAGCAATGAACTCAACTATCTTGTTAGATTGTGTGAGTACTGTGAGAGCAACACACCCAGGATGACCTACTATAGAAATAAACCTTCACAAGAGAGAAGATATTTCACCAAAGAGAAAATGCATTGAGAATGAGATGAATAATCTACATATGGTACATGATTTTTAAAGCCATGAAAAATAGGTTACATGTATGAAACTTCCTGATATGGGAAACACAACTACCCAAAACTATATGCACCTAAGTATGCACCTAAATAATAATTTTTACCTAAGTAAAAATTAAGCATAGTAAACGGTAAAACCATTTAATCCAACACCCCCCTTAAGTGCAACTTAGGGAGAATTATTATGCAATATCAAGATGCAATATGGGTCCTAGATACACAACCATGTTAGGTACCCATTTACAATGCAAAAAAGAAACCTCTCACAAACGGGGAAAAGGAGGAAATCCCTATGGGAAAAAACCCCTCTCCAAAAGATAGAAATAAAAACAAAAATGATGCATGGATGGAGGACTTAATCACATCCCCCCAAGTACTACATACATCATGTATATACAATCTATGCCCCCCCATTAGAGGGAAAGTGAGAGGATATATAGCCCCCCACAATGAAGAAGCTCCAATACTGATGAAGGATGCCTAAAGGCAGAAGATGATCTAGTGAATACAAGCAACACCTCTTCCCTTAGGAAGAAACAGGTCCACCAGATGAAGAAGGAACCACTCCATATCCAACTAAGAAGGAGAAGGAAGTCTCCAAATAGAGCAATACATCACATGATCATGATCAACCACAACCAAAAAATGCAACAGATCAATAGAAGGCACATCCAAGTCAACCTTCAAAAACAATCTGAATGAAGCAACTGGCATGCTGCAACTGTTATCAAAGAGGAGAGAAATCCCATCAAGTGAATCTCCCAAATCTGCAAGGTGAGACTATACAAACAAATTAGAGATGCCTACTAAGTACTCATCTAAGAAAATAAGATCTGAGGGATCAAAGGTAGTCTGCTGGGTTGGAAACTCAACCTTTGAAATAACAAGAACAGTATCAACATGAGTCTGAAGAATCCCAAAATGCAAATGACCAATATTACTATCAACACTAGCCAAGGGTGTGCGAGGTACATAGTCATCCTCCTTAACAAAGTGGGACAAGCTATACAGTCTAGACTCATGATCTACATTACCAATAGCAATGAGTTTTCTAGAATCAACTTCTTTGATAAACCAAGAATCGACTGTAAACTCCATAGTCTTAGGGACTTCACCATGTTTTATCTCAAATATAGACAGAATATTTGTGTGCAACTCTGGAATGCATAGTACATCCCAAAACCAGCCATCACCTACGTCAACAATGCCTGTCCCTCGAACATCCAACAACTTATTGTTCCTCATCAAAATTTTTGAAGTGTCCGAGGGGTGCAAACCTTTGAAAGGATAGGATGAAGAACTCATGTGGTGAGATGCACCAGAATCCAGAAACCATCTATCACACTAAGAATCAACTCTAGAAGTGACTAGTACATGTCCCTTACCTATGTAGTGCTTATCTTCTTTACTATTTACAATGTCTGCAGTACCAGACTGTGTGGGCTTGGTGGATGGAGAAGATGAGGATGCAGAGGTTGTAGAAGGAGTCACAGAAGATGGCAGTGGGATATTATTTTTTTGAAGAAGGTGAGAGAGCTCATCTATCATCTTTGTGTAACATTGATACTCACCGTGCCCCTTCTTTTTACAATATACACAATTGACTTTCTCCTTCTTTGGATTTTCTTCTTTTGCAATGGTGGAGGTCTCATTTGACTCTATTTTAGATTGAGGTTTCTTCTTCCCCTTACTCTATGAGCCATGTGTAACCAATTCATGATTTCTAGGTACCCCCTCCAACTGGGTAAGTTTGGCTTGCTCCCTTGTTAACCCATCAAAGAAGGTCTCAAAATAGGGCATCTGGAATGCACTACCTAAGGCATCCGTTGTAGAGTAAAAGGTAGAGGAAAACATAGCAAAAGGGCCTCTTAACTTAGACAGAATAAAAAAAATGGACTCCTTATCAGTTTTGCCATTTCCACATCCTGCTAGTTGTGACCTTACTGATTTGAATTTTACTAGGAAGTCATCAATAGTAGGAAATTCTTCAGGGATAAGAGAGTTTAACTCAGCCTCCAATTGCAATGCATGGATCTTACTAACCTTACCAAATAGGTTCTCTAACTTATCCCAAATTTCTTTGGGTGTACCCAACTCATCAATATGGAAAAGGAGACTATCTAAAACATTTAACTTCATCAACCCCATAGCTTGGTCACATTTATTTTGATGGGCAAATATTTCATATTCTTTGCTGAGGGTGGGTTGGGTAGCATTCAATGTGGACCACAGACCTTGAGACTGAAGCAATCTATGCATTTTCATTTTCCAGGTGTGGTAATTGTGGGGAGTTAGTAATTCAATAGATGCAGGGTAATCCATGATAGAATTGCACTAAATGGCAAAATTGAACCAAACTGATAAAAACCTCCAAAAAATGCATCCTCTATAAATTATTTCACCACTTTTCCAAAATTACTCCTAGCAAAAAACTAGAAAAAAAAATTGAGCAAAAATAAAGGCACCTTGATCAAATAGCTAACCTCTATACAAAGCATAATCATGAGCCTACGAGTCTTACTCACACCATCCAAATACACTATAGTGGTATATGAATAGTAAAACTATCCTCCACATAGCCAATGTGGGACTAAGATCTTTCAGTGAAAACTTCAACCTGCTCACGCTAGTCCCACCACAACAAACCCTAGAAAATATTTGATTACAAACTTTATAATGTATAAAGTTTGAGAAAAATATATATATTGGCAGTTTTTAACATTGTTGTTTCGAATGTAGAAGAGGTTGCATGGATTTCATAGGACTGTAGATGCTCACAACTTCTTCGCATGATTATGCCCTCTCTTCAAATTTGTACACAAATAGATTATGCAGACTGACGCTTGCTATCACATTCAGTGGCCTTTCTCAGATCATGATGCCACTGTGGGAAAATCATGCCCACGCCTAGCACCAATAGAGAAATCACCCCCTCGTAACCTCCAGTAAGGGATCCATGCCTGCCTAGGAGGAAAGAAAAGCGTGCCTTCAAAAGTCAAAGATGGGCCTCATCCACACCCAACAAAGAATTCAGGCCTCAAAATGTCTCTCAAATAGGAAAGTTCATCCTCTCAGAACTGAAGGTGGTGCCTTCTACCAGGAGAAAATCATGCTAGCACAATAGTGAAAATCATTCCCAACAACAATAGAAAATGAAGAATAATCGAAAGGCAATTTTATAAATAAAAAATTTCAATTGGTGAATGATCTCCAATCAATATTAAAGTCTCCAATGAAAGCTCTCAGGAAGGATTCATAGATAGGGTGGCTTTGATACCATGTGAGAGCAACACACCCAAGATGACCAACTACAAAAATAAACCTTCACAAGAGAGAAGATATTTCACCAAAGAGAAAATGCATTGAGAATGAGATGAATAATCTACATATGGTACAGGCTTTTCAAAGCCATGAAAAATAGGTGATAGGTATGAAACTTCTTGATATGGGAAACACAACTACCCAAAACTATATGCACCTAACTATGCACCTACATAATAATATTTGCTTAAGTAAATCTTAAGCATAGTAAATGATAAAACCATTTAATCCAACAAGTGCATATAGTGAAAGGTAATTTTTGAATAAGTCGGAATGAAATAGACATTATGGACATATCCATTTCCCAATTTAACAGTACCTTTGTCAAGGACGTTATGGTAGACTTGGTTCATTAATATTTTGGTAGTATTGCAGTGTTTGTTCCTTACAAATAATTCCATGAATGGTGACATGTGATCACCTACTATTGGACTTAGAACCCATCTGTTGACCTTTGACTTTGGTAGTACCATTATCTTTGACCTTCTTTTACGTGATGAAATGGTGCAATTTAAACTTCTTAATACTCAGTTTTGACTTTAAAAGTGGTACTTTAGTGTAGTAAGAGTGTTTTTGAACACTCTAGCCTAATTCCCTCTTAAAGTGACACTTTATAATTGAGTGCACTTGACATCTATTTACATCTTTGAGTGGATTTTTCCCTTTAGTTTTATTTTTCCCTATTGTGCAAATTAATGGAAAGAGTGCTTATCGTCTCCTTGCAAAAGTGATGCAGGGGGTAAATCACAAAACACACAATAACAGATATTGAACACAGTAAATAGAACTTTCTTTTATTGAACTGGGCAACTCATTACATCATAGAAGTTCAATTACAACCAGAGGATGAATCCTCTACTAGCTGCAACACATTACAGCTTTCCCAACCTCAAGACTCTAGAATCTTCAGCCTTATGTAACCCCAAATCAGCTAGGGTTTTTGTTTTCCCACCTATTCTTGACTCTACACTGGCCCCCTTAACTCTACTACTGCCCAGGGTTCCTAAAATAGTCATAAATAGCACTTTTTGGCGGCCTCCAGCCAAATTTTGAAATTTGCAACTCCCTCCAAAAGTAGGTCAACTTCTGGGAAGCATAACTTTTGATCCGAGTGTCCGATTGATGAACCGTTTTAAGCGCCGAAAATCTTGAGATGTGAACTATCACGCTAAAAATTTGTAAATGGATTTCTATCAACTTTTTAGGATGTTATGGGAAGTTTTAGTGCCTCATATCTCGTTCCAAAAATTTTTAGGGGCTTTTCAGAAAACAAAAACTTTAATATCTTTCAACTCACAAATGATCTTTGCCTGATTCCTTTGCCAAATGTCTTATATTTCCATTATGTAACTTTCTAGAAGTTTTTGCTTCATTACGTGCCCAAATGCAAACTTTCTAAAAATAGCAGGTACACTTTCCTAAATAGGCAGGTCGCTATTTTTAGCAGTTTTGGAAAAAAAACTAAAAGTCCTACATTATTATTCTGGATATTATGGAACCAAAAACAATAATTATGGGAAGAAATGAGAACAACTACAATGGTTTTGAATTAACTTCTTTTTGGGTGATGCAAGATTGCCCTTACACCTCTGGATGCTCCTACATCAGACACCCAGGGTAATTTGAGAAGTGACCCTATCACGTCTCATGTGTTTGTGTGAGGAAAACCCAAACAGTCAACCTCTGCCTTAGACAACCAAGAAGAATCTTCAACATGCCTTCCTTTCCATTTTACCAGATATTCTTCATATTGCTTGTTCCGAGTACTTCTTCCCACACGGCTATCCAAGATCTCTTCTATCTCCTCTGTTGCAGTAGATGATGGAATACTCCACTATTCTTCTATTGGTCCATCCTCTGTTCCACCATCATGATATTCTAATAAATCAACAATGTTGAAAACAGGGGAAATATTGATCCCACTCGGCAGCTCTACCTCATATGCATTTCCTGAATCATGTTTCTTCAAAATTTTTCATGGTCCAAATTTCTTCATTTTTAACTTATTGTATGTTCGAATTGGGAACCTTTCTTTTCTCAAGTGAACCATGACTTCATCTCCTACCTAGAATTCCTTATATCTCCTCTTTTGATTTGCCTTAGCTTTGTACTAAATATTCATTTTATTAATGTGCTTTCTCACCTCTTCATGCAAATTCTTCAGATGTTCTGCAAGGTCTTCAGCTTCATCACTTGTCTTTTCTATGTTGTCCAACTTCTTTAACTTAGAAGCATTTCTTGGGCTATTGCCATATACAATCTGGAATGGTGATTTACTAGTACTCCTATTGATAGAATTGTTGTAAGCAAATTCTGCCTGTGGTAAAATCAAATCCCATCCCTTGGGCTTATCTCCTACTAAGCATCGTAGCAGGTTACCCAAACTCCTATTCACCACTTCAGTTTGTCCATCAGTCTGTGGATTGTGTGCAGAACTAAACTTCAAATCTATCTTCAACTTCTTCCACAATGTCCTCCAGAAATAACCAACAAACTTGGTATCTTGATCTGAAACTATGCTCTTTGGTAGACCATGTAGTCTCACCACTTCCTTGAAAAATAACTCTGCAATATGAACAGCATCATTAGTCTTCTTACAAGGAATAAAATGTGCCATCTTTGAGAATCTATCCACCACCACAAAAATAGAATCATGCCCTCTCTGTGTCCTTGGTAAACCAAGAACAAAATCCATACTAATATCATCCCATGGCTTCTCTGGTACAGGTAAGGGTTGATACAATCCTATATTTTGACTTGTTCTTTTTGCCATCTGACATACTTTACAACTCTGCACAAACTTCCTCACATCCTGCTGTAGCTGTGGCCAATAATAATTTTCACCAACAATAGAAATGGCCTTATCTCGACCAAAGTGTCCAGCTAGTCTGCCACTATGCTTCTCTTTCATTAGGTTCTCTCTCATGGAACTCCTCGAAATGCACAACTGGCTTCCTCTAAACAACATGTCATCTTGGATTATGAAATCCAACCATTTTGTCCTATCCAAAGTAACAAGCTCCAGACAAGCTTTCCAAGCCTCTGCAAAATCTGGATCTTCAGGGTACAAACTTTTGAGCTCATCAAACCCAACAACCTCTATCTTCATTTCTGTCAACAAATTTTGCCTTCTGCTCAAGGCATCTGCAACTCTATTGGACTTCCCACTCCTGTGCTTCAAAACAAAGGTATAACTCTACAAAAACTCAACCCATTTTAAGTGCCTTTGGTTTAACTTCCCTTGACTATTAATATACTGCAAAGCCTGATGATCAGTATATAAAACAAACTCTTTTGGCAACAAATAATGTCTCCATTTCTTCAAAGCCTGAACTATTGCATAAAATTCCTGATCATAAACATAATACTTTTTCCTGGCATCATTAAGCTTCTCACTAAAATAGGCAATGGGCTTACCTTCTTGGCTCAAAACAGCTCCTATACCACTACCACTAGCATCATAATCTACCTAAAATACCTTATTGAAATCTGGAAGTGCCAAAATAGGTTGTTCTACAACTTTCTACTTCAATGTATCAAAGCTCTTGTCGGCTCCTTTAGTCCATCTAAACTCTTTTCTATCCCCTCTCATTGTTTCAGTTAGGGGTGCACAAATGCTACTGAAATTCCTGATAAACTTTCTGTAAAAACTTGCCAAACCATGAAAAGATCTTACCTCTGTTGCACTCCTTGGTGTAGGCCACTTAATGATAGCCCTTACTTTTTCTGGGTCTATCTTAAGACCTTCCTCCAAGACAACAAATCCTAGGTATACCAACTCCTTCTTTGCAAAACTGTATTTCTTTAGATTAATCAACAACTTCTCCTCCCTCAGCTTCTCTAGAACTCTTCTGATATGCATCAAATGCTCATCCCAAGTCTTACTAAAAATCAAAATATCATCCAAATAAACAATAACAAAACTTCCCAAAAATTCTTTCAGTACCTCATTCATGAGCTGCATGAATGTGCTCGGTGCATTGGTTAGCCCAAATGGCATGACTAACCACTCATACAAACCTTCCTTTGTCTTGAAGGCTGTCTTCCATTCATCCCCTTCTCTGATATGGATTTGGTGATACCCACTCTTTAGGTCAATTTTCGTGAAGTATTTGGCTCCACTGAAACAATCCATGATGTCATCCATTCTTGGCAATGGAAATCTATACTTGATCGTTATCTTATTGATGGCTCGAGAGTCTATACACATCCTCAATTCTCCATCCTTCTTTGGTGCTAATACTGCAGGTACTGCACATGGACTTAGGCTCTCCCTTATCAGTCCCTTCCTCAACAACTCCTAAATTTGTCTGTTTAGCTCTTCATTCTCTACAGGGGTCATTCTATGGGTTGCCTTGTTTGGCAAACTAGCTCCGGGTATCAAATCCATTTGATGACTTATCTTCCTTACTGGTGGTAAACCTTCTGGTACATTATTAGAGATAATGTCCTAGAACTCTTCCAACATATCTAAAACTTCTACAGGTACATCTTCACATTTCTCTTGACTAATCTTAGGAATCAATGCAAAGCAATGACGCTCATGTCTCATACCCTCCAAAAATTTCCTACCATCTACCAAACAAATTCTGGCAATACTACATACCTTTTCTTCCACCTCCTTCAAGGGCTTCAACTTATGACAAACTCCATCCTTTGTTAGGGAATATGTGTTTGCACAGCCATCATGGACAGCACTCCTATCACACTGCCACGGCCTCCCCAATAGCATATGACATGCATCCATTGGTATGATATCACACAGCACCTCATCATGGTAGTCACCAATCTTGAACTTCACTAAACACTGTTCATTGACCAAAGCTCTATGGTTCTTCTGCAACCATGCAATCTGATATGGATGCGGATGCTTTCTTCTTGTTAACTTCAACTTGTCAACCATCTCCTCTGAAAAAAGATTATTAGTGCTTCCACTGTCAATAATAATATCACAACACTTACCCTCACATTTGCACCTTGTGCGGAATAAACTCTTCCTCTGATTGGGTTCTTTCTCCTCATTTAGCAAGGTTCTTCTGACAACTAGGGTTTCTCCCCTTTCAGCATCTTCAGAATGCTCAGAATGTGCATCTTCATCTACATGTGCAACTCATGCATTACCTTCAGGTCTTCTATTTGTCCTTCCTTGATGTTGCGAACACTCATATGCTCGATGACCTTCTTCTCCACATTGGAAATAGGTTCCTCTAAAACCTCCTCTTCCAGGTCCTTACCCAAGTCTGCGTTTTCCTCTTCCTCTTTGCTCACCATTATTCTGGTCATAAGGGCGGTAGGTATTATCCCCTCTTTGATTTCGACTGGTGCCTACTTCTTCACTTATCTTTTGATCTTCATTATGGCCTCCATAGGGTCTTCCACCAGTCCTTCCACCTTGACCTCTTCCCCTTTTCTTGCTATCAAATCTTTTGTTCAGCTTCTCTTCCACCTTCAGGGAAAACTGGTACGCATCTTCTATGGTGGTCATTCTGACCAGGCTCAACTCCTCTTGAATACTCAGCCTCAACCCATTAATGTAATGGGCTACCTTCTCCTTGTTGGGCTCTGCATGGCATGTCCTAATAGTAATTTTATAAAACTCTTCTGTATACTCCTTAACAGACTTGTTACCTTGCTTTAGTCCTTGCAGCTTCTTCAGCAACTCCATCTCATAGTCCATAGGAATGAACTACTTCTTCAGTTTCTCCACCATCTGATCCCATCTAGTAATCTTTGCTTTTCCTCTTCTATTCCTCTGTAATTGGACCTCCTTCCACCAAATATTGGCATGGCCCTTCAACTTTGTTTTTGCAAACTTAACTCGATCTGGGTCCTCCACATCTTTATACTCAAAATACTCCTCCATGTCATTGATCCAATCAATAAGTTGTTCTGGATTCAAATCTCTAGAATATGCAGAAAATTCGATCCTAGGCCTCTTTCTGATCTTTGAAATGACCCTCAACAACCTTACTTCTGTAGCATCTTCGGTAGCTTCTTATTCTTCCTCAGATAGCTCTTCTTCAACTTCATCTTCACTTTCTTCTCTTGTCCTCGGCTCAAACCCTCTTCGTAGCTCCTCTTGCAATGCATCGATTTGCCTTTGTAGGGCTCTAAAACCCTCTTCCGTCAAAGAATTCCTCCCAACATGATTTCTTTGTGGAGGCATCTTGGTCTTCGCAACAAACCCACAACCTCAGGTCCTGGTGCAAACTGCCTCACGGTCGGCGATCTGTCTACACACTTAGGAAACCTAGCTCTGATACCACTTGATGCAGGAGGTAAATCACAAAACACACAATAACATATATTGAACATAGCAAATAGAACTTTCTTTTATTGAACTGGGCAACTCATTACATCACAGAAGCTCAATTACAATCAGAGGATGAATCCTCTACTGGCTGCAACACATTACAGCTTTCCCAACCTCAAGACTCTAGAATCTTCAGCCTTCTGTAACCCCAAATTAGCTAGGGTTTCTATTTTCCCACCTATTCTTGACTCTACACTAGCTCCCTTTACTACTACCCAGGGTTCCTAAAATAGTCATAAATAGCACTTTTTGGCGGCCTCTAGCCAAATTTCAAAATTTGCAACTCCCTCCAAAAGTAGGTCAACTTCCGGGAAGCATAACTTTTGATCCGAGTGTCTGATTGATGAACCATTTTAAGCACCAGAAATCTCAAGATGTGAACTATCACGCTGAAAATTTGTAAATGGATTTCTGTCAACTTTTTGGGACGTTATGGGAAGTTTTAGTGCCTCATATCTCGTTCCAAAAATTTTTAGGGGCTTTTCAGAAAACAAAAACTTTAATATCTTTCAACTCACAAATGATCTTTACCTGATTCCTTTTCCAAAGGTCTTATATTTCCATTATGTAACTTTCTGGAAGTTTTTGCTTCATTACGTGCCCAAATGCAAACTTTCTAAAAATAGTAGGTACACTTTCCTAAATAGGCAGGTTGCTATTTTTAGCAGTTTTGGAAAAAAAATTGAAAGTCCTACATTATTATTCTAGATATTATGGAACCAAAAACAGTAATTATGGGAAGAAATGAGAACAACTACAATGGTTTTGAATTAACTTCTTTTGGGTGATGCAAGATTGCCCTTACACCTCTAGATGCTCCTGCATCAAAAAGCGTGACTGGGCACTTTATAATGATAGTGCGATATCAACCTTGTTGGATAGAGGATGAAAAAAGAACCAACTTTGCAAAAGTAATGACTCAATTTTGAGTCAATTTGCAAAAGTTATGGCCTATCAAAGTTTTACATATGCAAAAAAAATACACCTCCAGAAATTATTTTCCAATGTGATGGAAAAAAATGCATACAAAGAGTGAAGTAAAAAAACTTGATCTGAGGGAAAAAATTAAGCCCCCTATGGTAGAGCATGACCAAGAGCTTAAATACCCATGTGACCAAGGGCTTAGCTCTTAAAATTCCCCCTCTTTTGCTTTTTGCCTTTGATGATGTCACCCCCACTAGTTTCTTACATCGGCAATTTGACACAAATTACAAATGAATAATACCAATGAATATGGCATTAACTTTGACAACCATCAAAACAAAATAAAAAAACCTTTTTTAAAAGTATTTCCCTCCTATTTCATAGCCGTCAATGGGGCCCTCAAAGGGCAATTTGAATGCAAATGGTATGGTTGCAAAGGAGACCGTTGGGCTTGGCCGTTGGGTGTCGAACCCTATGGCATCAGTGGTTGGGTGGTCTAAGGTAGAACGCTTCAAGCATTGACCCCAGTACGTGGAGGAATTGTGGTGGTGTTGACCACCATGTAATCAATGAAGAGGAGTCCTTTTGGGACTGTGGTACCGTCGACCTTTGTGGCCTGTGTCTTACTCTCCACCGTCGGCCTTTGGCCTCTACAACAAATCTCCACTCGATGGCTATTGTGTATGCACTATGAATATGACCTATAATCACTATGAATGCAGTTTATAGTTGGCCTTTTGTAGCCACTACAAATGATATATGATGTTAGCTTTTTGTAGCTTCTCAGGGTTCTCTTTGACTTGGCCTTTGATGTCGATGTCAATGCTTGTAAAAGATGGCCTATATGGCCACTTTGTACGTCATCTATGAGCTTTCAAACATATATGGATAATGTTTCCTGTGTGGTGCTTGAAAGCAAGGATCTACACTACCCTATGTGGGTGTTTGAAAATAATAAGAGCACAGATAAGTGTTAAATAGAAAACAACCGAACTAAGCAAAAAATGTAGAGATGCATACCTGATTCTCACATGAGAAAACATGATTTGATGCTAACCACAATGCTCTAATACCATGTGAGAACTAAGATCATGGAAAGACTATCAAACATGAGATTACAAGTGAGAACGAACAATTTGTATTGACAAATAACAAGTATAAATAGTAGAGGTTGCATACCCAACTCTCCATGATATGAGGATAGGTGGTGATATTCAAAGCAAGAGAATATCGTAACCACCCTAAAATAGAGAGGAGGTGTCAAGTGAGATGACACCTATTACAAATGACTCACCAAGTTGAAAAAATCAATTGGCATGTGCTATAAGTCGCCTAACTATGATTGAGTAAGTGTTAACTCATGGAGTTATACACCAACAATTCTTAATTGTTGCTTTATTCAACATGTGGTAATCTATGAATAGTCGCAAGGTGCCATCTTTCTTTTTAACAAATGTAATTGGTGCTCCCCAGGGCAACACACTAGGTCTAATCAGCCCTTTATCCAACAATTCATGTAATTGAACCTTTAGCTACATTAACTCTGTAGTGGTCATTCTATAGGGGGCTTTAGAGATAGGTTCCGCCCCTAGAATTATATCAATAGAGAAGTCAAGACTCTTTTAGGAGGTAATCCTAGTAGCTCATCTAGAAATACATTCTTCAAATACCTAAGAAAAGGATATCTGTCCATATCTGATCTTTTCTGATCTATTGACTCCTTTCCAATTTCATTAAGTTTATGGGATTCACAAAACATTAAATCATCTTGGAACTTGGTTTCTTCAAACCCATTTACTTTTTCTATTTTGATAGGAAAAAGCTAGCATCCCTTTCTTTGTGCTCTTTTCATTTTCAAGGTAGAAATTTGTCTTAATTTGATTTCCCTAGGGTTCCCTTGAAGAAAGACTTTGTTTCCTAAGTCATCAAGACATCTTATTGTTTTGGCATAACAATCCACTTTGGCTAAATGTCTCCATAGGCAATTTATCCCTAGGACAACATCTTATGATCCTAGTGGGGCTACATAAAGATTTACTTACTTGGAGAAACTCAAAAGTTCAACCCTAGCCTCAAACAAACATTGCTCTACCTATGCCTTAGTTTTATTTACATATTCTACTAACCATGTCTCTGCCATAAATCCAACCTTTCTAGGAATTTTACTTACAATTGTTTAGGGGAAACAAAACATTCATTAGCACCAGTATCAATCAAAATTGAAATCAGAATACCAAATAAAATACATGTTTCAATAGGAGTTATTTGGTATTCATCTTGCCTATTGTCCAAGGCTGCATGAATGTGTTGCTAGAATGCTGCCTGGTGAGAGAGGGTTTCCTCGTGTTTGTGCTCCCTACATTTTGTTAAGACACTGGTTGGCATAATGATCTCCTCCACATGTATAGCATCCTCCCACAGGTCCTTGCCTCTCCTACAGTTTCCCAAAATTGTCTCCATTTCTCTTGGAGTGATTATTTCCCTTCTTCTCCCCTTTGGACTTAGTTTGTTTATGCTTGGCCTCTTTATTATTTTTCTCAGTCAAATCCTACTTTCTCCCCTTTTTCTTAGAGGATTGAGAGGATTGGGACTAATTATATCTCTTTCAGTTCCTTTCTCTATAAGCTGACATAGCTTTTAGTTTTTATTCCTATTTTGTGACCTTCTCATAGACCTAGTCCATTAAAGTAGGACCATGTACATCAACCTTGCCCCCAATCTAGGCATTTAATCCCATTATAAAATTCTGAATGTGGGATCTCTCATCCTGTTGGTACTGCGGTACATACTTAAGTAGGTAGGTGAATTTTTTTCAATATTCGTTTACAGATAAATCAACCTATTTCAGATTCTAAAAGTCTATAAGTTTCTTGTTATAGAATAGCTAAGGCAACCATCTTTGCCAAAAGAGTTCCACGAACCTATCCCAGGTAAGGCTTGTAGACCTCAAGCCTAGTTCCATCCTTTTATTCATCCACCATGTGGATGCTTCACCTACCAGCTGGAATGCTCCCCATACCGCTTTCATGACCTCATTATAGTTTCTGATTTCGAAACAATTTTCCATTTATGTAAGTCATGCCTCTGTGGCATCTCTGCTTATGGATCCATTGAATTTGGGAGGCATGACCTTTTCATGTCTCAAGACAATTCCAAAGCCATATGGCTTTGCCTATCTTCTTCTTGTCTAACCTCAGAGTTTTTTTCTCTGTGCTCACTTTAGGTGGTATCATTATGGTGTGCCTCATCATAACCCCCATCATAGGCGCCTAGCCTGGGTCTTCGCTGGTCCCTGACCTCTTGTTTGAGAGTTCCTACTCTCACTCTTATTTCATGAAGCAAAGCAATGATTTGGTCAAGTTTAGATTTGGAGTGCCTTGAAGGTTGCCCTTCATCCTAGCTATCTCCCATCTTGGTTCTTATCTAAACCTTTCTGCAATCTACTTCTTCTAAAGTTTGTAGATTAATTATGGATTAGTTTTCCATATCATTGAATCCATTTATAACATAAATCTATTCTCATTCATGTAATCTTTAACAAGAAAGGAAAGATTTGCCAAAATTTTCTTTTTCAAATTACATTTTAATTTTCCATAGATTACATATAATCCTTCTTAAAATTACAAATTTTTGTTTACATCTTGCTATGCAAGTCTTTTTTAGTGTGGGATAACTTCCCATGTTCATTTATCGACTTTGAGGTTTATCATTTTAGTTTTAGGAGGTGGACGTACATGCAGGTACTCTTCCACTACCTCCTTGGTTACATTAGAATCCTTAGGATTTCTTTCCATAGCTGGTGAGCACTTTAGGTACAGAGGGTTCTATTGATCCATCATTAGACCTAGGAGCAGCATTACTAACTACTTTCTTCAACTCCTTCTTGATGTATTTTACAGCATCAGTGAAGGTCTCCTTATCACTTAACAATGCTCCTACTAAGAAACTAGTCTGTTCAAGTTGTTTCATTCTTAAGGCTTGCTCCCTCAAGACCTTTTGATAACGTAGGTAACATCCATTTTATGTCACCTTCTTTCTGGGTGTTGTTCTAATTCTTACCATTCTAGCATAGAAAATCCAAACATTAGCATCTGTTAATGTTGGATAAAAATAATCATCAAGTAGTGAGCTCATAGGTACATGCATTGAACCTAGTAGCTCTGATACCATATGTAACATCACAATCCATAATGCTCATGATTAAACATAGATAATCACTTTACATCATAATTATCCAAGGCATACTTAAACAAGAATGAATCATTATGATTACAGTAATTAAGCATGTTATTCTTTACCAGAATATAACAAAACTTAGAATTACAATATCCAACAATATTTCATTACTGAATAACCTTCACTATGCATGTACAAAGTTATGCTCAAGGCATCAAATACCAAATTATACTTAATATCCGACTATCAAGTCATATAATGATAAATCACTGCATCTGGAACTTTTGACATCTATCTTCATAAGCCTCAACTTGTCTCATGCTTGGGAAGGAGAGCATCATCGAAGTGTTTTTCCTCCAACTAGAGATCGGCGGTCTCTCGCACAACTTCCTACATGGAAGTGGCCCTACCCTTAACAAAAGGTATAAATATAAGGAACCATTAAGTTTTTCATCTAAGTATCTAGTGTTGTGTCCTTCATAATGCCTCATGGTCACACAAGTATAGATTCACTCTAACTATGCATGACACTATTGAAGACATTATGCCATCTGGAGCACTATGGACCGGCTAATGCATGCAGATATGGATGTATTACTTAGGCCAAAGATTTACATACATATACATTTTGCAATGAACATAGCGATATTTTCACCACCCTGACTCAACTTAGAAGCTGTCTCATCCTACAATATGCTTGATTCGACCTCCCTAGATCTAGTATAAGTGAGTTCAATTCGATTCATAGTCCAATTCCAAGACAATCGACTCGTATCTTAGGAGTACAACAAATATAATAGGATACTTTTGCAACAAGGAACCTATGACTCCTCGTCACTCTGTTCCATTTTTCAACATGACAATAGTCAAACTAAGTTTTCCAACCTAGGATTTACCAAGTGTTGATGTGTTTTAGCATGCAACAATGTAGGTGTGATTTCTAGTTTCACACCTCTCTTGAAAAGTATCCTACCCTAGGTAAGACTACTCCAAGGATAATACAGCTAGTTCTTATCTTGCTTGGAATCTCTCAGTTGGTATGTTCTAGCTATGCCTACAAGGGGTCTTACATGCAATCTACAAATCTTCAAGTTGGAATAGCAAATACACATAAACCCTTCAAGATTTCAGTTGATAAACAATGTAAAATGCTACTGAAATTCCTAATCTAACCAAGGTTTTTAAGAAAATGCAAATGGTATAGGGTTTAGAGGAATCCTAAGTGACATTCACAATGCATAGATTTTACTTTAAGTAGACAAATGCTCTGAAAGTTAACTAGTTTTCTGAGTTACCAAACTAAAATGGGTGTTACAGCACTACAGAAAATGATGCTATCTTCAATGGAAATCCAAATATTTTCATATTACATTCATTCATTAAATACCTAATGACTGGCGCAATTTAACTCATGAAATGAAATTAAACTGAGCATGACTCATAAGTCTAGACTAACTTTACACATCTATCTACCATCAGCAAATAACCAAAAGTATGGACTAGAGCATTCATCAAATACTTTCAGCAAACTATAAACATTATAAAGCACAAATAACTAACTACGGGAGAGCAAGAAGCAAACCATGAAAACCAAAATGAGCCAATACAAAATACAAATTCTCAATATAATCATAGAAACTTGCTTTGCATAACTTCAAATGGCAAATTATCAACAATTCAGCATCAAAATCTCTCTTACAAAAAGTGGAAATGGCAGCCCTTTATATAGGAAAGCAACATACCAAGTTTTCAAATGAATGGTGGAGATTAACTCAACACCAATGGTCCAAATTACATCAACAAGTGCCAGCAAAACAACTCATATCAATTCCTAGATTACACTTTGTCTTTTATGAAAAAGATGAAAAACAACCTCCAGATACATTGAATCTAGTGAAATTGACTAGCCAACTCAATATATTAATGGAAAAGAACATTTTTTAAAGCATAGAAAAGACAAAATAGAGTCACATGCTGCTTTGAATACAACAATTTACAATTATGATGGGATTACATTCTCAAAATATTCAAAATAATATCAAGAATCTTCAATTAAATTAATTTTTTCTTCATCAGCCAGCTTATTGTGGTAGTTTAGCCATGCCTCGAGTGCAGGATTGATTTTTGAGGGAGCTGGATTCTTCAAATGATTGATCTGATAATCAAACATCTTTAGCTCTTGGCTAAATTTGTTGTATATCTTTTCTATCTCTGCCCCACCCTTGTGGAATGCTTTAAATTCAGCCATGAGGTCACTTACCTAATCCAATCTGTCTTCCATACTGAGCTCGGTACTTTCAAAAATTACCTTATGTAATTTTCTTTTACACTTCTAGATATCATAAGGGGCATAGTCATTATAGGATGTTTCCAAGCAATCCTTCAAAGAATCATTGATATCGTATATAATAGACCACAACTCTTCATCTGCTGGCTTGTATGCTTCCTTTATGTTTTCAAAAGTTTCTTTCCTCAAAAGTAGTTGTTGATACAACTCAATGGCCTTGGACAACTTGTCTCCAGTTAAAATATTCTCTACAACTAGAGTCTAGGTAGGCAAATCCCTGATGCTCTTGATACGTGGAAACATGTGAGAATAATATTCATCAAAGGAATCACATTCCTTGCACAAATCTTTCCATTTTTTAAGAAGTTTAACCAACTTCTTGTGCACCTGAGCAGATGCATCGACAGTTTCGCATCCCTTTTCAAAAACTCTAAACAACCAATTTTTAGTTCATTGGGACTTGGCCCTTACTTCACCTAGTCTTTCCATTTCATCAGTAGATAGGAAAGAGGGCACTGTCCTTATAGCTCCTCCTGCATCGACTGGCTTGATCAGAAACTGGAGACAAGCGTGGAGTTCTTCATTTTGCTTCTTTAATGCCTTTGACATCTCATCTTTATCTAACTGTTCCAAAATTAAAGTGACCGATCCTTTAAATTCATCCACTCTTTGAGCATGAGTGGCTGGTCCCAAATCAACTGTGGAAATTACATAATCTTCTGCTCTAACTTGTTCTTTAGTTGCATTGGCTGGCGGGACAACTACCTCTGCAATTCTGGATCTTGATTCATCCTTATAAATCCTAGACTATATCTTTTCCTTCTTTTGTTTTTTGGGCCTATGAGCTTGTGACAAGATAATGCTCAAATCTAGCTACATTATCTCTACTTGTGGCTCAGGATATGCCACTCTATTTTGCAATCATTCGGGTACTGAAGAAGATGACTTGTTTGATTCAATGGCTTTATCATTCTTAATATTAGTAGGCTCTTTAAGTAATTCCTGCTCCTACTCTAGTTCATTATCCATACATATCTCCTTTTCCTTTTCTCAATCCTCAGCCAAGTTCCTCCAGTTTATCATCATACTTTCTCGGGCTGCCTTGAAAACTTCCTCTATTTGACCCTTCTCTAGAGGGCTGTCAGATATGTCAATGATTTCAATATTAACTATATCAGTCAGAGGTTCATTTGGAACTTCATTACTCACTTCCACAAATGCATCTTTCTCCACCTCAAGCATCAATTCAGTTTCAGGCTCCTGCAAACCCAATTCTACACATAATTTATCAATTCCGAGCAGCAGAGGTACGACTAAGGAGGTTGAATTTGTGGGCATTTGTGAAATAGAAAATGCAGAGTATATGGGTGGTGTAGGCATGTTGGTCTACGTTAGATTAGTTAACACTTCTAACAAAGTAGAGGAAATGACAAGGGGTGAAGGAAAAGGTAGTGAAGGAAGAGAAAGAGAAGGTGAAAGAATGGTGTAAATGGGAGGTAATGCCGTGGGGGTGGATAATTGAGTGGAAGAAGTAGAAGGTGAAGGTGTAGAAGTAGTGGATGGACATGAAGTGGCAGTAGTGGAGGAAATAGGGCTGCTAGGGGCATCAAAAGATATTACTAATGAGTAGGAAACAGTCGAAATGGAGGAAGCAAGAGAGGTAGTAGTGGAGGATATTTCCTCAATGACAGTAGATGATGTCATGGGTGAAGTGGTTGTAGTAGTAGTAGAGGTAGTGGGGGGAGAAACATCAGTAGAAGCTACAGAGGTGGAGGCAGCCATGTTTATACATGGAGCAATAGGAGATGGGGAGGTTGGTAGACTAGTATCTACTTGTGTTGCAGCACCTTCCTCAGTTACCCTCTTCACCTTAACTTTCTTGGTCTTAGAACCTTCCCCAGGACCACTTGGCATATCTCTTTTCTTGGAGGCCCTTGTCCTAGTGGAAGGAGGCTAGTCTTTCTTGGAAGGAGGCCTTGCAGATGGCTTCTTAAATTTCTTTCCTTTCTCTGCCAAAGATATATGTTCTTCATTATCTGATTTCTACTTCTCAACTACCTCTACCCTATCTGTGACATTCATTGGTTCATCCTCCTCACCTTCGGAGTCCTTGTCTGACTCTAATCCAGTGTAGGTAAGCTGCACTCCTTGTCTCTCCAAAGTAGCCATCTGACCTCTTACCCAAGCCTTGGTCAATCTAATTGGTTCTTTCATTATGATATCTAAAGAGCTTTCCTCTATAGTAGCCCAATTCGGTAATGGGATGGGTTGACGATATTGAACCTTCCAAGCTCCTTTAACCATGACATTTTCATCATCCTCTAACTGGTCAGGCACTGCAATAACATGGAACTTCCTGATGAAGGCTAGAGATAGCCTTGAATGAGCCTTTTTCATAACTTCATAGTCGTCCATGCAGTTGGCCCAAAAGTCTTCAATATGTATCTTATGAAACAATTTCTTACTTACAAATCTTTCCATTACCTTATTCAAGTCAAAATGATCCCTTGCATTGTAGTCGTGTAAGTTAAGAAGATGGAGTTCCTTATCAGAGTGTTCAGCTGATGCCAAGGAAGGACATGCATAATTCCCCTTACCAAACCTCATAGGAAACTGAACATTGGTTCTGTGTAAGTGCTTAAGTTTCTCAACACAAGGTACCAACTACCTATTCAATACTAGAAGCACTGTTTTGTCATTAGGATATTTGGGAAGTCTATAAGCCATCCCAGTGAAACCTTGTACTCTTAGATATGTGAAATTTTCAAATTGAATATACCACCTACCTTATCTGGTTACTTCATTCATTGCTTCAGTGGAAATACTCAAGGTTTTATTACCTTATAGCAATCTGGCTATATACATTGTAAAAGCATCATTCACCCTTTTAAATTGTATCAGAGATTGAGATGAGGTTAGCTGAGGGTAACACTCATATACTTTTACTTGTGTTTGCTCATCATTTCCAACTTCTCCAATTTTGGACAACCCAATATATTGATTTATTCGTGCTAGTGCATAGACAACATAAGATGTCCATCTAAAGTATCTCTTCTCTTTGAAGTTGCTAAAGGCCTCATGAATGTTGTCACTAAGGATTTGGGACCAATGAAACTTAGTCCCTTTTAGTATCTCAATTATGGTGACGAACATCCACTCCTCAAAAGTAGAGGTTGTAGGTAACCCATATATTCTGCTTAAAAAGGTTATGAAATCCCCTATCTCGTCGTGGAAATCACTTCTGTATAGCACTTGGGGAAACTTGCTCATGGCAGACCTCCTGCTTTTTTCCCAATGATCATTCTTGTGTTTCCTGTATCCATTCACATCTTTGTTGTAAGTCTTCTCTGATCCTCATTTGGCTGGCATGGTCATAACTGTGTGCCATGGAATGTCAAAAGTCTCAGCTAGAGAGGGTGGGTTTAAATCAGCCAGGATATCCCCATTGGTAGTTTGGATTGTCCTTGTCATGATATCATATCTTTCTGCACATATTACCATCAACTCTACACACTATACTGAGGTAGGAAAGGCAGCCGCTTATGCAATTCCACTGTCTAAATAAGTGTTTTGGCCCTAGGAGCTAGATTTGAGGCAAAGATTCTCAATTTGAAGTCATCTAAGTCTATGTGACCTAGATCTATGTCTCCTACATCACTCCATCCAGAATGAATCTTAGTCTTTGGAGGGATACCCTTGAACTCGTACTTCATGGTTTGAGCTTGAGCAGTCATCTAATCTGCAGGACTAGACCTTATAAGTTTGATACCTTGAGAATTTTCCACAAACTCCTAAGTTTGAGATCTAAGATTACCAAATAGACTACTAAATTCTTTTCCATGTTCAAAATGAATTTAATGAATTTTCTAATACTACTGATATGCCTTTTAAAGAATCATAAATCTAATAGTTTATTATCATTGCACTTAATTCATAGCAATTCACCATTAATGCATGAAAAGAAAAACATTTAATGTTGCAAGAAATCTCATTGGAAGCATGAAAAAACCATCATTATCTACATTTGCAACATTAATTACACCATCTCTGACATTTCCCCTTTGAAAATTATTTAAACACAGTCATTTTTTACCATTTACGCTAGTTTAAGGGTCAACCGACCTTAAGCAAGAAAGCGCTATATTTGAGGTCCACCGACCTCAGCGGGGAAATCTAGCTCATTTGACCTAATATTCTATCAGTGTTGAAATGTATTTTCACTTTTGTATGGGTTTCTAGATTGATCGACTTGCGTGACTTTCAAAGGTTACTGACTTTGAGCTTGGTTGTTTTAGTTTGTCGGTTGGAATTTAGTGCAAGACCACTGAGATCATTTTATTATGTTTGCGTGGGATATGGATTCATCAAACCTATGCAAGATTTTAGGTCAATTGACTAAGACGGTGAAGGCATACTTTAGCGCAAGGTCAGATGGGGTTAATTTTAGCGTAGAGTTATTTTTCTTGTTTCTAGTGGAATTTTGGGACGTTACTGACTTGTAGAGATATTCTGAGTGTCTGACCAAGTTAGAGACGGAGTTTGTTAGCGCAAGGTCAGTACAAAAGGTTTTTAGTACTAAATGGGTTTCAAAACACAATGTAATTTTTCATGACCACCGACCGACTAGATGAGCTCAATTGTGTATAAGTCAGTCGGTCTCAAATTTAGGCAAAGGCTAGATGATTCCACAATTTACAAAAAGGTTCAAATTTTATCCTACTATGTCCAAATCTAGTTAAGTCATTCTATTTAGCCCATGGCAATCCTACTACATTTTCAAGGAGAAATTCAAACTAGGTTTAGAAGAAAACAAACAATTCATGCACAAAACCCTAGCTGAAACCCCAAATGCATTGCTTAGAAGAAAAAATGTACTTTGAATGAAACCCTACCCACTCCTACCAAAAGCTTAAAGAGGTGAAGTAAGAAACCCTACCTGGTTAGTTGCAGAAAACATGTCTGAGACACACAGAAAGGAGATGGTCGTGGGATTGAGTTCGAGGGTAATGGCGGCGAGAATGCTGGATAGGTTGCAAAGGGGCTCTCTAAATCTTTTACCAAAATGCAGAAAATGATCAAAATAATGTAATTTTAACCTTTTATTGTTTTGGCTAAATCACCATTAATGTACGACGTGTGTAGTCTCAGTCAGCAGATTTAGGGTTTTGCGCAACTTTTTGTTCACTCTAACTTGGCAGGGAAATTGGTTGTGATAGACTTGGTTAGCAAAAGGTCTTTTTAGCACTATGATAGTAAACTCAATTTCATGTCCTTTGTATGACTTCAGGGCTCTTCAGATTTTACGGGTATTTTGGTATCTTCCGATTCAGTCAGCGATCAAACAATATAGCACAAGTCGGAGATGATTGATTTAAGCGCAAAAGTTCACCAGGTGCAAAACTAGCGCTTGAGCCGGTGATGAAGGTTTTTTAAACATTGAGGTCGATAGGAAGGCAATTTAGCACAATGGTCGGATAAGGGACATTTTAGCGCAAAGAGAAAATCAGACTTAATGATTGTAATGCAAAGGACTTGACCTAGTAGATTTTTAAAATGATTTTCAACATCACCATTCAAACATGGCAAAAAATGCACCTTGACTACTTGACTACTTAGGAGGTGAAAAATCTACTGGACACTCTAGACCAAATCAAAAGAGGGGGTCCCTATTTTTGAAATGGGGTGTGTGTGCAAGGCACAACAAATGGCAACTCTGCTGGGAAATGCTCCAGAGCATTTCGATGATAAACTTTCAGTTCAAACCCAAAATCTCTGTGTTCTCCACATATTAAACGAAAAAGCAAGATACCCTATCAAAAGAATCCAAGACCACCAACTAGTGCAACCACCCACATCCTGAAAACCTGAGTGTGTGTGATTGTATTCATTCTCATCCTTTGGCAACTAAGTTCATCCAAATTCCTTTGTGACAAGCTAGGAAGTTGAGACCATTCTACCACCAAGAAATGTTCAAATGTTTGAGACGTGATGAGCCTTGAGGAAAATAAATGGGAGATTTTCCTTTAATACTTCTAATATAATGGTAATTGATGATAATTATTTCTGAATAGTATCTTTTTGTGAGAATTTTCAATTGGTAGTCTCTTTTCAAGTGCACTGTAATGGGTCTGGTGTTGAAAAACACCTTTTATTTTCACCCAATATAGGCTAGTGACACTTAGTGTCACATGCCTTGCTTCTCGATTGATAGTGGATGTGGTACAATAAGGAGTCAACCTTTTTCACTTGACACAAAATCACTCAGACTCGCTTAGCTACTTTAGGATAATTTAAAGTGTGAGATATATGGTTAGAAAATACTTCAGGTGCACCAACTAATGACTCATTTTCTATGAACATGCATCATACCCCTTAGCATAACAGCGGAAACCATGGAAGGATTTAAGCTGAACCTTGGCTTCTCAAAGAAAACTCAATATTATTCATCCAACGAAGAAGCATTTGCAGGTCTACATAACTGCCACCACTTTCTAAAATCAAAGACCCTGCATAGAAGCAAGCATAGCAAGCAAAAGAAAAACCAAAAGGACACCTAATCTAAGAAAAGCATCTAACAACTATGGAAAGCAAAGGCAAGAAAGAAAAACTAAACTAAAGGCAACCTACTCTAACCAAAACAAACAAACCTCCTAACTATGTACACTAAGATGAGGCGTAACTGCCTCTTAGGCCTGGAAGTAGTGCTTAACTGGCCATTGACAGGCAATGGGAGCTCCTCACCAGTAAGGCTCTTGAGTCTATATGTGTTGTCTCTGAGGATCTCATAGATTTGATATGGGCCTAACCAAAGTTTATCAAACTTACTATGCTCTCCTTTCTTTTCGTGTGCCTTATCCCAATATAGAACCAAATCAGAAATGTGGAAGGCTTTGACCTTGGCTCTTTTGTCGAACCATCATTTCACTACTCCCTAATGTTTGGCAAAATTCTCCATAGTAGCGGCATGTTTCTCTTCAAGGTGTAGCAATTGGGCTAACCTAGGGGACAATTGATCATTAGTTTCAAGGTAATCTTGCATGAATTGCAGTATGGGAATCCTCAAATGGATGGGAAAGATGGGCTCAATCCCATAGACTAGGTGATAAGGCGATGTGCCTGAGGTAGCTTTGTGTCAGATTCTATCAGCCCATAAGGTGAATTTAAGCTAAGTATACCAGTCTCTAGGATTTTTGTTTAATAGTTTCTTAATGACTTCAAGTAGATTTTTGTTCATTGATTTAGCTACCCCATTCCCTTGTGGATAATAATTAGATGAGAACTTGAGAGTGATCCCATAATCAAATGCCTAGTTAGAAAAACACAACGATGAAAAGGCAGGGCCATTATCACAAACTAAAGAAAATGGACATCCAAACCTTGTGATAATATGTTTCTCAACAAATTCAGTAACTACCTCTGTGGAGTATTGTTTACAAGCTATTGCTTCAGACCATCGGGTGCAGTAATCAGTAGCCATCAGAATATACATGTGGCCTGCAGAGGAAGGTAGATTGATCATACCAATAAAGTTGAGGCCCCACTGAGGAAATGGTTGTACCTCCACTATTGGTTGCAAGGGCATGGCAGTGTGTCACTCTCTGTGCGCAGCAGTCTGGCATATATGACAAGTTCTTACATGTGAGTGTGCATCTTTGAACAAGGTAGGCCAATAATATTTGGCACGAAGAATCTGATTAGCTGTTGAGTGGGCTGATCCGTGGCCTCTCCCAAATTTCTCATGAAAACTGGTCAATACTTGATTTACTTCTGACTTGTCTAAACACCATAGATAGATCCCCTCATGATTGTTCTTGCAAAGAACCGATCCCTTTATCATATAGCTGTTACTTTTTAGTCTGAGTGCTCTCCTTTGGATCAAATTCAGCAGTGGTGAATAGCATTGATTAAGTAGATAAAATATGATATCTCTATACCATTCATCTTTTGAAATATCTTCTAACAGGTACTGCTGAGACACTAAACTTGGTCCTACTTTAGCCATTGTTCTAGTTAGAGCTTGACCTCTTACCAATTTTATGGGTTGAAATCTATATCGAATTCTTGCAGGGTGGTGATCTATTTACCTCTCCTTTCTCCCAATTCACTTTGCATCAATAGTGCTTTAACTGCAACATCTGGGACTATGGCGATTACTTGACTTCTTAAGATGTAGTGACAGAACTTCTTGACTACCTTTACTAGAGTGTATGCTTGTTTTTCCATGTTTTGATACCTTAACTCTACATGTTTTAATGGAGTACTCATAAAAGCGATAGGTCTTTCATCATCAACTGATCTCTTCTATGTCAACATCACAGCACAAGTATGCTTGGAAGCAAATGAGTAAATCTAAAATGGTAGAGTGTAATCGGAACTCACCAAGATAGGTGCATTGGCTATATAGCTTGTTTAATTTTTGCAAAGGTAGCCATGGCTCTTGGAGTCCAATCCATTTTAGCATCCCTTTTCAATATGGCATTAAGGGGTCGAACAATCTCAGCAAAACCTGTGATAAACTTGCGTACGAGGTTGATCTTACCAAAATATGACTAAAGCTCCTTCTTGTTGGCTGGGGGAGGTATTTTGAGTATTGCTTGGATTCAGTCTAGGTCGATAGATATTCCTTGCTTAGATATCACATGTCCTAGCAACTTCTCTTCAGTCACTCCAAAGATACACTTCTTGGGATTGAGTGATATACCATAGTCTTTGCATCACTGCAATACCTTCCTTAAATCTGCCACATGATCTTCTCACCTCTTTGAGAACACCATGAGGTCATCCATGTAGATAATGATACACTTCCCAACTAACCCCTTGAAAGCAACGTCCATTGCACATTGAAAAGTGGCACCAGTGTTTATTAAGCCAAATGGCATGCGACAATATGCATAGATGCCCCATTTGCATGTGAAAGATGTCTTCAATCTGTCTTCATAGTCTACCATCACCTGGTTATAACCAGAATACCTGTCCAAGAAGGACATCATCTAGGATCCATTAACAATCTATAATACCTCATCCAAAGAAGGCAGCGGGTAATTATCTTTCTCAGATGCTCTATTTAAGTTTCGAAAGTCAACACAAAGCCTAATTTGTCTATTTTTTCTTTTAGACTAGGACTAAATTTGGTACCCATGTAGAATGTCTGATAGGAAATATTATCCTTGCTGATAACAGCTTCTGAACTTCTTTGAAAATTAGTGGTTTGAGTAAGGCATTTACTGGCCTCTATCTTTGTCTGAATGGCTTTGCTGTGGGTTTCAGCGTAATGATTGAGGTATCGTATGTCTTTAGATCTTCAGAGCTCCATGCTATGACTTCATGGTAATCTCTTAATGCATGTATTACTCATGTCTTTTCCTCTTTAGTAATAGCTTTCCCAATGAACACATTTTTAACATCCTCTCTTGTTCCCAAGTTAAATGGACACACTTTCCCCCTGGAGATTCTCCTTCTTTTCTTTGGGTTTCTAAGTTGTCCATATCAAATAGTCTTTTCAGTTCTACCATTCCCCATGGAATTGTATTTGTTTTTAGGTTTAGTACCCCTTTCAAATCCATTTCAGCAGGTTTCATTTCTTCTTCATCTATTATCTAAGCAGTAAAAACATCAGATGAAGTAAGGAAGTTAATTATATGTTGATCATCCTCGAAGACTTAAAAATTTGTAACATTATCAGGTACAGATGGGGTGGCAATAAATTCAACAAAAAATTTCTTTAATCCTGACATGGATGTCAGCTCTAATGTGCTTGTTGTTTGAGCTAGAGCATCTGCGACATGGTTCTGCTTTCTTGGGATTAATTAGATGTTAAAACCATCGAAGCATTCTATCAGGTCCCAGACTCTATTTATATACCTATTCAACCTCTTATCATTACATGAGTACTACCTTCTTACTTGTTTCACTTCTAGTTCTGAATCTCCAAACACCTGGATGACTCTAACCTTCTTCTGGAGTGTTAGCAGCAATCCTTGCACCAATGCTTCATACTCAGTTACGTTGTTTGTGCATAGAAATTACAGTCTATGTGATGCTAGAAACGAGCTCCCAGTAGGACTGATTAACTCTACACCTGCTCCAGACCCTTGTCTGCATCTTGATCCATCAAATCTTAAAGTCCATAGGCTAAAGTCTTTGCTATTATCATTCTGCTTTACCAATTTCTTCTTATCAAGTAGAGGCTCTGGCTCCTCCTTTTCAACAACCAGTACCCTTTTTGGAATGATAGGAATTTTCAATTGTCTTTGCACTTGTTCTACTACCTCTTGATACAGCTAGCAAGTAAATTCAAAATGTGATGCATCATGTATGCGGCACCAACTGGGCAGTAATAGCTCCTCCATTTGAACCTGCTTTCCAACAACACTCTGATCCTTTACGAATTTGGTTATGAAATTATGAAATCCTTCAAATATCCCAGGTTCATCCTCTTCTGATGAGTTTCCTAAATCCGATTGAACATATGCTTCTATACTCTCTAGTTTTTCTATAAGTGGAGGGTCAGGGAATCTAAGGCAACTTAGCATACGAATCTTTTCTGTCTGATTGACGTGCAGAAGATAAACCCCCAAATCAACTTCTGAGAACAAAATCACATTGGGTTGGTTGTACTTCATAATCATATGTTTCATCTTTGGTTCTCTTTCAATTCGTATCTGGTTAGCCAACCCTTTCCATGGCAGCCACATATGAGAAAAGTCGGTTGCCATGTAACCATTTAGAGTTCTAGACTAGTCCCTACTCAAAAACATACCATATTGATCCAGAATATCCACTACTTGAATATCTATATATTGCTGTACTCTTGGATCAGAGGCCAGCTGCATGTGTATCCTATTCAATTCACCTACTACATTCACCTCAGTCTTATCTAACTATGTCACCTTCCTAGAAGACTTGGTTGGAGTGAGACCAAGTGCTTTATAGACTGATAATGGCATTACGATCATGGAGGGACCAGAGTCCACTAAATAGTTATGAAGGTTTCTATTGAATATCCTAAATGTCAGGAGGAAAGGACTCTCCCTCTTGTCTTTATACAATGTCATTTTTTGTTCCACATCAGTCACATGTACTCTTTCTTTCCCTTTGTCAATGTTATCCTTAGTTATATTTTCCTTTTGTACATAATCAATTTTGGTTCTAGCACCCATATCTTGTAAGAAGGATGTCCTAACCTCATGTATTTTAAGTAATTCATATACTGAAAGACTAACCTTCATTTTCTTGAGTTCCTCAGCAACATACTACCCCATTTTTACTATGTCAGACCATTGAGAACATTCAGTAGTAGTTGCTTGATATATTGGCTGATGCGTGACTTTTGGGGGTTTGGGATTATTAGAGGCTTTTGGGTCTGGTGGAATCTGGTAGCTATTTGGAGGAATGGAGGTGGTGAAAGGACCTTTAGGTTTATTACTTCTCAGGTTGTATGGAGTCTTATTATACTACTGATAAGCATTAACTTCTTCCAACTCTTCTTCCTCAACCTGATTATCATCTTGAAAGGGAAATGTATAACTATCAAGTATTAGATTAGTGTCATACCTTTGAGAAGGAACAATTTCATACCTTGTCGGTGGGAAGATACTATTAGGCTAAGCCAATAGAAGATATAAATTAAATGCAAATACAGATTAAATAGAGAAATGAAAAATACACATAAATAATAACAACGAGACAAGTTTTAATGTGGTTCACCCAAACTCGGGCTACATCCACCAACAGAGAGTCCAATATTATTATCCAGTAAATCAAACTGATTACAACCAACAATCCCTGTAACTAAATGTCGTTGTAAATGCTACAATACAATATATCAACCAAAACCCTAACCCTTAGCCTCTTTTATGAAGCCTTATGTTAGTTACAAAAATAGGGTTTTTTATGTCGGCTCAAAAAAAAATTCAGGGGCTGCACCCCTGAACCCTGGCAAGGATACATGGCTAGTGTACAGTAGTTTCCTGATTAGTTGCCACCTACCAACAATCTCCCACTTGGAGACTAATCAGGCTCCACACCAAACAATCTCCCACTTGGAGACTGATCCTGGACAACACCGCTGCGTGTGCGGCTCCCACTGGAAATAAGCACCATGGACTCTGTTGTTCTAATTTTATTGTTTCAGTCTTGAAGAGCAACTGAAGCTAAAGAGGAGCTCATCTTCTCCCTTGTCACTGCCTTTGTGAACATATCCGTTGGATTTTCATCTATATGTATCTTTTCCAGCCTTAACTATCCATCATCCAACACTGACTGAATAAAGTGATACCTCAACTATATGTGTTTGGTCTTTGAATGCAAGGCAAAATTCTTTGCAAGATGTATGGCACTCTAACTGTTTGTATACAAAGAACTATTCTCCTATTGTTTGCCCAATTCTTCCATGAAAGATTGCAGCCATATCATCTCCTTGCTTGCCTCTGTTGCAGCTACATACTCTACCTCCGTGGTGGATAAAGCAACTGCCTTTTGCAACCTGGAAATCCAACTCACTGTTGTCCCACCTACAGTAAAGACATAAAATGTAGTATTCTGCCTAGTATCAATATAACTTGCCAAATCTCGGTCTACATAACCTCCTAAATCAGTATTAGATCCCCCAAAACATAAGTATTTATTGGATGTACCTCTCAAATATCTGAGAATTCATTTTACCGTATTCCATTGCTCCAATCCAAGATGACTCATATACCTACTTACAACTCCTACAACATGCGCAATATCTAGTCTTGTGCATACCATGGCATACATTAAACTTCCTACAGCTGAAGCATATGGTACCTTGGATATTTTTTCTTCCTCCTCTTGTGTCTTTGGGCACATCTCCTTAGTCAATTTCAAATGACTAGGCAAAGGTGTGCTGATAGCTTTTGCATTCTCCATATGGAATCTCTGCAATACCTTTTCAACATAATTAGCCTAAGATAGAGTTAATTTTCTATTCTTCCCATCTCTACAAATTTTCATACCAAGGATTTGTTTTGCTGCCCCCAAATCATTCATAGCAAATGACCCAGCTACAAGCATGTCATCAACATATAAACATAAAATAATGTAGTTGTCATTATCCAACCTCTTAAAATAAACACAATGGTCAGAATTACACTGACTGTAGCCTTTCTCAGCCATAAAACTATCAAATTTCAAATACCATTGCCGAGGTGTTTGTTTCAGTCCATACAAACTCTTCTTCAATCTGCACACCAATTTCTCCTTACTTTTGACCTCAAATCCTTGGGGCTATTCCATGTATATCTCCTCCTCCAAATCACCATGGAGAAAGGTAGTTTTCACATCTAGCTATTCCAAATGCAAATCTTCAGCAACCACAATACTTAAAATAGTACAAATAGAAGTCACCTTGACAACCAGAGAAAATATCTTATCAAAATCAATGCCATTTTTCTGTGCAAATCCTTTTACAACTAACCTGGATTTAAATATTTTCTTACCTCCATCGTCCTCTTTCAGCCTAAAAATCCATTTGTTTAATAAAGCCTTTTTACCTATAGGCAACTTACATAGTTCCCAAGTCTGATTTTTCAGCAAGGAGTCCATTTCTTCTTTCATTGTAAGCTCCCACTGAACTTGTGTATCCACCTGCATAGCTTCGTCATACCCTTCTAGTTCACAAGCATCTATTAACAAAATACAATACAAAGAGGGAGAAAACCTTTCAAGAGGTCTACTTAGCCTTGTTGACCATCTAACATTCACTGGAGTTTGTGGTATTTCTTGTTGTTGCGGAGCATGAGGAACCACTAGAACATCACTATTTGGAGTATCATCCAGCACCACATAATCCTTTTCTTTCTTCTCATGCTACTGAAATTGATCTTTGTACAACACCTTCTCATTGAATATAACATCCCTACTTCTCACAATTTTTTGATTTTCAAAATCCCAAAGCCTATAACCAAATTCATCAATGTCATATCCAACGAAGGTACATTTTTTTGATTTTGCATCCATCTTGGTTCTATTTTCAGAATCTACATGTGTAAATGCTTCACATCCAAAGGTTTTAAGAAAAGAATAACTCACCTTCTTGCATGTCCATGCTTCCTCTGGAATACCACAGCCCAAAGGAACTGAAGGACCTCTATTAATTAAATATACAGTAATGTTGACAGCTTCTGCCCACATGTTTAAAGGCAGCCCAACATGCAATCTCATGGTCCTTGCACGCTCCATTATTGTCCTATTCATGCGTTCAGCCACTACATTTTCTTGTGGAGTCCCTGGAACCATTTTTTGCCTACGAATTCTATTAAAGGAACAATAATCCTCAAATTCTTTGCTACAATACTCACCATCCTTATTAGATCTGAGACATTTTAATCTTTCACCCGTCTCATTCTCAACCAAGCTTCTCCATTTCTTAAATGTTTCAAATACACCAAATTTTTGCTTAAGGAAATAAATCCATACCTTCCTAGTTGCATCATCTATGAATGTAACATTATACTAATAGCCACCAAGAGAAGATACCTAAGCCGATCCTCATACATCAGTATGCACAAGCTCCAACTTTTCATCTTTTTTTTGCTTCCCATCCTTGAGAAAACTGATTCTCTTTTGCTTGCCGTACACACAACTTTCACCTAAATCCATATTAATACATTTCAGACCTAGTAAAACTTTCTTAGAATGAAGTACCTTCATACCTTTTTCACTCATATGCCCAAGTCTGTTATGTCACAGTGTTGTCTCAGAACCTGTAGCAACTGTTTCAGTCTCTTCCTACGAACCTGCAACAACTATTCTTGAACCTGTTTATTTTTTCTCTCCAACAACTAAAGTAGAAGGAACAATATGACCTATACAAAGATATAAGGTGCCTACTTTCACACCTTTTGCTACTATTAAGGTACCTTTTGAAACCTTCCAATTTTTATCAGTAAATATAACAATGCAACCTTCTTCAGCTAGTTTCCCTACTGAAATTGAATTCCTACTGAGCCTTGGAATGTGCCTTACCTCTTGTAGTAGCCAATGATTCCCATTCTACAACTTAATCTTCATCTTCTCTTTCCAACAATCTGACAGGGTTCGTTATCTCCCAAATAAACCAGCCCAAAATCCCCTTGGACATAATCAAGAAAATAACTTCTATGGGGCATAGCATGAAATGAGGCCCCTGAATCTAAAACCCATGAATCATCAGCATTATCTAAGGAAAAAATCAAAGAATCATCTTCAGATTTATTACTTACCACATTTACCTCCTTATTTCCTTCTTATATGTCTCATTTATTCTTCCGAGACCATAAATCTTTCTTTAGAGGACCTAATTTCCCACAGTACCAGCAATCCTTCTATCCTCTGGTTTGGGACCTCTTATCCTTTGATTTTCCTTGTGACTTCCCATGACCTCCAGAACTTTTTCCTTTCTCCTTTGATTTGCCCCTGCTTTCTGCATTCAAAACACTACCTGATGTGGACTCTCCTAAGCTTTTCCGTTGCATTTCCTCCCTAAGGATAACACCAACAACATCATCAAATTTCAAAGTGTTTGAACCAGAGATAGAGTTATTTACATCTATTACCAATCTATTCCAGCTTTCTAGCAAAGAACATAAAACCAAGAGAGCCCTCACCTCTTCATCAAATTTCACTTTTACAGAAGTTAACTGACTGACAATTGTATTAAACTCATTTAAATGATCTATCATAGATCCAACTTCAATCATTTTCAAATTAAACAAATGCTTCATGAGAAATACCTTATTTGAGGCTGAGGTTTTTCATACAATTTAGCCAGATCTTTCATCAGTTCATCTATTATTATCGTTTCTGTTATATTGAATGCCACAGATGGTGCCAGGCACAACCAAATGGTTCTCAGTGCCTTTCTATCTAGAAGATTCCAATCCTCATCCATCATTCCTGCTAGTTTCTTGAATACTCCTTCTAATGGCCTCCATAAATCCTTCAGATAGAGGTTATCCTCCATTTGCATCTTCAATAACTGATAGTTCTTCCCATTAAATTTATCGACCTTCAATTTACCCTCATTCGCCATTGCTCCCACTCAACCATGAGACTCCCACTTAATCGTGAGACCTTCCTGTAGATGATAATTAAACGCAACCCACTCTGATACCACTTGTTAGGGTAAGCTAGCAGAAGATATCAATTAAATGCAAATAAAGATTAAACAGAGGAATGAAAAATACACAGAAATAATAACAGTGATAGACAAGTTTCAACATGGTTCACCCAAACTCGAGCTACATCCACCAATAGAGAGTCTAATATTATTATCCAACAAATCAAACCGATTACAACCAACAATCCCTGCAACTCAATGCCATTGCAAATTCTACAATACAATATATCAACCAAAACCCTAACCCTTAGCTGCTTTATTAAGCCTTATGTCGGTTACAAAAATAGGGTTTTTCATGTCAGCTCAAAAAAAAATTCAGGGGCTGTGCCCCTAAACCCCCACTCAAGGCCTGGTGAGCATACATGGCTAGTGTACAGTACTTTCCTGATCAGTTGCCACCTACCAATAGATATTGGATGCAATCTAGAATTCTGGGCAATCTAGTTCAGAATGGGCATTCGTATTGTGCAGTCTGCACCAAGTAGATAAAGCTGCTTTAGCTAACATCACACGACCAGGAGGTCTGGTATCATTGTTCTGGTTCTCCAAGGGTGATGACACCCCTCCATTATTAGGTCTGGTGTTCCAAGATCGGTTTGACCGCTATTGAAAATTTTGGTTTTGGTACTAGTTCTGATTTTGAAATTGGGACTGATTTTGGTTCTGAAAATGTTGCTGATTCTATCCCCTTTGTTGTAGATAAGCATTCTGGTTCTTGAGGTGGGTAACTTTGGCAGTGAGCTTCTTCATCTGCTCAACCAATTCTTTGATATCATCTCTATCCTCTTTCACTTTGGATGCCTCTAAAGATTGTAATAAAGGCATTTGCGCAGGAGGCATTTCAGCTACTGGATTGCCTGGATGGATCACTAAAGCTTGTGTTGTAGCTAGGTTGGGAATCGAATTCATCACCGGAGTATGGTTGGCCAAGTCCTGATTTATCATAGGTATTTGATTGGGCATGGCTATAGGCCCTATATGGTTTAGTGGACTAGAGGTTGTCTGTCCTAGTTGGGTGCTTATGGTGAGAGCTACAAAATATGCTTCAGCCAACGTGGTAGGGATAGGGTCAGCTCTCCTTGCGAACATGGATGTAAGTTTGTCTAGGGTAGCATAGTAAATAGGCAAGGCAATAGCTGGTCTTATAGCATAAGGATCTTGCAAACGACTAAAATCTTTCTAAAATTTGTTGTTGAAGGAACTTATCATCTCGCCCTCACCTCGATGGATTTCCACAAAAGATTGATAGAGATCAGCTGGGGTGGTTGGCATTCGAAACCTATCCAAAAAGGTTCTTTTCAAACCCCTCCATGAGTTTATGAATGTTGCAGGGATGTTAGAAAACCAATAATATGCTTCATCTTGTAAGGAATAAGGAAACAACTATCATATCACATCTTTGTACTGTACCTACAACATAAACATGTTACTTTCAAAGATTTTGGTGTGCTCATCTGTAGTTCTGTCTAGGTCATTCACCCTGAACTTGGAATAGAACTTGTCTGGGTTCTTGGGCATGTCATGATAATCATTAAACCTAAATGAGGACTGATTATTTCCTATGAAGAAGGTCATGACTGGGGGTGCATTGGCGTTCCTTGGGGCTGATTGAGCTCTTGGTGCCCTTGGTATCCCTTGATCCCTTCTTGCGCGTCTAAATTATGTCAAAGACAACAGCTGTTCTCCAGCTGAGCTAGATCTAGTATGCCTTTGTCTAGTCCCCAGACTTGCTAATTTTTAACAGAGGGAAATAGTTCTTTGCCTGCCCTCCTTCTAGCACCAATTCTGTTGATGTGTCTTTTAGCATGCAGCAACACAGGTGTGATTATTGGTTTCACACCTCTCTTGAAAAGTATCATACCCTAGGTAAGACTACTCCAAGGATAATACATCTAGGTCTTAGCTTACATGGAATCTCTTAGTTGGTATGTTCTAGCTGTGCCTACAAGGGGTCTTACATGCAATCTACAAATCTTCAAGTTGGAATAGAAAATACACATAAACCCTTCAAGATTTCAGCTAATAAATAATGTAAAATGTTGCTGAAATTCCTAATCTAACCAAGGTTTTTAAGAAAATACAAAAGGTATAGGGTTTAGAGGAATCCTAAGTGACATTCACAATGCATAGATTTTACTTTAAGTAGACAAATGCTCTAAAAGTTAACCGTTACCAAACTAAAATGGGTGTTACAGCACTACAAAAAATAATGCTATCTTCAATGGAAATCTAAAGATTTTTAGATTACATTCATTCATTAAATACCCAATGACTGGTGTAATTTAACTCATGAAATGCAATTGAATTGAGCACAACTCATAAGTTCAGACTAAATTTACACAGCTATCTACCATCAGCAAATAACCAAAAGTATGGACTAGAGCATTCATCAAACACTTTTAGCAAACCATAAATATTATAAAGCACAAATAACTAACTACGAGAGAGTAAGAAGTGAACCATGAAAACTAAAATGATCCAATAAAAAAATAAAAATTCTCAAGATAATTGCAGAAACTTGCTTTGCATAACTTCAAATGGATGAGTATCAACAATTCGGTATCAAAATCTCTCTTACAAAAAGTGGAAATGGTAGCCCTTTATATAGGAAAGCAGCATACTGAGTTTTCAAATGAACGATAGAGATTAACTCAACACCAATGGTCCAGATTACATCAACAAGTGCCAGCACAATAGCTCATATCAATTCTTGGATTACACTATCTTTTATGAAAAGATGAAAAAAGCCTCCAGATACATTGAATCTAGTCAATTTGACTAGCCAACTGAATATATTAATAGAAAATAATATTTTTAAAGCATAGAAAAGACAAAATAAAGTCACATGTTGCCTTGAATACAACAATTTACAATTATGATGGGATTACATTCTCAAAATATTCAAAATAATATCAAGACTCTTCATCTAAATTAATTTTGTCTTCATCAGCCAGCTTATTGCGGTAGTTTATCCATGCCTCAAGTGCAGGATTGATTTATGAGGGATCTGGATTCTTCAAATGATTGATCCGGTAATCAAACATCTCCAGTTCCCACCTAAATCTGTTGTATATCTTTTCTATCTCTGTCCCAGCCTTGTGGAATGCTTTAAATTTGGCCCTGAGGTCACTTACCTTATCTAATCTATCTTCCATACTGAGCTCTATACTTTAAAAAATTACCTTATGTAATTTGCTTTTACACTTCTTGATATCATAAGGGGCATAGTAATTATAGGATGTTTCTAGGAAATCCTTCAAAGAATCATTGATATCATATATAATAGATAGCAGCTCTTCATCTGCTGGCTTGTATGCTTTCTTTATGTTTTCAAAAGTTTCCTTCCTCAAAAGTAGCTATTGATACCACTCAATGGCCTTGGTCAACTTGTCTCCAGTTAAAATATTCTCTACCACTAGAGTCTGGGTAGGCAAATCCCTGATGCTCTTCATCTGAGGAAACATGTGAGAATAATATTCATCAAAGGAATCACATTCCTCATGCAGATCTTTCCATTTTTCATGAAGTTTAACCAACTTCTTGTGCGCCTGAGTAGATGCATCGATAGTTTCACATCCCTTTTCAAAAACTCTAAACAACCAATTTTCAATTCCTTAGGACTTGGCCCTTACTTCGTCTAGTCTTGACATTTCATCAGTAGATAGGAAAGTGGGCACTATCCTTATATCTCCTCCTGCATCGACTAACTTGATCAGAAACTGGAGACAAGTGCAGATTTCTTCATTTTGTTGCTTTAACTCCTTTGACATCTCATTTTTATCTAACTGTTCCAAAATTGAAGTGACTGATCCTTTAAATTCATCCACTCTTTGAGCACGAGTGGCTGGTCCCAAATCAATTATGGAAATTACATAATCTTCCACTCTGACTTGTTCTTTAGTTGCATTGGCTGGAAAGATGACTACCTCTGTAATTTTGGATCCTGATTCATCCTTATAAATTATAGACTATATCATTGCCTTCTTTCACTTTTTGGGCCTATGAGCTTGTGACAAGATAGTGCTCAAATCCAACTGCATTATCTCTACTTGTGGCTCAGGATATGCCGCTCTATTTTGCAACGATTCAAGTGCTGAAGAAGATGACTTATTTGATTTAGTGGCTTTATCATTCTTAGTTTTAGTAGGTTCTTCAAGTAATCCCTACTCCTGCTCTAGTTCCTTATCCGTACTTATCTCCTTTTCCTTTTCTCCATCCTCAGCCAAGTTCCTCCAATTTATCATCATACTTTCCTGGGCTGCCTTGAAAACTTCCTATGTTTGAACCTTCTCTAAAGGGCTCTCAAATATATCAATGATTTCAATATTGATTGTATCAGTCAGAGGTTCATTTGGAACTTCATTACTCACTTCCACTGCGTCTTTCTCCACCTCAGGCATCAATTCAGTTTTAGGCTCCTGCAAACCCAATTCTGCAGATACTTTATCAATTTTGGGTAGCAGAGGTATGGCTAAGGAGGTTGAATCTATAGGCATTTGTGAAATAGGAACTATAGAGGATATGGGTGGTGTAGGCATGTTGGTCTACGTTAGATTAGCTAACAATGTTGATAACGTAGAGGAAATGACAAGGGGTGAAGGAAAAGGTAGTGAAGGTAGAGGAAGAGAAGGTGAAAGAATGGTGGAAATGGGAGGTAATGCTATGGGGGTAGATAATTGACTGGAAGAAGTAGAAGGTGAAGGTGTAGTAGCAGTGGAAGGACATGAAGTGGCAGTAGTGGAGGAAATAGGGCTGCTAGGGGCATCAAAAGATATTACTAATGAGTTGGAAATAGTCGAAATGGAGGAAACAAGAGAGGTGGTAGTGAAGGATATATCCTCAATGATAGTAGCTAACGTCATGGGTGAATTGGGGGGAGAAACATCAGTAGAAGTTACAGAGGTGGAGGTAGCCATGTTTATACTTAAAGTAGCAAGAGATGGGGAGGTTGGTAGACTAGTATCTACTTGTGTTGCAGCACCTTCCTCAGTTACCCTCTTCACCTTAACTTTCTTGGTCTTAGAACCTTCCCCAAGACCATTTGGCATATCTCTTTTCTTGGAGGCCCTTGTCGTGGTGGAAGGAGGCTGGTCTTTTTTGGAAGGAGGCCTTGCAGATGGATTCATAACTTTCTTTTCTTTCTTTGCCAAAGATATATGTTCTTCATTATCTTATCTCTGCTTCTCAACTAGCTCTACCCCATCTGTGACATTCATTAGTTCATCCTCCTCACCTCCGAAGTCTTTGTCTGACTCTAATGCAGTGTAGGTAAGCTGTACTCCTTGTCTCTCCAAACTAGCCATCTGACCTCTTACCCAGGCTTTGCTCAATCTGATTGGCTCTTTCATTATGACATCTAAAGAGCTTTCCTCTACATTAGTCCAATTTGGTAATGGGATGGGTTGACGATATTGAACCTCCCAAGGTCCTCTGACCATGACATTTTCATCATCCTCTAACTGGTCAGACACTGCAATAACATGGAACTTCCTGATGAACGCTAGAGATAGCCTTGAATGAACCTTTTTCATAACTTCATAGTTATCCATGCAGTTGGCCCAAAAGTCTTCAATATGTATCTTATGAAACAATTTCTTACTTACAAATCTTTCCATTACCTTATTCGAGTCGAAATGATCCATTGCATTGTAGTGGTGTAAGTTAAGAAGAAGGAGTTCCTTATCAGAGTGTTCAGCTGATGCCAAGGAAGGACATGCATAATTTCCCATACCAAACCTAATATGAAACTAAACATTGGTTCTATGTAAGTGCTTAAGTTTCTCAACACAAGGTATCAATTGTCTAGTCAATTCTAGAAGCACTGTTTTGTCATCAGGATATCTGGGAAGTCTATAAGTCATCCCAGTGAAACCTTGTACTCTTAGATATGTGAACTTTTTAAATTGAATATACCACCTACCATATCTGGTTACTTCATTCATTGCTTTGGGTAAGTGAAAAAAGATGGGGGGCCAAAAAGTGGCCAAATGCTTTAAAAAAAAATAATACATAACGCGAGCGCGTTATGAACCACTATAAATTAAAAAAAAGGGTTGTCATTTCATTTCATTTCTATTTTTCTCCTCTATCCCCGTAGCTTGCAAACCCTACAAAGCGCGCTCGCATTTTAGAAAAAGCCAATTCAACAACAAAATCTCGTTAATTCGTCACCAAAATGCTGCCACGACGTCGAGCACACCAAAGGAGTGAATTTTATTTGTTTTCTTATTTGAATTTGCTTCTAAATAGGTAGGTTTGAGTTGTTTTTTGATGTATATTTTGTTAATTGTCAGAAAATGTTAATGCACCTCCTCCTCCTAAAAATCCACAAAATCCTGAGGAGGAAATACCTGTAGAACAACAACCTCCTCCATCCATTCCTCGACATGCCGTTGGAACATAAGAAAATATAATGGGGCAAATTGAAAATAACAAAAAAGAAATTGAAGATATAATTGCAAGGTTGAAAGATCCTTCCACTTCAACCTTGCATAGGTCCACGCTTGCTAAATCTCTTGAATCTATGTTATCAAATGTAGATTCAATTAGGAAGCAAATAACTAGTTGGATGGATAAGAGGAGAGAATTTAGAGAATATTATGTAGACAAGTTGTCATACCAAGATGTGAAAAAATTACAAATTACAAAATCAGATTTGTGTTCAATAATCACAAACCCACAAACAAATCAACCTCCACCCATTACATGCAAGAGGTTCCCTATCCATTGGTACAACAACCAAGCAATAAGGGACAATTTTGGGTAGAGGTGGTGAATGGTTTTTGACCATCCTCCATGCAATAATAATGAGGTCCCACAAGACTTTTTGAGGAAACTCTACTGCAAGTTTGTCCTCAATAAAGTGCCACACTATTTTGATATGTGGGATTTCTAGGGTAGAGGTGGGGGGTCAGCACAAGATAGACCAGGGGCACATCTTGACAAACAGTGGGCAGTGAGACGAGTAATCAGTAGACCAGCCCATGAGCATGTTTCTATCTCTTCCATTGTGAAGGAGAGTGTTGAGGTTGATACACTTCAGTTCATTAGTGCCTTGACCCAGAGCATCATAGAGCATGCCAGTCTTGCAGCACAGAGTGGGTTGGGAGATAGTGCGAGGAGTAGGGTCCCACCCCACACTTGTCAGACTTGTGGATCAGCCTATGGTTACGACCCCATGGAGAGTTAGGACGCAGGTGCACAGGGTACAACTGCAGCTGAGCAGATGGTGATGACAGATACCCTCTTGAGTGAGACTTTTAGCCTTGATACTCAAGTAAACATTAGCAAGTTTATTGAATTTAATTTGTTAAATTTTATTTTTGAAATGCAAGATTAACTAATTTAAATTGATGATTTTAATGAAATTTCAGGGTCATAGCGTCGATGCAGTTTTCAGTGGTTCGCCACCTGCATTTTACACTAGATCATCTACTGGCAGGGTATGTAACTAGTAAACAATTATAAATATTACATGTGAATAGCATCATTATATGAATGGTATTCTAATATCTGATTTTGGATGTTGAATAGGTTAATATTGTAGATTTCACGACAACACCTACTAGTGGTGGTGGACTTCAAAGTTTTACAAAGGTAATCAAATTAATAGTTTAATGAATGAATTATACTTACTAGATTTTTGTATGTGACTTGTGTGCTTTATTATGTGTACTTCCATGTTTAGATGAATGTGTGCATATTTTATGAGCCATGATTTGCATCACTATTATATTTTTCATAATTGAATAATGTTGTTTTATTTGTAGATGATGCAGGTTCCGGAGACACCTCCCCATGTTTAGAGGGCAATGGAGCATGGTGTGGCCTCTGCAATTCAGAGCTCCATGGCATTGACAAGGGTATGAGGTAGATTAGTAAATTTCAATTTACATTCATTGTTATAGTTGTCTATTTTTGAAAAATTAAAAGATTATTAATTTAAAGTTTAATTTCTATCTGGATGGTTTCTATAGGACTTGACATCACCAGGGCCTTTTCCTGCTATTGAGGCAAGTGAGGAGACATATTATATGTTAGCGGTAAGTGATTATTTTGTTAAATGTTTCATTTTTTATAACATGTAATTTCTATATATTAATGTCTATACTTTTTATTGTAACAAGTAAAGATGCAGGAAGAACTAAATAGGAGGAGTAGCCCTTGGGTTTGTAGTAGACCACCCACATGCGGATCTACATCCCCTAGAAGATCAAAGGCTGCCCATGATTTATTCTCTTCACCAGCCAGAGGGGAATGACTTTTTATTGTGTTCCTTTGTTGTATGCCTATATGGCATTTGTGGACATATATTTTGTATTGTACATAGTTGACATTGTATGCCTATATGGCATTCTTGTAAGCCTATATGGCTATTTTGTATATATGTTATACTTATATCAACAGATATTGATGTATGCCTATATGGATATTTGGTTAATACAAATCTTTTTTATTGATGGCATCCATACTTGCATTATAAATCCACGTTTGAATAGATATTTGTAGATGGCTACTTCAAATATTTAAAGTCCAATTGTATTACATAGGATGTTTGTTGATCCAATAAGCTAGCTATTGTTATTCAAGTATCACCTAAACCTCATTTTAGAACTAAAAGATAAAAGTTGTATTTAAAAAAAAAATGAATCATCATGTTGAATAGAAAATATTAATATTCTTTATGAGTAGCATAGAATGTCAACTATATGTAATACAAAAAAATGAATCATCATGTTATTCTTTATGTTTGAGATCCTGAAAATGACTAATTCTGGTAGCCTGATATCTTGAAACACTAGGATGAATATCCAAGTCATTAGGATGATTGCGCCTTGAGAAAAAGTCATTAAGATGAGTGCCTAAAGGAGACTTTCTTAAACATTCAAACATTGAGCAACAAGCATGAAGGGTTAAGGCGTAATTTGCAACTCATAAAACCTCAGAAGGGTGCCCAACTTAGAGAGAGCATTCATTTAAGACAAGGTTCCCATTGACACCTGTTCCACCATAAAAGTGTACCTAAGGTGGAAGAAGAACAAGTGTCTAGTAAGTGAAGCACACCTATTGTCTAAACCAATTTATTATGGCACCCTGGCATGAGGAGGAGTATATAAGTCAATAGGAAATGGCACCTAGAATGTAAATGAAGGACTAAGTGGCATTTTCAATAAGCATCAATTCACTTTGAGCTTTCAATAAATACATCAAATTGAGCCCCATAAGCCTAGGTGCCCTTTGCCTTCAAAAGAACCTTGTATCGACGTTAAGAGTTGGATTGTTGATGACTTCCCAAGCTAGAGATAATAGTGAAAATAATCCTTCCACCATTAGGCTATTGAAAAATAATCATAATGTAATGATATATGGGATAACTGACATACCCCTTGTGAAAAGGATGAGCGCTTAGGGATGAGATAGTCTTCATAAGAGTTTAAATAAGAACATCATCCAAATGCACCTTGGTAGAGAGACTTGAGACCATCATCAAATGAGCCAAAATATCTATCTCCAATGACTTGACATGGATCCCCAAACCAGCTATTGGACCAATAGGATCCTAGGCACTCACTTCATGCATTATGATTTCTAGGCGCTAGTTTGATGCTCCATCACAAGGAAAGTGCGCCCACACTTGCAAGTGTTTTTCTTCAGGATCTAGGCGCCAATTGAAGGTTGTAGTTGCCAAGAAGAGAGCCTAGCAAGAGGAAATCTTTTGGAGTCTCCAAAACACATCAAACACTTGACTAACAACAAGATAACTTTTTCCCAAGTTAGGCACTTCAAGAGGGAAGTTAAAACATGAATAAGTGCCAACTTGTTTAGGCGCAAGCTCAAGCTTGTTGAGGATACACATGGTGCCCAACATTCATTGGTGATTTCACGAACTTCAAATGCTTAGAACTATTCAAGGAATGCCCAATGCTCCTTCTTGATGATAGGCCACTAAAGTGAGGGTGGAATTGTACCTTGATGGCATTAGGTGCTATCTAGAGTATGCTACTCCATGGAAATGCACCTTCTTGCGTAGAGTCTTATGAAAAGTCCCAGAGGTTAAGATGTGCCTTGTCTTAATGAGGTGCAACTCTTGGTTAGGAAAGCTTGTAAAGTGCACCTAACTTAGTGAAGAGGTTGATAACTTCTAAACCCTTCCTAGAACTTAGATTGCTTCAACTGAAGATCATCTTGCACCAATACATCACCAAACTTTCAATCACAAGATTAATTCAAACTTAGGCACTCATTAAGAGTCTTTCCAATGTTGGTGCATCTCAGAGGTTGAACTGGCAAGAGATGATGCCTAGCTTCCTAGACCTTGTTTCAATATGTTTGAGTTTGAAAGTTGACTCAATGGTATCAAGATGGCGCCATAGAGTCTTTGGACTAGTTCCTTAGAGTTTCAAAAAAAATTTGGCTCCTTGAAAATTCCTCCTACATGCTTCGGCACCATTTCAAGGTCTTGGAACCATGATGTAGTGCCTTATTGCTCTAGGTGCCCATTCATGATTGTGCAACTTGAGATTGGCGCCTAGAGTGAATAGGCTTTCATCTTGACTTAATTCACTAAGGCAACCTCATCTTGAAGGCCAAACAACATTTCCTGCCAGAGTGCCCTGATTGAAGACTCCACATCCTTGGGCACTCATTTGGACAATTTGATGTGAAATTGGTGCCTAGACTCCAAGAGTCAACTTTCTTCTTTCCAGACTTAGCCAAATTTTGAGTTTCTGACTTTGTTCCTGTAAAACAATGAGATTGAGTTAGTCAAAAACCAATTCACTCCCTCATCATTCTAAATTAGCCTCCAGGAATGAACAATAGGCTAATCCATTCTTCATTTGATGATCAAGCTAGAAATGGGGACATGATAGGGTAAGTTGTATCTAATGACATCACCTAATTGAGTGCCTAGGAGGTATAAAGCTTAACGTTGACATGAGGACAAGCGCTTAGTAAAGGAGAGTTTCTAAAACATTTAAACATGTGAATGAAGTCATAGAAATACACTAAGTCATCTAGGTGCCATTTTTCCCTTGTGTACCCTTACATTTGTGCCTAAGAAGAAGTTGCAACTTTACACTGCCTCCTTCTGACGATTTTTGGGGCAGCAGAAAACCTTTCACCATGGGCAAATGCCTCAGAGATATAAAAAACTGAGAGAGGTTATTGTAGAAGCACTCTATGTGATCACGTTGCCTTAGAAAGAATGTTTCTAAGTGACACGGTTTTTGAGTAACATCTCGTCAAAGATTGCTGCCTTTTTGCACTTTGGACTCTTTAGGGATATCGTCGGTACAATGTAGCTCGGACTGTTTCGACATGTTTGGGTGAAAAAAAGGACCATGCCTAGCATAAATGTACCCATATGGATGCGTTGGAATAGTCAGTTTGGTCACATCAGGAGCAAGACAAAAGTTACACCCCTTTGCAACTTTACACTGCCTCCTTGTGACGATTTTTGGGGCAGTAGAAAACCTTTCACCACGGGCAAATGCCTCAGAGATATAAAAAATTGAGAGAGGTTATTGTAGAAGCACTCTACATGATCATGTTGCCTTAGATGAAATATTTCTAAGTGACACGATTTTTAAGTAACATCTCGTCAAAGATTGCTGCCTTTTTGCACTTTGGACTCTTCAGGGATATCGTCGGTACAATGTAGCTCAGACTATTTCGACATGTTTGGGTGAAAAAAAAGACCATGCCTAGTGTAAATGTACCCATCTGGATGCGTTGGAATAGTCAGTTTGGTCACATCAGGAGTAGGATGAAAGTTACACCCCTTTGGAACTTTATACTGCCTCCTTCTGACGATTTTTAGGGCAGTAGAAAACCTTTCACCACGGGCAAATGCTTCAGAGATATAAAAAACTGAGAGAGGTTATTGTAGAAGCACTCTACTTGATAGTGTTTCCTTAGACAAAATGTTTCTAAGTGACATGGTTTTTGAGTAACATCTCGTCAAAGATTGTTGCCTTTTTGCACTTTGGACTCTTCAGGGATATCGTCGGTACAATGTAGCTCAGACTGTTTCGACATGTTTGGGTGAAAAATAGGACCATGCATAGCATAAATGTACCCATCCGAATGCGTTGGAAGAGTCAGTTTGGTCACATCAGGAGAAGGATGAAAGTTACACCCCTTTGCAACTTTACACTACCTCCTTTTGACAATTTTTGGGGCAGCAGAAAACCTTTCACCACGGGCAAATGCCTCAGAGATATAAAAAACTGAGAGAGATTATTGTAGAAGCACTCTACATGATCGCATTGCCTTAGACAAAATGTTTCTAAGTGACACAATTTTTGAGTAACGTCTCGTCAAAGATTGCTACCTTTTTGTACTTTGGACTCTTCAGGGATATCGTTGGTACAATGTAGCTCAGACTGTTTCGACCTGTTTGGGTGAAAAAAAGGACCATGCCTAGCATAAATGTACCCATCCTGATGTGTTGGAATAGTTAGTTTGGTTGCATCAGGAGCATGACACCAAAAATGCATAACATGATGATGTAAAAATGTGTATATGTGTAAAAATGTAGGAGGAAATAAAAAAAAGACAAACCTTAATTGTTAGTGTGCATACTTACAACTCAATGTAACATGACTTTACAAAATCAATGTGAATACTTACAAATCAATCCAATGAACCATCTGGGTTTGCTCTACTCTTTATTGTGTCAAGTATTGCTTCATAGTCAAACTCACACACCTTCCACAAGATTTTGTTCAAAGGTCTACCCCGATACTTTAGCAAATGAACATTGGATGCCACGATAAGGTTTGAGTAATGAAGAATCTTTTGATGTGTGTCAAAGTCCTGAAATAGCCAAAAATTAACACTCTTATGTAGGTACCTTCTAAGCCATGTTCTAGTAATAACCACTGAGCCTGTAGGGTATTCGATGTTTTCTCCATCTGTAACAGAGGCCTCTAATTTCTTTTTGGCCTTAACATAACAACATAAGTAATAATCTATTCCCTCTTCATTATCTTCATCTGCAATAACTGCATATACGTTCCCTACATTAATATGTGTAGTAAATTAGATGAAATTAGTCAACATTACAAAAACACTACAAAGTAAGATGACATTACGTAGTTGAACTAGATGGAATTAGATACATATACTTGCCCTATATTACCTGGTTGAACTAAATCTGATATGTGGTCAAAGTCAACTGATGATTCCATTTGTGTTAGTTCCAGTGCTGTCGGGGGTCGATACGTGTCAAGTGGGCTAAGATAACTTAACTGCCATTCGTCAACCCACTCCTTTGACTCGCACTCATCCCAGACTTGAATTGTACAGGAAGAACAAAAGCATGGCATCTTTCACGTATGGATACTCCATGAACCTGCAATTGAGCTTCTGAAAGAGTGCATCTCATTTGATCCTGTCAGTGTACAACAGTCCTCATATGGTGCAATGTTAGTATCATCTATCAACTAAAAAAATCTATGAACTGAAGACTTACCTTCATTACCTGGACCCATAGAAGCATTACACCACTCGATAATCAATTTTGCATCTATCAACTTTGCATTGTCTTTATACTTTAACTCTTCTCATGCTATGGCTCTTTTGATACATGCTCCTGCACCATCATGCTCCCCCTTTCCATGCCCGGCCTCACAAAAGTTCCACATATGCTGAATACCTGTCAAATTATGCCTCCTACTTAGCCAATATAAATTCTGTGAGTTCTTGAATTGTTATGCACAGTTATCCGACCATATGATATGCTAACTAAACGATATGCCCCTTCTAGCCAAATCATTGTAGAACACCTGAAAGCAACCTTGCACAAACTCCGTAGAATGGGTACGATCATCACTAATATAGAAATTATACTCCCTTATGATATTTTTGTCATCCTCTGTACTATCATTCGCATGAATGAATGTGATGTGCACAAATATAGAAACCTGTGTGGAGTTGTAATCTTGTGATTGCACCTCACGTTGTGGCTGTAGACTGTAGTTCTCTACAAAGTCAATGACTGAAATAATGCTATCAACTAGAAATGTGTCCTTACATAACTTGAATTGCAAGTCCAACCATCGAGCTCTATGGGCATGTCTTGCATACTCATACACTATGCTGTCATGAAATATAGGCATAAACTGATACACTGGAATCTTTTCAATAACCAATTCACACTTCTTTGCTTCTTTACCATCTTTTGTATTGTGTGCCACTATTTTATACTTGCCAAACACTACTAGTTCATTTCCAACTGCATGTGTTCTTTCCATATGTTCACATATTGGCAAATGTTGCAAGCCATTGCAACAATGACATGTGCCATCCAAGCATAATTTTTTGTAGAATATTTGACCTTCCTCTCTTTCACATAAAATTCTTGATATGAAGTCTCTTGAAGATGTTGGTGGGGCACATATGGCACAACCCTGCAAAACATTGTTAGTATGCATATCTAAACATATAGACCTATAAGCATCAAAATGGTTAGAAAATTCAATATGTAATCTACAACAACAAGTAGTGCGTGTGTGATTTATCTTGACACAGAAATGTTTTAGCATTTCAAAATATCTTTGACAAATTTTAATTTGAGGATACTTCTCTAGAAATTTACCATAAAACTGTGTTTGAGTCTCATCCAAAAAATGCTTTGGATGTGGCTCACAGTTCTGACTACCAATTCTCCTTCTTACCACATCCCTTTGATTCAGAGATAGCCTTGTGTAATTCTTCCAAAAGTCTTCAATTAGTGATCTCAATGCTTCAACAATTGGTTTATCTTTTCATGGTAGTCTCCCCGAGAATGCCCATAATTCATTGGCATTAGTGTCCTCAATTCTTTGGCGTCTTCCATGGCTCTTGATAAATTTTTCCTATTAATTCTCAATTGTTGACTCATCTTTCTAATGAGACGAGCTTTCCTCATTTGACTACTTACTATAGTCGATGTAATCACATGCCGTGTTGCATTACTATCTTTTGTGCGTGAGGTGTTACCCACTCTCTCATACGCACTCATTAGATTCTTGACAATAGATTTTTCACTTGAAGCCTCTGATGTTCTCAACCCAAGAATCTTCATGATGGACCTATACTTTATACTTCACATCATTTCAATGAATAGTTGACATCTTGCAGTCTCATTTAACTTTTCAAAGAACAATCTCCAAATCTTATGAGCATAGCTTCTACAAGTGCTTTTTGGAATCTTACCTTCCATTGGTTGCAAAATATTCTCATCAATTTCAATCAAATACTTTGGCTTTCTATGCAAAATTCTAGGTGGTGTTAAGTTAGGTAAATTCATCTCAACATTAGGAATTTTATCAATATTTAAATGAGATGGGCTAGATGGCATACCTTTGATCGAAGATGGAATAGATGACATACCTTGAGGTTGAGGTGGGAATGATGGCGTACCTCCATCACATGTGAGTGATGATGTACTCTCAACTTGAGATGTGGTAGATGGTGTCCATACATGTTGACTTGCGGTAGAGGACATGTCTCCAACTATGGTATTCAAATCTCTCTTAGTATGAATTTTTTGCATCCATTCTCTTTGTGCCGCCAATACCATATCTCTTTGTGATGGTTGTGGTTCCTCTTCAATTGGTATGTCTTCATTTATCGTGTCCAATTTCCTCTTCTCATGAAGTTCCCTCATAGCCACTGCTTTCTTTGCATTCTTAGCTTCTATCTCTTCCTGTGTTGGTTTAATTCTTGATCATTTCCTCGGCATGACAGAGAATTTGTCTATAGCATGATAAAGAGACCAATATTACTTCCTAATCTAAATGAATACAAGATAATAGTGGGATTGTACTTTTATTATGTTGTAAGGATTTATTCTTGTATAGTTTGACATCATGGTATGTTAAGGTCTGTTTATTACACATAATTATTAAAGAGCCCAAGTGTAGAAAATATACATGGCATCATGTGAGATTGTAGGCTGCTTTCTTGATTGGGAATGTGTCTATTTTAAACATGTATGATAAAGCATGATAAAGTAATTCAATCCAAATTAAGGAAAATGTAAAGAACATGCATGTACAGACTTGACATACCTAAAAAATGAAGATTTGAATGGAGAGAGTAGCCAATTATGTAGTGTCTTTTCTTCTTGCATCAAACTCCTCAACAATTTGAGTTTTTCAGCACTTGCTTCCTTTTCAATGTTAAATTGAATAACACTCAAATATAAGTACTAACAACAATACTATTAACCAATCTATAATGTTAAATTCTCAAAATTGAATCACAATTAACATTGCATCACTACAAAAATTGAAACTTGAGTAGATATATATCAAACTTGGTGCGAAAACTATGTTATTTCCTCCTCAAGTTGGCAACGCAGAAAAGGTGGTGGAAAGATCATGCAAAGGTGGTACAATGTGTCAAATGTGCATGTGAACTTCCCAACAGCATGAAAGCACTTCTTTTTTGTTAGAGCACACGCAGAATCAGTATGAAAACAGAGCATGTGGGCCTGGATCACGGTGGTCAACACTTTTTTACCATTTCTATAGCAAGACAAAAAGGGACCATGTTATAACGTGCTCGCATTTTGTCCTGCTATAGATTGATCACATCTTGTGCATTTCTCTTTCCAAACCTTCCCCTTCAAACTTGAATGACCATAAGGTTTTTGAGGGAGAACTTTTCCTGTTTCCTGCAAGAGCTTGCCAGATGCTCCACCATATGATAGGCATAACAATGAAGGGGCAAGCCCTCATAATCAAGTTCTTGATAGAAAATGCCCATCGAGGAAGAAAGACAGATCTTCTTTGGAAGCAGAAGTTCTAGTTTGTGACAAATCCTTATCCAAGCATAAATAGTAGGGGTTCTGTCAAGTGATTGTCAATCCACTTCCACAAAGTCTTTTGAAGACTTCCTGATTGATTCCAAAACATCCACACCCCAAAACTAGAGAGGAAATCAATATAATTGAACCCATAAATCTACATTTGATGACATAAACCCTCAACACTATACCTTAAACCCTAATCCTTATAAGCTCCACACTCTACTTTAACCCTTCACTCTAATCCCTCATCCCTAAACCCTAAATGCTATCCCTATTCCTAAACCCTCAACTAACTCGATACTATACCTTAAATCCTAATCCCTTATCCCTAAACCCTCCAACCCTATCCCTAATCCTTATACCCTCCACACTCTACTTTAACCCTAATCCCTCGACCCTCAACCCTATCCCTAAACCCTTGACCCTCAAACCTCAACCCTCAACCCTCAACGTCAAACCCTAATCCCTCAACCCTTAACTCTGATCCCTCGACCCTCAACCCTATCCCTAAACCCTAAACCCTAAAGCCTCAACCCTCAACCCTCAACGTCAAATCCTAATCCCTTAACCCTTCACTCTAATCCCTCAACCCTAAACTATATCCCTAAACCCTCAACACTATACCTTAAACCCTAATCCCTCAACCCTTAACCCTAAACCTTATCCCTAAACCCTAATCCCTCAACCCTCAACCCTCAACCCTCAACCCTCAACCCTATCCCTAAACCCTTGACCCTTGAACCTCAACACTCAACCCTCAACATCAAACCCTAATCCCTTAACCCTTAACTTTGATCCCTCGACCCTCAACCCTATCCCTAAACCCTAAACCCTAAAGCCTCAACCCTCAACCCTCAATGTCAAATCCTAATCCCTCAACCCTTCACTCTAATCCCTCAACCCTAAACCATATCCCTAAACCCTCAACACTATAACTTAAACCCTAATCCCTCAACCCTCAACCCTAAACCTTATCCCTAAACCCTAATCCCTCAACCCTCAACCCTAATCTGTCATCCTTCAACTCTAATCCCTCATCCCTAAACCCTAAATGCTATCCCTATTCCTATACTCTCAACTGACTTGATACTATACCTTAAACCCTAATCCCTTATCCCTAAACCCTCCAACCTTATTCCTAATCCTTATACCCTCCACACTCTACTTTAACCCTAATCCCTCGACCCTCAACCCTATCCCTAAACCCTCAAACCTCAACCCTCAACGCCAACCCCTAATCCCTCAACCCTTAACTCTAATCCCTTGACTCTCAACCCTATCCCTAAAGCCTCAACCCTCAATGTCAAATCCTAATCGATCAACCCTTCACTCTAATCCCTCAACCCTTCACTCTAATCCCTCAACCCTAAACCCTATCCCTAAACCCTCAACACTATACCTTAAACCCTAATCCCTAAACCCTAATCCCTCAACCCTCAACCCTAATCCGTCATCCCTCAACTCTAATCCCTCATCCCTAAACCCTAAATGTTGTCCCTATTCCTAAACCCTCAACCAACTCGATACTATACCTTAAACCCTAATCCCTTATCCCTAAACCCTCCAACCCTATCCCTAATCCTTATACCCTCCATAGTCTACTTTAACCCTAATCCCTCGACCCTCAACCTTATCCCTAAACCCTCGAACCTCAACCCTCAACCCTCAACATCAACCCCTAATCCCTCAACCCTTAACTCTAATCCCTCGACCCTCAACCCTATCCCTAAAGCCTCAACCCTAGAGCCTCAACCCTCAACATCAAATCCTAATCCCTCAACCCTTCACTCTAATCCCTCAACCCTAAACCCTATCCTTAAACCCTCAAAACTATACCTTAAACCCTAATCCCTCAACCCTCAACCCTAAACCTTATCCCAAAACCCTTATCCCTCGACCCTCAACCCTAATCTGTCATCCCTAAACCCTAAATGCTATCCCTATTCCTAAACCCTCAACTGACTCGATACTATACCTTAAACCCTAATCCTTATACCCTCCACACTCTACTTTAAACCTAATCCCTCGACCCTCAACCCTATCCCTAAACCCTCGAACCTCAACCCTCAACCCTCAACATCAACCCCTAATCCCTCAACCCTTAACTCTAATCCCTCGACCCTCAACCCTATCCCTAAAGCCTCAACCCTCAACTCTAATCCCTCAACCCTAAACCCTATCCCTAAACCCTCAACACTATACCTTAAACCATAATCCCTCAACCCTCAACCCTAAACCTTATCCCTAAACCCTAATCCCTCATCCCTCAACCCTAATCCGTCATGCCTCAACTCTAATCCCTCATCCCTAAACCCTAAATGTTATCCCTATTCCTAAACCCTAAATGCTATCCCTATTCCTAGATCCTCAATAGGCTCAATACTATACCTTAAACCCTAATCCCTTATCCCTAAACCCTCCAACCCTATCCCTTAACCCTCAACCCTATCCCGAAACCCTTAACCCTCGAACCTCAATGTACTCAACCCTCAATGTCAAACCCTAATCCCTCAACCCTTAACTCTGATCCCTCGACCCTTAACCCTTAAAACTTAAACCCTAAAACCTATCCCTACATGCTTGACACTTGACACTATATCTTAAACCCTAATCCCTTAACCCTCATCCCTAAAGCCTTAACCCTAAATCATTAAACCTTCAACCCTAAACCCTATCCCTAATCCCTCTACCCTCAACACCCTTATTTAACCCTAATCCCTTGACCATTAACCCTATCCCTCAACCTCAACCCTCAACCCTCAACTCTCAACATTAAACCCTAATTCATCAACCCTAAACCCTAATCCCTTAAACCTAAACCCTATCCCTAAACCATCAAACCTCAACACTATACCTTAAACCCTAATCCCTATCCCTTAACCCTTAACCCTTAAAACTTAAACCCTATCCCTACACCCTCAACACTTGACACTATATCTTAAGCCTTAAACCCTCATCCCTAAAGCCTCAACCCTCAATCCTTAAACCTTCAACCCTAAACCCTATACCTAATCCCTCTACCCTTGACACTCTAACCCTAACCTCGACATTAAATGCTAATCCGTCAACACTAAACCCTATCCTAAACCCTCAACACTATACCTAAAACCCTAATCCATCAACCCTAAAACCTAATCCCTCAACCCTCAACCCTAAACACTATCAATAAACCCTCAACCCTCGACACTATACCTTAAACCCTATGGGAAAAGCTTTGTGTATGGTACATCCATAGTGAGTAATTAATAGTTGAAATTAGAAGGAAGATCATTATGAGAAAAGATTTGCATTGGGGTACATCTATGTTTCTTCCTGTCCACCCTGCACTTAGGGAAGGTATATTGTTATGAAATAGGAAAATAATCTCCCATTGTTTACTTGCTCTATCCACAAGAACTACTAAACTATACCTTAAACCCTAATCCTTCAACCCTAAACTTTCAACCCTAAACCCTATCCCTAATCCCTCTACCCTCAATAATCTACCTTAAACCTAATCCCTTGACCCTTAACCCTAAACGCTATCCCTAAACTCTAAATCCTATCCCTAAATGCTCAACCCTCAACCTTAAACATTAATCACTCAATCCTTATCCACCCCTCTCCTCCCCTATCTAGCTCACTCCCATCTCTACCCTCCTCTGCCCTCGACACTATACATACATAAATATAGGCATACATAGATAGATAGATACATACATATAGGCATACATAGATACATACATACATACATACATATAGGCATACATACATACATACATACATGATTAATAGACTTCAATAGAAAAAAATTTAAGGGGAACATAATGCAAGCGCATTATAATGTGCTCACGTTATGTCAAACATGACAAACAATAGACTTGCAGAAAAGGAAAATGCAAAGCAAAACATAATGTGAATGCATTATAATGCACTCACATTATGTCTTGCTTTGGGAATCCCAAGCCTTGGGCTTGGGATTTGCTTTGGATTTCTAACCCAAAGGCTTGGAGTGCCTTTTGAACAGTCACAGACGTGTTTTTCTATATTCTTCAAGATTTCACATAATTTCATTCGTGCTAACCCTCAGATTTGCACGTGTTTCAAGGTCAAACAAATTGAACACCTAGATAATGTTAGTCTTTCTCTTAACTATTTGACGATGTGATTTTTTTCACATTTTAACAATGTTAATCCTTTCATCTTTAATTTCTTTTGTTTGTGTGTCCATTTTTGGGCAAAAACCACTGTTTGGTCTTTTTTTCATTGTAAATTAACTATTTATTGAAATTTCAAAAAAATTACATATTTAGAAACTAGACTCCATTCTACAAATATTAAAAAAAGAAAAAAATGATTTTCAATTAGTTTTCAAAATTTATAGGGGTAGCACGGCCAAAATTCTATTTTTTAGGATGTGTCCACTTTGAAAATTAGTAAAAAATCAAATATTCATCAAAAAATTATCAAAAAAATCAGGCATAAACTACATGCTATTAGCTAATTTCTCACCAAAGCAGTTTTAAAAATACCAAAAATAAGTTGACCTTTTGAGGGAGCCACAAAACATGCTATGTTATGTTTTTTGACAGAAACAACACCAATTTCTGTGGCTCCCTCTTTTGAACCCCTTAATCTATGCCATTTAAAAAAAAAAATAGTAGTTTAGAAAGTAGACTCGGAGCACTACGAACATTGTTTTGGTTACATCTCCAAATTTTGAGTGTAACTATGCTCAATTTCTCATCCAAGGCCAGTATTTCCTGATTTCAGAAAAAAGTGGCCACTTAAGACCCCTTTTTGGCCCCCCATCTTCTTGCACTACCCCTTTAGTGGAAATCCTCAAGGCTGTATTACCTTGTAGCAATCTGGCTATATACATTATAAAAGCATCATTCACCCTTTTAAAGTATATCAGAGATTGAGATGAGGTCAGCTGAGGGTAACACTCATATACTTTTACTTGGGTTTACTCATCATTTCCAACTTCTCCAATTTTGGACAACCCAATATACTGATTTCTTCTTGCTAGTGCATAGACACATAAGATGTCCATCTAAAGTATCTCTTCTCTTTGAAGTTGCTAAAGGCCTCATGAATGTTGTCTCTAAGGATTTGGGAGCAGTGAAACTTAGTCCCTTTTAGTATCTCGATTATGATGACAAACATCCACTCCTCAAACGTAGAGGCTATAGGTAACCCATATATTCTACTTAAAAAGGTTACCAAATCCCCTATCTCATCATGGAAATCACTTCTGTATACCACTTGGAGAAACTTTCTCATGGAAGACCTCTTGTTTTTTGCCCAATGATCATTCATATGTTTCCTGCATCCATTCACATCTTTGTTGTAAGTCTCCTCTGATCCTTGTTTGTCTAGCATGGTCATAACTGTGTGCCATGGAATATCAAAAGTCTCAGCCAGAGAGGGTGGGCTTAAATCAGCCAGGATATCCCCGTTGGTAGTTTGGATTGTCGTTGTCATGATATCATATCTTTCTACACATATTACCATCAACTATACCCACTGTATTGAGGTAGGAAAGGTAGCCGCTTGTGCAATTCCACTATCTTTAAGTGTTTTGGCCCTAGGAGTTGGATTTGAGCCAAAGATTCTCAATCTGAAGTCATCTAAGTCTATGTGACCTAGATCTATATCTCCTACATCACTCCATCTGGAATGAATCTTAGTCTCTAGAGGGATACCCTTGAACTCATACTTCATGGTTTGAGCTTGAGCAATCATCTAATCTACAGGACTGGACCTTATAAATTTGATACCTTGAGAAATTTCCACAAACTCCTAAGTTTGAGATCTAAGATTACCAAGTGGACTACTAAATTCTTTGCCATGTTCAAAATGAATTTAATGAATTTGCTAATACTACTAATATTCCTTTTAAAGAATCATAAATCTAATAGTTTATTATCATTGCACTTACTTCATAGCAATTCACCATTAATGCGTGCAAAGAAAAACATTTAATTTTGCAAGACATCTCATTGGAAGCATGAAAAAACCATCATTATCTACATTTGCAACATTAATTACATCATCTCTAACATTTCCCCTTTGAAAATTCTTTAAACACAGTCATTTTTGACCATTTACGCTAGTTTCAGGGTCAACCGACCTGTAAGCAGGAAAGCACTATATTTGAGGTCCAACGACCTCAGCAGGGAAATCTAGCTCATCCGACCTAATATTCTATTAGTGTTGAAATGTCTTTTCACTTTTATGTAGGTTTCTAGATTGACTGACTTGCGTGACTTTCAAGGGTTACCGACTTTGAGCTTGGTTGTTTTAGTTAGTTGGTTGGAATTTAGTGCAAGACCATTGAGATCATTTTATCATGTGTGCGCGGGATTTGGCTTCGTTAGACCTGTGCAAGATTTGAGGTCACCTGAATGAGATAGTGAAGGCATACTTTGGCACAAGGTTGGATGGGGTTAATTTTAGTGCAGAGCTATTTTTCTTGTTTCTAGCAGAATTTTGGGATGTTACTTGCAGAGATATTCTGAGTGTTTGACCAAGTCAGAGACGGAATCTGTTAGCGCAAGGTTGGTACAAAGGGTTTTCAGTATTAAATGGGTTTCAAAACACAGCGCAAGTTTTCATGACCGCCGACCGATTGGATGAGCTGAAATGTGTATAAGTTGATCAGTCTCAAATTTAGTGCAAAGGCCAGATGATTCCACAGTTTACAAAAAAGTCCAAATTTTATCCTACTTCATCCAAACCTGGTTAAGTCATTCTATTTAGCCCATGGTGATCCTACTACATTTTAAAGGAAAAATTCAAACTAGGTTTAGAAGAAAACAAACAATCCATGCACAAAACCCTAGCTAAAACCCCAAATGCGTTGCTTAGAAGAAAAAATGTAATTTGAATGAAACCCTAACTGCTCCTAGTAAAAGATTAAAGAGGTAAGGTAAGAAACCCTACCTGGTTAGTTGAAAAAAACATGTCCAAGATACACAGACAGGAGATGGTTGTAGGATCAAGTTCGAGGGTAACAACGGCGAGAACGCTGGACAGGTTGTGAAGGGGCTCTCCAAATCTTTTACCAAAATGCAGAAAATGATCAAAACAATGCAATTTTAACCTTTTATTGTTTTGGCCAAATCATCATTAATGCATGACATATGCAGTGTTAGTCAACAGATTTAGGGTTTCGCTTGACTTTTCGTTCGCTCTGACTTGGCAAGGAAATTGGTCGTGACAGACTTGGTCAGTGAAAGGGATTTTTAGCACTACGACAATAAACTCAATTTCATGTCCTTTGCGGGACTTCAGGGCTCTGTGGATTTTGTAGGTATTTTGGTATCTTCTGACTCAGTCAGTGATCAAATAATATAGCGCAAGTCGGAGACGATTGATTTAAGCGCAAAAGTTTGCCAAGAGGAAAACTAGCGCTTGAGTGTGTGATAAAGGTTTTTTAAACATTGAGGTCAGTAGGGAGGCAATTTAGTGCAATGGTCGGATAAGGGACATTTTAGTGCAAAGGAAAAATTAGACTTAATGATTGTAATGCAAAGGACTTGACCTAGCAGATTTTTAAAATGATTTTCAACATCACCATTCAAACATGGCAAAAAATGTACCTTGACTACTTAACAACTTAGGAAGTGAAAAATCTACTTGACACTCTAGACCAAATCAAAAGAGGGGGTCCCTATTTTTGAAATGGGGTGTGTGTGCAAGGCACAACACCAAGGTTCACAGTTTCAAAATGTTTAACCATATAGGTGATATTCAAGATCATAAGATCAAAGGCTTACATTGCCTTAGCCAACTAAGATGGTCTTAATAAAAGACATCAACTCATATACCCATGTGAGTTTTAACGTTAAATACTCCCTTCATGGAGTTTGACCACAAGTAAAAGAAATGGCTTTTGTTTACATTATAATATAAGAGACTTCTAATTTAGCTTTCAATCTCATAATTTTATAAGAATCAAGAGGAGAATCCTCACTATTAACCTAACATGCATGCAAATTAGCCTTTGAGTAATTCTAATAACTTTCATATTTCTACCCTCCTTTATCGAGGGGTTGATATTTATTGCATTATGGGTATCCTAATAACCCTTCACTAACAATGAAGTACTATGCATGAAGTTCTCATGAATGTATTTAAGTGCTCTTAGCACGTTTAAAGGTTAAAGTTTTAAAAAATATTATCATTATAGTTTGAGGATGGTGCATCGACCACATGCAGACTGAATCCTCCAAGTGTATGACTAAAAAAATAGCTTTAAGCACTATATTTCATAAGTACAATTAGCTCGAATACATCATGGAAGCTTTTGTGTTGACATTAAACTATTTCCATACTATCCCTTATCAACACTCAAATATGGTGTTAGCTACAGTGAGCATTGGCTCAACCTTAAAGGCCTCGAGCGACAGTTAAATCACATTCAATTTAAAATTTGTAATATATTTCATTGATGGTCTCGCGGGCCTAGAGTATATCTCCAAGTAAATGCATTATCAAGATTAAACAATAGTAACCTAAACCTTAAGGGTCTATGAATATAGATTATCATATTGATAGCTACAACTCAAGGGCCTTAAAAATGATAACCACAATAAATAATATACTTGACTGTTGACATAGTCAACCCTATTCAATAGGGTATTAATATTGTTTATCATTCAAATCAATGTGAGTCTTTACAGAATTCAAATCTTACCTGAGAGTGTTCATTTAAGTGTTTATGGTGTAGTCTATCTTTGGCTCTTAGCAGAGCTTCATCATGCCAACTTCCTATGGCCTTTGACAACAATTTCTAGCTAACTATATGTTATCTTGTTCCTGCCCTCTCTCAAGCATTGTGAATAACAATGAATGAATGCCAAAAGACTTATAAACTAATTTTTGATCTTCTTTGCATGTTGAGCATGCAATGAAACTACCACATGAGCCCACAAAGTGGAGGGTGGTTACTCCACTACGCCACCACGCAGCTTCCTTGGAATCAGTCTGTCCATTACTTGCTATATGCAAGTGGACAATGAGGAGAGAGCTCCTAGTGGTCTGATATGGCATCTCATCACTTCGCTAACTGTGGATGATGTCAACCAACACACATAACACATAAACATATTAATAATAACATGAGGCTCAATACAAAGTTTAAATAGTTATATCTTAATAAACTTTCCATATATCTTCATGATGTATGAAGGTACTCATATCAACCAAGATCTCATCATATGACATCATCACCAATATGGTGACATGATCAAAATGCAATTTAGGGACTGTTGAGCACCAGTCCCTTTCTTCACTGCAAACTCAAAGCATATTATACAAAGAATAATAGATTAGAAATCCCGGTTCAGGAATAAATAGAGAAAAAAGAAAGTACTCTGCCACTTGGAGAGACTATCTCTCGACTCAAGTTGACATTCTAAGAATGTTGTTTAGTCAATTCAATGTAAACATTGTCAAGTTAGCTTAATTGACATGATGACATATAAAGAAAATCAACTAGAAAAGAAAAGACGTGACTCATGCTAACTTACATGTGTTCTTCAGGACGTAAAATCTGATACACAAATGGCAATTGGACCCATTTCACGACATCTATCTCTTCCTCCCGAATGATACTCTCCTTCCATCTTCGAAGGAAGATTCAGTTCCTATTCACACTCACCATCATAAAACCATGATCAGTGCATCATCATTTGATTCATAATTCTTAATATTTAAATATTCATATGAACATATAATTTCATATCTAACTATCATTAGTTAGTATTCTCATAATCAACACCATCTAATCATTAAACTAGGGTTAATCCTCCTGATTTCCACTCAAGAATAAGACTAAGCTAAATCATAAGTTGGGGATGTAATAGTTATCAACAATCTTCTTGGTTGACTTTTACATACTTAGTGCACAACCAAGGATAAATATTAATGATATTGTAATCAATGCTTGAATGAGGCTCTCGGCTTGCTCCAAGATAGACCTCATAATACTCATTACAGCCATAATAGTTTACTATGTTCACAATAGTGAGCATAGTCAAATCATAAGGTAATAAAGAATGTTCTTAAGAATGAAAGAAACATATTTGAACCCTTACCATACCGGCACCCAGGTTTCTTGCATGCACTACAATACATAGGGTCGGCCTTAAGGCCTCGACCAACTTATCATCAAACAATGCTTACAAACTTTTTTGTACAACTGTAGAAATGCCCTCAAAGGCCTTATAATTAAACCATAATACTTGTGGTGTCATGGTGTTCTCTCAACTATGGTTACAAAAGAACCATGGTTTTGTAGTTCTTGTGGAAATTAAGGAATGAATGTGTGTATCAGGGAAGGGATAGAATGCTTGCTAGATATTTTGTAAGACTCATATGTTAGTCTATTTTTCAATAGGCAATAGGTACATTCAGAATACCCACAGAGAGGTTTATGAAGATACTAGATGAAGGTGAGCAATAGTTTATAGAGTAGATATTAAGACTACAGAATTTTTGCCCCACGACTATAGGATGGCTAACCTAGCAGTGCATGAGGTTGACATGACTCAACAGAATAGGTACAGTGAATAGAATGTGGGAGAAGAAGACAAAGTGGAAGAAGTTGTATGTCAAAACTTTGGTATTGAGACTAATGAGAACATGTTTTCACCTAGAATTGACTCTCTCAAAGAAGAAGGGGCATTTGTTAGCAGGGAGATTAGGGACCAATCTACTCCAGGGACAAGTATGAACCAGAATCATAATAGAACAACTTAGTTTTCTCTATGTGAATGTCTTAATTCAATCATAGCATCATTTATGGAGTTTCAAACATTAACACAACATTATCTTGCAATTTCATAGCTTTGACACAACATTATCTACAAAAATGTCTACACATAGTAATACATATAGTGTGGATTATACATAGCCATGCTTACGACTGTGAAGGACTTTTTCAATAGCATTGTAAACTAACAAACAAAATGCCATGTTGATATAGTTGAGGATACATGGCTAGTGTACAATACTTTCTTGATCAGTCACCACCTACCAACAGATACTGGATGCAATCTAGAATTCAGGGCAGTCTAATTCAGAATGGGCATTCATATTGTGTAGTCTGCACCAAGTAGATAAAGTTGCTTCAAATAACATCACACGACCAGGAGGTCTGGTATCATTGTTTTGGTTCTCCAAGGTTGATGGTACCCCCTCCATTATCAGGTCTGGTGTTCTAGGACCAGTTTGACCGCTGTTGAAAATTTTGGTTTTGGTACTAGATCTAATTTTGAAACTGGGACTGATTTTGGTTCTAAAAATGTTGTTGATTCTATCCCCTTTGTTGTAGATAAACATTTTGGTTCTTGAGGTGGGTAACTTCGATAGTGAGCTTCTTCATCTACTCAACCAATTCCTTGATATCATCTTTGTCCTCTTTCACTTTGGATGCCTCTGAAGATTGTAAGAAAGGCATTTGCGCAGGAGGCATTTCAGTTAGTGGATTGCCTGGATGGATCACTAAAGCTTGTGTTGTAGCTGGGTTGGGAATTAGATTCATCACTAGAGTATGGTTGGCCAAGGAATGATTTATCACATGTATTTGATTGGGCATGGCTACAGGCCCTATATGGTTTTGTTGGGTGAATATTTTGTCGTTAACTCGCTAACGGCAAAATGGGTATATCAGCCACAGCTATTATGAGACAAAGTCTCTCCTCTCAGCAAGGGGAGGTTCCCTCTAATTACTTAACTTTTGCCAATCAAACAACTTATAAAATTTATATACACTAAAAACTATGTTTGTGGTGGTTCCATCTCATCTCATTCTCTTTTTTCAGAATAGATGTTTATACTTCAAACTCTTGATATAAGACTTATAAATTATCACAAAAACACAGAAACACAAAGTTTTCTGTTACCTCACTTATTACTTGTAAACAGAACTATTTGAAGTAGAATGCAGCCCAAAGTCTTCACTCCTTTTCAAAATGATAAAAGTAAATCGAATATAACAACTTGTAGCACAAAGTCTCCAAACTATTGTATTCTCACAAATATGAACACATAACCCACAACTGATTTGATAACACAAAGTCTATCAGAATCAAATTAAGAGCGCTCTCCAATCACTTGAAACAAACTCCACACTTCAATTATTATCAAATAAGATTATGATAGCAAGACGTAAGAACAAAACTATCACAACACAAATAATCCCAAGACAAAGATTGGAATTGAACTTGCTTTCTTGTATTGATAAGTATTTGAATATTGATTTTCACAAAAAGCACAAAGTCTTGATTTGCTTCTCAATTCGCCAGAGTTTTCTTGCAATAGACAAAAGATAATATTTACAAAAGATGTCCCCTTTATTTATAGGGAAAGACCTTGAGAAAATCTAGGAAATCTACAACTATTTTGACTTATTCAACAAGAGAGTCCTACTTGACTTATGACTTCTCTTGTTTCACATGTAATTACATTTTGGAAAATTACATGTGTAGATGTCCAAAACAAAATTCCATTTACATAATATCTAAGAAAAACAAGCTAAGGCACTAGCTTCCTCCATCTTTTTTCCTTAGGAAATTCTGATACATGGTTTGAACAACTGACATCTTGCATGCATCTAGTTTCGCTGTGTTTTCGGAGATGGTACGAGCTCGGAGAATGGAATCTTTCACCACCTTTATTGCCTTTTCATGCTTGTCTAAATTATCCTTTAGATTCTCCAGAGTTGAATGTTGATCATATAGGTTATCCATTGAGAGCATTGAGGGAGCTTCCTCTTCAAATTTCTTTTGTACCATTTCTTCAAAAGAACTTATCATTTCCTGTGCTGTGAGGAAACTGTGATCTTCCCTTGTCAAGGTGCAAGGAAGTTCTTCTAGCCGATGTAGGAGTGTGACATCACTGTCTTCGCTGGCTTCTCAAGCTTGGCACAGATATTCAAGTAGACTCTTTACTATGAAAATATGATGAGCTAGAGTCTCCTTGGTCTTGAGATATGATTCCCTGTTGGTGACGACCCCAATGGTGATTAGATTCTTAATCTTGATCTTCTTCATATCTATCCACTCTTCTAGGCTCTCTTCTTGATCTTGCAACTCTTGTGAAAGTAGATCTACTAGATTGTCCAGCTCAGCTTTAGCTTTGTCCATTTTCTCCTTTCTTTCCACAGTGGTTTTTAACAGAACTCATCCTTGAGCCAACAACCGCTCCGCTACACCCCCCACTATCTTGCCTCTAGCTTGGGCTTTTTCAACCTTCTGTATCAGGGGATCTTCCACTATCACTGCCATTGGTTCTACTATTTCTGATGACTTCACTATTTTCTGAAGGACAGCAGCCAGTTGTTCTGCTTTTGCTTTGTATTGCTCCTTCTCCCTCTTGGCTTCATCATACTTTTCAAGTAGGGTACTGGCAGTGGTCTAGAAATCTACTTTGACACCATCATGAGTCACTTTACCAAGCTCAACCCTTGAGATGACATAACTGCTCCTGTCAAAAGTATCAATCGTGGCATTTTCAGGAGGTTTGGCAATTTTGGCATATCTGATTCCCTTTTCAGTGACCAGCCTAGAAACAGTCTTAGGCTTTTTCTTTTGGTTCTTAGCTTTCACGGGCAACAACTTTTTAATGTCAATCTCATTAGGTGAGATGGCATGCTTCTTCCTCTTTGGAGTATAGGCAGATAGCCATGGATGAAGTATAGATGCATCAACAGCTGGAGGGGGATCCACTACTTGCTTGGCTATATCTATATTCGTGCCAGTGATAGTGACAATTGGACTTGTGTTGGTAAACACAACACCTGTATCAACAACCTTTTGCGAAGCATCCAGAAGGTTCTCTAAGACAGTTTGTTCCCCGATATCAAAAGATGGGGAAGATAAACTTGGAATGGAACTAGAAGAATCAAAAACAGTTCCAAAGCTAGCTTTCATGGATGGAGGAGTATTGTTTGAAGACACAACAAAAATTGGAGAAAGAGGAACATTTGAAATTGTTGGGAAACCATCAGAAAATGGAACATGAGGAGGAGGTGTAAGAACTTGTGTCTTGGAAGGAAGGTCTTTCACAGGAGTCTGCGGGGAACCATCAAGTCAGTCTACCTTTGTATCTTCATCTTCACCTTGTTCAGCTTCATCAGATACCTTTGTCTTAGACCTTTGAACATTTTGTTCTTCAGTCTCAACATCTTCAATTTCCATCTGATCATCATTGATGTCTTCAACATCTGACTTAGTGGCATCAAAAGCCTCTGTGGTTTCCTTCTTCTTTCCTCCCTTGGATACAAATTTGATCTGTGGTTTGTGTACCTTGGAGGAGGAAGGAGTGTCACTCCTATTCTTAGTTTGGTTTTCCACCTTCTTACCTGTTTGCTCCTGTGTTCCCTCTTCGGACCCTGTAAGGAACTCTTTCAACTTAATTCCCTTACTTTCCAACCACAAATTGGTGTTTGCCAGTATTGGTTGGAATCTTTTTCTGATAGATGTCTCCTCCTTGACTGACCATTTCACCTCTGGGAGAGGTGAAGCCTCAACATTCTCTGCCTCATATTTATGATCTAGGACATCCCCATCATCCTCCATTCCATCTAGAATATCAGCTAGTCCTAGTTCTTCAATTTAGCTCAGATGAAGCCTACAGAAATCCAGTTTTCTGATCTCATTTTGGGTCCTAAGATCTGCCCATATGTCTTTGACCATTGGCTCATGAAAATTTGACTTCCTCTTGATTTTATCTTGAACCCTTCTGAAGTCAAAATGATTTCTTTTCTTGTAGGTCTTCATGGTGACCAACTGCAACTCAGAGTTGATTATCTTTGCTTTGTTGGCAGACTGAACTGAATACCTCCCAATTTCAATGGGAAACTTTATCCCTGACTTCTTAAGCTCCATTTGTTTGTTGTGTACCACAATCAGTTCTCTGCAAAGCTCCATAAGAACAATGCGATACCGTGGCAGCATGTAAGGGTAACTAGGATAGTAGCTTACCCAAAGATAAGTGAAGGTGGGAAATTGCAAGAACAAGCAACCAAAAGAATTTACAACCTACCATGCTTCATTAGAAACTCTTTTTTGAACCAATTCACCATCCCACAAGCACATGAAAACTGAGAAGAATGCATCATTGACTCTTCTGAAATGATGAAATGACCCCTTCAAAGTGATTTGGGGGTAGTATTCATATACCGGGACCAATCTCCTGTCCCCACTTGGGTTAAACCTGGAAAGTTCCTCATGCTTGTAGCAGCATAGCCAAGATAAGAGGTCATGTAAAATTTGAAGGTAGTATTGACCCTTACCAGTTGCTCGTGCAAAGCATTGCTAATCTGTTCACCCCAGAATATCTTCTGGTTACCTCGTAGAATCACCTTGATGTAAGTGTACATCCAGTCCTAGAATTTGGAAGCAGAAGGGAGTCCTCTGATGTGACTCAAAAGAGTAATCAAATCACACACTTCCTCCACAAAATCACTCCTGTGAAGGTCTTTTGGCCATCTGGTCAAAGTTGCCGTAGGAATCTTCAACCATTTGCTGTTTATGTGCCTTCTAGCAGATTCCAAGTCATTGTCATAGTCTTGTTGACCCTGAGCAAAATCAATCTGCCTGACATTTTCAATTGGTGGACACATTAAGATTTTGTCCATGAATTCTGCATCCAATCTCATGATAACATTTCCCTGTGAGTCCATCATAGCTCTAGTGTCTTTATTGTAGTGGTTGGCCACTTGTAGAACAAATTCAGGATTATGTGCACTGATTGGAAATGATGCAACCAAATGAATACTGCTGTCAATGATTTTCTGCATATACTTGGAGGGATTTGCTTGTTTAGTTCTATCTATGAATTCGGCCATATCTACATGCCCAATTTCCGTGTCTCTGATTTCATCAATGTTTGACTGCACTGCCGTTACCGGAAAGACACCCTAGTACTTGTACTTCATGGCTCTGGATTTTGACGGAGATGATTCTGACATGAGCCCTGGAGAAAACTGTGAATTTGAACACCACCACGAATGCTGATTGAGAACTGCAAAAGGCCATGATCTCACAGTTAGGGGAAAAATTAGATAAACTGGGTCAACTACGTTTTGATGATCATGGATAGGAAAGCGTGCGTTCAAAGGGCTTGAGTGCGCAAATCAAAGCGAAGGTGCAAGCGGGTTTTTGGTTTTGGAAAATGAATTTTCCAGTGTTAGGGAAAAATCAGGAAAATGTGCTTGGGCGGGTGATTTGGCCACCCTTGCAAGCTGGGAGAGATTTCATGTGTAAAGGCGGTTAAAAATGCCGCTTCTGCATGTATTTTGGAAGCTTTTTGGTTAACATGTTCGAGCGGTCAAAATGACCGCTATCACAAGCGACAAGTTGAAAATCTCAACTGCTCGGGCGAGAGATTTGGCCGCTATTGCATATTTTGGGTTTCACCACTGGCAAATGCTTGGGTGGGTGTTTCGGCTGCTCCAACAGGGAAGTAACAATGAGTTTTGGTGTAGAGGCGGCTGAAACACTGCCATTGCATTTGAATGAAAACTTGAGGTTGAACACTTGAGCGGCGGTTCCCACTGACACCACATGTGACACCGGTTTTTGTAGTGTTTGGTCGGTGATAAAAGCCGCCACTACATATGGTATAAACAAGTCTTCTATGTAAGGGTGGGTAAAAACTTCACTCATTAATCCTAAAACCTAGGGCACGAATAAACCACGGAAAATCTAAGACTCGACACACAAAAGACCGAATAAAAAATGACCATTTTAAATAGAAACGCAATAAAATAAGTGATAAATTTGAAACAACAAGACTACTGATAATCATTTAGAGAAACCCTAGAAAGATTTTTAACAAACTCACCTGTTTAGGAAGGAAAAACCCTATACGCGAAGATAGCCACTTGAGATTCATTTGAGTCCAACTGTTGGCGTGATCAACGGTTCAAGGGAGGAATCGATAATCAACTGGAATGTGGAGTAATGACCATTCAAATAAGCTATTAGAAAATGAATGAGAACACAATTTGAATGGTACAAGAAAAGATATGATTGCATATACAGATTCCAGATACAGTCAAATGAGGAAACTTAAAAAGAGGAGCAGCAATATCAAACATATATCTTGTAAATTACTAGTCATAGCTCTCGACCAGTGAAATATGCAGAGGATCACTGTGCCATTGAAATACTATTTTTTGAAGAGAACAAATGAGGTGCATACAGAATGACTTAGATCCTCATAAGCATACAATGGACAAAGTGTATAAAGTTTAGAGGTCAAGCTAATGTTGCAGTTATGGCCAGTCAAGAATAACCCATTTACAGTCATAATTTCAAAAGTGAAGATTCATATGAAGAGAAATGAGAAGTTCAAATAAAAGCATAGAGATATATTATGTTAGCCACAACCAAATGCAATGGGTTTCTCCAGAATGATTTGAACCCATTTAGGTTCTCAAAGTATCAAGTATATTTATAGGAAATAGATGGAGGTTTAACCCACTGGGGTTTTTTTAAACAAATTCACATTTGAGTACAGACCTAGAAACTAAGAGTCACAGCCTTCATAGGCCATAAAAATTTCTTCTTGCTGCTACATAAATAAAGAAGATTCAATGTATATTCATGAAAAGTTAAAAACACAGAATCACAATAAGGACCTGAGCTCATGTGATGGTCTTGCATAGTTCCAGAAGAAGCTACAACCAACATAATGATATGCTCAGGATTTTAGTTTCAACATACAGAAAGAAAATGAATTTTTGTTTAGGTCGTTCAAGATAAAAATGAATATTTGTAGAATATACATCGCGACCTATAAAATATAATGATCTCTCTCTCATTCCTTCAGACAGATAGAAAGAAAAGAAATCAAAAGATGAAGCATAGAGCTCAAAAGAAAGAGTTACCTTTTCTTGAGTGAAGACAAATGTACAGTGAGGCCATGAGTTCTACCTTTTCTAGGGTCTCAATAAACTCAATACAGTCAGCCATGGTGGCCACAACCACAAAGAAGAAATGACAATGGAGAAATGAACACAAATTTCTCAAAGACAATGCACAAGTCGTGGCTTAAAAGCCTTTTCATCTCAGAAAAATAAAAGAAAATCAAGAACATGAGTCACAGATAGACTCTTACCTTTGAAATCTACAAGAAATCCATGGAAGCCATGCTAAGAAATGCCACGAAGTTGAATATTTTCAAGGGGAAACCCTAGGGTTTCATGGCAGCCACAAGCAAAGCCCCATTTTCTCAAAAGATGCAAAAATGTAGGGAAAAAAGTGTTTTGTCATTAGGGTTTCAATGAAGCCCTAAATTTAAGGATGATTTTGATCATGTTTATTCATTTTTGGAGGCACAAACTAATACCCTTCTTGGTATTAAGATAATCTTGTTCATTGCCTAAGTCTCAACGACTTGAGGAGGGGTCGAAAACCATAGCAGGTTATAGGTTTTCCTTGCACTTCATGAAGGTTTGAAACCTTATAAACATTTTAACCCCTTTGAAGATAATATGCATGGCATAGGCTTTAAGCCAATTGATGTTCCTTGATGTGCCTTAGGTCAGGTGCCCTTAGGAGATTGGTAGGTCATATGGAGAATAAGCCTTCAAGGCTTTTATTCTTTTATTTCTACAAATTATATGTAATGCCCTAAATATTTTTATGATTTTTTATAGAAAAATCAATTGTCATGTAATGTAAGTACTTGGCAAGATTATAAGCCATGTATTATTATTTTGTAAAGAATCAAATCAAATAGGGATATAAAATAAAACTACAAACATTGTAAAGTTTTATTTTAAAGCAATAGTTTATAAATTGCTTTAAAATCAAAACCATTTTTATGCAGTTAAAAGCAGATAAAGCAAACGAAATTGTGCTTTGTTTATTTTTCTTTCTCCTAGACAGATCTATGGACATAAACTGAGATTACTTGAGAAGATAAAGTAGATTTTTGGTGCGGCCACATGAGAGGATCTTTTTGGCAGTTTGTTGTCATAATTTGGAGGCATTTTAAGGGCTTTATTTTTGGCTTTTTGGAGGAGCTCAAAAATGGATTTCTACATCTATTTTTAGGAGCTTTTTTGGAGAGATCTCTTGGTAGGGCATTTATAGGAGAAATACTTAGTTTTTTCTCAGTCAGTTCATACTATTTTCTTCCCTCTTGAGCAAAGGAAGAGAATTGTACACAGGTAGTTGACTCATTTTTTTTTTTTTTTGTATTTTACTCCTTCCATGTCAATACAATAGATTTTCCTATTCCATCTATTTGTCTTTTTTGCAATTTTGATTTGATGTCTCATTGTTGCAGTTTTATGTCCTTTGTTATGTCTCTTACTATAAAATTTACTTTTGATCTTGGTTATAATTTGTGTTCAATTTGAGCCTTATTACAAATTATTTTGGGATCAAATCTCAGAGGTGGGGTTGTGAAAGTTTAAGTTTAAAGGGCTATTTTTGGGTGAAGATATTCATTTAGATTAAATCTTAGAGTTATTTTTGCATTCCCCTACAAGTAAATTAGATTAGAAAATCATTAGGAGAGCCAGCTCACTCTGGAGGTCCACTCCAACTTTTAGGTAACCCATAGGGCTAAGAGTGTTCCCATGTGTCAACAAATAGCTAAGTCTTATGTAGCTTAGCATAGGGTACATATCTAATTGATAACAATTTTTGGCACACTTAGAGGGACTCTAAAAGTTTATTCAAAGAAATTTTTATATCTTCAAAGATGTTGTTCTTGTATATGCAGCAGTGTTCCAGCCTTTGGAGGCTTTTACACTATGTACCTAGCAACTCATTTCTCTAGTCTTACATGGATATTAGTGTTACTAGCTTATGAAAACCAGATCTAGTGCTGATCCATTTGAATATTTACAGCTATCTCCACCAAGAAGAAGAGGTAGACCAACAAGCAAAACAACTGATTCAGCGAGGAGATGAAAATCAACACCTTCAAGACTCAATCCTCCAACTCCAACACAAAAGAGAAGTCCAGTGTTGATAGTTCAAATACCCATAATGGCTAGGTAGTACGCATTTTCCCCATATAACAGAGGTAGTCCACTACAACTTGCTCAGAGTGATGATATTCCAGTTGTAGCCCTTAAAGGACTGCCATATTTCATCGGAGAAGACCACACTATAGCTATTGAGCACATTCAAGATGTGGCAACTGTTTGTTTCGTGCATAATGTCACCCAAGAAAATGTAGCAATTAGATTATTGGCTGCATCATTATAAGGGAAAGCTTTACAATGGTTCAGAGGCCTTGTTGAGAATTCAATAACGTCATGGGATCTACTGGGAGATGGGCTGCACAAGCACTTTGAAGACAAATCTAATCATCTCTCATTGCTGGAGTAGTTGAGCACCATAAAAAGGGCACCCCATGAACACATGGTAGATTTCAATTATTGATTTTAGAGAACATGGGACAGGATTCCCACAACGGTAAAACCCCTGCCAACGCATATAATTTTATTTTATCTTAAAGCTTTGAACAGTGAAATTTTTGTAATGATCCAATCTATGGGAGGATCCACCATTCTTGATTCTTTTGAGATTGCTATTACAGTAGAAATCTGTTGCAAGTATGGGCCTAAGTGGAGTTGTCATTGATGTCAACATACTCCTATTGCATTGATGTCAAGGATTGGATGAGTTGTGTGCTGAGGATATTGAGAAAATTAGCCCTATCAGAAATAGAGAAGAATAGTAAAGACAGTAAAGTTCTATGAAGTGAAGATTCCAGTCAGTTGAAGATCAGAGTATGCACATCAAAGGGTTTGTAGATATGTGTCTGAAGGTGCTCCTATAAAGATTTCAAAGATCCGCATGAAGATTTGGAGAAGTTATGGCCATATGAGTAAAACTGGTTCTGGTAGCTATTTTGAGGTGACAGAGTGACACAAATAGGTTTGGTGAGATCCAGAAATACAATATCTTGTTTTGCAGATCTGGTGACATGTTTGGGAAGCCAATGTGAATTGACAACTCAATTGGTTCGTGGTCTGGAGGTCTACAAGCAATTAATCTAATGTGACTGTGATGATTGACTATGTTCTTGAGGTTCCAGATGAAGATGTAAATGATTATAGTAAGCAGAAGTGGTGCGGATGTTCTTGGTGATTCAAGCAAGCTTGTGGGGCTCTCTAGATTGTGTCCACTTTGTGTTGGTAGTCCGCATTGAAGATTGAGCTCGTAATTGAAGATATACCTTCAGGTGATGGTGTTATTCCTAATCTTGGCTGACCAGATGTTTTACACATGTTGCAGATGATCTTGAAGATGTTTTGTGAAGCATGGCATGTTCCTCAAAGAATATTGAAGTCCCAAATATGCATTGCTGACAGGATAGTGACACGCATGAAGTTTTTGTAATAAGTCAAGTTGTATTTTTGTAATTGCTCTGTAATAAAATAAAGTATGTTGTGCCAACTTTGATGATCATTCTAAAGTTGATGTTATGTTTAAGTAAGAATTAAGAAGTCATTAAAAAGTATAAGTGTAGTGATGAGAAAGTGATAAAGAGGAGAGGAGTGAAAAGAAGAGAAAAAGTGTTGAGCTTAAATGGAACTGTCTTAAGCATGGTGAAGATGCTAATATCTAGTTCAAGTATGTAATATTTATATTATTCTGTAGATAGTGTGACTCTTGTAGGCAGTGGACCTCTTGTGAGCAGTGTGCTCAGGTAGTGAGCTGTAATTGGCAAGTACCATTTTTGTTCTTCTTATTCTTTTAACAAAGAATACAATCTTGGGTTAGTCACCCTGTGGTTTTTCCCTTAACTAGGTTTTCCATGTTAAAATCTTGGTGTCATATGTGTTGAATGTGTTTCTACTCTTGATTTATTGCATTTTTCTTCCATGATTGAATAATTATTGTGCTGTTGAAATATAAGAAGGATTTAAGGATTTAAAGAATAGAAGGTTTGGTGACAACTGATTCACTCCCCCCTCTTAGTTGTCTATCCTAAAACCAACAATTGGTATCAGAGCTAAGTTCCTCTAAAACAACTTAACCACTTGAGGAGATCCAGGATGTCTTCCTACAAGAAGGATAGTCTGAGGTTTGATGGAACGAACTACACTCTTTGGAAAAGCCACATGGAATGTCACTTGCAATGTATGGGAAGTCAATATTGGAACATGACTATAAAAAAATATATTCCTCCAAACAATGGTCACAACTTTAGATGAAATCAGAGATGCTGAAGATAATCTTTGAGCTAAAGAAGCCTTACTAAGTACCTTATCTGATACAGAGCTAACAAATGTTATGGATTTAAAAACTACATATGAAATTTGGTCAAAGCTGGAAATTCTGCATGAAGGAGACAAATATGTTAAATGTGCAAAGCTACAAAGTCTGAAAGGAAAATTTGAAAACCTAAAGATGAATGAAAATGAGAATATCACTACATTTATGCCAAATGTAAACAAGCTTGTTTGTTGCATTAGATGTGAACTGGTGGAACTTTAGATGAAGATGAGATTGTTGCCAAAGTTCTTAGATCCTTACCTCCTGCTTACAAACACAAGGTTGCTGCAATTGAGGAATTTAGATCTTTATCAAATATGACAAGGGATCAATTGGTTGGGAAGTTAGCTTCATTTGAATTGGCTAAGTTTGGAGATGCTCCTCCCAAGTTTGAATCTACATTCAAAGCTAGTGCCTCTACAAAAAGGTAAACAAAGGTATGATCTAGGAGAGAGTTCCTCAAAGAAATTATCATGGTATGCAAAAGCAAGAAAAGATATAAAAGAAGATGAGGTAGAAGCTGCTCAACTTGAAGCCCTTATTGCAAAAATACTGCCAAGAGGATTTGGTAAGTATGAAGGAAAATTACCCTTCAAATGTTTCAACTGCAACAAGATTGGTCATTTTACCTCAAGATGTCTAGAAAGATTTTCAAGGTCAAATCCTAATAGATCAATATTCCAAAAGAAATGTTACTATGTTAAAGAAGATGATGATGATGAAGGAGTAACAGATGATGAACCTGAGATAGGAAACAAATCTGGAAATGACTGGGTGTTTATTGCCATCAAGGAAGAAGATCCAATGCCCATTGAATCTGTCAATCATAAAGTGGTAGAAAGGGCTCTGGCTACTCAAGTTGAAGAAAATGATGAATGGGTCATTGATAGTGGATACTCCCACCATATGACTAGTGATAAGAATAAGTTCATAAATTTAGAAAGATATGAAGGAGGAGTTGTAAAATTTGGTCATAATTCTACTAGCAGGATCAGAGGCAAAGGAACTATTTCTTTTGATGGAAAGAATAAAACCAGTGATGTACTGTATGTTGAAGGTCTGAAGCATAATTTTCTTAGTGTTGGATAGTTGGTGGACAAAGGCTATGATCTTCGACTCAAAAATAGAAAATGCAAGATCTTTGAAAGCTTTGGAATTGAGATTGCATTCGGTACTCAAACAAAAGGTAGCATCTTCCACTTGGTTGGTACTGGCAAAAGTTGTTTATTTGTTCAAATTGATCAGAGTTGATTGTGACATAGGAGAATGTGTCATGTAAATTTTGATAATATCATCAAGATAAGAAACACTCAGGCTGTAAGAGATCTTCCAAGACTGGTGAAATCTACTAACAGTTTGTGCAAAGAATGTTAGTTGGGTAAGCAAAATAGAGTCACATTTAAAATCAAGGAACAATCTTCTACTGGATTGTTGGACTTGGTACACACTAATCTATGTGGACCGACAAGAATCAAGAGTCTACAAGATGATAGATATTTCATGTTACTGATTGATGACCACTCCTAGATGATGTGGGTGACTTTCCTGAAAGAGAAATCTGAAGCACTTGAGAAGTTCAAAATATTCAAAGCTATGGTAGAAAATGAAACTGGGTTAAACATAAAATGTCTCAGGTCTGATAGAGGTGGTGAATTCACATCCAGAGAGTTCATAGAATTCTATGAGAAACATGGGATAAAGAGATAGTTATCTACTCCAAGGACTCCACAGCAGAATGGAGTAGTGGAGAGAAAGAACCGGACCATCCAAGAAGCATCTAGCACCATGATGATGAAGCAAATGTCCCTCAGATCTACTGGAGAGAAGTTGTAAGCACTACTGTCTATACTCTTAATCAAGTATAAATCAGAAGCAATACTAGTAAGACTCCTTATGAACTCTAGTTTGGCATCACTCCTACTGTGAAGTATTTCAGAGTCTTTGGTAGTAAATGTTATATCAAAAGAAATGAAGACCTTGGAAAATTTGATGCTAGAAGAGATGAAGGAATATTCTTGGGTTATTCTACTCAAAGAAAAGCATACCAGTGTTATAACAAGAGATTGAGAAAGATTGTAGAAAGTATAAATGTGAATGTTGATGAAGGCATTGAAAATCCCTCTAGGTTTCATGAGTATGAAACAAATGATCATAATGATGTTTTGGTCCAAGAAGAACAAGCCCCAATTGCAGTTTAGATTCAAACTGATCTGGAGAATCCTGAAATATAGGAAGAAGAGATAAGTTTGAATGAACCTGCCCAAGAAATAGAAGTGCATGAAATTCCCAAAACTCCTAGGTATGTAAGACTGAATCATTCTGAAGACTAGATCATAGGAGATAGAAGCAAAGTTGTTCAAACAAGAAGAAAAATTGCTCAAGATTCAGTAAAGTATTGTTTGATTTCAAAGGTTGAACCAAAAATAGTAAGTGAAGCATGTAATGATGAAAGCTAGGCTAAACCAATGGAGGAAGAGTTGTTACAGATTGAAAAAATCACACTTGGGATCTTGTTCCCAGACTAAAGACAAAAATGTGATTGGGACTAAGTGGGTCTTCTGGAATAAACTAAATGAATATGGTGAAGTAGTTAGAAACAAAGCCAGATTGGTCTGTAAGGGTTATTCTCAAGTAGGAGTTGACTTTGAAGAAACTTTTGCTCTGGTGGCAAGAATTGAAGTAGTCAAATTATTTGTTGCTTTTGCTACCTTCAAGGATTTCAAAGTATATCAGATGGATGCCAAGTCTGCCTTCCTAAATGGTGTTTTGGAAGAAGTATACATTGAGCAACCGGATGGATTCCAATTGTCTAATCATGGTGATATGGTCTGCAAGTTGAAGAAAGCATTGTATGGACTCAAACAAGCCCCAAGAGCCTAGTATGAAAGATTGGATAAACATCTTTTGAAGATTAGTTTCAACAAAGGTACTGCTGACTGTAATTTGTACTTCAAGATTGATCATGAAAATATCTTGATTGTTGAAGTATTTGTTGATGATACCATTTTTGGAGGAAAAGATAGTATGTGTAAGACTTTTACAAATCAAATGAAAAGTGAATTTGAAATGTCTATGTTCGGGGAAATGAATTTCTTCTTGGGTCTGCAAATCACTCAAACAAAGAAAGGAATCTTCATATCACAGACCAAATATGTGAAAGAATTGTTGAAGAAATTTGGGATGGAAGATTCAAAGCCAATGAATACTCCCATGGCAACTGGGTGTAAACTGAGCAAAGATGATGAATCTCCTAAGGCTGATCAGAAAAAGTACAAGTCAATGATTGGAGGACTACTATACCTTACTCAAACTAGACCTGACATTATGAATGTTGTTGGTCTTGTTACCAGATTCTAAGCTAATCCTAGAGAGTCTCATGTAATGGCAATCAAGAGAATTCTTAGATATCTGAAGGGAACAGTTGAGTATGGTTTATGGTATCTTAAGGATCATGATTTCTCTCTTCATGCATATACAGATGCTGATTGGGTAGGAGATGTGGATGATTGGAAGAGTACTAGTGGTGGTGCATTCTTTTTGGTGAAAAGATTGGTTTCTTGGCTAAGCAAGAAATAAGAGGAAATATCTCTATCCACTACAGAAGTAGAGTATATTGCAATAGCAAGTAGTTGCACTCAAGTATTGTGGATGAAGAAAATGCTAAGAGATATCAGAGTAGAGTATGAGGAACCTATCACAATCTTCTGTGATAACTCAAGTGCAATAAATATATCAAAAAATCTGGTGTTACATTCAAAGACAAAACATATATCCATCAAGTTTCACTTTTTGAGAGAGCGGGTGAACAAGAATGAAGTCATTATTGGAGTTTGTGCCCTCAAAGGATCAGATTGTAGACATTTTTACTAAACCTCTACTTAAGGACTCTTTTGAGTATCTTAGGGAGAAGTTAGGGGTTACCACCCCTCCAGCTCTGAATTAAGGTGCATAGATGTGCATCAGTTTGGTGGATCCCAAAGTCATATCTTGTGATCCGGATTGATGTTAGAAGGCTACTACTCAGGGGGAGTAGTCTGTATGATTCTGAAGTGTTGATGCAAGTATGTGCCCTTTGCCATTGATGTCAAAGGGGGAGAGAAGACATGTGAAAAGCAAATAGTGGTTGTTGATCAAAGGGGAAGCAATAAAGAAAGAAAATACTTATAAATGGTTGTTGTTGATAGGGGAAGCTATGTCAGTCAATGAGGAGAAGTGAGGAGAATTTCTTGTCTTGATGGTTAAAACAGTTTTTCACATCATATGTTGCCATCAATGATAAGAGGGAGATTGTTGCAAGTATGGGCCTAACCAGAGTTGTCATTGATTTCAACATACTTTTGTTACATTGATGTCAAGGATTGGATGAGTTGTGTGCTAAGGATATTGAGAAAATTAGCCCTATTAGAAATAGAGAAGAACAATAAAGACAATGAAGTTATATGAAGTGAAGATTCCAGTTAGTTGAAGATTAGAGTATGTGCATCAAAGGGTTTGTAGATATGTGTTTGAAGGTGCTCCTGTAAAGATTTCAGAGATTGGCATGAAGATTTGGAGAAGTTATGGCCATATGAGTAAAACTGGTTCTAGCAGCTATTCTGAGGTGACAGAGTGACACAAATAGGTCTGGTGAGATCTGGAAATGCAATATCTTGTTCTGTGGCACGTTTGGGAAGCCAATGTGAATTGACAACTCAATTGGTTTGTGGTCTGGAGGTCTGCAAGAAATTATTCTAATGTGATAGTGATGACCGACTATGTTCTTGAGGTTCCTAATGAAGATGTGAATGATTACAGTAAGTAGAAGTGGTGAGGAGGTTCCTAGTGATTCAAGCAAGCTTGTGGGGGTTACTAGATTGTGTCCAATTCATGTTGGCAGTCTGCATTGAAGATTGAGCTTTTAATTGAAGATTTACCTTTGGGTGATGGTGTTCTTCCTAATTTTTGCCGACTGGATGTTTTACACATGTTGCAGATGATCTTGAAGATGTTTTGCGAAGCATGGCATGTTCCTTGAAGAAGATTGAAGTCCCAGATATGCGTGACCAATATGGTAGTGATGCGCATGAAGTTTTTGTAATAAGTCAAGTTGTATTTTTGTAATTGCTCTATAATAAAATAAAGTATGTTGTGCTAACTTTGATGATCATTCCAAAGTTAATGTCATGTATAAGTAAGAATTGCAAAGTCATTCAAAAGTATAAGTGTAGTGATGAGAAAGTGATAGAGAGGAAATGAGTGAAAAGTAGAGTAGAAGTGTTGAGCTTAAATGGAATTGTCTCAAGCATGGTGAAGATGCTAATCTCCAGTTCAAGTATGTAATATTTATATTATTCTGTAGATAGTGTGTCTCCTGTAGGCAGTGGGTCTCTTGTGAATAGTGTGCTCCAGCAGTGAGCCCTAATTGGTAAGTGCCATTTTTGTTCTTCTTATTCTTTTAATAGAGAATACAATCTTGGGTTAGTCACCTCATGGTTTTTTCCTTAACCGGGTTTTCCACATTAAAATCTTGGTGTCATATGTGTTGAATGTGTTTCTGCTCTTGAGTTATTACATTTTTCTTCCATGATTGAATAATTATTATGTTGTTGAAATATAAGAAGGATTTAAGGATTTAAAGAATAGAAGGTTTGGTGACAACTGATTCACCCCCCCTCTTAGTTGTATTTCCTAAAACCAACAAAAACTACCTTATCCAACCAGGGAAGATAGCCCCAAGGCCTCCTTTAGCTATTTTTCTAGAAATCTAGCCATCTGTGCCAATAGAAGTGCCTCCTTTGGTCGTTGTCCCACTTGTTCTAGCAATAGGACACCAAGTTGCAGCCCAAGAAACTGCTATCCCAGCCCAAACTCAAGAATTATAAGAGCTTAAAATACATTAAAAACCATTGCAAATGAGTTGGTAAGTTACAAGAAGTACACTGGACAAGAGTATAGGCCTTATCAAGCCCTGTATCATCCCAACCAATAGAATAGGCCACCTTTCCAAACTGATTTTCAGGGTTGAAGAAGAAATTACAACCCTCGACCTTTCCAATCCTATAATTCTAATGTTGCCAGCACTTCGAAGGAGCTAGTACCCACTCAGAACAACATGGCACAAGATAGTGACTGGTGTTATCCTTGTCACTAACCCCATAACTAGGTTGCATGCACAAATGGAGTTAGGAACCATGCTCTTATGGTGCAAAATAGCTATGCAAGTTCAGAATGTACTTCTGGTGAAGTTTTAGCTCAACAACATAATGCTGATGTAGCCTTGATGAATTTGCAAGATACTAATTTCTATGGTGTAAGTTATCCTCAAGGCCAAAATCAGTAAAATACACATGTTTTAGCCAACACAAGGTCAAAACAAAGGGTTGCAGATCTTATTTAGCAAGCTGCAAGAGGCAAATTTTAGACTTTTCCATCACAAGTTGCCCCTGTAGCACAACAAAAAGTGCACACTCTATAAGGGGATCAAACTATACTGGAAAAAGATCAGTCCAAGGCACAATCATAGCTTTCACAAAGGTAGAATGATGCTGCTCTTGTGAAAGGACAGCAAAAGGTGAGTCTTGTTTCTTTCAATATAGTTGATCATCTTAAGAGAGCAATAGTGAATATGTCAGTAATGGATGCATTGTGCATTCCTGGCCAAAAGAATTTTCTATAAGAGACATTGGCTAAACTATTAATTTTTGATTATTCTAATCAAGAAAAGGCTAGAGTTGTACTTGCCAACAACTTAGAAATAAACAACAAAAAGCCAACAAACAAGGTAAAACCTCCTCATTTTTACCTAAGTTTGATTATTGGTGACAATCTTGTTAATAACTATATGATACATTACGGAGCAAGAGGTTCTATCATGCCTAAGAGTCTATTTGATTCATTAGGATTGGTTTATGAGCCCCTTGCAAAATGAGTAGTCTAGTTAGGGGTCTGTTGTTAATACTGCAAGAATAATAAAAAATCTACAACTTACACTACATGCTTGTCCTAATTTTGCCATCCATCAGGACATTTATATCATTGATCCGCCACCTAGCTTTACTTTATGCCTTTCTAGGGAGTTTATTGCCAAGTTGGGTGGGTTTTTATCTTCCAATTGGTCCAACTTGTTTTTTAGAACAAGATATGGTATGAAAGTAACCATACAATCTGAACCACTTGCAAAGGATCATGTTGAGCCCTATGTTCCCAACCCAATAAATGCTAACCTCCACAACACCCATGGATAGCAGGATCAATCCATGAGCCCAGATCCCAGTGCACCTATAGAAGATATAAATTTAGATTATTGGGTAGTTGAAGATCACAAAGAAAATCCTTTCTGTCACACTGATGAGGTAGGATTAGGTGTTTATATGATACAAGAACTTGATGCAGTGATTTCTAATCTGATTAAGGACCAAAGTCAGTCGGAACAACAAGAAGATCAGGTTTGGAAGATGTACTTCGACAGATCTAGAACCAAATCAGGTGCTGGTGGAGGAAATATGTTGATTTCACCTGAAGGAGACATATACTATGCATCCTTGATGTTTACTTTCAGCTGTACAAATAATGTGGCTGAATACAAGGCCCTGATTCACGATTTGGAGTGGGCTCAGAAAAGAGGTATCAAATCTATCCAAGTTTATGGTGATTCTAAATTGATTGTGAATCAGGTTAGAAATCTGAATGTTACTAAGAATGACTTGCTCAAAAGGTACAAGCATCAAGTTTGGGACTCAATTGAAAATTTTGATGTTTTTAATTTACTTTCAATTCCAAGAAGTCAAAATAAGTATGTAGATAAGCTTGCTTCTTTAGGATCTCAGTTTGAGATTCCTGATCAGATTCATAACATTGAAGTACAACCATTTGTAAAAGTAGTTGTTAGACCTTCTATACCTGACAATAGTGTTTCCTAGTAAGTATTTGACAATGATGAGCAAATCTTAAGTTTTTTGAGTGTAAAAGATGAATTTGCAGCTGATAATCAACATAAATACCAACAAAAATTTGAAGATCAGATTGTACAGTTGAAATCCAATAAGTTGTCCAAGGGTCTAGTAACACTAGAATTAGTGTTTAATTCAGATGATCAATTCAGAAAAGATAAGTGTAGCATGACTGTGAAATAGGAGCACTATGAGGTAATGGATATATTCAAGGATAAACTGTTGAAATTGGGAAAGGTATGTACTAAAGATGAACAACAGTCTTTTCTTTAGTTACGTCAAGAATTTTCTTATGTTTTTGCATGGAAATATAAGGATTTAGGGGGATTTGATCATGGTTTAGCCCAACACACCATTGAATTAAAGCCTAATGCCATGCCTATTAGGTAGAAACAAAGACCCCTTAATCCAAAACTTGAGCATTTAATGAAAGATGAGCTAAACAAGTTGATTGAGAGTGCATAATATTCCCAATCAAGCATATATCCTAGGTCTCCAACTTAGTACCAGTTAGGAAAAAGAACAGAGAAATTCAACTTTGTGTTAATTTTTGTGATCTAAATTAGGCTTCATTAAAAGATCACTACCCCCTTCCTTTAATGGAACATATATTGCAAACTATTTATGGTTCTAACAGATACTCCTTGTTAGATGGCTATTTAGGTTACACCTAGATTCTGGTCAAGGAGGAAGACCAATATAAAACTCCATTTACAACTAAGTGGGGTACAATGGCCTAGAGGAAGATGCCATTCAGTTTGTCCAATGCAGGGGCAACCTTTCAGAGGGCAATGGATATGGCCTTCCATGGCCTTATGAACAGAATAGTGCTGGTATATTTAGATGACATAATAATTTTTTTTAAAGATTCTAATGATCACTTTGACCACTTGAAGCAGATTTTTTAAAGGTGCAGATTTTGTAGTTTCATTGAACCCAAAAAGTGCATATTTTCAGTTCATGAAGGTAAACTTCTCAGCCATGTGGTTTCAAAGCATGGTATTTCTATTGACCTTGAAAGAGTGTCTACAATTCTAGATTTACCATTGCCTACCCATAAGAAAGGCTTGCAAAGCTTTCTTGGCAGAATTAATTTTGTGAGAATATTTATTCCAAACATTGCAGCTTTGTTACAACCCCTCACTGCCATGTCAAAGAAGAATGTGCCATTCACTTGGACTAAGGAACGAAAAGGAAGCTTCGAGCAGATCAAAGAGGCTCTCGTAGCTGCTCCTACCCTCATTAATCCTAATTATGAGAGGAATTTTATTTTATATGATTTTGGAGGAACAAATACCATTTCATCAATGTTATGCCAACAAAATGATGAAAGGCTTGGAGCAGCCAGTGGCATTTTTCAGCCAAGTATTGCATGAGTATGAGATAAAGTATTCTTTTGTTGAGAAGCATATTTTTGCTATTATTAGAAGCCTCAAGAAATTTAGACACATGATGTCCAATAACATAATTCATTTAATGGTTGCTCACCCAACTGTTAAGAGATTTTTACTTATTAGAGATATAAATGATAAGAGGGCTGGTTGGACAACCAAGGTTATGGAATTTGATGTTGATATCAAAGTAACTAAGTTGATTAGGGGAAAAGGCTTCTCTGAGTAGCTTTTTGAAAGTGAAAAACACAACCAAGAACATGAAGATGATATAGAAGCATTACTAAACAATAGTGAACTAGCTATTATACCAACTCCTACAAATAGCTGGGTGTAGTAGATGATGTACTATCTACAGACTGGTCTATGCCTTGAAGGTTTGGATAGGGTAGGAAGAAGATATTTTAGGTTACAAGCTACTCCTTATGCTATCATTTATGGTATTTTATACATAAATGATTTTAATGGTGTATTCGTGAGATATATTGAACCATATCAAGTTGATAAACTGTTAGAAGAGTTTCACAATGGACCTTTAGGAGGTCATTTTGCTGCAAGGACAACTGCCTTGAAGATTATGTAGGCTATTTATTACTGGCCTGATTTGTTTAAAGATGCGTTCACCTGGGTGAGAAAATGTGAGAAGTGTTCATTATTTGTAGGTAAGCAAAGGCTTGCAACCTTACCTCTACATCCTATCAAAGTTGAACAACCATTTGCAAAATGGGGTCTTAATTTCATAGGACCAATAAACCCACCTTCAAGTGTAGGCCACAAGTGGATTTTGACTGCTACAGACTATTTCACCAAATGGACCAAGGCTATTGCTTTGAAAGAAGCAAATGAATATTTTGTCTTAAGTTTCTATTAGGATTTGGTATCAAGGTTTGGTACACTAGATTCAATTATCTCTGACAATGGTTTGGCTTTTATTGGTTTGAGGATTTCAGATTGGTCTATCACAAATAATGTCTTTTTGAATACTTCTTCTAACTATTACCCATAGGGTAATGGATAGGTTGAATCCACTAATAAGAATCTGATAAGGATCATCAAAAAGACTATTGAAGATAACTAGAGAACATGGCATGACAAGTTGAAGTTAGCTCTTTGGGCTAATCAGATCACTCCCAAGCAAGCTACTGGTTGCTCTCTGTATGTGCTTACTTATGGTAAGGAGGCTAAATTGTCCATTTCAGTAGAATTACTAACTTTGGCTTTCATCAAAGAACTTGAGCTGCTAGAGGAACAACCTTTAGTAGTAAGGCTTATGTGAGCAGAAAAGAAGCCTTGAAGAAGCTTGAAATCCATCAAGATCAAATGAAAAATTACTTTGATAAGAAGGAAAGACTAAGAAGCTTCATTGTTGGTGGTTTAGTTTTCAAATGGAATGAACTAAGAAGCAGACCTGGAAAGCATTCCAAATTTGATGTAATTTGGGATGGGCCTTATGTAATCACAGAGTGCAAAGAAAATAATGCATTTTAGTTATCCAAGTCAAGAGTGGAGAGGTGCTGTCTATACTAGTTAATGGGATCCACCTCAAACATTGCATCTAAAGATAAGTACTATCTTGTATTATAGTAGAGTAGTGTTGCAGTAATAAGTGTTTCATGCACATTTGCTTTCAGTAACTTTTGTTTCCCTAAGTGCTGTTGCATAGGTTTTCTGGCCACTACGGCCTTTTAGTTTGTTTTCAATTTGGTTTGTTTTGTTTTCTATTGCTATTTGAACTGGTTGGAGTGCTGAGTTTCAGTGTTTTCTGAGTTTGAGAAGAGCAGAGTATGACTCAATGCCCAATGGATATTCATGGCAACTAGTCCTGATGCTTAGCAAGCAAGCATATAGCAGAAGTCACCACAAATGTTACCATTTTTCACTTACATCTCAAATTGGTAGAGCTAGTAGAACAAATTTATTTTTAGAGTGAAGGTTAACATTTTCTACTATAAGTTATGCATAGTTGATTGTGTTTCAGTGATATTATAGTTTAGTTGATCAACAAAAGAGAAGCGTTTTTTATTATCATTCATCTGTAGAAAGGTGCATAAGAGATAAGTTATTTCATTTCACTATAGTGTTTATAATCCATTTTACGAATGAAGTACATAAATGAAATAGACATTACATTAAATGAAAGATTGATAGATCAAATGTCCCACATAAGCCATGGGAATAACTAAACAAATGCAAATATAAGGAAGATACTATGCATCTAAAGATAGAGGAGAGAAATTCATAGCCATCATTGCCTTTAATGTCTTCAGTCTCTGAGGTTGCCTTCTGTCCTTACTCCTGATCTCTGATAAGAACCTACAAAAAAATTGGAAAAGGTCATGTTAGAGCTCTCATTATGAGTTCTCAATGTGTCTATCGGAAGAGGTATAATGCATTGCCTATAATGCACTAGATCAAATGAACATCACTAACATGCAAGAGGAACTAAAAGAGAAACAATCATTGAACTTCATTATTTTTTATTTGATCTATTTGTTTCATGTGCAGGTATAGGATAAGTCATGTAGCTAATTGAAGACATATCAGCATGTGTTGTCAAGTGGGCTCCCACAAGGGTTGAGCCCAGCAAGCTTCCCTTGAATGTCAAAGGGACGGAATGGAAAGGAGAGATCATTATTCACATTGCCTAAATTGAATAACTAAACTGAAAGAGTATCAAATCAATCAGATGCATTAGTTTCTAGAAGAGGACATACTCATGATTGTAGTTCAAGAAATGAAATGAAACCATAAGGATGAACTAAACTCATCTATGATAGCATTTAATGCACAAGAACAACTATCATTGTTTCTACAGTAGCAATTGAAGGAGTGGAAGTCATAAATGAACATCACGGATCTATGTATGAGACAGTCAAAACATCAGGCATATTCTATCCATACATCTTTCATAACATTTGCATGCCAAATCAATGTAAATGAACTTTCTCATTTAGTAAGTGCATGACTATTTTTCTCATAGCATCTCATCAAAGATAAATATCATTTTATGCATGATTGAACAAACTAGAGAGTGCAAATGAAACAACATGTATTCTTAACTGATATATTGCATCTACATGAGGAGACAGTCAGGCTAGTGCATTCAACATTTATATTATTTGCCATGCTACAGTAGGGTGAAAAGTGATATCTTTCAATATGGCATGCCAATTATGCATTTAATAGAATATGAAAGACTACAAATCATATGCCATGTTACAGAGTAGCCATGTCAAATAATACACAGGAGAAGATGCAAGTGGAATAACTAAAGAATCATAAACTATAGATGTATACTGTGTCACTTCATTGTGAAGAGCAATAGAGTGAATAAAGAAGTAGCATTCATGATCATTTATACAGTTGTAGCAGAAAGAAGAATCTCAGTGTCTGAATATAGCTATAGGAAGTAGTTCATTAAGTGCAATACCTGTGTACTATGGTGTAATGTCAGAAAATGTACCCTTTGGGTAGCTTTTCCCTCTTTAGGTTTAGCTCTCGGGTCTTTTGTGCATTTAGGACATTTTACATCATATTTCAACATCCCGATGAGAAAACCCCTAAGTGTCTTGACAAATAGGACCTAGGGGGACTACTTGAGATAACCCCTACCCAAAATAGTGGGGGAGGACTTGGGCACCTGGACCCTAGTCCTATCCTATTTTGGGGCAGTCCCAATTTTTGGGTGTCAGCTTGTGACTGTTATTTGGGTTCTATGTTGACACGGTAAGTCTAAATTACAAAATTCTTGGTGGGAGTGTTTGTAGTTGCATATAAAAGCATGTTTAGGCATTCATTTAGAAACTAGATTATGTTCATGTGATTTTGGCATCCTAAAGGTGATTCAAGGTTTTCACTATGATGCAAGAGTAGATTGTGTGGTCTATGTGTTTACAACTTTGAGCATCCATTTTCTTATGGAATGAAGAGCATCTTCCTCCTATGAGATCTTCACTACAAAGTGACATTTATTGTATTTGTGATCATTATTTCATTTGGTTTCACCTCTGCCTCCCAGGGAATGCACTCTCTATCTAATAAAGGTGTTTGGAAGACTTAAGTGTCCTTCCGGGGCTTGACTGAGTCAAGATCCTAAACACCACAACCCCCTCCCAAAGTTTTATGATTACAGGTTACAAGTTGATGATGCAAACAAAGTGAAGTTGCAAGAGGGCATGTTGGAGTTCATAATTGTAGATCAGTGAAAGATATAGCTACCTAGACTTGGGTGCCCACTCATTAGTCCTTGAAGTTTCATGATGGAAAAACCTTCGGTGCAACAGGAACATGTTACAGATCTTGTCTGTAGATCCCAACAACAAGCAAGGCACTAGACATGGGCACCCACTCTTTTGTCCCTAACTTTTCTGCCTCAAAACCTTGAAAATAGGTGCACAGTCATTTGTAATTTACAGCTTTCTGTAGAGGCATTTTCTGTTATTCATCTATTTATTGTCATATTTGCATAATTAGGGTTTTGACAGATAATTAAGCATAAGAGAAGGAAAATTGATAATCAAACACCCTAATCCAAGCTTCCCTAGATTTGTAAGTGACCAAGGACCTGATAGTGCTCTATCACTCGATCTGAGGGTCCTTGAATGTAAAGGGTGAAAGGATGATTTAAACACTAAATTAAGCAAATCTAATTTTCACCTAAACATTTTGGTGAACCCATGTTTTTGGACTTAATTGCAACTTTTTGAGTGTTTTTCTTCAAATTTGGGTTGATTTCATTCATTCATATAGTCATTCATCTTATTGCATTGAGAAAATTTTGAAAGATTTGAAAAAAATTAGATTTTAGCGTTACTAATTTGCATCAATTCATTCTAAATTTTCCTAATTTATGATTTTTGCATCAGATCTGATATAAACTATAGAAAATTACAAAAATACAATAATTTGCATTACATTTTCATCATATAATTGCTAGGGTTTTGTAAAAATTTTGACAATTTTCATATAACCTAGTAATTCCAAAATCTAGGGTTAGTAGGAAAAATATTCTTTCAGATTTTTCTACTAATTTTATAGACTCATTCAAACTTGCATTTGGTTGTATTCTTTCATTTTAGTGTAAAATTGCATTTAGATTTCAAATATTTGCATTTTTGCATAGAAAATTTCAACAAAAAACTTGCATTTGTCTTGCATTTTCATCTTAGATTTTGGAATTCATTTTCAGATCTGAGTACACTTCATTTTCATCATAAATTAGACTTCAAAACATTCATATAGAATTTTGTGTCAAGATCTCAAACCTAGGGCTTCAAAAACCTTGATTTTCACTAGATTTGACCTTATCGACTCTCTAAATTTGCACCATAGGCATGTTGTGAAGAATATTTTTGCACTAATTGGTTTTTATCAGGGTATTTATTTTCTTCCCCTCCTAAAAGTCTTCACAACACCTGTTTATTGGGTTCTTGTATTGAAAATTTGGTGAAAAACTACACATTTTTTGCTATTTTTGCCCTACGGTTTGGCCTAGTTTGCACTCCAAGTGTGTTGTGACAAATTTTATGGATTGAGGTGACTGATATCATTGATTTTATTTTCTACATATCCTAAAATTCATTAAAACTATGAAAATAGCCTATTTTTGCTATATTTTCACTAGGGTTTAACCTTAAGTGGCACTAAAAGCATGTTGTGAAAGATATTTTGAATTTAAGTGGCTGTTATAACTGATATTTTTTTCTTTCCATCATCATTTTCCGCACAACACCCTTTGTCATGCCCCTTTGTATCAAGATTTGGTGAAAAAATTGCATATTTTGACATATTTTCACTATATTTTGACTTATTGTCATCTTAGATTTGCATCAAGAGCGTGTTGTGAAGGATATTATTGTTTTTTTCAACTGATATCAGACATAATTTTCTTCTCTTGATCAAAATCCTCATGACACCTTTTTTCCATTCATTTGCATTAAAAAAGTACAAAAAATCAAGCATTTACAACATAGCTCGCGCCTAAAATTTGAGCATATTCCTACATGAGTCTAATAACTCACTACCCTAAGAGAAATATTCCTTTAAGAAGAATCATAAGACACATGGGATCTAGTTCTCTTGAAGAAGTTGTTACATTAAACACCTTCTTTACAAAAGGAGAGACTCAAACATTACAAGATATTACACCCATTACAAGTACAATGGAAGAGAAAACTTTTTATGATATTGATGACACTATTGAGACAACAAGATATGTATTTGATGAGAAAATAGAAAAATTAGATAGCTAGCCCAATTTCAATCATTTATGGAAAATGAGAGAATAGCTGAAGAAGTTGTTCCTACAATTCATAACATAAGAAAATTGATAAAAGAGGGACAAGATGGTGTAAATGCAATTCATGGTCTAGCACATATTATACAATCCAACATTATGCCAGTGAATGAATGTGCACAAGTGATAAATAACTAATGCTCAAGTATCAGTACACCTATACCAACTACAGGAATATCCACCTTTACATCAACGATCTTAACAACTGATGCAAATGCTTGTAGTAATGCTACCACTGGTATTGGAGTATCTAGAACCAATTACAAAGCTATGGGATTTGATTATCAGAATTTGGTTTCTAAGGGGACCTCCTCTATGCATAATTGTTCTCAACCATCTATCTATTTCACTCATTTCCAACCACCTATTACCTACTTGTAACCATCTTCCACCTACCATTATGTCCAACCACCGTTGACATATTCTCAGCCTCCGCCTATCATATCTCAAGCTCATTCACCTCCTCACTTCGGTTCCAATTCCTCACTACAAACTGTATCTCCAAATTATGCCATCCTAAACCAACTTTTACAAGGCATGAATGCTTTACAACAAAAAGTAACAAATCTAAAAATTCTTCACAGCCTAGTCTACCAACATATCATGCCCATAATCCCTTATCTTATGCAATCTTGACAACTCCTATGCCCAAGGGGTTTGAGATTCTGTGCTTTGAAAAATATGGTGGAAAAGGTGATCCTAATATTCATGTGGCAGCATTTACAGCTATGTGTAACGATTTCTATTTTGAAGAGGATTTGTTGGCAAAACTTTTCCTACAATCTCTCAAAGATACTACTTTAGAATAGTTTTTCTCTTTGCCTCCGAATTCAATACACTCCTTTTCGTAGTTGATTGATCAATTTTTACAACATTTTCAAGCAAATATTGGACCCCAAGTCACTCTTATGGCCTCGGTTCAATGCAAACAAGGTCGAAAAGAGAAGTTGACTAAAATCATTAGTCGGTATCAAGGAATTTATGCATAGATTCAATATCAGATGAAAGATGATGATGTTCAAAAGATATTTATTACAAATCTACAACCTAATAATCGTGATAAGATACTCTTGATGAAGTATAACTCCTTTCAACATTTATGCACCGCCCTTCGTGATTATCGACTTTCATCTAGTCAGTATGAAAACCAAAACTCATCAGCTCAAGTTGGTCAATCCATGGGTGGGTTGTCACAAAACAACTTTAAGAGGAATAATAATAACAGGAGCTTCATCAAGGTTAATGGACTGAATATAAACAACTTTTTGAATGTTTCAGCTATCACCAATCCAAAGAAAGCATCATATCAACCAAGAAAGTTCACTATGATATCTGAGTCTTATCATTCCATCATGAACCAAGCTATGAGTAATAACATTCTGAAGCTTCCCTCAATCAAGCCTATTGATCTTAGTAAACAAGGACCTTACTTCGATGCTCATGTCTTTTGTCATTATCATCGAATGCAAGGACATGACACTGAACAGTGTATGCATCTTAAACATGAGATACATGACCTTATTGATTCAAATGTCATCCAGCTATCAGGTGTGAATGATAATGGAAACAAGTCGGTTGCTCTGCCAAATCAGAACTTACATATTTTCACTAATCCTTTCCCTAAGCATACTAAAACCAATATGTTGGAATAGGGTTTAGTGGAAGTAGATGAGAATGATTACTTGGACTATGATAACATCATGGGAATGATTGAAGTAGATAAGAAACAAGTGGACAATCCACCTTGTCCATGAAGAAATGGAATTTATGCTAAGGTTCCTCCTCTGTTATCCTTATATGAATCAGAAGATAATTAGAATGCATCAGAAAAGCAAGAACAATAATTGATATAGATGAGTAAGATGGTACAAGATGATTCCCATTACCGTGCTAGAAAGATTCAACAACAAAAAATTGATAAAAATCAGAAAAGAGTTAGATGATTATCAACAGTTGAGGAAAAAAGTGGCTCTTCCCCTCATAAGAAACAAAAAGTCTCATTTAAACAAGAATTTGAGAAACAAACATCATATGAAAATAAACAAGAGTTTCATAAGAACCACTCAAATTTTGCATTAAACATGATCGAGTACCTCTCCAAGAGGTTCGCAAGTTCCAAAATCTAATATGAAGACCCTATAGGTAAGTATCTCTAACCTTTTATCTCTCTTGTGATGTGCTTCCCCCGTGATGTGTTATGTGTTGTCTAGGCCTCCTGGGATGACCCCTAATTCTCTTATAAGGTCCAGGATACTAGGAGACCACCTCTATTGTGCCTTCTTCTATTTGTACCATCATTCTTCTATATTGTCTCCCTCTCTGATTTCATCATTGTGTGTTTTGTCTTACAGACATAGCATTGTGGTTGGTGACTTGGGGGAACCCTCCTATGTGACTATCCCTAAGACACCTATTTCTCCTCTTTGATTTATTGTTTCCCTTCCTCTAGTGTTTCTATCTAGTGGGCGAATGACGAAAAACATTTATACTAACATGGACCTAGTGTCCCTTTCGAGAGCAATAAAAAAAATGGACTTAGTTCCTAACATGACGATGGGGTTGTATATTTTATTTGGTGCTTGGCTAGTGGAAGCGCTTGTGCTTTTCGTGTAGTGACTATGATGATGTTTCAATCTCATTTACAAACCTTAACAATATTGTTGCTCTGTGCACCTTTGTTTGTCTTTGAATCTAGCCTTGGTGGTACTTGATTAATAGAGCTTCGTGATATAGCCCCATAGTTATCCTTGAACTCTGAATTCATTTTATAACCTTGGCTCTTTGTGTGTTTAATCATATGCATTCATGTTGTTGTTTATCATGATTTTGTAGACACTAACATGTTTCTTGCAGGGATGTATTTGTGGGAACATTTGGTGATCATAAAGTACATGTCACCTCTGGGGGCATATCTATTGTAGATATTAGCTATGTGCTTGTTCTTAGATGCAGTTTAAAGACCAACGTGATGAGTGCTTCCTGCATCCCAAGCTTGTTTGCAATCAATCAATTAATCATGTAAGCCCTCTGCGGAGGTGGGATATCACGTATATCTTTTTTATCTTAAGCTCTCTACAGAGGTGGGGATGGTGTATTTCTCAGAGCAGATTACATCATCCTGTCATTTTCAAAAGTCCTCTGTGGAGGTGGGGAGAGGTTCTGTGACTAACTCAACCCTTAAGCATGTCTTTGACAATTGTTATGGCGAAGTGCAATCATTGGTGTGTGCTTGTAATGTGCCTAAAATTGTGTTGAACCTAGAAATAGCAACACTCCATCACTTGTTTGCCATGTTTTCTCTGTGTCTTCAAGTGTGTGTGTTTAGTGTGCTTGCTTCATTTGGTGTGTCTGTTGCCCCATATGCAGTCTAAAGACTAGCTCGATGAGTGCTTCCTATATTTTGGGAGGTTTTGCATGTCTTGTGTGTGTGTTTCCCTATATATGCAGTTTAAAGACCAGCGCGATGAGTGCTTCCTACATTATGGGAGGTTTGTTTACTTTATAGTACTTGCATCTACATTTCGTATATATGAGAAAAAGAAAAGAAAATAAATCATGCATGTCTTCTATGCATTTGTTGTCTTCTCTGTGTTCTGCATGACTGTGACTATCTTCTCCGTGTTTACATGCTTATTACTATTTTCTATGTGATTGGCGTGTCTTCTCCATTCTTGGTGTGTTTGTTGTGTTTGCAACCATACTTTAATGCATGTATTGGCCTTGCATTTATACATACATTAAGGTGGGGGCTATATGTAACATTGGAAAATGTCCCTTTTTGGGGGCTTTTCCCCTCTTTAGGTTTAGCTCCTGGGTTTTTTTGTCCATTTAGGACATTTTACATCATATTTCAACATCCCGATGAGAAAATCCCTAAGTGTCTTGACAAATAGGACCTAGAGGACTACTTGAGATAACCCCTGCCCAAAATAGGGGGGAGGACTTCGGCGCCTACACCCTAGTCCTACCCTATTTTGGGGAAGTCCCAATTTTTGGGTGTCGGCTTGTGATTGTTATTTGGGTTCTATGTCAACACAGTAAATTTGAATTAGGAAATTCTTGGCAGGAGTGTTTGTAGTTGTATATAAAAGCATGTTTAGGCATTCATTTAGAAACTAGATTATGTTCATGTGATTTCGGTATCCTAAAGGTGATTCAAGGCTTTCATTCTATTGCAAGAGCAGATTTGTGTGGTCTATGTGTTTGTGTTTGCAGATTTAAACATCCATTTCCTCATGGAATGAAGAGCATCTTCCTCCCATGAGATCTTCACTACAAGATGACATTTATTGTATTTTTTATCATTATTTCATTTGGTTTTGCCTCTACCTCCCAAGGCATGCACTCTCTATCTGACAAAGGTGTTTGGAAGAGTTAAGTGTCCTTCTGGGGCTTGACCAAGGAAAGCTCCTAAACACCACAACCCCCTCCCAAAGTTTTATGATTGTAGGTTACAGGTTGATGGTACAGACAAAGTGAAGTTGTAAGAGGGCATGTTGGAGTGTCAGAATTATAGATCAGTGAAAAAAACAACTACCTACACTTGGGCACCTGCTCATTAGTCCTCAAATTTTTGTGATGGAAAAATCATTGGTGGAGCAAGAACAGATTACAGATCTTATCCGCAGATATCGACAAAAAGTAGGGCACTGGACTTGGCCACCCGCTCTTTTGTCCCTGACTTTTCTACCTCAGAACACTGAAAAAATGTGCAGTCATTTGTAATTTTACAGCTTTCTGTAGAGGCATTTTTCGTTATTCATCTGTTTATTGCTGTATTTGCATAATTAGGTTTCTGATGGATAATTGAGCATAAGAGAAAGAAAATTTATAATCAAACACCCTAATCTAAGCTTCCCTACATTTGTAAGTGACCAAGGCCCTGATAGTGCTTTGCCACTTGATCCGAGGATCCTTGAATGTAAAGGGTGAAAGGAGGATTTAAACACTAAATTAAACAAATCCAATTTTCACCTAAACATATGGAAATACAAGGGACTGCAAAAAAAATGCCTATCCTGTATAGTGAAGAGGAGAGATAATTGTATTTGGATATGATGCATTTGGAAAGATACAATGAACTGTAGGAGCTAAGTGATAAATGTCAAATACAATTCAATTATAAGTTCTCTTCCACATAATAGTGTTGCTACAGAATGCTTCAAGAAAGGAGATATTATCATTGAGCATGATATGTATGTAAGTGCATACAGTAAGGTAGACTGTAAATATATATGCCATGTTACACTAGAATGTGGAGTCATGACCATTCAAATAAGCTATTAGAGAATGAATGAGAACACAATTTGAATGCAACAAGAAAAAGATATGATTGCATATATAGATTCCAGATACACTCAAATGAGTAAACTTCCAAAGATAAGTAACAATATCAAATAGATATCTTGTAAATTTCCAGTCATAGCTTGTAGCCAGTGAAATATGCAGAGGATCACTATGCCATCAAAATACTATTCTTTGAAGAGAACAAATGAGGTGCATACAAAATGAATTAGATCCTCATAAGCATACAATGGACAAAGTGTATAGAGTTTGGAGGTCGAGATAATATTGCAGTTATGGCCAGTCAAGAATAACTCATTCATAGTCACAGTTTCAAAAGTGAAGATTCATATGAAGAGAAATGAGAAGTTCAACTAAAAGCACAGAGATATATTATGCCAGCCATAGCCAAATGCAATGGGTATCTCCATTATGATTCAAACCCATTTAGGTTATCAAAGTATTAAGTATATTTATAGGAAACAGATGGAGGTTTAACCCACTGAGGTTTTTTTTAAACAAATTCACATTTGAGTGCAGACCAAGAAACTAAGAGTCACAACCTTCATAGGCCACAAAGATTTCTTCTTGCTGCTACAAAAATAAAGAAGATTTAGTGTATATTTATGCAAAGTTAAAAACATAGAATCGTAATAAGGACCTAAGCTCATGTGAATATCTTACATAGTGCCAAAAGAAGCTATAGTTAGCATAATGATATGCTCAAGATTTTAGTTTCAATATACAAAAAGAAAATGAGTTTTTGTTCAAGTCGTTCAAGATAAAACTAAAGATTTGCAGAATATAGGCTGTGGCCTATAAAATATAATGATCTCTCTCTCATTCCTTTAGATGGATAGCAAGCAAAGAAATCAAATGATGAAGCACAAAGCTTGAAAGAAAGAGTTATCTTTTCCTGAGTGAAAACAAATGTGTAGTGAGGCCGCGAGTTCTACCTTTTCTAGGGTCTCAATAAACTCAATACAATCAACCATGGTGGCCACGGGCACAGAGAAGAAATGACAGTGGAGAAATGAACACAAATTCATCAGAGACAATGTACAAGTGGTAGCTTAAAAGCCTTTTCATCTCAGAAAAATAAAAGAAAATACAGAACATGAGTCACAACCAGACTCTTACCTTCGAAATCTACAAGAAATCCATGGAAGCCATGCTCAGAAATGCTAGGAAGTCAATGATTTTTGAGTCAAAACCCTAGGGTTTTATGGCGACCGGAAGAAGAGCCCCATTTTCTCAAAAGATGCAAAAGTGAAATGATGCAAAAATGTAGGGAAAAACGTGTTTTGTCATTAGGGTTTCAATGAAGCTCTAAATCTAAGAGTGATTTTGATCACTTTTATTCATTTTTGGAGGCACAAACTAATACTCTTCATGGTATTAAGTTTATCTTGTTTATTGCCTAAGTCTCAAGGACTGAGGAGGGGTCGAAAACCATAGCAGGTTATAGGTTTTCCTTGCACTTCATGAAGGATTGAAACCTTATAATCATTTTAACCAGTTTGAAGATAATATGCATGGCAAGGGCTTTAATCCAATTGATGTTACTTGATGTGCCTTAGGTCAAGTGCCCTTAGGACATTGGTAGGTCATATGGAGAATAAGCCTTCAAGGCTTTTATTCTTTTATTTTTTTGCAATTTATATGTAATGCCCTAAATATTTTTATGATTTTTTATAGAAAAATCAATTGTCATGTAATGTAAATACATGGCAAGATTATAAGCCATATATTATTATTTTGCAAAGAATCAAATTGAATAGGGATATAAAATAAAACTACAAACATTGTAAAGTTTTATTTTAAAGCAATAGTTTATAAATTGCTTTAAAATCAAAACTATTTTTATGTAGTTAAAAGAAGATAAAGAAAACAAAATCTTGCTTTCTTTATTTTGCTTTCTCCTAGTCAGATATAGACAGAAATTGAGATTACTTGAGAAGATAAAGTAGAATTTTGGTGGGGCCACATGAAAGGATCTTTTTGGCAGTTTGTTTTCACAATTTGGAGGCATTTTAAGGGCTTTATTTTTGGGTTTTTGGAGGAGCTTGAAAATGGATTTCTACATATATTTTTAGGAGCTTTTTTGGAGAGATCTATTGGTAGGGAATTTATAAGAGAAAAACTTAGTTTTTTCTCAGTCAGTTCATATCATTTTCTTCTCTCTTGAGCACAGGTAGAGAGTTGTATACAGGCAGTTGACTTAGTTTGTTTTTTTTGTATTGTACTCCTAGTTCAATACAATAGATTTTCCTATTCCATCTATTTTTCTTTTTTTGCAGTTTTGATTTGATGTCTCATTATGGAAGTTGCATGTCCTTTGTTATGTCTCTTACTATAAAATTTGCTTTTGGTCTCTATGTTTAATTTGAGCCTTATTACAAATTATTTTGGGATCAAATCTCAGAGGCGGGGTTGTGAAAGTTTAAGATTGAAGGGTTGTTTGTGGGTGAAGATATTCATTTATATTTAATCTTAGAGTTAGTTTGGCATTTTAGTTATTCTCTATCTTTTCCCTTGCAAGTAAATTAGATTAGAAAATCATTAGGAGAGCTAGCTCACTCTAGAGTTCCACTCCAACTTTTAAGCAACCCATAGGTCTAGGAGTGTTCCCATGTGTCAATAGATAGCTAAGTCTTTTGTAGCTTAGGATAGGGTGCATATCTGATTGATAACAATTACCAAAGCATCAAGGGGCTGAGTAGAAGTATCTATGATAGACTTAATATATGTAGTCAATGTTTCTACTTTCTCTTCAAGTTGCTCCCTTATATTTTTCTCTTTCTCCACTCTTTCAACTAGTTTTTCAATAGACATTTTAGCATTGTGAATATCACCTTCATGCATAGATGGGCCAAGGTCTACTTTGGTGGTGTTATAGTCTCACTCAATTACCTCATCCTCATTCTTATCAATAATTGGTTCTAAAAAATTTACATATTGATAACCTGAGGAAGGGTATGCCATTCACCTAGAAGCTGTATGAAGTTTGGTTGGTTGATGAGTAGCTTGTAACAATTTTCTTACTGCATCAAAACCATGATATGTCATTTGGGAACATTTCCTTTTATTTTCCACCACCTCTTTAAGCCATGGAGATGGTGATAACACTAGTTGGGACTTGACTATCAACGAGGAAGAGTGACCTTTGGATAAGAATAAACAAGAGCATTGATAAGTGTTTGTGTTTTGCACATACTAGAGGTGGCCTCCATCTTTGGTTCTTGGTCCTCACCTTCACATTGACTCTTCAAACCAACTCCTTCATTTAGGTCTTCATCATCACCTCCTATACCTAGGGTAGATCTGGACTTGGACAAATATGTAATGAGAGGAGGCTTAGATGAAGAGGAAGACATAGTTTACTTTTGCTTCCTATATGAACTATCTTTTGGTGGTGATTTAGTAGTTGTATGTTCTGCAACTCTAGCCATTATCCACTTTTAGCTCTTCTAAAGCACAAGAAAAGACCTTTCACTTATTCCAGTGATTTATTTATCAAACTAATTTATTGAGGATAGTGGTTGTGATTGGATAGAAGCCCGTGGGCCTAATCAATTAATTCAGTTCCATCATTCACCATATTAGGAATATCCCATCCTTATTTGAATTCTCTAATTTGATGAACTATCAATATCATCCAGTCCCTCCACTTGACCTCATAGTCATCTATATAGTCTTTCCAGTAGTCCTCCAAGTCATAATCATGACTATATATTGTTCCAACATATTGGTTATCTTCAGCATATATTTTGGTATCGTAAGGTAGCCTTATTGTAAAAGGATGAAAAATCAACTTTGATAGAAGTCTATCTACATTATGTGCAACTATGGTTGATTTACAAGTGTAATAGATTAGGTTTAGAGGAAAAGAATAACCTAGCTTTTTATTTTGATTATATTTATTGTGTACATCTTCCATTTGTCTACAGACCTCAAGAAAAATGAGGTAATCACTTGCATAACATTGCAATTTTTAGGGTGTTCCATCAAAACCATGAAATCCTAGGTATGTGAACCTATTATACTGAATGAAGAAGCTACCAGACTAAGTAATCAACTAAGATACTTTAGAATAAATGCTAAGTCCTAATTATCCTTCTAACACCCTTACATTCAACATGTTGAAAGCATCATTTACTCTCCTATAATCTTTGTTCCCAACTTCCATATGAAGTTGTGGGTAGAAATCATAAGTTTGTGTTGCATTATCATATACCCCAACAATTTGCAATAAAGGCCACACTTTCATACTTGCAATGGAATAAAAGAGGTAGGAAGACATATAAAAGTATTGATTCACCTAGAAATTTACCAATTGATCATGCAAATGATCACTTATCATTTCCTGCAAATCTCTAACAATGACTCATAATATAGCCTATTCTATCTTGGTTGCTTGAGATTCAACATTAATATCATTTTCTTAGATAAAACATTTTCATAGTTAACTTCATGGCTTCTTCAAGGTAAAGAAGACCATTAATAGTTATCTTTTCCACCCAATATTTAGCTACTTTTCCATAAGCTTGGTATTTACCAATTTTGACCATGACATCAAAGCTTATTCCCTTTTGCGGGGCAATGGTTGGAGTTTTTGTCAAAGAATTAAAGGGCTAAGTATAAGTATTTATGATAGACTTGATATATGCAATCAAAGCTTCTACTTGATCTTCAAGTTGCTCCCTTATCTCTTACTCTCTATGTTCTTTCAACTAGTTTTTTAAAAGACATTTTAACATTGTGAATATCACATTCATGCATAGATGGGCCAAGGTCTACTTTGGTGATGTTTTAGTCTACCTCAGTTGCATCATCCTCATTCTTATCAACAATAGGTTCTATAATTTCTATATATTGATCGAAGGGTCTATCATTAGCTTGGAAGTTGTATGAAGTTTGGTTGGTTGATGAGTAGCCTGTGACAATTTTTCTACTATATGAAAACTAGGATCTATCATTTTGGAATGTTTCTTTTTCTTTACCAACACCTCTTTAATCCAAGGAGATGATGATGACACTAGTTATAGAACTTGAGTGTCTATGGGGGAAGAGTGACCTTTGGAGTAGAATCAACAATAGTATTGAGAGGTGTTTGTATTGCGGGAGGAGAAAGTGGAGGAGTGGGCATATGAGGAGGAGGAAGAGGATATTAAATAGAGCTTACCTATGGATTCTCACTAGTAGGATTTTGTACATTGTCATCATCCTTCTATATTTGAAGTGGTCTTTTTATCTCCAACTTCATCCTTGGTGCTTGGTCCTCACCTTCACATTTATTCTTCAAACCAACTCCTTCATCTGGGTCTTCACCATCACCTCCTCTACCTAGGGTAGATCTAGACCTAGAGGAATATGTAATGGTAGGACACTTAGGTCAAGAGGAAGACACTATCTAATTTTGCTTCCTAGATGCACTGTAGCCACTTTTATCTCTTCTCAAGCACAAACAAAGACCTTTCTCTTATGTCAGTGATTTATTTATTAGACCAGTCAATTAGGGATAGTGTCTATGATTGGATAGAATTATAACAATCATTAATTAATTCAATGTCCTCATCGACCATATCAAGAATATCCCATCCCAATTTGAAATCTATCATTTGACTGACTAGCAATCTCATCCATCCCCTCCTACTAACCTCATAGTCATCTGTATAGTCTTTGCAATAGTCTCCCAAGTGAGAATCATGAATGTATGTTGTTCCAAGATATAGATATCTTTAACATAGTTTTTTCTATCATAAGACATCCTTGTTGTAAAAGGATGAAAATTCAAGTTTGATAGAAGTTTATCTACATTTTACACATCTACAACTAATTTTCAATTGTAATATCTTAGGTTTATAGGAAAAGGATATCCTACTTTTTTCTTCGATCACTACATTTATTGCTTACCTCTCCCATCTGTCTATAGACTTCAAGAATTTAAATGAGGTAATCACTTGCATAACTTGGCAATTTGTAGGGGTGCCTTCAAAACCATGTATTCTTAGGTATGTGAACCTATTATATTGAATGAAAAAGCTACCAAACCAAGTAATCAACCGAGTTTCTCCAAGAGAAATTTTGAGTCCCAATTCTCCTTCTAACACCCTTAAATTAAACACATTGAAAGCATCATTTACTCTCCTATAATATTTTTCCCAAATTTCATCTAAAGCTGTTGGTAGAAATCATAAATTTTTGTTGCATTATCATATATCCCAATAGTTTGCAATCCAGACCACATATTCATACATGGAGTTACATAAAATAGTTAGTCCAAGACATATAAAAGTATTGATTGGCCTGGAAACTCACCAATTGATCATGCAAATGATAACTTATCATTTTACTATAATCCACAAATTAGGAAGATTACCCAACTATGATGATAAACTAACACATGTAATGCTTGAAGGTACTAGTGTCTTTACTTTCTACTACCTTGTACAACAAGGTAATTATGTCTAAAATATCCTTTTGAAAATGGTCCCTCTATAAATTCTTTGGGAATTGAGATTTCCCTTTCTTAGGATACTTCAACAAATATTTAGTAATGTTGGTGAGGCATGTATCCTTATCCTGAAAGTAATACCACCACTTTTGAATATTCATATCTACATATTCCTCTATAATTGGTAGTGTCAAAGTGATGTTAAGAGATGGGTAATCGAGCCTTTCTATTATCTATTAGAAATGAGGGTGAAAACCACACAACGGAAATTTGATCCAAACCTTATTAATGTCCTCTAAATCAGATTCAAATGCAATATGTAACATGGAGAAAACCCTTTCAGGTAAAAATCTCCACCAAGAAAAGAGGCTCTAAGTTGTATTATCTTAAAATATGAGATTACAATACATGCACTTCCCCTTCTTCTTCAGTCTTCAATCGAGTGGTGCCTATTACTCTCAACTCTTCTAAAAATGTAGTACAAATATCCTTACAAAAGGGGGTTGCCTTCTAGGGAAATAAAACTGACATAATATCAACCATTAGATCTATGACCTAATGACGAATGGTCCAGATTTACAATGATAATGGGAAACCACCCTATGACCCCCCATTATGAATGAATTAGCATTGGGTACCACATATAAGCATGCAGCTGAAACAAGATCACTGCTGGTGAAACCTTTCATCCCTTATGGGTGATTTACAAGCAATAATAGGAATACTAAATTACATAGGATTTACAAGGATTATGGCACCTTAATCCTAACATTCTCCCACTTGACATCAGACATTGTAAATACCCATAGAAAAACCATAAAATAATCAAGCACTAGAAGCAAGGCCCATGGCCTCTCTGCACCAAACAAATTTCTCTGTGCTCACCAAACAACATTCTCCCGAGTGTCTACCTTCTTCATCTCAATGTGTCCATTTGCAACCATTTCTCAAACAAAGTGATATTGTACATCATGATGCTTAGTCTAAGCATGATACATAGGATTCTTGGAGAAACAAATAGCACTCTGGCTATCACAACCAATCTAAATGATCCTGCAATCAAAACCAATCCCTATACACAATCTTCTCAACTAAACTACCTACTTAGAGACATTGGTAGCAGCCATATACTCTGCTTTGGTGGTGGACAAAGCAAATGTGGGCTCCCTTTTACTCATCCAACTCACTGCTCCACCAAACAAAGTAAACTTATAGCCACTAGTGGACCTTCGACTATCCATGTCACCTACCTAATCTACAACAAATCCACGTATGTCTAAAGTTTTGTCAGCACTATTTGTACCAGAATAAACCAAATAGTAATTAGAAGTACCTTCTAGATATCTAAACACCTTCTTTACATAATTGCAATGTTGTCTACCAAGGTTAGACATAAATCTTCTCAAAACTCCAACTACTTCGGCAATATCTAGTCTAGTGCAAACCATTGCATACATCAAACTCCCTACAACACTAGCATATAGAACATTAGATATATCCTCTAAATCATCCTCATTCTTTGGACACATATCTAATGAAAGCTTAGTAGCAATGCGTAAAGGAACTCTAATTGGCTTACAGTCCTACATACTAAATCTTTGCAAAACATTGGTATTCACATACTTACTCTGTGATAACCAAAGATTTCTATTACCTCTATCCCTTTTGATCTCCATCCCCAAAATTTACCTACTAGCTCCAAGATCCTTCATTTTGAATGCACTTGAAATTTGGGCTTTAAACTCATTGATCATACCCTTAGTATTGTTAAAAACTAACATGTCATCAACATACAATGCAATGATCAGAATAGAATCATTAATAGAATGAATGTAAATACAGTGATCCTCCTCACTTCTAACAAAACCCAATTTCAACACAAATGAATCAAACTTTTGGTACCACATTATGGGAGACTGTTCCAGACCGTAAAGAGACCTCTTCAATCTACAAACCCAATGTTCTTTCCCTTTTACCTCAAAACCTCTAGGCTATTGCATGTAAATTTCTTCCTCAAGATCTCCATGCAAAAATGTAGTCTTAACATCCATTTGCTCTATTTCCCAATCAAAAGTTGCAACAATCGATAAGAGAAATTTGATAGAAGTTAATTTAGCAACAAGAGAGAATATTTCACCGAAATCAACTCCCTCTCTTTCAGAGTAGCCCTTGGCTACCAGTCTATCCTTGTACTTCTCCAATGAACCGTCTACTCCAAACTTCTTCCTGAAGACCCACTTACATCCTATGGTCTTTCTTCCTTTGGGAAAACAAACAAGATCCCAGGTGTTGCAAGAGTCTAAAGCCATCATCTCCTCCTACATGGGTAACTACTAAGACTCACTATCATCTACATGAATAGCTTCCCTATAGGATCTAGGCTCATCGTCAATACTCAATAAAGCAAATATACAACAAAAATCTTGTGGGATATACCTGTCAACTAGGTTTTGTTGTCTTGTGGCTCTTCTCAAAGGTGGAGTAATAGACTCTTCAGGTTCTTCTACATGCTCATATGTATCAACTTATTCTATCACAATAGATTCTTCCTCATCAGAACTTTCACTCGAGTCTTCTTCTACTTCTTCACCCCCCAATCCATCATTATGTTCTAATTAAGGCACATCTTCATGCTCTAATTCAAAGTGCACTCTCTTGACCTTTTCTTCTTTTTCCTTTGGTTGTTCAATTTCTAAAATAACACTAAGTTCCTTGAAAGAAACATCTCTAAAATAGATAATCTTTCAAGTTGGTGGATTCCAAATCTTATAACCTTTTACATTATCACCATATCCAATGAAAGTACACTTTTCAGCTTTTGGATCCAACTTAGTTCATTTTTATTTAGGCACATGAATAGAAGCCTCACAACCAAATACCCTTAAATGTGAAACAAAAGGTTTCTTACCTATCCACCCTTCATAAGGAGTTGAAACAAGAGCCTTACATAGAGATCTATTAACTAAGTAGTTCGTAGTACACGCAGCTTGTATCTAAAAGCATTTGTTCAAATGTGGTTCACTCAACATACTTCTAGCTCTTTTTATTATTGTCTGATTCATCCTTTCTGCCACTCCATTCTACTTTGGTGTATATGGAATTGTCTTATGTCTAACAATACATGCATGCTTATAGAATTCATCAAATTCCTTAGAACAGTATTCTACTCCATTGTCAGATCTCAAGACTGTTATTTTATAATCTAATTACATTTCAACTAAAGATTTAAATTCCTCAAACTTAGTGAAAACTTCATATCTATAATGCATAAAATAAATACAGGTAAACCTTGAGACATCATCAATGAAGGAAACAAAATATCTAGATTTTCAAATTGATTCAACATCCACTAGACCAAAAACATATGAAATGATGAAGTTCTAATTTATCATTAGATTTATTACTACCCAAAGGAAATGGAGATCTATTCTATTTTCCAAACGTGCACAATGTTCACAAAAATTGAAACTCTCATCAGAATAGGATAAACTGTCTAACAATTTTTTTATTTAAGATATTCTTTAAACCAAACTGACTTATGTGGCCCAATCTATGGTACCACAACATACATGTATTTTTCAGTATTAGCCTTATATGCATAAGAGGCATTACAAATAGTAGTGGCTTATAGATTGAACTTCAAAAATGCATGAAATGCCAAGGAAAAAAATGTAGTTTTAGTTGACTGAAATCAATAGTCTCTTGCTAAGGTAGGGACTAATAATTCTTTAGTTTGACATTTTTATAATCTAGTTCAACATTCTAATCTACATAGAAAATGTCAATGGTGGAAAAGTTGGGTACTTCTTGATGTAAATTCATCTACACTGATCTATAATATGTGATAGTTTTTGTTTGGACTTACATTGTATCTAATAACCACCATTAAGTAGCACAAATAAATCATAATACCATTGAAATAATTCTTTAATCTAAATTTTTTATAATTTAATTCAACTTCCTAATCTACTTAAAAAATCTCAATGGAGAAAAAGTTAGATACATCTTAGACAAGTGCCACATAGATTCAACTTCGTAATCTACTTAAAAAATTTCAATGGAGAAAAAGTTAGATACCTCTTAAACAAGTGCCACATAGTGGCGAGTACCTGCCTTGTAGTGTTCTAATAATAGTATGTGTTTTGTAGTTGAAATTTTTTTCTTCGATTAAATATTTGCTTAATATTGATGTGGAACTCATTTATTGTAAATACTCTTCATGAATTTATTAGTTGATTTTGAGTTTGATTTGATATTTGTTTGATTAGCATACACTAGAATGGGGTTTGCATTAAAGAATGTTAGAAAATGTGAATTTTAGTCTAATATTACCAATTCTTGAGTCTCTTTTTCATTTATTATAGCATTTTGCTACTTCCTACATAAAATAGCTAAACTATCAAGTTGTGAATTTAGAGAGATATCTTATTTTGTAATCCAATATCTCACATCCCTTTGTAGATTTAATTCAATTTATGTTGTGTAATACTCATGTTCATATAATATAGGCTACTATTTTCCTATTGTTTTGTTGATTCTTATTTGCTTGTAAAGGGCTTTAGGATCCCTTCAAAACCTATTTTACCCCTTTTAAATAAAAAACAATGAAATTACATAAAATAAGTGAAGTATCAAGTAGGGAATTTAGAGACATATCTTGTTTTGCACTCCAATATCTCACTTTTTTTGTACATTTAATTAAATTTATGTTTTGGAATATTCATATTAATATAATATTGATATTAATATGATTATTTATTTTTTTCTTCATATATATATATATATATATATATTATAGTGATCCAAATATTAAATTATTATATTGTCTTTTATTTGTATTATTATAATATTCATATTAATATGATTATTAAATTTTATTCATTATATATATTAATAATTAAATGTATATTAATTCATACTTAATATACTTTTTGATATTCTTTTGTGCATTAAAGGGTTTTAAGATCCCTTCAAAACCTATATTATGCCTTTTTAATAAAAAGAATGGAATTACATAAAGTAAACTATCAAGTAGGGAATTTAGAGAGATATCTTGTTTTGCACTCCAATAACTCGCATTTCTCTGTACATATAATTCAATTTATGTTGTGTAATATTCATATTAATATAATATTGATATTAATATGATTTTTTTATTTTTTTTCCTTCATTGTATAAATTAATTATAATATTGATTATTACAACATAGTAAAATGAAATATTGATATATATTTGTCTATAAATATTATAGTGATCCAAATATTAATTTATTATATTGCCTAATATTCATCATGAGTAAAGTGGGTTAGTGACCTCGTGTGAAGGTGAATAGAACGTACCTATTACTAGTGATATAAGAAGTGCAATCATCATAAATCTCATTGCTAAAGATAAACATTACGAATAAATATTTTAAAAGCAACAAGTATATCACTAGGGATGAGTGAAGGTTGATCGTCATTATATGTGGGTGAAGATATGATGTGTATCTATATCATATGTCCATAGGTTTAAAATGAGAGAAAAATTATCATTATACACACTATCAAGTATAAAAGAAGTTAATGCATTCAAAGATCATGAATCTATAGAGACAATCTAGCATGACATATAAGAGATGTATCATTAAAAATTGTAATCATTTAATGCATAGGTGAAGGAGGTAAAGCTATATTTTCTATGGCCCTCCTACAAGGTGTGCCATAATGTATATCCTCACTAGTTATGTACTCACGACTATCACAATCCATATGATCATCATTATGTTCATGCATAAATTACAAAAGTTTATCTAATAGGTATGGATGGGCATTAATCAACTCCATGAAGGAAGGAAAAGATAAGAAATGCTAAAATAACACCTCCATAGAAGACATATCCCTAGCCTTAACATAACATGTCATAAGAATATCCATTATTGAAGTGTCGTAAAATAACTCTATCAAGTAGGGAATTTATAAAGATATTTTGTTTTCCACTCCAATATCTCACATTTCTTTGTAGATTTATTTCAATTTATGTTGTGTAATATTCATATCAATATAATATTGATATTTATACGATTATTTTCATTGTCCTTCATTGTATATATATTAATTATAATATTATAATTATATTGAAGAAAAATTAAATATGAATAATACACAATATAATATATTACTATTTAGGTTATTAAAAATATATTGATATTTAAAAATTATACACAAATATATATTAGTATTTCATTTTACTATAATATAACATAAATATAAATATATTATAATGATAATTCCATTTGTTTGTATAATCAATAATTTAATATAAATATTATCATTAATATATTATGAATTATATTATTCTATTGATATTTAAAATGAGAATTTTATAATTAATATATACAAATATATTAATACTTAAATCAATACCATGTTTCAATAATTAATATTTATTTAATAATAAAATGTATATTAATTCATATTTAATATATTTTTTAATATTCTTATGTACATTTGAAGGGATGATGTAACCAAACTTCACAACATAAAATTCAGAAATATTATTATTACAAAGGAATATCAAAAAAACTCAAAACTATTTTCAACCTTTAGGTCAAAAGTTATGATCTTCAGAAGTTTTTGCATTCTCCTCTGGTTGCAAAAAATGTAGCTCCTGCAAGTTGCTTTCCTGGAACTTGTGCCACTTGTCTAGATCTATCTTCTTTACTTCCCATTCTAGAATCCATGTATTATCTGCTTGTGTTAGACTTTACCATTGTACCAGAAACTTGTTGTATTGACCTTGCCAAGTGTCTATGGTCTGCTTGTCCAGAATCTGTGCAATCTTTTCCATTTTTTTTCTTGGAAAGGTGTTGTTTCCAATCTACTTCAGCCTCACCTTCGTCATCATGATAGCCACCATGAAAAGCATATAAATCATAAACATTAAAAATATTCAAGAAATGTCTAACTGCTCTGGTAAATCTACCCCTGTCATTGATTTTTTTGTAATCCTGCAAGGGCCAATTTTCTTGTATTTCAACTTGTTGTAAGTTCTTCCAGGAAAGCTCTCTCTTCTCAACTAAACCATTACTAAGTCACCTTCAGTGAATATTAGATGTCTTCTACCAGCATCTACTATAGTTTTATACTTTTCATTACTTTCTTGGAGCTTTTGCCTCACCTCTTTCTGTAATTGTTGAATATGTTCTGCATATGCTTCTCCATCATCACTCATCCTATTTCCAATTGGTAGCTGCACCAAATCTAAAACACCCTTAGGATTCCTACCATAAACAATGTGAAATGGTGATTTACCTATTGATCAATTGACTGAACTGTTATAGGCAAATTTAGCTTGTGGTAAGGCCAAGTCCCACTATCTAGGTTTCTCTCCAACGATGCATCTTAGCAAGTTTCTTAAACTCTGATTTACAACCTCTGTCTACCCATCTATTTGGAGGTGATAAGAACTGCTAAACTAGAGCTTGGTTCCCACCTTCTTCCATAGGGTCCTCCAAAAATGACTAAGAAACTTGGTATCCATATTAGATGTGATAGTTTGTGGAACACCGTGCAATCTAACAATTTCTTTAAAAAACAATTCCACCACCCTAGTTGCATCACTAGTCTTCTTGCAGGCAATAAAATGAGCAATCTTAGAGAACCTATCAACAAGAACAAAAATGAAATCATTACCTCATTGTGTATTTGGTAGCCCTAACACAAAGTCCATGCTTAAATCGGTCCATGGTTCAGTAGGTACTCGTAATGGCATTTACAACCTTGTATTTTGTGAATGTCCTTTAGCCATCTAACAAATTCTACACCTTGTCACATATCTTGTTATGTCTCTTTTCATCTTTGGCCAGCAGTACTTATCTTCTACCAGAGCTATGGTCTTATCCTTGCCAAAATGTTGAGCCAACCCACTGCTATGAAACTCTCTTATAATATTCTCTCTCATGGACCCAACTAGAATACATAATTGCTTTCCTTTAAAGAGATAACCATCTTGCATAAGATATTCACCTTGAATGTGGCCCATGCTGTCCACTACCAAGGTTTTGAACCGTTCCATGTAATATCCCAAAAATCATTGTCAGATTCATATAGATCTTTGATGGCATCAAAACCAATCACCTCATTTTTCATTGTTCTCAATACTGTAACACACCTACTTAAAGCATCTAAAACTTGGTTTTGTTTTCTTAACTTGTGTTGAGAACATTGTTGTAGCCTTGTAAGAAAGAGACCTATTTTGCATGCCTACTATTCAATTTTTTTTGTGTGCTCAAGTATTTCAAGGTAATATGGTCTGTAAACAACACAAACTCCTTTGGCACTAGGTAGTGCCTCCAATGTATCAATACTTGTATAATTGCATAAAATTCTACATCATAAGTTGAATAGTTCTTCCTTACCTCATTTAACTTTTCACTAAAGAAGGCTATGGATTTACCTTCTTGGCTAAGTACAACTCTAATGCCCACATGCGAGACATCACAATCCACTTCAAATACCTTATCAAAATTTGGTAATGCTAAAATAGGAGCTTCTGTCACCTTCTTCTTCAGAAATTTAAAAGATTCCTCAACTTCCTTGGTCCACACAAATTCCCTTCCTTTGGTTCAATTTGTTATGGGTGCTACAATACTGCTAAAATTTCAAATGAATTTTCAGTAGAATGTGGCTAAACCATGAAAACTTCTTACCTCTATTATGCTCCTTGGACTAGGCCACTCTAGAATTGCCTTGACATTTTCTATATCCATTTTGACACCATCTGCAGAGATAACAAAGCCTAAGAAGACTAGACTTTCTTGCATGAATCTGCACTTCTTTAAGTTTGCATTGAGTTTCTCTTTTCTCAACACATCTAATATGATCCTCAAGTGCTGTAGGTGCTCCTCTTTGCTCTTGCTAAAAACCAAAATATCATCAAAATAAACCACCACAAATTTACCAATATAAGGACGCAGTATAGTAGGGTCATCCCACAATAGTGGGTTACACTTTTGTGGACAAAGAGAAATTGAAGGTGCAAAAAAAACTATAGCAGACACCTTTGAACAAAGGTATTTCCTTCGTTTGAAGGTCATGTCGACCTCATTAAATCTTAAAATAATAATGCCTTCGTTTGAAGGGGGTCTCCATTTGAAGGTCTTTGGGTGCCAAATTAAAACAATAAAATAATACCGTCGATCAAAGACCCTCTTCGATCAAAGGTATTATTTTATTATTTTTAATAAAAAGGTTAAAACTCTCAAATGACATTTTTTTGTCATTTGAGAGTGACAATGTTCACGCTGGCAAACGATGGTGACAGGGCATTCTAAGGAATCTAAGGGGACAAAAAAAAGGCTACGAAAAGGCCCCACATTAGGATTCCAGTGTCCACATTAGCATTCCAGCATCCCTCTAGGTGCATACCTACTGATCATATATGCTCATATAATCCTGTCGTTTCACTATATATGTCCACAGTTTGTCATTGAATATTTTGTGTTTCTTAGGTACATATACACCTACATGCATGAAAAATTCCATTGTGTTGTTGAATTCAAATGAGTAGTTATTTAGTTTATTGTCGAACCCTAGTTTACAAAACTAGGGTTTTTTCATACCATCTTCTCAACCATATAACCTGTTCTCTCTATTTGGATAACTGATAATAGAGATTAATGTTATGAAAAAAGAATCTATTTTCCATGAAAAATGCTCTTGAGCTCTATGCAACTATGAATGACTATAGCTAAAAGAGAGATTCCATTCAATAGCTCACAACTTTGTAAAAAAGGCTCATTTATTATTTATGAAAGGATATATTACTTAACAAATTACAAGAGAATTACTTATATTCATTGCAGTGAGATGTATGTAGCCACACAACCAATCTCTCTTTTTGTACCTGAAGGCAAAGAACCAACTCAAAATTTGTAACTACTGTATGTAGTTTATATGTATCATGTTCAGCTTAATATGTGTTAGGTATCAAAATTCCTTATTTTATTTTAATTATTTCATGTTGTATGACAATAGAAATCCATTGGTGTTACTTGCTAAAAATAATTTAAAGATATATATAATCCATTTCCAAAAAATTCTAACATGTAGACATGTAATTGTTATTAATAAAGTTATTGATGATAATGATGTTGATGATGTTGGTCAAATCTAATGCTACATTAAAGTGTCTTATGATTTTACTTTGGCTAGGAGTAGTTCAATTGACATATCAATTACCTGGATAGGGTTAACCACTAGAACCTAGTGAACCATACATAAACATATGGTCAAATCATCTCATGATGAAACAAATACCTGTTGAGTGATTAGCATCTATATGTTGCAGTAAAAGGTTGCAATGATAAAACAACTTGGAAATGAGTCTTTAGGAATTTGTAAATGTTTGAGAATTAGATCAATCCTCATGATCTCAAGAGTGCTTTAAGTGTGCAACATCGTTATGATTGCAATGAAATGTTAGCCTCAACTCAATCATACTAATTGCCTCATAGCACTAAGGGTGACCGATGTGAATTCAATCAATTTTATATAATAATTAAATCTCATGAGCCAATGTGGGTTCCACACAAGACAAGTCCAAGACCTCAACAAGGCTCATAGCAAGTGAAACTCAACCTTTGAGGGCTTTAACCTAAACAACTATTAATTTCTAGAATGGTCTATCACAACCCAACCACCTGCAATGAGTATTTAAGAAGCAATTATTCATAAGTCATTAATTAAATAAAGGCTTGTGACCACACTAAATCACATTTGTATTGTTAAATAATTCATAAATAGGTAGCAACCATATAGCAAGTTTACAAATATCAAGCTAAACTTCTCAATAAGAATCCTACTACAATACCCACTAAAAAACACATTTCTTGCCATTTCAAAACATATATAAGACCTTAAACTTGTATAATTTATGTATTGACTTTATCCTAATCACCCATTGTTAAAAAAATTAATATTTAGATTGGAATATGTGTTATTATTGTAGTAGATCTATCATAAAATCATTAGGTATAAATGTAAGTTCTATCTATCCAATTGGTTTGGTTGATCTTTTACCAAATTCTAGATTGTTACAACATTTGGACCTCATGGGCCAAAATTTTATAGGTTTTCCTCTGTTTAGCATAATCTTTGGTGTTAAATGCTATAATTCAATTATGAAGTCTTGTGTTATTCCTTATTTTGTAAAATATGGAGAAGATGCCAACTATTAAGAGGAAATCCCCTCCATGATCTAAATGTCTCCATATTTGTCAAGGAATTTTAAGGGATAATAAAATCATCCCTAGGACTATATTTGCTAGCTTGTTCTTATTTTTATTAGTTAATTATCACAACACATGTAAAATGTTTTGAAATTCTTTGAGAATTTCTGTTCAAAATAGCATATGAGATTAATTATTCATTTATGGATGATTAAATAATGTCTAGTTATGTGAAGTTTCTTGACTCTTTGAATTGCATTTAAATGAAATTGCAACTAGATAGATGGGATCTTGAATGTAATACTAGTTCTCTATTTCTATCAATTCATATCTTTCTCTTAAGCTCATATTTTAAAAAGTATTTACTCATTTATTCAAGACTTGACTCTATTGCCAATGAAGTAAAACATTGGTCCTCTTTGGTAAATTAGTCACATTGAATATTGAATATCATTCTTTGTCCTCATAAAATTGTTGTATATTACATCCTACTAGTGTGCATAGACTCATTTGACATTTACCATTACCTTATCTCTTAAGAGCTTACATTTTTGTTTACCTTTAATGAGTTATTCATGTTTTGGATTTCCAAGTTACATATGAAGTATGGACTATAAAGGCTTTTACATTTGGGGATATAAATTATTTTTGCATCTTTAGTTGCATGTGTAAGTTGATATATTAATGATGAGGGGGGTAAATCATAAAACACACAATAATAGAAATTGCACATAGAAAATAGAATGATATTTTATTAATATGGGCAAAACATTACATTACAGAAGCTCAAATACAATCAGAGGATGAATCCCGTACAGGTTGCAACACATTATAGCTCCCTCTCTCAAGACTCTAGAATCATCTACCTTCTGTACCCCAAATCAGCTAGGGTTTCTGTTTTCCCACCTGTTCTTGACTCTACACTTTCCCCCTTAACTCCCCTACTCCAAGGGTTCACAAAAATGGTCATATATAGCCCTTTTTGGTGGCCACCAGTTTAATTTCAAAATTTGCATCTCCCTCAAAAAATAGGTCAACTTTGCGGGGCCATAACTTTCGATCTGACTGTTAGATTTTCAATTATAACACCTTTTTGGAAAGCTCTCAAAAAGATGGTTGTGCACAAGCAGTACCTAAAGGTAGACTACTTAGGTTTCCCACCAAATTTTGGGCCCATCCGGAGCCTCTAAGTGCCTCAAATTTAACTTTGAATATTTCAATAGGATTTTTGGAATTTGAAATTTTAATATCTCACAAATGACAAATGGTATTGAAGTGATTTCTTCACCATTAGCTTCAATTCACCATTCTGGAGGTCTGTGTAAGATTTTGTATCCAATCGTACACAAATGCAAACTTACTAAAAATAGTAAACCTACCAAATTTAGCCTTATTGAAAAGAAACAACATTTTTTTTTGGTTGATGCAAGATTGCTCTTACACCTTGGATGCTCCTGCATCAGTTAATCTAGTGATAAGAGATCTTTGATTTGCAAGACCAATAAGCCAATGTAAGGGGTGCTTAATGAAAAATATTTGGAGTATCTCATAGTGCAAAGGGCATAGCTAATCTATCTAACCATTTTCTCTTTATTTCTCTTTGACTATCCTATAAATATCTCTAGGAATACCCTCTTTGGCGTAGCAAAGCTAGAAGTGTAGAAGTGTTGTTTTCTCTTGTTGGTTGGTCAAAACCACTTGGAGTATGATCATGAGTCTTTCTTGTTAGTCTAAACCACCCTAAGTTCCTTGCATTTAGATTGATGTGCATTCTCTAGAGATTTAGTATATATTTTGGAGCACCAACACATCTACTTGCCACTTGGTAATAAATATCTCAATTTCTACTTTTCTAAATTGATATAAAGTTGTATGCCATTCTCAACAATTCCTTACCTATAATTATTAAATTCCTACTTATTTTTTAAAATAGATCTACTACCTTTAAACACAATATTAATGTTCTCTTTATTATTCTTAGGATGATTAGTAAGAGATTAGTTTCATACTTGTATTCTTTTTATACATAGGTCACATATTATTTATACCTCCTAACTCAATTCAAAATTTATTGAGAGTTTGGTTATCTTTAATCTATCTACTTACACTTTTCTGAATTCTATTTCATTAAAATATATCATTAAATATATTAAGGGAACAACATCAAGGCTGTAATGAAAACCCTTGAATAGATCTCACATGTAGGTAAAGTGGAGTGAGATGCAACTAGCACTAGTTGTGTTCTTCTAAACTATATGTTATCTACTATGTCATCCAAAACTATAACATATAGATAGTTATATATTATATATTATTTTTTATTAGAATAAATTATTATCGTATCTTTGGTTTTGTCCTATGAATATCTATGATTATCAGCAATCTTTTTATACATAAATCACATATTATTTATCTTCCTAACTCAATTCAAAATTCATTGAGAGTTTAAGTAGCTTTCTAATCTATCTACTTACACTTTGCCAAATTGCATTTTGTTAAAACATAGATCATTAAATATAATTAAGGGAACAACAACAGTTGGTTTTAGTGAAAACCCTTGAATTATAGATCTCATATGTAGGTAAAGTGGATCTTCCTCTCCTTCTATGTCACCATTGATTGTATTTTTTGATGAGCAAATTGTATAGAATAAGTATTATGGTCTATTGTATATGCCAAGTATTATGTGAAGAGATATATTTCTACAATTGCACTTGCAACCTTGTTATATATATGAAAAGAATTTATCAACCAATATTTGATTAATCTAGGTTAATTGTGTTTAATTCCAGGTGCATTTATTTATTAGCCTATATTATTTATCTACAGCGTAAATAAAATATATTTATTTCTTTACAACTTTATATTCAACAATAAAATAGAGAACTTATGATCAAGGTATCCTTTATCAAATGTAGTATTATGTGCATGCCTAATATATGATTTAAGGATAAAAGGTTGGCTTTGAAAGTTAAATGCCTTTTAAGTCTATCCTATATATATATATTACCTAACTTTAGTCATCTAATAGGAATATTAAAAAATGTCTACTAGATTACTACAATGTGTATGAAAATTTTGAAATTTGAAATTTATATTAAAATAATGTCCATTTGTAATAACCAAAATAGGTTAATGGGAAGTTGTAAGAAAAATGTATTTTAACAAAAAAAATTCAAAAGAAAAGTCATAACTCAAGTTATGAGCTCTTAATCTAATGAAAAATTATGTTGGGTCGTGTCTATAGTGAATACAATTATACATGTATCTTTGATCCTCATAATGAATAAGATCTTAGTGAGAGCCATGCATTTCTCCAAAGAAGTAGTAAAACCTGTCACATATCTCGTAATACAATTGACACATAAAAATAAAGTGAGTTTTGACTCCTTGTAACGAGAAACCTAAGCTAGCTAGTGCAAAAACACAAAATATAGATACTTCAATTAATTGATTCAACTATACAAACTAAATACATAGCCCTCACTTACTAAATATAACAAAAATGTGAATTTATTGTGCTTATTATTTTTATTGGCACTTGAGAAGATCCAATAGATAGGGAACCTACACATCAACATTTTTTCTAAATAACTATGTCAAAACCTCTAGATAAGGGTAGCTTCCTCTAGTATTCTACACCTAACACTGAACTAACTAAATGATATAGAACAAAAAACTACTCTAGCATATAGCCTACCATGTCTAAGTAGTACAACAAAAGGGATAAAAGGAATCTAATGGTTAGGAAGGAGATAGGGTTAGAGAAACATATTAAAAGGGTGGGAAAAGGAGAACCAAAGTAAAGAAACCAATTAACTTCCTCTAGAGTATACAACAACCTCTCCACTATTAACATGTGTATGCCTTTTATGAGGCTACCGCAACTTACACTATGTGAACCTACCCATGATAGAATGACATTAACTAACATCTATGGCCAATGTGAATTCAATGCAAATAGATAATCCACTTTAGTCTAGGGGCATAAGTAGACAAGTACACACATAATCACAATACTAAGCTAGGGGCACTCTCTAAGATAAGTAGTAGCAAACATAAAGTACTAAAACACACTCATATTCCTACATGTTAATAGACCATAACCAATTAACTCCTTAGTACAAAACTCTAAAAGATAATTCTATATTAGAAAGCCAAAATATATCTACAAGAGGGCATATGAGCCCCTAATTATACAACAATAGGAAGCCTTGCACAATCCCAACCAAAGGAGACCATGAATATTTTACAAAAAAAAAAAGAATTCAAGAGAGGGGATATATGCCAAAGCTTTTGCAACGTGTGCTAGAGAATATTCAACTACCAAATTTGTTGATAAGAGACAACATACATGAGAAGTTAGAAACCTCAATCACAAATTACGAGAACCATACTGGCTTCCTCTACATGCATGTGGAACCTATTATTTCTAAGAGTAGAGGTCCCATGTGATCAAATAGATAATGAATCCTAGATTACCACAACAAATATCGAGTGGTGGCTTATAATTAATGGCCATTACAAATAGTAGAGTGTGTGTTAGACATGAATCAGTATGTTCCACATAAGATAGACATTGATTGATTAGAAGGGTTGAATACACTTGGTAGAATAAAAAAGTGTTTTACAAAAGGAAAATGGCATCCACATGAAGATTCTCAAAAGAGTGGGTCTAGTTTCATTTGATAATGTGAAGGACTAAGAGGTTCCATACCATTAGACATGCTCCAAAAACTCTTTCAAGAGCTCAAATAAAAGATAACTCACTCTAAAAAGGTTCTAGTCAGTAACATCCTAGGCTTAAACTTCTTTAGAAACTATTACTCAAAATTTTCTCTCAATGTGAAAGTTTATTGTAAATAAGTTATATAAAAAGTGAGATTGGGAGGCTTTTTGATGACTTTAAATTGAAGGGGATTTGGGCTAGAAACATAGTTCATGCCCGATTTGGCATGATCAAATAAGGTTTTTGTGAAACACTAAGTGTGATTGGAGGATGTGGATGACACCTCTCCCCTTCATCCAAGGGTGAGGAGAAGTCTCGAAGCTCAATTTCTTAGGGAAAATGAAGGAGAAAGTTTCCCACCTAAGGGTGGTGATTCCCAATCATGATTTAAGATTTAGACAGTGATATTTTAGGAGCTCTACAAGGTGTTCATTACACTAGATTAAATACATGTGATCTCATTAAATAATTTGATTAAAAGGATAAAAAGGTGACATGGAAAGAGGGGTGATGAGTCATGAAAAGGGAAAGAGAAAAATACCTAAGATGAGGAGACAAAAGAAAATCAAAAATTATAAATCAAAAGGATGAACACATAGAAGAGAACAAGATGACATAGGTAAGATAGGATAATGCTAAGGGAAGCAAAAAAGAGAGTTGAAAAGGGGGTTAAAACATACATGCAATTCTAATATTCATAAACTTGAGTGAAAATTTTGATTAATCATTTAAATTTACATTATGTGTTTTTTAATTTATCTTGGCATGCAACAAATTTGATGGTAGACAACACATCCATTCAAACAAACTTACATACTTGATTGTGATGTATCTATCTAGATATGATACAAATTATTTACCATGTGGTACTTTAAGGTATTGCACTTGCTTTTCATGTTATCACTTGTTTCAAACATGTATTTAAATTTTTTTACTTAGTGAACTAGAATGTATGTTTAGCTTGGATGTTAAATTTAAAAATTAATTTAGATACATAGTACTAGATGTACACACATGTACATTGGAATAAGTAATTTATTTTTGTGCACAATTTAGGTCAAGATATATCATGGCACGTGCACCACCACCTCCTGGACCTTCTATATTTACTCGTACAGATACTGAGATCTAGAGATTAAGAGGTGTTCTTTTTTACCCCAACACGATAGGGGTTTATAGGGACACCTGTCAATCAATTTATCTAGCTTGCAGTGCATTAGGCAGAGTCTAGGACATACCCATGCTTATTTGGGCAATGCTCTTACTACTATTCTTGGCCAGATGTGGCAAGATGTGACTAGTGATGTTTCCCTTGCTTCTATTTAGCTTAGTATCATGAAAGAGACCATCAAATCCCAATGTTTTCCATATTATGTTGGTAGGCCTAATGTGAAGGGCTACCAAGTGACTATATGTGTAGACCCTCTTTTGGCCCCATTGATATATCCCTATTTTCTTGCTGCTCATGGTCATTATCCCAATAATGACCAAATTCCTTTATATTTTGAACAATGGTTATATGGAGAGGTTCATATGGACCTCAAGGTCAACTACTTAGATTTTCCAGCATATTTTAGTCAGGGGAGGAGCAGGGTTGCTGATAGAGATGCCTATCATCGAGCAAATCGATAGGCTCTAACTTATAGGGCCTTGGTTAGAGAGAGGATGCCTATTATCTCCCTAGCCATGGCCCCTATTGCTGATCAGGTTGTCATTGCTTCCCAAAGGGAAACAATCAACAGTATTGGTGATATTACAATTGTCACATCTATTATATCTTATGATCATGTGGGAAGATATTTGATGAGTCATCCTGGACAATTCAGACCATCAAATCATGCTACTGATCCTTATGCTATCATGGGTGTCCCTTCACCCGTAGACATAGATGGTCTTATAGGAGACCATATGCTTTAGACTATAGCAAGTTGTCTTTCTAAGGACCTATTGGAGTCATATGATTTCATTGCATCAGAGCTTTGTATCCCTTTACATGAGGTTAGAGGACATGTGGGTAGATCTTTCTATTCAGAGTCTGGGTCATGATCTAGTCAAGATGCGAGACCTTCTCATCAAATTCCTAGTAGTACTCCACATCGTGGTCCACCCACAGATCATTCGATTGTTGTAGAGGCAGACACACCTACCCCTCCTTCTACAAGTGTTAAGAATCAGACATCCTAGCCCTCCCTAGATTCACTTGAGGAGTTGCAGTTGTAGATGGGATCGTTAGGTTATGTAGATATCCTTCTACATTCAAGCTCTTTGATGCCAACTCACCTGCATAGTCCACTTCACTGATCATTACTAGAGCTAGCCAAGGAGGCATCAGATACGATGATTGCAGTGGATCCTACAACACCTCATACATAGGTATGTACACTCATGCATGATTTAAACTTGAACTTCAATTAAATTAAGTTAAATTAATTTTCTAGATAGAGTCCTAGTATATATATATAGTTAGCTCATGTTACACCTATTTTGGGGATGAACCATGTACGCAGGCATGATTCAGCTGATGCTAGTAATGTTAGTGGATAGGTGAGTTTTAAATTTTTAAATCATGTACTTACATGTTTGCATATAATTTGTATGTGCATGTACAAATATATTTAACATAATGTATAGTTTTATGTACATGTGTTGTACTATCTCTAGGGCTCAACACATCCATCAAAGTAGGATGCACAGTCAGAGGGTCTTTCAACTCGTAGCCAACATTATGACTAGGCTACTAGCACTGCCTAGACATGTTTCTCTAGATACTTGTTTTCAGACATTTCTATCTACATGTTTTCATCTACATTTCTATCTACACATGTTTGTGGATATTTATACATGTTTGTAGACATTTCTATCTACATTTGTAACACATGTTTGTGGACATTTCTATCTACATTTCCATGTGTTTGATGATTATATACATATATGTCCACATGTTTGTAGACATTTGCATGTTTGATGATACTTTTGTGGACATGATTTATGTTAGAAAACAAAAATAGAAAATAAAAAGTAAGTAAATCTAAGCTAAATAGTAAATTTATGATTTTGGAAATGAAAAGTGTAAATACATATATGCCACATAAAATAAATAAAAAATTGGAGTAGACTAATTTGATAAATTTCTATGTACTTAATGACCATGAAACTTTCACTAGTCACTCACTAAAAATCTATCATTCTTCTCTTATTTGCATATTCTTCATGGTGTGCTCTAGATTTGAGATATTATAAGGTGAATCTAGGGGATAAGAGAAAAAGCATGTGATATTTGGGAAACTACCTCATTCAATCCCCTAGGATGGTGTATTTCAACCTAAACAACAACACTATAGTAAAAATTGAGTGTCTATAGCCTATTAACGGTGATAATGGTGGTGTGTGTAGAGATTTGGCTATCAACAACACAAACCCTAGGAAGGAAATTAAGGTATAGTGGTGTGTACAAGTGATGGAGAAAAAGTGGATGATGATGATCACAAAAGTATGAGATATGAAGAGGGATGGGAAGGGGAAGGTGATGTAGGAGAAAATCTAATGTGAAAATGACTAATAGGAGGAACAAATGAGGAAGAAGGAAGAATGCATAATTGGGTAACCAAGGAGCTAAGAATAGATGATAAGAGAATGGTTGTACAATTCAAATAAAGTCATTTAATACTACAAAGGGGTAGGTAAATTTGACTAGGAGTAGATACAATAAATTAGGTAGGAATAGTTTTGGTTACAAGAGAGAATTGAATAGGGTACTTATAAAATGGAAGAAAATTCATTATGAAATCTTGGCACTCTAAATGTCCTCACGTGCTCACTGCAATGTCTATCCAATGGAATCGACATGTCTGGATGTGTATAAATGCACAAGACCTTTTTACTAAACCATAATAATAAATTCTTTCAACTGAAGAATGATAGATATTCTACAAACACTCAAATCAAGCATTTCAAAAACTAATTAAATACAAGTACAATAAGAGTAAAATAAATGCATGCAAATAAACCTCACACTTTACAAGTTTATTCATGACACATGGATCTAGAATCACCATTAATTCAAATCATGCTTTCATAAGGTTACACAAGGACTCAGCTCTGAACTCACATTGAGTGAGACAAGGTCTACAACATAAACATAATTACTCAAATCGACCATCTCCTAATTAATGACCATTGGGAAACATATGCCTACACACTAAATTAACACATTAGGTATATTTACACAATACAAGATAGTTGAAGCACAACATATAAAATCAAACCAAACATGTAATTAAACAAGGAATTTCTCCATCTTTAAATTGCATCATAATATCAAAATCTGATACCAACCCAACCACATTTAATCATATAACCACATCTTAATAAAAATAGTTTACAATAAACATGACCTAGATATCGAAATATGTGTATTTGATCAATTTGCATATACTCACTAAATTCACTCATAAAATTGAACCTGAACGAATAACTTGTAATTCAAACTTAACTTGTGAAATTAGTGAAGCTAAAAAAGTTGCATAGACTCAATCATGAAATAAAAACATAAACTATCAATAAGAATATTTGACATGAGCATGACAATGCTCAAACATTGGACATAGATTGTCCTTCAAGAACTTGTCAACTAGCTTTAAAAAGTAACCTAACCCAAGAAATACCATAGGACTTGGACAAGGCAAGGGTAAACATAGGTGGGGAATTACACAAGGGTGATCCTAAATGGCAAGGGTAATTTTCACTAGTAAAAGGCATGATCCTGATATAGTTGACACTTCCTGACCTTTTTTGGAAATTTTTTCTAAGAGTTTTCTATAGGGGTTTTAATTCATGAGAGAAGGCAATTGTGATTATTACAATTAAAGGGTGTGGTTTTGTAAAAAACTATTATATGTTCTTATTTCCCTTTAATTATCATGTCAATGGCCTTTATGACCACCCTCATTGGCCTTGTAGATCCATAAGTACAAGTAGCTACTGCATCCTATTAATTGGCTAATTACTACATGTAGCCTAATGTTGAGTCTATCCCCTTGTGTCTAGATCAACATACATCCTTGAGTCTAGGTCTTGTGTACATTGTCTATAGTTGTAATTTATATAGTTTCAAATTTAGGGCCAGCCTAACCCTCCCAACTAACCATTATGCATCAACTTGAAATGCATCAAATGTTTAGATTTTTAACCTCAAGTAATTTTATATCTAAGGACTTTAACTCTAGTTTGAATTTGAACACATTAAAGTGCCTAACACTTAGAAAACATGTTCAAAGAGCATATAGCATTAAATAAAAGAATTCAAAAATTATCATATTGCATGCTTGAATAAGAATTTAGGGCATTCTCTACATGACTTCTAATAGAGAGATTATTTACATTAAGAACCACATGTTGAAATTAAAATTTGTTTAACGAAAGAACTATTAATTTAACTTGCATAAATTGTAAAACAATTAATACATGAACATAGATCTAGATAGTGAATTAAGGTCTTCAATACATTAAAGATTGTAAGTTCTTCATCCATATTTTTCATAACACATCAAGTGATTCAACTCTCTCTTCAATGACATCTAATATTCTCTGATGATCATCACTATTTAGTCTCCACTTACGACATCTACTTGAATGTGGAACTGAATGAAGAGATAAGCCGGTAGCAATTACTAGGTGGCTATACTAATATACATTGTTCTCAGGTTGATAATCAATAAAGTGAATCCCATGTTGAACAATCTTGACTTGTTTGAGATATGTCCCTTGCACTACAACTGAACCTGTGGGAAACAACATTCCACAGTAAGACATAACATTTTCAAGGTAAATGTAACATACATAGTTCATGTATAGCATTTTCATTTCTCGGTAAGACAACATAAATTATAATATAAATTGAATGTTTAAATCACTCAAGGTACTTGACATGTACATATGTAAAAAATTCAAAATTATTTAAAAATATATTAAATAAAGTTAAACCTATGGGAAACAACATTCCATCACTTGTTTCTAGATTTGTTAGTTTTTTCGTCTCTTCTATGCAACACAATAAATAATCACTAATGTTTTCTATATTTACAGCCTCTGCTATGACTGCAAAACATCTCCTTCACCAAATTTACATGTCCAAAATTTGTAACTTAAAAAAATTTAGAGATACCTTATAATACACACACACACACACACATACCTTTTTTAGTCAATCCTAAAATATGCTTATAATCAATTGAAATCAAAGAAATGTCTTCAAATCTTTCATCCTCATCTTTGTTGTATATTTTGGTAACAACTAGTGGCATGTTTTTCCATTCATGGACATATCCACGTTGTTGGTTCTTATAATTCTCACAATCTCCCAAAATGCACTCATAACAAAAACAAGAGTAATCCCTAGTGTGCAACGTCCATGTCTGGCTATCTATACTCATGACACAATGCAAAGATCTTGTTTTCTCAACACTCTTGCATCCATGTATTGATCTTCTATCCACACTTACAAATTTATTATATTGTACATTATGAATAAAATGGAAATAATTAAATTCAAACTAAAAATAAATAAACTCATGTACACATATCATATATGAATATATATTTGAAGTATTAAATTTTCAAACAATACATACCTGATATCTCCCAAAACACTCTATGTGGAATGTATCAGTTTGTTCTTGAAGATGTGGTAGCCTCATTTGATGCAAAGTGTTTCTTACACCATTCAACAACATCATGTGCATCATTTATATGATTACCCTCATAATTCATTTGATGTTTTCTTAGAGCACGTTTGATGCAAGCTCGTGTGCCATCATGTTCACCCTTTCCATGCCCACTCTCAAAAAAACTCCAAACATGTGGTATATTGTCATTTCAATGATATCTACATAGTGCATAAAATGGCCTTGATGATTTGAATTGTGATGCACATCCAGCTGACCATACAAAATACTTTTGAATTTTTATATCCCTACTTGCCAAAAATTCAAAAAAATTCTTAAAGTAATGTTATACAAAATGTGTGTCATGCTCTTTATCATCACTAATATAAAAGTGATATTCTTTCTTAATGACTCATGCTTTAAATGTATTGTCAACACCATCCAAATCTAATTGTGCATGTTGATAACACACATGCACCATAATAGTGATATGCTCTGAAAAGTAATATTGTGATTGAATCTCTTTTTGATATACAAAAGAGTAATTTTCTAGAAAGTTGACTACTGATAAAACTATTCCAAGTGGGAAAGTATCTCTTAATGTTTGAAATTTTTGTGCTTGCCACTTAGCAAAAAAAGCATGATGTATGTATGGTTGTATCAATTTACAAAAATTTTCCATAAATGTTCCAATAGGTATCTCCTCTTCTACATAATCTAACCTTGTGGATTCTTTCCCATTTTTTGTTTGAAACTCTATGTACTTGTAACTCTTGCAATTTACCAACTTCATTGGGTCAATATCTTCATTTCTCAAAGGTATTTTAGCCAAATTTCCACATGTTTCACAAAGACCTTTTATGCAGTTTATTTGACTAGTTTCAATATCATCATCTAATTTATCACATAAGATTAATGCTATGAACTAACTTGCCTATTTAAGAGGTGTATTTACAAAACCATCATTATCTTCTATAATATTTTGAAACACCTGATAGTAGAGATGAAATTCAATATGATAATGATAACAACAAGTTTCAAAAACCTTGTTTGTCTTCACATAATATGACCTTAACCTTTCAAACATTGTTTGCCCAATCTTTATATGAGGATTTGAATTACAAAACTTCACATACATATCATGTTGAGTTATGTCTAGCCAATGTTTTGTATGTAGTTCATGACTATTGGGCCCAATTCTGTGTTTGATAATATCTCTACTATTTGATGAAGCATGAGTATTATCATTCCAAAAGGTTGAGATCAAGTTCCTAACAATATCATGAATCCTGTCAGATCGAGGAACTTTACACATAATTGCCCAATTGCCTTCCAAGGTACTATCATCCAATATTTTTCTCCTTTTCACATATTGCGTTACTGTCTTTCTACTGAAACCAATCTTAGTTGAAATTGAAGACAATTGTCTTTTTTTGGAATTTTTTTCACTTAAAATACTTGTCAACATCACTCTTCTTAAAATGGACTTATCCACAGATCGAGATTGTTTCCCAATGGAAGCAAAACCTTCTTTAACATTTTTAACAATATCTTTTTCTAGGTGTGAACCTTTCTCTTTTTTTAATGACAAATCTACACCCAACAATTGTAATGGCTCATTTAGCTCTTTACTAAGAAGTACAATTGATAAGAATTGGGTTTGCCTAACTTTATCAAGATTATTGAAATGAGCAATTATTTCCTTTGCATTTTTATGTTGGTAGGTGGTGACTAATCAGGAAAGTACTATACATTAGCCATGTATCCTTGCCGGGGTCGCCGAGAAAAATTATTTTTAGGGCCGACTTAAAAAATCCTAGGGCCGACTTAAAAAAATCCTATTTTTATGACCAACATAAAAAACCCTAGTTTTTGTAATCGAAAAAAAGGCTTGATAAAAGCGGCCAATGATTAGGGTTTTGATAATTGTATTGTAGCATTTGCAGTGGTATTGAGTTGCAGGGATTACTGATTGTAATTGGTTTGATTTACTGGATAATAATATTGGACTCTCTGTTTGGTGGATGTAGCCCGAGTTTGGGTGAACCACGTTAAAACTTGTCTCTCACTATTATTAATTCTGTGTATTTCCATTTCTCTGTTTAATCTTTATTTGCATTTAATTGATATCTTTTGCCGGCTAACCCTAACAAGTGGTATCAGAGCTAGGTTGTGTTCGATTATCATTTGCAGGAAAGTCTCACAGTTGAGTGGGAGCAATGCCGGATGAGGGTAAATTGAAGGTTGATAAATTCAATGGGTAGAACTATCAGTTATGGAAGATGCAAATGGAGGATTACCTCTATCAAAATGATTTATGGAGGCCGTTGGAAGGAGTAGCCAAGAAACTGGCAACAATGTCTGATGAGGATTGGAATCTTCTTAACAGAAAGGCACTGGGAACCATTCGGTTGTGCCTGGCACCATCAGTGGTACTCAATATAACGGAAGCGAAGACAACAAAGGGTCTGATGAAAGCTTTGGCTAAATTGTATGAAAAACCCTCAGCCTCAAATAAGGTATTTCTTATGAAGCGTTTGTTTAATCTAAAAATAGTTGAAGGTGGATCTATGACAGATCATTTAAATGAATTTAATATGATTGTCAGTCAATTGACTTCTGTAAATGTAAAATTTGATGAAGAAGTTAGAGCTCTCTTGATATTATGTTCATTACCTGAAAGCTGGGATAGTTTGGTAATGATGGTTAGTAACTCTGTTTCTGGTTCAAATACCCTGAAATTTGATGATGTTGTTGGTGTTATTCTGAGTGAGGAAATTCGTAAGAAAAGCTCAGGTGGATCCAAATCAGGTAGTGTTTTGAATGCAGAAAATAGGGGTAGATCAAAGGAGAAAGGAAAAGGTTCTGGAGGTCATGGGAAGTCATGAAGAAAATCAAAGGACAAAAGATCTCAAACCAGAGGACAGAAGGATTGTTGGTACTGTGGAAAACCAGGTCATCTGAAGAAAGATTGTCGGTCTCAGAAAAATAAAGGAGACAAACAAGAAGGCAATAAGGAAGCAAATGTGGTAAGTAATAAATCTGAAGATGACGCTTTGATTCTTTCCCTAGATAATGCTGATGATTCATAGGTTTTAGATTCAGGAGCCTCATTTCATCCTACGCCCAATAGAAGTTATTTTCTTGATTATGTCCAAGGGGATTTTGGGCTGGTTTATTTGGGAGATAACGAACCCTGTCAGATTGTTGGAAAGGGAAGAATCAAGATTAAGTTACAGAATGGGAATCATTGGCTACTTCAAGAGGTAGGGCATGTTCCAAGGCTCAGTAGGAATTTAATTTCAGTAGGGTAGCTAACTGAACAAGGTTGTACTATTACATTTACTGATAAAAATTGGAAAGTTTCAAAAGGTGCCTTAGTAGTAGCAAAAGGTGTGAAAGTAGGCACCTTATATCTTTGTACGGGTCATACTATTCCTTCTGCTTTAGATGTTATAGAGGAAAAACAAACAGGTTCAAGAATAGTTGCTGCAGGTTTGCAGGAAGAGACTAGAAAAGTTGCTGCAGGTTCTGAAACAACACTGTGGCATAACAGACTTGGGCATATGAGTGAAAAAAGTATGAAGGTACTTCATTCTAAGAAAGTTTTGCCAGGTTTGAAATGTATTAATATGGATTTCTGTGAAAGTTGTGTGTATGGCAAACAAAAGAGAGTCAGTTTTCTCAAGGATGGGAAGCAAAAGAAAAATGAAAAATTAGAGTTTGTGCATACAGATGTATGGGGACCAGCTCAAGTATCTTCTCTCGGTGGCTCTTGGTATTATGTTACATTCATAGATGATGCAACTAGGAAGGTCTGGATTTATTTCCTTAGACAGAAATCTGATGTATTTGAAACATTTAAGAAATGGAGAAGCTTGGTTGAAAATGAGACAGGTAAAAGATTAAAATGTCTCAGATCTGATAATGGCAGTGAGTATTGCAGCAAAGAATTTGAAGATTATTGTTCTTTTAATGGAATTCATAGGCAGAAAATGGTTCCAGGGACTCCACAGGAAAATGCAGTGGCTGAACGCATGAATAGGACAATAATGGAGTGTGCAAGGACCATGAGATTGCATGCTAGGCTGCCTTTAAATATGTGGGTAGAGGCTATCAACACTGCTGTATATTTAATTAATAGAGGTCCTTCAGTTCCTTTGGGTTGTGGTATTCCAGAGGAAGCATGGACAGGTCAGAAGGTGAGTTATTCTTTTCTAAAAACCTTTGGCTGTGAAGCATTTGCACATATAGATTCTGAAAATAGAACCAAGCTGAATGCAAAATCAAAAAGGTGTACCTTTGTTGAATATGGCATTGATGAATTTGGTTATAGACCTTGGGATTTTAAAAATCAGAAAACTGTGAGAAGCAGGGATGTTATATTCAATGAGAAGGTGTTGTACAAAGATTAGTTGCAGCAGCATGAGAAGAAAGAAAAAGATTATGTGGTGGTAGATGATACTCCAAATAGTGATGTTCCAGTGGTTCCTCATGCTCCGCAATAGCAACTCGAAATACCACAAACTCTAGTGAATGTTAGATGGTCAACAAGGCTACATAGACCTCCTGAAAGGTTTTCTCCCTCTTTATATTCTATTTTGTTAACAGATGTTGGTGAACCAGAAGGATATGATGAAGCTATGCAGGTGGATACACAGGTTCAGTGGGAGCATGCTATGAAAGAAGAAATGGACTCCTTGCTGAAAAATCAGACTTGGAAATTATGTAAATTACCTATAGGTAAAAAGACTTTACCAAATAAATGGGTTTACAGGCTGAAAGAGGAAGATGGAGGTAAGGAAAGATTTAAGGCCAGGTTAGTTGTAAAAAGATTTGCATAGAAAAAGAGCATTAATTTTGATGAGATATTTTCTCTGGTTGTTAAGATGACTTCTATTCGTACTATTTTAAGTATTATGGCTGCTGAAGATTTGCATTTGGAATAGCTAGATGTGAAAACTGCCTTTCTCCATGGTGATTTGGAGGAGGAGATATACATGGCACAACCATAGGGATTTGAGGTCAAAGGTAAGGAGAAACAAGTGTGCAGATTGAAGAAGAGTTTGTATGGCCTGAAACAAGCACCTCGGCAATGGTATTTAAAATTTGATAGTTTTATGGCTGAGCGAGACTATAGTAGGTGTAATTTTGACCATTGTGTTTATTTTAAGAGGTTGGATAATGACAGCTACATTATTTTATGTTTATATGTTGATGGCATGCTTGTAGCTGGGTCTAACATGGATCACATCAGAGAGTTAAAACATCAGTTAGCACAGTCATTTGATATGAAGGATTTGGGGGCAGCAAAACAAATCCTTGGTATGAAAATTTGCAGAGATAGGAAGAATAGAAAATTGACTCTATCTTATGCTGCTTATGTTGAAAAAGTGTTGCAAAGATTCCATATGGAGAATGCAAAAGCTGTCAGCACACCTTTGCCTAGTCATTTGAAATTGACTAAGGAGATGTGTCCAAAGACATAAGAGGAGGAAGCAAAAATGTCCAAGGTACCATATGCTTCAGCTATAGGAAGTTTAATGTATGCCATGGTATGCACGAGACCAGATATTGCACATGCTATCGGAGTCGTTAGTAGGTATATGAGTCATCCCAAATTTGAGCATTGGAATGCGGTCAAATGGATTCTCAAATATTTGAGAGGTACATCTAATAAACACTTATGTTTTGGGGGCTCTAACACTGATTTAGCAGGTTATGTAGACTCAGATTTGGCAAGGGATATTGATACCAAGAGGAATACTACAGGTTATGTCTTTACTGTAGGTGGAACATTGGTGAGTTGGATTTTCAAGTTGCAAAAGGTGGTTGCTTTATCCACCACAAAGGCAGAATATGTAGCTACAACAAAGGCAAGCAAGGAGATGATATGGCTACAATCTTTCATGGAAAAATTGGGTAAACAACAGGCTAATAGTTCTTTGTATACAGATAGTTAGAGTGCCATACATATTGCAAAGAATTCTGCCTTGCATTCAAAGACCAAACACATATAGTTGAGGTATCACTTTATTCAGTCGATGTTGGATAATGGACAGTTACGGCTGGAAAAGATACATACAAATAAAAATCCAGTGGATATATTTACAAAGGTAGTGACAAGGGAGAAGCTAAGCTCCTCTTCAGCTTCGATTGGTCTTCTAGACTGAACACAATAAAAATAGAATAGTAGAGTCCAGGGTGCTTATTTCCAGTGGGAGCTGCATGCGCAGCAGTGTTGTCTAGGCTCAGTCTCCAAGTGGGAGATTGTTGGTAGGTGGCAACTGATCAGGAAAGTACTATACACTAGCCATGTATCCTCTTTCCCCCAAGAAAAATTTTTTTAGGGCCAACTTAAAGAATCCTAGGGCCGACTTAAAAAAAATCCTATTTTTATGACCGACATAAGAAAACTCTAATTTTTGTAACCAAAAAAAAGCCTTGATAAAAGTGGCTAAGGGTTAGGGTTTTGATAATTGTATTGTAGCATTTGCAGTGGTATTGAGTTGCAGGGATTGCTGATTGTAATCGCTTTGATTTACTAGATAATAATATTGGACTCTCTGTTTGGTGGATGTAGCCTGAGTTTGGGTGAACCATGTTAAACTTGTCTCTTGCTGTTATTAATTCTATGTATTTCCATTTCTTTGTTTAATCTTTATTTGCATTTAATTGATATCTTCTGCCGGCTAACCCTAACATTTTATTTATTGACATCCTATTAGTACGTCTAGGTTGTCTAGCATAATGTTTCAATTTCTCAATATCCATTTCAAGTAAATGATCTAAATTTCTATAAGAAAAAATTCTCTTCACCTAGATTAATATGCTCATCCATACCAGTCAAAGAAAGTGATCCTGACCCCTCTCCAACATCCATTGTTTGCACTTGGGCCTCCTCTGGGATAACACCAACTATGTGTTCTTCAACCTCGTTTTCTCTAGTATCTAAATTTAGGTCAACTTCAGTTTCTGTATCACACATTAAGGAAATACACATTAAAGAAAACATAATTTAGTTCCAAGTCTTGATATATTTTAAAGAGCCTCCATATCAAATTACCATAAAAATTAATATATGTACATGTAATAACTAATATTTATGACCACAAGTGACAAATATGAGTACAAGATACATAGGTCGTTATACCATTTAGGATAAGTGTGTAAGTGTGCACGAATATTCAAGTAAGATGTACAATTTTATATACATGAAATCTTTTATACATATGGTAAGATAGCTCTTAGAGCCTTGAATGATTTAACAAAGCACGCAATCCGTTGTTGGAATATATTTAAAATCAAAATGAATAAGAATACTTGTAAAGAAAATATAGGGCTTATATAAGTAGCAACATAATGTAGCAAAATAGACCTAAGATTAAAGCAAAGAGAAACTCCACCATGGATTCAAGGTAGTTAAGTTCATTAAGCTCAATTTGAATTAAAGGAAAACCAAATGAGATAAAATAAATAGATCTCTCCAAGTTAGTGCAACAAGTACTGTCATATCCATTCAAGATGAGCACGAGAAGAAAATTTTCCCATACATTTTTTTCTAGAGAACTAACTAACGAAAAGAAGGATGAGACTAGAATTTTAAGAACTAACCTTTAGCTCTAAATGGAGTTCTAGCTTGTAACAAGATAATTAATCTAGTAGCTAAGTTAAAGAGGTTCAACTATAAAAATATGGTGACAAAATCTAAGCTACCACAACCAAAAGGTTCCTTTTGGTAATGTTTGGAAATTAGAAGCATAACACACTTCCTAGGTTTACTAACACATCCACTTGTTAAAGATAGAGGTGAGAAAAATAGTATAAAAGGAAGAAGAGAGAGAAGGTTGGAGAGAGGGAGAGGGATATGGAGAGTTAGAGAGGGAGAGATATAGCTAGGGAGGCCCTAGTGAGGGAGAGGTAGAGGGAAAGAGAGTGGGCAACTTGAGAGAGAGAGAGTGGTGGACAGAGAGGGAGAGGTAGGTAGTTATCTCTAGGTAGAGGGGTGGGGATTATAGCCAAGAATGAGGGGTGACTTAAACTAAATGACATCTTAACTACATGAAATCAATGTGTATATATTTAAGCATAAATCAAGTGACCTAGATTAAATGACATCCTACTACATGATTCATCAATACATGTATATATTTAAGCATAAATAAAATGACCTAGATTAAAAATAGAAAAGAAATTATATGCATACCTTGTTTTTGTTTATAATATTTTTGCAATCTTTCTATAGTTTCTACGGAATACTTTGTGTAGTCTTATTTTGTCCTGTCTTTTTGTTTCCCATCTCCTTCTTTGTAAAATATGACTTGAAAATTCTTCTCTCAAAGATTTTCTCCTCCCTTGTAGAATGAAAATGTGAATTTATCTTGTTACATTGATTTGTAAAAATGAAAAAAAAAACATCCCATTTATATGCAATACAAAAAAATTAAAACATTTAAAAAAATAAGTCGGCAGCACCTTCGAACGAAGGTCAGTGGGTAAAAAATTTAATTATTTTTTAATGCAAGGAACCTTCATTTGAAGGTGGTCGTTATGGGGATGTATGTGCCATGTTTGGACCTTTGTTCAAAGGTAGCTATACTTTGAACAAAGGACATCACCCACCTTCATTAGAAGGGGTCTTCGAACGAAGACCCCCACTAGACACCTTCCCTTCTTCCCTTCCCTTTTCTTCGACAAAATTTTGGCTTTCGAAGCCCAGTTGAAGGTCCAAATGGATTCACCTTGCCAAACCAAATTAGAGGATCACATTCCTCAAAATGAGCTTTCCAACGAGTATAGTTTTGATATATTTTGATTTTATTATGATTATTTTTTTTAGTTTTACTAAACATAGGTTTTTCACCAAACATCAAGTTCTTTGTTCTACACACATGGAAAATTAGTAAACTAGTGAAATTTTTTTTGAAAAATATTTATGCCCTAGGTATTGATGTCCTTGTTTCAACAAGAAAAAATTGAATTTTGATACATATAGAAAAAGTTACGTTTTATGGAATACGCCTATGTCTAAATTATAATTGGATTGACTTCAAAACTTATTTAAAAAAATATTCAATAGAACATTATGAAACCAAATGCATGCCCTAGATATTGGTGTTACTAATCTAAATTCAAAAGAATTAGAAATTTATCCTTTGTAGAAAAAAATTGTGTTATGGAATACACATAACTTTAAAAAAAATGTTGTTTACTATCAAAAACTAGTTATCAAAGGAGAAGAAAAACATTTTACAATTTAACTCCAATTTTTTTTTAAAAAATATTTTTAGAATCTATAGACAAAATCTTACAAATCACTAGTTCACATCATCTTCAAATTCCTAATGGTTTAGCGGCTATAGCTATCAAAAAGTGAAGATTTAGTTCAATATGTTGATTTCAATGTCAAGTTTGGCCAAAAAGTGTAACCCACTATTGTGAGATGACCCAAAAACAAGATACACATCCTTGAGTATGTATTTTGTATCTTCTGACTATTTCTCATACTTCTTAATCTACATTAGCAAACCAAAAACTAAATAATAGAGCCCTATGAAACATTAATTAAAGCTTAAAGGTAAAGAGAAACTTCATGATTTCACTTCACTGCACTATATAATAAAGCAATATGTAAAACAATACCAAGAAATTTGTGAATATTGATGGACCTCGATGTTACTAGAAATGAGAAATGGAAACCCCAATAGCAATGGCAATATGACGAGAAACAAAATATTTACAAGTTACGTTTAACAAACAGATTATATATATACTTACTTCTCAAAAAATAAAAATCGTTAAAAAAATTATGTATTTTAACTTTAATTATAACTTCTAATAAAAGAAATAATTTGGTAAAACAATATTTACTAACTAAACCACTTGATTTATGTATAAAATTTTAGGTTGTTTTAAAAAATCAAATAACTTACCAAAATGTTACGGAAGGCAAAGAAAAAATAGGAGAAAGGCACAGATTTATGTTTAAGGAAAACACGAAAAACAAACATACATTGGAAGGTCATTTAGGACAGAAATGACATTTCACCCATTCGGAGCCTAAGCATTGCATTTCTAGTAAATAGGATGGACCCAGAACTTAATAGCTACCAGATCATAATCTCTAATTACATTATCTTCTTTGTCATACCCACCTGCAATTATTTAAAAAATCAAGTGTAGCCATCTACCCATCAGATCTAAAATTCAAGACTATTAATTAAAATAACTAATTATTTAAATCAATGTAAATCCTATTTAATTTTTAGGCACATATTTAAACAATCTGAATTTAATACAAAATCTAAAAATAATAAAAATTCTATACATATCTATACTAGCAATTACACAAAATTTATATGCAACAGAATAGCCAATAGGGTGTATCAATATCTCATCTGTAACCATAAAATTGAAATGTAGGAATATTCAACAATAACATATTTATAATTGTATATGATTAGGGTGTACCAATTTGTAATCATAAATTTGAAATGCAACTTTCCATGAAAGACATTGAGAAATAACTTGTAGAAATATTGAGAAACAAATTGACCAAGAAATTGTTGGCATGGCTTCCAGTGCCCTTTTTAATGTTTATTGCATTAAGTTGGATACCAGCTTAAAAAAAATAAATGAAATTATACGTGGCAAGCAATTATCGCAGCTCTTAAAAAAAATCCACATTGTTTTTTATCAGATTAAAATAATAAAAAATAAAAATAAATAAATAAAAAAACTGTGATTACATTCCAGTAATATAAATTTGTAAAAATTTTAAATTTTAAAATAAATCTATAAAATTATAAAAAATAAACATTAGTAAATATATTAAATTTTATATATTAACTATATTAATTTTTTTTAACTTGCATATCTATTACTAATAAGAAAAATATACAGTAGGTGGCTAAGGGAGACACACTTCTCAATCAAAAAAAATCTTATAGCAGTCTCTATTCATGGAGCATCAAGTTAATGAGCTACTTCCTGTAGCTATAATCAGACACTGAGATTCTTCTTTCTGCTACAACTGTATAAATGATCATGAATATTGCTTCTTTATTAACTCTACTACTCTTCATGATGAAGTAATACTGTATACATCTGTAGTTTATGATTCTTCAGCTGTTCCACACGCATCTTCTCTTGTGTATTATTTGACATGGCTACTCTATAACATGGCATATGATTTGTAGTCTTCCATGTTCTATTAAATGCATACTTGGCATGCCATATTGAAATATCTAGCATTTTTCACCCTACTATAGCATGGAAAATAATATACATGATGAATGCACCATCCTGACTATCTCCTCATAGATGTAATATATCAGTTAAGAATACATGTTGTTTCATTTGTACTTTCTAGTTTGTTCAATCATTCATAAAATGATATTTATCTCTGATGCCATGCTATGAGCAAAACAGTCATGCACTTACTGAATGAGGAAATTCATTTACATTGATTTGGCATACAAATGTCATGAAAGATGTATGGATAGAATATACCTGATGTTCTGACTGTCCCATACATAGATCCATGATGTTCATTTATGACTTCCACTCCCTTAATTGCTGCTATAGCAACAATGACAGGTTTCCTTATGCATTAAATGTTGTCATAGATGAGTTCAGTTCATCCATATGGTTTCATTTCATTTCTTGAACTGCAATCATGAGTATGTGATGTTCTAGAAACCAATGCATCTAATTATTTGATACCCCTTCAGTTTAGTTATTCAATTTAGGTAATGTGAATAATGATCTCTCCTTTCCATTCCATCCCTTTGGGATTCAAGGGTAGCATGCTAGGCTCAACCCTTGTGGGAGCCCACTTGACACCACATGCTAATATGTCTTCAATCAGCTACATGACTTATCCTATACCTACACATGAAACAAATAGATCAAATAAAAAATAATGAAGTTCAATTATTGTTTCTCTTTTAGTTCCTCTTGAATGTGAGTGATGTTGATCTGATCTTGTGCATTATAGGCAATGTATTATGCCTCTTCTAATAGACACATTGAGAACTCATAAACGGAGCTCTAATAGGACCTTTTCCAATTTTTTTGCAGGTTCTTATTGGAGATTAGGAGCAAGGGCAGAAGGCAACCTTGGAGACTGAAGACACTCAAGGCAATGATGGCTATGACTTTCTCTCCTCTATCTTTATATGCATAGTATCTTCCTTATATTTGCATTTGTTCAGATACTCCCATGTCTTGTGTGGGACATTTGATCTATCAATCTTTCATTCAATGCAATGTCTATTTCTTTTATGTACTTCATTCGTAAAATGGATAAACATTGTACTGAAATGAAATAACGTATCTCTTATGCACCTTTCTGCAAATGAATGATAATAAAAAACTCTTCTCTTTTGTTGATCAACTAAACTGTAATATCACTTAAACACAATCAACTATGCAAATAACTTATAGCAGAAAATGTTAACCTTCACTCTAAAAATAAATATGTTCTACCAGCTCTACCAATTTGAGCTATAAGTGAAAAATGGTAATAGCAACAACTCCAACCAATTCCCCACCAATGGGAGTAAACTCTAATGTCATAGACAAAATTCATAAATACCAAGCTTATGAAAGAATAGCTAAAACTTAGGTGGAAAAGGTAACTATTAATAGCCTTCTATACATCAAAGAAGCCATGAAATTATGCTAAGAAAAAGGATATTAATGTTGAATCTCAAGAATCCAAGAAAGAATCTTGCCCAAATTACAAGTCATTGTCAAAGATTTGTAGGAAATGATCAAAGTTGGTCTAAGTATTTCAGTTGTTGAGAAAGTTTTCCACGAAATTGCAGAAAATAATAACTTCAAATAGTTAAGGGGAATTGAATGGAAAGTTTTAGTAATCAAACAATCCCCAACTAAATTCAAGAAATTTATCAAGATATGTGACTCAATCTTAAAGGATTTCCAAGCTAATTGTCTGTCAATAGATGGTGATATTTTAAAAGAAGATGAAATCAATTTGACTGAGGTGGATGCTCTAAAGAAAAATTTTAAAGACTTGATTTCATAGGAGCTATTTAAAAAGTACATAGTGGATGGTAAAGCAATGGAGAAGTTAAGAAACATGTCCTCTGCTTTGATCTCATTTTGATAGGAAATTTCTAATTTTTATAAAAGAATTGAAGAGATAAATGAAGTATTATTGACATGGATGGTATGCCTCTGCACTATGTCCATCCCAAATGGAAAGGCTGTGACTCCAATCTAGTCACTAGTCTCAAAAATTACAAGGCAGAGATGGTCTCTTTTTAACCAAAGTCTCCAATAGATGGTGCAATTAGTAGTCAGATAGAAATAAAGAAGTTCAAAATTAATATTTTTCTTTTCCTTTATATTTTATTTGTAAAGTGACTTTTATAAGTTATATTGTAATAAATGTAAAATGAACTTTATTCTTATAATGAAAGAAAAGAAAAGAAAAGTATAAAGTTTGTTTTTATTTATTTTCCTTTTTCAAGAAGTAGTTATGGATCAAGAAAAAGTTATATTTGTAAGGTTATATAAGGTAGGCCAGCGGAAGGAAAAAGGATCTTCTTCTTTTGGACTTCTTCTACTTCTTGCTCTAGAATTTTTCTCCATGGTTGTCCCTTTTCGTCTTTTCTTCTATTGGGAAGTATTTTATGTAGATATTATATAGAAATCTAGGAAAAGACTTTGAACTATCTTAGTTTTGAATGCTAGGAATACAAATGAACGTTGGGTCATTGGTTCTAAATTGTTGTGGATTTTTCTTATGTTAAACTTGTAACAACATATTGTGGATTTCTTTTACAAGATTTGTTTGCAATATGAATAGTCATCTCTAGATCTTGACTTTAATCTTCTATCTAAATATTATTTTTCTTATGTTTGAGCAATATCTAGTAAATATATTTTAGATCTGCATAATTTTAGTTGTTTCTTGAGAAAGTTACATTTTATATGAGACTTTGTGCTCATACCCTGAAGTCTTCTTTTATCTTTAGTTTGACATGTGTTCCTTTCCTACTTTTTGGTTAAAAGCATACCCCAGAAAATGAAAATCAATCATATGAGGGAGAGCTACCCCTCTCAAATGTAGAGGAAGATTGTTAATTTAACAACAATCTCTCCAACTGTGGTAGACATTATCACTACTTGTTGGGTGAGTCAAGTTGATTTTTTAGCAAGGAATTGCATTGACAAATCTATTTACCAAAAATATTCATAAGAGATGCTTATAAGGATCTACAAAGAAGTAGAAAAGTAAAATTTGAAAGGTACTTATGATGGATCATTAACTAGAAATGTGTAATATCAATAGTTCTACATAGACAAGAAAAATACTTTTGATTGAGTACATAATTTACCTTTATATTCAATTGAATTTTTGCACAATATGATCAAATGGGCAAAATAAAATTTGAGTTTTTAGAAAAAAAACTAGATATATCATAGTAGATAACAATTATTTATTTGTTTTATATTTTAAAATGGCTCATGTCTATTCACAAGTCTTTATGTTTCTAGTATTTTTAAATTATCAATCTTGTTTTGGTGTTTAAAAAACTTTATGCCCAAAACAAATATCACACATAGAAAATTTGTTCAAATAAAATGGTCTAAAAAAATAAAGCTAATGCCCCTATGTCTTTTTTTGCATTGTATTGTTGCATTTTAAAACAAGAGACGCATTGCATTAGGTTCCTGCCTTTAGATTTGTGATTTTTTAGTTGATGTTGAAACCAATAAATTGAAGTGAATCATTGCTAAATTTTGAAGACAAAATTAATCGACAAATCTGACAATTATATGTATTTGTTATTTTTACATGTTCTAAAATAATTTCTAAAGTATCTATGGGTAACATAGCTAGCTATTTTAATCATATTTTATACTATTTATAAATCATCAAGACTTTGGTTTCGAAATGCAAATCTGGAATCCATGGTGTAGAGAAAAAACTAATTTCAATAGTAATTGGAATTAAATAATTTTAATAATTAACACTGTAGTGTGCATAGTAAGTATCCTCGTAATCATACAACATTAAGAATTAAATTACAGAACTCAATCACATTTTTGAACTGGGTTTACAATTTGTTAGGCAATAGTGAATGTTAAAAAAAACATAGAGAGAATAAGATACAATTTAGTCACTGAACAACGATCACATTCGCCAATTGGGAATGCAACTATATATGTTCAAAAGCTAACCAATATATATAGAATATTTTTTTTTGTGTAGTTCTTCATTGACATATATACAAAGAAAAACTATCACGGTGCAAATATGTCATGTGTTGATGAATGGAAACCTACTGCCATGCTCGTTGCTGCCATAGTAGTCAGCATAAAACTTGTCTCATAGCAAGAAATATGTTCCATCCAAGCTTTCTTTTGCCATTGTCAAGGCATCGATTGCTTCAGAATCTTGGCTTGTATATCTTTAATTTTGTGAACATCACTATCATGAACTAGGGATATGCTCATGAATGTGCACCTATCAAACTAGTAAGACATTCGGTGTGAGCTATTAGATTTAGTTACTACATATTTGGATTTGGTCACCAACATATCAATAGATATGTCAAACCAATTTCTATGAGGTTGTTCACTTGAATAAGTTTCATTGTGATTGCTACCTCATGATGACATGCCTAGGAAGAATAAAAAATAAAGCCAATTTAATAAGCAAGTTAGGGAAACAAACCAACGAATTAACAAGCCAACTCAGTAAGGAAGATAGAAATATAAACCAACTATTTCACATTCAACACACTCATTGATCTCCACTACAAGTTTGGTAGACAAAAGAAGACAAATAGAACTTATTAATTAATAACCACTTACATAGTTTGGTCACTCCATATCTGTATATGGCAGTTTGTGTATTCAGGAATGTTTATTTACCATCATCTACATTACAAAGAGAATATGTAAAGTGGATACAAGGTTGCAAAAGTTACAAATTTCGTAAATGATTGTGACATTATATGTTAACATAGAATTTAATTATATTAAATATTGTTGTAAGTTACAAAGATAGTGTAAGGATTACCTTTATCAATAGTATCAATGGACCTAGATTGTAGGAAGGTTTTTGTTTTTCGTGACTTCTTGGTGCTCTCCATTAATTTGCATATCATTGAAAATAAGAGACAAAATTATAGCAATTCATGAAACATGAAATGTCAATAAAAATGTAAGCATACACATATACCTAAATGTTTTTACCAATAGATTATTAATTAAATTAAATTTAAAACTTGAATTTAGATCTTTGAAGAATATTATAATTACTTATTATTGACAAGTGGTAAAGTACAATTATTATTATTATTATATTAATAAAAAATTCTAAAAATATGAAATTTAAATTTGGTGTAAATTATATATACAATATAACAATAAATTATCTTTTCTTATAAAGAATTCAATAATATATTCAATAAATACATAATTTTAATTAGTATAAAATACATCTATCTAAAAAATGTCACGGATATTTATTTTACTTTATTTGAAGTTATTTTTTTTTCTTTAGAACTTTTTTAAAAATATTTTATTTTACATATTTAAGAGTATTTTAAATTTGATTTGATTGTTTGTAGACTTTTTTTGTAATTTTACATATATTTTACAATTTTGAAATTCATTAGACTTATATTCTAATTTATAATATATTATTATATTAAAAAAATCTTAAGTTATAATATTCATTATATAAATATATATTAATCTAGAATATTTTTATCTTGAATATTATTTAAATTTTAAGTATCAGTTTAGGAATTTACTTTTAATTGTAATAGTAAATTATAATTATTAGTAAAATATTTTAAATACATCTATTTAAAAATAGTAGTGCACTCTGCAAAACTCCTATGATAACTTTAACTATGATCATTAATTATTTTGCTTAATTTTTAATTTATTGTAAGTACCTTCACAAATGAAATTTGTCTATAATGAAAGGTAAACTGGTTCTTAGTTGCTAATGATGGGTAATGTTTTATTTTTCTTTAATGGAAGTGTTTACCATAAATATGTAGGAAAATTAAAATTTTAGTATTACAGATTTCTTCAATCCAGCTGAAATATAAAACAAAAGGTATATTTAAATAAATATTTGTCCTATTTTCACAACAAAAAGTGGTAAATATTTGTTCTATTTTTTTAACCAAAATTAACTTTTGACTCTTGAAATAGACTAGTATATTTATATTTTTTATATTTTAAAAATATATCTAAAGTACACTAATGGATATTAGTTTATTTTAAAAAGAAATTAGAAAAAATAAAAAATAAAAAACTAAAAATCAAAAAAGAAATTGAAAATAAGAAAATCGCAAAAACTATGGAACCAAAAAAGAATAGCCAATAAAAGGTGTCATTTGGAAACACAGTAATAATATTATAATGATATTTTTTTATAAATTTATAAATTTATTTTTTAATATAGAAAATACACAAAAATAACTTTTTAAAATTAAATCAAACACATTTGAAATATTATAATAATATATTTATTTAAAATTTTCTTATAAATTCATTCCATACATATCATTATTTGTTAATTTTTTCTCTAATAACATTAGAGTTACATTTAACTAATAATTCTTAACAAATTTTTCTGTAGTCCATAAAAATATCTAAAACACTTCATGAATTTTTTATAGTCATTAATGAATTTTTTAATTTTTACAGATGTATCCAAAAAGGTTTATAACATTAAAAATATATGTAGTGAAATAAAAAAAATAGTTCAAGTTAATAACAGATATAAAACTCAGCCATGAGCACACGAGGGAGCTTATACTTATTTTTTCCTGGTTGTCTCTCTGTGACAGGCCGCTAATACATGATTCCCACTTTTTATTTGTAAAGCCACGTAGGCATATTTTTTATGCATGAATCATAGAATTTCGTAGAGCTTTCCAATGCAAGACATATAAAACTCAATCATCAGTGACTTGAAAAAAAAGAAAATTGTGCTATCATTAGGACCTGAATAGTTGTTTATGTCAAAGTAGGGCCTACCATATGGCAAAGGGCAAAGGGAAAATGGAAAATTGTTAGCCTCCCTAATAATATTCAAGTCCCTTTATTGTTTCACGATTTTATATTCCACGATGTATTCAAATTTCTAAACTGCCCATCAGTAAATTTAATGTTTAATATCAATGCCATCTTGGATTTTATAGATTCACTTTTTTCACAATGGTAATTGAGATGAATATACAACAAATCCAACATTTAAGGAAAGGCCTAAAATTTTATGTTTCATGATATATCGAAATTTGTTAGAAGCCCAAACTGAAATTTTATGTTTGATGTCAGTACTCTCTGCCCTAATTTTATATTTGCTGATATAACCATATCTGTTAAAATCACAAATTGTTCTTTAATCAATAAATTTCAAGTTTGAGGTTGATACCTTGTACTCCAATTTTATATTGGATGATATACTGAAATCTGCGAGAAGCCCAGATTTAGCATTTTGAATCACTTGCAAATGTTTCACATATAGAATTCATGAAGCCAAAATCAATAGGACATGAAAATTAACTTAATTGATTTTAATTTCTAACTAGAGATTGTGATTCTTATTGGTTGTACTTAGAACTTAGATGCTTGTTTATGCTTTTTCAGATGTTTCAATAGGATTATGCACAGTTTGCCAAACAATATCTTAAAATAATTCTATGATCTAAACACTTCAATAAATACTCTCTTCTCCAAGAAATACATCTCTCATCATTTGAAGAAAGACCAATCAAATGATCTACTAGTGCACATGGTCAAAAAAAAGTTATGAATTCTAACTTAAAATGTAATTTACATTCTACACAATTGATGAAGACAATAAGTCTTGCAATGAAATACAATTGTATGCTCACACAAAAACTCTTCCAAAGACACTAAGTTTTGATATAATAACTACTAGAATCATGATAAAATTATGGTAATTGTGATTCACTAATCCTTGACAACCTAAATTATTGCTAGTCATTTTTTGCACAAAAGTAATGAAACAATATTATATAGTAGCACATTGATAATAAGTGCAAGTATTAATCATAGAGAAGTTGAATCATTTCTAATCCTTTTGGCCCTAGAGTGATGAAGCAAGATTAGATAATAATAATAGATAAGTTGAAATATTTCTAGTCCTTTTGGCCCTAGAGTGATGAAGCAAGATTAGATAATAATTATAACATGGCCAAGTTTCTGAATCAACTTTTACAAACATTTAGTTATTCACCAATGAGTTGGTGGTTGAAATTGCATTTTGAAGTGAGGCTAGAGATAATTGAGTTGTATTAATTGTGTATAACTATATTAATATAAATCTTTTTCCAAATAATAAGTAAATTAAGTAGAGTTATTGGATGCAAATTAGAAATATTATACAAGATGATGTACTTGCACTCCAAGCTCTCTTGATTGAATTTAAACCCTTAAATGTTTAGAATTGCATAGATATTAGGGTGAAAGAGTAGGGGTTGAATCATGGGGAGTGATATAGCAATTGGAAGAATAGCATTCCTCTGGAAATACGCAGGCCAAGGGTTTGATTCCTAGGCCTTTCATCACAAGAGTCCCACCCATTCATTCATTTTATCTTAAAGTTTTATTCTAGACCATGTTAATATATGATCTAAATTTCCTAAAATATAAACACATACTTATTAGGAAAGAACTAAATTTGATCACCTTATAATTATATTTAAACATTATTATTATAAAATACTTTTAAGAAAATAGTGTTAAAAAAAATAGACTATCAAATTTTAATATTATTTTCATATATAATTTTTTTATAATAAAATATATTAAACAATTTTAGAAAACAATTTAAAAAATTAAAAATTAAAAATTAAAACAAATAAAATTTTCTTCAGAAGGAAGGTCCAGGTCAAATTTAAAATATGATTCCGTGACTCATGAAAGGTGACTGTTTTAAATGTGGTGATGATCCGAGATACATAGGTAGATCATTTGCTAACCATTTAACAAAGAGTGAGCACAGTTATTTATGATCTTCGATGCATTGGGCTGCTAAATGCTGATTTCGATTCAAAATTAATACGTGTAACATACCTCCCAAGTATTCTTCTGCATGGATTCCACCCTTCTTATCCTGCCACGCTCCCACATTAAATCTCTCTCCCATTTTACTGAGAAGATGAGTATTGTTCAAATGACAGCAAATTGCTCAAGATTGGAATTCACCAAAAATACCTACTGCCATTATTTGAACGAGTTGAAAGTGTGGTTAGGGAAAGTATATTGTCCATTTACAATATGTAAAACCTACATGGGGGCTGTCATCCTTTGCTCAGGACAATCTTGTAGCAGTATTTTTGGTGCATGAGCTTTCAGTAATGGTGAAATCATCAGGTAAATAACATCAACTAGTGTTAAAGAATATGATTTAAGGGATTTTATTCAGTTTTGTTGAATTGACAGATGCTGGCAGCTGCAAATGTGTTTCACAAAGTTTGATTTTGAATTCTCCAACTAGAATGGATGGAATTGGAAAGATTGGTAAGTAAAATTATAAAAAGCTGAAAAGTTATTTTGAAATTAGTTTAGATTGATTTAGAAAATATGAATAAATAAAAATTTTAAGACAGGAATTGAAAGGGATCAATTTAAAAAATTAGTTTAAAATTAGAAAGATTGTTAAGGAATTTATATCCTGTTGCATTCTCTGCATAAATGAGATATTTCATTTCATGAAAAGCAAAAATTGTGAAGGATAATTATAAAAGGACGAAATTCGGAAGGTGCTTAAAAAATTAAACAGAGCCTGAAAGAAAAAAATGTTTTTGAATTATGTGAGTAGAATGGCAAGTAAAATCATAGAAGAACAGAATTGGAAGGAACTGTTAAATTTTTAGCCGATAGGCTTTTACTGTGAAAAACTTGCCAGAGATTTTGTTTTTTGCCATGAAAATTGTCGGATAAATCTGACCATTTTTTTTATTTGCCCGCATTGGTTTTATGCTTACTTATTTGTAGAAATTAGCAAACTTTTGTACAAGCTGTAAAATTTACTGTTAATAATCATTATTCTTGATAGACAGAGACTGTGAAGTGAAACTTATCTTGCCATGTAAATCTGAACTCTAGCAAGACAAATATCTATTAGATTGGTCAAAATTGACAGAATAGACCTATTAAATACGGTGCAAAGTGAAGCTTAATTGTCTATCCATGAAACAAGCTTCTCTAGAAAACAACAATAAACTATCAATAATGTAAACATCACTCGTGATTAGGTGTAAGTTTAATCTACTAACGAGTAAGAACATCTACACTTGCAGAGATTGTGTTGAAGACTTGAAGTTGCATCACATAAGATGATAAAGATCTTTCTGTTTATATGGAACATCCATTATCCATCATACAAAGCTCTACAACAACCTTGCTAAGCTTCCTTTCCATTTGCAGGCTGAAAGAAATGCGTTTCCAGGTGGCATTGAAAAAAAAAGGGAGATGAAAAGCAGAAGCATAAGAAATTAGTCTCCTGCAGTGAGTAAATTGCCTTTTCTAATAAAAAAAAAGGAACTCGAGTCAAAACTGGTAGTTTTTTATTGGATTAAAAGATTCTGCGAGTTGAATTAAGCATACTTCTATTATTACATCTATTATCTATATACAAATATTTTTTCTAATTCTAAATTTTGTAATATATGTGGTGCAAAAATGGGATAAAAACACTAAATATGAATGTGAAAAATTTGATTCGGCAGGAGAGGGCCTATCACTCAAAGACAATAGAATATAATCCAAGCATACTAGGTAGGAGGAATTTATCCTTATCCGTAGACTAGTATTGTACTTTTTTGTGCTTTAAGAATTTTTAAGTTCTACTATAATTGCATTAGGGTTTGTGAGGTCTATCTCTTTCCACATCAAAATGCTCAGAATGTGAAGGTAAATTTTCAAGGAAAATGCATACGTTGTTTTTCCAAGATAAGATAGAAATTGAGGAAAACTTATCTTTCTTCACGAAATCTACACCAATAAAATCTGTAGTAGAAGTTTTTTCACAATTAGAAAAATCACAAAAACAAAAACTTAAAATTTATGACCATTATTAACATTACACACCTTATTTTATTTTGTAGATAGAGATTCAAGTTGTCAGACTACCTTTTCCACTGGTTGTGAATACTAGTTCTCAAGTGTCCAACAAAATATAAAGGCTTTTCAATTGTGACATGACAGATAATAAATCGTGACATCATATATATCCAATATACGCATTGAATCTTTCAAAAAATCTATGAATTACTGTATACATAACTTTAGTTTTATATAGATTTATAATTATTAAAATTTCTTTCGTGTCAATTGCTAATCCCTAAATTTATTCCACATCAAAAAACCAAAATAACCAATAATACCATTTATTTATATTTACAGTTATTAAATTTTCTTTCATGTTTTGTTTTTTAAAAGTACAAAAATATGATTTTTTCCTCTGACTGGTTGGAGTATCAGCCAAATAAATCATATTTTTGGGTTACTGAATATAAAAAATAAATCATAAACTATAGTATTTTTGCTCATATTTTTTTAATTCTTCATGACTATTGTCTGGATAGGTTAAAAGATTTGTATCGAGCTAATGCATAAGTAATCCTAATCCTGCCTACGGCAGGAACTAAAAATAGCCGAACTTTATAATAATGGTACATTCAAAGAGATGGGAAGTCAGTTATAAAGAGAAAAATACAAGGAAGGGTTGATAGAGCAAATAATTGAGAAGTTATCTCAAACTCTACCATTAATAACAATATAAGTTAAGAAAATGTTTAAATGAGGTTTGAGGTAAAGAACTACAAACATTATTGTCAAATCACAATAATATAAGATCTATTTTATATGGTTATTCTTATTTGTCATTAATAGTTGTGGTTTTTTGTATTGCTTTTGTTTTGGATTTTTTTGTGGTCATGGTCTCTAGTAAATTTTTGAACTAGAATATTTGTATGTGGTCTTTTTGTATTGCTTTTGTTTTGGATTTTTTTGTGGTCATGTTCTCTAGTAAATTTTTGAACTAGAATATTTGTATTTACAAAGATATCGATAAGAAAATTTAAATTTTGGTTGTCTTGTTACAAATTTAGAAAAAATAGCTTTTAATATATGTGTCAGTCAAAAAGATTATTTTACATTTGTATAGTTCTTAATTGTTTTGTTTTGGGGACTACACCCTACTTCAATATTTATGTTCAACTTACCAGATATTTGAAGTGAGCTACACTTGATTCGATACTTATATTAGACTATCAATACTTTATCACTAAAACTTGTCGCATACGATCCATGTACTTATATTAGACTATCAATACTTTATTACTAAAACTTGTCGCATACGATCCATGTACTTATATTAGACTATCAATACTTTATCACTAAAACTTGTCGCATACGATCCATGTCTATTGTAATATCATCCATTCATTTTTGAAGTGAGCTACACTTGATTCGATACTTATATTAGACTATCGATACTTTATCACTAAAACTTGTTGTCGCATACGATCCATGGCTATTGTAATATCATCCATTCATTTTTGTACTTCAAATTGACAAATAATTTGTATCTATTATCCTCGATAATAAAAACAATCAAATAAAAACAATCATATAAAGAGAGGTGATAATAGATAATAAAAACAATCATATAAATAGAGACACCTGTAAGAGATAAGTCTCAAAAATCTTGAAGGAAAAATTCTAGTCACTTCTAGAAAGCTTTCTGCTTTGTTTTACAAATCAATTAAAACAATAAATATTGGATTTTTTTTTTTAACTTTATTGTGACTTGTTTACTAAAGCCCATATATTTTGTATCCTCTTTCATATTATGGAAGATTTGACTAGTTATAAATTTTATATTTATAACTAAAATACAATTATAGAGATGCCATTAGACCTATAAATCTAATTACTAGTTATACTTATCTATATATTTATTCCCAAATATTCTATCTCCACCTTAACATGCTTGGGACTCATATACCATGGTATATATGATGTGGGAGACGTGGTATAGGGATTGCTTTTAACCCTACAGCCTTCTTTAAAGTAATTCCGAACTCGTCGGTCATGTCCATTTGTTCACTCGTCATCCCATTCGGAAGTATCCAGTCAAATGAATGAAGTAAAGAAGCCAAGACGAAATGAACCATACGGCTTGCCAATGGAAGCCCTGGACAAATTCTTCTCCCCGCTCCGAATGGAATTAGCTCAAAGTTTTGACCCCTGTAATCCATCTTGCTATTCTCGCCCTCTAAAAATCTCTCGGGCAGAAATTCCAAAGGATTCTTTCAAATTGAAGGGTCCCTCCCAATAGTCCACACGTTCACCATCACCTGGCTGTCTTTGGGTATCACAAATCCCCCAATCTCGCAGCAACTTGTGGCTTTGTGGGGGAGCAGAAAAGCTCCCGTCGGTCGCAATCGGAATATTTCTTTCACGGCTGCATGGAGATAAGGCAGGCGATCTAAGTCAGATTCTTCCACTCTCCGATTGCAACCAATGACTTCATCCAGTTCTTGACGGGCTCGGTTTAATTTCTGTGGATTGCGAATGAGTTCTGCCATGGCCCATTCTATTGTTGTAGTGGTTGATTCAGTACCTGCAATAAACAATTCCTGAAACCAGAGAGCACAATTAGAGATCTGGAAAATACAAGAGATTTATAAACCTTTATTTGTTTTTAATCTTTTCAGTACTCACAGCTATGAAGGCTCGAACATCGACGAGAGTGAAATCTTCACTTCTGGAATCCAGCAGAATATCTAGAAAATCCTTCTCCGAGTCCTTACGCTCAACGCTTTGGCCGGTGGGTGCGAGCCTTTTCTGTATGAATATATCAGAAAAGTCATAAATTGCCTTGAAATTCCTGGCCATTTCACGGGACACGCCCTGGGGGTCGAGGAACCGGAGAAACGGAAAATAGTCTACCAAATTGGGCTTTCCGCTGACCACCATCATTTCCGACACGGTATCTTTAAGCCGTGCAGAAGCTGGGTTGTGCGGATCGAAGACGCTTGTGCTGAAAATCATGTTGCCTAACAAATTCAGAGACGTGCAGAACACCGTCCGCCCGATGTCCACAACCTTTCCCTTGTCCTCGAAAATGAGTCGAACCGTGCGAAATACTTGATCTCTTCTAAGGTGTTGCAAAGCTTCCAGTCTTTTGGAGTTGAAAAGTTCAACAGTTGAAATACGTCGGAGATTGCGCCAGTAAGGCCCGTATTCGCTCCAAACTAGCGAGGACTTGTGATGGGAAAGGGATTTGTTTGCTTCCGTCACCGGCCGCCCCGCGAAGATAATGTCTTGTGTTTTAAGGACCTCCTTAGCCATGGCAGGAGAGGAGACCACCACTGCTGTTTTCATGCCCAGACGGAGACTCATCAGCGGGCCATATTGCAGAGAGAGGGCATAGAGAGACTCGTGAGGCCTTTTTCCCAGCTGAAAAAGGTTTCCCACGATAGGCCAAGCAGGAGGTCCGGGAAGAACACGAAGCCTTGTCCTACTCTCCTTTCTCCACAGAAAGAAGAATAATAACAGTGAACCAGCCGTAAGGAGCACAGAATACCAAGAAATCAGTGGAATATCCATATTAACTCTAAACAAGGAGATCCTTATTTTCTTTGGTTTTCCCGTATACAAGTGCTATTTTATAGCCAGAATAGGTCGCAGCCCGTGATTTTCGGTGGATACACCTGTCGCAGCACGTTATTCTTCGGTCGACTTTTATATCCACTACAAAGTACACGTTTTTTATGTTGAGCAAACCTTTTAGTTTGAAAAATAGTGGAATATTATTATAAAAAAATTCTAATTAATTATGGGAGTGTTTAATAGTGGGGTATTTTAATTAGCCGATAGGCTATTTGTGGGAGCTTTTTGCTCCCCGAAATAATCGGACGCCGGGAAATTGTCATCCTGTGTGTGTGCCTGCTTCGTGCTAGAAAACTCTGCCGTTTTTTCCTTTTTCGCCGTTTCTCTGCTGCTTTTAGCGTCGGAAAAAAAAACGTCTTTCCTGCTGTTCCGTCGTCCTCGTCCTATGTTGACAACGCATGTGAAAAATTTTACACGTTTCAATAAAAAATCTAGGAATGGTTATAGGGACGAGTAAATACACGGTTTATACATTGATTTTTTACCCACTGTCATTTTCAGCATTTTTGGTTCACGAATATTGAGGAAACAAATATTACGGAGCCTTTTTACATACGGTGAAACTTATAAATTTTTTAACCCTTTATGCTTTATATCAATTTCTTGTGATTTTTTTTTTTTCCATGTTCATCTTCAAACTTACGGTTAAGACCATACTTTAAACATTCAACCATATTAATAAAATCATGGTGAATATATATATTTAAGAATATTGAATTAAAAATAAAATAAAATATTATATTATTAGTATAGCTATATTTTAAAAAATATATATTTAAAGTACATAGAGATGGATTTAATGTGTCATTTAATTAATTTTTTTAAAATTATAATTTAAATATAGCATCTGTATGCTTCAGTAAATTGTAGCATTTGTTTTGTCTATAAGGTGTAGCATAAAACGTAAAGGAGGAATGTTTTGTTTCACTGGAAAGTTTAGGTGTATAATTTATGGAGGTCACTGCATGTGGTGAAGACCATGCTTTTGCTTCTCATACTTGATCAAATGTTTGTCAGATTCATGCAAAAAAATGTTGTATTTGTAATTTTGAGAACATTTTTTCTGTAGAAGTTTAGTTTGTCTACCTGTTGGGGAGGATGATTTCAACTTTCTTTGAAAATACCTAGACTACTATATCAAACTAAGATGCATTATAATTTAGGATGTCAAAATTCAGAATCATGCTTTTGGCACTAAAAGCCTATTGATTATAGAAGTTGACTGTAACTTGTGACGAGTTCAGCTTTCTTTGAAAATATCTAAACTCCTTTATCAAACCAAGGTGTTTTATATAATTTATGATATCCAAATTCAGAATCGTAATTTTGGCACTAAAGGCCTCTTGATTTTAGAAGTTGATTGTAAAGAGGCCATTTTAATACACTTTTCATTTCCTACCAAATAGTGCATCTGGAATGTCCTATTATCTGGTTAGTTGGCTGATGCTTTCTTGGTTACTCATTTAATTTCTATTTAGACATTGATATTTAATAGACTAATTTCATGTGATAAAGAAAACATGCAAGGATCAAAACCTAAATTGGTGACTCCAGTCTGCATGGTGGGATGTGACAGCACTCCATAATGTGAATAATTTGGAATGCTTATTTCACTTTTTGCCAATGTGAAGTTGAGTTATCTTGATTTCTCATTGTGTAGCATGGTTTTTGCAATTAAGTTGAGTAGTGTGTGAAAACACCCATCAACACTTGCCATCAATCAAACGAGTGCTCCATCAATCAAACAAGTGCTCTAGTTGATAAGCTCATGCCAAGTAAACTCTGTATATTTGATGCCATAAGTGGATGGTGGATACTATTTTTTTACTATACATGCATCCATAACAACATCTGTAATAGTAATGCCACCAGTTGCAACCATATGCAACATAACAATAATGAAAATGGGCATCATACCATGTAGGGAGATGACCACTATTGAGATTAGCCCCATAAATCTTGCTTTCCATACAAAGGGCAGAATTCTAAGATACTCCAATAAGTAAATATTTCAAACTGTAAATGTAATCAGCTAGGAATTAGGAAAAAATGCAGTCCATGTACCTTTCATGTACCTTTAAGTATTTGTAGTCAAAGTGATATTAGGCCAATTTAGTCTGGGCTGCTCTTTGCCACTAGACCTTGGTACTCAATTCTCTTTATATATTTTGCAAAATGTAATGCACTAGAATCCAAGAATATGGTAAACTTTCGTTATCTTAAGCTATGTCTTCTTGGGACAGTGTACAAAAGATTTGAGCCATTCACCTCTTCTAGAAATTAATGTTGATATATGTGCCAACTTGTGATGATGTATTTGCAAAATGTGATGTACTAGAATCCATGAATAGGGATAGCTTCCTTCATATTCATCTACATTGAAACACAATTGCAGCTTCACAAGAATGTTATTTTTAAAACATTCTATAGGTACTATATATTAGAGATAGAAAAATATATTGTTTATTTCAATACAAGCATACAATAGATGCAACAAAACCCTTACCATTAAAGTTGGCCTTTTCTTCTGTTTAGAAAACTTGTAAGGTTTCTCAAACATAGTTCTCTAATTTACAACTCTAAGAAACCCAGGGAATGAAAGATCACAAGATTGTTATTTTATTAGATAGATGTAAATTTGGTGAAACTCTAGACATGGCACCATATTTTTTTAAAGCACAAATTATGAGATAATTTTCTAATGGATTTTATTTTTCCCCTTTTAGAAAAAGTGTAATCATATATTATAGAAAGAAAAAATGGTATTAGGCATCCATATCATAAGGATACAATATACTCCTTGAGCAGCTAGATCTTAGTACAAAAATGGATTCCTGGGTTATTTAATTTTCTATGAAAATTTAAAAGTAATTCTACCTCACTTTTCCTTGGAGCTTTTAATAGTAATGTTACATGGCACCATTCAAAGGAAAGATAAGGTAGTAAGACAAAGCACACAAGTAACTGCTAGAAGCCTTGGATAGCACTCTCTATTACTTCATGGAATAAGCTATATATTATCTTACTCTTAAGAGCATCATTGGCATAATCATATTTAGCTCCTGTAGTTTTGCATACATGCTTATGTTTTCTTAAGATATGCATGCAGCAGAAGCTCAAATACATATTAATGTTTTTAGGATTCCACAAGTTAAAATTAGTGGCAGAAATTTTGGAATAAATGTGTCTACTTTTACAGGAAATACACGAGTATCCCCTAAAATTTGTATCTCATGTTTATTTGTTTAAAATTTCTATTATTAAAACAAAATGTACTTTAGCTATGGGAGAGCTCAAGCATTCCTTTTACTCATCTTTATCAGAGAAAGATAAATGAACACTAACACATATATAATATACATTGCAGTTGTTGCCCCGATCACAATGACACTATTTTTGTGGCAGAACATTATTGATGTAAATCTATACCATTCTACTTAAATATCACCCACTTTAATGGTCAAACAACTAATAGTGATTTTACACCTCATTCACAACAAAAAATGGTAAATATTTGTCCTATTTTTATGGTGATCAAATATGATGGAAGGAAAATCACAAATATAAAATTGTTCAACAGTTGAAAATAAATTGTTGCCAATAAATCTAAAATAAAATAATGTATCAAGATTGTGTTTTAATTTTTTATTTTTGTTTTGCTAGAATAAATCTAGAGTTAAAAATCATCACATTGTGGAATTCAAACATGGGTTCAAACCTTGTGACATAGGTAAAAATAATATGGTTTTTTTTAAAGAGCAGTGACAAGTGGGAACCAGCTGCCACTGCTTTCAACCTATGATTTCATTTATTTATTTTACACTGACATCCAACTCAATGGAAGAAACACATTAAAAAGGGCATTGGAAGCCATGCCAGTCAAACCTGAGACATCCTATTACAAAGTCAACAATGACCATGCCCATTCCAAGAGCCTATTTAAAATGTGGAATAATTCATCTATTTGTTCATGTATCCTTGAAATTTAATTTTTAGATACACCAAAATCTTCAAGATGTATGTTGCATTGCAATTCCTAAATATGGTACTAAATTAAGAGAATAATTAGATCAATGAGAATAATTCATGCTAAGTGTTGTGAAAATCATCATAACGTGCACACCAATACAATTAAAAACCAATACAATCGATGAAAGTGACATATCAAATCCATATCCACAATTCTCAACCTTAACTAAAACTCAAAATAAAATTGGTTCATCTTGCCCATCTTGCCCTCACTAATTCTAAATCGATTGCTATACTCATGTTGGTGTAGGTAGGGACCGATAAGATATACAACTGTGTTGTTTAATAACGCATTGGTGTTTTAATTGATGCGTGTAGTTTTAAAAAAGAAACAAATAGTTTAAATCAAGTTATGAATATGTGAAACTGATAAACATAAAAATATTTAAAGAATCTCATAATCAATACCTAGCTGTAAAATTATAAGAATTGAGGCAATTCTCTACTCTATTTTTTCCTACCTTTATGTTTCAAATGAATTTTCCTTAGCTTTTTGAATGTAGATCATTGACTAAAAAAACCAAAAACCCATTACTGTAGCATGATCATACTTGTAATATTATTTGAAATAAACTTATGTAACATTTCACCCTATTGGCTATTTTGTTGTGCATAAATTTTGTGCAACTGCTAGTTTTATCAGTTATGGAGGATGGTGTTCTTAGTAGTCAAGGATGTGCATAACTTTAATCTTTTGTTACATTATTATTATGATTTCTCAAATTTATGTCATCAATTTTTTTTGTATCATACTAAATCTAAAAAAATGTATGAGAATCACAACAATTAGAAAACAAAGATAAATCAAATCTATAGATTAAGATTATATTATATTTACATTAATCTACACTACAAAATTGACCCAAAATTAATCTACATGTTGATTACAAGTTGGAATTCAACTAAAGATTTTTTACACAACCTAGTTTTTGTTTACATTTCAAGGGTCAAACAAGGAATATCAATTTTACATCCCATCCACAACAAAAAGTGCTAAATATTTGTTTATTGGCCAAAATTGACTTTTGAATGTTGAAGTGGATGATTTCTAAGAATAGAGTAGTAGCACATGATTTTATTTTTAAAAGTGTCCACATGCTTTTTTTGAATAGTCTAACTTGAAATACATTTTATAAAAGCCTAGTGAATTTTTCTAATCAACCAACAATCCATACATTTTGTAAAACATGCTATAACTAGCATACCTATGTTTTGAAAAATCTATGTAAAAGACAATGGAAGATATCATTCTCAAGGCACCTGTCTTTTATTGTATTTCTGGTTAAAGAAAAATAAAGGCCTCAAAAATGATATCTCTTGAAGTCTTTTACATAGATTTTTCAAAAGATAGGTATGCTAGTTTTACTTTAAAACTATTTTAAAAATATTTTTATTTATTTACATTATTCTTTGTTTATTTCCTTTTTTTACTATTATAATAAAATAGCAATTAAAAATTTATTAAAATTATTATGTAATTTGATAAATAAAATAGTAAATAGTTATTTACTTCAATCAATAATTAATATACTTTATAAATAAAATAGTAAGTAATGTTTTTGAATTAATTATTTATTCTAATTTTTACTTAAGAACTATTTTATTTTCAAAATTATTATTTTTAAATAAACACCCTGGTTAGGGACCAGGGACCCGTCAAAAATAGGGCCAAACCTTTCTGTCTGTAATAATAGTCCAAAACAGAGAGAAACATAACTACCTATCTACCAGAAATAAAACATCAGTATATTGGAGAGGGGCAAATTACCACGGCCCACTCTCCTCCCATACAAAGTTACACCAAAAATAGTAGAAAACATGCTAAGCTTAAACAAAAAATTAAACTACCAGTATCCATCCTACTTATCTTTCTCTCCCTCCAAATCAACAATGTCCTCTTCGTCGCACACATAGGTGTAGAGTGCCTTAGCCTGCGTTGGGACAGGAACCTCAAGCTTTGCAGCCACTCCCTCAGCCATCCTTCTGGTGTCTAGGACATTCAGCAGAATGTCATGCAAATGCCCCACTGAAACTTCATGGTTTTCTCCTATCTTGTTGGAAGTCTCCACTAGGTCCTCATAAGTCAACATTAACACAGTTGCCACTGACAGCATGGTTTCCACCATAATTGACTAGGCGGCACCAAAAACATTCCACCAACTTCTAGAAGTCCTCGAGTCAAGCAATAAATAAGCCATGGCCTCTCTGACATTAACTCCCTCCTACATGTCAGCTTCCTTTACAACCTTGAGCAGACGAAACAACCATTCACGTAGAATAGGATTCTTGATCTCCTTTTCTAAGTCCTTCAAAAAACCCTCCATTGCAGTCTCCAATTGGATTTTCTTCATTCTGTGTCATGGGTGTACTTCCTCTTCATATGGCCCCCAAAAAAATTACTACCTCCAGAGTGCTTCAATAGGAAAAAAACTCAAATGCGAGAAACAGATGACCGCATATCAAGAAGGCACCTTGTCTTCTACTTCACACCATTCCTAGAAATAACAGAAACCTGCCATCTATCTAATCACACATGCCAACCAGTTCACCACCTCATGCCATAATGAATGTTTAATGTGCTATCCCGTTATCACGATGGTGTGCCTTAATGTCCCTCTGAAGAAACTAAACCAAGTCTCGAGGATACTCCTCCTTCCACACCCAACCAATGGGGATTCCTCTAGAAATTAGATCAATTCTGAAATTAGCTGCCCAGTTGATTGCCTTATTGCCTAGCCTTTTATATGAGAAATTTGGTAGGATCTAAGGAATGATGTCTGTCTTCTAATTTCCTTCACAATCTATTTTAGTCTCCAATTCTTTACCAAGCCTCCCTTCACCTGATCAATAATCACCTTTGAGTCCCCTTCCACCCAAATTTTGAGCCATCCTCTATGGAGAGCTATCTGTAATCCTTTCCATAGAGTAGTGGCTTCCGCCATGTTATTAGACTCCTGACCTAGATCCATGGAGAAAAAACCAAGAGGTTGCTCCTTGTGGTCTCTAAAAATGCCCCCACACCTAGCCTTGCCCGGGTTTCCTCTAGCGACACCATCGAAGTTCAATTTGACCCAATCCTCCTCAGGAGCTTCCCAGAAAACATGTTGACTATTAGGCTACAAGGGGGTCAAGGAGGAAACTTTGCCAAACCATCTGAAAATGGGGCCACTCATCTACCAAATGGGACTCTTCTAGAGGAGTCAACCACCATTCTTTCTAATGTATGTCACCTAATTCCCCCAAGAGGCTTTCAATCCCATCCCAGATCCTATCCACACACTTTACTTCCCCTTAGAACACTCTCCTGTTCCTTTCCAGCTACAATTTCCACACCAAAATGGCTTGGAAAACCTCCCAAATCAGCTTCAATCTTGGACTTTTAAATTTGACTATCCATAATTCCAACACCACCAGGAGGATGTTAGGCATAGCCCAACAAAGATTCCATTTGGTTAAAACTATGTTCCATAAGGACCAAGCAAACTTGCAATGCAAGAACAAATGTGCATTATCTTCACTAGCCTCCTTGCAATGTACACATTGAGAAGGGCAGAATCTGCCCATTTTCATCAACACGTCCCAAGTGAGAGCCCTCCCCTTACAAGCTAACTAGAAAAATGCATTAGCCTTGGGCAAGCTTAGATGATTCCAGATTTTGCATACTATCCTTTATCAACTCTCCCAGCTGCAAGGAAGGAGCTTGACATAAACCTCCCTCATAATCGTCTTACCTTCTCCACTACCATTCCAATCTAGTCTATCCTCTTCCTCTGATAGACGCTTCCTTTTCAACAAAACTCTAATCTCCTTCCATCTTTCTTCTAATTTCCCACTCAGAAGACTTTGGGATCACCGCTGTTTCTTCCCTTCTTCTTCAACAATATAATTCTGAACTCTAGGACCAAAAATATTCTCCATGGCCAAACCCATAGGAATATACCTTTCATACTCCAATAGGTGTTTGTCTTTGATCCACAGATCCCTGTAAAATTTAGCCTTATTACCCAATCCAACCCTCCAAACTAGATCTGGTCTCAACATCAAACTGTACACATTCTCAAAAAGTTCTAAAGACTCAAACCTTTGGCTAAAATTACTTTTTCATCAAAGAGGTTGTCCACATTATTTTGGAGATACTTGGCTTGAATCACCTTACTCCACATCCGACCTTTTTCTTCATATACTCTCCAAACTAACTTAGCCCCCAAAGATTTATTGACCTTTTTTAGGTTCCTAAAGCCCAACCCATCTCTAGCCTTGAGTAAACACACCTCTTCCCATTTGAAAAGATTGTACTTAAAAACTTCCTCTATCCCTCTCCACAGAAAAATCCACTAAATTTTTTCCAATGTTTGGGCAACCTTGCTAGGCAATTGAAAAATAGACATGGTGTAAATCGAGATAGCCGCTAGAGAGGCCTTGATCAAAGTTATCCTACCGGCCAAAGACAACCATTTCCCTTTCCAGGAAACCAGCTTGCTCTGCATGCTCTCCACCACTTTCCTCCACTCTAACTCAGAGATTCTGTCTTCCACTAAGGGCATGCCCAAGTAGTTTCTCGGAAGAGAGCCCACATTGAAACCCAAGATCATTTGCACTTCCAATGCTTTAGAACAGAAATCCTTCAAAAAAAAGATACAGGACTTACAAGAATTAACCTTCTGACCAACGGCCTGTTCATAAAGAAGAAGGATCTTCCTAACACTCCTCACCTACCTAGCAGATGCTTCTCCAAATAGTAAAGTATTATCAACGAACTGAAGATGAGTGAGGTTGGGGCAACCTCCCAAGACTTGTAGACCATTGATCGATCCCTTACCTGTAGCTTCCTTGATTGCATAACTAAGTGCCTCTACCACAATTAGGAAAGGAACAGAGAGAGCGGGTCCCCTTGTCATAACCCTCTCTTAGTAGGCAAGAAATTATAGCACTACCATTGATCAATATGGCATATGAAACCGAGGAGATACAACTAAAAACCCAATAGCACCAACCATCACAAAAGCCCATCTTCTTCATGATCAGAATCAAGAAATCTCATGAGACATGATTGTAGGCTTTAGTCATATCCAAGTTTAGGATCATACCTTCTTTGTTTCTTCCTTTAATGGAATGAATGGTTTCGTGGGCCAAGATGATGCCATTAAGGATTTTCCTGTTCTTCAAGAAGCCACTCTGTTTGTCTCCAACCAATTCCTCAAGGCACAACTTCAGTCTTGATGCCATGGCTTTGGTTACTATCTAATAGATACCATTACAAAGAGCAATCATCCTAAACTCATCAAAATAATTAGGGACTCTAACCTTCAGAATTAAGGCCAAAAATGTGGAGTTCCAAGAGCTTGTCATTTCTTTTCTACTTCTACTTTCCTTCGCATCTAGCCAAACATCTTCACCCATGATATCCCAAAACTTCTAAAAAAACCCGATCTAGAATCCATCAGGGCCCAGGGCCTTCATTACTCATAGGGAAAAGGTGGCCTTGCAAATTTCTTCCTTGGAGAAGGGGTCCAAGAGCTTGTCATTTTTGTTAGCATCTACCACCTTCAAGATGGTTCCTAGGATGTCGATTTGGGCTTCTTTGAATCTATCACTTTCAGCTCCAACCATCCCTTTGAAGAAGTTCAACCCTTCCTCTCTAATAGAGTCCATATCGTTAATAATCGAACCTCTAGGAAGATGGATCTTTAGAATTCTATTAATGTTTCTCCTGATATTGGTGGAAATGTGGAAAATTTTTGTATTTCTGTCACCCTCCTTGAGCCACTTAACTCTAAATTTCTGAAGCTAGAAGATCTCCTCCATCCTCAAGAGTCATTGATGCTCCTCGAATAGGTTCTTCTCTACTTCTCTGAGAGCCTCTGTCAAACCTTCCTCTGACAAAACCTTTTCCACCTTAGCTAGATCCTCCTCCACCTTGGCCTTGGCCTCAAAAAGATTCCCCATGACCTTCTTATTCCATTCTCTAGCAGCCTTCTTTGTCTCTTGAAGTTTCTTAAAGATCAAATAACAAAAGTTGCCATTAAAATCCTTACTCCACTAGCCTTCGAGCTCCTTCTTAAAATCTGGGTGCTCATACCAAAAAGCTTCCATTTTGAAAGGAGGACACCTAGGTCTCCTACTTTGAGAAATGAGGATCCTAACAAGCTAGTGATCTGATCCTCCAAAATCCAACACCTCTGATACAAACTAGATAGGAGTCAAAAGCCAATCTGAAATTACCAGAAATCTACCAAGCCTACATAAAATGTTTTTCTCCCCACTATGCATGTTAGACTAGGTGAACTAGCCTTCCCTAGGGAGAAGATCTACTAAAGACAACTCTTCACACAGTTTCCTAAAACTTGTCAAACCAAGATTACCAAGCACTCTTCCACCCTTCTTATCTTTTGGAGTAAGGGTAGCATTTAAATCCCCTCCAAGAATCCAATTCTCTTCATTAAAGGAGCCTCTAAAAACGTTTAACTTATCCCAACACAAAACTCTATCTCTCTCCACATTGGGACCATGAACATTCATGATTAAAAATAAGCCACCACCTTGAAAAGGTTTGAGTCTGATGGCCAATAGACTCTCTGAGCTAAACAACAACTCCCCAAAAAAATCCAACTTATTCCATAGAATTACTAGGCCACCAACAATACCAATAGCACCAACAACAACCCCTTCCTGAATCTTCCATAATCGACTAATCAAACCCTCCCTAGATACTTGATCCAACTTGGTTTCTTGGAAAAGGCAAATATCTAGAGATTCCACTTCTATCAATTGTCTCACCACCCGGTGCTTCTCCTGGCCATTAAGGCCACACACATTCTAGCTTAAAACCTTCATCTACCCCCTTTCCATGGAGGTTCTCGCCTCCTTGCTTAACAAACTTATGAAGGGTGTCCTGAGTGCGTTTCCCCACTTCCACTAGCACATTATGTTTTCCCTTGTTGGCATCTATCTTTCTTCCCCTCAAAACTAGACCTCCTGCATCCATCAAGATATTCTTCTACCCTTCTTGCTGCTACTAGTAACAATTTTCCAATCATTCTTCTTATCTTTCTCAACCTCTTCATCCTCTGGCTACTCCTTAGGAGGCTTATGCCCTCTGGAGCCTACACCTAGAGTCTCTTCCATCTTCTAGTTCTGATGGGGAGAAGGATCTCTAGTACTACCTAGAGAGGAATTAAGGATAGCTTGGCTTAGAGCTGCTCTGGAGTTTTTCTCCTTGCTGGACTGGAAGGAGCGGCCTAGATCCTCTAGTCGTTCAATCATTGTTTCCAAATTGTCCTGCTTCTAATAAGAAGATTCAACCTCCCCCTTCTCCTTTAACAAGAGTATCACTGGCTCAGATGGCTTCTCATCATCAACTAGAGGAGAAGGGCTCTTGACTGCTTTCTCCTTAGTAGGCTTCTCTGAATTATACATCAAACACTACCTATCCAAATGCCCTACCTTCCAGCAGTTAAAACACTGAATTGGAAGGCATTCATAGTCCATCCCCTACACCTAAACTCCTAGAATAGAAGAGAACCTAATCACATGCTAAATCAACCTCCTCAAATCTATTTTGATGTAGAACCTTGCGTAGGTAGCTAGATTACCCTTCTGCAAGGCCTCGGAGCTGCACACATATTCTCCAAGAGAACCCCAATCAATTGAAAGACACCCGTTGTCCACAGTTCTTGGGGCAACTTATACATGTCCCAACCGATAGGGGGCATCATGAATCATTTCCTGATGAGGGTCGAATCTCGAGGACCAAGCCCTAATATACAAACCAACATTGACCATGAACCAAGGACCGCCTTTCAGAATATTGTCCCTCTCAAACTATAACTCAAAAATGATTTGTAAAAACCCTAGCACCAAAAAACTAATCTCTAGCTTCACTCCCAACAATTTGTGCTCCATCTAGTCTTTGATTCACTTCATCGACGACCAGATTCCTATGAATTTGGTGATAACACCTCTCTTTTTCAATTTCTCCACCTTGGAATTAAGTAATTCCTCAAGGATGCTGAGATTCAGAATTTATCTGAAGATTTGAAGGTTAACATTCCCAACCACCATGTGGCTACCTTCTGCTTCTTCCTTTTTGTGTTCCTCCTCTGTACCCAGAAGCAATCCTCCTAGGGCCGCTGCCTCATCTTGATCACCATTTTCTTTCACCTTATCCTCCTTCTACTCTGCACCATCTATAATCCTTGCTCATGACATTTTTTTATTATGAACAGTTATTTTAGACATTATTTACAAATAATATAGTATATAATATTTTTTAATTAATAAAGTATTTTAGTTTTTACGTAAAAAAAAACTATTTTATTTTAAAAATTATTTGCTTTATATTTTATTGAAAAGCTAATTTATTTTTCAATATGTATCTAAATAATGTTTATTCATGAGTTAGTTATTGTATCTAAATGATATTTATATTCATATTTTACTTTATTTTAGCTTATTTACTTAAAAGTTATTTAACACTTATTTTATAGTTTTTATTATTTTTTGCTTGTCAACTCTTTAATAGTTTTTTTATAACACCCAATTACACTCCTTGTATCTAAATGATATTTATATTTATATTTTACTTTATTTTAGCTTATTTACTTAAAAGTTATTTAACACTTATTTTATAGTTTTTATAATTTTTTGCTTGTCAACTCTTTAATAGTTTTTTTATAACACCCAATTACACTCCACTCCTTCTGCCAATATAATGACCTCTCTTGAGGTAATAACCCTTTGGTTTAAATTCAAGTTGATCTCCCTTAAATATAATTAATCTCCACAACCAAATCTATGCATGTCATTACAAGAAGAGCACAACCCAAACCAAGTTAAAGAAATGAACGCAAACACAATTTTAAATTTCCACGTAAACAAGAATTTTTGATACATTTTCATTGTTGAATGGTTGCATTGTTTAAATGAGAGATCTTATAAGAGAAGCGAAGGCCACTTCCTGACAGACATGCTATATATCTTGAATGCTGGATATTGCCACAATTGATGCCAAATCCTATGTTTTACGCATCAATATGAAGCCTTGTGCAGGATGGTCTGTGACGAGCTACCTTGATATACAAAATGTATGGATGATTTTGTAATCGATGTTTTGGGCTTTTAAAAAATAAAGATACAAGATAAACACTGCGTCAAATTTTTCTTATATTAGATGTATAAGTTGATATGATTTATATTAGATTTTGAGATTAATAAACTTTGGTTATCCTCTATATATGTTAATCCATACAAATAAGTAAAATCAACCAAACTAATTATATGACAGTTTGAGATTGATAATATGATAGTTTGTAATAGTTAACTAAATTGATAATTAAAAATATAAATAAAGGTATTATTTTTTATAATAGATAAGTGTATTTGATTTGACATGGATTTGAATCTAATATGTGTTGGGATAATCAAACTACTAAGATGTTGGAAAGCATAGATAATGGTAGTAAGCTCGATTCCCCTAGATTTACCCCCGCATGGGTGGAGGGAAGCTCATGTGGATGGAGGTTATATTAGTGTCTTGGCATTAGGATTTTACGATGTGTATTTTGACACATTAATATTAGTAGAATAGATTATTCTCTTTTGAAATGGAATTACTTTCCCGAAGGTTTATATCATTATGCTTTGCATGTTTGGATTACTTTGTAATGCCCTGCCATGAAACCCTAGAAAGTTAAGTTTAACCTAGCAATATAAAGGGCAATTTTTTTTTTAAAATAGAAATAATGATTGCAAAACGTAACATAGTCTAATATCATCAAGTTAAACTAGCATCTCTAGGGATTACACAGTTGCATTATTGAAATTAAACAATAATCAACAACATACATAGTTTATTCAAATAACTCAAACTAACATCTTGATTACATCATCAGATACATACATCAACATCTTTGCAATAATGTTTACAAGTGCAAAATAGTTTATCTTACAAGAGGAATTACATAATTTCTATGATACAAAAGCTCTTTTTTCTGGATACATCAATCTACATAATGATTTCCATGGATTCAAAAGATCTAGATACAAATAGCACAAATGATTATTTTCAAATACAGGTGCAAACTGGAATGGTGAGAGTTACATCTTTTTTACACATGAGCCACGATGCCAGAAAACCAATGGAATAAAGCACAACCACCTGACCATGTGGAACCTTGGGGTCCACCCCCCATGCTAGGAGATAAAATAAGGTCCCACTACAAAAGACAGTTAGGTAGACAGTAGACTATAAGGAATAGGGACAGCACATGACTCCAACAACACAGGTCAATATCACAAGTAACTCAACACCACTTCTAGAGGCAATCAGACAACGAATGGGAAAAGCACAATTAGGGAATGCTATACTGCAGTAGGGATGAGTGTCATCACATGTCCTAACATGGGTTACCCTAGCAGTCCCTAGCTATATGTCAGCCCCCGTCCATGGGTTACCCTGAATGTCTCTCACTAGGCACGGGCCCCCATCTATGGTTACCCTGACAGTCTCTTACTAGACGTCGGCCCCATAGGGTGACACATGTGGAACCAACATTCCTTTCATGAGGACAACAAGGTTGATTTTGCCAACCAGGCCTTCTCATCCCATCCTTAGCCTAAACGAGCACTATAGGCATGGGTGGGGCATCCAATTATCTTAATTAGTGTGAAAACTACCCAACCCTCTAAATTTATTATTAAGTTATCATTGGATTAACAACTTCCAATGCGTTACGCTGACAAGCCACTTTGGGCATCGGCCCCACATTTAAAGCCACTCCCCCTTTACTGAATCTAGATTCTCAAAGCCCCAAACATAAAGCAAGCATGAATTAACAAAATACACATCATTTCACCTCACATAGAGCAAGGCAATTTCCATCTTGCATAGTCATCATAACCATATGAATAGGTACACTTAGCAAGGCATTATCCATCTTGCACAGTCATCATAACCACATGAATAGGTACACTTAGCAAGGCATTATCCATCTTGCACATGTATCATACCAACATGAATAGGAGACAATATTACTAGAGTGCATTTCATTCAACTCATAATCACACCCTCCTAGGCCTCTAGAAACAACTTCTACAACACTTGAAATCATTAAACATAATAGTTTCACATCACATCCATACACAAATACTCATCATAAACTAAGATCATTCAACAATATTTCAATTATAAAACCACAAATGCAACATATGGTCTAATGCACTAATTACGGTCTTAAAAAATGTAACATTAATCTAGGCATAATATATCATCTATCAATAATAAAGTGAATCTATAAAACCGTAACTTCCTATCCACCAGTAACAATTACTAAAATGATTATAAGTGTCCCTGAGAACATTATTTTAACCAATAGATTCCAAGACTTGTCACGAACAATATACAAATAACCTTAAGACATACTCATTATAACAAAACAAAAATGCAACCCTTATCACAATGAGGGACTATCACCATAATTAAATCATACCACTGAGGAATATTGACCATAACACATAAATGATATAACCGATGGCTTCAAATTTCACCATAAACCACTTTTACACTGATGAAGATTTCAATAATAATCTAGATAAATTGGTAAGAGAAAATTAACTCAATTTAAGCACTATTAAGAACTACCATCTAAAAATCATAATAATATTTGAATCATTGCCTATCCCTCTACAAATAACTAATAATCAAGTAGATCTTAGAAATATATAAAAGTAAAGCCCTAAATAGTATAGAGTATTAAAGCCTGGCCTAGATTATCAAATGAAGATACACATGTGATACTTTTCACAACTATGACTAGTCAACAAAAAAATCATTTTAATAGTACACAAAACAATACTTAACTTAGTATAGCTTATCCTAACTTCCTTAACCAAGAGATATAACACCTTACCAAGATAATAATAACATAATAATAATAAATAATAAATAAGTAAATACCATGGATCATTGGATAGCAAATATATTTTTCAAATATCTTCTTGCAAAATTATTTGATTTAAATTAGATTTGATAAGTATTCTAGTGCAATATACCATTTAGATAGATCCATTCTATTAAATAGATTTAATAACGTAACTATCAAACTGAAGCAAATGGAGGTAATATTTAAATTTCATAATATATATGTTTAAGAAATTTAATATCTAAATACAAGTTCAAGCGCCATACAATTTAAATAAATGAATAATCCTATATCCTAATTAGTAAAGTGTTTAATTAAGAAAATTGGTATAATCTAAAATAAAGTAAATATCTAATTCTAAAAGTTATAAATTAGAAACTTTCTAATGCCGGCCAATTGACTCAATCTACACAATAGCAACTTGCTATAAATAAAAAAGAACTTGCTATTCCTAATATCTGGTAGAGTTTAAATCATATGCAATGAGGAAACAAATTAATACTTTCAACCATCAAGAAATCATTATTTGCAGATTATGGGGAATTTGTGGAAAAAGGCCAAAGAGATTGATTTGAGCATTTGATCTAGATTTTCTTGCCATCAAAGAGGTCAAATGATGAGTTTTGTGATAATTACAGGAGATGCACAAAGATGGTATCGTTGATAGGGCGTCAGGAAGGTATTTTACATGATTTTCAATAGTTATCACAATGATCAAGTACAGGTAGATTCAACCAAGGTAGGGCACTAGGAGGAACAGTCAGGTGAGGTTAGATGAATGCACCTCTTGTTGACTGATATATGCCAAAATAAAATGTTTAAATATAGCTCTTGTAATCAATGATGAATGTAGAATAGAGCGACTAAAAGGGGTTTTCAATTTGTTGCTAGCACGCTTCAATTTGGGGCCGACTGCTTATGCAATAATTGTAAAGTAATTAAATAAACTTTGCCCTTCTGGGAAAATCCACCAGCTGGACGTAAGAAGGTTTAAACTGTAAATGATGAAAAAGCTTCACACAACTTTGACAGATTACACAATGAAGAAATAAAGGAAGTTTCATAGAAAATGGGTCGATCAGGCACATAAAACATCCTCATTCGGTGCAGGATTTGCTTCATGGTAATCACTTAGCAACTATCTACTCAGGCTATGGGAAATTAGAATAAATCTCCACTTGGGACATTTGCAAAACTCCAAAATTTACCATTGGTTTAATTCTGTGCAATAAATGGTTAGGCTTAAAAGACATAGGGACTAGCTAAGAGGCCCAGCGATGCCCATAGAAGGAGATTTCTAATCAAAAGAATACAATTTAAATTGCTATTTACAGTGCTTAAGAAATTGATAATCACAATAAGGTGCGACAGGATAACTGATAATGGTCTGCCAAATCGCTTCAAATGGGGGCTGACTCAAAGAGATGCATTCTCAGAAAATGAAATGATTGTAGGATATCAACATTACTAGATTTTAGCAAATAATGATAAATACAAGGGCAACTCATTCGGTGACATAGTGATGGATACCAGGTGGTTTCCCCAATAATGGCGCTACAGGAGGGTCACAAGATCTACTTTAGATTGTAACAAAGGCGTTATCTAGTGACGCCTAAGGGAGTGCTTAGGTAGAGCTACATAAATTTGTAATTGAATTCTACTTGAGGATCAAATGAATGTTTGATCATTGTATGCCAAAATTACCATAACTGAGTCCAACTCAATTAGCTTAATTGCAGTGTTTGCAGGGTAATCAAAGGGATAAGAAATGTTTAGATGAATGCCATGGATAAAAAAAATACAGGAAGACCACGGATGCAGTAGGCGACAGGAAGACAGAACAACTACCAGACATGAAAATGATAGATTTGAGGAACAATGCTCAAACTAACATGTATGCAAAGATGAATTAAACAATAGAAAGGAGAGATTCCTACATAGAAACACAATTTTTCATAGACAACATTTATTCAATTATTCAAATAAACATACCCGGAATTTTATCCTTGAACTTCATAATCCTCTTCTCGTTGATTTCCTTTCTTCCACTATTTTTCATCTCCAAAACTGCCCCCAAAAATTCCAGCGAACCCCTTCAAATATCCACTCCATCATAAAAAAATAGCCAATAACAATAATTTCCCCCTACCAAAATTCTCATTACTAAAACCCACTCTCTCAAAAATTAAATGAATTAAATTTTCCACCACTAGGGAGATTCTCCAATCTTATAATTTATTAACCACTCATATGACAACTCACTATATTAATAATAGTCTATGAATAAAATATAAAATAATATCTTACACAAAGGAATATTTATTCATTAATATGATATTAAATATTTATAATTTATTTCTTGTTACTATTATTATTATCTATTAAAATTATTAATTCATTTCTTATTGAAGACAAATATTTACTATTCCACAAAATTAGTATTATTTATTTACAAAATAGATTAATAAATTCTATTAAATAAAACAATAGACCACAATAATCTATTCAAAGACTGCATACCAATCATTTCCCGACGACAACATACCATAGAACAATAGAGACTCACAATCATGCTCCAACCAACCAAACTGGCGAAATCCAAGACTAAGAACCCATCCTCATCGAGGATGATGACAAACTAGGGAACCTCATGTTATCTCCATTCCACAATTTCCATTGGAATGAAGGCACACTCAGACCTGTCAATTCTAGTGGAGTCGATGCCTGGTACCTGTAATCCTACAGTAAACGAAAGGGTCAAATACAAATATATATAATCATCCAACTAGGCACACTGTGATAGGGAATTACAGCATAGCAGGGTACTCAACCTGAGTAATGCTACGTTGTCCCTTCACAAAACACATCACAAATATCCACATCAAACAAGTTCATCAATAACTAAACAACCAGATAACACATCATCAGATAATCATATAAGGCACATGGTAAAATTAATTCACATAATCAATTAAACCCATAACTGATCATAGCATAAGCATAATATACCAATCATAAGACATCCACGGTGTCATCATAGAAAACATTAGTGAGTGTCATCATCTACATCAAAACAGTTAATCCACCATCGACATGTCTAACATACCCTAAGTATTCCCAATATTTTACCTTCATCTTCATGCTCCTTAGCCTAACCACCTACACATCCAATGTGAGAATGGAGGGGCACTACATCCTCCCCCCCCCCAAAAAAAAACTCTACTTACACCTGGAAGTCACAAATTAGGGTGGAAACATAACATGTTAGTATTGCAATTTTCTATTTCCAACATACACATCCATATTAAGCAATTGTTTGTAAGACAGGCACAATCATTCCATAACAACAAGAAGAACATCAATTATTTACCTTTAAGATGCATCATGTGATCTACTTATATCTAATCACACATATTTTGAGGATTTCATACAATTTAGAGAATTGTATTCACATATAATCAAGGAAAAATACATCTCATATCTTATTTTCCACTATGCTTCTGACTAATTACCAACATGCAAAGTATAATTCTCTGCAGAGTCCTCCCTTAAACATAGTATTAGAGGTTCGAAATGAACATGATAGAAACAACACGTAACATCTCATATTTTATTTGCATATTTGGATTACTTAGCACTTCATATCAAGAACAAGCCATTCACAATATTAAGCTATAAAGCTACAAATTCTAGCTGCTCAAACCTAACTCAGTTTTAAGTATCAATGGCCTCCTTTAAAATCATCAATCTGGTCACATTTCCAAGCAACAATTCAATGATTTTTGGTCTATCCTTCTTAAATTTGTTGCAATGACCTTCATAATAAGTCACATTTTTTAATATTAGCTTCCATAATCTTTGGTCTTCAATAGGTCCATAGTAAGAAATGGTAACTATTAGATTTAAATGACCCCATCACATGGCTCCAATAGCACTCTAGATCAAGAATGTGCCATTCACAATATTCTAGGCAAGAATCCACCATTTGCAATTGATTTATAGTTAGTAATAGTCTTACAACGCACATAGTAGTATCAAATTTAAATAAAAATATTTAAAATTATCATTTTTCATCAATTTGTACTTCTTTAAACCTAAATTCAATGTGTATAATGATTTTAAAGGAAAAAATCAATATTAGGTTGTATTCATAACTTCTATTACAATAATATAATTTCTTATAAAATCTAATTTTGTTAAAAGCCCACATTTCTAGGGTAACCAATTTGTCTATGTGATTGAATTTATTCTCATAATATAGGCTTTAAATTATTATCATTATGATGCATGTCTACCTAATAGTTCAATGCCAAATATGTAACTCAAATTGGATTCATAATCATAGTTATAATCATGATTTATAGTCCATCAAAAAGTCTTTTTCTTCCACAGTAGCAAGACATATAGCTTTGTAGTTCAAAAGGTCTCTATATGGCCATCAATTTTATTATCATCTAGATCCTATGTAGCATAGTCCACCATTCATGGCCATTTATCTAAGTTAATTGGAGGGCTCATGACCATTTGAAATGTTTTACGAAATTCCTCTTGCAACATAGTGGAATTATTGGTTTATATTCTTTTCTTCTAATTGATGTACCATGTCTTTCCAATTGGAGGTAGAGTACAATAGAAAAAAATTGTGTAGCCTTTCATTGTGATCCACAAATATATCACATCTCTTAACACATTTCTCTATATGTCTACATGGATTAGATATGCCATAAAATTTCACAGTGGTACCCCAATCGCCTTCTTTAGCTAGATATCTAGTCTTTATTAGTACTCTCAATGCTTTCCATTTTGAGATATTAGTTCTATGTGCATACCACCATCTCACCACACTTACCACCAATATCTAATTGAGGGCCTACATTCTTAGATCTTCTTTTTCAATGATTCTTTCCATTTTTTCTAGGCATATAAGAATATCTCCTACTCCTAAATATCTTGGTAGTTTGATGTGGGAGATTCCTCATGTAATGTAGTAAGATATTTGACTCTACAATAACTCTTATTCCTCTACAATACTCTTTGGTATCACTTTTTAAATTATTCTAATGCTCTATACCTTCTTGGTACTAAGGACTCTTCATGTCCTACTCTTGGGCTCATCGAGGATCCAAGATTGTACAACTTTAGAATCTATGATGGAGTCACCACGTCCCACTAGTATTTCTCCTTTTCAATTAGGCCTTCCCTTTGAATCATTCTCATGTATCCTCCCTATTGAATATATCCATTTGAATGCATATTCTTCTTCTACATCCCCTTCTTGGGATATCTTCTCACTATATGCTCATTCCATATCCATTTATAGGGGTATACATGTACTATCCACTCTTCTCCTTGGATGATTGTTTCTTCTTTCTAGGAGTAAAGTATACCATTGTAATAAACAAACCATTCTATGTTACTAAAATCTTCAAGTGGTCCTTTCGTGTCAATGACCTCATAGTCCAATTTCCTCTTTATCCCCAAGAGGTTCACTTCTACATTTCTCCAAGTCCCCATAGTACTTCGAGAGGTTCTATCTGCCAAAACTATATTATAGGGGGCATCATATAATGTTCATTTCCCAGTCTTCTCTTACATTTCTATGGGCATGTTATTTACATCTACACCTAAATCTATCAAGACATTTTTCGACCATATGTTCTTAACCCTTAGTTCAACCAATATAGTATTTTTCTTCCATTTATTCATAGATTTCACTACATTTTTACCTAATATTTCTTGTTGTCTTCTTTTCATTTATTCCAATACTTGGTAAACTACTTTATTTTTTCTCATATATTTTCCTCTTGTGCTAAGTTTGGTAGTTCTCTTAATATATGTGACTCTTTTCCTAAAAAATAGGCCTTGCAGTATTCTTCTTTCTTTTCTATTCTCTAATGACTTCCTTAGATCTTTTTACAATTAAATCAAACTTATTGACTTGTAGGGTACTCCTCTTCTTTGTTTGAATCCTCTTGGACTAGCTTTTTTTTACTAGTGTTAGTCCCTCCCTAGGTGACCACTTTTTCTTCTCTTATTCATCTTCTTATACTCCTTTATAGATTTCTTCATCAACATCTCCTTTATCCCATATTAGTCTTTTTCTAATTGTTTCTCCTTAGTTATGGGGGTCTCTTTAAACTCCTAATTCTCTACATCAATCTTCTAACATCATTTGGAATTAGAGGATCTTTCTTTGGAATCAAGTTTTTAGGATATGTAGATCTAACATGCCAAGAGCATAGATATACATCACATTGAGACACCTCTCTACATCATGAAATGGCTACTCATCATCAACAACATTATTTTGTGTAATTAATTACACTAGTAAAACAATTACAAAAAAATATTAATTTATAATGAAAGATTAAACACCTAATAGCTTTGATCTTAGCACTTGCATTTTCCATCATGAATACATTGAGTCTTCATTCAATGTTCTTCATGTGGAGCCTTTGGAAAAGAATGTACATTCAATATGTAATATATGATGCATAAGACTTAGACATAATGAACCATGCCATAGGTAACCCTATATGCTTCAATTTGAGTGCAAGCAACATGTAAAATTGAAACTATTATAAAACATGTGTTATGATGTGTCAATACTACATGTTATATCAGTGCAAACATTTTAAATTGGACTCGATTAAGAAATTCATAAGGAACCTTCATTAAATTTGTGCCAAAATAGAATCCATGGTGAATATGTTGTGATCATATTGTACTCCTAATCTACCCATTTCCATCAGTACAGATGGTATTGTACTCCTAATATATGAACCACTTGTCAATGTTTTCTAGTACCAATTATTACACTACACAAGCATCACTATCATTTAACATATAGCTTTACAACTTGATTTTATGTTCAATATTTGTAATATCAATCATGGTAAGGAGATTATCCCTAGATGATTTGTCCCTAAAACATGGTCAGTTTCTTGTGTACCATTCGCCTATGTTTCTTATGCATTGTGTTAGTGTGAATGGGTTTTACCCTTGCACAATTTTTTAAGTTTAACCTAGGTTTAACATTATATGTAGTTGCTAATATTTAATTTATTGGTTACCCATATTTTTGGTTATTGGGTAGTTTCACCCATTGTGTTTTTTTATTTCCTTTAAATAGGTACTTGTACATTGTGTAATATCTCTCATTTTTCTCAATATTAATTCATTGATATTTGGTGGAAGAGCACTTCGCTTCTCTCGAGTATCTATGAGGGTGTTGTTTTGCAGACTGAGGATCCTGAGAAGGAGTTGATCACTCCTACATGGTATCATAGATCCTCTTTCTACTCACCTTCCTAGAGAGTTTATGTTGTATTGAGGAGATCCAGGCATTCTGATCTTGCCTGCATTTGCTGGAGATTATTGGCGTTTGAAATTTTTTACAAATTCCAAATTCGCCAACAATATTTATTTTTCACTATCATTTTTGTTATTTGGCATGAGTAGATTTGGCTTTAATAGTTTGTTGTGATGGTTTCCATCACTATTATCAATAGTGCTCAGTCATTGGTGGTTCCTTACATGGGTGGTTAAGTCATTGATCACAATTTTCTTCACCCTTTGGTCACTTCAAGTGCTTAACACAACCCTAGCCTGTGCTCATATTTGCTAGGTTCCTTGTGACCAACACTCAGGCCCTAGACCCTTATCCTCCAGCCCATGGCCTCTACATTTTTGGCAGACACAGAAGTGGATTATGGGTGGTGTTTGCTATTCTACAGTATTTTATAAATTGAGCCAAACGGAGGGTGCAAAGGAGTTTTTGTGTAAACTTTAATACATTATAAAGTTTTGTTGCAAATAGTTACATTTAGGTTTTGTTGTACATGTGCAACAAAGTAGTGGGCTCGTGCAGATTATTTGGGAATCATTTTGAAGATGTGAAGGGACTTTTGTCCCACATTGAATGTGTTGTGCATGTCTTTTCTATTTATATAGCCCGTTTGCCCTATACTCTAACATGAGCAAGGCTCACATGCTCAAATTTGACTCTCTCTCATGTGCATGGTGCTTAGCATGCTAGCTTGCTGATTTGTCATTTAGATGTGGAGACTTGTGGCACGAGAACCTGCCACCAATTGCCCCTCAGGGGCTTAATTTTTGCCTCCATGCACTTTTCTAGATTCTCCCTTAGGTACTTATTATTTACCTTTTTACATTATTTCTTCCTAGGTGATATCTTGATCTTTTTTAGATCTTGGAAAGGCAAAATCAATTTTGAGAGGCTTCATTTGCTGTTGTCTTTGTATCTTGGAGGTTTCATACCTGATTGTATCAATTTGGTGTCTATTTTGCTTACTTTTGGTTTATTTGTTGTCATGGCTACTCCTGATTCATTTGAGGTTTTAACTCCTCATAACTATCATACCTAGAAGATTAAAATGCGTAGGTTGCTCCAATCTAAGGGTTCATGGTCCACATTGCATGATTGACAACCCACTCTTACTAGGGAGTATGAGATATTTTCTCACATGAACAAGTGTGATGAAGCTATTGGTTTGATGGCTTTGCATGTTTCTAACAATTTGCTTTTCCACATTGAGTGTAATACACCCAAGGAGGTATGGAATAAGTTCAATAACTTGTTTGGTCAGATCAACAAGTTTCGTGCTTTGCAATTAGAGGTAGAATTGACTTCTCTTTCCCTAGATGCATTTCCTTCCATTGATGATTATCTAGTCATGTTCAAATATGTGAGGTCACAATTGAATGGATGTGGGAAGGATAAAATTGATAAGGAGTCTATTTTCTTGATTCTATCTAAGCTAAGAGGTCCATTTGATGTTTCCTCTTCTTTTTACTCCACCATGGATGCTTTGGGTAATGCTTTCAATATGCCTTCTTTTGAGACATTTTGTGATCGTTTGACTAGGGAGCAAGCCAAACTTGCTCAGTTAGATGAGTCCTCTGAGAATCATGCATTAGTTGCACAAGCATCTCAGAGTATAGGGAAGAATAAACTTAAGGGTAAGATAGAGTCTAATGAGTCCTCTACCTCTTCCAAAGAGGATAAACCTAAGAAGGAGAAGTCTAGTTGTGTGTATTGCAAGAAGAAAGGTCATGTTGAATGCCATTGTTATACTAAGAAGATTGATGAGATTTCACACCTTCTTCAAAAGAACAACATTCAACTACCCTCATCTATGACTCCTTCTACAACTTCTCCATCAGCAACATCTTCATCTTCATCTAAACCTACACTGTCAGGGAATGCAAGATAGGCTTCCACAAACAAACTCAAAGGACATGCATTGGTTACTTCTACTGTTCACTCTAGTTGTGATAGATGGTTTTTGGATTTAGGAGCATCACATCACATGGGTTTTTCTCCCTATCCTTTTTTAGGTCTTCATACTACATATACTTCTAAGATCTTGTTGGGAGATAGTAAGTTTTTGGATGTTGCATAGATAGGCAATGTTGAGATTGGTGATGGTTGTTTCAGAGATGTACTTTGTATTCCTGATTTGTACACAAATCTTCTTTCTATCTATCAAATTACTCATGGTGATGTACCTAAGACTGTAGAGTTCACTGCAGATTATGTTTTCCTTAGAGAGTCTGATACTGGCAAATTCATTGCAGTTGGTGAAGCTGATCATGAGTCTCATCTCTATGCTTTTACTCATTTTGTTGAGGATGATGATTATGAGCCTGATGCAGAGTGCCCGGCAGAAGCGGATGATGATTTGACTATATCTTCTCTATCGGCAAGAGGTATCCCAATGTCTCTCCGAAGCCAAGAATGACTTCTCTATCGGTGAGACATGAACTATCGGCCGGGTCTTATTGTTATATCCCGATGGCTAAGTTCTCACCGATAAACTCCGTGACGGTTAGTTGCCTATCGGCAACACCTCATACTATCGGACCACGATAAAATTCCTTCGGCCAGACTTCTTCCTTCGTCACACCGATGACCACTCTTTGTCGGCCAGACTTCTTCCTTCGGTGAAGCTTCTTTCACCTACACCGACGCTTTGTCTCTCGCCGATATCGTCAGGCCCATCGGCCAGACCTCCTGCTTCGGTAAGACTCCGGTTCGTAGTCCCGATGGTTCATCTCACTCCGACGAGTCCTTTGTCGCTGAGACTTCTCGAACTCCTTCCGATGAACTTCTATCGGTGGGACTCTAACGGTCGCCGTGACTTCTTCGGCTGCCCCCGACAAGGTTCCTCACGCCGATACTCTTTATCGGCAACACTCCGAGGATGTCTCACCGATCGGTGAAACTTTATACCGTCGGCTAGGTATATTTTCCTTAGCCCGATATCGTTTCTCTCACCGATGCGAACACAAGGTATGTGTCTCCGGCACTATACCAATCTTCGGCAAGACGGAGAGCCTTTCACGCCGATGGATCTCCAACCGTTCAGAGGCGCCGAACCAGAATTCCCTTCGACAGAACAATGGAATTTCGCCGTTTCATTTATCAAACCCTCGATCACTTGTAGCAATCTGATCCCACATCAAAACTATCCAATTTCACTCCGATTTCCCGACTAGCCACATGATGATGTCTAGTCGAACTTGACTGAGTTCGCTGGCTTCCTGGGTAAGAATTCAACAACAACAAACGTGAGAAATCTTTCCCCCATCCCACTGTTACTATACAGGGCTTCAGTGGATAGAGGAAAGGGCCTCCATGTATGAATCAAAACCCTACTCCTGGGTTACGAACCAGCCACTGTGGAACCGTGGGTTTTACACCGTCTGCACACTACAGAGTCACTATGGATTGACGGATAGCATCCGATTAGGTTCTATTTACAAAATCAGGATAAAGATATCAGATCACTAAGAACAACCAAGAAAATCAACACAGATCATACCCAGAACTCTCTTTATTCAGTTATCAGAAAAGGAACTTGTTGTAATACACACTTCTCTCTCTGCCCTGTGTGACGTACAACCTGCCTCTAAAGAAGATGTAGAGACAGCAGTTATCCCCTCCAACCGTGCAAACTGATTTTCAAATCAGTTAGCCGTTGGTTTACCCTTCATACAAGCAAAACTACATGTGTGCCTTGCACAATTACATTCATGGGACCAAATTGACCCTTATTACAAAATGAAATGGCTTAAGAGCCTTATGAGACAACAAAAGAAAAGATGATCCTGCACTACAGAGAATGTGCTCCTGCACCATACTCCCCCTGCAGGAAAAACTCAAGTCCCTTGAGTTGCTAACTGCTGAAGTGTCTTCCCATGCTTTAGAATATCGGCTTCACTCATCCAGGTTGCCTCTGAATCAGGAAGATCCTGCCATTTGACCAAGTAGTCTTTGTATACCCCTTTTCTTGTCTTCTTGACAATTTTGGAATCCAAGATGCAGTCCAATTGCAAAGGCTTACTTGGAGGTAAATCTTTGATCCAGTCTTCATCTTCAATCACAGCATCTGAGCTATCTTCAGCATGTAATGGAGGTCTAAAAGGGAACAGGTCTGCCACATTGAAAATGGGAGAGATACCAAGGCCAGATGGTAATTCTATTTCATATGCATTTGGACCAAATTTATGCACTACCTTACAAGGTCCTATCTTCTTCATCGACAATTTGGTTGGTTGCCCCTTAGGTAATCTTTCCTTTCTGAGGTAGGCCATCACCAAATCTCCTACCTGGAACTGTACCTCCCTTCGCTTCAGATCTGCTCTATCCTTGTACTTGGAGACAGTTTTCTCCAACTGAAGCTTGACCTGATCATGTACTGTTTTCATGGTAGCAGCAAAGTCTTCTCCTAGAGCACTCCTTTTATCCCATCCTTGGAGGTCTTTGAGTTCAAGTGGTCCTCTTGGGTGGAAACCATAAACTATTTCAAAAGGGCTTTTCCCAGTACTTCTGTTTCTTGAGTCATTATAAGCATATTCAGCTTGACTGATCACTAAATCCCATGCTAATCCATGCTGTTTGGTAAGGCATCGCAAAAGGTTTCCCAAGGACCTATTAACAACCTCAGTCTAACCATCAGTCTGGGGATGGTAGGCGGATGAAAAAGACAACTGGGTGCCCAATTTTCTCCATAGGGTCCTCCAAAAATGACCAACAAATTTGGAATCTCTATCAGTAACAATTGATAGGGGTAAACCATGAATTCTGACCACCTCTCTGAAAAAGAGACCAGCAATCTGAGATGCGTCATTTGTGCATTTGCATGGCACAAAATGAGCCATCTTACTGAATCTATCCACAATGACAAAAACACTGTCTACACCCCTTGCTGTCCTAGGAAGACCAAGCACAAAGTCCATACTAATGCTTTCCCAAGGTCTGGTGGGAATGGGCAGTGGTTGGTACAAACCAGCATTAGAAGACATACCCTTAGCCTTTTGACATATGGTACAGCTTGCAACATATCTCCTTACATCTGTCTGTACCTTGGGCCAATAATAGAACCTGGTGACTTGTTCCAAAGTCTTGTCCAACCCAAAATGTCCTCCTAAGGCTCCATTGTGCTTCTCCTTGACGATATTGTCCCTCATTGAACATTTAGGAACACACAACAAACTACCTTTAAATAGGAGCCCTTCTTGCAGCACAAAATCAGAATACTCGCCATGAAAAGTGTTAGCCAAACTTGCACACACTTCATAGGCAGCCTTGAAATCTGCATCATCCTTGTACAACTCCTTCAGACACTCTAGACCCATATGTTCCATTTGTACTTCCTGTATGACCAGTATCCTTCTACTCAAAGCATCTGCCACTTTGTTGGCAACACCTTTCTTATGCTTAATAGTGAAGGTATAGGCCTGCAATTGTTCCATCCACTTAACGTGCCTATGATTCAACTTTTCTTGACTATTTAGGAAGCTAAGAGCATGGTTGTCAGTAAAAACAATGAACTCTTTTGGCAGTAAATAATGTCTCCATTTTTTTAGAGCTTGCACCATTGCATACAACTCTAGGTCATAGGTAGAATACCTCTGTTTGGCCTCATTCAACTTCTCTGAAAAGAATGCTACTGGATGTCCTTCCTGACTAAGAACAGCACCTATAGCCTGTTGGCTTGCATCACATTCCACAACAAATACTTTGTCAAAATCAGGGAGTACCAACGTAGGTAACTCGGCCACTTTCTGTTTCAACAGTTCAAAACTATCATCTGCTTGTTTTGTCCATTGAAATTTACACTTCACTCCACCCTTGATGGTATTGAGAATAGGAGCACTTATGTGACTGAACCCTTTAATGAACTTCCTGTAAAAAGTTGCCAAACCATGAAAACTTCTTACATCTCCTACTGTCTTAGGAGTAGGCCAATTGAGAATAGCCTCAACTTTTGTAGGATCCATTTTCAAACAGCCATTGGAAATCACAAATCCAAGATACACTAGTTCAGTTTTCATAAAATCACATTTATCCAAGTTGATCATCAACTTACTCTCATGCAATTTCTTTAACACCTGTCCAAGATGCTTCACATGCTCTTCTTTGGTCCTGCTGAAAATCAATATGTCATCAAGATAAACAATAACAAATTTTCCAATAAATTCTACAAGTACCTCATTCATCAACCGCATGAAGGTGCTTGGAGCATTACTGAGACCAAATGGCATGACAAGCCACTCGTAGAGACCTTCATTTGTTTTGAAAGCAGTCTTCCATTCATCTCCCTGCCTTATTCTGATCTGGTGATAACCAGATTTCAAATCAATCTTGGAATAGTAACATGAACCACCAAGATAGTCCAACAGATCCTCAATTCTTGGCATAGGGAATCTATACCTTATGGTGATCTTATTGATAGCCCTTGAATCTGTGCATAATCTCCATTTGCCATCTTTCTTAGGAGCAAGTACACTAGGGACTGCACATGGACTAAGACTTTTCCTAATCAAACCTTTCTCCAAAAGTTCTTGAATCTGTCTACCTACTTCTTCATTCTGCTGTGGTGTCAACTTGTAGGCAGCTTTGTTGGGTAATGTGGCTCCAGGAATCAAGTCAATCTGATGACTTATGTCCCTCATAGGTGGTAAGGAGTTAGGAGTATCCTCTACCACAAGATCTTGGTACTTATCCAGTAATTGTTGCACCTCCAATGGGATCTCCTTCTGCTGTTTGCTTTGCTGATTGGATACAGGCTTCATCATCAGTGCATACCCTTGGGTATCCTTCTCCTTCATGAGTTGTAGGAACTCTTTGCCACTCACTAACATGACACTGTTGTCATTGCTCTTCTCTCCAACCTGCTCTGGTAAGGGATCCATCTGAAACTTCTTACCATTCTTGGTGATCATATATGTGTTCTTTTCACCATCATGCAGTGCCTTCACATCATACTGCCAAGGTCGTCCAAGAAGAAGATGACAAGCATCCATAGGAATAATTTCACACAGCACCTTATCCCTATAATCACCTAGTTCAAACTCTACCCAAGTTTGTTCTTCCACCAAATAGTTCTGATTCTTATTCAACCAAGATATTTTGTGAGGATTAAGATGGGGTAATCTTTTCAGTCTACACTTTTCTACCATTTCAGTAGACACTACATTTTCAGTAGAACCTGAATCAACAATGATTTTACAGAGCTTACCATATGCTATTCCTTGGGTTCTGAAGAGATTCTTCCTTTGTGGGGGCTCCTGCTTCAATGGCATCTTCACGAGGGTCCTCTTAATCATCATATTCTCTCCTTCAAGCACTGGTGCAGCACTACCAATTGGTGAGTTTACACTTTGACAATCATCCTCCTGCAATAGTTGGTTCCTTCTCCCACCGTCATGGGAGCTAGACGCCTTCTCAGGGCACTTACTTGCAGTGTGGCCTACTTGATTGCAGTTGTAACATCTTCCAGTGAAGACTCCACGTCCTCTGCCTGCACCACCATCTCTTCCTCTACCATTAGGTCTTCTCCAACCTCTGAAACCACCACCTTTTTGTTCTGTATCAGAACGTGATTCTTGTTGACTAGAACTTTCACCTTTGTTTGGCTGTCCTCTGCCAAAATTACCTCTTCCCCTATTGTTCCTGCCACCTCTTCCTCTGTTATTTTGATCACTTCTCCTTTTCAGTTTATCCTCTGCCCTAGAGGCTAACTGAAAACATTCATCCACAGTCTTGGGAACCACCATACTGAACTCATCCTGTATATTGTACCTCAGTCCATCTAGGTATCTGGCCACCATCTCTTTTTCTTCTTCTCTGTGATTGGCTCTCATGCTCAATCTGTGAAATTCTTCAGTGTATGTAGCCACGTCCATATCTTTCTGCCTAAGATGATTAAACTTTCTGATAGTCTGCAGATCATAATCACATGGTAGAAATTTGGCTCTCAGCATGGCCACCATTCTGCTCCACTTGGTGATTGGACTCTTTCCAACCTTCTCCCTTTCACATTGAGTGTAGTTCCACCAAACCAATGCAGAACCTCTCAGTCTGGTCTTTGCAAACTTTACTTTCTTACTGTCACTATACTCTTTGAAGTCAAAGTAATTACTTATGGCTTCAATCCAGTCCACAAGAGTATCTCCATCCAGTTTCCCATTGAACGTGGGAACATCCAGTTTCGGATCACCACTATCTCCATGACCCTTGAGTGCATTCAGAAATGCCTTTTGATCAGCAGTCATACCTTCTCCTTGAGGATTCTCCCCAGTTTCTCCCTCTTCATTCTCCTCTGACTCAGAAGTGCTTCCATCCTTCTCTTTGGATCTCTCTTCCTTCAGTCTCTCTTCGAGCATTGCTTCCACCATCTTCTGGATGGCTGCTTTACTCATCGTCTTGGGAGGCATTGTGCTAGCCTCTGTTTCTATCTCCAATTCTTCGTCTGACATACACGGCTGTGATTCAGAATATTGGCTCTGATACCAATTTGATGCAGAGTGCCCGGCAGAAGCGGATGATGATTTGACTATATCTTCTCTATCGGCAAGAGGTATCCCAATGTCTCTCCGAAGCCAAGAATGACTTCTCTATCGGTGAGACATGAACTATCGGCCGGGTCTTATTGTTATATCCCGATGGCTAAGTTCTCACCGATAAACTCCGTGACGGTTAGTTGCCTATCGGCAACACCTCATACTATCGGACCACGATAAAATTCCTTCGGCCAGACTTCTTCCTTCGTCACACCGATGACCACTCTTTGTCGGCCAGACTTCTTCCTTCGGTGAAGCTTCTTTCACCTACACCGACGCTTTGTCTCTCGCCGATATCGTCAGGCCCATCGGCCAGACCTCCTGCTTCGGTAAGACTCCGGTTCGTAGTCCCGATGGTTCATCTCACTCTGACGAGTCCTTTGTCGCTGAGACTTCTCGAACTCCTTCCGATGAACTTCTATCGGTGGGACTCTAACGGTCGCCGTGACTTCTTCGGCTGCCCCCGACAAGGTTCCTCACGCCGATACTCTTTATCGGCAACACTCCGAGGATGTCTCACCGATCGGTGAAACTTTATACCGTCGGCTAGGTATATTTTCCTTAGCCCGATATCGTTTCTCTCACCGATGCGAACACAAGGTATGTGTCTCCGGCACTATACCAATCTTCGGCAAGACGGAGAGCCTTTCACGCCGATGGATCTCCAACCGTTCAGAGGCGCCGAACCAGAATTCCCTTCGACAGAACAATGGAATTTCGCCGTTTCATTTATCAAACCCTCGATCACTTGTAGCAATTTGATCCCACATCAAAACTATCCAATTTCACTTCGATTTCCCGACTAGCCACATGATGATGTCTAGTCGAACTTGACTGAGTTCGCTGGCTTCCTGGGTAAGAATTCAACAACAACAAACGTGAGAAATCTTTCCCCCATCCCACTGTTACTATACAGGGCTTCAGTGGATAGAGGAAAGGGCCTCCATGTATGAATCAAAACCCTACTCCTGGGTTACGAACCAGCCACTGTGGAACCGTGGGTTTTACACCGTCTGCACACTACAGAGTCACTATGGATTGACGGATAGCATCCGATTAGGTTCTATTTACAAAATCAGGATAAAGATATCAGATCACTAAGAACAACCAAGAAAATCAACACAGATCATACCCAGAACTCTCTTTATTCAGTTATCAGAAAAGGAACTTGTTGTAATACACACTTCTCTCTCTGCCCTGTGTGACGTACAACCTGCCTCTAAAGAAGATGTAGAGACAGCAGTTATCCCCTCCAACCGTGCAAACTGATTTTCAAATCAGTTAGCCGTTGGTTTACCCTTCATACAAGCAAAACTACATGTGTGCCTTGCACAATTACATTCATGGGACCAAATTGACCCTTATTACAAAATGAAATGGCTTAAGAGCCTTATGAGACAACAAAAGAAAAGATGATCCTGCACTACAGAGAATGTGCTCCTGCACCAGAGCCTCACACTCCACTTGCTAGTGTTGGTAGCAATTCCTCAAGAGAGATTGCCCATTTGAACTTTAGAGTTCTTGAGACCTGTGTTGATTCTTCTCCTACTTCAGATCCTGTTGCTTCAGAGGTTAGTTCTTCGGTACAATAGGATGTTCTTGATCCTTCAGATCTTGCTTTGTTGGATAGACACTTGACAAGTCTTTCTAAGTTATTTTGTGAATCTCGCATTTCTAATTTGGATGATGTATTTGATGGTATATCCCTTCTTTTAGATGACAGTATCCAGACTGCTGTCACACCATCTATGTATTTGGAGATTGTTGGTTCAGAGTTTCCACATGGTCTTGTTGATCCACCTTCTTTAGTTGAGGTTGCACTTGATCATGATGTAACATTTGGTTATGTGGAGGCACTGAGATAGTTTTCAGAGGCATTTTTCATGTTGATTCTTCCTCTCCCTTCTCTTGTTTTAGATTTGGAGTTTCTCTTGCATCAGTTGTTGGACTTGTTTCTCCCTAAAGGGAGGCATGTTGTTTGTAGACATTGGATATTCTTTTGTCTTCATCATGGGGGGGATCTTCAAAATTTCTATTCTTTACTATGGGGGGGGCTACAAAGTCTCTCTCCTTTTGTATTTTACTGAGATTGTTGATATTAGTGCTAGAAGTTGTCCTTGGGGGTCTCATGGAGTCTTCCTTCCTTTCACCTTTTTAATCTTTTTTCTCTATTTTGGAGAGGAGTTTTCTCCCACAGGGTTTTTCTCCTTTTCTCCAATTGTGAGAGATTGCATTGTATTGCATAGTAGTTGTGCATGGGTACCTAACATGGCCTTGTAGCCAAGTCCCATCTTGCATAATAATCTTCCCGTGTTTGCACTTGGGGGGGGGGGGGGGGGGGGGTTGTGTGAACAAGTTTTTACCCTTACACAATTTCTTAAGTTTAACCTAGGTTTAGCATTATAGGTAGTTGCCAATATTTAGTATTGGTTACCTATATTTTTGGTTATTGGGTAGTTTCACCCATTATATTTTTTTCTTTCCTCTAAATAGGCACTTGTACATTGTGTAATATATCTCATCTTTCTCAATATCAATTGATTGATATTTGGTCGAAGAGCACTTCACTTCTCTTGAGTATCTGTGAGGGTGTTGTTTTGCAAACTAAGGATCCTGGGAAAGAGTTGATCACTTCTACACATTATAGCTATAAGCATGCTAAGGACCAACAATATCTCCACCCAACCATAACATTATTTACTAATATATGGAGCAAAGAAAGACCTCATTCCCCAAAATTCATTGTTCTCTTGACCATGCGATGTTAGGAAAAAAGAGTTTTGTACACCTTGAATAAAAACAAAATATTTTATTATGTAAAATAAATATTTATTTGTTGTGCATATAGGAGATGTGTTTAGCTACATTAACTATTTATTTGAGTCCACTTGTAAAGTTGTATGTAACATTGGGTCAGCTATTTTATGTATGGGAGATAGAATAATTAATTAATATTTAGAAAACTTAGTATAAAGAATTAAATAAGGTGTCAATGGTTTTGTGCTCTCATGGTTTTGAGACACGTGGTTTTTCCAATACTACATGTTGTATTTGTGTGATCTTGAGTCTATAAAAGCAGGCAGATGGTTAGTGGTTTGGGTTGGCTGGTTGAGTGGGCTATCATTGTATCGAGTTTCTCTTATGAGTGGATATATGAAGCATGGCATGGGATGTGTGGTTACATTCTTGAGCACATGAAGGATGCATTGGAGGAGATTGATGTTTCAAAATTATTCATGAGATACTGTAAGTGTATTTTAATGTTTTATAATGTTGAATAATAATTGAGTGTGGATGCTTTTGAAGGCAGATTTTTTCCCTCTTGAGAGTTTTCTTAGGGTATATCTTGTGCCACCTTGTGGTATGATTATCTATTCTTTTGGCATGGTAGATTTTGGTTATCATGGTTAATATTTTTTTACATTTTTTAATCTCTCATGGGGTTATATGGAAATGTTCTTTATTGTTGTATTTTTCCTTTCAAGTCGATGAGAACTTGGTTGTCAGGTTATGGGAGGAGATCTCTTTGTTATTATAACCCTTGCAATGAGTAGATTCTTGTGCATAGTTGAATCCATGGTCTTATAGGATGAAATAAAGGTATTCTTGAGGTCATAGGTTTATTTGTAAACTTGGGTTGTTGTAGATATAGGGTTTGATGGAGTTTTGGTGGATGAGTTTTTTATTAAGGCCCTTTGTGTGGGAGTTTTCGACGTGAGCTTTTTCTGGAGGTCTCCTAGGGAAAAACTAACATCACCATTGAGTCTAGAAGGCCCAAAAAACTATGTTTTCATATAAAACTTGATATATATTTTGGTGATAGAAAAATTTCACCGATTCTTTTCCTTAGATGGAATCTTGGTAGGGAATATTCCATACAACCGTATGGAATCCATTAGATTGTACATGTCAGTTGATAGAGAATATTCTAAAAGTATTCTGAGCATACTACATTAATGTAGGCACAGGGTTTGCAGAAAATAAAATAAAAAATATTTCTAAAAAATCAAATTTTATAAAAGTTGAATTAAAAAATTAGAAATTAATTTTTAAAAAAAACTTTTGAAATGACACTTGAGATTTAACCCCTTCTTGCATGGGAAACTAGTTCCTAGTGGGAAGTGATGTCCAACTCACCTCTAGGTGGTGAGATGGTCATGTTGCTCCATAACGACCATTTCTACATTTTCTAACACCTATATATTTTCCTTCCTTTCTTGAATTTTTAAGTTTGTAGGACTGATAGTTCAATTTATAGTAGCTTCATTATTACTCCCATAGTATCGATAGTTTGGTTGCTCTAGCAATTTCTTTGTCATCTTATAACTCAATTTTGTTGTTGTTGTCAGTTGTAATAAATCTATGCAACTACTATTGCATATGCAATTAATTCATTATGTTGATATCTTGCAAAAGATACACGGCAAAAAATAAGCCTTCTTAGCACTTTGGAAAAAGGTGCAGAGACTTGACAATATTCTTACAACCTAATAAGAAATTTTTACAAGGTGGAGGAAAGAAATACAAAGTGGAGGAAATATACATTCTACCCATTTACAAAATAGTGTGTATGATGACCCAAAATAGTAGATAACTCCAATTACATGTATATTGTGAATAACAGATACAAAAATAAGGAAACTATATAGTAATTGTAGAAAATATATACTGGAATGTGTGTAAAAATAATTATAATATTTGACAAAAGCTACTTTGCATGGGCAACATCATCATTAACATGTGAGTATCAAGAACCAAAAACATATGTCGGTTGGCATCCTCTGCATCAATTGCATGTGGTTGAATTGTTCCATTGTCTTGATGCTTTGACAGATGTGGAACATCATTGAGCATAATATAAAGTGCATGGTAAGTGTCATCAATTTTATTGACAAGTTCAGAACCAAGCTCATGGTAGTGGGAACAAAGGGAAATTTTCACTGTAATTGAACAATCATTTTGGAGGCCATGCTTAATGGCATTAAGGATACAAACAATAGTAGGACATTTCTGAATATCCCTATGGGTGAATAACCCTCCAAGCACGAATATCCCATTGAATAGGTCGTAATTAATCAGAGTAATATTTAGCCTTTCTTCAGATATCAGGTAGTCTTATATGTAATCAAAAGAAAGCTTTCTTAAGAGAACTTAGATTCTTGCAAGAGCCCCATAGCATTGAATTAAAAAAGAGTAACTACTTTAGAGAAGTATAACATCTTGGGGGAGTCTTGAACAATTTCGCATTCAATCAATACTTGAAGAGAATCCTCCATTGCTTGGAAATCTATTTTAAACACTTTTCCCAATAGCACTAAGTCAAATTTACCATGTCCTGGGTATTCTCATTTCTTAACAAGAAAATAAAGTTGTTTATTTTTCTGTGTATACTCCATTCATTCAAGAGATAAGAACTTAAAATTGTTTGATTACACCAAACTACAAAGCTCTTTCAATTCTTCTTTGATTTCCAGAATAACCTCCTCTCAATCTTAAGAGCAAGGTTGAGCAAGAAAGGGGGGAGAGATGATATGCAATGCATAGTTAATGAAATGTGGAGAAATAGAGGAAGATGAGTAAGAAGCATATGGTGAATATTACAAAATGACCAGTTTTATAAATCAAATAGATCTAGCTACAAGGAATATGAGCAAGTTGATTGTTACAATTACAAAGCTTGAGAACAAAGTTTCATTGTAAAGAGGGTCAAACATCATATTATCTGTTACAAATGTTAGTTACAAATGCATAAGTACGAGTTATGGGTCTAATTAAAGGTTGTCTAACCATGTAGCAAAAGACAACACTCAACAAATTTACATAGTGGATAACATAAAATTCACCTAATGAACTAATTTATTGATTGATAAAACACAATTACGGGTAAAAGCACAAAGCTGTGTAACACTTTTATAAAGGAAATGACCAACACTGATCCAACTTCTAATCTTGAATCACTAAAAAGTGATATGTATGTTTTAAATTTTGAAATGATGTAAACTAATAAAATTTTTATTTTTAAGTATATTTTACATTTCTATTTTTTTGAAAAAATTAAAAAATTATTTGAATATAGTTTTTAATAAATTGACACTATAATTTAGTTGCTGAAAAATGAAGTTACATGAGATGTCAATCTTTATATAGTAAATTTTATTTATTTTTATTTAATTTTTTTGTCTGTATTTGTAACTTGAAACTTTAGTGCATGGATATATTTTTTTCCAATTTGGATAAATATATATTTTTAAATAAATATTAAAATGTGCGTGTATTAAAACATAGTTGTTTCCATTCGATGTCAACTTTCATATTAACTATTTATCTAAAATAGAAAAAAATTATACCATCTTGATATAGATTCTTTTATCTAGTGCATCATATTTTTTTCAATTTTTTAAATAAGTTTTACTATTTTTCCTTGACATGGAAATTGACCTAATATTTTGTGATGATAACTTACTTTTAGTAAAAAAAAAAAAGGAAAATATAAATAATAATTAAACTATTAATATATATATATATATATATATATATATATATATATATATATATATATATATATATATATATATAAAAACTAAACTTATAGATCCACAAAAGATATTTTTATATTTAAAAAAAAATGTTATTTACACGAATAGAAGTTGTTGAAATATCAATTTTTTAAAATAATTTTATTTTATGGTAAATTGGCCTCATTGTGGTGCTACATATGCATTTAGCCAACAAATTTAGTTGGAAAAGTTGTGGACATATCTAACTTAGCTAGAATGAATCTTACAACATCATATGTTTGACCAAAATTGATTTTTAGTTAGAAATACTTAAATTCACTTGTGTTGATAAGTTGGCTAAAAGTGTGACACAACTTTGTGCTTTTACCCTACGATGAGGAATAGAAAGAGTATATATCAAAATAACTATGAATATGTTGCAATGAACATAAAAATAGTTACCTATACTCACCTACTTTAGTGTAACCTTTGCATACAACTACATTTTCCTATAAAGTTGACATTTTTGGAAAGTAGATTCAGATAATTTTCCAACAAGTACCTACAAGATGGGCTTGAAATTACGTATAAGGGGTGTCTAAGAATCATTGTTGATGTCTTGTTATCAATTTCAAATGCCCTCTTATCATTTTCAATACTTTTTAGTGATGAACTAATAGTGAATATTATTATTGACCACTGAGTCACCATCAAGACAATTGGTGTCACCATTGAGATGGTTGATCTCCTCTGTAGTTAGATGTTTCACCACTGATTCAATATTGAGATCACACTTATTCACCACTTTTTTGGTGGATAGAGTGTACTGTGGACGTGTTGGTGGTGCTTGATTCAATAGGTGATTAAGAAGCAACTTTTCTAATGGGGGAGAATCCCCTCAAGATTGCATAGTCAAATTCATAATGGATCAAGGATTAACAAAGTGGAATTCAAATTGGATAAGAAATATTTACCCGTGGGCAGGAGAATGTAGATATGAATGTATAGATGAGACATATCCATTTGCATTCTTTGGAGATCATCCTATAGTAGTAACTTATGCTATAGATCCATAGCTAGGAAAGACAAAGGTAGTGGTAGAGATATAGTCAGGAGCATGTTAATCAATATTATGTTGTTGTTGTTGTGCATTGAGGTGCCAAAAAAACATAAATATATAATAAACTAGTAAAAGGCATTTGATCATGGCTTCTATTCCTTGAAAATGATCAATCTTTATAATAAATGATGTGTAGACATCAATGCAAGCAAGAAGACAAATTTCTTCATTAGTGTTCATTGAGCTTGGAAATAGCATTATCAGTTCACTGTGGAATTTTCTAGCTTAATTTAAATCTATTTGTTTTTACATTCTCAGTCAGTCTGCGTAGGTTTTTAAAGGTAAGATATTTGTAAAAAATAGTTTTGTTATGATTACAAACAAGATTCAGTACAATTACAAGTCTCATAAAAAGATTGGATTCTTGACCTCCACAAAGAAATGGACTTAAAGATTTAACCATATTACTTTGGTGGAAATGTTTGAGATTAAGGATGAAAATTATGAATCTATTATTGATTATCCATGGTGGAAATATATTCACATCTTGACCTCAAGGAATTTGTTTTCCTCTTGATATTGATATTCCATCATAGATAATATTCAAGAGAATGTTAATAATGTTGTATAGTATGAAACACTTTTCATGGTTTAATCCACACTCAATGTTTAGAAATGAGTCATTGAAGCCTCTGGTGATTTAAAGATCGTAATACACCAACTAGTTTAGATAAAATCTCTTATCACTATATTTGATCTCTATAGAGAAAAAATAGTTTGGATAAAATCTCTTATCACTATCACCTCCTTGCTCATATGTAGAACAAAACAATAACATAGGAGGGTTTTCTCACAAAATTTCAAGTTATTTATGTCATTGATTGATAAATTTAATTATTTTTTGATTGGTGAAATTAATGAAGAACTCATATAGTATTGTCATTTTTATGATGATTTCTCGAGGGGAGTCACAAGCATCAGTTTGCTACACTCCTTACTCCTTTATATCCTTCTACATTTTAGTGTTACTAGCCTATAGGTTCTAGAAGTGGAGGATGATTCCTTCAACCTCCTTGTTCATGCCATAAAAATTCATAACATAGAATGAATTTTTCTTATAATTTCATGCTTTTCCTATCATTAATTTTATAGAACATTATGTTTTGATTAGTGAAAATTTATGTTATAGTTGTTTCATTCTTATGATGATTTAATTATAGAGAGGAACCATGAACATCATTTTTTCATGATCCCTACTCCCAAGTATCCTATTATAGTTTAGAGTTACTAGCCTATAATGAAGATAAAAGAAATATGTGACGATTTAGATAAGCATAGCTTTGTTTTCATCTGTAGAAGCATTTATCACATAAAATATTATATTAGATTCTAAAACCCTTGCTTAATATAACATCCAAGAACCCCCAATTTTATCTTTATTCTTTTATAGTTCTTGCCTTAGCTAGGTAGTGCTGATTGAAACTTTGTACCCAATATTACTAGAGAAATGGTGGCCAATTTGGTAAACCTTGGATTGCTTTTACAGTAGCCATTCCTTCCCGCAAGGCCACTACAACGAAATAGAGCTTCCATCTAATTTAAAGATTATTCTTATCCAAAAATCTGGATTGTAGAGAAAACCATCAAAGAAATTTGACGGCACCACATATAAAGATGGAAGAAGGGACTTCTAGTGTAAAGAAAAAGATGAAGATAGTGGCATGTCACAGAGAAGTGGACAGATTATTTTAAAGGGTTTTTAGAGACTTATAAGCAAGTGAAATCAGCCATGTTGATGTTTTAGCAGTGAGAGATATCCTTCTCCCAAATTTAAATAATGAAAAGTCACATATGAAGAGACACCAAAGCATATGAAGAGACGCCGACACATATGTAGAGTCACCTTGATTTGTATATATACATCAATTCAATCACTTCATTTACATCTAGAAGAAATTATGTCATTCCTTTAGTAGCAGAGTAGATTTCAAGGGGAAGCATATTTATTTGAGAAGTGTCTCCATTCATTGTATATACTCAGCCTTGTGTAAGGCCTTATTCTATAAACAGATTTGCTTCTTGTATTCTGATATATAAGAAGAGATTATTTGCTGGGTTTTTCTCCCTCGAGTAGGAGGGTTTTCCCAAGGTAAACATTGTGTTTATTATCTTATGTGTTGCATTTTCTGATTGCTTACATTTCTAATCCTAAAACTAACATGGTATTAGAGCGGGTCTAAGAAAAGATCATATTAGATTTGTTTAAGCAACAAAGTCTTCTTCTTATCTAGGGCAGTCTATCTAAGGTTGAAGATAGGCTTGATGGTGCACTAGAATGATGTGCCCAAGCCATCCGATGATAGAGAAGGTTGGAAATTCAGAGTTCTTATTGCACTAGAAGAAAATGATCTTCTAGACTTCGTGGAGAATGATGTGCCCAAGCCATCCGATGATGCTGAGAAAACTAAATGGGAAAAATAATGACTAGTTTCAAAGATGTCAGGGAGGGCTTGAAAGATAGTAGAGAAAACCCTTACTATGACAATCTTCACCCTCTGCTTGCGGTGGAATCTTTGTGCAAGGAAAAGGAATTTAAAAAGGAGGCTGAATTTGTGAAAACTTCTTAGCCATCGGAAAGGGAAATATTTGAAGTGAGGGGTTCGGAGGATGATGAGTTTCCTAAATCCCCATGTTTGAGGAAGAGGAAATGCGGTGGCAGTCTAGTTTCGATTACTAATATCACAACCTTGAAAACCCTGGTGGAGGTGGTTATTTCACGACAGCAGAGGTTTTTTAGGGAGCTATTGGAGAGCCTTGAGAGGAAGGACCAGATTAGAGAGCAGATGAGGCTGGAGAGGGATGAGAAGAAGAAGAAAGATCTCTCTCACATTCAATGTTTTAGGGGTGACAAGTATGGTGACTTTACTCGAGATTGCCAATTAAGGTCTACACAACTTGTTTCTATTGCAAAAATTGTCATGGGGACATCTCAGAAGGAGCCAAGCTCTAAAGTCGATTCAGAAGGTTTCTTATTCTAAAATTGATTAGTTTCTTCGAAGAGGAGGAATTAACATTCAGAAGGAGTCTGAAAAACCAACAGAGGCAACCTTGGACGAGGAGGTTAGGAGGTTGATGCTAGTACTTGGAGCTTCAGAGGGAGCCACATCATCATGAAGATTCCTTGTAGTGTATATTTCTCTAAGACAGAGAAATATGAGGTCAAAGCCCTTGTAGTGTATATTTCTCTGAGATGGAGAAATCTGAGGTGAAAGCCATCGTAGTGTATATTTCTCTGAGATGGAAAAATGAGGTGTGAGCCCTTGTTAATCTCTGAGACTAAGATGGGACGTCATGTTGAGAGACTCCATGATGGCATCACATTGAGAGACTTCGTGATGAATCCTTTGTACTTGTGTTTTTCCACACATGGTAGTAGCCATGGTGGACGTCATGTTGAGAGACTCCATGACGACATCACGTTCACACATGGGAGTAGCCATGGTGGATGTCATGTTGAGTGACTCCATGATGATATCACGTTGAGAAACTCTGTAATGAACTATTTCACAAATGGGTGTAGCCATTGTGGATGTCATGTTGAGAGACTCCATGACATGGATATCTGGAAGGATACCTCCTTAGCTAAGAGGGAGTGTTGATGTTTTAGCGACGGGAGATATCCTTCTCCCAAATTTAAATAATGAAAAGTCAAATATGAAGAGACACCAAAGCATATGAAGAGATGTCGACACATATGAAGAGTCACCTTGATTTGTATATATACATCAATTCAATCACTTTATTTACACCTCTAGCAGAAGCCTTGTCATTCCTTTAGTAGTAGGGTAGATTTCAAGGGGAAGCATATTTATTTTAGAATTGTCTCAATTCATTGTATATACTCAGCCTTGTGTAAGGCCTGATTCTGTAAACATATTTTTGCTCCTCTTATTCTGATATATAAGAAGAGATTATTTGCTAGGTTTTTCTCCCTTGAGTAGGAGGGTTTTCCCAGGGTAAACATTATGTTCATTATCTTATGTGTTGCATTTTCTGATTGCTTACATTTCTTATCCTAAAACTAACAAGCTCAGTGTACTACATGCTTGTGCAAAAATGAGAGCTTTGAAATGGTCTAATCTTCCATTATGCATAAAGGAAAACGAAATTTTTCTTAGATATCATAGTTGGAAAAATGTTTGTATAGATGTATGCAAAAATATGAAATTCATAACAAAACTTGTGAGATGTTTTAAAATCTTCTTTAGAGATGATACATATCGATAATGAGCATTTGATAATAGGAACAAAATCATTTATTTTTTTTAAATGTTATTGCAGATATAGCAGACTGTGAATCTAACTTTGCTACTGACTAATCTTGAAGGCCAATTTGAACCCAGGTAATTCTCCTTATGATATGGTATGATTATGTTTTTACCAAGCACATTAGCTGTTTGAAAGAATGCCTAAAAATCATCTCTTCTGGTAGACTACAACGATTAGGGGATATGCAGAAATAAACAGACTATTCACGTCATATCAACAAAAAGAAAAGAAAATGAAGGTAATTTTTTTTTATCTAATTTGTAACTGTTATAGATGAGATCCCATAAGATTTCTGTCAAGAATGTCTTCTCTACATTTAATTAAATATTGACTTTTATAATAATAAAGTCTATTTGATTTGATTTAGAGTATGGGCTATATTGTTTCATTTAATTTTGGGTATGGTCAATATTTACTGCTACATTTAATGCTTGCTTTGATTCAGGGGAAGCCAACAATAAGAAGTAAAATCTCATAGGCAATCTAAATTTTCTACCCACGCTACAAACTATAAACTATAATAATAAGAAGAAAAAAAATTTATCAACATTCAGGATACAAAATTTCTATTAAATACAAGAATACCATGTCATGACAGGGCACTAGACAGGTACTAATAAAAATGACGTGAACGAATGCACGTCGCCAACCATGAAGATGAAGAGTCTACAATGCAAAACCTGCACTGCACTGCACTTGTAGTCCGCTAGTAAATATGATGTGGGATTGCATTTAAGTCTGTAGCCTTCTTTAAAGCAAGTCCAAACTACTCGGTCAGATTCTAATGCAGACGATCTAAGTCAGATTCTTCCACTCTTTGGTTGCAACCAACAACTTCATCCAGTTCTTGTCGGACTTGGTTTAATTTCTGTGGATTGCAAATGAATTCTGCCATGGCCCATTTTATCGTTGTAGTGGTCATTTCAGTACCAGCAACAAATAATTCCTGAAACCAGAAAGCACAATTAGAGATCTGGAAAATACCAGATATTTATAAACCCTTAGATTTTTTTAATCTTTTCAGCACTTACAGCTATCTAGGCTCGACTACCAATGAAAGTGAAATCTTCAGTTCTAGAATCCAGCAAAACATCCACTTGGAGACTCCAAGAAGGATTTGTGGATGTTCTGCTGGATTTCAGAAGTGAACATTTTCCAGCTGAAAGAGGTTTCCCACAATAGGCCACACAGGAGGTCTGGGGAGAAGAAGCAGCCTTGCCCTACTCTCGCTTATCCATAAAAAGCCGAATAATAACAATGAACCAGCGGTAAGGAGCACAGAATGCCAAGAAAGTGGTGGAATGTCCATATTAACTTTAAACAAGGAGATCCTACTTTATAGCTATACACCACTTTATAGCCAGAATCCTACTTTATGGCTATACGCTACTTTGTAGCCATAACCAAATGTCTTCTACATTTTACCACATTATTAATAATAAATATTGGAATTAACACACCCATTATGACGGTAGGTCTAGCACGTCTCAGTCAGTGAGGAACCAACTAGCAATTGGACCCATAGGTTCAATGATTAGGGTGAAAAACATTTTGAAGAAATTATAGAATTTGTTAGATATTTTTTATTATCTATTAATTTATAAATCCACTAAATTTTTTTATCAATTTTTATTGAAATTTATCACATTAACTATTGTCTTCTTTCACTTATATTAGTAAATTTCTTTTTATATTAATATTGAGATCAACAAATGCAGGTAAAATTATTATCATGTCAAGTAAATATTTATATTTTTTAAAGTAATCATTACTTTACATTCACTCCATATGGGAGATCACTTATTCCTATAGATCATTTAAAAAAATATAATTTTAAAAATTATTTTTCTAACTTGTCTATGCATATATGTAGTAAATTAATTGAATCTTTTATTGATTTTTATATAATCCACCATATAAACAAATGCATATTTAATCATATAATTATTTTAAAAATAATTATGTGAGGGTACAATAGATTTATGTTCTACAATTTATATCTAATAGTATACACATAAGGCATAATTATATTTTTCTATTAAGTACATAATAAGATGGCTCATAATTATTTTTATAAGTATGTATTTGATATATGAACTTTTATAATATCTATCACACGATAATTCTACTGATTTGTATAATCAATAATTTAATATAAATTCTATTATTGATATATAATTAATTATATTATTTCATTAATATTTAAAATATCAAATTTATAAATAATATATAATTGATGAACCAAATTAAATAATCACATTAATATGAATATTATATTAATATAAATATTACAATTTTGTTATAATTAATAATTTAATATACATATATTATTTCATTAATATTTGAAATATCAAATTTATAAATAATATATATACTTGATGAATCAAAATTAAATAATCACATTAATATGAATATTATATTAATATAAATATTACAATTTTGTTATAATATTTGCATAAATTTAAAGAAAAAATATTATTTGTTTAACATTAAAATAAATATTATTTGTTTAATAACTAAATTTCTACCATATTTTTTTACTAGATTTTAGTGTGTTTCTTTTACCAAAAAATTTCTCATGTAAACCTAGTAAAAATTAAAATTTGTAAAAATAATACTTTGTTTTTATTGGTAATCACTAGATAAAAAAATACTCATGGCAATAATACTAAGTTACTAATTGCAATAATACTACAATTACTAATAAAAAGTGTTTTCAATACATTTGAATAATAATAGATGATAAAGTCACATTTGAAGGAGTGTGAAGGAGTCAAATTTGAGGTGGTAATGTCATGTCAATTGAATTTACTAAAAAAATTAGAAATCATTATAAAATATAAAATGTGAGATGTTAAACTTTTTACTCATGGTTTAAAAATTAATTTTTTTACTTATTATTTAAGGAACCCTTAAATATGTGTGGAGATATGTTTGAAACTTTTTGTAAAAAATAAATATACCATTTAATAACTTAAATAATTACATCCCATTGAATAATATGTGTGGAGGTAGTGTTGGTCATTCTTTCCTCTAGGGTGGGGGACATTTAAACCACATGAGACTTGTTCTCACACAATTTTTTTCTCGGTGTAACTGACAAGTTTAGAAAAGATTTTGGATGTGAATTTTTTATAGCATGAGACAACATTCCTGGCAAAGGTAGTCAAACGACGAGAGGGAAAAAATGTAGACGATCATGATTAATTCAATTGTCTACCTCCTCCTCTATCGCTCTCAGCTGTCAATGACCAAAGCTAAGTCTTTCAAAATAAAATAAAAAATTAACAATTTATCAATTGTCAAAGTGATAAAAGTAAAGGGAACTTTTTTGTTTTTTTATCATTTATGAAATTTTGAAAAATAATCAATGGACAAAATTGATTTCATGGTAGTCCTTTTAATCTAGGCCCTTCATCTATATAATTCATCATGTGCTGCTCACATAGAGAAGGATTTCAACCTAATAATTCATACATACTGCAAAACGTTCTATACAAATAAAATTCATCCCACAATAAAAAAGAGCACAACCCACACTAATATGAGTGGGTCATAATGCAGAGATGACATATACAGACTCCTGAGGTCTCTTTCCTAGCTGAAAGAGGTTTCCCAAGAGGAAGTTTCCTACTCTCCCTTCTCCATAGAAAGAAGAATAATAACAATGAACCAGCGGTAAGGAGCATAGATTACCAAGAAAGTGGTGGAACCTTCATACACACTATAAATAGGGAAATCTTAATTTCAGTTTGTTAGGTTTTCTAGTATATGATACATCAATATAGGATCATTATATAAGTGTTGTGAGATGTAGTAATCTGAAATGAAATAGTGAATAATGTAGGAATGTAGGATTTAGATAGTTGTTCATGATAGGTAGATGAAACAATGATAAGATATAGATTATAGACAAAGATAACGCAATGTAAAGCATAAACGAAGATAGTACATAGGCAATGTGTTCATAATAGATACATATCATCAATGTAAGCGTAAAGAAGAAGACGAGGTCAAGTAAATAGATAAATAAATCAAAAAGATAAAGTTCCAAAAGATAAAAGATAAAAAGGACTAAAAGGAAAGAGTGGACCAATATTATAAAAGAAATTAACAATAATTTAAAATAACCATTATCAAGCATGCCTCCTAAGTGAGCCAAATAAAGGTGAAGTAAACTTAAAGATCAAATAAATGATACATGGCCTTTAAGTGAGGGAGAAAGATATAAAGAAGTTGTAAGGGTCCCGAAAAGAGTAGATAAGATGAATGATAAATAAAATAAAAGTAAGAATGATATCTAAATAATGAATTCATCTCCCATTTTAGGTGACTTTTTTTTTTATGTTACCTGTGACCTTAATGTGTATCTTTCCTTTGTCTATATAATTTTGAATTTTATGTTGGAATGTAATACATCTATGTTTAGGCTATCCAAGTGTATGATGAGAAGTATATGTAGTACAAGGATCAAAATATAAATCACTATAGATTATTGCTAAGCCATGCTACTTTTATATGAACTTCTGCTAGAGAAATAATCAATGCAAGTATAAGGCAATTTACAAAATAAATTATAGAGAAAGCAAGATGAATCAAACCATTTTAAATCTCTACCATGTAAGCATTATTTAAACTTACCAACCAAGAGAGGATCATCGATTTCACATGGAAAGAAGCATCCATAGAACCATCATAATTATCATGTGAGAATTCTAGTGGTAGTCATTTTTACAATGACCCTTTTGACTCTTTACAATATTTTGGTGCCCTTAATATTGATAAAGAATTTGGAATATCCTAACTAAGAACTCCATTATTATGCCTATGCCAAGCTTTATGTTTATGACCATATGTCTTTTCCTTTGCCTATGTTAATTTTCAATAACCTGTGTTCATGTTGAGCTTCATAAGTTCACAATAATGGTAGCCTTGTTCTTAGAAATTACTATGTCCTATGTACACCATGTGTGTTTTTTATGGTAGGAAGTCATGTATCACTTAAGTGAGCATTTTGTATCTTTGCATTGACTAGTTATTGACTCTTCATTCTTGCACAATAGTAGAATGTACTGTTGCATCTCAATTTTTCATTTGCATTTGATAGCACTTTTTGTCAATTTATGGCTCCCTAATAATAATCGATCTAAGAAATTATGAGTAGGACCCTATTTTATGCATTGTCCTAACTTCTAATATTGCCCATTTATCAAATTGTGTCTTTGTATTGTGTTCTCAACTATGTATGATATTTTATGGCCATGTGCTTTTATTGAGTTCTTAAGTTGCAGTCATGGTGATCACTTTGTGATCATTTGATAAACGGGCTCTAGAGATATGACAACATTGATCTATCATGTGCTAAGGAAGTGGAGCTCGGTGAGTATTGATCATGTGACATGTGCTAAGGGGACCACATATATGCATACATGGCAGGTCTTTAGTATTATGGGTAGTTTTAAGGATTGTATCATCAATTTTGATCAAATGGCTCTTAGGGTTCTCGAAGATGTTAGAGCTCTTGAAGTCCCTTAGATTCCAAGGATAATTAAATGATTATCAAGATTAATAGTTTTTAAATGTCCTTAGCAATGATATTGTGTGTTTAGGGTAAATTCTCTGAGATTGGTTAGTTTGTAGTTGAGTCACCTTTGTTAGCATAATATATTACATTGTTTGTTACGTAACCATGTAGTTACATTCTGCTAGTTGTTGGTTTTGCAATTATAGTTGTTAGTTCTGCAGTTACACCAACTGCCTTAACAGTTTCATCAATTAAGACCTATTATATATAGGTATCTTGTAATGCTTTCAAATCATCGAAAACATCTTTCTCTGCTTGCTTACCATTAAATGGTATCAGAGCCTGTGTAGGAGTGAGGGCGATGTGAAACACTACTCCTGCATGGAAGAAGTCACCCAAAGTGACCAGATGGAGTTCAGTTGAGTGGCAAGGAGAAAGCGCCCATGGTACAGAGAGGAAAGCAAAGCCGTTGCCAGGGAGGAAGATTGTTGGAAGCTGCCATAGCAAGCATGTAGCAAGAAAATGTTGAGTCTAATCACCCAAGTTGAAGGCCAGAAACTGTTGGAAGGAAAAGCCATTGCAAGCCTATCAGGGAGGAGAGGATCATTCGTAGATTGCAGTTGCTTTTAGGTAGATTGATGTCATTTTTTCTACTGTAGCAGTCACTGTCTAGACTAGTGTTTCTCCATCCATAAGGCATTTGAAGTCTAAGTTGGTGTGTAGAGGAAAGACATAGTCTACGAAATGTGGATGTCCACCACACTAGATGCCAGCAATGTGGCCAGTAATCATGCGAATGAGCCACCTCGAGGCAGACGTGCTATTTCAGAAAGCTCATGCTTCTATTTTGCCCTTCTAGATGCCCTGCAAAACATCGGTAATCTTCAATTTGATGAATTGTTTAGGCAAGGATTACTAGATTACTTTCTATTTGATGTACAATGTCAAGCAAGGAAGATTAGAGAAAAACTTGATGAGGGTTATGATGCTGATGACAAAGATGAGGTAGAACGCACACCCAAGCATCCCTGTCTCACAGCACAGGCCTATCGTGCTCATCTCTGTGCCACAATTTATTCTTAAAAGTGAATGTATTGTCAAATAAAATAATAAATTGTTGTCTGGACTAGTTTTTTCTATTTGTGGTGAACAATGTCAGCCCTGAAATTGCTTCTTTCTGATGCTCAACTTTTGAAAGGGCCAAATTATGCCACATGGAAGACAAAGATGCAGACGATTCTCATTTTTTAGGAGCTATGGGGAATTGTCATTGGTGACATAACCAGACAAGAAGACCCAGATGAAAGGCAAAAGTTTGACAAGGCTGATGCCAAAGCATTGATGTTGATAACACTCAGCATCACCAATGAACTTCAACCTCACATTCGGGATGTGGAAACATCAAAGGTGGCATGGGATTCTCTCTCCACAATCTACCAAGCAAAGAACCAGATGAAGATCCTCCATCTACAGTCCAAGCTACATACACTCAGTATGCAAGCTGGCGAGAAAGTTGAGGAATTCTTACGACGGGTATCTGAACTATGAGATGACCTTGTTACACTTGGAAAAAAGCTAGAGGACAAACTACTTGTCCTAATTACGCTAATAGCTCTGCCATCTCAGTTCAAAATCTTTGTCACCATGCTGAACATCACAAAGAAAGAGGTATCATTTGATGAATTGGTGAATCTGTTGCAGTAGGAAGAAGCCATTCAATCTGTCCAAGGTAAACTTGATGACAAGGCCCTGATCTCCAGAAAATCAAAAGGTCAAAAGTTTCGCAGCAAGCAGCCACAGAAACAACAAGAACATCAACAATCGAAGCCTCCAAAGGCAAACCAATGGTGTCATATATGCAACAAGAACAATCATGACACTATCAACTGTTGGTACAATGCCTTAACACAAGGCAATTCAAGTAAAGAAGGCTTTTCTAGTTGCAGTGATACTCAACCATCTAAACACTGTCATCATCACAGAAAGCACAAAGGCAATGTAGCAGCCCAACAAGATGATGCATCAAAAGAAGATAAATTAGAAATAGCCAACTGCGGCACTCATCACAATCTAGTCCTTGTCTCCCAAACCTCATAGCCCACGAGGGATATTTGGTTGATAGACTTGGGTGCCAGCAAGCATATGATAGGCAATCGCAAGCTGTTCAATCCACTAACAGACCAACCTACTGGAGATAGAGTTTGAATTACTGACAACAAGGAGTATGTTGTAGAGGGTATAGGCAAGGTCATCATTCCTCTTGGGACAAGCCATTGTACCCTCACTAAGGTGTTGTATGTTCTTGGTTTGACAACAAACCTACTATCTGTCAGTCAGCTTCTTAACCACAAACTAAAAGTTGAGTTTCAGGTGAAGGACGGGGTCAAGACCTATCTAATCTCAAGAGAAGGTATGATACTTGTTAGAGCATTTATGAATGATAGACTGTTTGCATTAGATAATGTCTCCTCCCCTACAGTAGCTCTATCAGCTTCAATAATAGAATCTACAAGACTCTGGCATTATCGCTATGGGCACCTTTTAGTCAGCTCCTTGCATTAGCTCAACTCCAAACAAGTGGTAAGAGGGCTTCCTCCAATTTCAAATTCATTACCAATATGTCTTGGATGCCTTACAGGTAAACAACACCAGGATCCTTTTGAGGCTAGTAGCTTCCATGCTAAACATCACCTTGAGTTGGTATATACAGATCTATGTGGACCCATGATTGCTTCATTTTTAGGACGTAAGTACTTCCAATGGTTCATGGATGACTTCTCATGAAAGACCTAGGTGTACCTTCTCAAGAAAAAAGATGAAGCCTTTACCAACTTTCAGGACTTTCACAACCAAGTTGTCAAAGAAGCCGGCTAGTCTCTTCTTGTCCTCCGCTCAGATTAAGGGGGGGAATTCACCTCCAAGGAGTTTGTGGCATACCTGAAGCATCATGGCATCAAGCAGAGCCTAACTACTCCCTATACACCCCAATAGAATGGAGTTGCAGAATGTCACAATCAGACTGTCATGGAGATGGCTCGTTGCATGCTCTCCACAACCAAGTTGCAGGAAAGATTTTGGGTAGAAGCAGTATAGATAGCTGTATACCTCATCAATAGGGCACCAACAAAGATCCTACAACACAAGACACCGAAAGAGGTATGTACTAGACAAAAGCCTTCAATTTCTCATCTAAGGGTGTTTGGTTACACAGCATACATGCATGTCCTTGGCAATAAGAGAAAGAAGACTGATCCTAAGACACTCCAGTGTATATTGTTGGGATACAGTATTAAATCAAAAGCATATTGTCTCATAGATCCTGAGACAAATAAGATACATGAAGGTTGAGATGTGGTGTGTGATGAATCATCATTCGATTCCTTATCACAAAAAGAAGAGCAACAGCCTCCTACTTCTCATAAAAATCTCTCACAATTAGATGATGAGCATGTGGAAGACTCTCATAGAGAAAGTGAACTACAAGGAGAGTTGTATGTTGATTTGGGCCCTCTAGAAAACATTACATACCAGTAGCAGCACAGTCAACCTCCAAAGTGGGTCCAAAGTACAATCAAGGACTCTAACCTACACACTCTTCTAGACACATTGTCAAGAATCAAAACCAGGAGTCAGACAAGAAATGAAGTGAATCTTGTGCTCATGAGTATTGTTGTTGACAGCACTGAACCTGACACAGTTTGAGAGGCATTAAGCCAACCTTAGTGGAAGAAGGCTATGGATGTAGAGTATAATTCTCTGAAGCAAAATCATACTTGGGAACTTGTCGAACTGCCTGATGGGAAGAAACCCATTGGCTGCAAATGGATCTTCAAAACAAAGTATAAGGCAGATGGATCTATCGACAAGTATAAAGTATGACTTGTAGCAAAGGGATATGCTCAACAGGAGGGCATTGATTATGAAGAGACCTTTGCACCCACTGCGAAGATCAAAACTATTAGAATGGTCTGTGCATTAGCAGCACAGAAGGGATGGAAGCTTTAGCAAATAGATGTCAAGAGTACTTTCTTAAGTGTACATGACCTAGCCAGAAGGGTTTGTTGATGAACATCATCCACACAAGGTATGTCATCTTATCAAATCACTCTATTGCCTTAAGTAAGCTCCTAGGGCATGGTACATTAAGATTGATGGTCACCTATTGCAACATGGATTCACCCGTAGCCCCTTAGATCCTAATTTGTATATTAAGAAGGTAGGCATAGAGATTGTCATTCTAGTTTTGTATGTGGATGATCTTATTTTCACTGGCAGCTCAAACAGTCTCATTGATGATGTCAATAATGATCTCAAGAACTCCTTCAACATGACAGATTTGAGGCTACTTCATTATTGTCTTGGCTTGGAGATATGGCAGAAGAAGAACCACATATTCATCTTCCAAATGAAATATGCCAAGACTCTCCTGGAAAAGTATGGAATGGTCAACTGTAAGCCTATTTCCACTCTAATGGACAAAGGTTTGCAACTATCCTATTTCCAGGATTCACCTCAAGTAGATGCCACTCTCTATAGGCAGCTAGTTGGGAGCCTTATCTACTTGACCTATACCAGACCAGACTTGTGTTTTGCTGTTAGCTATCTCTCTAGATTCATTCAGGAGCCAAAGAAGTGTCATTGGGTTGCATAGAAGCATGTGTTGAGATATATCCAAGGCACAATTGATTATGGTCTGGAATATAAGAAGAACAATCAGTTCTTCTTACAGGGATATATAGACTTGGATTATGCAGGATCTATAAATGACAGGAAATCAACCTCAGTTTATGTTTTTCATCTCAGATCTGGGCAAATTTTGTGGGTTAGTAAGAAGCAAACTATTGTTGCTCTTTCATCCACTGACGCTGAATATCACGCCACATAAGGAGTTGTGTGTGAAGCGATTTGGTTACATCGCATTCTAGCAGCTATGGACATTCCTGAAGAGAAGTCACCAGTTCTCTATTGCAACAATCAGGGTGTGTTAAAACTTGTGAAGAATCTAGTTTTCCATGAGTGCACTAAGCATACTAAGGTCAAATGTCATTACATTCAGGACCAAGTTTTGAATCACCACATCCAGCTCTAGTACTGCCCTACATACTCTCAGATCGCAGATATGTTCACCAAATCTCTTGGTAGGATCAAATTTAAACTGTTTAGGGGGTACATTTGTAAAAAAACTTTAATAAGGAGGGGAATATTAGCATAATTTATTACATTTTTTATTACATAACCATGTAGTTACATTTTGCTAGTTGTTGGTTCTGCAGTTATAGTTGTTAGTTCTGTAGTTACACCAACTGCCTTAACAGTTTCATCAACTATTACCTATTATATATAGGTATCTTGTAATGCTTTTAGATCATCAAATACATCTTTCTCTACTTACTTACCATTAACATTGTGAGGCGTCCTTTTCCTTTTGTTTGTTTGTGAGAACCTAGAATGCATCAACAAAATGTTCTCATTGGTAGATAACATAGTGGCAGGTCCATGAATTTTGTTGTTCTTTTGCACAAAGATGATATCATCACTGATATGAGAGTTGAGATATCATCAAGGAATTTGGAAGATCCAATGGCCCTTGAAATTTTAAGGAGTGAATTTTTAATGTGTCAAAATGTGTTTCTAAGGACCAGTTATATTGTTTGAGATGGATTATCTTTAGAGCTCAAGAGGATCATTTTGTGGTATGTCAAGCTAGAGCTCCAAGAACCCTTGCATCATTTAAATCAATGGCTCTTACATGTTAAAGGGAGATATCAAAAGATCATGTCATTGGCTAGAAAGGGTGTGTTGGTGATACTATGGAATTCAAGAAATGAGTGTTCAATATTTTTATGGCACAAAAATATGTGGAGATATGAAATAGTACACATGGAAAGTGAAATATTAATTTTCATTAGTCCATAAGAACAATCAACAAGATCATCAAAGGGGTTTGCATGTCCATAGGAGAACGAGGTGTGAGTACATGTATCTAGTTGGTAAATTTTATGGTGGGTTTAGTATGTCTATTTAGTAGCTCCTAGGGCTATGGTGTTGCATGGTGATATTTAGAAATGATGTTCTTGTTTCTTAGATGTCTATGGTTTTCCAAGACAAAGGTTCATCATGAACAAAGAATATTATATTTTCAAAGGCAAGTTGCACATGGGTATGTAAAGAAATTCATGGTGCCTATAGGATTCAATTAAAATGGTTGGCATAAGTAACTCTCAAGCAAACCCCCATGAAGAACTAATTACATCTCATGCCCAGCTAATAATAAAAATTTCTCTTATAAGTTCACTAAGTAAATCTCTTACAAGCCACTATCTTTAGTATAAATGCTCTTACACATGCTTCATGAAAATATATTCTTTTACACAAATATTTACACATGTATTACCAATAATTACACAATGTATAATGGAAAAGCAATAAAGTGGGATGTCCCATTTCATGAGGATACATAAAATTATAAATAAGTAAATAATCTAAACATTATAACTTGCAAGGTGTATGACACACCTAATCCCAACATTCTCCCATTTGTCATATACCTTCTAAGAGAAAAAAGGAACACCAATATGTTGTGTAGGCCTAAGCCCCAATCACCTAGGTGCTAGGAGAGAAATTCATTGTTTGTTTTAGCATACTAAGCACCATCCAAACTAGACCACAACCTCATCCCTTTGCATGTGTCAAGCTCCATATCACACACACATGCACAAAATCTCACTCCCTACCATGTGAGGTTGGAAAATTTGTCATGGATTCATGCAAGTGACACCAAAATAGCAATCTCACAATTGAAGACATTAGAGACCTTAACCATACTAAAGAAATTAAAATAATACTAGTAGGTCTGAGAGACATTTGGTCATGAAAAGAAAACAATATGGATGCAAATCCCAAATAATATTTCAACATATAGTCAGTTCGAGTCCCTAGATATAATGTAATAAACTTGTGGGATTAAAAAACCATCTATTTCAAACCTATGACAACCACCTGCTAGGACTAAAGAAGTGATTTGGGGGTTGGGATGATATGGGGATGACTACACATAAAGAACAAAAGTGGGAGGGGCCCATTCTAAAATCTTGAATGACAAAATCTTGGGCCTCAAACCAAATATGCTAGGTTGATGTAAAAATATCTTGCAAAATTCACCTTTATATTTTGATACAACTCATAGGGATTTTGAGGTGTGGGAAAACATAGAAATAAGACATACTAAAAAATAGGTGTAGGGAAACTTATGCAACGAAACATGAAAAGGACTTTGGCATAAGGTTAAAGGTAGAAAATTAATGTGGAATCTGGATGTGGGAAAGTAAATCTAGGTTACAGCACAAAAGATGTACATGTCTACAGACACAAGGTTTTATGATCTAGTGGACCCTAGAAATCATAGGGTGGGGACATGAGCACTTCAGATGACCAAAACTTGTAAGGAGGATTGAGCCCATGTAAAGCATAAACATGAGTATTGGAAGAATTATATATTAAAAACATAAGAAAGACATAGAATTGTCCTAACTAATTCCTTGGAAACAAGATTAGTCAAGCTCAACGAAAATAAACTTACAGACCTCAAAGTGCTATACTAAGCAAGATTTATAAGGGGGCATGGATTCACATGAACTCAAACAATGATATTCACATGGAAACAAAATGTGAGACTAGCTAAGAATCAACGAATAAAATGCTTGGGTTCATGCTTGAAACTATGAGTAACAAGACACATACCCAAACAGATGAAATGTCATGAATGCAAACATGAACAAAATAAGAAGCAAGAATACCATGAGAAACTCCAAAACTAGGTGTAAGACAAAACAAAAAGATAAAAAACTAAGAAAATTTTAAATCAAATGCTAACAGTTGTGTCTATCTACTAGATGGATGTCAAGAATATGGTATCATGGATGAAGCCAACACCCCTAATGGAACATTTTTTCCTACCAAGACCTTTCCTAGGAGATGTATACTCTTTAAGGATCATAATTAATTTTAACTTTGATTGATGTTGATAGATTGAAAGTCTTCATTGACCTGGGAGAAAGTAGGATGTAGTCCTACCCAACCAACTTCCATAAGCAATAAACAAAGAAACCCAATTGTAATGTTGATGTGGATACTATGATCAATAGCTTGTTTGAGTACACAATTAACAATAATTTATTAACTAGTAATGTTTATAGTTATATTTTTGAAGTGTAGTAGTTATAGAATCACTGATTAAGTACAAATTTTGATAGTTCAAATATTCTTTATGATTTTTATAGGTATTGGTGCATGTATGGACTAAGCAATTGTTGTGAAACTTTTGTCAAAGCATCTACCTAATTATTAATTCCTTAGAATTTTTTTGACAAAAACTAAGAATTATATAATCTTTTGCTAGCGTATTGTTGAAGAACATTATCTAACCAATACTAACACACACACACACACACACATCACTTTGCACTATTAGACTAAACCTTGCTATGGATAGGATCCCAAATCATTACAGATAGAGGGAGAGGGGTTTAGTTGAGTACCGTCAAGTCCTCTCCCTCCAAGATATTTTATTAGGATAGGGGCAAGAGAGCCATATATATGTATATATGTACATATAAATACACATACATGCATACACACACATATACATATATGTATATATGTATGTATGTATCTATATAGACATGTATGTATGTATATATGTATATTGAAAGGAAATTTTGTAGAAATAATATTAACCATTTCCACATAACCCCAAGTGAGAAAAATATGTAAAAAAATATTCTTAATCTACCATGAAAAAGGATAGACAAACATACGATCAATATGACACAAGATGTACCCTAGGGAAACCATCTCAAGTGAAAAACTTAGCCCCCAAAAGAACTCACACATTCAATGTATTATCTCCATGAAAAATCTTACAATACACTTACAGAGTCTTGATACAATGCTTCTGAAACATCAACAACTCTAGTTGCACTCTCCATGTGAATAAGAAAATAAAAATCATGTAATCACACATTCCAATCCATGCTTTCTCTCTTCACATATGTAACCTACAAGAGATATTCAATCCAACCTTAGCCAACAAGCCAAAGGTTATGTAAGCCAACCTCAACAACTACTCATGTGCTTGATTTTATAGAAACAATCTTCCACAAAACTACCAAGTGGTATTACATTTACGATGTGCCTCTAAATCATGAACTTACAAAACCATATCCTCTCATTTACTTTTTTGGTACTAAGTTTTCTCAATTAGTACTAAATTCTTCAAATATTAAATATTTTCCCAATGTGCAACCCAGATTATATATTTATCCCAATGTTACATACAACTTGCATGTGGCCCTAAGAATGGCTAACCCATGTGATGCATGCATCCCTAGATTCCCTAGTTGCACAACAATTAAATATTGCATTTTACATTATAAGCATCATGCAAGCTGTACAACATACATTTCCCAACATATATCAATTAATAGTATAAATAGAAATGTATTTATTCTATTACAAAGTATTTTGTTAAGTTTTGAAACAACACACAAAAAAAATTTCATTGGTAAATGAACCTAAATGAAATCTAAACTATGAAACAAGATTTGAAACTTCAATTGAAAACCATATCTAAAGTCTCATAATTGATTTTAAAATACATAGAAAATTGCAAACCATAGACTTATGAATAAAGTAGAATACAAAGTGATTCATTGACCATGGAATCTATGATTTGAGAGCAAATTGTTCTTAGTGCATTGATTTGTAAAAGTAGCTTCTAAGCTCCCATGGATGTGGATGCATAGTTTACCAAAAATATAAAATTAAAACTAATAATTTGATACAAGAAATACAATGAGAATTGTTCGTAGCATCCTATTATTTCAATGTATTTCTTGTCTCATCCAATAGGATGTCAATAATAGTGTTTATTGATAGAATAACACCAACAATTTATTCTAGTTAATTCAAATAATGAGATAAGAAATATAATGAGCATTATTAGTGTTGTCCTACAATTGAGATGTATAAGACTTTACCTCATTCAATCCTACAAAAATGGAGGTTGAAGTGATATGGAACTCTCAAATGAGTTTTCAAGTATAGTGAAGACTATCATTTATGTTCTTAAATGTATTTGATTGATGAAAATATCATCCTATTGACAATCTTAACCAACCATAAACTTCATTTTCCTTTGGGCCCACTATGTTAAGTTATCTTTCACATTACCCAAAGGTTCCAATTTCTTATAGCCCTACCTTAATTACCAACATAAAAATGAGCACTGGTCAACTACAAAGAAATAGAGACTTTTTCCCCCCCAATTTAAAGATGGTCCGAGAATCAAAAGATATGCATATCCATACATTTTACATCCAAATAAAAGAGAATTGCATTATGACTAGGAGGTTAATAACACAATTGGGTAGCTTTCATATTGAAAAAACAATCTTAACAAAATACAAACCAACCAAAACCATAGACATTAATCCAATGATCACAAATTCAAACAAAACTATAAATACTTATTTAAAGATGTCTTTGTTACAAAGGTTATAATTTTTATCCTACACAAGATACATTGATTCATCTCCAGCCTAATATAAATCAACACACCAAACATTACAAATTAAGAATTGATCATAGCCCTAGTAACTATGACCTTAATCTCCAACCTAATATAAATCAACACACCAAACATTACATTTTAAGAATGGGTCATAGCCCTAGTAATTGTGACCTTGTTAGTAATGTCACATCCTTGGAATCCTAAACAATGGGAAATCTTAAATTAGAAATTGTGTCAAAAAACACATTTTAAAAATTTCATTAAACCATAAACCCTAACTTACAATTATTTTGCCATTCTATTATCAAAGTTTGCACATTTCATATATGTCTCTCTAGTAGTCCCTTCACTTCAAAAATATCATGTGTAATTGCATGAGACATTGGAATAAGGTTTCTTTTATATCCCTCTCGAGGGGTGCTTGACAAGGGGGAAAGCTCCAACCATAATGCAAGAATATCTCTACCTTACTGTAGGCACCAACTCAACCTGATAGGGATGAATAGGAATGAAAACATCAACCATCCCTCTACCAAGGTCAAAAGTTGGTTCATGTTTCAATATGTAGAGGAAAAGCCCTTTTTGTTAGCCACACCCACTATGTCTACTTTGACACCCACTATCAATCCCTTTGAAATGAAACCCACCCTTGGAGTGTTGTATTTGAGCACCAAATAATGGTTGATGTCCACCTGTGGCATCCACCCTTATGACCCTAGATTCAAGCTTCATTTCTTATAACAAAGAAAGCAAATTTAGGGTCAGGTATTTTAAGAATGAGAAAAATTGATATTAGATTTAAGGTTTTATTTGCACAATATTGCATCACTAAAATAGTTTGATTAGGTTAATATTATTTATTTTATAGTGTTAAGTGTTTAATTTATTAGTTGTGTATCGATATAATTAGGTGAAAAAGATGTTTTAAAATATGATGAAATAACTGATTTGAGTGTTTGTCTAGATAATATTAGTGAAAAAAATGTTTAATTATTTGTACAAGTAATTTTGAAGGTTAGATGTCACAATTTGTCTATCATGAATCAATGATGTAAAAAGTGACTATTTAAGATATCTTTTACCATCCAACATATTTGTGGCAACAAATTTGATGATGTGAACTTCAATATTAAGTTTAAATAGTAAATTTGTTATTAATACATTCAACATTATATAAGAAACATAAAATTAAACACACAACTACTAAATCTTCTACCCTAATTTGAAGGTTACCTTACCTTCAAAAATTAAGGTCCCAATGTAGGTATATACTGACTTTTTGGGCTTTACATTGATTTAAATAACCTACCAGTGACTTATAAGTTTCAAGTGGAGCCAATGCATTAATAGCTCTATATAATCAATTTTGTCGTTTCCATCCCCACCGAAATGATTGAAAATAAAGCGTCTAAGTTTGTGGGCCATGCAAATTGATTGTAAACGGCTTGGAACCAATTTACACCGTTCCCCGCACAGTTTTATGTTCCACTGGGTTTTGGCCAATTGCTAAATCTGGTAACAATTTGTCAAAGATTACAGATGTCAACACAGTATTGCTAAATCTCGATAGCATTTGTCAAAGATCACACACGTCATCACAGTACTGCTAAATCTGGTAACTCTTGGTCAAAGATCACACACGTCATCACAGTACTGCTAAATCTGGTAACTACTTGTTAAAGATTACACACGGCAACACAGCGTCTGGATAGAGCAGAACCAGACAAGTCCACAATAATGCGCAATCTTTTTATTGACTCTTTCAAGCATCTAACTGTAGTAGTCATATGCCGTGAATTCTCCTGCGATTGTAATGATTGTATTAATCATTACTTTACATTCACTCCATATGGGAGATCACTTATTCTTATAAATCATTTAAAAAATATAATTTTAAAAATTATTTTTTTAACTTGTATGTAGTAAATTAATTGAATCTCTTATTGATTTTTATGTAAATCCAACATATAAACAAAGGCATATTTAATCATATAATTATTTTAAAAATAATTATGTGAGGGTACAATAGATTTATGTTTACAATTTATATACAATATTATACACATAAGGCATAACTATATTTTTCTATTAAATACATATTAAGATAGCTCATAATTATTTTTATATAATATCTATCACATGATAATTCTACTCATTTCTATAATCAATAATTTAATATACATTCTATTATTGATATATAATTAATTATATTATTTCATTAATATTTAAAATATCAAATTTATAAATAATATATATACTTGGTGAATCAAAATTAAATAATTACTATGAATATTATATTAATGTAAATATTACAATTTTATTATAATCAATAATTTAATATACATTCTATTATTTATATAATTAATTATATTATTTCATTAATATTTAAAATATCAAATTTATAAATAATATATATACTTGATGAATTAAAATTAAATAATCACATTAATATGAAAATTATATTATTATAAATATTACAATTTTTTTATAATATTTGGATAAATTCAAAGAAAAAATATTATTTGTTTAACATTAAAATAAATATTATTTGTTTAGTAACTAAATTTCTACCATATTTTTTTACTAGATTTTAATGTGTTTGTTTTACTCAAAATAATATTTCCCAAAAAAATTCTCATGTAAACCTAGTAAAAATTAAAAATGACAAATAATACTTTGTTTTTATTGGTAATCACTAGATAAAGAAAAGACTCATTGCAATAATACTACAGTTACTAATTGCAAAAATACTACAATTACTAATAAGAAGTGTTTTTAATACATTTGAATAATAATAGATGATAAAGTTGCATTTGAAGGAGTGTGAAGGAGTTAAATTTGAGGCAGTAATGTGTGTCAATTGAAATTTACTAAAAAAATAAGAAATCATAATAAAATATAAAATGTGAGATGTTAAACTTTTTACTCGTGGTTTAAAAATTAATTTTTTTACTTATTATTTAAGGGACCCTTAAATATGTGTGGAGATATGTTTGAAGCTTTTTATAAAAAATAAATATACCATTTAATAACTTAAATAATTACATCCCATTGAATAATATGTGTGGAGGTAGTTTTGGTCATTGTTTCCTCTAGGGTGGGGGACATTTAAACCACATGAGACTTTTCCTCACTCAATTTTTTTTCCTGGCGTAACAACGGATTTAGAAAAGATTTTGGATGTGAATTTTTTATAGCGTGAGACAACATTCCTGGCAAAGGTAGTCAAATGGCGAGAGGGGAAAAATGTAGATGATCATGATTAATTCAATCGTCTACGTCCTTCTCCATCGCTCTCAGCTGTCAATGACGAAACCTTGGGAACTTTTTTGTTTTTATCATTTATTACATTTTGAAAAATAATCAATGGACAAAATTGATTTCATGGTAGTGCTTTTAATCTAGGCCCTTCATCTATATAATTCATCATGTGTTGCTCACGTAGAGAAGGATTTCAACCTAATAATTCATACACACTGCAAAAAATTCTATACAATTAAAATCCATCCCATAATCAAAAAGAGCACAACCCACACCAATATGAGTGGGTCATATTGCAGAGACGACATATACAGACTCATGAGGTCTCTTTCCTAGCTAAAAGAGGTTTCCCAAGAGGAAGTGTCCTACTCTCCCTTCTCCATAGAGAGAAGAATAATAACAATGAACCAGTGGTAAGGAGCATAGATTACCAAGAAAGTGGCGGAACCTCCATACACATTATAAATAGGGAAATCCTAATTTTGGTTTGTTTGGTTTTCTAGTAGATGATACAGAAATATAGGATCATTATATAAGTGTTGTGAGATGTAGTAATCTGAAATGAAAGTGAATAATGTAGGAATGTAGGATCTAGATAGTTGTTCATGATAGGTAGATGAAACAATGATAAGATATAGATTATAGACAAAGATAATGCAATGTAAGGCATAAACAAAGATAGTACATAGGCAATGTGTTCATGATAGATACATATAATCAATGTAAGCATAAAGAAGAAGATGATGTCAAGTAAAAAGATAAATAAATAAAAAAGATAAAGTTTCAAAAGATAAAAGATAAAAAGGACTAAAAGGAAAGAGTGGAACAATATTATAAAAATAATAATAATAATTTAAAATAACCACTATCAAGCATGCCTCTTAAGTGAGCCAAATAAAGGTGAAGTAAACTTAAAGATCAAATAAATGATACATGGCCTTTAAGTGAGGGAGAAAGATATAAAGAAGTTGTAAGGGTCCCGAAAATAGTAGATAAGATGAATGATAAATAAAATAAAAGTAAGAATGATATCTAAATAATGAATTCATCTCCCGTTTTAGGTGACTTTTTTTTTATGTTATGTGTGACCTTAATGTGTATCTTTCCTTTGTCTATATAATTTTGAATTTTATGTTGGAGTGTAATACATCTATGTTTAGGTATCCAAGTGTATGATGAGAAGTATATGTTGTACAAGAATCAAAAGATAAATCACTATAGATTATTGCTAAGCCATGCTACTTTTATATGAACTTGTGCTAGAGAAATAATCAATGCAAGTATAAGCCAATTTACAAAATAAATTATAGAGAAAGCAAGATGAATCAAACCAGTTTAAACCTCTACCACATAAGCATTATTTAAACTGACCAACCAAGAGAGGATCATCGATTTCACATGGAAAGAAGCATCCATAGAACCATCATAATTATCATGTGAGAATTCTAGTGGTAGTCATTTTTACAATGACCTTTTTGACTCTTTACAATATTTTGGTGCTCTTAATATTGATAAAGAATTTGGAATATCCTAACTAAGAACTCCATTATTATGCCTATGCCAAGGTTTATTTTTATGACCATATGTCTTTTCCTTTGCCTATGTGAATTTTCAATAACCTGTGTTCATCTTGAGCTTCATAAGTTCACAATAATGGTAGCCTTGTTCTTAGAAATTACTATGTCCTATGTCCACCATGTGTGTTTTTTTATGGTAGGAAGTCATCTATCACTTAAGTGAGCATTTTGTATCTTTACATTGACTAGTTATTAACTCTTCATTCTTGCACAATAGTAGAATGTAGTGTTGTATCTCAATCTTCCATTTGCATTTTATAGCACTTTTTGTCGATTTATGGCTCCCTAATAATAATCGATCTAAGAAATTATGAGTAGGACCCTATTTTATGTATTTTCCTAACTTCTAATATTGCTCATTTATCAAATTGTGTCTTTGTATTGTGTTCTCAACTATGTATTATATTTTATGACCATGTGTTTTTATTGAGCTCTTCAGTTGTGGTCATGGTGATCACTTTGTGATCATTTGATAAATGGGCTCTTGAGATATGACAACACTGATCTATCATGTGCTAAGTGGAGCTCAATGAGTATTGATCATGTGACATGTGCTAAGGGGACCACATACACGCATACATGGTGGATCTTTGGTATTATGGGTAGTTCTAAGGATTGTACCATCAATTTTGATCAAATGGCTCTTAGAGTTCTTGGAGATGTTAGAGATCTTGAAGTCCCTTAGATTTCAAGAATAATTAAATGATTATAAAGATCAATAGTTTTTTAATGTCCTTAGTATTTATATTGTGTGTTTAGGGTAAATTCTATGAGATTGGTTAGTTTGTAGTTGAGTCACCTTATGGGGCATCCTTTTCCTTTTGTTTGTTTGTGAGAACCTAGAATGCCTCAACAAAATGTTCTCATTGGTAGATAACATAGTGGCAGATCCATGAATTTTTTTGTTCTTTTGCACAAAGATGATATGATGACTGATATGAGAGTTGAGTTATCATTAAGGAAGTTGGAAGATCCAATGGCCCTTGGAATTTTAAGGAGTGAATTTTTAATGTGTCAAAATGTGTTTCCAAGGACCAATTATATTGTTTGAGATGGATTATCCTTAGAGCTCAAGAGGATCATTTTGTTGTATGTCAAGCTAGAGCTCTAACAACCCTTGGATCATTTAAATCAATGGCTCCTACATGTTAAAGGGAGATATCAAAAGATCATGTCATTGGCTAGAAAGGGTGTGTTGGTGATACTATGGACTTCAAGAAATGAGTTTTCAATATTTTTATGGCACAAAAATATGTGGAGATATGAAATAGTACACATGGAAAGTGAAATATTAATTTTCTTTAGTCCATAAGACCAATCAACAAGATCATCAAAGGGGTTTGCATGTCCATAGGAGAACAAGGTGTGGGTACATGTATCTGGGTGGTAAATTTTATGGTGGGATTAGTATGTCTATTTGGTAGCTCCTAGGGCTATGGTGTTACATGGTGATATTTAGAAATGATGTGTGTGTTTCTTAGATGTCTATGGTTTTCCAAGCCAAAGGTTCATCATGAACAAAGAATATTATATTTTCAAAGGCAAGTTGCACATGGGTATTTAAAGAAATTCATGGTGCCTATAGGATTCAATTACAATGGTTGGCATAAGTAACTCTCAAGCACTCCCCCATGAAGCACTAATTACATCTCATGCCCTACTAATAATAAAAAATTCTCTTAGAAGTTCACTAAGTAAATCTCTTACAAGCCACTATCTTTAGCATAAATGCTCTTACACATGCTTCATGAAAATATATTCTTTTACACACATATTTACACATGTATTACCAATAATTACACAATGCATAATGGAAAAGCAATAAAGTGGGATGTCTGATTTCATGAGGATACATAAAATTATAAATAAGTAAATAATCTAAACATTATAACTTGCAAGGTGTATGACACACCTAATCCCAACATTCTCCCATTTGTAATATACCTTCGAAGAGAAAAAGGAACACCAATATGTTGTGTAGGCCTAAGCCCCAATCACCTGGGTGCTAGGAGAGAAATTCATTGTTCATTTTAGCATACTAAGCACCATCGAAAGTAGACCACAACCTCATCCCTTTGCATGTGCCAAGCTCCATATCACACACACATGCACAAAATCTCACTCCCTACCATGTGAGGTTGGAAAATTTGTCATGGATTCATGTGAGCGACACCAAAATAGCAATCTCACAATTGAAGACATCAAAGACCTTAACCATACTAAAGTGATGAAAATAATACTAGTAGGTCTGAGAGACATTTGGTCATGAAAAGAAAACAATATGGATGCAAATCCCAAGCAATATTTTCACATATAGTCATTTCGAGTCCCTAGATATAATGTAATAAACTTGTCGGATTAAAAAACCATCTATTTCAAACCTATGACAACCACCTGCTAGGACTCAAGAAGAGATTTGGGGGTTGGGATGATATGGGGATGACTACACATAAGGAACAAAAGTGGGAGGGGCCCATTCTAAAATTTTGAATGACAAAATCTTGGGCCTCAAACCAAATATGCTAGGTTGATGTAAAAATATCTTGCAAAATTCACCTTTATATTTTGATACAACTCAGGGATTTTGAGGTGCAGAAAAATATAGAAATAAGACATACTAAAATATAGGTGCAGGGAAACTTATGCAACAAAAAATGAAAAGTTCTTTGGCATAAGGTTAAAGGTAGAAAATTAATATGGAGTTCGGACGTGGAAAAGTAGTTCTTGGTTACAACACAAAGGATGTACATGTGTATAGACACAAGGTTTTATGATCAAGTGGACCCTAGAGATCATAGGGTGGAGACATCAACACTTCACATGACCAGAACTTGTAAGGAGGATTGAGCCCAGGTAAAACATAAACACTAGTATTGGAAGATTTATATATTAAAAACATAACAAAGACATAGAATTGTCCTAACTAATTCCTTGGAAACAAGATTATTCAAGCTCAATGAAAATAAACTTACAAACCTCAAAGTGCTATACTAAGAAAGATTTATAAGGGGGCATGGGTTCACAAGAACTCAAACAATGATATTCACATGGAAACCAAAAGTGAGACTAGCTAAGAATCAATGAATAAAATGCTTGGGTTTACGCTTGAAACTACAAGTAACAAGTCACATACCCAAACAGATGAAATGTCATCAATACAAACATGAATAAAATAAGAAACAAGAATACCATGAGAAACTCCAAAACTAGGTGTAAGACAAAATAAAAAGATAAAAAACTAAGAAAATTTTAAATTAAATGCTAACAGTTGTGTCTATCTACTAGATGGATGTCAAGAATATGGTATCATGGATGAAGCCAACACCCCTAATGGAACATTTTTTCCTACCAAGACCTTTTCGAGGAGATGTATACCCTGTAAGGATCATACTTATTTTTAACTTGGATTGATGTTGATAGATTGAAAGTCTTCATCGACCTTGGAGAAAGTAGGAAGTAGTCGTACCCAACCAACTTCTATAAGCGATAAACAAAGAAACCCAATTGTAATGTTGATGTGGATACTATGATCAATAGCTTCTTTGAATACACAATTAACAATAATTTCTTAACTAGTAATATTTATAGTTATATTTGTGAAATGTAGTAGTGATAGAATCACTGATTAAGTACAAATGTTGATAGTTCAAATATTCTTTATGATTTTTATAGGTATTGGTGCATGTATGGACTAAACAATTGTTGTGAAACTTTTGTCAAAGCATCTACCTAGTTAGTAATGCCTTAGAATTTTTTTTATAAAAACTAAGAATTATATAATCTTTTGCCAGCAGATTGTGAAAGAACATTATGTAACCAATACTAACACACACACACACATCACTTTGCACTACTATACTATTCCTTGCTATGGATAGGATCCCAAATCATTATAGATAGAGGGAGAGGGGGTTAGATGAGTACCGTCAAGTCCTCTCCCTCCAAGATATTTTAATAGGATAGGGGCAAGAGAGCCATACATATATGTATATATGTACATATAAATACACATACATGCATACACACACATATACATATATGTATGTATGTATACACACATGTATGTATGTATATATGTATATTGAAAGGAAATTTTACAGAAATAATATTAACCATTTCCACATAACCCCAAGTGAGAAAAATATGTAAACAAATATTCTTAATCTACAATGAAAAAGGATAGACAAACATACCATCAATATGACACAAGATGTACCCTAGGGAAACCCTCTCAAGAGAAAAACTTATCCCCCAAAAGAACTCACACATTCAATGTATTATCTCTATGAAAAATCTTACAATACACTTACAGAGTCGTGATGCAAGGCTTCTAAAACATCAAGAACTCTAGTTGCACTCTCCATGTGAACAAGAAAATAAAAATCATGTAATCACACATTCTAATCTATGCTTTCTCTCTTCACATATGTAACCTACAAGAGATATTCAATCCAACCTTAGCCAACAAGCCAAAGGTTATGTAAGCCAACCTCAACAACTACTCATGTGCTTGTTTTTATAGAAACAATGTTTCACAAAACTACCAAGTGGTATTACATTTACCATATGCCTCTAAACCATGAACTTACAAAACCATGTCCCCTCATTTACTTTTTGGTACTAAGTTTTCCTAATTAGTACTAATTTCTTCTAATATTAAATATTTTCCCAATATGCAACCCACATTATATATTTATCCCAATGATACATACAACTTGCATGTGGCCCTAAGAATGGCTAACCCATGTGATGCATGCATCCCTAGATTCCCTAGGTGCACCACAATTAATTATTAAATTTTACATTATAAGCATTATGCAAGCTGTACAACATACCTTTCCCAACATATAGCAATTAATAGTATAAATAGAAATGTATTTATTCTATTACAAAGTATTTTGTTAAGTTTTGAAATAACACACAAAAATATTCTCATTGGTAAATGAACCTAAGTGAAATCTAAACTATGAAACAAGCTTTGAAACTTCAATTGAAAACCATATCTAAAGTCTCATAATTGATTTTACAATAAATAGAAAATTGTAAACCATAGACTTATGAATAAAGTAGAATACAAAGTGATTCATTGACCATGGAATCTATGATTTGAGAGCAAATTGTTCTTAGTGCATTGATTTGTAAAAGTAGCTTCTAAGATCCCATGGATGTAGGATGCATAGTTTACCCAAAATATAAAATTAAAACTAATAATTTGATACAAGAAATACAATGAGAATTGTTAGTGGCATCCTATTGTTTCAATGTATTTCTTGTCTCATCCAATAGAATGTCAATAATAGTGTTTATTGATAGAATAACACCAACAATTTATTCTAGTTAATTCAAACAATGAGATAAGAAATATAATGAGAATTATTAGTGTTGTCCTACAATTGAGATGTATAAGACTTTACCTCATGCAACCCTACAAAAATGGAGGTTGAAGTGACTTTGAACTTTCGAATGAGTTTTCAAGTATAGTGAAGACTATCATTTATGTTCTTAAATGTATTTGATGGATGAAAATATCATCCTATTGAGAATCTTAACCAACCATAAACTTCATTTTCCTTTGGGCCCACTATGTTAAGTTATCTTTCACATTACCCAAAGGTCCCAATTTCTTATACCCCTACCTTAATTACCAACATAAAAATGAGCATTGGTCAACTACAAATAAATAGACCTTTTTCCCCCCAATTTAAAGATGGTCTAAGAATCAAAAGATATGCATATCCAAACATTTTACATCCAAATAAAAGAGAATTGTATTATGACTAGGAGATTAATAGGACAATTGGGTAGCTTTCATATTGAAAAAAAATCTTAACAAAATACAAACCAACCAAAACCAGAGACATTAATCCAATGATCACAAATTCAAACAAAACTATAAATACGTATATCAAGATGTCTTTGTTACAAAGGTTATAATTCTGATCCTACACAAGATACATTGATTCATCTCCAGCCTAATATAAATCAACACACCAAACATTACAAATTAAGAATTGATCATAGCCCTAGTAACTATGACCTTAATCTCCAACCTAATATAAATCAACACACCAAACATTACATTTTAAGAATTGGTCATAGCCCTAGTAATTGTGACCTTGTTGGTAATGTTACATCCTTGGGATCCTAAAAAATGGGAAATCTTAAATTAGAAATTGTGTCAAAAAAACACATTTTGAAAATTTCATTAAACCATAAACCCTAACTTACAATTATTTTGCCATTCTATTATCAAAGTTTGCACATCTCATATATGTGTCTGTAGTAGTCCCTTCATTTCAAAAATATCCTTTGTAATTGCATGAGACACTGGAATAAGGTTGCTTTTATATCCCTCTTGAGGGGTGCTTGTCAAGGGTTAAGGCTCCAACCATAATGCAAGAATATCTCTACCTTACTGTAGGCACCAACTCAACTTGATAGGGATGAATAGGAATGAAAACATCAACCATCCCTCTACCAAGGTCAAAAGTTGGTTCATGTTTTCATATGTTGAGGAAAAGCCCTTTTTGTTAGCCAGACCCACTATGTCTACTTTGACACCCACTATCAATCCCTTTGAAATGAATCCCACCCTTGGAGTGTTGCATTTGAGTACCAAATAATGGTTGATGTCCACCTGTGGCATCCACCTTTGTGAGCCTACATTCAAGCTTCATTTCTTATAACAAAGCAAGCAAATTTAGGGTCAGGATATTTAAGAATGAGAAAAATTGATATTAGATTTAAGGTTTTATTTGCACAATATTGCATCACTAAAATAGTTTGATTAGGTTAATATTATTTATTTTATAGTGTTAAGTGTTTAATTTATTAGTTGTGTATCGATATAATTAGGTGAAAAAGATGTTTTAAAATATGATGAAATAAATGATTTGAGTGTTTGTCTAGATAATATTAGTGAAAAAAAATGTTTAATTATTTGTACAAATAATTTTGAAGGTTAGATGTCACAATTTATCTATCATGGATCAATGATGTAAAAAGTGACTATTTAAGATATCTTTTACCATCCAACATATTTCTGGAAACAAATTTGATGATGTGAACCTTAAACTTAAGTTTAAATAGTAAATTTGATATTAATACATTCAACATCACCATATATAATTTTGAGAAAAATAAAATTAAACACACAACTACTAAATTAAATAGACTTTACATTGATTTAAATAATTCAGATTGTTTAAATATGTGCCTAAAAATTAAATATTTTAATTCATAGTCTTGAATTTTAGATCTAATCAATAGTTGGCTACACGACATTTTTTAAATAATTGCAGGTGGGCATGACAAAGAAGAGAATGTAATCAGAGCTTATGATATGGCAGCTATTAAGCTCTTGGTCCATCAATATTCACAAATTTCTTGGTATTATTTTACATATTGTTTTATTATATAGTGCAGTGAAATCGTGAAGTTTCTCTTTACCTTTAAGCTTTAATTAATGTTTCATAGGGATGTATTAATAATACCATATTGTTTTATTATATAGTGCAATGAAAAAATTAAGTTTCTTTTTAGCTTTAAGCTTTAATTAATGTTTTATAGGGCTGTATTATTAGTTCCTGCCTCTGGCAGGGATATTGTTGTTTTTGTTGCTTAAGCATTTTTTTGGCATTGAAATTTGTGCAACCGCAATAATCAAATTTAGCCTAAGTTTTTTTAGTCCCTACTTGATATTATTTTCTATTGGGACGCATGCAAAACCAAAAATTTCACCACGTCCTAATGTTTTTTCTTTTTCCATTAATTTTGCGAAGGAGACATTTGCAACAATTGATTTTCTGATTGGTCCAATGGTTTTTGAGCCCATTGGCATTTATTAATTGTATTTGTAAAATCACCATATATTTTTATGGATGAATAATCTCGTAGGTGAATGTTTATAATGTTTTCTTGGGTTGTTTTACCATGCTACATGCTTGAAAATGTGGCAGGGTAAGGAGGGGAATCCTAGGTTTCTGAAGTTGTGTGGCATTTTGTAGAGCAACTCACGTGTCTTGTCTATGTTTCCACATTTTTCTTGCCTCCCTTCAAGCCGCTAAAAAAATATGTCAAAAGCACTCTACTCTCTTCTCCAGCTGCTCCAGGCCCGATAAAGCCTTGCTAATGTGACATTCACTCCATATGGGAGATCACTTATTCCTATAGATCATTTAAAAATATAATTTTGAAAAATATTTTTCTGACTTGTCTATATTGTATATATGTAGTAAATTAATTGAATCTCTTATTGATTTTTATATAATCCATCATATAAACAAATGCATATTTAATCATATAATTATTTTAAAAATAATTATGTGAGGGTACAATAGATCTATGTTCTACAATTTATATCTAATATTATGCACATAAGGCATAACTATATTTTTCTATTAAATACATACTAAGATGGCTCATAATTATTTTTATAAGTATGTATTTGATATATGAACTTTTATAATATCTATCACATGATAATTCTACTCATTTGTATAATCAATAATTTAATATACATTCTATTATTGATTTATAATTAATTATATTATTTCATTAATATTTAAAATATCAAATATATATATATATATATATATATATATATATATATATATATACTTGATGAATCAAAATTAAATAATCACATTAATATGAATATTATATTAATATAAATATTACAATTTTGTTATAATCAATAATTTAATATACATTCTATTATTGATATATAATTAATTATATTATTTCATTAATATTTAAAATATCAAATTTATAAATAATATATATACTTGATGAATCAAAATTAAATAATCACATTAATATGAATATTACATTAATATAAATATTACAATTTTGTTATAATATTTTTTTTGATTGGTAAAAGGCTAAGGCCATTAATATATAAAGTCAGTAATAAAATACAATAAAATACAGCTTTGTTCAGCGTGGGCACTAGTCAGAAAGAACAGAGCAAAGAAAACCTTTGGTCTAGCCTGGGACTTTTGCAGTTCAGTACAAACTGTTTATTTATAGATCTTATACGGGGTCAAGCCCATCAAGGATTCATCCTTTCTTATACAATTTCTAGGGTACAAGTACAAACATTGCCCTATACCAAGGCCTTTCTTCTGATATTTTTTTGTTGTATAGCATGTTGGATCTTCAGCTCCTAGAATGTCCTCGATGTTAGATAGTATTAGATCAACTGTATATTATCAACTGAGGGGCTTCTTCTATCTAGCTCTTGCCAGATTACCTGTCTTACCTAAAATCACAGGGAAAACTTCCAACTCTTTTCACATGTTAGCTGAACAAAACAAGGATAAATATATACTTCTCTTCCTGCAAACATCTGTCAATTCTCTAAATCCTTTGCCTGAGAGGAAAATTAGAATACTTGCTCTTGCCAATCTTATCATTAATATTCAATCACACTTGCTTCAACATTAATTTAAATCCCAAACTAGATGATTGATCCCCTATATATGCCAACATCTAATTATATATACTTGTAACAATGCAAAATGTATACCTAAGTGAGGGCATAAGTGATCGATCTAGTCCCTGATAAAGTTGGTGAACCATCTAAACTTTAACCCATCAAAGAAAAACATTTTAACCTGTCAAATCTGTAATATCTCTCAAATGAGATGGAATGGCAACCAAAGCTCAACTCGAAACCACATTATTGCTAGTCTAATTCCCTGCCTCTATTCTTGCTCATCCATACCCGACCTAACAAAGAATATTTCACCCAAAATCAGAATAAAACAATTGATAAAACCCATAAAATCCTATGACTTTATCACGAATGATGTAAAGGGCCTCAATTTCTTATGTCAGTAAGAGCTCAAGATAGTTATACCGATCCATGGGAAACTTGTTAAAAGCTATTGGCATGAGAATAAGGATAGGGGAGAAGATTTCAGAAGTCACCGATGGAGAAAGTGAGACCGATGACCTTTCGTCGAGGAGAAAGCTACCAGTCACACCAATCGGTATAACTGAAGATTGTTGGCGAATACTCTACAAGACCTCTCGACGATGTAGATCATACCAATGAGAAATTTTGCTAAGACTCTCACCTATCATCTAGTAGAACAGAGGAGAATAGCAGACATCGGCAGGGGACAAGCATAGGAAAGAAAGATTGAAGACTCTCCAATACTCTAATGTCTCACCGATTGAAGAATAGAACCATCGACAAAAACAAGTGAATCAGAATGAGGCTTATAAGTCTGACTGAAGCAATTCTCACAATGATATCGGTGACATGATATGAAAGTCTTTCTGATTCAAGATATAAAAGGCTATCGAGGAGATGACTACGGTCGAGTAACCCTAAAAATGTTATCCCGATGACACAGATTACCCTGATGGCAATGATAGTCACATTCATCGGTGACACTTCAGAGATTGGGGAAGAATATTAATCACACAACAATGAAGAAAGTCAAGCCGAAGGAGAAGTTGGTAGAACTCTCACCGAGCATCCAGTGGAACCGAAAAGATTATGAAATTAGGCTTTATTGTTGCATATTTCGTGCATTTTACGTATGTTTTATACATTTCAATTTACATACAATGTGGAACTCAAGAAAGGTTGAAATTTGGTTAAAAAGGTGCATCATGACTTAAAGTTTATCGGGAGATGCATTGCACTTTATATACATCGTGGATATACCAAGATGCTTTGTATATTAAAAAGTGTAACATAACAATGTATATTGAAGTGTATAACCTAACAATGTACAACTTCGATAAACAAGTCGATATACAAGATGCTTTGTATGTTGAAATGTATAACATAAGAATGTACATCTTCGATATACCAACCGATATATAGGAAATTTTGGTAAGACTCTCACCGATCATCCAGCAGAACAGAGGAGACTAGCAGTCATTGGTAGGAGATAGGCATCGAAAAGAAAGATTAAAGATTCTCTGATACTCTAATGTCTCACTGTTTGAAGAAAAGTGCTTCCGTGAAACTTACACCGATAAGTGTGAAGAATACGAACCATCGGTGAGAATAAGTGAATTGAAACAAGGCTTATAAGTCTGACCGAAGTAATTCTCACGATGATATCAGTGACAAATTAAGAAAGCCTTTCTGATCCAAGATATAAAAGGCTATCGGGGAGACAGCTCCGATCGAGTAACCCTAAATATGTTATCCTGATGACATAGATTACCTCGATGACAATGATAGTCACATTCATTGATGAGACTCTCACTGCTAGCCATATCGGTGACACTTGAGAGATCAGGGAAGAATATTAATCACACAGTGGAGTAGAAAGTCAAGCCGATGGAGAAGTCGGTAGAACTCTCACTGAGCATCCAGTGGAACAGAAAAGATTATGAAATGAGGTTTTATTGTTGTATGTTTCATGCATTGCATGTATGTTTTATACATTTCAATATATGTACAATGTGGAAGTCAAGAAAGGTTAAAAATTGGTTAAAATGATGCATCATGACTTAAAGATGCATTGCACTTTATATGCATTATGGATATACTAGGATGCTTTGTATATTGTGTTGGTTATTTTCCTAGACTGGATGCTTATTCCCAGTAATCCATATAAAATAGCCATCAGTGATCAACAGGATTCCCGGCCCAGGGGCCAACAGTATAGGAGATAGACTCTATAAATATCTCCTCTTCTTCTTTAGGTTCTACAAAACCAAGGGGGTATTCCTTACTCAACATCTATGTAATGCATCTATGTATTTGCTGGGATGTTGACACAAAGTAGATAAATCCTCTCTTATACAGACCAAAACTGTAAGATAAGTGCAAAGGGGCAAGCTTTGAGCCTATATTCAGTTGTAGACAGAGGATTTCAGTCCTAAAACTACTTCTAATATTGTAAAGGTTTGTATATGAAGTTTGAGTTTGATTTTATGTTTGGATGCAAAACTAGGACTTGGAATGTAACCTCAATACAGGACCAGATTGGTGCCTATCCTGGGCTCAGAGTCAGTAGACATACACATGCACATGTACACATAAACCTATAGTGATGGCTGAGTCTCAAGGGGATTGTTTAGCACCTACCTTACATATACTTCCCAAAAACTAGGTGCTTAGACATTCATACTTAATGGTATCCCTGCTGCAACACACTTTCTCAATGATTAACCTAAAACATTTAATTTGTTCCTTGAACAAAAGTAGGAGATTAAACATTCAATATAGAAAAGCTATATTCTTGAATCTTAACAACCCTTAGTTATCCTAATTCAAAAGAAAGAATATGCCCACAACTTGGAGACAAATGATTAAGCACATGTACAGAGCATTTCTCATATAAAACATGTAACCAGTGAATTTATGCATTAAACATACAACATGAGACTCATAAACTCACAAGACAGCAAACACAGAGCCACCAATGAAGTCGTATCTCCTTACAGCACCAAAAATTTGTCCAGTTTTCAACAACCACAATGAGTAACACAGTTTGCCTTTATACCAAGACTGTGTACTCAGCAAAATTAATTACATGACAAGGTCAAAAATGGCGCTCAAAATTATAAATGCAGCAGGGGACAAAATGGGAAGAAGCAAGAGAAGAGTGAGGAGTAGTTGAGCTTGAGCCCTGTGCCACCACTGGAAGACTATCCGCCATAAACCAGGTACCTGGCCGTTCGACCATCAGCCCATACTCGTCTGCACCCTGCCATTAATAGCTCAACCACCCATAGCTCCTCTTGGAAACTATAATAGCGCACCCATGGAAATTTTCTGCTCAAAAAATGACTGCAGACACAAGGAAAAAACCATCGCTGAAGGTTCAAAACCCGACCGTCAATCCAAAATCCATCGTTGTGATCAATGGTCCCAAAACATGCATGAAGAGTCACTAGCCAATAATATCATGCCACGTAGGTACCTTGACCTTCTATTGCTGACCTTTTCTCCTTTCATTTCACCTTTATCACTTTTGTATATGCAAATCCAAATGCATATACAACATACAAGGCGGATGGCAAAAGTTATAGAATAAACTAGAATTCAATTCAGGTCCAGGTTGTATACTCATCCCACACCCATCGCTTTGTATATTACACACATACAAGCACAAAACATATACAAGGCAGACTTCATTGCATCTATCCATTAGATTTGAAAAACCTTCAAGTTTGGGCCTTGTATCCTCATGAATTAGCATATCAGCACATATACAAGTGCAAATATACAAGTAGTGGGCCCAACCCATTTTCTCTTTCTTTTGCATATTTCCTTGCACGTCACATATACAACTACAATGTACAAGCCGCAGACGCCACACTACTTTAGAACAAAATGAAAATGACTTCGGGTCCGCCTTGCATCTTTGGAATGCACTTTCATTGTATGCTCGTACATACAATCACTTTATACAAGTGGCGGGCCCCATCAAATGCACCCTCTGCTTTTGTATGTTGTGGAATATACAAGGTCCCTTGTATATTTTGCTAGTATCTTCAATTGTATATCATCGAATATACATTTGCCCATTGCATGCAAATAGGGAATCTTTCCTGGAATATGCAAAATACATTCTCTCTTGTATGTTGAACATGTACAAACCCATTTGTATATCTGTGGTACTGCTCACTTTACATATTGCGGGCCTTTGTATATTTTCCAATGTACATTCCCTTGCACATACAAGCAAGGAATCTTCTCCAAAATATTCCCGCAATGTATCTTTTCCTTTGTATGCTTCGCTTGCATATTCTACATACAAGCCCGATATACAAGTGGCGAATATTCTTAGAATCTTTTAGAAGATTTCCTAATGTATATGCAACCCAATATACATTGAGAAATGCATATTACTCAAGTTTTTCACCATTTTTGGAAGCTGATTGGGATTTCACAAGATTGTCAACAGATTTGATAAATTGCACATACAAACTTAACATTTTCATGAGTACGACAGGAAAATGCGGTAAAACATTACATGGGGGCTGGTCAACCTATGAACACTAAAGCACAAGGATAAAACCAAACAACCAAGAACCCACCACAGAAAACCATGACTAGAACAGGCAGAACAATGCAAGACCCCACGCCTTAGAAAATTCAGGATTTGAATGAGAAAATCAGCAAATGTTCAAACTTAAAACCCTAAACATAAATGAGTACTAACATATTGAAATGTGTAGCATAACAATGTATAATGAAATGTATAACCTAACAATCAAGCCGATATACAAGATGCTTTGTATGTAGAAATGTATAACATAGCAATGTACATGTTCGAGATACCAGCCGCTATATAGGAGATTTCAGTAAGACTCTCATCGATCATCCAGTAGAATGGAAGAGACTATCAATCATTGGCAGGAGACAAGCATAGACTCTCTGATACTCTAATGTCTCATCGTTCGAAGAAAAGTTCTTCGGTGAGACTTACACCAATAAGTGTGAAGAAAAGGAACCATCGGCGAGAATAAGTGATATAAGTCTGACCGAAGCAATTCTCATGATGATATCGGTGATAAGTTAAGAAATTCTTAGCAATCCAAGATATGAAAGGCTATCGGGGAGACAACTACGATCGGGTAAGCCTAAATATGTTATCCCGATGACACAGATTACCCTAATCACAATGATAGTCACATTCATTGACAAGACTCTCACCGATAGCCATATCAGTGACACTTGAGATATTAGGGGAGAATATTAATCACACAGCGAAGAAGAAAGTCATGTCGAAGGTGAAGTCAGTAAAACTCTCACCGACCATCCAATGGAACCAAAAAGATTATGAAATGAGGTTTTATTGTTGAATGTTTCGTACATTGTATGTATGTTTTATACATTTCAATATATATGCATTACGAAACTCAAGATAGGTTGAAATTTGGTTTAAATGATGCATCATGACTTAAAGTATATCAGGAGATGCATTGCACTTTATATACATCGTTGATATGCCAAGATGCTTTGTATATTGAAAAGTGTAACATAACAATGTATATTGAAATGTATAACCTAACAATGTACAACTTCGATATACAAGCAGATATACAAGTTGTGTATGCTGAAATGTATAACATAACAATGTACATCTTTGATATACCAGCTGATATAAAGGAAGCTTGTATAAACACAATGTATATCTTCAATATGCAAGCTAAAATACATATAACATAAGATGCATGTATAAATAATAGTGTATATCTTTGATATACAAGCCGATATACAAGATGCTCTGTATATTTCAATATACAAGCCAATAAATAAGAAGCTTTGTATATTTCACGTTTAAGAGAGGGTTTGTATAAGATGCATAAAGCTATATGCATGTCGTGGAACCAAAGAGATTATGAAATGAGGTTTTATTGTTGTATGATTCGTGCATTGTATGTATGTTTCAAGTTATACATATCAATAAACATACAATGCATATCAGGCTTGTATAAATAGCAATGTATATCTATGATATACAAGCCGATATACAAGAAACTTGGTATATTGACATGTGTAACAAAATAATGTATATCTTCGTTATACATGCCAAAATTACAAGATGCTTGTATAAATAACAATGTATATCTTTGATATACCAGCTGATATACAAGATGCTTTGTATATTTCAATATACTAGCTGATATATCAGACTTGTATAAATAGCAATGTGGGCTCCACCGTTTACATATCGGGCTTGTATAAATAACAATGTATATCTTTGATATACAAGCCAGTATACAAGATGCTTTGTATATATTGAAATGTATATGCTGGTAGAAATAATCAATATATCTTCGATATACAAGCCAAAATAACATAAGATGCTTGTATAAAAAAACAATGTATATCTTCGATGTACAAGTTGATATACAAGATTCTTTGTATATTTCAATATACAATCTGATATACAAAGCTATATGCATGTCGTGGAACTGAAAAGATTATGAAATGAGGTTTTATTGTTGTATGTTTTGAGCATTGTATGTATGTTTCAGGTACATCCAAAGCGAAACTCAAGAAAGTTTGATATTTAGTTAAAATGAAGCAACATGACTTCTGATTATACTTTTTAGTTAATTTTGTATGAAGGACTACAAATCATTACCAAACTTCATATCTTTAATTTCAGGTGATCTACACCTGATAAAAAAGAATCTAATTACATCTCTGTCATTCTTACCTTCTCCAATGCTGTCCTGAAACTAGGACTCTATGGGGACTTAGTATTAGTTCAAATATGTGATTGAACTAGTGGAGATCTTTATGGCTCCATAAAGGTATACGTCTCTAATGAGACTATAAGCAGTACTAAATAGAAAAAGGTGCATCCCTCCTACAGATTTTTAGGAGTTTAAAAAATCTTTCTTTAGGGTTGACCTTTAGTAGAAAGGCAGATGCCATCAACCCCTTTATTAGCCAAGGAGTCAGCTTTACTATTACCTTCCCTATAAATATGGTTAAATGTGCACCTTCTAAAAGAAGTCGTGAAGTCTAGGGCAATAGTCAGAAGGGAATTTAGTCTCCAATTAGGCATACTCCCTTTACGTAAGGTGTTAATGATAATTGATGAGTCTCCTTCAACCTCAACTTCTTCAATTTTTAGGTCTTTGCAGATTTTCAGACCTTCAATCAGAGCAGTCAGTTCTGCTATATTGTTTGTTGCTTCTCCTAGAGGTTTGGCTAAGGTTGCGATTACTCTCTCTTTAGAGTCATGAATTATATAGCCTATACCTGCTGCTCCCGGGTTGCCCTTAGATGCCCCATCAAAATTAAGCTTGAACCAACCTTCTTTAGGAGGTTGCCACTTACATTCCTGTCTCTTATTGGTGGTGTTAATGCTACCTAGTCCCACAAAGGAGGGCAATTTTAATCCTATCCATTTCCTGCACATCTTTTCATCCCAGTGACACATTGAGGTATCTTTTTTAGGTTTACTAAGCACCCTGCTATTGACAATTTCTATTATAACGGCTTCAATTTTACTAATAAGCTGTTCAAAAGATAGTTTTCTGTCTTTGAATATCCTTCTATTCCTTTCTTTCCAAATTTCCCATATCATAATCGAAGGGTAAATTGTCCATAGCATATGGTAAATGTTTTGTTTGTGCGTATCAGGCTAACACTAGAATAGGTTTAATATTTATTAGGAAGGGTTGTAATCCATCCCATCTTATTGCTTAGCTAGTTCCAACATTTATTAGAAAATTGACAATCGAGAAGAATATGATCTGTTGTTTCTTGCTCATTTTCACATAGGGGGCATCTGCTAGGCCCTTCATAACCCATCTTCGTGAACCTATCCATTGTTAATATTTTGTTCTGTAGGGCCCTCCATGCAAACATCCCATCGTTTGGAAGATAATTTTTATCCCAACAAAGTCTTAGTGGAATCTCTGATTTTGGTCTGAGCTGTTGTTTGATTAAAATTTTATAACCATCCTTAGTTTTATAGTTCCCTGATTTGGCCCTGTAGACACCTAAAATTGGCTTGCTTCGCAAACTAATTTTCCATATCTCTACACCCTCATTATTCCTCCTATTAATTAAATAAATTCATTTTATTTAATTAATTTATCCCTCATTGTCTACCTTGACCATTTACCCATTCCTTGTGATAAATTAATTCATTTAATTTATCACTTTTACCTTACAACATTATCCTCATTTGATTAAATAAATATTCACAATATTTATTTAGTTAAATTATCCTTTTTCCTAATCCTCATTAATTAGATAAATCATGGTTATCTAATTGATCTAGCCTACTAATTGACCTACCCTAAGCTACCCTATCCTACCTATCCCCTAGACCTAGGTTAATTAAGCTAAACACTCAATTAACCTTACTTATCCCTTTCTTCCATGCACCCTTCAAATAAAAATCAATCTTTTATTCAAAGGGTCAAATCCCCCTTAACCCTCATTTATCACTCTCTTACACATGTAAGAGTACCATCTTCACATCTCCACATGAAAGTGAATTAAAAATTCACTTGTCATGTCCCCTCTTCCCAAAATGAATCTTTTATTCATTTTAATCCTCCACACCTTTCCCCATGTGAATTTAAAATTCACTTTTAATGAGAGCCCTCCAATCCCATTGACCAAGTTTCAACCCTTGATCTCCCTCATCCACTCTCCTTGTGACACTTGTCACAAGGCTATGAACCCAATCCTAACCCTAACTCTCATTGATTCCTAGCCCTTGATCTCACCTTCTAATCCTGACCCTCCATTCTCATTCCCAAAACTCTATAAATGAAACCCTCTCCAAGCCATTTTGGAGAGACTCAATCATGCACCAAACCTCTGCCAAAATCTCTCCACAATCTCCTTATCATGCCACCATAATGTCAAAATCTTGCCTCAATCCCATCTAATCTATCCATCCACCTTGTCTCTTATCTTACATTTGTGTTGAAAAGCTTTGAGCAATCCACATTAGTCACACTGATCATGGGAACAATCTTGAGGAGCTCTTGGGTGCATCTCCTTCCTGCATGGATTCGTGAGGTTTCAATGAAGGTATAATCATTTTGTTTATGCATTAGATTAGTTTTATCTTCAGTTTGATCCACTGATCAATTGGCACGCCCGGTGGGACCCACAAGGTCTGAATCTAGCTTGATGTGTGAGTTTTTGTGTGCATAGACATGTTTCTACAGGTGTAGCACCATTATACCCTCGCAGTGGCGCCATCACTAGCTCGTTTCAGCGCTATCCTCTATTTTAGCGCCATTTCAACAGAGAATTTTTTTTTCCTAACTTCCACTCACATGTCTCTCATGAAGCATTTTCTTGCTGTTTTTGCAGGAATGTTGATTAAACAAGGGGAGGTTATGCCAAAATTTCTCTAGAAGAAAAAAAACAACATTTTTTTACAGATCGGACGCATTTTAGCCTTGTATCGACGCTATCTGCCCAGAATGACGCTATCTTCAAACCGTGATCAGAACCTTTGACAACACGCAGTGGTGCTTTCCATGACCTATTTTAGCACTATTGTCTGTATTAGCGCTTTCTTTCTATTGTATTAGCGCTATTGTCTGTATTAGCACTATTTTCTGTATTGGCACTATTTTATGTATTAGCGCAATTTTTTGTATTAGCGCTATTTTCTGTATTAGCACTATTTTTTGTATTAGCGCCATCGTCTGTATTAGCGCTATCTTACCTCTGTATTAGCGCTATTGTCTGAGACTATTTTTTTGGGTTATGTGCAGGGACTGACAGTTTTCTTGTAGGTCACCAATATCATCTTGAGGATACTAACAAGTCTTTTTGCAGGGCTCTTTCATCTTTGTTTAAAACATTTCATTTGCAACTTAAAATGAACCCTTGCATGTTATCTACAAGTCAAACATTTCATTTTGGTGCACCTAAAAAGAATCTTTAAGTGCCTTAGTGTAAAGAACATTTGATTTTGGTGCAACTAAAATTAATCATTGCTTGCAACAAACAACTTTAGGCACATTTTCAATTTGGGCTTAAAATAAACATTAGCTCTTCTCTGTCGTGTCTTGTGCGCTTGCACGTTTGTATTCTCCCATAGGGTAGAATCAAAGTATCCTCTCCCCTTGCCTTCAAAAGGATCTTGGGTGAAGAGAAATGGTTCTATTCTATTTTTTTTAGGACGTGGGCCTGCCCTTGAGACACATCCATTTGGAGAACTCATTAGCGACCCCAAGCGGTACTTTCATCTGGTCCGCTATATGTAAATTGAGGATAAGGCGAAAGCCAAGTCTAATCGGTATTAGCGCTTACCATTCGGTGCTAGCTTGAAAGGAAGTAGTACCCTTGAGGTATATTAAACTCCTAGTAGAGCTAGTCAAAACCTTAAGTGGTTTATCAGATGCTCGTAAGGTGCCGATCCCCTGGATGTTCCCCCACTATGAACCTTTGTTTTAGTGGCCCAAATCCTTAAGGTTGTACATGCTTGATTGTCACATTTTTCATAAATCAAACCTTTAACCATTGTGTCTTCATGCTTGATCATTTGTCTACTTGCCAAGAAAAATCAAATTCATCCATCAATCCAACCATTCACATCCTTTAGCACCATTTCCTCTCTATTTCAGCACCATTTTCCACCTGTTTTAGCGCCTTCTTCATCCATGTCAAAAAATCAAATTTTCCCATCAAAAACATCAATTTTATAAGCCCATTTTCAAAAAAATTCTGGTCGGGAGGCTGCACCCCCAAACCCCTGCAATGGGGGGTCACGTCCGTCCCCCTGCACCCCCCCTCACGTCAAGCTGGGTTTTCCTCCCAACACCGCTACACCATCCCCCAATTTATCAAACCCCACAAGTTGAGCTTATCCAATCCCTTTATTTGAGCTTGATTAAATTCTAATCCACTTCTTCTATAGTCATAATCTATCTTCATCATCCTAATCATTCTTATCCACTTCATCCTAATCATCCTAACCACCTATCTTATCCACATCATCATCCAAATCATTCAATCCAATCTTATCCTAATCACTCTCATCACCCTTAATCCAATTTATCAACATCATTCTAATCCCATCTAATCCAAATCAAATCCAATCCAAAATCAGCATCAATCCCAATCATTATCCAAATCCCCCACATCATTATCAAACTCCAAATCCAAATCAACCGAATCAAAAATCAAGACCTCAATTGATCACCTAATCAAATCAACCCAATCAACCCTCTTGCTTAGGATCATTCATCTATCTTAAGCATAGAGAACCATTCATCAAATCAAATCAAATCAAATCAAATCATCTTAAGGTCTTGAAAATTTGATTCCCAACACCACAGTCATCCATTATCCCCCATCATCCCATATCATCTCCAACAAAATGGATCTTTATGAAACTATACAACAATTACAAAGTCGTAGAAAAATCTATGAGAACATGGATCCTAATGCTAAGGAACAATTCAAAAATGCAATTAAAGATATGCCCTTAGCACACCTCATCGTTGGAGAATCCCAATCCCCTATCCAACCTTCATCATATCAACAAACACCCTACACATCATCCCCATCCACATCATATCAATCTTCATTCTTTCAACCTTCATCATACCAACCTACATCTTACATATCCACACCATCAACCTTCATCATATCAACCTTTACCCTCATATCATTCACCATCCCCTTACACATCCATGCCATCATACTTATCCAATCAACCAATACCTCCAACTTATCCATCCCCCAACCTTTGTCATGCTAACTTTGATCAAGGGAACACCAATCTAGCACACCTTATCTCCGAAATCCAAACCTCATATCAACAACCAAATCCCCCATCTCCTAATCCCCATCCTCCAATCCCCCCATCACAATATCCCTCCAACCTTATCAACCTTAATCCATCACCTTATGTATCTCCCCATCCACCATCTAATCCACCATCAAATCCAACATCTATCCTTGAACCTACCCATGAACCATCATTACCTAATCCTATCACCCCCTTATCCAATCCCAATCCTAATCCTACACCAACCACCATCATTCTCCATCCATTACATTGTTCTTCAACCCATAAACTCATGAAGGATACCATCCATTGGCTATTAGCAAGGAATCAAACACCCTCATGCAATCCTACATCCACCAAATCCCTTGAACAACCCCCTATCATAAGTCAAGAACCATCATGTAGCCATGTTCAAGAACACATAAGTCAAACACCTATCACATCCATCCAAGCACCTACCACATCTATCCAAGTCACTCCCACTTCTATCCAAACACATGAGCCATGTCAAGAATCAAATCCAAAGCATGTTGAAACATCAACCCCTTCTCCTAATCAAGATCTAACCATCCCATCTAAACCCATTCACGATCGCCTCCCATCTAGTGATCAACTTATTGATCTCACACCATCTTCCACCACCCCTTCACCATCCCCCATGAACCCTTTACCTCCATCTACCAATCCCATCCCAAATCCATCCCCTTATCCACTTGGCACAAGCACTTTCATCCGTGGTGACTTCCTTGTAGGAGGCGAACAACTTCCTTCCACCACCTATCTATCTCCAACAAATAATGGATTCGCGTCTTGTTTCCAAAGCACCAAACATCCCATTGCATGTCGCATGCTCCAACTTATGAATTATCAAGGCAAAGGCTTAGGCATTCACGAACAAGGCATCTTGGAGCCCATCCACACCACATTCCATCCATCCTCTCATGGCCTTGGCTATACATCCCAAGGCAAACAATCTAAAAATGTTGATACCATCCACCCGCCTTCCAAAATCCATTCATCCAATCCCAAACATGGTGCATCTCATCGCACCCCCAAAACATATGTCGCCATCCCTCCTCCATCATCCTATCATTTGCAAAAGCATGTGACCATCCATCTTCCCCCATCAACTTTACCTCCACTACTTCCAACTCCAAAGATCTCTATCAAATCCACTCTACCTCCTATCCTACCAACCCCCAACATCCATATCCACAAATCCTCTTATCCTCCCATCCTCCCAACTCCTAATATCCCCATCATCAAATCCCCTCATCCATTTATCCAAAAATCCACTTTTTACCCCTCCACCCATCCATCCCCTAAAATTCCCAATCAAGATGAACAAAAGCACACATCTTTCAAACATGAAGCTTCCCCCAAATCCATGGGATTCAAAAATTTGAATGCCTCAACTCATAAAGCACAAAAGCCTAAAGTTGTTATCACTTCCAAGCAAAATCAAAAATCCCCAAGGCTATCAAAGCCCACACCATCACAAGAAAAAGCAAAAGCAAAAATGGTGTGGGTCCCTAAGCAAAGATCAATCAAAACAAATGAGGCATCTACCTCCCAATCCACCCCAAAATCCCAAACATCCCAATCCCCATCTAAAAATCCCATAATTCCTAAGGCTATTTGGGTCCCTAAAACCCCAAATCGACCATTCAAAAATCCCCCATCCCAATCCCCATTACTCCCAACTCCACATCCAAAATACAAGCTTCCAAATACATCACGATGTGTGCAACCATTGGTTCTGGTTCCCCTCCACCACTTAACATTCCCACATACCCCCATATCTCCATCTTTTGTTCACTATCCTACATATCTTCCCCATCACATTCCTATGGTCCATGCTTTTGCATAATCCACATCATAATCCACACAATCCACATCATTATCCATTCCATCTTCTCATATCTACCAACAATCCATGCAATCATCACCCATAATGCTATCCAACATGGCACCATCTTCTCCTTGCTATGGAAATAGACGCTAGAGTCCCCACCCCATCAAAAAAAAAAAAAAATCAAAGAGAAACAAATCCGTCCAATGGTGAAAACCACTCCTTGTGGCGCCTTGGGCAAGTACCTTGATGAAAACCCCTTGTGGGCGTCATGCGTAATCCCTTCTCCATCCATTTTGTATCCCTACACTTGGGGGCAAAACCATCTAATCATCCAAATCCATAACATCCTTTTGCATATCCTATCCACTATCCCCTATTTATCTTATCATATTCCTATCTACCATCCCCTATTCACCCTATCATTCCCCATCCATTCTATCCACTATATCCTCCTCCTTAGATCTTGATGAAGACAAGGGGCAAAACATCAACAACATGCTTTGGACACCTCTTGGCATACTCCCTTTGTAAGTATATCCTCCATCCATCTACTGCCAAGTCCATCCATTCAAACATGAACCCATCATGCAAAATTCTAAGAATTAGGGCATATGATTCCTTGCAACCTAGCCCTTGGAGAAAATCCTCATCCCTATCTTCCATCTATCTAACATGCATCCCTATCACTTGTCCATTCATCTACCACAAATCAGTTATCCATCATCCTTTCATCGCCAACCCCCCTATCCAACCCCATCACCGTCACCTCTAGACTTGGTGTTCCCTTGTCATTGCTATCTAGCATAAAGGTCATCCACACGAAAGACAATGCAACCATCTCATAATAAACCATTCCTTTTCCAAAATCAGAAAATCCAAAAAACATCAAAAAATTAGAAAATCCAAAAAAATCAAAAAATCCTTAAAATCCCAAAAATATCCATCATGAAATCAACATTGCTCCATCAACATCTCATCATCCAACACATCATTCAATCATTCATCACATCATCACATCTATCATCATCTCACATCATCATCACAATTTAGAACTACATATCATCATCACCCGCATCTTAATGTGCCTTGATAATATGAAGGAAGTTTCCAGTACTCAGGTACCTAAGATGCACCCATCTATCCTCAATGAGCTTACACTAGATCAAAGCATCACATCACCTATCAAAGCATCATCCCTTATCAAAAGTCATCAACTATCAAATTAGCATCAACCTTAACTTGTCACCATCATATCTTGAGCCAATCTTGCAACATCAACAAATCATGATCTAATCATCAACCGATTCTTGCCTTAGGATATATCTTTCCTACGATAGGTAGAATCTATCCAATCATTATCCATTTTGGCAAGAGAGACAATGGCTATTTGTTTTGGTTCATTGGTCTTTTTGTTTTTGATTTTTATCTTTTGTCCTATTCAAAGATCACATCAAAGCTACCTTGATCTCACTATATCATGGTATGTGGCGAAAACATCTAGAATGGGGCATAGTCTTGCTTGTGGTATGCTGTGCTTGTGGGCTGGTTTCATTACTCCAAGCTAGTATTCATATCTTGTTGATCATAGGGTCAGTTCTAGCATATTGGTCTCCTTATGCATCTAAGGTTCATCATACCTTTTGTGTACTAAGGACTTATGCTATGAGTCCCCTTCCCTCGTCAGGACAAGATTGTACTATCTTGGGCAATGCATGAGATCATCCCTTTGTCTGTGTGTCTAGTCCATGCAAATGTTGGATAAACATCATCACTTTGGTCTTCTATACCTTGGTGAACATATCCACTTTGCTATATCAAACCTAGGATTGCTCTAAATCATTTTTCAACACAATGATCATCCACCAATCAATCTCCCACCATCATCATCCTTTCATCTCACCACTTATCCTCCAACCACTCCAACCAATCTCTTCCATCCATTTCGAGAGCACAACCGTGTTCTTGCAACCCGACTATCCTCTCGAGGGGGCATCATCCTTACCATTTATCCCCAAACCTTACCCTATTCTTCTAAGCCAAAATCTTTTTCTATCCAACCTAACTCTATGTTTTAACTTCTTTGAAATGATGTTACTTAGCCGCAACACCATCTCAAAGAGAGGCAAATGTAAACACCTAAAATTGGCTTGCTTCGCAAACTAGTTTTCCATATCTCTACACCCTCATTATTCCTCCTATTAATTAAATAAATTCATTTTATTTAATTAATTTATCCCTCATTGTCTACCTTGACCATTTACCCATTCCTTGTGATAAATTAATTCATTTAATTTATCACTTTTACCTTACAACATTATCCTCATTTGATTAAATAAATATTCACAATATTTATTTAGTTAAATTGTCCTTTTTCCTAATCCTCATTAATTAGATAAATCATGGTTATCTAATTGATCTAGCCTACCTATCCCCTAGACCTAGGTTAATTAAGCTAAACACTCAATTAACCTTGCTTATCCCTTTCTTCCATGCACCCTTCAAATAAAAATCAATCTTTTATTCAAAGGGTCAAATCCCCCTTAACCCTCATTTATCACTCTCTTACACATGTAAGAGTACCATCTTCACATCTACACATAAAAGTGAATTAAAAATTCACTTGTCATGTCCCCTCTTCCCAAAATGAATCTTTTATTCATTTTAATCCTCCACACCTTTCCCCATGTAAATTTAAAATTCACTTTTAATGAGAGCCCTCCAATCCCATTGACCAAGTTTCAACCCTTGATCTCCCTCATCCACTCTCCTTGTGACACTTGTCACAAGGCTATGAACCCAATCCTAACCCTAACTCTCATTGATTCCTAGCCCTTGATCTCACCTTCTAATCCCGACCCTCCATTCTCATTCCCAAAGCTCTATAAATGAAACCCTCTCCAAGCCATTTTGGAGAGACTCAATCATGCACCAAACCTCTACCAAAATCTCTCACAATCTCCTTATCATGCCACCATAATGTCAAAATCTTGCCTCAATCCCATCTAATCTATCCATCCACCTTGTCTCTTATCTTACATTTGTGTTGAAAAGCTTTGAGCAATCCACATTAGTCACACTGATCATGGGAACAATCTTGAGGAGCTCTTGGGTGCATCCCCTTCCCGCATGGATTCGTGAGGTTTCAATGAAGGTATAATCGTTTTGTTTATGCATTAGATTAGTTTTATCTTCAGTTTGATCTCACTAATCACAGGCCCCATCCCAAACCAATCTATCTAAGCTTCCTTTGAGGGATACCTTCTTGTTATTAAGGATGCCTATCAATCTCTTTTTTTCATTATTTGATAGGTTCATATTTTCCAGGGATTTCCAATTCCAACCTTGACTTTCCCCATTATTGGAGAAATCTATGTAATCTTTTACTTGCTTTCCCCATTGGGCTTCTGGGATTCTTTTGGCATTTTCTAAGTTACCCAAGCTACTTATCGTCTCGAACCCTCCCCAAGAGTCATCCCAAAAAAGTGCTTGATTTCCATCACCAAGACTCAAAGTTAGTTTGTCCATAATGAGCTTTATGCAATCCATCATGAAATTCCAAAGGTGAGAGCCTTTAGGGGGATTGGTCATTCTAAATAGGAAGGTTGGTTCCTCACCTCTAAGATATTTGTATCTAAGGATTTTAACCCACTTTAAATTAGGCTGCTGATACAGTTTCCATACGAGTTTAGCACCTAATGCCTTGTTCTGCTCCTTGAGTTTTTTCAAACCCAAGCCACCTTCCTCTTTTGGTCTATTGACTTTATGCTAGGCAACAAGTTCCATTTTCTTCTTATCCTCTGAACCCTGCCATAGGAAAGTTCTTAAAGTTTTGTTGATTTCTTCACATTTTTCTGCTGGTAGATTTATATAGGATAATTGGTATACTGGGATAGCTGAAAGAACCGAGTTTAGCATTGTAACTTTGCCTGCTGATGATAGCCACTTGCCTTTTGAAGATTCCACTTTTTTCCTAATCTTAGGAGTGATATGGTCCCAGAGAGCAACAGTCTTGTTGCTTTTACCTAAAGGTATACCTAAATATTTACAAGGCATTTCCCCTCTTTTAAAAGATAAAATTTTGCAGATTTCCTTTTTAGTTTCCGGCTCTGTATTGAAAAAAGAAATTGTTGATTTATCAGCATTCACCCCTTGTCCAGAGGCCCTGCAGTATGAGTCCAAAATTTCTTTGAATACCTTAGCTTCTTTGATGCTTCCCATACCAAAGAGCATAGTATCATCAACAAACTAGTGATGAGTTATAGGATCTACACCTAAAGTGATTTTGATTCCTTGAACCTTCCCTTCTACTCTTGCCTTGGTGATCATTCTCCCTAGAACTTCTACCATTAGAATAAAGAGAAAAGGGGAGATAGGGTCCCCTTGTCTCAATCCTCTTGATATACTAAAAAAACCTTCAGGTGTTCCGTTGACTAAAACTGAAAACTTGGGGTTAGAAATGCATGCATAAATGAGATTTATCCATTGTTTAGAAAATCCAAAGGCTTCTAAAGTTTTGTAAAGGAAACGCCAGTTAACCTTGTCGTAGGCTTTACTGATATCTAATTTAATTAACATACTAGGCTTTTTTTTTTTGTATGGAGTGAATGGCTTCTTGGGCTATAATAATTCTATCAAATATGGATCTTCCAGGGACAAACCCTATTTGCTCATCACTTATGATGTCTGGTAGAACTGTCTGAATCCTGTTAGCTAAGGTTTTAGTGAGTATCTTATATATAGAATTACAAAGATAAATAGGCTACAGATCCCCCAGATTTTTTGGCTTCTCTTTATTTGGTATGAGAGAGAAAAGTATTATTTACTTCATTTAAAAGGCTGCCCGAATTTCTTACCCCTTCTAAAGCATTGACTATTTCATCTCCTATGAAGTGCCAGCATTTCTGAAAGAAGAATGCCGGGAAGCCATCTGGTCCCTGAGCTTTGTCCGGCTGCATTAGAGAGATCACCAGTTCAACCTCAGTTTTAGTAAATTTACCATTGAGGTCTTTGTTTTGATCCTCTGAGATAATCCTTGGAATGTCTTTCAATATGGCTTGTTGATGCAGCCAATTAGTTCCTTCTTGATTGTTAAGAATATCCTCAAAGTATCTAACCGTTTCATATGCAATTTGTTGAGGATCTCCAATCCAAACATTATTCGCATCTTTAATTTTAAAGATCCTGTTTACATTCCTACGTGCTCTTGTGCTGTTGTCAAAGAGCTTAGTGTTCTTATCACCCACTTCCAGCCATGTCTCTCTAGACTTTGGTCACCAAAAGATTTCCTCTTTGGCTAGGATATCTTCATATTCCATTTTTCAGTTATTTTTCTTTTGCATATGATTCTGCATCCATGCCTTTAGTTATCACACTTCTATTGAGGTTTTCAAGTTCCTCTTCTAACTTAAATTTGATTTCAAAGATATTACCAAAGTTAGTCTTATTCCAACTAAGAAGCTTACATTTGATAATTTTTAATTTGGATACTAAACATAAAAGCTTAGATCTAGAAACTCTAGTTTCTTTCCACCATTGCTCAATTAAGGTTAAAAGGTTATTATCTTTGACCCACATTTGTTCAAATTTGAAGGGGCATCGTTTGGGTTGGTGATCTTCTGATAAACTTAGCTGGACTAGGTAGTGATCGAAGCCCGAGTATGGTAAGATCTTAGCCTTCAGAATAGAAGAGAGTTGTACCTAGTTGCCCCTAATCAGGAATCTATCCAATTTTTCTATAATATTGCTAAAGCCCTTCCTTTTGTTGTTCCATGTAAAACCTTCTTGTGCAGTTTTGATTTCCAATAAATTGTTCTTAAGAACCCATTCCTTAAAGTCAATTGATGTTGTGGATAACCTGACAGATCCTCCCAGGTTTTCTTTAGGGTCTAAGATCGCATTGAAATCTCCATCCAGAATACAAATCTGATCTTTAAGGTACCCAAGAATTGTTCTATTTCTATCTAGACTAGTCTCTTGTCCTAGTTCTGGGAAGGACCATAGATGTTAATAAGAAAGAAGTGTAGATTGCTTCTGATGCTTCTGATGTTCCCCACCATCCAGTTCTTTGTACAACTTGTTACTGAAAATGAAACCATTCTAGGATCCCAAATTACCCCAAGGCTCCCCAAGGCACCCTTTGTTGGGACTCCTACTAGTTCCCATATTCCTAGCTTCCTATTTAGAGTGTCTATCTCATCTTTATTTAGTTTGGTTTCTTGGAACATTAGTATGTCTAGTTTTGTGTTGGTTATAAAATGTTTTATGATACACTATTTTTTAGGGGCGTTGAGACCCCTAACATTCCAAGTATATACTATCATGGCGTCGTGGGAAGGTACTTCCCCTTCCCTGTGTAGAGCATTATGGTGATCTTAGTCTGATCAATAGCCTCGCCTACTTTCTCTCTTAGTTCCACTAGTGATTTCCTCCCCCTTTTCTTGATACTTTTGGCACAATCTGGGGTATCCCTACTGAAGTTAGTTATGGCAATTCCTAGCCGCAGATCTGCTTCATCTGCTACTCTATCTCCCTTTTGGGTCCTCTTTCTTTCTATCCTCCCTTTTCTCCCATTCTTCAATTTCTAGAATCTTGGAGATGAGCTTTTCTTTCTCTTTGTTGGCTTCCTCAATTACCACTTCCTCTATTGTCTTATCTAGGATCTCATTGCAAATCTCTTCTAGATCCATATGGCTGAGCTTATCTATGGGTTTCTTTTGATTCTCAAAGTCTTTATGGTCTTCTCTTGGTTCAAAAGTGTTTGGAACCCACTCTGGGGTCTCTAAAGCCTCTGGGTTTACACTTCCTTCTACATCTGTGGGATTATTACCTCTGCCATCATCTGAAGGCACTTCCCCCTCCTCTAATTCCATTTTCTCTTTGTCTAACTGTGTATCATTAGTCTGGTTTAGAGGCCTAACCACAGTGATAATTTCTTTACCTGATCTAACCTATGCAAGGTTCATATTCTGTGTAGTTACCTTAACATTGTGGTTCTAGGTATCTTCTTTGGGTTTAGGGCATTTCTTAGGCTGAGCTGATACCACACTTGGGACCCGATCTTGTCCAAACAGATACTTATTAGCGTTGGGGTGCTTCTTGAGGGGAGGGAAGCTAGTCTTCTAATAATCCACAATAAAACCTCCTTTATTCTCATTGAATCTGATGTTTACCCCCCAGACTGGAGAGTAGATTTCATCTTAGTGGGCCTTTTTGGAACTCGGTTGTTAGTGTTTATAGAGGAAGGGCCATGGTGGAAGGATGGCTTGATGCAGTAATTGGCCAAATTAGTATTTATTTCTAGGGGTTCTAGGTCTTTAGTGCCTATATCCATTTTGACTAATTGGAGCACATCTGAGTGAGACATGAAGTCCTTCTCCAATCCCATGAACTCTCCCAGGTGATTCCCAATTTCCCTTAAGATTTTACTATGGATGAGCTCAACCGATAAATTTGGTAACTTGATCCACCTAGCTATTTTAAGTTTTAGTTTACTGGGATCAAAATTAGGTAGCTAGTCTAGGTACTTGAAACTATGACCCTTATAAAACAAACTTCTGTTGTTTAAGATTTATTTTTTTAGGTTTAGACTTTTGCAAACAATGAATATGAAATCTTTAGAAGTGATAGTGATACTTACCTGCTCTTTGTAGAGGCCTTGGACCCACTCTGCAATATCCTTCACTGGTTGCCCTATTCCACACCATTGAATATAGAGGCCATGAGTTTTACAGTGAATCTCCAGACCATCTATGTAGATATTTCTAATATCTATCGAGGCTTTCTTTTCTTTTGCCACCGATGTTTGATAATACATTGGGCTTGTTTGTGGCCTCGACCATGGGGTTCTAGGGTTTGTATATTCTTGGATTATTACCTGATCCTTACCCTTCCCAAGAGTGTTAGGGGCCAAATTACTGAATTTAGGGTTTTTAGGGATTTGCCCTTGGTAGGGTGCCCTGAAGTTCGCCCTGTTACCTATATGGGGATTTGCCTTCACGCAGGTGATTCTAGGGGCCAGTTTTGAAAAACCCTCCGTATATCCTTGTCTTGGATTAGAAGGGTAAAGGACAACAAGGGGTTGTCTAGCAATGCAGCTTCTTTCCCGGCCTAGAGTGGTGCAATTTGCTCCCGTTGCAAATGCTGGGTAGTTGTGGTAATTGGGATAGCCCAAATTCCTAGCACTCTAGCTTCAGCTATTCCTCTTGATGTTGCCTTTGCTCTAACTCCCCTCTGCTGCCTTCTACTCTTCACCATTTGCCAACCCTGTTCATCAGGATGATGTGGAGGGGAGCCCCGCCCCCATAGAACACCTTCTCCTTCCCCTGTATAATGCTGCTAGGGTGTTCTTGTTTAGTTTCATTCCTAGCATACTTAATAGCTATGCTTTGTCACTGACTACCTACTTTTTTTCCCATTTTCGCTTTTTCAAAAGTATTAATATTATTCCTTAAAAAATTATTTCTATCATTTAATTTTGTTATAATATTTACATAAATTTAAAGAAAAAATATTATTTGTTTAACATTAAAATAAATATTATTTTGTTTAATAACTAAATTTCTGCCATATTTTTTTACTAGATTTTAGTGTGTTTGTTTTACTCAAAATAATATTTACCAAAAAATTTCTCATGTACACCTAGTAAAAATTAAAATTTGTTCAATATGAAAAATAATACTTTGTTTTTATTGGTAATCACTAGATAAAAAAAAGACTCATTGTAATAATACTACAGTTACTAATTGAAATAATACTACAATTACTAATAAGAAGTGTTTTTAATACATTTGAATAATAATAGATGATAAAGTCACATTTGAAGGAGTGTGAAGGAGTCAAATTCGAGGTGGTAATGTCATGTCAATTGAAATTTACTAAAAAAATTAGAAATCATAATAAAATATTAAATGTGAGATGTTAAACTTTTTACTCATGGCTTAAAAATTAATTTTTTTACTTATTATTTAAGGGACCCTTTAATATGTGTGGAGATATGTTTGGAACTTTTTATAAACAATAAATATACCATTTAATAACTTAAATAATTACATCCCATTGAATAATATGTGTGGAGGTAGTGTTGGTCGTTCTTTCCTCTAGGGTGGGGGACATTTAAACCACATGAGACTTTTCCTCACAATTTTTTTCCCGACGTAACCAACGAATTTAGAAAATATTTTGGACATGAATTTTTTATAGTGTGAGAACATTCCCGGCAAAGGTAGTCAAACAGTGAGAGGGAAAAAATGTAGACGATCACGATTAATTCAATCGTCTGCGTCCTCCTCCATCACTCTCAACTGTCAATGACCAAACCTAAGGGTTTCAAAATAAAATAAAAAATTAACAATTTATCAATTGTCAAAGTGATAAAGGTAACGATAACTTCTTTTTTTTAATCATTTATGACATTTTGAAAAATAATCAATGGACAAAATTGATTTCATGGTAGACCTTTTAATCTAGGCCCTTCATCTATATAATTCATCATGTGCTGCTCACATAGAGAAGGATTTCAACCTAATAATTCATACATACTGCAAAACGTCCTATACAATTAAAATTCATCCCACAATTAAAAAGAGCACAACCCACACTAATATGAGTGGGTCATATTGCAGAGACGACATATACAGACTCCTGAGGTCTCTTTCCTAGCTGAAAGAGGTTTCCCAAGAGGAAGTTTCCTACTTTCCCTTCTCCATATAAAGAAGAATAATTACAATGAACCAATGGTAAGGAGCATAGATTACCAAGAAAGTGGTGGAACCTCCATACACACTGTAAACAGGGAAATCCTAATTTCAGTTTGTTTGGTTTTCCAGTATATGATACAGTAATATGCGATCATTATATAAGTGTTGTGAGATGTAGTAATGTGAAATGAAATAGTGAATAATGTAGGAATGTAGGATTTAGATAGTTGTTCATGATAGGTAGATGAAACAATGATAAGATATAGATTATAGATAAAGATAATGCAATGTAAGGCATAAAAAAAGATAGTGCATAGGCAATGCGTTCATGATACATACATATAATCAATGTAAGCATAGAGAAGAAGATGAGGTCAAGTAAAAAGATAAAGTTTCAAATGATAAAAGATAAAAAGGACTAAAAGGAAAGAGTGGAACAATATTATAAAAAAAATTAAAATAATTTAAAATAACCATTATCAAGCATGCCTCCTAAGTGAGCCAAATAAAGGTGAAGTAAACTTAAAGATCAAATGAATGATACATGGCCTTTAAGTGAGGGAGAAAGATATAAAGAAGTTGTAAGGTTCTCGAAAAGAGTAGATAAGATGAATGATAAATAAAAGAAAAGTAAGAATGATATCTAAATAATGAATTCATCTCCCATTTTAGGTGACTTTTTTTTTATGTTATGTGTGACCTTAATGTGTATCTTTCCTTTGTCTATATAATTTTGAATTTTATGTTGGAATGTAATACATCTATGTTTAGGCTATCCAAGTGTATGATGAGAAATATATGTAGTACAAGGATCAAAAGATAAATCACTATAGATTATTGCTAAGCCATGCTACTTTTATACGAACTTGTGCTAGAGAAATAACAAATGCAAGTATAAGCCAATTTGCAAAATAAATTATAGAGAAAGCAAGATGAATCAAACCATTTTAAATCTCTACCACATAAGCATTATTTAAAATTACCAACCAAGAGAGGATCTGGTGCAGGAGCACCAAGGAGACCAAAAGACTTATGTCTTGTTGATTTCATAAGGTCTTGGAGACCATCCTCATGTTGTAATAAGGACTATGATGCCATGTTTGTAATAGACAATCATACAATCACACATTGTATAGGAGGTAGTCTTAAAAGTCCTAAGGGACAATCATACAAAATTCCATGTTGTAAGCCTTATTCAGGCATATAGGATAGAGCCAAGGAGTCTAGTGCCTAATCCAAGGCCTAATTACATTGTAAAGGTGTTTGAAGGCTCATAATCACCGATGCCTATGCAAAAAACTAGTAATTAGTTGCAGTCCTAAAACTCAATAAGGAAGTTCGATGGTGGAAGAAGTAGTTAAGGCTCCCATCATCAACCAAACTATCCTCAAGGAGGTTGTCAAGGTGTATACAAGTCTAAATAGCCTTGAACAAGATCAACGTGTGTGGTGCAAGAAGTTTCAAAGCAATAAAATACCAATTCTCTGTTGTTTTTGCCTTTTTTGTATTTTTCTGAAGAAACAGTTCCTACCATTCTCCTGTACAAAACTATCATGAATCCTAGGTTATTGGGATGTGAAGTATGGTGAAGTAACTCTCATTTAGGACTGGTTTAAGGTTATGACATTGAATAGGAGGCAACTTATAAGCATTTTATCTTGGACTGTTTATTGAAATCTCTGTTTTCCTGAAGAATTACGCTGCCATAGACCGTACTGTGTGAACGTACAAAGTTGTCTTCATTTCCTCATCATTCAATTGGTTAGTATAGGGAGCTATCTTTCATTTGAAGGGAGTTTGGTGTCTTGACAGTTGCATTGTAGGGAGATATAAGGTTTTCTTCCAAAATAGTCTCATTAAAACCTAAACAAGGGTTTGTTCCAAACGATGGAAGATTAACCATCCCACTATCTTTCAAGGCCATAAGACAAGTGGGATGGGTGTATTCATTTGTATTTCAAGTTTTTTGGATGATTGGAGGAGAGAGAGAGTTGGTAGTTTCAAGATTTGCTAGAGGAGGCTTAATATGTCTATGTATTAAGCTAATTTGGGAAACCATAGAGGCATTTTGGGGAACAGTTGATGGTAGGAGGACAAAAACCACAAAATCCATAGTTTTGACATGTGTTCTAAATGCTCAAATCATTGGTTGAGTTCTATGCATGAATTTTAGGGGGGTCTCTTTGTATTTTAGGCCTAATTGGGGCTCTAGGTCATTGAGAGGAGTTATAGGTTGAGTCATACCATCCAAAACAACCTATACCCAATTTTGGATATGTGATAGGGAGTCCAAATGGGTATCTCTTGATTGTCCAAGATCTATGTTTAAAGATTTGTATCAAAAGTTATTGAGGACTATTCTTTTTTTAGGGCTACAAGCAAAATCTTGGCTTTGTGAAGGAAGTACTAGTTCTATGTTTGACCAGCCTTTTCTAATGATTGGAATGGGTCCCAATGCATGTCTAATCAACTTTTCCATGAAGAATTTAGAGGTTCTAACTGTTGTTCCTACTTTTACAAACTAATCTTTGAATTTGGGCTTTTGGGTGTAGTGAAAACCTTGTCTAGTTTGCTATCCTCCCTCTACCCAAGTGCCTCTACATCATAGTGGTATTAGAGCCATAAAAGGTTCTATTTTTGGTTGTGTAAGGCCTGGTATATGTCATCAGAGGAGACTGAAGGAGAGTCTAGCAATATGCCTCCAAAGGGGACGACCACTGAAGTGGTTAAGAAGTTCAAGGAGATGGAAGAAAAGATCGAAAGTGGAGTCAAGGAAGCACTCCAAGTAGAGTTGAAGGCATTAAGGATAGGGAAGAAGATAGATGAGGGTTCTAATGAAGAAGAAGAAAAAGAGGAGGAAGAAGAAGATCAAGAAGAGGTAGAGGTACCTGCAGATCAAAAGCATTTCCTTGAAGCCATCAAGGCAATTGGCAAGGATTCTTCAGAGGCTTAGATGGAGATTCCTATGTTCAATGGCAAGATGAATGCTGATAAAGTCATGGAGTGGATTGAGGCCCTAAACAACTACTTTCAATACAAAGAAGTTCCTGAAAACAAGAGGGTGAAGTTTGCAAAAACTAAACTCAAAGGTGTTGCCCTTACATGGTGGAATTACACCCAAGGTGAGAGGGTAAAGAATGGTAAGAGTATGATCTCTTCATGGAGCAGACTGTTGGAGAGGATCAAGTCCCAATTCCTTCCATCAGACTATGAGGTGTAGATCTACAAGAAGATGCAAAATCTCAAGCAAAGAGATTTGGATGTGGCCACTTACACTGAGGAGTTTCACAAGTTCTCTCTTCATTGTGGATACATGGAGGATGAAAAAGGTAAAGTGGCAAGGTATTTAAATGGTTTGAGGTTTAATATCCAAGATGAAATTAGTTTATTAACCCCTGAAACTATGGAAAAATGCTTTCAAGTGGCATTAAGGGCTGAAGAGAAGTTGAAGAGGAAAGGTGAGTAGAAAAATAGAGGAAGAGGTGACAAAAATTTTAGAGGTAGGGGCAGTTTTGGAGGTAGAAATTAGTTCCAAAGAAGTCAAGGGGAATCTAGTTCCCAAGAGAAAAGTGGAGAATCAAGTTCTAGAGGAGGCTTTAGAGGAAGGAGGCCCAATGGAAGGGGTAGATTTGGTGGACCAGGGAGAGGTCCTAATGTCTTCACAAGAAGGTCCTACAATTACAACCAAGTGGGACATCCAACCTTTAAATGTCCTGAAAAGTAATCCTCAAGCTCTCATGGAGGAGAGAGAAGGAACCAGTTGATCCAAGAGGAAGATTGCCAAAGTGTTAACTCAATAATTGGAAGTGCAGCCCCATTCCATGAAGGAGAAAGTTTGATGATGAGAAGAACCATGTTGAAGGTGCCTCAAACACAAGAACCCCCTCAAAGAAAGACATTGTTCAGGACAACATGCAAGGCCTATGGTAAGATTTGCAAGGTAATTATTGATTCAGGATCAACTAAAAATTTGGTTTCCATTAAAATGGTAGACAAGTTGAAATTGAAAAGACTTCCTCATGTTAGTCCTTATAAAGTATCATGGTTGAATAAGGGGCAACAAGTTTTGGTAGATGAACAATCATGGGTAGAATTTGATATAGGAGAATATAACGACAAGATTTTGTGTGATATAATTCCCATGGATGCCTATTATTTGCTGTTAGGATGCCCATGGCAATATGATGTTCAATCACCACATGGTGGCAAAACTAATTCTTTCATCATAACCAAGAATGGTAGAAAATATAGAATGGATCCATTGCCTGATGAGAATGTAGAGAAGAATATTGGGTCAAGTGTCATGATTGTGAGTGGTAAGGATTTTTTAGACACCCTTAAGGAGGAAGGAATCCAAGGGTATGCTCTGATTTTAAAGCCTAAAAATAGTCCTAGTTTGCATGATCCTAGTAAGGAAGAGGTCCCTAAGGAGGTGCAGCAATTGTTAGAGAGGTATAAGGGGATTATGGTAGAAGAAATGCTTAATGAGTTGCCACCTTTTAGGGACATAAGACATCAAATTGACTTCATACCGGGATCTACTTTGCCAAACAAAGCAGCCTACAAGATGACACATTCTCAAAATAAAGAGATTGCCAAGCAAGTGCAAGAATTGTTGGAAAGGGATTGGTAAGAAAAAGCCTTAGCCCATGTGCTATCCCAATAGTCCTAGCCCCTAAAAAGAATGGTAAATGGAGGTTGTGTATGGATTCCAGAGCCATTAACAAGATTACCATAATATATAGGTTCCCTATGCCAAGGATTGAGGACCTAATGGACTATTTGGGAGGGGCTAGATACTTTTCTACGATTGAATTTAAGAGTGGGTATCATCAAATTAGGATAAAGCAAGGAGATGAATGGAATATAGCATTCAAAACAAATGAGGGTCTTTATGAGTGGTTGGTGATGCCTTTTGGTGTATCTAATGCCCCAAGTACTTTTATGTGTCTCATGAATGAAGTGTTAAAGGATTTCACTCGCAAATTTGTTGTGGTATACTTGGATGACATTCTTGTTTTTAGCAGGACTAAGGAAGAGCATTTGCAACATTTCAATCAAGTTTTGAAGAAGCTACATGATGAACAATTGATGATCAACATGGAAAAGAGTGTCTTCATGAAGGAAGAACTAACCTATCTTGGTTTTGTGATTTCACAAGGTAGTTTGAAGATGGATCCAACAAAGGTAGAAGCCATTTTGTCATGGCCAACTCCAAAAATAGTAGGTGATGTGAAAAGTTTTCATGGTTTGGCAACATTTTATAGGAAATTCATAAGAGGTTTTAGTCATATTTGTGCACCAATTTTGGATACCATCAAAGGGGCAGAAATGTGGACAAAGGTAGCTAATGATTCTTTTGAAATTCTGAAATAGAAAGTAGCACAACAACCCATTCTTGTTTTTCCCAACTTTAACAAGTTGTTTGTGGTGGAATGTGATGCTAGTAATCTTGCTATAGGTGCTGTCCTAAGTCAAGAAGGCAGGCATGTTACTTTCTTTAGTGAAAAATTGAATGATGCTAAGAGAAAGTACTCTACTTATGACTTGGAATTGTATGCAATTGTGCAAGCTTCGAAAAAATGGAGGCCCTATCTTTTGCCTAAAGAATTTATTGTTTATACTAACAACCATGCACTTAGTTTTCTAAATTTAGAGGAGAAACTCAACCATAGGCATATGAAATGGGTTGAACAACTCCAACCATATACTTTTTCAATCAAACACAAGAATGGGTAGGCCAATAAAGTGGTAGATGCATTGAGTAGAAGGGTGTGTATGGTTAAAGAAATTCAGTTGCAAGGTGTAGGGGTTGATGCTCCCAAACATATGTATCAGGATGATGAAGATTTCAAGGAGGTATATGAAGTTTGTTCACAATTTTTAGACTCTTATCATTTTGATTTTTTTGAGTTTTTGTTGCAGCAGGGGTTGTTGTTCAAAGGCAGCCAACTATGTGTTCCTAGGTGTTCCATGAGGGAGAACATCATAAAGGAAAAATATTGTGGTGGATTAGGAGGTCACTTTGGGCTGGATAAAACATTGGATCAGGTGAAGAGGTTTTATTTTTGGCCTAAAATACAATCAGATATCAGAAAATTTGTTGAATGTTGTAGTGTTTGTCAAGGGCCAAAGGGTACTTCATCTACTATTGGTCTATATCAGCCACTTCCTATTCCTAATAGGCCATGGGAAAGTATTAGCATGGATTTTGTTTTGGGTCTTCCTAGGACTCAAAGAGGCTTTGATAGTATATTTGTTGTGGTGAATAGATTCAGTAAGATGGCTCATTTATTGCCATATAAATGCACTAATGATGCTTCACACATTGCTGGTTTGTTCTTCAAAGAAATTGTTAGAATCCATGGTTTGCCTCTTAACATTGTGACTGACAAGAATCTAAAGTTTGTAGGCCACTTTTGGCACACTTTGTGGAAGAAGTTGGGTACTCAATTATCATTTACTTCAGCCTATCACCCTCAAATTGATGGCCAAACTAAGGTGGTGAATAGGTCCTTGGGAAATCTTCTCAGGTGTCTTACCAAACAACATGGAGAGGCATGGGATATGATCATCCCTCAAGTTGAGTTTTGTTACAATGATTCCACCAATAGGAGCATAGGAAGGAGTCCATTTTAGATTGTTTATGGTATTCATCCAAGAGGTATTCTTGAATTGAGAGATCTCCATGGATTGGAGAGGAAAAGTGCTCAAGGTGAGGACTTTGCATTGGCCATGAAGGACATCCATGATAATGTAAGAGAAACTCTTCAAAGGAATAATGACAAGTACAAGGAGAAAGCCAATGAGAGAAGGAGAGATGTACAATACAAGTTTGGGGATTTGGTCATGACACATTTGAAGAAGGAGAGATTTCCAAAAGGGCAGCCAACCAAACTCCTCATGAAGAAGATAGGTCCATGCTGGATTATGTGCAAGTTTGGGACCAATGCCTATGAGATTGAACTTCCTCAAGGCTTGGCCATATCTCCTATCTTTAATGTTTCAGACTTGTTCCCTTTCAAAGGTGATCATAATGCAGAATCAGAGGCAGATATGATAGCAACAGGAGATGAAGAATGGGTTAAGGGTCTTCCACCCACTCAACCCTTGAAGCTGGAATGTATCTTGGACACCAAGGTCTTGAAGAAGACTAGAAAGAAGACATATAAACAATTTCTTATCAAATGGAGTGGCTTACCCATTGAATATGCCACTTGGATGAGTGAATAAGACACCTTGAAGCATGGTGTCACAGTTGCTGATCTACTTCCTCAAGAGACTTGAGTTCTCTGTCCACCCGGGGAGTATGGTGCAGGAGCACCAAGGAGACCAAAAGACTTATGTCTTGTTTTTTATGTTCATTTTTGTCTTGTTGATTTCATAAGGTCTTGGAGACCATCCTCATATTGTAATAAGGACTATGATGCCATGTTTGTAATAAACAATCATACAATCGCACATTGTATAAGAGGCAATCTTAAAAGTCCTAAGGGACAGTCATACCAAATTCCATGTTGTAAGCTTTATTCAGGAATATAGGATAGAGTCAAGGAATCTAGTAACTAATCCAAGGCTAATTACATTTTATAGGTGTTTGAAGGCTCATAATCACTGATGCCTATGCAAAAAACTGGTAATTAGTTGCAGTCCTAAAACTAAATAAGGAAGTTCGATGGTGGAAGAAGTAGTTATGGCTCCCATCATCGACCAAACTATCTTCAAGGAGGTTGTCAAGGTGTATAAAAGTCTAAATACCCTTGAACAAGATCAATGTGTGTGGTACAAGAAGTTTCAAAGCAATAAAATACCAATTCTCTGTTGTTTTTGCCTTTTTCTGCATTTCTCTGAAGAAACAATCCGTACCATTCTCCTGTACAGAATTGTCATGACTCCTAGGTTATTGGGATGTGAAGTATGGTGAAGTATCTCTCATTCAGGACTAGTTTGAGGTTATGACATTGAATAGGAGGCAACTTATAAGCAGTTTATCTTGGACTATCTATTGAAATTTCTGTTTTCCTGAAGAATTACGCTGCCACAGACCGTACTGTGTGAAGGTATAGAGTTGTCTTCACTTCCTTATGTTTTGATTGGTTAGTATAGGGAGTTATCTTTCATTTGAAGGCAGTTTGGTGTCTTAACAGTTGCATTGTAGGGAGATATAAGGTTTTCTTCCATAACAGTCTCATTAAAACCTAAACAAGGGTTTGTTCCAAACGATGGAAGATTGACCATCCCACTATCTTTCAAGGCCATAAGACTAGTGGGATGGGTGTATTCATTTTCATTTCAAGTGTTTTGGATGATTGCAGGAGAGAGAGAGAGTTGGTAGTTGCAAGATTTGCTAGAGGAGGCTTAATATGACCATGTATTAAGCTAATTTGGTAAACCATAGAGGCATTTTGGGGAACAATTGATAGTAGGATGACAGAACCCACAAAATACATATTTTTGACATGTGTTCTAAATGGTCAAATCATTGGTTGAGTTCTGTGCATCAATTTTAGGGGGGTCTCTTTGTATTTTAGGCCTAATTGGGGCTTTGAGTCATTGAGAGGAGTTATAGGTTGAGTCATACCATCCAAAACAATCTATACCTAGTTTTGGATATGTGATAGGGAGTCCAAATGGGTATCTCCTAATTGTCCAAGATTTGTGTTTGAAGATATGTATCAAAAGTTATTTAGGACTATTCTTTTTTTTAGGGCTACAAGCAAAATCTTAGGTTTGTGAAGGAAGTACTAGTTCTATGTTTGACCAGCCTTTGCCAATGATTGGAATGGGTCCCAATGCATGTCTAATCAACTTTTCCATGAATAATTTAGAGCCTCTAACTATTGTTCCCACTTTTACAAACTGATCTTTGAATTTGGGCTTTTGGGTGTAGTGAAAACCTTGTCTAATTTGCTATCCTCCCTCTACCCAAGTGCCTCTACATCAGGATCATCAATTTCACATGGAAATAAGCATCCATAGAACCATCATAATTATCATGTGAGAATTCTAGTGGTAGTTATTTTTATAATGACCCTTTTGACTCTTTACAATATTTTGGTGTCCTTAATATTGATAAAGAATTTGGAATATCCTAACTAAGAACTCCATTATTATGCCTATGCCAAGGTTTATGTTTATGACCATATGTCTTTTCCTTTGCCTATGTTAATTTTCAATAACCCGTGTTCATGTTGAGCTTCATAAGTTCACAATAATGGTAGCCTTGTTCTTAGAAATTACTATGTCCTATGTACACCATGTGTGTTTTTTTATGGTAGGAAGTCATGTATCACTTAAGTGAGCATTTTGTATCTTTGCATTGACTAGTTATTGACTCTTCATTATTGCACAATAGTAGAATGTAGTGTTGTATCTCAATCTTCCATTTGCATTTTATAGCACATTTTTTTTCGATTTATGGCTCCCTAATAATAATCGATCTAAGAAATTATAAGTAGGACCCTATTTTATGCATTGTCCTAACTTCTAATTTTGCCCATTTATCAAATTGTGTCCTTGTATTGTGTTCTCAACTATGTATGATATTTTATGGCCATGTGCTTTTATTGAGCTCTTAAGTTGTGGTCATGGTGATCACTTTCTAATCATTTGATAAATGGGCTCTAGAGACATGACAACACTGATCTGTCATGTGCTAAGGAAGTAGAGCTCAGTGAGTATTGATCATGTGACATGTGCTAAGGGGACCACATATACACATACATGGTGGATCTTTGGTATTATGGGTAGTTCTAAGGATTGTATCATCAATTTTGATCAAATGGCTCTTAGAGTTCTCGGAGGTGTTAGAGATCTTGAAGTCCCTTAGATTCTAAGGATAATTAAATGATTATCAAGATCAATAGTTTTTAAATGTCCTTAGCACTGATATTGTGTGTTTAGGGTAAATTATCTAAGATTGGTTAGTTTGTAGTTGAGTCACCTTGTGGGGCGTCCTTTTCCTTTTGTTTGTTTCTGAGAACCTAGAATGCATCAACAAAATGTTCTCATCGGTAGATCATTTTGTGGTATGTCAAGCTAGAGCTCCAAGAACCCTTGGATCATTTAAATCAATGGCTCCTACATGTTAAAGGGAGATATCAAAAGATCATGTCATTGGCTAGAAAGGGTGTGTTGGTGATACTATGGACTTCAAGAAATGAGTGTTCAATATTTTTATGGCACAAAAATATGTGGAGATAGGAAATAGTACACATGGAAAGTGAAATATTAATTTTCATAAGTCCATAAGACCAATCAACAAGATCATCAAAGGGGTTTTCATGTCCATAGGAGAACGAGGTGTGGGTACATGTATCTGGGTGGTAAATTTTATGGTGGGTTTAGTATGTCTATTTGGTAGCTCCTAGGGCTATGGTGTTGCATGGTGATATTTAGAAATGATGTGCTTGTTTCTTAGATGTCTATGGTTTTCCAAGCCAAAGGTTCATCATGAACAAAAAATATTATATTTTCAAAGGCAAGTTGCACATGGGTATGTAAAGAAATTCATGGTGCCTATAGGATTCAATTACAACGGTTGGCATAAGTAACTCTCAAGCACTCCCCCATGAAGCACTAATTGCATCTCATGCCCAACTAATAATAAAAAAATCTCTTATAAGTTCACTAAGTAAATCTCTTACAAGCCACTATCTTTAGCATAAATGCTCTTACACATGCTTCATGAAAATATATTCTTTTACATAAATATTTACACATGTATTACCAATAATTACACAATGCATAATGGCAAAGCAATAAAGTGGGATGTCCCGTTTCATGAGGATACATAAAATTATAAATAAGTAAATAATCTAAACATTATAACTTGCAAGGTGTATGTCACACCTAATCTGTAATGCCCCTCGTATTTTGGATAGTGATAGTTGTTAGTCTCACATCTATCTCTGTCAGTTCTGAGATAGTTGCTATTCTTTCATTGCATTTATATAGTTTTGAGACATTCGATTAGTAGGTTATGGTTTATGTTTATTGATTATCTGGATGGACTATGTTCGACTGATATAGTTTAGACATGTGTTATGAGTTTTTTATGACATTGTTATTACTCCTGTTATGATGAGTTTGACATGATTAGTAATGGTTTAATGTTATCATGTTTCATTCAATTTGTTGATATTTGAATTCAAATAAAAGTGGTTATAATCTTGTTTTAAGAGCAGGGACGGTATAGTACTACTCGCTTCGAGTACCCTACTACGCCGTGATTCTCTGTCTCTATGTGTGTTGACATATATGCATTTGATCATGTACAACCTATTGTTCTGATGCAGGCTATAGGTACCGAGCCTCAACTCCACCTGATATAGCAAGTTTGAGCAGGCTCTTGCACCAATGGGTATCAGTGATGGGAGATAACGTGAGGTTCATTCCGCTAGGTCAGTCCCAGTCTTTTGTTGTGGTCTTGTGTCCTAATGTGACGTTGGATCTTCGTTTCCTATTGTTGGTCATCATGTGTTGTGGAGCATTGTGGGTTTGTTTAAGTTATGTATTTGTGTTCTTGCTATCATTATGTTAAATCCAATAATATTCTAACTAATTCTAAAATTTGGAATATTGCTTAAGTTAAATCTATTACTGATTAAATTAATTATTTTTATGTTTTAATAAGAATTAAGTTATGAGTATGTAACATTGTTTTAATAAAATTAGAATGTATTTATGATCTGGTTGTAAATGATATTTAAAGTAAATGGTAAGATAGAGTTTCATGCAGAATTTATTGCCTCCTTGTGAAGTATCAGTGGGAAGATTTTGGGGAATATCTCTCTTTTATTAGAAAATAGGTTTTGGCTATTTTTTGGGGGGGGGAGAGTAATTACCACTCCATGCATGATGTTCATAACCCATTCTTGGGGGCATTCTTTCGGCCTGGGAAGAGAGAATAGAAAAAATTGCCCAGATTGCAATAAATAAGGAAAAGTTTGTCTCATTATGGTGGGGGGAAAAAGAATTGAAGGTAGCAAAAAGAGATTTGGATTTTCTTTATATTGGAGAATGTCATGAAGAGTTGGGGACACATCACTTAAGTAAAAAAAAAGAATTCTGGAGCAAACCTAATCTGGACTTGTCTCGATGGTAAGGACTCCTCATCTCTTTTGTAGGTATGTCATTCAGAATACTTTTCACTCCAATAGGCATTATGGTTAATGACAACTTGAGATGTTTCTCTTTTTGGTATGATATGTCAAAAATACTGGCATGTCATGACTAAGCTACCATGTTCTATATTTGGGTCCTTCATGTTATCTTTCCATTGTTGTAATAAGAAACCTCTGTCTATGTACTAGTATAAGTTTCATGCTGGCAATATTTAGAATATGGCTTTACACCAACAATAGCATATGCTCAGGTTTTAGGTGCTTCCAATCAGTTACGTAGTTTTGGCTATGAATCACTTGTGTCCTTGATATGTCACAATTTTGGAATCAAGTTTGCCATTGCATATGCCTGAAAGTTTTTTTATCTATTTTTTTTTACAAACCACTCTTGTGTCTATACTAGCATTCTGGCTTTCCATGAGACCGTATTTATTTCTTGACATCAATTTGTTTCACCTGCATTTCTATAATTTTTGTATGCATGTTGCTGGGGAACTCTCAAATGCTGCATCTGACTTTAGTTACCCTTTTTGTTATGCTTTGATGGATACCCCTTCATTATTAGTATGGAAATCTCACAATTTGCTCACTTTTTTAGTGCACGCCTAATTTTAGATTGCTTTATTTGACGTCACCATTAACCTCTATAAGAGGTTTTTCTCTATTTCATATGAGGGTAATAGTTTTCTTTTCCCAATGAATTCTAATATGCCAATCTTAGATTTTAAACTCGTGGCAATATGGCAATCTCCATTTAATTGAAGGTTCTTAAAAAAAAATAGTCTATCCAAGGGGCATGTTTATCAAGCCAAAAACAATTGTTGTATCCTCGCCATGGTGGAAATAATTATCTTTCCTTCTCTTTCCACTCTTTCAATACACAATGTGGTTGTGGAGATTATGACCTTTCTTGCCGACTGCTATTGCTTGAATGTTTCTTTAACCTCTTCAACAAATTCATTCCATGTGCAGCCTGTGATCACTGTATTTCTTGTCACTATATTCTTAGAGGCATTCTACCATATTGTTCTTTTGCCTTGTCGATGCTTTCACTTTGTTGGTTTTATTGTGTCGTTGTATTTTGTACTCCCCATGTTATCAATTTGTTGAAGCTTTTCCTGTGCCCAAGCCAAGTGTATTCCTGCATGAATAGATTAGAAGGTTGAGTCATCTATGGGACTTAATCTTTTATTTTTTCAAGTTTCTATTTTCATCTATGAATGGCTGACTGTGTCTTATTAATGGGCTTCAGTTTTTTGACAGTTCTTCCCAAATTCTATAGTTTGTAATAAAACCATTTTATGTTTTAGTCAGAATGACTAGTTAGGCTGTATTAATAGCGTGTGTTTTAGTTAGAAAGACTAGTGGCTTTGTATTAATAACATGTTTTATAGAGTAAGGTGTCCATATATTGTAGTCATATTTTGGCAGACAGTGCAGTTCGAATGTGGGTGATGGGAAATATATTGTACTTATTCTATTAGAAAACTATAGTCATAGTGGGCAAAAAGACTAGTCGTTATTCATAGAGAAATAAATGTAATTTGTAGTTGTTGTTAGGTATTGTAGATAGTGTGTATTGATGGGATATTTATGCGAATAGGAAAAACTATATTTTCTTATAGTTGTTTATATTAGAAATTTTAAGGGGTAAATAATAGATGGTAATCCATGCTCATATGAAAATACATATGTTTTGATTTCATATTATAAGTGGTTAAATGCTAGGAAAATATGTATATGTTTATAGTGTTTTGATTTGACATGATAATTGGTATAATGTTAGTTGGGAATCTATGTTTTTAGGAAATTATATAGGTTTATAGTGTTTTGATCTAAAATTGTAATATGTTAGATAGTAATTTATCCTATACGATAATATATTTGTATTTATAGTTGCTTGATTAGAAATTGTTGTAGTAAAATGGTCGACAGAAAGTTTATTATTATAGTAAGAATATACACTTTTTTTTTTAGTTGTTCATATAAGGAAGTGTAACTAGTAAATCTTCGATGGGAATTCATGCTTAGCGAATATATTATGGGTTGTTTTTATTAGAATATGGTAGTTGTTAGGAAATTAGCTAGGAAATTTATTCTTGGTGTTGTAGAGAAATTGTTAATTCCCTAACCTAGAATTTTCTTTGAAAGGAAGTTAAAAACTCATAGTTAATTTCATGATTAAATTAGGAGTACATTGAATCTCAAATACTTGATTATCCTCCTTGTCAAATCTATATGCTTATTTTTGGGTCATTGTATCTATTTGGGGTTGGATTTATAATTATACTTTGGATAAGTCTGAAGTGAAGTCCTAGAGAGATGTTATGACTACTTTGGGTCAAGACGTGTAAGCATTGTCCTTGTCAGAAAGGGTTACTTTAACATTGGTTTTTTGTTCAACCTACCTAACTCCAGCGGGGTGGTTTCTTGGTCTTTGGTTCAAATTGTGGCATGTCAATGTATTGGATTAACTGAATTTTGAATCTTGTAATGAATGGGGAAAAAGTCTTGTGGATTTGGAACTTTGCAACTATTTATGTAACATGATGGGTTGTGAAAAGTTAGATGTCTTATAGTCCCTTACTCATGCATGCCATTTGTTTCAGATGTTGGATAAGGGTTGCTAGTGTAGAAAGGAGAGTGGCTTCCATGGTGGGGCTGGTGCCCAAAGTGGATGCCTGGATAACCCCATAGAAGTTGTAATCAAGCGATAACTTAAAATATATCTAGGTGGGTCGAGTAGTCTTTCACATAGAAATATAAGTATGTTGCCTCACCCATGCCTTGAGTTCTCTCAAACGCTAAGGATGGGATGAGAAGGCCTGGTTGGCAATGTCAACCTCCTTGTCCACATGGGAGGATGTGTCAGCTCCGCATGTGTCACCCTATGGGGCCGGTGCTAGGAAAGGGTCGCTAGGATAACCATAGATGGGGGCCGGCTTCTAGTGAGAGATAGCCTGGATAGCCCATGATCAGGACCATGCGATGACACTCTCCTTGTTGTAGGTTAGCTACTTCCCTCTTTATTTGTTTCCATTGTTACCTCCAGAATGTGGTCTTGTTTTGAGCACTCTTGTTAATATGGTTGGTTGTGTCATGTCTGTATTCATTTGGTTATTTTTTTGATGTTGTTCCTTTGGCTTAGTGGAATCATCATTGTTATCTCCTAGCTCAGAGGGGTGGACCTCAAGGTTCCACATGGTTGGGTGGCAAAGCTATCTATTGGTCTTCTTGGAGATTCGGTTCGAGTCTAGTGTAGAAGTGTTCCAATTCTAGTTTGCATTACACCTTCTGAGTTGTTGTATACTTTCATATGTATTCATTTGTAAACTGACATGATCGGTCTTGTAATCTTGTATTGTAACTTTGTAAATAAAGTATCTTTGTAAATGTTAATGTTTTACTTACTTGTAGTGGTATGATGTATATCACTTATGTTGTTAAGACCTTTATGATTATCTGATGCAGTTATGTTTCCCTAGAGGAGTTAGAAGTGCACTTTTCTTTATGTTGTGTATAATGATATCGTTGGTTACTATTATTGCAATTTCTTGCTTTCAAAAAAAAAATTATTGCTGTAATTTTTCTCTTGTTAGTCTAACTCTCTAGGGTTGCATGACGGGGTGTCACATTTGGTATCAGAGCCAAGTTTAAACACTAGGTACTCTGGTTACAATTGAGCCCATTATGTGACCTAGTGCTTAAACTCTATAGATTAAATTCACCTATGTTGTTTCCTCTTTGTGTGTAATAAATTATCCTTTGTTGTTGTAGGTAGATGCCTAGAGGTAGGGGTCGTGGGGAGAGGTGGCGGCGGTACACCTCCTCCCAGCTCTCCTCATGAGAGTGCTCATGAAGGTGGGGGTCAGAATATGGAAGGCTAGTGTCAGCCTGAGGGAGCCCAGCTGAGGGAGTTACTTGAGGTGGCCCTTGCCCATTTAGGTCCTAGACAGGAGGTCAAGCAACCTAGAGGGGGTCAGGAGGTAGATCAGCTGGAACCTAGAGAGAGAGAGATCACCTAGGCAGAGAGAGTTGATAGCTGAGTAGGAGGCCACACTAGCCAGCCATATGAGAGACCTTTTGAGGGTATGTCCTCCCACCTTTGATGGAGCTAGTAGTGGTCTAGAGGCAAAGACTTGGTTATTAGATATAGGCATGTGTTTCACCATGCACCTGTATGGCAGCAACACCAAAGCCAGATGTGCTATTTTGCATCTCCGAGGGTTTGCTTTGACTTGGTGGCAGTTAGAGGAGCAGAAGCTTGAATTTGGACATTAGCACTATCTCTTGGGAGTTGTTTTTAGAGAGGTTCAGAGCCCGTTTCCTATCTGATCATTGGAGGCAGCGCCGCGCAGATGAGTTTCATGACCTGAGGTAGATGGCCATGACAATTGAGCAGTATGAGTGCAGATTTTATGAGCTCAAGTAGTATGCAGGTATTAGGGATGACGAGTTTATGTTGGTGCAACATTCTATCAAGGGCTTGAATGCATGGATTAGTGGAGGGGTTCGTGTATTCAAACCTAAATCTATGGAGGTTGCCGTGAAGAAAGCCCAGTTATTGGAGGAGAATTTGGCTATGACACTCAGTGGGCATATAGGTGTGCACATTAGTAGTGCACCTTTTGTAAGTGTTGGTGGTCAGTCTCAGGTAGCTGACCCTCCAAGAGACCATCACGCACCCGACAGTGGTGAGCGATAGCAACAGTAGTGTTCTCAATCACAACCAAAGAACACTCAACCTCAGCAGGGTAACATATTTTAAAATAAGAAGAACCAGAATTGGCAGCGTGCTAGACAGGATCGTGTTGATCGACCCGCTCAAAGCACTCAGTCAGCAACAAGCAGGGGTAGTTTCTAGCAGTCTAGTGCTTTTCAGGGTGGCTCAGGATGTTTCTCTTGTGGATAGCAGGGCCATATAGCTAGGCAGTGTCCACAAAGGAACGCTTTAGGTTTTGGTCAGAGACTGGTAGCCTCAGATCCGACCGTAGGTGAGGCAGGGAGGTCTCATAGAGTATTCGTAGTGATTGAGCATCAAGGGACAACTTTGGAGACTACAGGTAGAGGACAGGCAGCCTTCTTTAGTGGTTGTGTGCGAGCTAAAGCATCAGGATTAAACTCTCAAGGGCGGAGATGTGGAGTAGGTCAGGGTCTAGTGAGACCCTAGAGATGAGACTTCTGCTACCCAGGAGGATGCTTCCAGGGTGAGAGAGTCATACCCTTGCTTATTTGTAGGCTTCCAAGAGTAATCCTGACTCTAGGTGGGAGGATGTAATGCCCCTTGTATTTTGGCTTGTGATAGTTGTTAGTCTCACATCTCTCTCTGTCAGTTCTGAGACAGTTGCTAGTCTTTCATTGCATTTATACAGTTCTAAGACATTCAATTATTAGGTTATGGTTTATGTTTATTGATTATCTAGATGGACTATGTCCGACTGATATAGTTTAGACATGTGTTATGAGTTTTTGATGACACTATTATTACTCCAGTTATGATGAGTTTGACATGATTAGTAATGGTTGAATGTTATCATGTTTCATTCAATTCGTTGATATCTAAATTCAAATAAAAGTGGTTATAGTCTTGTTTTAAGAGCAGGGACGGTGTAGTACTAATCGCTTCGAGCACCCTACTATGCTGTGATTCTCTATCTCTGTGTGTGTTGACATATATGCATTTGATCATATACAACCTATTGTTTTGATGCAGGCTACAAGTACCGAGCCTCGACTCCACCTGATATAGTAGGTTTGAGTGGGCTCTTGCACCAATGGCTATCAGTGATGGGAGATAACGCGAGGTTTATTTCGCTGGGTTAGTCCCAGTCTTTTGTTGTGGTCTTGTGTCTTGATGTGACGTTGGATCCTCATTTCCTGTTGTTGGTCATCACATGTTGTGGAGCATTGTGGGTTTGTTTAACTTATGTATATGTGTTCTTGCTATCATTATGTTAAATCCAATAATATTCTGAGTAATTGTAAAATTTGGAATATTGCTTAAGTTAAATCTATTACTGATTAAATTAATTATTTTTATGTTTTAATAAGAATTAGGTTATGAGTATGTAATGTTATTTTAATAAAATTAGAATGTTTTTATGGTCTGATTGTAAATTATATTTATAGTAAATGGTAAGATAGAGTTTCATGTAGAATTTATTGCCTCCTTGTGAAGTATCAGTGAGAAGATTTTGGGGAATATCTCTCTTTTATTAGAAAATAGGTTTTGGCTATTTTTTTTGGGGGGGAGAGTAATTACCACTCCATGCATGATGTTCACGACCCATTCTCGGGGGCATTCTTTTGGCCTGGAAAGAGAGAAACAGAGAAAATTGCTCAGATTGAAATAAATAAGGAAAAGTTTGTCTCGTTATGGTGGGGGGGAAAAGAATTGAAGGTAGCAAAAAGAGATTTGGATTTTCTTTATATTGGAGAATGTCATGAATAGTTGGGGACACATCACTTAAGTAAAAAAAAAGAATTCTGGAGCAAACTTGATCTAGACTCATCTCGGTGGTAAGGACTCCTCATCTCATTTGCAGGTATGTCATTAAGAATACTTTTCACTCCAATGGGCATTATGGTTAATGACCACTTGAGATGTTTGTCTTTTTGGTACGATATGTCAAAAATACTGGCACATCATTACTGAGCTACCACATTCTATATTTGGGTCCTTCATGTTATTTTTCCATTGTTGTAATAATAAACCTTTGTTTGTGTACTGTATAAGTTTCATGCTGGCAAGATTTAGAATATGGTTTTATACCAACAATAGCATATGCTCAGGTTTTACGCCCTTCTAATCAGTTACATAGTTTTGGCTATGAATCACTTGTGTCCTTGATATGTCACAATTTTGGCATCAAATCTTCGATTGCATATGCTTGAAAGTTTCTGAGTCTATTTTTTTTTACAAACCACTCTTGTGTCTATCCTGGCATTCTGGCTTTCCATGAGACCATATTTATTTCTCGACATTGATTTGTTTCACCTACGTTTCCATAATTTTTGTATGCATGTTACTGGGGAACTCTCAAATGTTGCATCTGACTTTAGTTACCCTTTTGTTGTGCTTTGATGGATGCCCCTTCATTATTAGTATGGAAATCTCGCAATTTGCTCATTATTTTCATGCACACCTAATTTCAGATTGCGTTATTTGACATCACCATTAACCTCCACAAGAGCTTTGTCTGTGTTTCATATGAGGGTAATAGTTTTCTTTTCCCAATGAATTCTAACGTGCCAATCTTAGAGTTTAAACTCGTGGCAATATGGCAAATCTCCATTTAATCGAAGGTTCTTAACAAAAAAAATAATAGTCTATCCAAGGGCATGTTTATCAAGCCAAAAACAATTATTGTATCCTCGCCATGGTGGAAATAATTATCTTTCCTTCTCTTTCCACTCTTTCAATATGCAATGTGGGTCGTGGAGATTATGACCTTTCTTGCCGACTACTATTGCTTGAATGTTTCTTTAGTCTCTTCAACAAATCCATTCCATGTGTGGCCTATAATCATTGTATTTCTTGTCACTATATTCTTAGAGGCATTATGCCATATTGTTCTTCTGCCTTGTCGATGCTTTCACTTTGTTGGTTTTATTGCATCGTTGTATCTTGTACTCCCCATGTTATCAATTTGTTGAAGCTTTTTTCTGTGCCCAAGCCAAGTGTATTCGTGCATGAATATATTAGAAGGTTGAGTCGTCTATGACAGTTAATCTTTTATTTTTTCAAGTTTCTATTTTCATCTGTGAATGGTTGACTGTGTCTTAGTAATGGGCTTCATTTTTTTGATAGTTATTCCCAAATTCTGCAGTTGCTAATAAAACCATTTTATGTTTTAGTCAGAACGACTAGTTAGTCTGTATTAATAGTGCATGTTTTAGTTAGATAGACTAGTGGCTTTGTATTAACGTGTTTTATAGAGTAAGGTATCCGTATATTGTAGTCGTATTTTGGCAGATAGTGTAGTTCGAATGTGGGTGATGGGAAATATATTGTAATTATTCTATTAGAAAATTATAGTCGTAGTGGGCAAAAAGAGTAGTCATTATTCATAGTGAAATAAATATAATTTATAGTTGTTGTTAAGTATTGTAGATAGTGTGTATCGATGGGATATTTATGCGAATAGGAAAAATATATTTCTTATAGTTGTTTATATTTGAAATTTTAAGTGGTAAATAATAGATGTAATCCATGCTCATATGAAAATACATATGTTTTGATTTGATATTATAAGAGGTTAAATGTTAGGAAAATATGTATATGTTTATAGTGTTTTTATTTGAAATGATAATTGGTATAATGTTAGTTGGGAATCTATGCTTTTAGGAAATTATATAGGTTTATAGTGTTTTGATCTGAAATTGTAATATGTTAGTAATTTATGCTTATAGGATAATATATTTGTATTTATAGTTGTTTAATTAGAAATTGTGGTAGTAAAATGGTCAATGGAAAGTTTATTATTATAGTAAGAATATACACGTTTTTTTGTAGTTGTTCATATTAGGAAGTGTAACTAGTAAATCTTCGATGGGAATTCATGCTTAGCGAATATATTATGGGTTGTTTTTATTAGAATATGGTAGTTGTTAGGAAATTAGCTAGAATTTATTCTTGGTGTTGTAGAGAAATTGTTAATTCCGTAGCCTAGAATTTTCTTTGAAAGGAAGTTAAAATCTCATAGTTAATTTCATGATTAAATTAGGAGTACATTGAATCTCAAATACTTGATTATCCTCCTTGTCAAATCTATATGCTTATTTTTGGGTCATTGTATCTATTTGGGGTTGGAGTTATAATTATACTTTGGATAAGTGTGAAGTGAAGTTTCTAGAGAGATGTTTGACTACTTTGGATCAAGACGCGTAAGTGTTGTCCTTGTCGGAAAGGGGTACTTTAATATTGGTTTTTTGTTCAACCTACCTAACTCCAGAGGTGTGGATTCTTGGTCTTTGGTTCAAATTGTGGCATGTCAATGTAATGGATTAACTGAATTTTGAATCTTGTAATGAATGGGGAAAAAGTCTTGTGGATTTGGACCTTTGTAACTATTTATGTAACATGATGGGTTGTGGAAAGTTAGATGTCTTATAGTCCGTTGTTCATGCATACCATTTGTTTTAGATGTTGGATAAGGGTTGCTAGTGTAGAAAGGAGAGTGGCTTCCATGGTGGGGCCGGTTCCCCAAGTGGCTGCCTGGATAACCCCATGGAAGTTGTAATCAAGCGATAACTTAAAAATATATCTAGGTGGGTTGAGTAGTCTTTCACATAGCAAGATAAGTATGTTGCCTCACCCATGCCTTGAGTGCTCACAAAGGCTAAGGATGGGATTAGAAGGCCTGGTTGGCAATGTCGACCCCCTTGTCCAAATGAGAGGATGTGTAAGCTCCGCATTTGTCACCTTATGGGGCTAGTGCCAGGAAAGGGTTGATAGGATAACCATAGATGGGGGCTAGCTTCTAGTGAGAGATAGCCTAGAACCCATGATCAGGATCATGCGATGACACTCTCCTCGCTGCAACTTAGCTACTTCCCTCTTTATTTGTTTCCATTGTTGCCTCTAGAGTGTTGTCTTCTTTTGAGTAGTCTTGTTAATATGGTCGGTTGTGTCATTTCTATATTTATTTGGTTATTTTTTTTATGTTGTTCCTTTGGCTTAGTGGAATCCTCGTTGTTATCTCCTAGCTCGGAGGGGTGGACCTTAGGGTTCCACATGGTTGGATGGTAAAGCTATCCATTGGTCTTCTTAGAGATTCAGTTTGAGTCCAGTGCAGAAGTGTTCTAGTTCCAGTTTGCATTACACCTTCTAAGTTGTTGTATACTTTCATATGTATTTATTTGTAAATCGATGTGATCAGTCTTGTAATCTTTTATTGTAACTTTGTAAATTAAGTATCTTTGCAAATGTTAATGTTTTACTTACTTGCAGTGGTATGATGTATATCACTTGTGTTGTTAAGACTTTTATGATTATCTGATGCAGTTATTTTTCCCTAGAGGAATTAGAAGTGCACTTTTCTTTATGTTGTGTATAATGATATCTTTGGTTACTGTTATTGCAATTTCTTGCTTTCAAAAAAAAAATTATTGCTGTAATTTTGCTCTTGTTAGAGTAACTCTCTAGGGTTGCATGATGGGGCGTCACATAATCACAACATTCTCCCACTTGTCATATACCTTCAAAGAGAAAAAATGAACACCAATATGTTGTGTAGGCCTAAGCCCCAATCACCTAGGTGCTAGGAGAGAAATTCATTATTCATTTTAGCATACTAAGCACCATCCAAAATACACCAAAACCTCATCCCTTTGCATGTGCCAAGCTCCATATCACACACACATGCACAAAATCTCACTCCCTACCATGTGAGGTTGGAAAATTTGTCATGGATTCATGCAAGCGACACTAAAATAGCAATCTCACAATTGAAGACATCAGAGACCTTAACCATACTAAAGTGATGAAAATAATACTAGTAGGTCTCAGAGACATTTGGTCATGAAAAGAAAACAATATGGTGCAAATCCCAAGTAGTATTTTAACATATAGTCATTTTGAGTCCCTAGATATAATGTAATAAACTTTGTGGGATTAAAAAAACATCTATTTCAAACCTATGACAACCGCTTGCTAGGACCTAAAAAGAGATTTGGGGTTGGGATGATATGGGGATGACTACACATAAAGAACAAAAGTGGGAGGTGCCCATTCTAAAGTTTTGAATGACAAAATCTTGGGCCTTAGACCAAATATGCTAGGTTGATGTAAAAATATCTTGCAAAATTCACCTTTATATTTTGATACAACTCATAGGGATTTTGAGGTGTGGGAAAATATAGAAATAAGACATACTAAAATATAGGTGTAGGGAAACTTATGCAACAAAACATGAAAAGGACTTTGGCATAAGGTTAAAGGTAGAAATTTAATATGGAGTTTGGATGTGGAAAAGTAATTCTAGGTTACAACACAAAGGATGTACATGTCTACAGACACAAGGTTTTATGATCAAGTGGACCCTAGAGATCATAGGGTGGGGACATGAGCACTTCAGATGACCAAAACTTGTAAGGAGGATTGAGCCCAGGTAAAACATAAACATGAGTATTGGAAGATTTATATATAAAAGACATAAGAAAGACATAGAATTGTCCTAAATAATTCCTTGGAAACAAGATTATTCAAGCTCAACGAAAATAAACTTACAGACCTCAAAGTGCTATACTAAGCAATATTTATAATGGGGTAGGGGTTAACAGGAACTCAAATAATGATATTCACATGGAAACCAAATGTGAGACTAGCTAAGAATCAATGAATAAAATGCTTGGGTTCATGCTTGAAACTATGAGTAACAAGACACATACCCAAACAGATGAAATGCCATGAATGCAAACATGAATAAAATAAGAAGCAAGAATACCATGACAAACTCCAAAACTAGGTGTAAGACAAAACAAAAAGATAAAAACTAGAAGAAAATTTTAAATCAAATGCTAACAGTTGTGTCTATCTACTAGATGGTTGTCAAGAATATGGTATCATGGATGAAGCCAACACCCCTGATGGAACATTTTTTCCTACCAAGACCTTTCCTAGGAGATGTATACTCTTTAAGGATCATAATTATTTTTAGCTTGGATTGATGTTGATAGATTGAAAGTCTTCATCGACCCTAGAGAAAGTAGGAAGTAGTCCTACCCAACCAACTTCCATAAGGGATAAAGAAAGAAACCCAATTGTAATGTTGATGTGGATACTACCATCAATAACTTCTTTGAATACACAATTAACAAAAATTTCTTAACTACTAATGCTTAGAGTTATATTTGTGAAGTGTAGTAGTGATAGAATCACTGATTAAGTATAAATGTTGATAGTTCAATTATTCTTTATGATTTTTATAGGTATTGGTGCATCTATGGACTAAACAATTGTTGTGAAACTTTTGTCAAAGCATCTACCTAGTTAGTAATGCCTTAGAATTTTTTTGATAAAAACTAAGAATTATATAATCTTTTGCTAGCGGATTGTGAAAGAACATTATTTAACCAATACTAACACACACACACACACACATCACTTTGCACTACTATACTATACCTTGCTATGGATAGGATCCCAAATCATTATAGATAGAGGGAGAGGTGGTTAGATGAGTACCGTCAAGTCCTCTCCCTCCAAGATATTTTATTAGGATAGGGGCAAGAGAGCCATTTATATGTATATATATACATATAAATACACATACATGCATACACACACATATACATATATGTATATATGTATGCATGTATGTATGTATGTATGTATGTATGTATGTATCTATACACACATGTATGTATGTATATATGTATATTGAAAGGAAATTTTGTAGAAATAATATTAACCATTTCCACATAACCCCATGTGAGAAAAATATGTAAACAAATATTCTTAATCTACAATAAAAAAGGATAGACAAACATACCATCAATATGGCAAAAGATGTACCCTAGGGAAACCCTCTCAAGAGAAAAACTTAGTCCCCAAAAGAACTCGCACATTCAATGTATTATCTCCATGAAAAATCTTACAATACACTTACAAAGTCTTGATGCAAGGCTTCTAAAACATCAAGAACTCTAGTTGCACTCTCCATGTGAACAAAAATATAAAAATCATGTAATCACACATTCCAATCCATGCTTTCTCTCTTCATGCATGTAACCTACAAGAGATATTCAATCCAACCTTAGCCAACAAGCCAAAGGTTATGTAAGCCAATCTCAACAACTACTCATGTGCTTGATTTTATAGAAACAATCTTGAACAAAACTACCAAATGGTATTACATTTATCATGTGCCTCTAAACCACGAACTTACAAAACCTTGTCCCCTCATTTACTTTTTGGTACTAAGTTTTCCCAATTAGTACTAAGTTCTAATATTAAATATTTTCCCAATGTGCAATCCACATTATATATTTATCCCAATGTTACATACAAATTGCATGTGGCCCTAAGAATGGCTAACCCATGTGATGCATGCATCCCTAGATTCTCTAGGTGCACCACAATTAAATATTAAATTTTACATTATAAGCATTATGCAAGTTGTACAACATACCTTTCCACACATATAGCAATTAATAGTATAAATAGAAATGTATTTATTCTATTACAAAGTATTTTGTTAAGTTTTGAAATAACACAAAAATATTTTCATTGGTAAATGAACCTAAATGAAATCTAAACTATGAAACAAGCTTTGAAACCTCAATTGAAAACCATATCTAAACTCTCATAATTGATTTTAAAATACATAGAAAATTGCAAACCATAGCTTTGAAAATGGTCAACCTGCTTGTCCACATGAGAGGATGTGTCAGCTCCGCATGTGTCACCCTATGGGGCCAGTGCCAGTGCTAGGAAAGGGTCACTAGGATAACCATAGATGGGGGCCTACTTCTAGTGAGAGATAGCCTGGATAGCCCATGATTAGGACCATGCGATGACACTCTCCTCGTTGCAACTTAGCTACTTCCCTCTTTATTTGTTTCCATTGTTGCCTCTGGAGTGTTGTCTTGTTTTGAGCACTCTTGTTAATATGGTCAGTTGTGTCATGTCTGTATTCATTTGGTTATTTTTTTGATGTTGTTCCTTTGGCTTAGTGGAATACTCATTGTTATCTCCTAGCTCGACGGGGTGGACCTCAGGGTTCCACATGGTTGGGTGGCAGAGCTATCCATTGGTCTTCTTGGAGATTTGATTCGAGTCCAGTGCAGAAGTGTTCCAATTCTAGTTTGTATTACACCTTCTAAGTTGTTGTATACTTTCATATGTATTCATTTGTAAACCGACATGATCGGTCTTGTAATCTTGTATTGTAACTTTGTAAATTAAGTATCTTTGCAAATGTTAATGTTTTACTTACTTGCAGTGGTATGATGTATATCACTTATGTTGTTAAGACCTTTATGATTATCTGATGCAGTTATGTTTCCCTAGAGGAGTTAGAAGTGCACTTTTCTTTATTTTATGTATAATGATATCTTTGGTTACTATTATTACAATTTCTTGCTTTCAAAAAAAAATTATTGCTGTAATTTTTCTCTTGTTAGTCTAACTCTCTAGGGTTGCATGACAGGGCGTCACATTTGGTATCAGAGCCAAGTTTAAATAGTGGGTACTCTGGTTACAATTGAGCCCATTATGTGACCTAGTGCTTAAACTCTATAGATTAAATTCACCTCTGTTGTTTCCTCTCTATGTGTAATAAATTATCCTTTGTTGTTGTAGGTAGATGCCTAGAGGTAGGGGTCATGGGAGAGGTGGCAGCGGTACACCTCCTCCCAGCTCTCCTCATGAGAGTGCCCATGAAGGTGGGGGTCAGAATATGGACTTTATTCATAAGTCTATGGTTTGCAATTTTCTATGTATTTTAAAATCAATTATGAGACTTTAGATATGGTTTTCAATTGAAGTTTCAAAGCTGCACAATTAAATATTAAATTTTACATTATAAGCATTATGCAAGTTGTACAACATACCTTTCCACACATATAGCAATTAATAGTATAAATAGAAATGTATTTATTCTATTACAAAGTATTTTGTTAAGTTTTGAAATAACACACAAAAATATTTTCATTGGTAAATGAACCTAAATGAAATCTAAACTATGAAACAAGCTTTGAAACTTCAATTGAAAACCATATCTAAAGTCTCATAATTGATTTTAAAATACATAGAAAATTGCAAACCATAGACTTATGAATAAAGTAGAATACAAAGTGATTCATTGACCATGGAATCTATGATTTGAGAGCAAATTGTTTTTAGTGCATTGATTTGTAAAAGTAACTTCTAAGATCCCATGGATGTGGATGCATAGTTTACCAAAAATATAAATTAAAACTAATAATTTGATACAAGAAATACAATGAGAATTGTTAGTGGCATCCTATTGTTTCAATGTATTTCTTGTCTCATCCAATAGGATGTCAATAATAGTGTTTATTGATAGAATAACACCAACAAATTATTCTAGTTAATTCAAACAATGAGATAAGAAATATAATGAGCATTATTAGTGTTGTCCTACAATTGAGATGTATAAGACTTTACCTCATGCAACCCTACAACAATGGAGGTTGAAGTGACCTGGAACTCTCAAATGAGTTTTCAAGTATAGTGAAGACTATCATTTATGTTCTTAAATGTATTTGATGGATGAAAATATCATCCTATTAAGAATCTTAACCAACCATAAACTTCATTTTCCTTTGGGCCCACTATGTTAAGTTATCTTTCACATTACCTAAAGGTCCCAATTTCTTATAGCCCTACCTTAATTACCAACATAAAAATGAGCATTGGTCAACTACAAAGAAATAGAGACTTTTTCCACCCCAATTTAAAGATGGTCTAAGAATCAAAAGATATGCACATCCATACCTTTTACATCCAAATAAAAGAGAATTGCATTCTGACTAGGAGGTTAATAACACAATTGGGTAGCTTTCATATTGAAAAAACAATCTTAACAAAATACAAACCAACCAAAACTATAGACATTAATCCAATGATCACAAATTCAAACAAAACTATAAATACTTATATCAAGATGTGTTTGTTACAAAGGTTATAATTTTGATCCTACACAAGATACATTGATTCATCTCCAGCCTAATATAAATCAACACACAAAACATTACAAATTAAGAATTGATCATAGCCATAGTAACTATGACCTTAATCTCCAACCTAATATAAATCAACACACCAAACATTACATTTTAAGAATGGGTCATAGCCCTAGTAATTATGACCTTGTTAGTAATGTCACATCCTTGGAATCCTAAAAAATGGGAAATGTTAACTTAGAAATTGTGTCAAAAAACACATTTTGCAAATTTCATTAAACCATAAACCCTAACTTACAATCATTTTGCCATTCTATTATCAAAGTTTGCACATCTCATATATGTGTCTCTAGTAGTTCCTTCACTTCAAAAATATCCTGTGTAATTGCATGAGATACCGGAATAAGGTTGCTTTTATATCCCTCTCGAGGGGTACTTGACAAGGGGGAAGGCTCCAACCATAATGCAAGAATATCTCTACCTTACTGTAGGCACCGACTCAACCTGATAGGGATGAATAAGAATGAAAACATCAACCATCCTTCTACCAAGGTCAAAAGTTGGTTCATGTTTTCATATGTAGAGGAAAAGCCCTTTTTGTTAGCCACACCCACTATGTCTACTTTGACACCCACTATCAATCCCTTTGAAATGAAACCCACCCTTGGAGTGTTGCATTTGAGTACCAAATAATTGTTGATGTCCACCTATGGCATCTACCATTGTGACCCTACATTCAAGCTTCATTTCTTATAACAAAGCAAGCAAATTTAGGGTCAGGGATTTTAAGGATGAGAAAAATTGATATTAGATTTAAGGTTTTATTTGCACAATATTGCATCACTAAAATAGTTTGATTAGGTTAATATTATTTATTTTATAGTGTTAAGTGTTTAATTTATTAGTTGTGTATCGATATAATTAGGTGAAATAGATATTTTAAAATATGATGAAATAAATGATTTGAGTGTTTGTTTAGATAATATTAGTGAAAGAAATGTTTAATTATTTGTACAAATAATATTGAAGGTTAGATGTCACAATTTGTCTATCATGAATCAATGATGTAAAAAGTGACTATTTAAGATATCTTTTACCATCCAATATATTTGTGGCAACAAATTTGATGATGTGAACCTCAAACTTAAGTGTAAATAATAAATTTGTTATTAATACATTCAATATCACCGTATATAATTTTGAGAAACATAAAATTAAACACACAACTACTAAATCTTCTACCCTAATTTGAAGGTTACATTACCTTAAAAAATTGAGGTCCCAAAGTAGGTATATATTGACTTTTTGTGCTTTACATTGATTGAAATAACGTAACAGTGACTTATAAGTTTCAAGTGGAGCCAATGCATTAATAGCTCTATATAATCAATTTTGTCGTTTCCATCCCCCTCCCAAATAATTGAAAATAAAGCGTCTAAGTGTGTGGACCATGCAAATTTATTGTAAATGGCTTGGAACCAATTTACACCGTTCCTCGCACAGTTTTATGTTCCACTTTGTTTTGGCCAATTGCTAAGTCTGGTAACAATTTGTCAAAGATTACACATGTCAACACAGTATTGCTAATTTGGTTACCATTTGTCAAAGATTACACATGTCAACACGATATTGCTAAATCTGGTAACCATTTGTCAAAGATTACACACGTCAATACAGCGTCTGGATAGAGCAGAACCAGACAAGTCCACAATAATGCGCAATCTTTTTATTGACTATTTCAAGCATCAACTGTAGTAGTCATATGCCGTGAATTTTCCTGCCATTGTAATGATTGCAGATCTCATTTCGCCAAATAGTTCTGGCCGGCAAAAAGTTATATAGATATTTATAGAATTTTTTTTAATTATTTTTTAGATTTGTATTAAATTCATATTGTTTAAATATGTGCCTAAAAATTAAATAGACTTTACATTGATTTAAATAATTAGATATTTTAATTCATAGTCTTAAAAAAAACTTACGTGAGCTGCTCTGCAAAATGTCAAAAGCACTCTGCTCTCTTCTCCAACTGCTCCAAGCCCGACAAAGCCTTGCTAATGTGACTATTTTCTAGTGTATATTTTTCCAGCCACATATGATTTTGATTTGCAGGACACTTTAGAAAGTTTTAAACATACGAATTCTGGTACAGGAGTATTGGTGCCAGATCTGCAGATGGCTGTGGTCCGCTTAGATGCCCTCCTCAATGTCAAGAAAAAAAATCAAGCTCCAGGAAGAAGTCTCTCTGGGTATGCTCTTCAAACAAATTCTGAGGTGTTTCAATCAGTAGGAGCACAAATTGTCAAAAGATCATATCACAGATTACTTGAGGATATATCTCTCTCTCTTTGAATTATCAAGTTGGTACTCAATAATCAGGCATGTTTAATGTTTCTAGATGAGCCAGTTATGTTTCATTCATGAATAATTTTCATATGGAACCTATGTTATGTCCACATTTATCATCGTAAGCATTTATTCTGTAACTGTAAATTCTTTTCCCTTGAGATGGAACTCAAGATCATTAATCAAACAGGGGTTACTTGCGTCATTGTAGTTTCCTCTACTTCTTTGTGAAGTTTGTTGAATATTATTTCCGTTCTCTGCCCTTATAAGAGAGTTACTAGCATCATAAGCTTCAAGCAATCTTAGAAACAAGTCAAAAAGGGACAAAGCAATTATAGAGAGGTCTTATGGGTTTTGCCTTAACTTTAAACGTTGTTTTAATTGTTTTAAACATTAAATTTGAAACATTGAACTTTCATTGTTTTAAATACAATTTTTGTATTAGTATTTTCCCTGTAGCCACTTTTAAGATTTGGCTTTGCAACATGTCCCCTACTTATAGGCGACCCTGTCTTTTGGCTCAGTATATATGACCATACTTTCAATTCTTTTTAGCATTATAATCATTTTCTTGCTTTTCACTGGTTATTCATTAAACTTCTCATAAATCAAGTTGAAAAATAAAAAAGTTTTAATGGGTCTCTTGTATTTTCCTTTTTATTCCTTTTTATTGTAGGGTGATAGCAGTGATCATGAAACACTTTTTTAACATTATGTGAATGTAGACCACAAGCCATGAACAGAAATTATTGGTGCTCCTTTGTTCTGGAAAACAATAGTCATGGTTTTAGCTTAATTAAAGTAATATCAACATTTTTTTCTAAATTTCAAAAAAATGTTGACAACCAAGTTTGCCTCTCACAATTTTTTTTCAAAATAGCTCTTCCTGCCCGTACCTTTGAAGACCCTATGTTAATAAAACATGTTAGATAAAAGAAAATATGTAAGACAAACAGTTAATAAACAGAGATCTTAGAAAGCACACAACACAACAAATTTAAGCGGTTCACCAATATCGCTAAATCTATGGGAAAGAGGTATTTTTCTTTGGCTAAATCTATGGGAAAGAGGTATTTTTCTTTTATTAATTGCAGCAGCATACATAAAGTTTTTCTCCCAAATTTATACAATAGTTTTCAAAAAAGATGAAGGGACAAAACAGAGGAGATGAAATGAACAATTGAACTTCACATCCAAACATCTTATGCCTCTAGAAAAGAAGATTCCATTGAGAGCAGAGTGTAAGAAGGGTTTAGGAAATTTTATTGTTGATGGGGACAGCTGACAGATTCTGGAGAAATTTGGCTTCTGGCATTTTTGTCATCAGTGTTGCTATAGGGATGAACTTAGTGATGCCATTATTTATTTATTTCTCTAAAACATCAGTCTCATCAGCTTCTGTATACATCATAAATAAGTCCAAAGTTGTTCTTGAGGGTGTCTCACATTGATTTGAAAAGTTCCACTTACATGAATTATGGCTAAAGCAAAGATGGCCAAATTGTTGCTTGCTCAATGCATTTTTTTTAATGCTATGATTAGAGTTGACATATTTAATTCATTCATCAGCTGATTTTCTCTTTTAGACTACTTGAGTGACATGTTTGGTACTTCATATATGGATTGTATATTTAGCTAATGTTGAAGATGTTTGCATGCAATACTACTATCGCTCTCTCAAATTTGTCAGCTTTCAACTTTTCCTTATTGGTCTTTAGTTAAATGAAGATAGGTCATTGCATGCTAGTATGTTCAAGGTCCAGTGCATAATCTTATCCTATATTAGATGCTTCAAGGACATTTTTAATTGTTTTTATAATGCTCTTCCCTTTCATCACCTAGTATGACAAAGGAAAGCTGCAGCCATTTTTTAGAAAATGAATGTGCATTTGTTTCAGATACATATGATTGTCAAAACATCTAGATCCACTCACTATCTGCATTCTTGCTTAGTGTTGGGTTGGTGGGATGATAGGCATTTGTTTATCTGCAAGTTTAGGTCGCTTAAGATTGAATCACATGGGATAAGCTTACTTGTTTATGGTTACGTTCCTTGTGGAAACATATTTAAAATGACTACTTTATTTTCATGTTACAGGGAACAGTTGATGTTGTTAGACAATACTTCTGGTTGTTTGAGGAGCATTCAATAATGGAATTTCTAATTCTAGCTGGAGATTATCTCTATAGAATGGATTATCAGAAATTCATTCAGACACATAGGGAAACCAATGCAGATATCACTGTGGCTGCTTTGCCCATAGATGAGAAATGGGCAACAACATTTGGTCTTATGAAAATTGACAGTGAAGGCCATATTGTTAAATTTGCAGAGAAACCCAAAGGAGAATAGCTAAAGGCGATGCATGTAATGTTTCTTTTAGTCACTTATCTCCAGTTTAGGTTGATAGTAGTTGGTGCCAGGTGGACACCTTACCAAATTTAGGCTTTGGTAGATTAGCAATGCTTATGTAGAGGGACAATATATTATGTTCAGGGTATTTTGATTTTGAATGGAACAGTCCATAGATTTGCATATGTTCTCTAATAGCAACAGTTTATTGTTTTTGACACTCTAGTTGATAAATTTGCCTTTACTGATATTTTTGTTCCTTGGCATTGAGGCCTATTCCTTATATGGTATTCTTGCTCTGGTACTTCTAGTTTTCATATTGGCTCTTACACAATCGAGATCAAATCGTTTTCAACCTTTGGTCAAGGTGTTTCTTCCTTTTGATATTATTATCTCGAATACAATGAGTGAAAATTATAATGAAGAGTCTACTAAAAAGCCTAATCACAAAAAAGATTCAGTTGTAGAGAACCTCACTATGAAACTGAGAGTCCCTAAATGGAATAGCCCAGAAAAATTGAACAAAATCCAAATTCCATTTTGTACTGATACATGGTGCAGGCCATGGAGCTTGGTGTTGGTACAAAATTGTTCATCTTCTACAAAACTCAGGGCATAAGGTGACTGTCTTGGATTTAACAGAGGCAGGCATCATTTGCATGGTCAGTTCAAGGGAGTTAGGGGTGTGTGTCATTACATATTCAATTGTAGCTCAAAAGTTGTAAGTTCTTTTCTAAGGACATGTGGATAAGTAAATGGTAGTAATGCACTAAGTTGTGGCATGGCACGTAGACATATGAAATACCTAATGAGTCTTTAATATACAGGACAACCTTATGATCTAATGTGTTAATACTATAAGCATGTGGATCATTGAAGTCCTTGATTGATGGAAGGTAAATCTGGCTTGAAGGTATTGGCATTCTAAATGGTTATATTGTTTTAAAGAAATTAAGATAGCAGAGGTTGAATAGGTGCATTTCTTGGAGTAGTCCCTTTTTCAGATTCAGAGATGAACTAAAACATTTCAGGACAAGCTCCCAATGTGATGAACAAGGCCATGCCTTTGATAAGCTTGTACAAATTCCTTGGTGCATACTTTCTTCAATTTCTTTCTTTTGCCTTTCTTGCTACCTGCGGAAATATGAGCTAATCCTTGAAACAAGGGTGACAATGCATTATGTAGCATTGAATGTTGGAGCCAACAAAATAGAGCCAACTTTTTTCTTTTTACTCTGGGCACTTGCAACTTTAGGTAGGGACTACTGCTGCAGCACAACCCTTGTTTAGTTTCTGGATTTGCTAATGTAGATTGAGAAGTATGTGGAAATAGTTAGAAGATACAAAATACATATCCAAGGATGTGTGTAGTTTTATTTAAGAGGTATCTAACTTTTTCTCCATTGAAATATTTTGAAATATTTTAAGTAGATTAGGAAGTTGAATTAAATTATAAAATTGTTAGATTAAAGAATTATTTCAATGGTATTATGATTTATTTGTACTATTTAATAGTGGTTATTAGATACAATGTAAGTCCAAATAAAAACTGTCACATATCATAGATGAATGTAGATGGATTTAGACAAAGAGGTACTCAACTTTTCCACCATTGACATTTTCTATGTAGATTAGGAAGTTGAACTAGAATATAAAATTGTCAGACTAAAGAATTATTAGTCCCTGTAGCAGACTATTGTTTTCACTCAACTAAAATTGCATTTTTCCTTGGGGTTTTGTTCATTTCTGAAGTTTAAGCTAGAAGCCACTACTATTTGTATTGTCTCTTATGCATCTAAGACTAATACTGAAAATACATGTCTACTATGGTATTGTAGATTGGGCCACATAAGTCAATATGGTTTAAAGACTATCTTAAATAAAAAATTGTTAGACGGTTTATCCTATTCTAATGAGAGTTTCAAATTTTGTGAACATTGTGTGTTTGGAAAACATAATAGATCTCCATTTCCTTTGGACAATAATAAATCTAATGATAAATTGGAACTTATTCATTTGGACGTTTTTGGTCTAGTGGATGTTGAATCAATTGGAAAATCTAGATATTTGTTTCCTTCACTGACGATGTCTCAAGGTTTACCTGAATTTATTTTATGTGTCACAAATATGAGGTTTTCACTAAGTTTGAGGAATTTAAAGCTTTAGTTCAAAAGCAATCAGATTATAAGATAAAGGTTCTGAAATCTGACAATGGAGGGGAATACTGTTCAAAGGAATTTGATGAATTATGTAAGCATGTAGGTATTGTTAGACAAAGGACAACTCTATATACACCACAATAGAATGGAGTGACAAAAAGGATGAATTAGATAATAATGGAAAGAGCCAGAAGTATGTTGAGTGAATCACAATTGAACAAATTCTTTTGGGTAGAAGTTGTGCGTACTGTGAACTACTTAGTTAATAAATCTCTGTTTAGGGCTCTTGTTTCAACTCCTTATGAATTGTGGATAGGTTAAGAAACCTTCTATTTCACATTTAGGGGTATTTGGCTATGAGGCTTATGTTCATGTGCCTAAAGAAAAACAAACTAAGTTGGATCCAAAAGCTAAAAAGTGTAATTTCATTGGATATGGTGATAATGTAAAAGGTTATAAGCTTTGGAATCTACTAACCCGAAAGATTATCTATTTTAGATATGTTATTTTTACAGAACTTAGTGTTATTTCAAAACCTAAACAACTAAAGGAAAAATTAAAAAAAGGTGAAGAGAGTGCACTTTGAATTAGAGCATGAAGATGCACCTCAAGAAGAACATAATGATGGATGTGGGGGTGAAGAAGTAGAAGAAGACTCAAGTGAAAGTTCTAATGGGGAAGAATTTGTTGTGACAAAAGAAGTTGATATAGATGATCATGCAGAAGAACCTAAAGAGTCTATTACTCCACCACTAAGAAGATCCACAAGACAACGAAACCTAGTTAATTGGTATTGCCCACTAGATTTCCATTGTGTATTTGTTTTATTGAGTGCTTATGATGAGCCTAGATCCTACAGGGAATCTATTCATGCAGATGATAGTGAGTCTTGGTAGTTAGCCATGCAGGAGGAGATGATGGTCTTCAAGAAGAAGTTTGGACCAGATGGTTTATTAGAGAAGTATAAGGCTAGACTAGTAGCCAAGGGCTACTCCCATAGAGAGGAGTTGATTTTAGTGAAATACTCTCTCCTATTGCTAAATTAACTTCTATCAGATTTCTCTTATCCATTGCTGCAACTTTTGATTGGGAAATAGAACAAATAGATGTTAAGACTGCATTTTTGCATGGAGATCTTGAGGAAGAAATTTACGTGCAACAACTGATAGGTTTTGAGGTAAAAGGAAAATAACATTGGGTTTACATATTGAAGATGTCTCTTTATGGTCTAAAACAGTCCTCCAAAATGTGGTACCAAAAGTTTCATTCATTTGTGTTGAAATTGGGTTTTCTTAGAAGTGAGGAGGATCACTGTGTTTACATTCATTGTATTGATGATTCTATTCATCATTGCATTGTATGTTGATGACATGTTATTTTTCAACAATACTAAGGGTATGATCAGTGAGTTGAAAGCCCAACTTTCAAGTGCATTCAAAATGAAGGATCCCAGAGCTAGTAGGTATATTTTGGGGATAGAGATCAAAAGGGATAGAGGTAATAGAAGGCTTTGGTTATCACAGAGTAAGTATGTGAATACCATTTTGTAGAGATTTAGTATGCAGGACTGTAACCTAGTTAGAGTTCCTTTACCCATTGGTACTAAGATTTCATTAGATATGTGTCCAAAGAATGAGGATGATTTAGAGGATATGTCTAATGTGCCACATGCTAGTGTTGTAGGGAGTTTGATGTATGCAATGGTTTGCACTAGACCAGATATTGCCCAAGTAGTGGAAGTTTTGACTAGATTTATGTCTAACCCTAGTAGATAGCATTAGAATTATGTGAAGAGGGTGTTTAGATATCTAGCAAGTACTCTTGAATTATTGTTTGGTTTATTCTGATATTGACAATGCTGACAAAACTTTGGACATATAGGGATTTGTTGATGTAGATTGGGCAGGTGACTTGGATAGTCAAAGATCCACCAGTGGCTATGTGTTTACTTTGTTTGGCAGAGTAGTGAGTTGGATGAGTAAAAGGTAGCCCATAGTTGCTTTGTCCACCACCAAAGTAGAGTATATGGCTTCTACCCATGTCTCTAAAGAGGAATTTTGGTTGAGAAGATTGTGTATAGGTATTGGTTTTGATTGCATGATCATTTAGATTGGTTGTGATAGTCAGATTGCTATTTGTTTGGCCAAGAATCCTATGCATTATGCTCGGACTAAGCATGTTGATGTACAATATCACTTTGTTTGAGAAATGGTTGCAAATGAATAGATTGAGCTAAAGAAGGTAGACACTCAAGAGAATGTTGCAGATGCCTTGACCAAGCCTATGAGCACATATAAATTTGTTTGGTGTAGAGAGGCCATGGGCCTTACTTCTAGTGCTTGATTATTTTATAGTTTTTCTATGTGTATTTAGAATGTATGATGTCAAGTGGGAGAATGTTAGGATTAATATGCCATCAACTTTGTAAATCCTATGTAATTTATTATTCCTATTATTGTTTGTAAACCACCCATAAGGGATGAAAGGGTTCACCAGCAACGATCATGTTTCATCTGCATGTTTATATCCAGTCCCCAATGCTAATTCATTCATGACAGTGGGGTCACACCGGGTTTCCCATTATAATTGTAAATCTTGACTATTTGTCATTAGATCATAGATTTGACGGTCGATATTATGTCAATTTTTTTTCCCTAGAAGGCAACCCCCTTTTATAAGGACATTTGTACTACAGTTTTAGTACAATTGAGAGTAACAAGCATCGTTGGATTGAAGACTAAAGAAGAATAGGGAGCGCATGTATTGTAATCTCATATTTGAAGATAATACAACTTGGAGCATCTTTTCTTGGTGGAATTTTTTACCTGGAAGGGTTTTCTCCATGTTACATACTATGTTTGAATTAGATTTAGAGGACATTAATAAGGTTTGGATCATATTTCCATTGTGTGGTTTGCACTTTCATTTCTAACAAATAACAGAAAGGTTAGATAGCACATCTCTTGACATCACTTTGAGACTACTAATTAGAGAGGAATATGTAGATATGCATATTCAAAAGGGGTGGGATTACTTTTAGGATAAGGATACATGCCTCACCAACATTGCTAAATATTTGTTGAAGAATCCTAAGAAAAGGAAATCTCAATTCCCAAAGAATTTATGGAGGGACCATTTTCAAAAGGATATTTTAGACATAATTATCCTATTGCATAGAGTACAAGGAAGTAAAGACACTAGTACCTTTGAGCATTACATGTGTTAGTTTATCATCACAGTTGGGTAAGATTCCCAATTTGTGGATTGGTGTAAAATGATAAGTTGTCATTTTCATGATCAATTGGTGAATTTCCAGGCCAATCAATACTTTTATGTCTTGGACTACCTATTTTATGTCATTCCATGTATGAATGCATGGTTTGGATTGCAAACTATTCAGGTATATGATAATGCAACACAAATTTATGATTTTTACCCACAACTTTAGATGGAATTTGGGAAACACATTATAGGAGAGTAAATGATGCTTCCAACATGTTTAATTTAAGGGTGTTAGAAGGAGAATTGGGACTCAAAATTTCTCTTGAAGAAAGTCAATTGATTACTTGGTTTGGTAGTTTCTTCATTCAATATAATAGGTTCACATACCTAGGAATAGGTGTTTTTGAAGGCACCCCATATAAATTGCCAAGTTATGCAAAGTGATTATCTCATTTAAATTCTTGAAGTCTATAGACAAATGGGAGAGCTAAGCAAGAAATGTAGTGATCAGAGAAAAAGGTAGGATATCCTTTTCCTATAAACCTAAGATATTACACTTGAAAATTAGTTGTAGATGCATAAAATGTAGATAAAACTTCTATCAAAGTTGATTTTTCATCCTTTTACAACAAGGATGTCTTATGATAGCAAAAACTATGTTAAAAGATAACCTATAAGTTGGAACAACATACATTCATGATTCTCACTTGGAAGACTATTGGGAAGACTATACAAATGACTATGAGGTTAGTAGGAGGGGCTAGATGAGATTGCTGGTCAATTAGATGAGAGATTTCAAATTGTGATGGGATATTCGTGATATGGTAGATGATGACATTGAATTAATTAATGAGGCTTACACTTCTATCCAATCATAGACACTATCTCTAGTTGACTGGTCTGATAAATAAATCACTGACATAAGGGAAAGGTCTTTGTTTGTGTTTGAGAAGAGCCAAAAGTGGCTATAGTGCATTAAAGAAGCAAAAGTAGACTATGTCTTTCTTTTGACCTGAGCATCCTACCATTACATATTCCTCTAGGTCTAGATCTACCCTAGGTAGAGGAGGTGATCTTGAAGACCTTGATGAAAGAGTTGGTTTGAAGAATAAATGTGAAGGTGATGACCAAGCACCAAGGAAGAAGTTGGAGATAAAAAGGCCACCTCCAATATAGAAGGATGATGACAATGTACAAATCCTACTAGTGAGCAGCCATAGGTAAACTCTATTTCATCTCCCCTTCCTCCTCATATGCTTACTCCTCCACCTTCTCCACCCACAACACAAACACCTATCAATACTATTGTTGATTCTACTATAAATGTCACTCTTCCACCATTGACAGTTAAGTTCTAGAACTAATGTCATCATCATCTACTTGGGGTAAAGAGGCATTGGTAAAGAAAAGGAAACATTTAGAAATGATAGATGCTAGTTTTGATATAGTAGAAAAATTGTTACAAGCTATTCATCAACCAACCAAACTTCATACAACTTCCATGATAATGATAGACCCTTCCTTAGGTGATCAACATGTATAAATTATAGAACCTATTATTGATAAGAATGATGATGAGGGAACTAAGGTAGACTACAACATCACCAAAGTAGACCTTGTCCCATCTATGCATGAATGTGATATTCACAATGATAAAATGTTTTTATAAAAACTAGTTGAAAGAGTAGAGAGAGTAAAAGATAAGGGAGCAACTTGAAGATCAAGTAGAAACTTTGATTACATATATCAAGTCTATCATAGGTACTTATACTTAGCCCTTTAATGCTTTGACAAAAACTCCAATTGGTGCAGGAACCCTATGGAGATCTCCATTCATCTTGCATTGTTGATATTTGATGTTCATGATGTTGTAATAAGGTCTTGGAAGACCATCCCCATGTTTGTAATAAGGACGATGTCCAAAAGTCATCATGTTGATGTCATAGTTAAGACAATCATAAAGATTCATGTTTGTAAGCCTTTCTAAGGCATGTAGGGAGGTATCAAGAGGTCTAATGCCTTGTCAAAGGCTCATTTATCTTGTACTGATGTTTGAAATCCTTGTAAAGTCTGAAAACACTGATGCATATGATAAGACATGTAGTTAGGAGGAAAATAAGACAAAAAAATGTAAACAGATTGGTGGTTGCAGAGTAGTTTTCTACCCTCCCACCGATCCAAACTACTTGAAACTACTTCCCTTGGTCGAGGTAGACTTCTTTTAAGCCTCCCAAGTGATGGTTGCATGGTATTCAATTGATTCAAGGAGAAATAAGGAAGTAAAACTCTGTTTTCTATGCATTTTGTTGTTCCAGTCATTGTTCTAGGCTACCTAGTATGACTGTATGGACGAGTGGTGGTCTCATGATATGATTGACTAAAAGTACTGTGAGCAACCTTTCAAATGAATGTAGTTTCAGTTCTTGAAACATTTGTATAGGACATATATTGGCATCTTGTTGGTAATCATTTATGTCTAGGGTTTTAATCTTAAATGATTGCAGGGTTTTTCATTCAAACCCTATAAAATTTATAGATTAGTCAGTGTGAGTTGTTTTTTGTTTCAGCGATTATGTTGTCCACAGTGGTTTGTTCCTTTCATTGCTGTGAAATGCTTCATCGGTGATAGAGTTAGGGGTTATTCTGACAGTCGATGAGACGGTTTATGGTCTTTGGTGTGACATTCTTTGTCAGCGTAAGGGGGAAATGTTGCTCTGATGGGTTGGTTACACCGATGGAGGTATATGTTGGGGTGACAATGCTTGTCGGGCAAGTAGCAAGGCATTTGGCTGATGGAGGAGTTTGGTCGACGAAGCAATCAACGAGAGTTGTGGGATCGGGCAGGTAGGCTGGAGTTTGGCTGATGAGGTTGGTCTTCCCAATCAAGTAGGGTTGTCGGCATAACCATATGCATCGGCAGGTGTTTCCTGGGTGTTGCCGATCTCCGATGGACAAGGTATATGCAAGGTGGTCATCGGAGTGACAATTGCATCGGTAGGTGAGTTTTCAGGCCCACCGATGGGTTATGGTCTTGCCGATTGGGTCTTGGTATCAGTCGGAGTCAAAGCGATGGGTTGATGGCAGGTGGTTCAATGGCCATGCAGGGCAAAAGTGCATGACACTAGGTTTGCTCGTGGCTTGGTTTATATGATAGTCAAGCAAGCATCGCAGGATGAATGTGGGATTATTGATTTTGCATTTTTGAAATGGTTAGCGATGGATGCACGGGGTGCCTACATGGTACGTTTTTATTTGTTCTTGACTTTTCAGACTATTTGGGCATTGCGGGTCTCAACGATAGGTAGGATTTCGATGGTCACAGTTCAAACTTTCTTCAACGTGGGATTTCCTAGGATCGATGCATCTTTCTTGGCAGGAATCTTCAGACACAGAACGTTGCTACGTCCTACGGGTTGGTGTCCCATTAATGGCACAAGAATTGCAGAGGTATGGCCTGATTGACTTGATAGCTACCTGACTGAAGAAGAAAATCCTTGGGTGGCGGTGTGGGGCTCGAGCTCAGCTGCTCCTCGTCCTTCTCTTGCTTATCCATGCTTTGTCCCCTGCTACATTTATTATTTTTGAGCATCATTTCTGGTACTGTGTATTTGATGGGAAATTTGGACCTTGTCTTGTAATTAGTTTTGTTGAGTACACAGTCCTAGTATAAATGCCAAACTGTGTTACTCATGTTTGTTGTTGAAAACTAGACAAATTTTGGTGCTGTGAGAAGATACAACTTCATTGGTGGCCTTGTTTTGGATGTTTTTGTGAGTTTATGAATCTCATGTTGTATGTTAATGCATAAACTTATTGATTTCATGTTGATTAATATGAGTAATGCTTCATTGCATGTGTTCTGTTACTTGTCTCCAGATTGAATGTATTCTTCTTTTGAATCTAAACATCTAAGGGGTGACTAAGATTCTTGAATATAGATTTGCTATGTTGAATGCTTGATCTTTTACTTCCACTGAAGGAGTAGATTAAATGTTTTAGGTTAAAGTGTTAAGAAGAGTACATTGCAGTGAGGATCTCCTAAGTAGAGGTAACTGAATACTCAATTCTGGGAAGTATCTGTAAGGCAGATATTAAATAACCCCCTTGAAACTCAGTCATTGATATGGGTTTATGTGCACATTCACATGTGTATGTCTATTGACTCCGAGCCCTGGATAGGCACCAATCCAGTCCTGTATTGAGGTCACATCCAAAGTCCTAGTTTTGCATCCAAATATAACATCAAACTCAAACTTCATATACAAACCTTTAGGACTTTAGAATTAGTTTAGGATTTGAAATCCTCTGTCTATAACTGAATATAGGCCCAAAGCTAGCCCCTTTACACTTATCTCACAGTTTTGGTCTTCATAAGAGAGGATTTATTTGCTTTGTGTCAACATCCCAGCTAGTACAAAGATACATTTCATAGATGTTGAATAGGGAACAACCCCTTGGTTCTGTAGAGCCTAAAGAAGAAGAGGAGATATTTATAGAGTCTATCTCCTATACTGTTGGCCCATGGCCTGGGAATCCTGTTGATGAATGATGGCTACCTTGTAGGGATAACTGGGAATAAGCATCCAGTCTGGGAAAATAATCGACAGAAATTGGCGACTCCGCTGGGGAAGTGAAGTGAAAGAACCCTGATTTTCAAAAGAAAACAATTCCTAGTAATAGGTGGCGACTCCAAACTAATCTCCCAACCGGTAAAGTAAAAATTTGTATGCAAGGGAGAACATCCCAATGTAATCCTTTGTTTGAAGAGTTACCCATAAAAATGATGTATAAGAAAAAAAGGGACTGTTTGAGCCAGCCAAGATGGTTCTCCTAGCCCCAGAGAAAATGAATTTATTCAAGACAATCTAGGATCCTTAGAGCAAACAATACCTTATTTTTCAAACACTGAGGCTGAAATCCAGAATGTATATGAGAGATAGCAAGGTGCTAGTTTGAGAATAAGGTCAGAAGTCTTTCAAGAATGCCCTTTCTTGGATCCCAGTGATAGATTTGAAGAAGTTGAGTCTCCAAGGGATGAAGATAATGATGATAAGAATGGAATGGAACCATCCTCCTCTATGCCCAAAGAGGAAAAGTTAGCTAAAGAAATCAAAAGTTTAAGAGAAGAATTAGAATATTTGCAAGTAGTAAAGATCAGAGATGATATAAGATAGAAAGTGCAAGCCCTGAGAGTTGCTTAGAATGATTCAATTCCTACCCTTGGTAATGCAGATATACAGAGAAATCAACACAGGAATCAAATACAGGATCAACACAACGATCAAAGACAAAATGCAAATAATGTTAGAGTACCATTAAATAATGTAAGAAATCAGAATGCAAATAGAAATGCAAATGCTAATCAGTTTGATAGACAACCAATGTAGCTAGATAGGTTCAGACAACTTGTTTTTTATGGTATTCCTGGTTATCCTAACCCCATTGACAAGCATGTAAGGCTTCAAGTGCCAAAGTTTTTAGGAAATAATACTATATTAGGGGAGGATCATTTAAAATCTTTTCAGAATGTCATGGACAACTTTGAGGTTGAGCATGAGGATGTTTTTATGAAGTCATTTATGCAGTCTTTAGTTGATGAAGCTAGAGAATGGTACAAAAATCTACTTGACCAGAGTATCTCATCGTGGGATGATTTTATAAGAACTTTTAAGGAGTAGTATGGTGACAAAACTAACCCAAGATTTTTTGTAAATGAACTCACTAGTATCACCAAAGGGTCAAATGAGTAGGTTGCAAATTTCAATGCTAGATTTACCAAAGTGTTGAACAAATTGCCACATCACATGAGGCCAAATGAACCAATGTGCATAATATTGTATGTAAATGCTTTTGATGCTAAAACATCATATGGGCTAAGAGACAAGAGTCTAGCTACTCTCAGGGATGCTTTTAGAATTGTAGTAAATATTGAGAATAACAGGAAAGCCTCAGGCAAGACAAACAGAAGGGATGATGTGAAGATTTTGCAAAATCCGAGTAAACCTCAGAATATTCAAGGTAATACATCTACCCCTAAAGATAAGATAGATAAATTGATAAATGTTGTCAAAGACCTAAGCTATAGACTTACTAGAAATGAGAAGGGGATAGCTCCTGACAGGCAAGTTTATCACAGACAAGAAAAGAGACCATCACTGCATGATATGCCATATTATACAAATTGGCAAAATGGTAAACCAGTTCTTCCAAGTGGCAACTCCAACCAAAGGACTCAACATGTCAAGGAAACACCTAACCCTTTGAAGAAGGCTATTAATATTGTAAATGATACTCCATGGTGCATCATATGCCAGATGCCTCATGCCCAATCACAATGTATGATTGCTCAATCTCTGTATGATAATGTTGTTGCCTGTGATGAGTGCAATGAACCGCACTACATATAGGAGGATGATGTCAATATGTTGTCCATGAATAGTGGGCACCCTCCTCATGATGCTGATGAAAGTATAAATAATGAGATTCAGGTCTGTCAATAGGTTTCTTGTGATAAGGATGATGAAGATAGCTATGCGTATGCTCAAGACTCACATTTTTCTAAATAACCTAAGGAGACCTTCTGATGAAGAAATTAGAGCCCTCATAGCTGCAACAGTAGCTCAGGTCAAAAGAAATTATAACCTCAGAGGTAGGGCTCAGGTAAGTGATCCGCGTCAACTGGAAAATACCTCTGTGAATCAGCCAGTGCATAATCATAAGGGGGCTGAACCACAAAGGATGAAATGGAACAACGACAAGAAAATTTTTAGACAAAAACCTAGTCAAGATTTCCAAAGGCCAAGAAATGAGATTCCCCAAAGTGAGGGTCGAGATGAAAACTCCCAAACCATAGGTGATGGTTAGAAGATCACCCAGACTAAGGCTAGGTCACCTCAGAATGAGAACAAAACCATGGAGCAAGCCATAAATGCTATACAAAATTATGCTCCTTTTGACATAGCCCAGGTATTTTCCCAGTTAAAGGTCTCTGTACCCTTGATGGAACTAATGAAAGTGGAAAAGTTCAAAGATAAGGCAGTGTCCTTAATTTCAGGAGTACCGTGTCAAGCCAGGCAAAATGTTGAGGTTCAAGGTAAGAAACAGGCCATGAGCGCTCATGAAGATGAAATTCCTGAGGTGTATCTAGGGATGGCCATGACAAAATGTCCTTCACAAGTGGAGCCATTTTATGTCTCCCTTGTCATAAATGGGAAAATAATTAAGAATTGTATGCTTGACTCAGGAGCATCCACAAACATCATGCCTTTGGCCATCATGCAGCAAGCTGGGTTAAAAATAGATAAGGCATGCGGGAAGTGCTATGCAATGGATGCTAGGGAGGTACCTGCCATTGGAATCATGAAGGATGTTGATTTCAGACTAGTAGCTTATCCTGAGAGGAACTACAAAATGAACATAACAGTTGTTGATATCAAGCCACAGTATGGCATGTTGCTGTCAAGAAGGTGGGCAACACTCATTGGAGGGAGTATGCAATTAGACCTATCATACGCCATGATCCCTATGAATGGTTGGGATGTTAGATTGGAGAGAGAAGAAAGGTCATCAGAGAGAGTTGAGGATCAAGAATCAGAGGAACATATATATTTTGTGAACACAGAATGTGATAATTTTAGGGTTGTCTCAGATGATAAAGGAGATAAAGAAAAATATATTTGCATCTGAGAATTGGATCAACAGGGTCTATGGACCATGTATTTTGATGGAGGTTGTTCGAAGGAAGGCTCTGGTGCTGGGATTATATTTTTGTCTCCAACTGGTAAGCTTCTAAAATTCTCTTTCTTGTTGAAGTTTGCCTGTACAAATAATATTGCAGAGTATGAGGCTCTGCTATTAGGATTGAATGTCACTTTGAGGCATGGAATTAGGATGCTCAAGGTATTTGGTGATTAAGAGCTTATTGTTTCCCAAGTTAGAGATAAGTATGCATCCAAAAATAAAAGGTTGAAGAAATATAAGCATGCTGTTTGGGATACAATAGAATTGTTTGATGCTTTTTCAGTAAATTGGATTGAAAGATCAAAGAATGTCAGGGCAGAATTTCTAGCCAATGTAGCTATAAGGCCAGATGATATAACTTTGTCAGATGTTACAAATGTTGAAATCAAACTCAGACCTACAGTGCCAGATAATGTATGTAGCTGGCAGGTTTTTAATGATGATAAGGATTTACTGAGATTTCTACATTGTATTGATGAATATGAGAACCAAGAAATAGATTTCTAGAATTTTGTAGAGGTCGTAAATGGAAAAGAAACTCTCTTAGGGAAAGAAATAATTCAACTCAAGACAAACAAAATCCCTAGAGGGTTGGTAGCTTTTGAGAGAGCTTTTGACAATAGGGACCAACTTGTTACAAAGTCATCTCTGACAAACAAGAATGATTTAGAGGAGATAAATTTGGGAACATCTCATGCCCCCAAGAAGGTATACATTAGCAAACAACTAAAACCACACATCAGAGTTATGCTGATTGCATTGCTAAGAAAGTACAAGCATGTTTTTGCCTTGTCTTATGAGGACCTCAAAGCTTATAGGGAGGATTTATTCCAGCATGAAATCCCTTTGAAGCATGGAGCTAAACCATTTAGACAAAAACAAAGACCTCTAAATCCAACTTTAGCTCCTAAAATGCAAGAACTTATGAAACTTCGGGAGGCTGGAATAATCATGCCTATCAGACACTCGACTTGGGTGTCTAATCTAGTCCCAGTTAGAAAAAAGAATGGTGACATCAGGATGTGTGTGGACTTTAGAAATCTAAATATGTCCTCTTTGAAGGACAATTATCCATTACCAAACATGGAGGCTATGTTGCAGAAGGTGACCGGTTGTGAACTTCTATCCATGATGGTTGGATTTTCAGGATACAATCAAGTGAAGGTAAAGGAATCAGAGCAATTCAAGACTGCTTTCACTACTCCATGGGGAACATATGTATATGTTAGGATGCCATTTGGACTGACAAATGCAGGTGCTACATTTCAGAGGGCAATGGATGTTGCTTTTGCAGGATTGATTGATTCAATCTTGGCTATATATCAGGATGACTTGACTGCTTATTCAAAAAAGGAAGAGCAGCACTATATACATTTAGAGAAAAATTTTATTAGAGCATTAGAGTATGGTATCTCACTCAACCCAAGGAAATGTGCCTTTGGGGTTGTGGAAGGAAAACTGCTTGGACATATTGTCTCCAAGGATGGGGTCAGGATTGATCCTAAGAGGGTGGCTGCAATTGACAAAATTTAGATCCCAAAAATAGTGAAAGGTATTCAGTCCTTCTTTGGACAAATTAATTTTGTTAGGAGATTTGTTCCTAACTTCGCAGAGACCACCAAGGATATCTCTAGGATGATGAAGAAGGGTGCCACTATCAAGTGGGAAGATGAAGCGACCAAATCATTTCATAACATAAAAGAAGCTATAAAGATGGCTCCTGTATTGAAATCTCCTAATTTTTCTAAGCCATTTCAGTTATTCTCATTTGCTTCTTTCCATACTATTGTTGCATGCTTATTGCAAAAGAATGAAGAAGGGTTTGAACAACCTATAGCTTTCTTTAGTAGGTCGTTACAGGCTACTGAATTAAAGTATGATATAATGGAGAAGTAGGCATATGCACTGGTCAGAGTAGTTAAGAGCTTCAAACCATATTTGGTGGGCTCTCAAATAGTTGCATATGTGCCTTATGCAGCAGTCAAAGATATATTTACTCAACAGGAGGTAACTTGAAGGAGATGCAGATGGATAAACAAATTGCAGGAGTTCAACATAGAGATGCAGATCATGAAATTGGTAAGAGGAGAAGGTTTGGCAAAGATAATGACATAGTCAAATTTAGAGGCGTGCCAAGTGAATTCAATACATGATGAAGTTATAAATATGTCAAGATCTGAGTGGTATAAGGACATAGTACATTATTTGCAGAATTTGAACTGTCCTTCCCATCTCAGTGACATTCAGAAGAGAACTTTGAAGCTACAGGCTATTAAATACATCATTGTTTAAGACGAATTGTATTAGAGAAATCATGATGGTGTATTACTCAGATGTGTGAATGAGGATCAGGCTAAGGATATTCTTAATGACATGCACAATGGAGTATGTGGTGGACATTATGCCACCCATACAACAGCCCACAAAATTCTCAGAGCTAGCTACTAGTGGCCAACTCTTTTCTCAGATGCACATAGAATGATAAGAAAATGTGATCCTTACAAAAGGTTATCAGGAAAGCTAAAATATGGAGGTGCATTACCCCTTAGGACTATAACTATAGAAGCTCCATTTCAGCAATGGGGGATTGATTTCATAGGGGAAATCTCAGAAAAATCAAGTGGAGGGCACAGTTGGATTCTGGTCACCACTGATTATTTCACCAAATGGATTGAGGCCATCCCAACTAAAAAAGCTACAAGCAAAGTGGTGATGGACTTTATTCTGAAGAATATTATCATTAGATTTGGAGTACCAACCAAGTTGGTCACAGACAATGCTATGTGCTTCAGGTCTGGTGAATTTGTTGATTTTTGCGATAAATATGGAGTAGATTTGTCTCATACATCACCATATCATCCATAGGGGAACGGTCAAGCAGAGTCAAGCAACAAAAGTCTCATAAAAATCATCAAAAGGACGGTAGATAAAAACAAGAGGTCTTGGGACTCAAAATTGAAGTTGGTGTTATGGACTGACAGGGTGACAGTGAAGAGAGCAGCAGGAAGGTCACCCTATGAATTCATATATGGTGCAGCAGCTAGGTTGCCTATGAATAACCTCCTACTAGTTTATAACTTCATCCAAGGGAATGGTGAGGAGATTGGGGACCCAATGACTGAGAGAATAAACCAGCTAGTCACACTTGATGAAATAAGAAGAGAGGCATAGAGAAAAAACATCAAGATGCAGCAACAAGTGAAATATTTGTTTGACAGAAGGGCTACAGGGAGAAAGTTTTAGATAGGTGATTTGATCCTTATGTGGAATGATAAGAGTCAGGATAAGGGCAAACATGGTAAATTTGAACCCTTATGGACCAGCCCATATCAAATTAGCAATATCTTTGGAGATGATTCCTATTTTCTCCAAGCCCTAAATGGTGAACTAATGGAATTGCCAGTGCACGGTAAATTCCTTAAAACCTTTTTCACATAAATGAGTACCTTCTGTACACACTATAGATTAGTTGTAAATATTTTGTACATGCCTTGTATAGTCGGTCACATTTTGGGTTTTGAGTTTTGTCTAGACTGCCCCAGGGTAGTCTGGTCCTTGTTGCAGTCTTGTGCCTACATGTCCCCAATCGAAGCCTGTGTTGGTAATCATTTATGTCTAGGGTTTTAAGCTTAAATGATTGTAGGGTTTTTCATTCAAACCCTATAAAATTTCTAGGTCCGTTGGTGTGAGTTGGTTTTTGTTTCAGCGATTATGTTGTCCATAGTGGTTTGTTCCTTTCATCGCTGTGACATGCTTCATCGGTGACAGAGTTAGGGGTTATTCTGATGGCCGATGAGACGGTTTATGGTCTTCGACGTGACATTCTTTGTCGGTGTAAGGGGGAAATGTTGCTCTGATGAGTTGGTTACGCTGATGGAGGTATATGTTGGGGTGACAATGCTTGTCAGGCAAGTAGCAAGGCGTTTGGTTGATGGAGGAGTCTGGCCGACGAAGCGATCAATGAGAGTTGTGGGATCGGGCAGGTAGGCTGGAGTTTGGCCGATGAGGTTAGTCTTCCCGATCAAGCAGGGTCATCGGCGTAACCATATGCATCAGCGGGTGTTTCCTAGGTGTCGCCGATCTTCGATAGACAAGGTATATGTACGGTGGTCATCAAAGTGACAATTACATCGGTAGGTGAGTTTTCAGGCCCGCCGATGGGTTATGGTCTCACCAATTGGGTCTTGGTATCGGTGGGAGTCAAAGCGATGGGTTGATGGCAAGCGGTTCAATGGTCATGCAAGGCAAAAGCACATGACACTAGGTTTGCTCGTGGCTTGGTTTATATGATAGTCAAGCAAGCATTACAGGATGAATGTGGGATTATTGATTTTGCATTTTTGAAATGGTCAGCGATGGATGCACGAGGTGCCTACATGGCACATTTTTATTTGTTCTTGACTTTTCAGACTAATTTGGCACCGCGAGTCTCAGCAATAGGTAAGATTTTGATGGTCACAGTTCAAACTTTCATCAGCGTGGGATTTCCCAGGCTTGATGCATCTTTCTTGGTAGGAATCTTCAAACGCAAACCATTGCTACATCCTACGGGTTGGTGTGCTATTAATGGCATAGGAATTGCAGAGGTATGGCCTGATTGACTTGATAGCTACCCGACTAAAGAAGAAAATCCTCGGGTGGCGGTGTGGGGCTCAAGCTCAGCTGCTCCTCGTCCTTCTCTTGCTTATCCATGTTTTGTCCCTTACTACATTTATTATTTTTGAGCGTCATTTTTGGTATTGTGTATTTGATGGGAAATTTGGACCTGGTCTTGTAATTAGTTTTGTTGAGTACACAGTCCTAGTATAAATGCCAAACTATGTTACTCATGTTTGTTGTTGAAAACTAGACAAATTCTAGTGCTATGAGAAGATACAACTTCATTGGTGGCCTTGTTTTGGATGTTTTTGTGAGTTTATGAATCTCATGTTGTATGTTAATGCATAAACTTATTGATTTCATGTTGATTAATATGAGTAATGCTTCATTGCATGTGTTCTATTACTTGTCTCCAAATTGAATGTATTCTTTTTTTGAATCTAAACAGCTAAGGGGTGTCTAAGATTCTTGAATATAGATTTGCTATGTTGAATGCTTGATCTTTTACTTCCACTGAAGGAGTAGATTAAATGTTTTAGGTTAAAGTGTTAAGAAGAGTACATTGCAGTGAGGATCTCCTAAGTAGAGGTAACTGAATACTCAATTCTGGGAAGTATCTGTAAGGCAGATATTAAATAACCCCCTTGAAACATAGTCATTGATATGGGTTTATGTGCACATTCACATGTGTATGTCTATTGACTCCAAGCCCTAGATAGGCACCGATCCAGTCCTGTATTGAGGTCACATCCAAAGTCCTGGTTTTGCATCCAAATATAACATCAAACTCAAACTTCATATACAAACCTTTAGGACTTTAGAATTAGTTTAGGATTTGAAATCCTCTGTCTACAACTGAATATAGGCCCAAAGCTAGCCCCTTTGCACTTATCTCACAGTTTTGGTCTTCAGAAGAGAGGATTTATTTTCTTTGTGTCAACATCCTAGCTAGTACATAGATGCATTTCATAGATGTTGAATAGGGAATACCCCCCTTGGTTTTGCAGAGCCTAAAGAAGAAGAGGAGATATTTATAGAGTCTATCTCTTATACTATTGGCCCGGCCCCTAGCCCGGGAATCTTGTTGATCAATGATGGCTACCTTGTAGGGATAACTGGGAATAAGCATCTAGTCTAGGCAAATAACCAACACATCTTTCTGAAAATAGTTTGATAAACCCTCATCTAGGGTTTTTGATAGAAAATTATGGTTTCCTTACCATTCAACTGATTCCAAACCTTCTAGATCAATGGAATGGCTTCAATGTTGTTTGTTTTCTCATGTTATGCAAGAATTTTGGGTAGTGAACTAGATTTTGTGAAGTTTGATTGAGAAACCTAGAAAAACCATGTGCCAGGAGTATGTAGAAAGGAACAGTCTAAGCCAAATCTGTTGCAGTCGATGATGGGGCCTCAAAACCTAAAAAATCCTTGGTTTGGGCATTAGATTGAAGTATCTAACTAGTGTGGGAAGTTTTGTGAGTCTTTGGAAGGGCAGTTGCTTCACAAAATAGGCCTAATTGACCAAAGGCTGCTAGAGGATAGTTATAGGTTAGGGTATATTTTCCAAAACAAAGTACCCCAAGTTTGTGATATGTGAAAGGGAATCAAAAAGGGTATCTTAGGATTGTCTAAGATCAAATTTTGCAGGCCACTAGAACAAGTTGTTGCTGATTGTTCTAATTTTAAGTGCTACAAGGATCCTAATAGGTTTGTGAAGGAAGTCATAAATCCAAACTTGTCAAACCTTAACCATTAGTCTGGATGCATCCTATGGTATGCTGAACAAGCCTTTACATGATGGTTCCAAAGAAACTATCTGTTGTTCCCACTTTTTCATGTTGATCCTTGAATGTTTGGAAGAAGGTCTTATCAAACTATCGAATCCTCAAACTGTCCTAAGTCTCTCTACATCATAGTGGTATTAGAGCCATAAAAGGTTTTGTCAGTTGGTTGTGTGTAAGACCTAGTATATGTCAGTAGAGGAGAGTGAAGGAGAGGCTAGCAACATGCCTCCAAAAGGGATGACCACTAAGGTGGTTAAGAAGTTTGAAGAGATGGAAGAAAAGATTAAGAGTGGAGTCAAGGAATCACTCCAAGGTGAGTTGAAGGCACTGAGGATAGGGAAGAGGATAGATGAAGGTTCTGATGGAGAGGAAGAAAAAGAGGAAGAAGAAGAAGATCAAGAAGAGGCAGAGATACCTGCAGATCAGAAACATTTCCTTGAAGCCATCAAGGCAATTGGCAAAGATTCATCAGAGGCTCGGATGGAGATTCCAATGTTTAGTGGCAAGATGAATGTTGATGAAGTTATGGAGTGGATTGAGGCCCTATATAACTACTTTGAATACAAAGAAGTTCCTGAGAACAAGAGGGTGAAGTTTGTAAAACCTAAACTCAAGGGTGTCACCCTCACATGGTTGAATTGCACCCAAGGTGAGAGAGTAAATAGTGGAAAGAGCGTGATCTTTTCATGGAATAGAATGTTGGAGAGGATCAAGTCCTAATTCCTTCCATCAGACTATGAGGTGCAGATCTACAAGAAGATGCAAAATCTCAAACAAAGAGATTTGGATGTGGCCACTTACATTGAGGAGTTTCACAAGTTATCTCTTCATTGTGGACATGTGGAGGATGAAAAAGGTAAAGTGGCAAGGTATCTAAATGGTTTGAAATTTAGTAAACAAGATGAAATTAGTATACTAACCCCTGAGACCATGGACAAATGCTTTCAAATGGCATTGAGGGCCGAAGAGAAGTTGAAGAGGAAAGGTGAGCAACAAAATAGAGGAAGAAGTGGTAGAAATTTTAGAGGTGGGGGCAGTTTTGGAGGCGAAAATTAGTCCCAAAGAAGTCAAGGGGAATCTAGTTCCCAAGAATAAAGTGGAGAATCAAGTTCAAGAGGAGGCTTTAAAGGAAGGAGACCCAATGGAAGGGTTAGATATGGTGGACGAGGGAGAGGTACTAATGTCTTCACAGGGAGGTGCTACAATTTCAAGCAAGTGGGACATCTAGCCTTCAAATGTCCTGAGAAGCAAGCCTCAAGCTCTCATGGAGGAGAGAGAAGGAACCAATTGAACCAAGAGGAAGATTGCTAAAGTGTTAACTCTCCAATTGGAAGTGCAGCCCTAGTCCATAATGGAGAAAACTTGATGATGAGGAGAACCATGTTGAAGGTGCCTTAAACACAAGAAGCCCCTCAGAGGAAGACATTGTTCAAGAAAACATGCAAGGCCTATGGTAAGGTTTGCAAGGTAATTATTGATTCATGTTCAACTAAAAATTTGGTTTCTGTTGAAAAGGTAGACAAGTTAAAATTGAAAAGACATGTTAGTCCTTATAAAGTGTCATGGTTGAATAAGGGGCAGTAAGCTTTGGTAGATGAACAAACTTGGGTAGAGTTTGAGATAGGGGAATATAAGGACAAGATTTTGTGTGATATAATCCCCATGGATGCTTGTCATTTGCTATTAGGACGTCCATGGCAATATGATGTTCAATCCCAACATGATGGTAAATCTAACTCTTTTATCATAGCCAAGAATGGTAGGAAGTATAGAATGGATCCTTTGCCAGATGAGAATGTAGAGAAGAGTGTTGGGTCAAGTGTCATGATTGTAAGTGGTAAAGAGTTTCTTAACACCCTTAAGGAGGAAGGAACCCAAGGGTATGCTCTAATTTTGAAGCCTAAAAAGAGTCCTAATTTACATGGTCTTAGTGAAGAAGAGGTGCACCAATTGTTAGAGAAGTATAAGGGTATCATGGTAGAGGAGATACCTAATGAATTCCCACCTATCAGGGACATAAGCCATCAAATTGACTTCATAGCAGTGTCTACTTTTCCAAACAAAGCAGCCTACAAGATGACACCTTCTCAAAATGAAGAGATTGCCAAGCAAGTGCAAGACTTATTGGATAAGGGATTGGTTAGAAAGAGCCTTAGCCCATGTGCTGTCCCAACAGTCCTAGCCCCTAAAAAGGATGGTAAATAGAGGTTGTGTATGGATTCTAGGGCTATTAACAAGATTACTATAAGATATAGGCTCCCTATGCCAAGGATTGAGGACCTAATGGACTATTTGGGAGGGGATAGATACTTTTACCAAGATTGATTTGAAGAGTGGGTATCATCAAATTAGGATAAAGCAAGGGGATGAATGGAAGACAACATTCAAAACAAATGAGGGTCTTTATGAGTGGTTGGTGATGTCATTTGGCCTATCCAATGCCCCAAGTACTTTCATGAGTCTCATGAATAAAGTGTTGAAGGATTTCATTAGCAAATTTGTTGTGGTGTACCTTGATGACATTCTTATTTTCAGCAGGACCAAGGAAGAACATTTGCAACACTTGGATCAGGTTTTGAAGAAGTTGCATGATTAGCAATTGATGATCAACATGGAGAAGAGTGTCTTCATGAAGGAAGAACTCACCTATCTTGGTTTTGTCATCTCCCAAGGCAATTTGAAGATGGATCCAGCAAAGGTAGAGGCTATTTTGTCATGGCCAACTCCTAAAATAGTAGGTGATGTAAAAAGTTTTCATGGTTTGGAAACATTCTATAGGAAGTTTATAAGGGGTTTTAGTCATATTTGTGCACCTATTTTGGATACCATTAAAGGGGGGCAGAAATGTAAGTTTTCTTGGACAAAGGTAGCCAATGATTCTTTTGAAATTTTCAAACAAAAGGTAGCACAACAGCCCATTCTTGTTTTGCCTGGTTTTAATAAGTTGTTTGTGGTGGAATGTGATGCTAGTAACCTTGCTATAGGGGTTGTCTTGAGTTAGGAGGGTAGACTAGTTGCCTTCTTTAGTGAAAAACTAAATGATGCTAAGAGAAAGTATTCTACTTATGACTTGGAGTTGTATGCAATGGTGCAAGCTTTGAAAAAATGGAGGCACTATCTTTTGCCTAAGGAGTTTATTGTTTATACTGACAACCATGCACTTAGTTTTATGAATTCATAGGAAAAACTCAGTCATAAACATATGAAATGGGTTGAACAACTCCAAGCCTACACATTTTCCATCAAGCACAAGAAGGGGCAGGCCAATAAAGTGGCAAATGCATTGAGTAGAAGGGTGTGTATGGTGCAAGAAATTCAGTTACAAAGTGTGGGGATTGATGCTCTCAAACATATGTACCAGGATGATGAGGACTTCAAGGAGGTATATGAAGTTTGTTCATAGTTTTCAGACTCTTATCATTCTAATTTTCTTAGTTTTTGTTGCAGTAGGGGTTGTTGTTCAAAGACAACCAATTATGTGTTCCTAGGTGTTCCATGAGGGAGAACATCATAAAGGAAAAGCATTGTGGTGGACTAGGAGGTCACTTTGGGTTGGACAAAACATTGGATCAGGTGAAAAGGCTTTATTTTTGGCCTAAAATGCAATCAGCCATTAGAAACTTTGTTGAGGGTTGTAGTATTTGTCAAAGAGTAAAGGGAACGTCATCTAATGCTAGTCTATATCAGTCACTTCCTATTCCTCATACGACATGGGAAAGTATTAGCATGGATTTTGTCTTTGGTCTTCCTAAGACTCAAAGAGGCTTTGATAGCATTTTTGTTGTGGTGGATAGATTCAGTAAGATGGCTCATTTCTTGCCATGTAAATACATTAATGATGTTTCATCCATTGTCGATTTGTTCTTCAAAGAAATTGTTAGAATCCATGGTTTGCCTCTTAACATTGTGACTAACAGGGATCCAAATTTTGTGGGCCACTTTTGGCATACCTTGTGGAAGAAGTTGGGTACTCAGTTGTCATTCACTTCAGCCTATCACCCTCAGACTAATGGCCAAACTGAGGTAGTGAATAGGTCCTTGGAAAATCTTCTTAGATGTCTTACAAAGTAGCATGGAGAGGCATGGGATATGATCATCCCTCAAGATGAATTTTCTTACAATGACTCCACCAAAAGAAGCACGGGAGGGAGTCCAATTAAGATTGTCTATGGTGTTCACCCAAGAGACATTCTTGAATTGAGAGATCTACATGGATTGGGGAGGAAGAGTGCTCAAGGTGAAGAATTTGCATTGGCCATGAAGAATATCCATGATATCGTAAGAGAAACTCTTCAAAGGAACAATGAGAAGTACAAGGAGAAAGCCAATGAGAGAAGGAGTGATGTCCAATAAAAGGTTGGGGATTTGGTCATTGTACATTTGAAGAAGGAAAGACTTCCAAAGAGGTAGCCAACCAAACTCCTCAAGAAGAAGATAGGACCTTGCCAGATTGTGCACAAATTTGGGCATAATGCCTATGAGATTGAGCTTCCTCAAGGCTTGGCCATATCTCCTATGTTTAATGTATTAGATTTGTTTCCTTTCAGAGGTGGTAATGATATAGATTCAGAGGCAGATGTGACAACAACAGGAAATGAGGAATGGGTTAAGGGTCTTCCACCCAATCAATCCTTGAAATTGGAATGCATCTTAGACACCAAAGTCATCAAGAAGACTAGAAAGAAGACCTACAAGCAATACCTTGTCAAATGGAGTGGCCTACCTGCTAAAGATGCCACTTGGATGAGTGAAGAAGACATCTTGAAGCATGGGACCACATTTGCTAATCTACTTACTCAAGAGACTTGAGTTCTTTCCCACCCCTAGTAGTATGGTGCAGGAGCCCTAAGGAGATCTCCATTCATCTTGCATTGTTAATATTTGATGTTCATGATGTTGTAATAAGGTCTTGGAAAACCATCCCCATGTTTGTAATAAGGACCATGTCCAAAAGTCATCATGTTGATGTCATAGTTGAGGCAGTCATAAAGATTCATGTTTGTAATCATTTCTAAGGCATGTAGGGAGGTGTCAAGAGGTCATAGACAAAATTGGTAAATACCAAGCTTATGGAAAAATAGCTAAAAATTGGGTGGAAAAGATTACTATTAATGGTCTTCTTTACCTTGAAGAAGCCATGAAGTTAAATATTAACAAGTTTTATCTAAGAAAATTAATATTAATGTTGAATCTCAAGCAACCAAGATAGAAGAGGCTATATTACGAGTCATTGTTAGACATATGTAGGAAATGATAAGCGATCATTTGCATGATCAATTGGTGAATTTCTAGATGAATAAATACTTTTATCTGTCTTCCTGCATCTTTTATGCAATTGCAAGTAGGAATGTGTGGTCTATATTGTAAATTATTGGGCTATATTATAATCCAACACAAACTTATGATTTCTACCCACAAATTCATATAGAAGTTGGGAACAAAGATTATAGGAGAGTAAATTATGCTTTCAACATGTTGAATGTAAGGGTGTTAGAAGGATAATTGGATTTAGAATTTCTTTTGAAGTATCTTAGTTGTTTACTTAGTTTAGTAGCTTCTTCATTCAGTATAATAGGTTCACATACCTAAGAATTTGTGCTTTTGAAGGAACACCCTACAAATTACAATGTTATGCAAGTGATTCCCTCATTTTTCTTGAAGTATGTAGACAAATCAGAGATGTAAGCAATAAATATAATGAAAACAAAAAACTAGGCTATTCTTTTCCTATAAACATAATGTAGATATACTTCAATCAAAGTTAATTTTTCATCCTTTTACAACAAGGTTGTCTTATGATAACAAAATCTATGCTAAAGATAACCTATATGTTGGAACAATATATAGTCATGATTCTCATTTGGAGGACTATTGGGAAGACTATATATATGACTATGAGGTTAGGAGGAGGGATTGGATGAGACTGATAGTTGATCAAATTAGAGATTTCAAATTAGGATGGGATATTCCTAATATGGTGCATGATGAAACTGAATTGATTAGGCCCACCCTTCTATCCAATCAGAACCACTATCCTCAATCAATTAGTTTGATAACTAAATCACTGGCATAAGTGAAAGGTCTTTGTTTGTGCTTTGAAAGAGCCAAAAGTGGCTAATGGTTAGAGTTGTAGAATATAAAACTACTAAATCACCACCAAAAGATAGTTCATCTAGGAAGCAAAAGTAAACTGTCTTCCTCTTCAACTAAGCCTCCTATCATTACATATTCTTCCAAGTCCAGATCTACCCTAGGTAGAGGAGTTGATGATGAATACCAAGATGAAGGAGTTGGTTTGAAGAGTCAATGTGATGCAGAAGCATCCCTCGTTGAAGATAAATATTGCATCAACTAAAAACATTTGCATTTTAGTTTGTTTGCAGTTCAGTTTGTTTCTTTCATTTTCTAGTTTAGTTTAGGTAGTTCAGTCAGAAGTAGTTTCAACTTTTGGTCTGGTATTCTACTGTAGTTTCATTTCACACCTTATTGATCTAGACTTAGCATCTACATTGATTCATGTACATCATATCGAGAATTTAGAGCATTTGGATTAGTTACCAAAAAGATATCTCTATCAGAAGATTGACTATTTTCTCAGAGCAGAGCATCTTGATAGTCATAGACAATCAGCTGAAGGAGATGGCTTGCGAAACATTCTTTGACTTGCAGATCTTAATGACATATCATTCAATGATCTTTGGTTCATGGCTAACCTTCCCCAAGGGTCCATACATTATTCCATTCATTTGAGGAAGTGTTCTATGCATTTAGGTCTGACCTATCTATGTACACACATTACAGCTCTTCATTGGAGTTTGTGATCTTCCTTGGTTGACGTGGAGGAATCTATTGGTCCAGAGGTGATATATATTGATGTAATAGATCCTTGTGAAAGAAGTTAGTAATTGATTCATAATCCTTAGTTTAGATTTTGTGTGAAGGAGCTTCAAAGATTTATCTTGCACATGTATGTAATCAGGCCTGTGAGCCCTAATTGTAAGCCCACATGTTGCCGGTTTATCTCTATTTGAATTCTATGATATACTGAATGACTAAATATGCATTTGTTCCATTTCTTTGAGTTGTTTCCATTGTGTTTACTCTTGCTGCATGGTCTAGATAGTTCATTTTGTGAACCCTCCTATCGTGACTACACCAAGTGGTATCAGAGTGAAAGTTTGAATCTTTGGGAGCGAATTAAGCAAATTGAGCGAAGTTGGTGAGGGAATTTTGTAAGATATTTCTATGGATAGATCATCAAATTGAGGAAGGTTACTTGTGTTGTAATCAATCACCGATTGAGAGGTAGTTGTCACCTTGTAGCCCAATCATCAAACTTAAGGCAGTTTGCACTTGATCCTAGGAAGAATGCCATTGAGGAGAGTTGCTACTATTGGAACAATGGATGGTAGAATGGATGAGATGATGGAGATGATGAAATAATGTGAATTTGTTTGGATGCCATTGAAGAAGATAGGCGAAGAGGATTGACACTGAGACCTAATGTTGAAAGCAATGAGGAAGAAGAATTTTAATTTGCTGAACAAACTGGCGAAACCCTAGGGGGTGATGAAGAAGAAGAATCAGATCAGGTAAAGATGTTGTGATCTTTTTCAAAGATTGGAAAGAGACCTAGAGTTGATGTGTTGAACTATACTGGTAATTTGAATCCTAAAGAATTGATTGACTAGATAAAAGACATGGAAGAATACTTTGAATATGAAGAAGTTGAAGATCTGAAGAAAGTGAAATTTGCAAAGACAAAGTTGAAATGGCATGCTGCTATATGGTAGAAAGAAGTTTAGTTAGAAAGAAATAGAAGAGGGTAAGAAAAGATTACAAAATGGGATAGGATGGTGACAAAATTGAAGAATTAGTTTATACCTGTTGACTATGAGTTGGAACTATTGAAAAGATTGCAAAACCTGAGACAAAAGGAGAAATTTGTGAAGGAGTACACTTAAGAATTCCATAAAATGATCATAAGGATAGGACATAGTGAAGCAAACAAAGATAAAGTGGCTAGATATATCAATGGACTAAGATTGAACATTCAAGAGGAACTACGCTTGGTAAGGATGACATCTTTAGAGGAAGCATATCAGTTTGCCCTGAAAGTTGAAGAGAAGGTGAATAAGAGACATGATCAGAGATAGAGAGGTAGGACATTTTATAGAGGAGATAGATCATATCTAGAGTAGAACAAGTTTAATAGCCCATTGAAGAAGGATGATAGATATAACAATGCTTACCAGAGAGATGACATAAATTTTTACTGAAGAGGAAACCCTAGTGCATACTGGAATGAAGGATTCAAAAGAGAAGGAAGAGGATTTGATAAGAGAATATTCAGAGGTACTTGTTTCAAGTGTGGAGGTGAAGGACATAGAGCATTTGAGTGTAATCAGGGTAGTACAAGTAAGAGGACAGAAAATAGTGGAAGAGCAGCCTATGTTGAAGAAGAACTTGTTGAATCACCTACTTTAGTTGGTAAACTAGAGAAAGGAGAATCACTTGTGATAAAGAGAGCACTATTTCAAGAAGAGACAAATGAGGAACCACCACAGAGGAAAAGTTTGTTCAGAACTAGATGCAAATCAAGAGGTAAGTGTTGTAAAGTTGTAATTGATAGTGGTAGTTTAGATAATCTAGTTTCAGAGGAGATGGTGACTAAGCTAAGGTTGGAAAGATTGAAACAACCTAAGCCTTATTAGATAGCATGGATTCATGATGATCATAACGTACTGGTGAGTGAACAATGTTTTGTAGAATTTAATATTGGATCTTATCGTGATGAAGTCTTGTGTGATATTATGCCTATGGATGTATGTCATATCTTGTTTGATAGACCTTGGCAGTATGATAGAAAAGCTATACATGATGGGAGAAAGAATACATATACTATAACAATAAATGGAAAGAGAATTAGTTTGATTCCTTCGGAGGATGATCCTAAGAGTGAAGTAGGTGGAAATGCTAGAATCTATTTGGTAGATGGAAGAACATTTCTAGATGGTTTGAGACATGAGAACATGTGTTATGCCTTGATTCGTAAGAAGCCTAAAACATTGAAGGAGACTAAAGAGACACAACTAAAGGAGATAAAGGAGTTGTTGATAGAATATGAAGACATCATATCAGATAATGTACTTGAAGGATTGCCACCTATAAGGAGTATCAGTCATCACATGGATCTTATACTAGGAGCAAGTTTGCCTAACAAAGCAGCACATAGAATGACACTAGCAGAGAATGAGGAACTAAATAGACAAATATAGGAGTTGTTGAGAAAAGGTTTGATCATAGAAATCTTGATTCCTTGTACAGTACCTGCAGTGTTAGCACTGAAGAAAGATGGAGAATGAAGAATGTGTACTAATTCAAGAGCAATAAACAAGATCACAGTTAAGTATAGATTTCCTTTACCTAGGATGGATGATATCATGGATTGTTTGAGTGGAGCAAGATATTTTACAAAGATAGATTTGAAGAGTGGATACCATTAGATCATAATCAGAGAAGGAGATGAATGGAAGACTTCTTTTAAGACAAATGAAGGATTGTATGAGTGGTTAGTGATGCTCTTTGGATTGACAAATGCACTGAGTACTTTCATGAGATTGATGAATGAAGTTCTTAAGAAATTCTTGGGTAAGTTTGTTATTATGTACTTGGATGATATTCTAATTTTTAGTAAGAAAAAAGCGAAACATTTGTGGCATATTAGACAAGTTTTGTAGAGACTAAGAGAAGAGAAATTAGTAATAAACATCAAGAAGTGTAGTTTCATGAAAGAAAAATTGGAATATTTGGGATTTATGATTTTTGCAGAAGGATTGAAGATGGACCCTAAGAAAGTGAAAGCAATTGTTGAATGGCCTACATTGAAGAGAATTAGAGAGGTTAGATCATTTCATGGATTGGCTAGTTTCTACTAGAAGTTCATAAAAAAATTTAGTTCAATTTGTAATCCTATGACAGAGACAATGAGAGGTGATAGAAAAAATTTTAAGTGGATATCAGGAGTAGATAAAAGTTTTAAGTTGTTGAAGCAGAAGGTGACAGAGCAACATGTTTTGGCCTTACTGGATTTCAATAAGGTATTTCAAGTTGATTGTGATGTAAGTGGAAATGTGATTGGAGTAGCACATTAAGTCAAGAAGGTAGACCACTAGCATATTTCAGTGAGAAGTTGAATGATGCAAGGTGAAGATATTCAGTTTATGATCAAGAGTTCTATGCCATAATTTAAGCCTTGAAGAAGTGGAGACATTACTTGTTGCCTAAGGAGTTTGTGTTGTATACAGATCATCAAGCTATGCAATATTTGAACAGTCAACATAAGTTGAATCAGAGACATATGAGGTGGGTAGAGTTCATGCAGAGTTATACTTTTGTATTCAAGCATAGGAGTGGAAAATCAAACAAAGTTGCTGATCATTAAGTAGAAGAAGAAACTTGTTCACAGAGATGAGAGTTGCAGTGTTGGGTTTTGATGAATTGAAGAACCTGTATGAGGGAGACACTGATTTTGCAGAACTTTGGAAAGCATGTAAAGATCCTATTGTGATAAATAGGAGTAAGTGGTTGGATTAATTCATTCAAGAAGATATGTTGTTCAGAGGAAGTCAATTAGGCATACCTAGAAGTTTAATGAGAGATAATGTGATCAAGGAGAAGCATAGTGGTGGATTGGCAGGACATTTTGGCATTGATAAGATAGTGGCTTTAGTGAGTGAAAACTACTTTTTGGCCTTAGATACATAAGGATGTTAAGAGATTTGTGCAGAGTTGTAGAGTTTGTCAAGTTGCAAAAGGGAGTAGTCAAAATACTAGATTGTATAGACCTTTGACAGTACTAGAGAGACCTTGGGAAGACATAAGCATGGATTTTGTAATGGGATTACCAAAGACACAGAGAGGACATGACTTAATATTTGTAGTGGTTGATAGATTTTGAAAGATGGCTCATTTCATATCTTGTAAGAAGACAACTGATGCAGTGCATGTAGCTAATCTATTTTTCAAGGAGATTGTGAGATTGCATGGATTACCTAAGAGTATAGTTTCAGATAGAGATACAAAGTTTGTTGGATACTTTTGGAAGACACTTTGGAAGAAGATGAAGACAGATTTGAAGTTCAGTTCAAGTTTTCATCCACAAATTGATGGATAGACAGAGGTAGTGAATAGGAGTTTGGGAAACTTGTTGAGATGTTTGGTTGGAGAGAAGACCGAAAGTTAGGATTTGATTCTTTCACAAGAAGAATTTGCATACAATAATTTAGTAAATAGGAGTACTGGAAGAACACCCTTTGAGATTGTTACCAAAGTAAATCTTAGATGAATTGTACAATTGAGAGATCAGTACAAAAGGAAAGAGAAGTGCATAAGTAGAAGAATTTGTAGGTAATATGAAGACAGTGCATAATTAGGTGAAGAAGCATTTAGAGGACATGAACAGTAAGTACAAAGAGAAGGCAAATGAGAAGAGAAGACATAATGAATTTGAAGTGGGAGATGAAGTGATGCTTTACTTGAGAAAAGAAAGATTTTCAGTCAGGACATATAACAAGTTGAAGATGAAGAAGTTTGGAGCTTGTAGGATACTCAGAAAATTTGATTCAGGAAATGCATATGAAGTAGAGTTACCAGAGACCTTGGGTATATCACCTATTTTCAACATTGTAGACTTATATCAGTATCATGAAGCAGAGTTCAGTGACAACATGGAAGACAACTTGAAGAAGTAATTACCACACAAAGCACTAGAGCAGATTGAAGACATCTTGGACAACAGAGTTGGACACAACACTAGAGGAAGACAATACAAAGAATATCTTATGAAGTGGAAAGGCAGACCGAAAGAAGATTCATCATGGATTTCTCAGGTTCTCCCCTAGCCCTAGCAAAGTGAGAGACTCACTTTTTCAATAAACCTGGATGTCTGATGTAGGAGCATCCCTGGTTCAAGAGCAATCTTACATCAACAAAAAACATTTTCATTTTAGTTTGTTTGCAGTTCGGTTTGTTTCTTTCATTTTCCAATTTAGTTCAGGTAGTTCAATTAGAAGTAGTTTCAGCGTTTGGTCTGATATTCCACCACAGTTTCATTTCACACCTTATAGATCTAGACTTAGCATCTACATTCATTCATCTACATCATATCCAGAATTTAGAGCATTTGGATTAGTTACTGGAAAGATATCACTATCAGAAGATTGACTATTTTCTTAGAGCAGAGCACCCTGACAGTCACAGACAATAAGCTGAAGGAGATGGCTTGCAGAGCATTCCTTGACTTGTGGATCTTAATGACACATCATTTGATGATCTTTGGTTCATTTCCCCAAGGGTCCACACATTATTCCATTCATTTGAGGAAGTGTTCTATACATTTAGGTCTGACCTATCTGTGTACACACGTTACAGCTCTTCATTGGAGTTTGTGATCTTCCTTGGCTAACATGGAGGAATCTATTGGTCCAGAGATGATATATATTAATGTAATAGATCCTTAGGAAAGTAGTTAGTGATTGATAATCCTTAGTTTAGATTTTGTGTGAAGGAGCTTTAGAGCTTTATCTTGTGCATGTATATAATCAGGCCTATGAGCCCTAATTGTAAGCCCGCATGTTGTCGGTTGATCTCTATTTGAATTCTATGATATACTAAATGATTGAATCTACATTTGTTCCATTTCTTTGAGTTGTTTTTGTTGTGTTTACTCTTGCTGCATGATCTAGACAGTTCATTCTATGAACTCTCCTACCATGACTGCACCATAATGTGAAGGTGAGGACCAAACACCAAAGATGGAGGTAAAAAGGCCACCTTCAGTATGTACAAAACACAAACACCTATCAATGCTATTGTTGATTCTTATCCAAAGGCCACTCTTCCTCATTGACACTCAAGTCCCAACCAATGTTATCACTGTCTCCTTGGCTAAAAGAGGTGGTTGAAAATAAAAGGAAATGTTCCCAAATGACAAATCATAGTTTTGATGTAGTAGCAAAATTGTTACAAGCTACTCATCAACTAGCCAAACTTCATACAACTTCTAGGCGAATGACATACCCTTCCTTAGGTTATCAATATGTAAAATTCTTAGAACCCATTATTGATAAGAATGAGGATGAGGTAATTGAGTGAGACTACAACAACACCAAAGTAGACCATAGCCCATCTATGCATGAAGGTGATATTCACAACGCTAAAATGTCTATTGAAAAACTAGTTGAAAGAGTGGAGAAAGAGAAAAATATAAGGGAAAAACTTGAAGAGAAAGTAGAAACTTTGACTGCATATATTAAGTCTATCATAGATACTTCCACTCATCCCCTTGATGCTTTGGTAACAACTCCAACCAATTGCCCACCAAAGGGAATAAACTCTAATGTCGTAGACAAAATTCATAAACACCAAGCTTATGAAAGAACAACTAAAACTTGAGAGGAAAAGGTAACTATTAATGGACTTGTTTACATTGAAGAAGCCATGAAATTATGCTAAGAAAAAAGAGATTAATGTTGAATCTGAAGAATCCAAGAAAGAAGAGGCCATATTACAGGTCATTGTCAAAGATTTGTAGGAAATGATTAAAGTTGGTGTGGGTAAGTGCAAGAAGATGGGGGGCCAAAAAGGGGTCTTAAGTGGCCACGTTTTTTCTGAAATCAGGAAATACTGGCCTTGAATGAGAAATTAAGCATAGTTACACTCAAAATTTGGAGATGCAACCAAAACAATGTTCGTAGTGCTTCGAGTCTACTTTCTAAAATACTATTTTTTTTTTAAAATGGCATAGATTAAGGGGTTCAAAAGAGGGAGCCATAGAAATTGGTGTTGTTTCTATCAAAAAAACATAACATAGCATGTTTTGTAGCTCCCTCAAAAGGTCAACTTTTTTTGGTATTTTTAAAATCACTTTGGTGAGAAATTATCTAATAGCATGTAGTTTATGCCCGATTTTTCTGATAATTTTTTAATGAATATTTGATTTTTTACTAATTTTCAAAGTTGACACATCCTAAAAAATAGAATTTTGGCCGTGCTACCCCTATAAATTTTGAAAACTAATTGAAAATCATTTTTTTATTTTTTTAATATTTGTAGAATGGAGTCTAGTTTCTAAATATGTAATTTTTTTGAAATTTCAATGAATAGTTAATTTACAATGAAAAAAAGACCAAACGGTGGTTTTTGCCCAAAAACAGACACACAAACAAAAGAAATTAAAGATGAAAGGCTTAACATTGCTAAAATGTGAACAAAATCACATCATAAAATAGATAAGAGAAAGCATAACATTACCCAGGTGTTTGATTTGTTTGACCTTGAAACACGTGCAAATCTGAGGGCTAGCATGAATGAAATTATGTGAAAACTTGAAGAATATGGAAAAACACGTCTGTGACTATTCAAAAGGCACTCCAAGCCTTTGGGTTGGAAATCCAAAGCAAATCCCAAGCCCAAGGCTTGGGATTCCCAAAGAAAGACATAACACAAGCGCGTTATAATGTGCTCACATTATGTTTGCTTTGCATTTTTCCTTTTCCACAAGTCTGTTGTTTGTCATGTTTGACATAACGCGAGCGCGTTATAATGCGCTCGCGTTATGTTCCCCTTAAATTTGTTTCTATTCAAGTCTATTAATCATGTATGTATGTATGTATGCCTATATGTATGTATGTATTTATGCCTATACATATGTATCTATGTATCTATGTATGCCTATATTTATGTATGTATAGTGTCGAGGGTAGAGGAGGGTAGAGATGGGAGTGAGCCAGATAGGGGAGGAGAGGGGTGGATAAGGATTGAGGGATTAAGGTTTAAGGTTGAGGGTTGTGCATTTAGGGATAGGATTTAGAGTTTAGGGATAAGCGATTAGAGTATAGGACCTTGAGGGATTAGGGTTTAGGGTTGAGGCTTTAGGGATAGCATTTAGGGTTAAGGGTCGAGGGATTAGGTTTAAGGTAGAGTGTTGAGGGTTGAGGGATTAGGGTTTAAGGTATAGTTTAGTAGTTCTTGTGGATAGAGCTAGTAAACAATGGGAGATTATTTGCCTGTTTCATAACAATATACCTTCCCTAAGTGCGGGGTGGATAGCAAGAAACATAGATGTACCCCAATGCAAATCTTTTCTTATAATGATCATCCTTTTGATTTCAACTATTAATTACTCACTGTGGATGTACCATATGCAAATCTTTTCTCATAGGGTTTAAGGTATAGTGTCGAGGGTTGAGGGTTTATTGATAGTGTTTAGGGTTGAGGGTTGAGGGATTAGGTTTTAGGGTTGATGGATTAGGGTTTAAGGTATAGTGTTGAGGGTTTAGGGTTTAGGGATAGGGTTTAGGGTTGATAGATTAGCATTTAATGTCGAGGTTAGGGTTAGAGTGTTGAGGGTAGAGGGATTAGGTATAGGGTTTAAGGTTGAAGGTTTAAGGATTGAGGGTTGAGGCTTTAGGGATGAGGGTTTAAGGCTTAAGATATAGCGTCAAGTGTTGAGGGTGTAGGGATAGGGTTTAAGTTTTAAGGGTTAAGGGCTGAGGAATAGGGATTAGGGTTTAAGGTATAGTGTTGAGGGTTGATGGTTTATGGATAGGGTTTAGGTTTGAGGGATTAGGGTTTAGGGTTGATGAATTAGGGTTTAATGTTGAGAGTTGATGGTTGAGGGTTAAGGGATGAGGGTTGAGGTTGAGGGATAGGGTTAATGGTCAAGGGATTAGGGATAGGGTTTAGGGTTGAGGCTTTAGGGATGAGGGTTAAGGGATTAGGGTTTAAGATATAGTGTCAAGTGTTAAGCGTGTAGGGATAGGATTTAGGGTTTAAGTTTTAAGGGTTAAGGGTCGAGGGATCATAGTTAAGGGTTGAGGGATTAGGGTTTGACGTTGAGGGTTGAGTACATTGAGGTTCGAGGGTTAAGCGTTTCGGGATACAGTTGAGGGTCGAGGGATTAGGGTTAAGGGATAGGGTTGGAGGGTTTAGGGATAAGGTTGAGGGTCGAGGGATCTAAGTTAAGGGTTGAGGGATTAGGGTTTGACGTTGAGGGTTGAGGGTTGAGGTTCAAGGGTCAAGGGTTTAGGGATAGGGTTGAGGGTCAAGAGATTACGCTTAAAGTAGAGTGTGGAGGGTATAAGGATTAGGGATAGGGTTGGAGGGTTTAGGGATAAGGAATTAGGGTTTAAGGTATAGTATTGAGTCTGTTGAGGGTTTAGGAATAGGGATAGCATTTAGAGTTTAGCGATGAGGAATTAGAGTTGAGGGATGACGGATTAGGGTTGAGGGTTGAGGGATTAGGATTTAGGGATAAGGTTTAGGGTTGAGGGTTGAGGGATTAGGGTTTAAGGTATAGTGTTGAGGGTTTAGGGATAGGGTTTAGGTTTGAGGGATTAGAGTGAAGGGTAGAGGGATTAGGATTTGACGTTGAGGCTTGAGGCTTGAGGCTTTAGGGTTTAGGGATAGGGTTGAGGGTCGAGGGATCAGAGTTAAGGGTTGAGGGATTAGGGTTTGACTTTGAGGGTTAAGGGTTGAGGTTTGAGGGTCAAGGGTTTAGGGATAGGGTTAAGGGTCGAGGGATTAGGGTTAAAGTAGAGTGTGGAGGGTATAAGGATTAGAGATAGGGTTGGAGGGTTTAGGGATAAGGGATTAGGGTTTAAGGTATAGTATCGAGTCTGTTGAGGGTTTAGGAATAGGGATAGCATTTAGGGTTTAGGGATGAGGGATTAGAGTTGAGGGATGATGGATTAGGGTTGAGGGTTGAGGGATTAGGGTTTAGGGATAAGGTTTAGGGTTGAGGGTTGAGGGATTAGGGTTTAAGGTATAGAGAGTTGAGGGTTTAGGGATAGGGTTGAGGGTTGAGGGATCAGAGTTAAGGGTTGAGGGATTAGGGTTTGACGTTGAGGGTTGAGGGTTGAGGGTTGAGGTTCGAGGGTTAAGGGTTTAGGGATAGGGTTGAGGGTTGAGAGATTAGGATTAAAGTAGAGTGTGGAGGGTATAAGGATTAGGGATAGGGTTGGATGGTTTAGGGATAAGGGATTAGGGTTTAAGGTATAGTATCAAGGCTATTGAGGGTTTAGGAATAGGGATAGCATTTAGGGTTTAGGGATGAGGGATTAGAGTTGAGGGATGATAGATTAGGGTTGAGGGTTGAGGGATTAGGGTTTAGGGATAAGGTTTAGGGTTGAGGGTTGAGGGATTAGGGTTTAAGGTATAGTGTTGAGGGTTTAGGGTTGAGGAATTAGAGTGAAGAGTAGAAGGATTAGGATTTGACGTTGAGGGTTGAGGGTTGAGGCTTTGGGTTTAGGGTTTAGGGATAGGGTTGAGGGTTGAGGGATCAGAGTTAAGGGTTGAGGGATTAGGGTTTGATGTTGAGGGTTGAGGTTCGAGGGTCAAGGGTTTAGGGATAGGGTTGAGGGTCGAGGGATTAGGGTTAAAGTAGACTATGGAGGGTATAAGGATTAGGGATAGGGTTGGAGGGTTTAGGGATAAGGAATTAGGGTTTAAGGTATAGTATCAAGTCTGCTGAGGGTTTAGGAATAGGGATAGTATTTAGGGTTTAGGGATGAGGGATTAGAGTTGAGGGATGACGGATTAGGGTTGAGGGTTGAGGGATTAGGGTTGAGAGATAAGGTTTAGGGTTAAGGGTTGAGGGATTAGGGTTTAAGGTATAGTGTTGAGGGTTTAGGGATAGGGTTTAGGGTTGAGGGATTAGAGTGAAGGGTAGAGGGATTAGGATTTGATGTTGAGGGTTGAGGGTTAAGGTTTTAGGGTTTAGGGTTTAGGGATAGGGTTGAGGGTCGAGGGATCAGAGTTAAGGGTTGAGGGATTAGGGTTTAACATTGAGGGTTGAGGGTTGAGGTTCGATGGTCAAGGGTTTAGGGATAGGGTTGAGGGTCAAGGGATTAGGGTTAAAGTAGAGTGTGGAGGGTATAAGGATTAGGGATAGGGTTGGAGGGTTTAGAGACAAGGGATTAGGGTTTAAGGTATAGTATCGAGTCTGTTGAGGGTTTAGGAATAGGGATAGCATTTAGGGTTTAGGGATGAGGGATTAGAGTTGAGGGATGATGGATTAGGGTTGACGATTTAGGGATAAGGTTTAGGGTTGAGGGTTGAGGGATTAGGTTTTAAGGTATAGTGTTGAGAGTTTAGGGATAGGGTTTAGGGTTGAGGGATTAGAGTGAAGGGTAGAGGGATTAGGATTTGACGTTGAGGGTTGAGGCTTGAGGCTTTAGGGTTTAGGGTTTAGGGATAGGGTTGTAGGGTTTAGGTATAAGGGATTAGGGTTTAAGGTATAGTACTAAGTCTATTAAGGGTTTAGGAATAGGGATAGCATTTAGGGTTTAGGGATGAGGGATTGGAGTTGAGGGATGACGGATTAGGGTTGAGGGTTGAGGGATTAGGGTTTAGGGATAAGGTTTAGGGTTGAGGGTTGAGGGATTAGGGTTTAAGGTATAGTGTTGAGGGTTTAGGGATAGGGTTTAGGGTTGAGGGATTAGAGTGAAGGGTCGAGGGATTAGGATTTGATGTTGAGGGTTGAGGGTTGAGGGTTTAGGGTTTAGGGTTTAGGGATAGGGTTGAGGGTCGACGGAACATAGTTAAGGGTTGAGGGATTAGGGTTTGATGTTGAGGGTTGAGGGTTGAGGTTCGAGGGTCAAGGGTTTAGGGATAGGGTTGGAGGGTTTAGGGATAAGGGATTAGAGTTTAAGGTATAGTATCGAGTCTGTTGAGGGTTTGGGAATAGGGTTAGCATTTAGGGTTTAGGGATGAGCGATTAGTGTTGAGGGATGATCGATTAGGGTTGAGGGTTGAGGGATTAGGGATTAGGGATAATGCTTAGGGTTGATGGTTGAGGTATGGTCCTGTTTAAGGTATAATGTTGAGGGTTTCTATCGTCAAATGTAGATTTATGGGTTCAATTATATTGATTGCCTCTCTAGTTTTGGGGTGTGCATGTTTTGGAATCAATCAAGAAGTCTTGAGGAGACTTTGTGGAAGTGGATTGGCAATCACTTGACAGAACCCCTGCTATTTATGCTTGGATAAGGATTTGCCACATGCTAGAACTTCTGCTTTCAAAGAAGATCTATCTTTCTTCCTCAATGGGCATTTTCTATCAAGAACTTGATTATGAGGGCTTTCCCCTTCATTGTTATGCCTATCATATGGTGGAGCATCTGGCAAGCTCTTATAGGAAACAGGAAGATTTCTCCCTCAAAAACCTTGTGGCCATTCAAGTCTGAAGGGGAAGGTTTGGAAAGAGAAATGCACAAGATGTGATCAATCTATAGCAGGACAAAATGTGAGCGTGTTATAATGCACTCACATTTTGTTTTTCTATAGAGACGGTAAAAAAGTGTTGATCCCCATGATCTAGGCCCACATGCTCTATTTTCATACTGATTTTGCGCATGCTCTGACAAAAAAGAAATGCTTTCATGCTGTTGGGAAGTTCACATACACATTTGACACATTGTACCACCTTTGCATGATCTTTCCACCACCTTTTCTACTTTGCCAACTTGAGAAGGAGGAAATAACATAGTTTTCACACCATGTTTGATATATATCTATTCAAGTTTTAATTTTTGTAGTGTTGCAATGTTAATTGTGATTCAATTTTAGGAATTTTACATTATAGATTGGTTAATAGTATTGTTGTTAGTAATTATATTTGAGTGTTATTCAATTTAACATTGAAAAGGAAGCAAGTGATGAAAAACTCAAATTGTTGAGGAGTTTGATGCAAGAAGAAAAAAACACTACATAATTGGCTACTCTCGCCATTCGAATCTTTATTTTTTAGGTATGTCAAGTCTTTACATGCATGTTATTTACATTTTCCTTAATTTGGATTGAATTACTTTATAATGCTTTATCATACATGTTTAAAATAGACACATTCCCAATCAAGAAAGCAACCTACAATCTCACATGATGCCATGTATATTTTCTACACTTGGGCTCTTTAATAATTATGTGTAATAAACAGACCTTAATCCCTCTATTATCTTGTATTCATTTCTTAGGAAGTAATATTGGTCTCTTTATCATGCTACAGACAAATTCTTCGTCATGCCGAGGAAACGATCAAGAATTAAACCAACACAGGAAGAGATAGAAGCTAAGAATGCAAAGAAAGCAGTGGCTATGAGGGAACTTTGTGAGAAGAGGAAATTAGACACGATATATGAAGACATACCAATTGAAGAGGAACCACAACCATCACAAAGAGATATGGTATTGGCGGCACAAAGAGAATGAATGCAAAAACTTCGTGCTACAAGAGATTTGAATACCATAGTTGGAGACACGTCCTCTACCACAAGTCAACATGTAGGGACACCATCTACCATATCTCAAGTTGAGAGTACATCATCACTCACATGTGATGAAGGAGGTATGCCATCATTCCCACCTCAACCTCAAGGTATGTCATCTATTCCATCTTCGATTGAAGGTATGCCATCTAGCCCATCTCATTTAAATATTGATGAAATTCCTAATGTTGAGATGAATTTACCTAACTTAACACCACCTAGAATTTTGCATAGAAATCCAAAGTATTTGATTGAAATTGATGAGAATATGTTGCAGCCAATGGAAGATAAGATTCCAAAATGCACTTGTAGAAGATATGCTCATAAGATTTGGAGATTGTTCTTTGAAAAGTTAAATAAGACTGCAAGATGTCAACTATTCATTGAAATGATGCGAAGTATAAAGTATAGGTCCATCATGAAGATTCTTGGGTTGAGAACATCAAAGGCTTCAAGTGAAAAATCTATTGTTAAGAATCTAATGAGTGTGTATGAGAGTGTGGGTAACACCTCACACACAAAAGATAGTAATGCAACACGGTGTGTGATTACATCGACTATAGTAAGTAGTCAAACAAGGAAAGCTTGTGTCATTAAAAAGATGAGTCAAGAATTGAGAATTAATAGGAAAACTTTATCAAGAGCCATTGGAAGACGCCAAAGAATTGAGGACACTAATGCCAATGAATTATGGGCATTCTCAGGGAGACTACCATGAAAAGATAAACCAATTGTTGAAGCATTGAGATCACTAATTGAAGACTTTTGGAAGAATTACACAAGGGTATCTCTAAATCAAAGGGATGTGGTAAGAAGGAGAATCGGTAGTCAGAACCGTGAGCCACATCCAAAGCATTTTTTGGATGAGACTCAAACACAGTTTTATATTAAATTTCTAGAGAAGTATCCTCAAATTAAAATTTGTCAAAGATATTTTGAAATGCTAAAACCTTTCTATGTCAAGATAAATCACACATGCACTACTTGTTGTTGTAGAGTACATATTGAATTTTCTAACCATTTTGATGCTTATAGGTCTATATGTTTAGATATGCATACTAACAATGTTTTGCAGGGTTGTGCCATATGTGCCCCACCAACATCTTCAAGAGACTTCATATCAAGAATTTTATGTGAAAGAGAGGAAGGTCAAATATTCTACAAGAAATTATGCTTGGATGGCACATGTCATCATTGTGGTGGCTTGCAACATTTGCCAATATGTGTACATATGGAAAGAACACATGTGGTTGGAAACAAACTAGTAGAGTTTGGTATGTATAAAATAGTGGCATACAATACAAAAGATGGTAAAGAAGCAAAGAGGTGTGAATTGGTTATTGAAAAGATTCTAGTGTATTAGTTTATGCCTATATTTCGTGATAGCATAGTGTATGAGTATGCAAGACATGCCCATAGAGCTCAATGGTTAGACTTACAATTCAAGTTATGCAAGGACACATTTCCAGTTGGTAGCATTGTTTCAATCATCGACTTTGCAGAGAACTACAGTCTATAGCCACAGTGTGAGGTGCAATCACAATATTACAACTCCACACAGGTTTCTATATTTGTACACATCACATTCATTCATGCGAATGATAGTGGTAAGGATGACATAAAGATCATAAGGGAGTATAATTTCTATATTAGTGATGATCGCACGCATACTACGAAGTTTGTGCAAGGTTGCTTTTAGGTGTTCTACAATGATTTGGCTAGAAGGGGCATATCATTCAGTTAGCATATCATATGGTCGAATAACTGTGCATCACAATTCAAGAACTCGCAGAATTTCTATTGGCTGAGTAGGATGTATAATTTTACAGGTATTTAGTAAATGTGGAACTTTTGTGAGGCCAGGCATGGAAAGGGGGAGCATGATGGTGCAGGAGCATGTATCAAAAGAGCCATAGCACGAGAAGAGTTAAAGTATAAAGACAATGCAAAGTTGACAGATGTATTGGGATAGTAAAAATTTAAAATTTTTACTATCTTCTCACTTCACCATATTTGAACAAATCCTAAAAACATCCCAAAACCATAGTAAAAAAATTGATATATCCCACAAGATGTCCATGGCTAAGCAATACAAAATTACTTAAATGTCAATCTATCGGGAAGACTTCGTGTTGCTTATACCGATACATAAGAAATCAATTCAAAATAACTATCAGCATGAGAGTAAAGATCAAAGAGAGATTTGTAAGAGCTGCCAATAGGAGAAGTAATACTGATGGCCTTTTATCGGTAAGAGAACTAAGCAGTCACACCGATCGGTATGGCTAGTAATCATCAAGTGATCCTTTAAAAAATACCCTAATTGTATATATCATACTGATGAAATATATCAGCAAGAGTCTCATCGGACATCTTACGGGGACAAAGGATATACATATCCATTGGTGTAACTTAATATATTGAAATGAAGCAATAATGTCTTGTTGACTCACAAGTCATAGCAATGAAAGGGTGTCGGTGACACTTTGATAGATTCTCTTTGATAAGGAATGTAAAGTGGCCATCGGGGAGATAATTGTGATTGGGTGATCTGAAAAGGATTACCCCGATGGAAATAAAGTCACACCCATTGATAAGAAGTTTTAACTACATCGGTGAGATATTAACATAGTCATTCCGATCCAGAGTAAAGAAGATTATCGGTAAGATGATGAAGCTCAGGGAAACATAAATATATTATCCTAATAGTATTGATCTCCCCGATAAACAAATTGATGTCACACATGTCGGTGAGACTCCTTCCGATAGTCATATCAGTAAGACTCATTATATCGGAGGGAAATCTAAATTACACGGCGATGAAAGAAGTCATGCCGATGGTCGCGCCCACTTAGATATGATTCAACATAACATCGGGAATACAATTGAGGGGTCACATTGATTGATTGTTCGCACCATAAGAAGTATTAAGGTCGCCCAGACATTTTAAAAATCATGCCGATGACAGGAGTTATGGCGATGTGACATTTCACAGCAATGAACGACATTGAATTGATCAAACAATTAAATGCAAATGGCTATGAAATAGTTTGCGATCATTGTAATTACAATTGATAGGGTTGTCTGAGAAAAGAATACAGATGAATTCTTGAAGCGCATGCAGAGGATTTCGATTACAGCCACAGAACAACAGGTACATACATACAAACTATTGTATATAGCCTGTGTTTAAATTTTCTACCAAAATTTGAATATAGAGAATCTGGGAAAGGGAAAAGGTAGAAAATCACAAGGGGAAACTAGTAAATCTAAGAAACAAAAAATTGATCAAACCCCTGAAGAAAACATAAAGGATAGAAAACTCAATCAGGACTTAATTGACCAATTGCCTGGGTCAACTCCCAAGGCGAGAAGATCCACTCAACTTAGGGCAGAAGTTGAGAAATTAGAAGATAAATGTAAGCGCTTGGGAGATATCTGGACCCCAATCAGAGGATATGAGCTTTTTAGATTCCATTATAATAGAATGTTCAGGAATGCCCCTATGTTAAACCCATGGCACTTGAATTTGGGAAAATTGGTCTTGCCTAATGTATTCCTGAATGTTGAAGTCCTCCAGCTACTGGCCAAACAATATAACTCAAGCCTAAAAGCTATATGCAACCCCCAGGGGGACCCAATTGTACATTTGTCAAAAAATGCCATTTGTGAAGTATTTAATTTAGATGATTTGTGCACTGTCTCTATTATTGATGAAGATCTGGAGAAGGAATATTGGTGAATGGACACAACCTACAATGGATGGAGGTTGCCCATTCATGGGCCCAAAGTTGAAGGAGAAGTGATGCCTCTAACTGAAAATGATGGTCATCCCTTTCATGTAGCTATATTTGAACCATATATATAGCACACTTATTATTCTGTGGGCCAAGTCCTCGGTTCAGAGGTCCCTGAGTTCATGATAATCCCTTTAATGGTTATAGCATCTGACATTTAGTGTCATAATGTAAGGCAGTTTGACTATGCAGCCTATAGTGTTAATAGAATAGATTATGGCTTATCTGCAATAAGAAATAGTGCCCCAACATGTTCTTTTGAGCATTACTCATTGCTTATGCACATGGTGTTGTATTTCGGCCAGGAAGTAGGGTTATGGCCAAGTGAACTTAAAGTTGTTGCTGCAGATAAGAAGGGGGAAAAATTGCCAATACAAATGTGGACTAGAATATGGGGTAGTAGATATGCCCATTCCAGTTATGCCCAATTTGAAGAACACTGTGTAAAAGTAATGTACAGATATTTCAACCACCCTTGTGAATACTCAATTTCAACTGAGATAAAGAGGTTCCTCAGGCCAAGAGATTTTGGTGGCCCCCTTACTGTCACTCATAATTGGGGAGACTGGTATTGTTTTGAAGATGCGACCATGATCAGAATATATGGTTTTGAAGACACTCCATTCATACTGCCCAAAATAGTCCTTGACAGAATTGCTTATTTAGAGATAATTCGGCAGATGCACTACTTGAATGTAATGCATCTAAGTTCAAATGATAAGCAATCTTTCATGCCAAGCACTTTATGTTTTGGAGATTTTACTGTGGTGTCCAAAGAAGGTTACAATCTCATTGTGGATAAACTGATGCATTATAACATGAGGAGTGCTGAGGTAAGGAAAGGGTTTGACCCTGAGGGTTTTATTGACTCTGCCCGAAGAAAACAAAACCTCAGTGGATACACACACATCCCTTACCCACATGATGATGTTATTAGAAACCTAGAAGAGGCTGAAGTTGAATTGGTGGTAGAAAAATATAACATGGATCTAAGTGAAAAGAAAAAGTAGATAGCAGAGATTGAGGTTGTATCCTCTGAAGATGAAGAACTGGCAGGGCAAGAAGAGCCATAGGACAAAATAGTAGAAATGTTGAAGAGGAAAATGCTACAATATCAGCCTCCTGTTGTGATACGTGATGAGGAGGGGTCTGCTGATGAGGATGCACGTCAGATAGCTTATTATTCTTTCATTTCTAATGATAAATTTATTCAGTCAAAAAAACTTAAGTCATTTTTGTATAAATACAAAGGGAAAGAGATCAAAGAGTCAGCAGATGATGTTTCTGCTGATAATGAAAGACAACTACTAGATATGCTGAAGGTAATAGTAGATAAGGAGATGCAAGGCATGACACCTAGCAGGTGTAGACAATTGCTTAAAGATGTAGGGGTTATGATTTTTCCTAGTCTTGATTTGAATTCTATTTTGGTTTTTGACAGTTTTCTAAATAGTGCAGATGATAAGTATAAACTCACTCCAGAAGGAGCTAATGAAGTATATATGGGTACAAGATACAATAATGATGAAAATTCCTTGATTATATGGGCACTATATCCTCCCCATAAGAAGACAACCATCATAGATACTAAAAAGACTTTCGGCCATGTCATGAATTTAAAAGCAAGGGAAACTGACCCTCTAATTACAGTAGACATTGGCATCAATGTTACGAAATTAAACAAAGCACAAGCTCAAATGTTGATCAAAGAGATAGATGTATACAGATTGAGCTGTGAAAAACTAACAAAAGAAAATGACTACTTGAAGGATGCTGTTAAGAGTACTTTTGGCCAATCAACAAAGAGATTAACCTAGGGTGAGGGCTCACAAGGCACTCAAGCATTATCCACTAACCAGGCAACATAGATTCAAATAGATATGCTTGTCACAGTGTTACAGAGTAGATATGCAAACATGGTACCATAGTTAAACTTATTTTGGGATCACTACTCTTAGAATTACAAAGCAATTAGAGAACATGAAAGGCTTGAACAGAGAATGTAGAAGAAATTGATTGAGATACAAAATAAAAACGTTTCTGAGAGTGCAAGTATCTCCAATACAAAAGCATTGCTCGAATAGCATCATAAATACTATGATAAACTGAAAGTTGATGCTAAGGAAGGTGCTGAAGCTTCAAATGTAGGAGTGCCTGTGTTATTTAAAGGTAATGGAGAAATAAAGAGCAAAGAAGAGTGGATTGTCGATTGTCAAGCTATATTATACGAGGCTACAAGAGCTCTGAAAGACCAGAGTTCTACATCTGGAGAAGCTTGCAAACACCTAGAAGAGATGGTCACACTTGATGTGATTATAAGAAGTGTTGTTGAGCTTACTAATTCCCATTGTGATCAAGAGTACTTGGACCATCTAGCTAAAGTTTACTTATGGCTAAATAGAGCCTAATCATGGTTATGTAATAGTTGTTAATCTTGTTAATTTCCAAAAAAAACTTATTGAAGGGTTATGTCTCTTCACAAAAACATCTATATAAGTTCAGACAATTGGTGCTGAAAGATCATCAGCAGTAGAATATATATACATATATATAATTTACAATGTTTCAGAAAGACTATGTTGCATGTTTTATTTGAAGAAGTAGATTGAAGTTCTTTGATTTAGTGGTTCTAGCTTGGTATCAATTGTTTGTTATAGTTACTCAATTTTGTGGTTGTCTCTAGTTCTATATTTCCTTGTTATTCAAATAAATATATTAAGCATATATTTAATTTGTCAATACACATTCATTGTATTTGTGTGATTGAGTAAATTGGTTTCCATTTGAGGAATTAAAATCCTTCTGATCAGTCACGGTAGCCTGGAAGTATTAAGTTTGGATTAGTAAGTAGAGCCATATAATTAGAATTGCCATTCTGTCTCAAAGATAATATTATTTGTTATTCTTGCTATTCATTTCATTTGGTTCCTTCAAGTAAGGATTAAAATACCTTCTGGTGAATTATAAGATATTTGATTATATTGGTTGGATTATCAAGAAGAGTTTGTCAATCATTCCCTTGCACGTTTATACAAGGTATAAACTAAAGTTGTGCCAAACAATTAGAATTAGTACCTATTGTAAGCCACTAGTCTTGGTCCTTCATTCGACTCTATTACCCTATAAAGCACTGGTCTTATTTACATTCATCATTTAAAATCTTTTTTACCTTATACAATTTCTATTAAACCATTCACTAGACATTAGATATAATCAGATAGTAAGCTTTTCATCTATCTTAGACCCTTTGCCATTATACATAGATTTAATTAGTCAATACATTTACATTTAGTCTACTTTAAATCCCAAAGTTCACCCACCTAGGTGGAGCAGGACCTGAAGTGTAGGAAATCATCAAACCTTGAAGGTTGATTTCGTCAAGTTAGTTCAAAAATGTTGCAAATCTAAGCATAGAACCTGGCATCCTCTTAGGATCAGCAACCTGCATTTTTGAGAGCTAACAAATTGGCGACTCTACTAGAGAACTAAATAAAGACCTTAGAAACTAATCATTCCTTTCATAGAGTCATTTTAGAAAATTTAATTTGGTAACTCTGCTAGTAACAAGAACCCTATAGATAAATTACAAACTTTTCCTATTTATTAATAGGTGGTGACTCTAGTTATAGTTATAACAAAGAATTTAATATCAAATGGATGGTAGGAGATCTAAGATGGAAGGTAAAAAATTGCTGTCATCTCCACCACTTAGAAACATTTCCAAAAGAAATGGAACTTCAAATTATTCTCACCAAGATAATAATCTAGATACCCAAGAGAATAATTTAGAGCAAAATATTTCAATTCACAACAAGTTCACACCTTTACATGATTCAAACGAGAATCTCAATGGAGCAATTGATGATATTTTAGCAAGATACAGACCAACTCCTCAAGAACAACTCGAGCATGATACAAAGGTCATGAGGGATATTGACCAAAATCAAACTGAACATGATTTTAAGATGTCATTACATCGGGGAGAGGGGGTAAGTCATGGGTTTTCAAATCAAGAAATAAATGACAATCCAGAGAATCTAAGAAGTATAAGTGAAGATCAACAGGAGGTGCTCAAGCTTCTGAAAGAACTTGAAAGGTTCAAGATATAGGAAGAGAGAGAGTTGTTGTAGCAAGAAATTCAACACAGGAAAAGTAAAGCCAAAACAACTGCCCCAAAATATGTACCTCTGCATAGAGGAAACATTTCAAGAAATCCACAGCAAAATACAAGTGGTGTTCAAAACTCACATGCATCTAGAAGTCATCAGAACATTATTCTCCAAAACCCTAGGCCACCTCCCATGCATAATGCATCTCAACATATGGCAAATCCTTACCCACCCCCTAGCCAACAACATTGGAGACCACATAACCCTTACACAAATCCCCACATGAACGAACAACAACAATATGCATGTCATCAGCCACAAGGTGGATATAATTACTATCCCAATCCACCACCCTTGAACTTCCCACCTCAAAACCTTGCAAATATATGTAGTCAATTTAATTTAACTGGATATCAGTTGTATCCATATCCTATGGATAGTACTTGGAGAAATATGGCTCCCAAGTTTACTGGAAACAATGCAATATCTGCAGAAGATCATATCAGAAGTTTCAATGCTTTCGTGCAAGATATTGGTATGGACTGGGAATATATTAGAATGAGGTTATTTATGATGTCCCTCACTGAAGATGCCAGAGACTAGTTTAACAGCCTGCTTGATGCCTCAATTAGTTCAATAACTAATTTCCATAACCAATTTAAGGACCAGTATGGCAACCAATATGCCCCTGAGTTTGCATTACATGAATTGATAAGTATACATAAGTATCAAAATGAATCAGTATATGATTTCAACCTAAAATTTTCCAAATTACATAATAAGGTACCACATGGAGCCAAGTTATCTGATCCAGCAACACTGAGTATTTATATGAAAGCATTTGACCCCAAAATAGGGTACGAGCTTAGAAATCGGTGTCCTGCAACCCTGGCCGAAGCACAGAAAGTGGCCCTAACCATTGAAAACAATAGGAAGGTAGTAGGAATGATTAGTAAGAGGGACAATCATAGAAATCCTCAGAACCCAAATGTTCAATAGACTAAACCAGAGGGTCAACATAGGCATGAAAGGCCTAGGTTGCACGATATGCCCTACAATACAAATTGGAAGGATGGGAGACCCATCAACAACAACAGAAAGCAATAGTATGGTAAGGATACTCCTGATCTCCTGAAAAGAAACATGGCACATATGGTAGAAAATAAACCTTGGTGTTTGGTGTGTAATTTACCACATTTACCTGAATACTGCGAGGTAGCTAAATCAGTACAACAAGAGGAAATGCTATACAATTGTAATAGAGACAATCACACCATAAATATGATGCAGGATACACCATGTTTGGTGACTGAAGATTACTCTTCTTTAGAAGAAGAAGGATATGAGTATGATGTAGGAAACCAAAGGCATCACATCAACATGGGAGAACAAGAAGTGTTCTCAGATCAGGAAGATAGTTGTGAGCAACCTATTTGTTATAACAACCAGCCATATGGTCAATGGAGAAAGCCTACTAAGGATGAAAGAGAAGCTCTTACAGTGGCTGTAGTAGCTCAAGCTCGAAACACCTACAACTTAAGGAATAGAACAATTAATGTTGAGCAAGGAACTCCTGAGAGTGTGTTTATAAAATATCATAATAACAAAAAGAATAATACAAAATCATCATCTAAAGAACTAGAAAAGGGTGGTAAGGGTAATATGAAAGAAAATCAAGAAAAGGAGAACACAAAAACAGAAAAAAATGACCAGAACATGGCCCATTCTTTTGACATTGCTCATGTAGTGTTTCAAGTAAAAATATCAGTTCCACTCCTAGAGATGATGAAGATAGACAAATATAGGAGCATAGTTGTTAAGTTGATTTCTGATACACCAAATCAAAAATATAAAGGACATGAAAACACAACAAACAATGTTCATCAGCAAACATTCCAAATGCTTGAGGTATACCTTGGTGATACACTGACAAAAAATCCCTCATAGGTAGACCCATTCTCTACTACACAATTAATCAAGAACAGGATAGTCAGGAATTGCATGATTGATTCAGGTGCTGCCATGAACATCATGCCTATAGCAATTATGAAAGAATTGGGAATGTGGGTTGATACTACATTTGGCTAGTGTCATGCAATGGATAACAGATCTATCCCAGTAGTTGGTATTATGAAGGATGTAGAGATGAAGCTTGCCTCATACCCTGAAGCAACTTATAACATTGATATTACTATGGTTGACATCCCATCACATTATGGAATGCTTCTATCAAGGCAATGGGCTGCAATGGCAGGAGGGAATGTTCAGTTAGATTTATCATATGCCACCATACTAGTGGGAGGCAAAGAAATCAAGCTGTGCAGAGAGCCAAGGTATGACAATATTATAGAAAGAATGGATTGGCATCAGATAAATTTCTTTTGTGATATAGATTTAGGAGTCTTCAAAGTTGGAGAAACTACCCCAGAATTGTGTAACACTGATCCAATACACACTGAATCTATGAAAGAAGAAAATGATGTGTGGAAGATGTATTTTGATGGTGCATGCAGCAAAATAGGAAATGGGGCTGGATAATTTTCATTTCACCAGGAGGTAAAACTTTCAAATACTCTTTTCTATTGACATTTGAATGCACAAACAATGTAGCTGAGTATGAAGCTTTTCTCATTGGTTTAAACATAGCCACTAAGCACAAAATAAAAAAGTCAGCTATCTATGGTGATTCTGAATTGGTCATTTCCTAAGTGAGAGAAAAATACCTATCAAAAAACAAAAGGTTAAGATAGTATAGAAATGCAGTCTGGGATAATATTGAATTGTTTGATGCCTTTTCAATCAACTAGGTTGATAGGTCTAAAAACATTATGGAAGACTTTTTAGCAAATATCGCATTGAAGAGGGATGATGTTACATTAGGAGGGATTAAAGAGGTTGAATTCAAAACTAGACCTACCATCCTTGATAATATACAAAACTGGCAAGTGTTTGACAATGATGCTGATATAATCAACTTCTTACATTGTGCTGATTATTATGAAAATCAAGAGATTGATTTCAATGCATTTGTGGAGGAACATGATGGGAAGGAAACCCTTTTTGGCCAAGAGATAGTTTAGTTGAAAATGAACAAGATACCCAAGGGGCTTATAGCATTAGAAAAGGCATTTGATGGACATGATAGATATAAAAAGAAAGACACACCAGTGATACCTAATGACCTTGAAGAAATCAATTTGGGGACACAAGCAGCCCCAAAGAATGTGTATATTGGAAGAAATCTTGACCCAAAAATTAGGAGTAGAATCATCAACTTACTTAGAAAGTTTAGGCATGTATTTGCTTGGTCGTATGATGATTTAAAGGCATATAGAGAGGATCTATTTCAACATGAGATACCACTAAAACCAGATGCTAATCCATTCAGGCAAAAATAGAGGACAATCAATCCTACATTAGCTCCTAAAATGCTAGAAGAACTTACAAAGTTAAGGGATGGAGCTATAATTAAACCCATTAGACATTCCTCCTGGGTTTCAAATTTAGTACCTGTCAGGAAAAAGAATGGTGATATTAGACTTTGTGTGGATTTTAGAAACTTGAATAAATCTTCTCTCAAAGATAATTATCCTCTCCCCAATATGGAGGCAATAATACAGAAGGTCACTGGATGTGAATTGTTGTCAATGATGGATGGCTTCTCAGGTTGCATTCAGGTAAAAGTCAAGGAGTTAGAACAATTTAAGACTGCATTCACCACTCTGTGGGGAACATATGTATATTTGAGAATGTCATTCGGACTAACTAATGCTAGAGCAACATTCCAAAGAGCAATGGATGTGGCTTTTTTTGAGTTGATCAATAAGATTATGATAGTATATCAAGATGACTTGACAGCATATTCAAAAAGGGTTGAGGATCATTGCACACACTTAGAGTAAATATTTATCAAAGCCCTATAATATGGGATATCATTGAACCCTAAAAAATGCCATTTTGTAGTAATAGAAGGAAAATTGCTTGGCCATATAGTCTCGAAGGAAGGAGTTAAAATAGATCCTGAAAGAGTAAAGGAAATTGATCAAGTGCCTATTCCAAAAAATGTAAAAGCTATACAATCATTTTTTGGTCAAATTAATTTTGTCAGAAGATTCATACCAAATTTTGCAGAAATTGTTTGTCCTATATCAAAGATGCTAAAGAAGAACTCAGAAGTAAAATGGACAACAGAAACAGTAGAAGCATTTGCCAATATTAAGAGGGCAATCAAGCAAGCCCCAATCTTAATATCCCCTGACTTCAGTAAATCATTCTAACTGTTTCATTTGCTTCCTATCATACAGTTGCAGTAGTGCTATTGCAGAAAAACAATGATGGATATGAACAGCCTATCTCATTTTTCAGCAAATCCCTTCAAAATGCAGAGTTAAAGTATGACATTGTTGAAAAGTAGGCATATGCATTAGTAAAAGCAGTTAAGACTTTTAGACCATATTTGGTGGGAGCTAAAATCACAGCATATGTTCCTAATGCTACAGTGAAGGATGTATTGGTCCAAACTGAAGTCACCGGTAGGAGATGTAGGTGGATCAATAGGATTCAGTAATTCAATACTGGAATCCAAGTCACTAAATTAGTGAGGGGATAGGGTCTTACCGAATTGATGGCTAAAAGTAATCTTGAAGCCTCTCAGATATGTAATGCTAATGCAAGTACCAGTATTGAGCATACTCCATGGTATACTAATGTAATATATTATCTAAAACATATGAAGTGTCCTAAAGGGTATGATGATAACAAAAGGAGGACACTCAAACTGCAAGCTTCAAAATATGTACTCATCAATGGGGATCTTTACTAGAAAATAGAGATGGGGTTTTACTATTATGCTTGGATGAATATCAATGAAAAACATATTATGAAGGAGTTGCATGAAGGCATGTGTGGAGGTCATTTCTCAGCAAAGACTACAGCCCACAAAATCCTGAGGGCAGGATACTATTGGCCTAAAATTTTTAATGATTCATACCATTACACTAGAAAGTGTGAAGCATGACAAAAGTTTTTAGGAAAGTTAAAATATCAGGGAGCACTACCCTTAAAACCTATGTAGGTTGAGGCTCCATTTTATCAGTGGGGTATTGATTTTATAGGTGAAATTTTAGAGAAATCAAGTGGGGGGCACAAATGGATTTTAGTGGCTACTGATTACTTTACAAAATGGGTAGAAGCGATCTCAACTAAACACGCAACAAGTAAAGTTGTGATTAACTTTCTAATGGAAAATATTATATGCAGATTTGGTACTCCAATAAGATTAATTACAGATAATGGGATGTGTTTTAGATCTGATGAATTCAAAGGATTTTGCAGTACACATGGTATCACTATCTCCTATGCTGCCCCCTACCATCCACAGGCAAATGGACAAGCAGAATCAAGTAAAAAAAGCCTCCTGAAAATCATAAAAAGAATGTTGGCTAGAAACAAAAAGGCCTGGGATTCAAAATTAAGAATGGCAGTGTGGGCTGATAGGATTACTATAAAAAGAGCAATTGGGAGATCTCCTTTTGAGCTGGTATACAAAACACAAGCGAGATTACCATTGGAAAATCTTATACTGGTATACAAATTCATTCTCCAGGAAGACTTGAACATCCTTGAACCAATGGAGGAAAGGTTGGAACATCTAGTAGAACTTGATGAAACAAGAAGAATAGCTCAAAGGCATAATGTTAAGTTACAATCACAAGTAACATATCTCTTTGACAAGAAGGCCAAAGACAAAAAGTTTGAAATAAATGATCTGGTACTGATGTGGAATGTGAGGTGTCAGGACAAAGGAAAGCATGAAAAATTTGAAGCCCTATGGTTGGGTCCTTTCATTATCACTAGCAAAGGAGGTGATGACTCTTACTACTTATAGAATATGTCTAGAGAAGAGCAGGAATTGCTTGTACATGGGCAATACTTGAAGCAGTTCTTTTCATAAACATGTACAAAGAGGATTGAGCATTGCCAGTGCATGGACAACCCTTAGATAATTCTCAAAAATATTTTATTCCATGCACAGTAGTTTGGGAATCATTCCCGTTCCCCATCATTTGTCACTTTCCTTTTCCCATTTTCATAAAAACATCACCCCAAATAATTAAAACATGCGGTCTACTTCCCCAGGAGTTCTGGATCATTGTCATACTCACAAGGAGTATACATCCCAGACAAAGCCACTGTTGGGATAGTAAAAATTTAAAATTTTTACAATCTTCTCACTTCACCATATTTGAACAAATCCTAAAAACATCGCAAAACCATAGTAAAAATTTGATATATCCCACAAGATGTCCATGGCTAAGAAATACAAAATTACTTAAATGTCAATCTATCGGCAAGACTTCGTGTTCCTTATACTGATACATAAGAAATCAATTGAAAATAACTATCAGCATGAGAGTAAAGATTAGAGAGAGATTTCTAAGAGCTGCCAATAGGAGAAGTAATACCGATGGCCTTTTATCGGTAAGAGAACTAAGCAGTCACACCAATTGGTATGACTAGTAATCATCGGGTGATCCTTTAAAAAATACCCCGATGGTATATATCATACCGATGAAATATATTGGCAAGAGTCTCACTGGACATCTTACAGGGACAAAGGATATACATATCCATCAGCGTAACTTAATATATCAGAATGAAGCAATAATGTCTTGCTGACTCACAAGTCATAGCGATGAAAGGGTGTCGATGACACTTCGATAGATTCTCTGCGATAAGGAATGTAAAGTGGCCATCGGGGAGATAATTGTGATTGGGTGATCTAAAAAGGATTACCCCGATGGTATATCTCACCCTGATGGAAATAAAGTCACACCCATTGAAAGAAGTTTTAACTACATCGGTGAGATATTAACATAGTCATTCCGATCCAGAGTAAAGAAGATTATCAGGAAGACGATGAAGCTCGGGGAAACATAAATATATTATCTCGATAGTATTGATCTCCCCGATAAACAAATTGTTGTCACACATGTCGGTGAGACTCTCATCGATAGTCATATCAGTAAGACTCATTATATCAGAGGGAAATCTAAATTACATAGCAATGAAAGAAGTCATGCCGATGGTCGCGCCCACTTTGATATGATTCAACATAACATCAGGAATACAATTGAGGGGTCACGCCAATTGATTGTTCATGCCATAAGAAGTATTAAGGACACCCAGACATTTTAAAAATCATACCAATGACATGAGTTATGGCGATGTGACATTTCACAGTAATGAACGACATTTGATTAGACAATTAAATCTAAACGGCTATGAAATCTTTTACGATCATTGTAATTACAATTGACAGGGTTGTTTGAGAAAAGAATACAGAGGAATTCTTGAAGCGCAAGTAGAGGATTTCGATTACAGCCACAGAACGACAGGTACATACATACGAACTATTGTATATAGCCTGTGTTTGAATTTTCTACCAAAATTTGAATATAGAGACTCTGAGAAAGGGAAAAGGTAGAAAATCACAAGGGGAAACTAGTAAATCTAAGAAACAAAAAATTGATCAAACCCCTGAAGAAAAAATAAAGGATAGAAAACTCAATCAGGACTTAATTGATCAATTGCATGGGTCAACTCCCAAGGCCAGAAGATCCACTCAACTTAGGGCAGAAGTTGAGAAATTAGAAGATAAATGTAAGCACTTGGGAGATATCTGGACCCCAATCAAAAGATATGAGCTTTTTAGATTCCATTATAATAGAAGGTTCAGGAATGCCCCTATGTCAAACCCATGGCACTTGAATTTGGGAAAATTGGTCCTGCCTAATATATTCCTGAATGTTGAACTCCTCCAGCTACGGGCCAAACAATATAACTCAAGCCTGAAAGCTATATGCAAACCCCAGGAGGAGCCAATTGTGCATTTGTCAAAAAATGCCATTTGTGAATTATTTAATTTAGATGATTTGTGCACTGTCCGTATTATTTATGAAGATCTAGAGAAGGAATATTGGAGAATGGACACAACCTACAATGGATGGAGGTTGCCCATTCATAGGCCCAGAGTTGAAGGAGAAGTGATGCCTCTAACTGAAAATGATGGTCATTCCTTTCATGTAGCTATATTTGAACCATATATACAACACACTTATTATTCTGTGTGCCAAGTCCTTGGTTTAGAGGTCCCTGAGTTCATGACAATCCATGTAATGGTTATAGCATCTGACATTCAGTGTCATAATGCAAGGCAGTTTGACTATGTTGCCTATATTATTAATAGAATAGATTCTGGCTTATCTGCAATAAGAAATAGTGCCCCAGCATGCTCTTTTGAGCTTTACTCATTGCTTATGCACATGGTGTTGTATTTCGGCTAGGAAGTAGGGTTATGGCCAAGTGAACTTAAAGTTGTTGCTGCAGATAAGAAGGTGAAAAAATTGCCAATACAAATGTGGACTAGAATATGGGACAGTAGATATGCCCATTCCAGTTATGCCCAATTTGAAGAACACTGTGTAAAAGTACTATACAGATATTTCAACCACCCTTGTGAATACTCAATTTCAACTGAGATAAAGAGGTTCCTTAGGCCAAGAGATTTTGGTGGCCCCCCTACTATCACTCATAATTGGGGAGACTGGTATTGTTTTGAAGATGCCACCATGATCAAAATATATGGTTTTGAAGATACTCCATTCATACTGCCCAAAACAGTCCCTAACAGAATTGCTTATTTAGAGGTAATTCGGCAAATGCACTGCTCAAATGTAATGCATCTAAGTTCACATGATAAGCAATCTTTTATGCTAAGCACTTTATGTTTTGGAGATTTTACTGTGGTGTCCAAAGAAGGTTACAATCTCATTGTGGATAAACTGATGCATTATAAGATGAGGAGTGATGAGGTAAGGAAAGGGTTTGACCCTGAGGGTTTTATTGACTCTGCTTGAAGGAAACAAAACCTCAATGGATACACACGCATCCCTTACCCACATGATGATGTTATTAGAAACCTAGAAGAGGCTGAAATTGAATTGGTGGTAGAAAAATATAATAGGGATCTAAGTGAAAATAAAAAGTAGGTAGCAGAGATTGAGGTTGTATCCTCTGAAGATGAAGAACTGGCAGGGCAAGAAGAGCCACAGGACCAAATAGTAGAAATGTCCAAGAGGACAATGCTACAATATCAACCTCTTGTTGTGATACATGATGAGGAGCGGTCTACTGATGAGGATCCACGTCAGATAGCTTATGATTCTTTCATTTCTGATGATAAATTTATTCAGTCAAAAGAATTTAAGTCATTTTTTTATAAATACAAAGGGAAAGAGATCAGAGAGTCGGTAGATGATGTTTCTGCTGATAATGAAAGACAATTGCTAGATATGCTGAAGGTAATAGTAGATAAGGAGATGCAAGACATGACACCTAGCAGGGGTAGACAATTGCTTACAGATGCTGGGGTTATGATTTTTCTCAGTCTTGATTTGAATTCTACTTTGGGTTTCGACAGTTTTCTAAATAGTGCAGATGATAAGTATAAACTCACTCCAGAGGGAGTTAATGAAGTATATATGGGTAGAAGATACAATAATGATGAAAATTCCTTGATGATATGCGCGCTATCTCCTCCCCATAAGAAGACAACCATCATAGATACTGAAAAGACTTTTGGCCATGTCATGACTTTAAAAGCAGGGGAAACTGACCCTCTGATTATAGCAGACATTGGCATCAATGTTGCGAAATTAAACAAAGCACAAGCTCAAATGTTGATCAAAGAGAGAGATGCATACAAATTGAGTTGTGAAAGACTAACAAAAGAAAATGTCTACTTGAAGTATGTTGTTAAGAGTACTTTTGGCCAATCAACAAAGAGATTAACCCAGGGTGAGGGCTCACAAGGCACTCAAGCATTATCCACTAACCAGGCAACACAGATTCAAATAGATACGCTTGTCACAGTGTTACAGAGTAGATATGCAAACATGGTACCATGATTAAACTTATTTTGGGATAACTACTCTCAGAATTACAAAGCGATTAGAGAACATGAAAGGCTTGAACAGAGAATGTAGGAGAAATTGATTGAGATACAAAATAAAAATGTTTCTAACAGTGCAGGTATCTCCAATACAAAAGCATTGCTTGAACAACATCAGAAATACTAGGATAAACTCAAAGCTGATGCTAAGGAAGGTGCTGAAGCTTCAAATGCAAGAGTGCCCGTGTTATTTAAAGGTAATGGAGAAATAAAGAGCAAAGAAGAGTGGATTGTCGATTGTCAAGCTATATTACATGAGGCTACAAGAGGTCTAAAAGACCAGAGTTCTGCATCTGGAGAAGCTTGCAAACACCTGGAAGAGATGGTCACACTTGATGTGATTACAAGAAGTGCTGTTGAGCTTACTAATTCCCATCGTGATCAAGAGTACTTGGACCATCTGGCTGAAGTTTGCTTATGGCTAAATAGAGCCTAATCATGGTTATGTAATAGTTGTTAATCTTGTTAATCTTCAAAAAAGACTTATTGAAGGGTTATATGTCTCTTCACAAAAACATCTACATAAGTTCAAACAATTGGATCTGAAAGATCATCAACAGTAGAATATATATACATATATATAATTTACAGTGTTTCAGAAAGACTATGTTGCATGTTTTATTTGAAGAAGTAGATTGAAGTTCTCTAATTCAGTGGTTCTATCTTGGTATCAATTGTTTGTTATAGTTACTCAATTCTGTGGTTGTCTCTAGTTCTATATTTCCTTGTTATTCAAATAAATATATCAAGCATATATTTAATTTGTCAATACACATTCGCTGTATCTGTGTGATTGAGTAAATTGGTTTCCATTTGAGGAATTAAAATCCTTCTGATCAGTCATGGTAGCATGGAAGTATTAATTTTGGATTACTAAGTAGAGCAATATAATTAGGATTTCCATTCTATCTCCAAGATAATATTATATGTTATTCTTGCTCATTCATTTCATTTGGTTCCTTCAAGTAAGGATTAAAATACCTTTTGTTGAATTATAAGATATTTGATTATATTGGTTGGATTATCAAGAAGAGTTTGTCAGTCATTCCCTTGCACGTTTATGCAAGTTATAAACTAAAGTTGTGCCAAACAATTAGAATTAGTACCTATTGTAAGCCACTAGTCTTGGTCCTTCATTCAACTCTGTTACCCTATAAAGCACTGGTCTTATTTACATTCATCATTTAAAATCTTTTTTACCTTATACAATTTCTGTTAGAACATTCACTAGACATTAGATATAATCAGATAGTAAGCTTTTCATCTATCTTACACCCTTTGCCATTATAGATAGATTTAATTAGTCAATACATTTACATTTAGTCTACTTTAAATCCCAATGTTCACCCACCTAGGTGTAGTAGAACCTGAAGTGTAGGAAATCATCAAACCTTGAAGGTTGATTTTGTCAAGTTAGTTCAAAAATGTTGCAAATCTAAGCATAGAGCCTGGCATCCTCTTAGGATCAGCAACCTATATTTTTGATGCCTAACAAGATGCAAAATCAATTATCGAGTGGTGTAATGCTTCCATGGGTTCAAGTAATGAAGGTAAGTCTTCAGTTCCTAGATTTTTTAGGTTGATAGATGATGCTAACATTGCACCATATGAGGACTGTTGTACACTGACCAGATCAAATGAGATGCACTCTTTTAGAAGCTCAATTGCAGGTTCATGGAGTATCCATACGTGAAAGATGTCATGCTTTTGTTCTTCCTATACAATTCAAGTTTGGGATGAGTGCAAGTCAAAGGAGTGGGTTGACGAATGGCAGTTAAGTTATCTTAGCCCACTTGACACGTATCAACCCCTAACGGCACTAGAACTAACACAGATGGAATCATCAGTTGACTTTGACCACATATTTGATTTAGTTCAACCAAGTAATATAGGGCACGTATATGCATCTAATTTCATCTAGTTCAACCAGGTAATTTCATCTTACTTTGTAGTATTTTTGTAATGTTGACTAATTTCATCTAATTTGTTACACATATCAATGTAGGGCACGTATATGTAGTTATTGCAGATGAAGATAATGAAGAGGGAATAGATTATTACTTATGTCATTGTGTTGAGGCCAAAAAGAAATTGGAGGCCCTTGTTACAGATGGAGAAAACATCGAATACCCTACAGGCTCAGTGGTTATTACTGGAACATGGCTTAGAAGGTACCCACATAAGAGTGTAAATGTTTAGATATTTCAGGACTTTGACACACATCAGAAGATTCTTCATTACTCAAACCTTCTTGTGGCATCCAATGTTCATTTGATAAAGTATCAGGGTAGACCTTTGAACAAAATCTTGTGGAAGGTGCGTGAGTCTGACCATGAAGCAATACTTGACACAATAAAGAGTAGAGAAGACCGAGATGGTTCATTGGATTAATTTGTAAGTATTCACATTGATTTTGTAAAGTCATGTTACATTGAGTTGTAAGTATGCACATTAATTTGTAAGGATTATCTTTATTTAATTTCTGGCTGCATTTATACACATAGACACATTTTTACATCATCATGTTATGCATTTTTGGTGTCTTGCTCCTGATGCGACCAAACTGACTATTCCAATGCATCTGGATGGGTACATTTACACTAGGCATGGTCCTATTTTTTTCCAAAACATGTCGAAACAGTCTGAGCTACATTGTATCGACGATATCCCTGAAGAGTCCAAAGTGCAAAAAGGCAGCAATCTTTGACGAGATGTTACTCTAAAAACATGTCACTTAGAACATTCCATCTAAGGAAATGTGATCATGTAGAGTGCCTCTACAATAACCTCTCTCAGTTTTTTATAGCTTTGAGGCATTTGCCTATGGTGAAAGGTTTTCTACTGCCCCAAAAATTGTCAGAAGGAGGCAGTGTAAAGTTGCAAAGGGGTGTAACTTTCATCCTACTCATGATGTGATCAAACTGACTATTCCAACACGTCTGGATGGGTACATTTATGCTAGGCATGGTCCTTTTTTTCACCCAAACATGTCAAAACAGTTCGAGCTACATTGTATCGACGATATGCTTGAAGAGTCCAAAGTGCAAAAAGGCAGCAATCTTTGATGAGACGTTACTTAAAAACTATGTCACTTAGAAACATTCTATCTAAGGCAACACAATCATGTAGAGTGCCTCTACAATAACCTCTCTCAATTTTTTATATCTCTGAGGCATTTGCCTATGGTGAAAGGTTTTCTGCTGCCCCAAAAATCATTAGGAGGCAGTGTAAAGTTGCAAAGGGTTGTAAGTTTCGTCCTGCTCCTGATGTGACTAAACTGACTATTCCAACACATATGGATGGGTAGATTTACACTAGGCATGGTCCTATTTTTCACCCAAACATGTCAAAACAGTCCAAGCTACTTTGTACCATGATATCCCTGAAAAGTCCAAAGTGTAAAAAGGTAGCAATCTTTGACGAGATGTTACTCGAAAACTATGTCACTTAGAAACATTCCATCTATAACAACGTGATTATGTAGAGTGCTTCTACAATAACCTCTCTCAGTTTTTTATATCTCTGAGGTATTTACCTGTGGTGAAAGGTTTTCTACTGCCCCAAAAATTATCAGGAGGAAGCAGTGTAAAGTTGCAAAGGGTTGTAACTTTCATCCTGCTCCTGATGTGACCAAACTGACTATTCCAACACGTCTGGATCGGTACATTTACGCTAGGCATGGTCCTATTTTTCACCCAAACATGTCGAAACAGTCCGAACTACATTGTACCGACGATATCCCTGAAGAGTCCAAAGTGCAAAAAGGCAGCAATCTTTGATGAGATGTTACTCAAAAATTATGTCACTTAGAAACATTCTATCTAAGGCAACGCGATCACATAGAGTACCTCTACAATAACCTCTCTAAGTTTTTTATATCTCTAACACATTTGCCCATGGTGAAAGGTTTTCTACTGCCCCAAAAATCATTAGAAGGAGGCAGTGTATTAAGTTAGGATGAAAGCCTATTCACTCTAGGCGCCAATCTCAAGTTGCACAATCATGAATGGGTGCCTAGAGCAATAAGGTGCTACATCATGGTTCCAGGACCTTGAAATGGCTCCCAAGCATGTAGGAGGAATTTTCAAGGAGCCAGAATGTTTTTGAAACTCTAAGGAACTAGTCCAAAGACTCTATGGCACCATCTTGATACCATTGAGTCAAGTTTGGAACTCAAACATATTAAAACAAGGTCTAGGAAGCTAGGTGCCATCTCTTGCCAATTCAATCCTTCAGATGCGCCAACATTGGAAAGACTCTTAATGAGTGCCTAAGTTTGAATTGATCTTGTGATTGAAAGTTTGGTGATGTATTGGTGCAAGATGATCTTCAATTGAAGCAATGTAAGTTCCAGGAAGGGTTTAGAACTTATCAACCTTGTCACTAAGTTAGGTGCACTTTACAAGCTTTCTTACCCAAGAGTTGCACCTCATTAAGACAAGGCGCATCTTAACCTCTAGGACTTTTCCAAAGAAGCGATTCAATTTATTAGCACATTTGGACCTTATTTTGCATTCTAAAAGAGAAGGCACACTTTGGAGGCATTTCTAACCTAGATTGACGCCTAGGTATAGTCATCTCTATGGAGCATTACAATGTGTTTTAAAATGAAGGAGGACATTTCATAAGTTGGGGAATTGATCAATAAAGACCTTGGAGTGTTTGAATTACTCTAAGAAAGAAGGCACATTTCCATGGAGTAGTATACTCTAGATAGTGCCTAATGCCATCAAGGTGCAATTCCACCCTCACTTTGGTGCCTATCATCAAGAAGGGGCATTGGGCATTCCTTGAACAATTCTAAGCATTTGAAGTTCCTGAAATCACTAAGGAATGTTGGGTGCCATGTGTATCCTCAACAAGCTTGAGTTTGTGCCTAGACAAGTTGGCACTTATTCATGTTTTAACTTCCCTCTTGAAGCGCCTAACTTGGGAAAAAGTTATCTTGTTGCTAGTCAAGTGTTTGATGTGTTTTGGAGACTCCAAAAGACTTCCTCTTGCTAGGTACTCTTCTTGGCAACTATAACCTTCAACTAGTGCCTAGATCCTGAAGAAAAACACTTGCAAGTGTGGGCACACTTTCCTTGTGATGGAGCATCAAACTGGTGCCTAGAAATCATAATGCATGAAGTGAGCGCCTAGGATTCTATTGGTCCAATAGGTGGTTTTGGGATCCATGTCAAGTCATTGGATTAGGTTGCCAACTCAGAATGATTTTCATGCACTTAGAATTCAAGGCGCCAAAACTAGTAGGAAAATATTTGGGGGAAAACCACACTGATAAAAGTTGGGTAAATTTAACCTCTGAGTCTGATTAGGCTTCATATAACAACAATATTTATATCATGTCCCTTTGCTTTATGAAACAAGCAGTATGTGTCAAGTCATAAGGATAACACTATGGTCCTTAGAAATTTCTCTGTGACTTTTGATAAGATTATCTACTATTATGTGGATGTTTGATAGTATTAAAATTATTGGGCATTAAGTTGAGGTGACCATTCTTGTTATGATCATCACTTTTCACAAGGGGTATGTCAGTTATCCCATATATCATTACATTATGATTATTTTTCAATATCCTGATGGTGGAAGGATTATTTTCACTATTATCTCTAGCTTGGGAAGTCATCAACCATCCATTTATTCTGTAAACCCTTTACCGACTACTAATTGTGGCTTGATCAATTCTTAATGCACTTTCTAAAGATTCCTCATAAGACTTATAAGGTAACTTCTAAACCTCCTCCCTTGTATCCCTATTTACAAAATGCAAAAAGAGGTTATAGATTTCTCTATGGGCCATATTTAGGGCACTAGTTGACAAATAAAGGACTTGCCTCCAACTTCTAAAAATGTACCAATAACTAAACATTTTATTTCATACTTAGGAACTCTCAAATTCTCACCTTGACCAATTTGTTCATATTGAAAGGTATCACAAAATCACCAATGGGTTGTATGAAGAAATGTATAGAGACCTTTGGAAGGTAATAGTACCAATTTAACATGATTCCTTCAAGGGTCTTGGGAAATATCCTAGCCACAACTATGTCCCAAGGGAAGATCTCTCTTACAATCATCATATATGCCTTGATGTGGGAATTAGGACTCCCTTCCCCTTTGAATTTTGGTACATCTGGGAGGGGATGTAATAATAACATATTACAAATTTTTAAGTCAAGAGGTTCTTTTAAATAGTCTAAGTAGGTTCCTAAAAAGGAATCTTCAGAAGTTGGAGTTCTTATGAACATGAGACCCATGGATGGGGCTTGTGTACTAAGTTGATTTTTCATTTACACATTTGTTTGATATCCTAGATAGATTGGTTGGACAGTGATGGGATGATACACTATGCGAGTCACATGATTTTGTGGCGCATAAGCTCCACTAGGTTGTTGAAGATGTGGGAAAGTGTCATTACTAGTTTTTTGAAAAAAAAAATTAGATAGGGAAGATTGAGTTGCCCCCTAGTTTTTCTCAACCCTAGTGTTGAATGGATTTGCTTGAACTTTTGGTCTTTCTATAGATTTTTCCTTTAGAGGTTTCTCAACACCTCTAGCCTTTAGCAATCTAATCCATTGGACTAGTGTGGCTATGAGGTTGGAAAGTGTTGTAACCTCCATCCTTTAAACTTCTCCACCTTGTTATGGGTTGTTTTGAGTATTTTCACTTGCTTTCTCTTTGATAATATTTTCTAATGATACATGATGTGTCATAGATCATTCAACTTGATAAACAACAAGGAGGGATTCTCATGCCTCCTATACTTTTTGCAAGTTTCTTTATAGATAGCTCACATCATTGTCCATCTAGGTGGTCATTTCCCTAAATATTATGATAAGATAATCCTGTTAATGAACTTTGGATTGAATGAGAATCAACATGTTTTGTCTTGACTAGAATAGTTGGGATGGACAAAAATCTATTGATTCTAGGTTGGGTTGTTAAAGGTCAAGAAGTTTTGGTGTCTAATGCCCTCTAAATCTAGATATTCAAAATCATAGTGGTTCAATAAGTTACAACAAACAGTTAGTTAGACAATAGACTATAAGAAACAAGGACTACTCATGAATCCAAAACAACACCAGTGAATAAGGACATCACAAGTAGCTCAACATTACTTCCAGAGGTGTTCACAAAAACAAAGGGGAGAACACAACTAGAGAATGCTAGACTGTAGTAGGGATGAGTGTCTGACGTAGAGCACATAGTGGAAGCATAGAATTATCAACTTTTGAACCTTCAAACTCACTATTGGTGAGACAACATACCATCGGCAAGCTTAAAATTTCATCGGCCGATAGGCCGATGCCACTATGACTCTGTTTGATTTCACTTCTGATAAATATCCCATCATTGAATCTTATCGGTCAGATAGACTACTATCGGTGAATTTATATCCTTTCACACCGATGTCTTTGTCACTTTGATACGAGACTCTAAGTCCCTCGCCTATCGGTAGGACTTAATACCATCGCCACACTCAAAATCTCTTCTGCCAACACACCAATCTCACCAATGACAACCTTTAGACCACACCCATCAGTGAGACTCCAAACATTGGTGAACTCTAATCGCATTGGGCCGATACACTGATAGATTTTGACTGTCGGTGTGACCCCCTTCATCGGTGAAGCTCTCAACTTCTCTTCTGATGCGCCGAAGGGATTATCTTTCGATACACCGATGTCTTCAACTTCGAACCACACTCATCGATATGACAGACGACTATCGGCGAAGCCTAACCAAGGTCTGTCGATACGTCGATACGACCAACTCTTGATGTTGATACAAGGTTCTTTTGAAGGCAAAGGGCACCTAGGCTTATGGGGCTCAATTTGATGTATTTATTGAAAGCTCAAGGTGAATTGATGCTTATTGAAAATGCCACTTAGTCCTTCATTTACATTCTAGGCACCATTTCCTATTGACTTATATACTCCTCCTCATGCTAGGGTGCCATAATGAAGTGGTTTAGACAATAGGTGTGCTTCACTTACTAGAGGCTTGTTCTCCTTCCACCTTAGGCGCACTTTTATGGTGGAATAGGTGTCAATCGGTGCCTTGTCTTAAATGAATGCTCTCTCTAAGTTGGGCACCCTTTTGAGGCTTTATGAGTTGTAAATTGTGCCTTAACCATTCATGCTTGTTGCTCAATGTTTGAATGTTTAAGAAAGTCTCCTTTAGGTGCTCATCTTAATGACTTTTCTCAAGGCACAATCATCCTAATGACTTGGATATTCATCCTATTGTTTCAGGATATCAGGCTACTAGACTTAGTCATTTTCAGGATCTCAAACATAAAGAATAACATGATGATTCATTTTTTTGTATTGCATATAGTTGACATTCTATGCTACTCATAAAGAATATTAATATTTTTTGTTCAACATGATGATTCATTTTTTTTTAAATACAACTTTTATCTTTTAGTTCCAAAATGAGGTTTAGGTGATACTTGAATAACAATAGCTAGCTTATTGGATCAACAAACATCCTATGTAATACAATTGGACTTTAAATATTTGAAGTAGCCATCTACAAATGTCCATTCAAATGTGGACTTATAATGCAAGTATGGATGCCATCAATAAAAAAGATTTGTATTAATCAAATATCCAGATAGGCATACATCAATATCTATCAATATAAGTATAACATATATACAAAATAGCCATATAGGCATACAATGTCAACTATATACAATACAAAATATATGTCCACAAATGCCATATAGGCATACAACAAAGGAACACAATAAAAAGTCATTCCCTTCTAGCTGGTGAAGAGAATAGATCATGGGCAGCCTTTGATCTTCTAGGGGATGGAGACATGCATGTGGGTGGTCTACTATGAACCTGAGGGCTACTTCTCCTATTTAGTTCTTCCTGCATCTTTAGCTGTTACAATAAAAAGTATAGACATTAATATATAGAAATTACATGTTATAAAAAATGAAACATTTAACAAAATAATCACTTACCGCTAACATATAATCTGTCTCCTCACTTGCCTTAGTAGCTGGAATAGGCCCTGGTGATGTCATGTCCTATAGAAACCATCCAGATAGAAATTAAACTTCAAATCAATAATCTTTTGATTTTTCAAAAATAGACAACTATAACAATGAATGTAAATTGAAATTTACTAATCTGCCTCATACCCCTGTCAATGCCATGGAGCGATGAATCGCAGAGGCCACACCATGCTCCATTGCCCTCTGAACATGGGGAGGTGTCTCCGCAACCTACATCATCTGGAAATAAAACAACATTATTCAATTACGAAAACTATAATAGTGATGCAAATCATGGCTCCTAACATACACACATATTCATTGAAACATGGAAGTACACACAATAAAGCACATAAGTCACATACAAAAATCTAGTAAGTACAATTCATTCATTAAACTATTTATTTTATTACCTCCATAAAGCTTTGAAGTCCACCACCGCTGGCAGGTGTTGCCGTGAAATCTACAATAATAACCTATTCAACATCCAAAATCAGATATTAGAATACCATTCATATAACAATGGTATTCACATGTAATATTTATAATTGTTTACGAGTTACATACCCCGACAGTAGATGATCTAGTGTAAAATGCAAGTGGTGAACCACTAAAAACTGCATCAATGCTATGACCCTGAAATTTTATTAAAATCATCAATTTAAATTAGTTAATCTTGTATTTCAAAAATGAAATTTAATAAATTAAATTCAATAAACTTGCTAATATTTACCTAAGTATCAAGGTTGAAAGTCTCACTCAGGAGGGTATCTGTCATCACCATTTGCTCAGCTGCAGATGTAGCATGTGCACCTGTGTCTTGACTATCCATGGGGTCATAACCACAGGCTGACCCGCAAGCCTAACAAGCATGGGGTGGGACCCTACTCCTTGCATTATCTCCCAACCCACTCTGTGTTGCAGGACCGGCATGCTCTATGATGCTCTGGGTCAAGGCACTAATGGACTGAAGTGTATCGACCTCAACACTCTCCTTCACAGTGGAAGGGATAGAAACATGCTCGTGGTTTGGTCTGCTGATTACTCGTCTCACTACCCACTGTGGGTCAAGACATGCCCCTGGTCTATCTTGTGCTGACCCCCCACCTCTATCCTGGAAGTCCCGCATATCAAAATAGTTTGGCACTTTATTGAAGACAAACTCACAGTAGAGTTTCCTCAAAAAGTATTGTGGGACCTCATTATTATTACATGGAGGATGGTTAAAAATAATCCACCACCTCTGCCCAAAATTGTCCCTTATCGCTTGGTTGTTGCACCAATGGATAGGGAACCTCTTGCATGTAATGGGTGGAGGTTGATTTGTTTGTGGGTTTGTGAAAATTGAACACAAGTCTAATTTTGTGATTTGTAATTTTTTCACATCTTGGTATGATGGCTTGTCTGCATAATAATCTCTAAACTCTCTCCTCTAATCCATCCAACTAGTTATTTGCTTGTTAATTGAATCTACATTTGATAGCATAGATTCAAGTGATTTAGCAAGTGTGGACCTATGCAAGGTTGAAGTGGAAGGATCTTTCATCCTTGCAATTATATCTTCAATTTCTTTTTTATTGTTTTCAATTTGCCCCATTATATTTTCTTGTGTTCCAGGGGCATGTCAAGGAATGGATGGAGGAGGTTATTGTTCTGCAGGATTTTGTGGAGGAGGAGGAGGTGCATTAACATTTCCTGACAATTAACAAAATTTACATCAAAAATCAACTCAAACCTACCTATTTAGAAACAAATTCAAACAAAAAAACAAATAAAACTCACTCCTTTGGCGTGTTCGACGTCGTGGAGGCATTTTGGTGATGAATTGTAAAGATTTTTGTGTCTAATTGAGATCTCCAAAATGCGAGCGCGCTTCCTAGGGTTTGCAGGCCGCGGGTATATAGGAGGAAAAAGAAATGGAATGAAGTGAAGTGCTTTTTTTTATTTATAGGAAGTAATAACGCACTCGCATTATGTATTTTTTTTTCAAAACTATGTGGCCACTTTTTGGCCCCCCATCTTTTTGCACTTACCCGTATAAGTATTTTGGTTATTGAGAAGGTTTTCCACAAAATTGAAGAAAATAATACCTTCAAATGGTTACGGGGAATTGAATGGAAAGTTTTAGTAATCAAACAATCCCTAACTGAATTCAAGAAATTTATCAAGAGATGTGACTCAATCTTAATGGATTTCCAAGCTAATTGCTTGTCAATAGATGGTGATATTTTAAAAGAAGATGAAATCAATTTGATGGAGGTGGATGTTGTAAAGAAAATTTTCGAAGACTTGATTTTGTAGGAGTTATTTAAAAAGTACATAGTGGATGGTAATGCAATGGCGAAGTTTAGAAACATGTCCTTGCTTTGATCTCATTTTGAAAGGGAATTTCTAATTTTTATAAAAGAATTGAAGAGATAAATGAAGTATTATTGAAATGGATGGTATGCCTCTACACTATGTCCATCCCAAATGGAAATGTTGTGGCTCCATTTGTCTTGCTAGTCTCAAAAATTACAAGGCAAAGATGGTCTCTTTTTAACCAAAGTCTCCAAAAGATGGTAGAATTACTAGTCAGAGCTCTGACAGAAATAAAGAAGTTCAAAATTAATATATTTCTTTTTATTTGTAAATTGACTTTTATAAGTTATATTGTAATAAATTTAAAATGAACTTTATTCTTTATAATGAAAGAAAAGAAAAAAAAAGTATAAAGTTTGTTTTTATTTATTTTCCTTTTTCAATAAATAGTTATGGATCAAGAAAAGGTTATATTTGTAAGGTTATATAAGGTGGATTGAGCGAAGGAAAAAGGATCTTCTTCTTTTGAACTTCTTCTACTTCTTGCTCTAGAATTTTTCTCCAGGGTTATCCCTTTCCATCTTTTCTTCTACTGAGAAGTGTTTTATGTAGATACTATATAGAAATCTAGGAAGAAACTTTGAGGTCTGAGTTTTGAATGCTAGGAATACAAATAAACTTTGGGTCATTGGTTCTAAATTGTTGTAGATTTTTCTTATGTTGAATTTGCAACAACATATTGTGGATTTCTTTTACAAGATTTGTATTCATCTCTAGATCTTGAGTTTAATCTTCTATCTCGATATGACTTTTCTTATGTTTGAGCAATATCTAGTAAATATATTTTATATCTGCATAATTTCAGTTGTTTCTTAAGTAAATTACATTTTATATGAGACTTTGTGCTCATACCTTGAAGTCTTCTTTTATCTTTTAGTTTGGCATGTGTTCCTTTCCTACTTTTTCGTTAAAAGCATACTCCTAAAACATGAAAATCAATCACATGAGGGAGCTTCCCCTCTCAAATGTAGACGAAGATTGTTAATTTAATAACAATCTCTCCAACTGTGGTAGACATTATCACTACCTATTGGGTGAGTCAAGTTGATATTTTAGCAAGGAATTGCAATGACAATTCTATTTACCAAAAAAATTCAAAAGAGATGCTTATAAGGATCTACAAAGATGTAGAAAAGTAAAATTAGAAAGGTACTTATGATGGATCATTAACTAGAAATGTGTAATATCAATTGAGTTCTGCATAGACAACAAAAATACTTTTGATCAAGTACATAATTACCTTTATATTCAATTGGATTTTTGCACAATATGATCAAATGGGAAAAATAAAATTTGAGTTTATAGCAAAAATACCTGATATATCATAGTAGATAAAAATTATTTATTTGTTTTATATTTTGAAACCACTCATGTCTAGTTGGAAGTCTTTATGTTTCTAGTATTTTTAAATTATCAATTTTTTTTGGTGTTTAAATAACTTTATGACCAAAACAAATATCATACATAGAAAAATTATGCAAATAAAATGGTCTGAAAAAATAAAGCTAATGTCCCTATGTCTTTTTTTGCATTGTATTGTTGCATTTAAAAAAAGTAGCTGAACTTTATAATAATGGCACATTTAAAGAGATGGATATTAGAAAAGATAAAGGAGAACCTTCCCACATAGAAGAAAGAAGGGGAAGTGAGTTATAAAGAGAAAAATACAAGGAAGGGTTGATAGAGCAAATAATTGATAAGTTATCCCAAAGTCTACCATTGATGACAATATAAGTTAAGAAAATGTTTAAATGAGGTTTGAGGTAAAGAACTATAAACATTATTGTCAATTAACAATAATATGAGATTTATTTTATATGGTTATTCTTATTTGTCATTAATAGTTGTGGTCTTTTTGTATTGCTTTTGTTTTGGATTTTTTGTGGTCATGGAATCATGTAAATTTTTAAACTAGAATGTTTGTATTTACAAAGCTATCAATACGAAAATTTAAATTCTGGTTGTCTTGTTACAAATTTAGAAAAAATAGATTTTAATATATGTCTCGTTCCAAAAGATTACTTTACATTTATATAGTTCTTGATTTTTTGTTTTGGGAACCACGCCCTACTCAATATTTAGTTTCAACTTACCAAATTTTAAAGTGAACTACACATTATTCAATATTATATTAGACGATCATGACTTAATCACTAAAACTTGTTGTCACATATGATCCATAGCAATTTCCTCTTAGACCGTAAAAATAAGGGCACTGTTGTAATATCCTCAATCCATTTTTAGTTGTAGGAACCTACTAACATACTTTAAATTGACAAATAATTTATCTCTATTATCCATTAAAAATAATCATATAAAGAGAGACATGTGTAAGAGATAAGTCTCATAAATCTTAAGGAAAAATTCTAGTCACTTCTACAAAGCTTTCATGTGGTTAGCGTGCTTTGTTTTAAAAGTCAATTAAGACAATAAATACTATAAGGGATATGATATAACTTGTAATATTATATTTTTTTGAACTATTTTTTATGATTAAATTGGCTAAAATTTTAACTTTGTTTACTAAAGCCCATATGTTTTGTATTGTTGGAGTAAATGGTTTTTACCATTTAACATGCTTAAGTATTACTTAGGAAAATATTATTAGATAGTGATTATTTAGGTGCATAGTTAGGTGCATATAGTTTTGTTAGTTATTGTCAGTTATTTCTTTTACCTACTTGCATCTTGCCTTTATAAGGCACTATTGTACATTATGTAAAATATCTCATCTAATCTCATATTGATATATTTTCATCTCTAGTGAAATAGCATTTTGCTTCTCTCATCTCACAGGGTGTTTTGTTTTTACAGGCTAAGGATTCTAGGAGGTGGATGACATCAACATGGTATCAGAGCCTTCAACCTATGCCTCCTTCCGTTGAGAGTTTTCATCAGAGTTTTTGAGATCCCAGCATATTGATATTCGATTTGTTTGTAGATTCATATTTTGATTCTTGGTCAGAAATGATTATCAATTTCAAGGAAGGAAGAATGAGTTTTTTAGTGTTGTTCATTGTAATTTGCAGTGGTAGATTTGGCTCGCTATCAAGATCTTTTTTTAGGAGAAAACTAAATGTGACTTGGTTGAGTCTCTATCTGAGTCTCTTAGCCAGGTGCAAAGAGGCACAGAAAGCTCCTCCACGATAACATTCAGGGAATCATAAAGCTGGCCATTAGACAGCTTGCCCGCTGGGGAGGTGTTAAGCATATAAGTGGCCTCATCTCCAAAGAAACATGAGGAGTTTTCCTATTTTTGAATTGTTTCTGCTAAAATGCTAGATATAATTGGAGCCACCTCTTAGTGCATCATCTATTGTGAAAGTTGATGTGTGAGTAGGAATAGACTATGCATTTCCTCTTGGGATAGTTGATGTATGCGGCATCAGTCCTCTTGCTGATCACCAATAAAAATCTTTCCAAAAGGAGGTTTTGATCAAACTTTATACTCTAAAGTTTGCACCAAATATTTATTAGGGTTTTGCTATGCATGGCCTAGAAGCGAAGTGGGCCCATTTGGATGCTAGTTTGGGCACTTGCTTCAGGAACCTTAGTCCCACATTTCTCCTACAGAGGTGTTATCTGGCCTTTATATATGCCAACACTTGCATTGTTCATATGAAGTGATTGTGAAGGTTTACTTGGTGCCCATGGTGACTTGTATGCATGGTTCTTGGTGCAACTTACCCACCAATTTGGGCTATTTTTTATTGAGGTACTTTTTGAATATTTTTTCCAACTTATGCCATTTTCTGCATTTTTGCAAAATAATTTCTATTTGTTTTCTTAGAAAATTTTGTGGCTGGGAATTGAAAAACTCCTTGTATTCATTCTGGGGGTGTATAGAGAATTTTAGTCCTTTGTGTGTGTCCTTATAAATTATATTGGACCCAAGGATTGAATTGCTCACTCCACACAACTATCACACATGGAAGCTCAAGATGTCACAGTTGTTGTAATCTAGGGGGCTTTGGAAAATGTTAGATGGCAGTCAACTTGAGGTCACAAAACTATTTGAGTAATTTGTTCATAGAAACAAAATAGATGAGGCTAGATGACTCAAAGGTCTCCATGTCTCTGATAATTTGTTGTTTCACATTGCGGAGTGTAAGACACCTAAAGCAATATGGGATAAGCTTGTTGAGTTCTATTGTAAGGTCAATCAGTTCAAGATCTTGCAACTTGAAGCCAATCTCACCTCTCTCTCTCTAGATGCCTTTCCCACTATTTAGGATTTCCTTGCACATATCAAGTTGATTTTGTCACAATTGAAAGGATGTGGTCATGCCAAAGATGATAAGGAGTGTATTTTCTTGATCTTGTCTAAACTGAGAGGTCCCTTTCAAGTGTTTGCCTCTATCTTCTATTCTACTATGGATTCCATGGGAGAAGACCATAAGATGCCTTCATTTGAAGTGTTTTGTGATCTGTTGACTATCTGAGAGTCAGGCCTTGATGGCTCAATCTTCAAGTGGAAAGAACAAGAAATAGAGTAAGGATTATAATTCTAATGAGAAAGTTAAGGATCCTACTCCTAAGACCAAAACCTCTTCCAAAGAGGAACCATCACAAAAGAGGAAGATCAAATGTGCTTATTGTAAGTGATACGGACATGATGAGCATAGGTGTTATACAAGGAAGATTGATGACCTCACTCACCTTCTTCAAAAGAACATCTCGATGCCCTTATTAGAGTCTCCCTCTTCTTCTGCATCACAATTGGCAGCATCTTCATCTACACATTCAAGAAATGTAGGATTTGCTAATGGAATGAAAGGTAAAGCCCTCTTGGCTTCAACTATTCCTGAAAAAGGGCAATGGCTTCTTGATTCAGGTGCATCTCATCATATGGCATCTTCTATTGATATGTTCTCTTCTTTTGAGCCTTGTAGTTCACCTAATATTTTGATGGGTAACAATACTTACCTGAAAGTTTGTGGAAAATGTTCTACTAATATGGGTGAATGATATTTTAATGATGTCCTTTATGTACCCTCCTTGACCACTAATCTCCTTTCAATTTATCAAATTAGTCATGGTGCACAAGGTAAGACAGTTGGGTTCATTAATGATCATGTATACATTTGAGACATGGATACTAGAGATATCATTGCTACAGGAGTGGTGGATCATGCATCTTGCTTGTATTCTTTTTCTCATTTTATTCCTAATGATGATGTTTCTTTGGTTGATGTTCATACCCTTCCATCAAGGGAGAATAATGTTTGTGAGGAAAACTGATGTAGAGTAGGAAGGACTCAAACAAGAATAACTTGACAAATTCCAAATAGGGTTTTAATACAAATGATGCAAATGTGCATTCTTGTTCATTCTTGGCAACTTGCTTTTAAACCCTAAAACATGGAACAAAAATTTAGATCTTTTTGACCATAACTTTCAATACAGACTTGATATTAAAAATATAAGACCTGTTTGGAATACCCTTTTGGCCCTTATTAAACATATGTCAAAATGGGATAGGGTTTCTTTGTACGGGCTAGGGCAAAAACAAGATTGTTCCTGTGAAACCTTAGGACTGCTTTCACAAAAAATGACATAACTCGCTCAAAACATAATGAAATCACATGAAACTAAAATCATTGTAAACTAGAAACAAATATATTCCATCCATCTATTATATTCCTCAATATGAGGTTGTACCAGGCCATACCATGCATGTTTCCAGACTACATTTTTAGAAAATTAAACTTTACAGACCTACGCTAAAAAAAAATGCCATAACTTATTTAGATCTCCATGAAAATTGATGAATAAAAAGAAAAATGAAGTAGATTCACATGCCCACACTTTCCAACTAGTTTTAGATCATTAAATGGGCCTTACAAATCTGTACCAAGCAAAAGAACAGAACTGTTACAAAAAAATGCAAAGAAATTACTCCAAAATGATTTGCAATCTTCATTCAAATGTTCACTCCAACCTTCTCCAACCTTGGGATTCATGTTTAAAACATGTATTTATTCTTTCCCAATCATTTTCCAACTACCAACAACCCACAACTTGTTGATTTATGACAGACAACTGAGAGGGGGGCGAATCAGTTGTCCCAAAACTTTCTCTTCTTTAAACACTTAAATCCTTCTTGTAATTCAACAACATAATAATAAATCAATCATGGAAGCACAATGCAATAATTCAAGAGCAGAAACACATTAACACATATGATACCAAGATTTTAACGTGGAAAACCTAGTTAAGGAAAAAACCATGGGGTGACTAACCCAAGATTGTATTCTCTGTTTAAAGAATAAGAACAAAATGGCACATGCCAATTAGGGCTCACTGCTTGAGCACACTGCTCACAAGAGGCCCACTTCCTATAGGAGACACACTGTCTATAGAATAATAGATATTACATACCTGAACTGGAGATTAGCATCTTCACCATGCTTGAGTCAGTTCCATTTAAGCTCAACACTTCTGCTCTACTTTTCTCTCTTCTCCTCTCTATCACTTTCTCATCTCCATACAGATACTTTGAAATGAATTCACAACTCTTATTTATACAAGACATCAACTTTAGGATAATCATCAAAGTTGGCACAATACATACTTTATTTTATTACAGAGCAAATACATAAATACAACTTGACTTATTACAAAAGACTTCATGCAAATCACCACACTGTCGACCACACATATCTAGGACTTCAATCTTCTTTGAGGAACACGCCATGCTTCACAAAACATCTTCAAGATCATCCACAAGATGTGTAAAACATCTAGTCGGCCGTGATTAGGAAGAACATCATCACCCAGAAGTAAATCTTCAATTATGAGCTCCATCTTCAATGTGGACCACCAACATGAACTGGACTCAATCTAGAGACCCCCACAAGCTTGCTTGAATCACCAAGAACATCCACACCACTTTTGCTTACTGAAATCATTAACATCTTCATCTAGAACCTCAAGAACACATTCTATCATCATTGTCACATTAGAATAAATGCTTGCGGACCTCCAGACCATGAACCAATTGAGCTGTCAATTCACATTGGCTTCCTAAACACTCCATCAAATCTGTAGAACATGATATTGCATTTCTAGATCTCACCGGACCTATTTGTGTCACTTTGTCACCTCTGAACATCTGTCAGAACTAGTTTTACTCATGTGGCCATAACTTCTCCAAATCTTCATGTAGACCTCTCAAATCTTGATTGGAACACCTTTATACACATATCTACAAACCCTTTGATGCGCATTCTCTGATCTTCATCTTAGCTGGGATCTTCACTTCATAGAGCTTCATTGTCTTCACTATTCTTCTCTATTTCTGATAGGACTAATTTTCTCAATATCCTCATCACACAGCTCATCCAATCTTTGACATCAATGCAATAGGAGTATGTTGACATCAATGACAACACCGGTTAGGCACATACTTGCAACAATCTCCCCCTTTGTCATTGATGGCAACATATGATGTGAAAAATTGTTTTAACCATCAAGACAAGAACTTCTCCTCATTAACTGACATAGCTCCCCCTATCAACAACAATCATTCGTGTCTTCTCTTCCTTTACTGCTCCCCCTTTGATCAATAGCTACTTTTGTTTTTCACATGTCTTCTCTCCCCCCTTTGACATCAATGGCAAAGGGCACATACTTGCATCAATCAGAATCATACAGACTACTCCCCCTGACTAGCAACTTCCTATCATCAATCTGGATCATAAGATATGACTGTGAGATCCACTGGACTGATGCACATTGGTGCACCTTAATTCAGAACCAGAGGGGTAATCACCCCTAACTTCTCCCTGAGATACTCAAAAGAGTCCTTAGGTAGAGGTTTAGTAAAAATGTCTACAATCTGATCGTTAGAGGGCACAAACTCCATTCCAACTTCATTCTTGTTCCCCTGCTCTCTCAAAAAGTGAAACTTGATGGATATATGTTTTATCTTTGAATGCAACACTAGATTTTTTGATATATTTATTGCTCTTGAGTTATCATAGAAGATTGTGATAGGTTCCTCATACTCCACTCTGATATCTCCTAGCATTTTATTCATCCACAATACTTAAGTGCAACTACCTACTACTGCGATATATTTTTCTTCTGTAGTGGATAGAGATATTGCCTCTTGTTTCTTGCTTAGCTAAGAAACCAATCTTCTCCCCAAAAAGAATGCACCACCATTGGTACTCTTCCGGTCATCCACATCTCCTACCCAATCCACATCTATATATGCATGAAGAGAGAAATCATGATCTCTAGGATACCATAAACCATACTCAACTGTTTCCTTTCGATATCTGAGAATTCTCTTGATTGCCATGACATGAGATTCTCTGGGATCAGCTTGGAATCTGGCAACAAGACCAACAACATTCATAATGTCAGGTCTAGTTTGAGTAAGATATAGTAGTCCTCCAATCATTGACCTGTACTTTTTTTTATCAACCTTAGGAGATTCATCATCTTTTCTTAGTTTACATCTAGTTGCCATGGGAGTATTCATTAGTTTTGAATCTAACATTCCAAATTTCTTTAGCAGTTCTTTCACGTATTTGGTCTATGATATGAAGATTCCTTTCTTCATTTGAATGATTTACAGACCCAAGAAGAAATTCATTTCCCCAAACATAGACATCTCAAAGTCACTTTTCATTTGATTTGCAAAGGTTTTGCACATACTATCTCTTCCTCTAAAAATGATATCATCAAAAAATACTTCAACAATTTAGATGTTTTCATGATCAATCTTGAGGTACAAGTTGTTGTCAGCAATACCTTTGTTCAAACCAATCTTCAAAATATGTTTATCCAATCTTGCATACCAGGCCCTTAGGGCTTGTTTGAGTCCATACAGTGCTTTCTTCAACTTGTAGACCATATCACCATGATCAGACAATTGAAATCCATCCAGTTGCTCAATGTATACTTCTTCTTCGAAGTCACCATTTAGGAAGGTAGACTTGACATCCATCTGATATACATTGAAATTCTTGAAGGTAGCAAAAGCAAGAAATAATCTGACTGCTTCAATTCTTGCCACCAAAGCAAAATTTTCTTCAAAATCAACTCCTTCTACTTGAGAATAACCCTTGCAGACCATTTTGGCTTTGTTTCTGACTACTTCACCATCTTCATTCAGTTTATTTTGGAAGACCCATTTGGTCCCAATCACATTTTTATTTCTAGGTATGGGAACAAGATCCCAAGTGTGATTTTTATCAATCTGCATCAACTCTTCATTCATTGCTTTAGTCCAACTTTCATCATTGCATGCTTCACTTACTATTTTTGGTTCAATCTTTGAAATCAGATAATACTTTTCTGAGTCTTGAGCAATCTTTCTTCTTGTTTGAACACCTTTGCTTTTATCACCTATGATCTGGTCTTTAGAATAATTCAGTCTTACATATCTGGGAGTTTTGGGAATTTCTTGCACTTCTATTTCTTAGACAGGTTCATTCAAACTTATGTCTTCTTCCTATATTTTAGGATTCTTTGGATCAGTCTGAATCTGAATTTTAGAAGGGGCTTGAACTTCTTGGACCAAAACATCATTCTTATCATCTTCTTCATATTCATAAAACCTTGAGAGTTTTTTAATGCCTTCATCAACCTTCACATTTGTACTTTCTATAATCTTTCTCAATCTCTTATTATAACACCAGTATGCTTTGCTTTGAGTAGAATAACCCAATATATTTGTTCATCACTTCTAGCATCAAATTTGCCATGGTTTTTATCTCTTCTAATGTAACATTTACTACTAAAGACTCTGAAATACTTTATAGTGGGAGTGATGCCAAACCAAAGTTCATAAGGAGTCTTACCAGTATTGCTTCTGATTTGTACTCGATTAAGAGTATAAGTAGCAGTGGTTATAGCTTCTCTCTAGTAGATCTGAGGAACATTTTCTTCCATCATCATGGTTCTAGATGGTTCCTAGATGGTTTGCTTCTTTCTCTCCACTACTCCATTCTATTGTGGAGTCCTTGGAGCAGATAACTATCTTTTTATCGCATGTTTCTTAGAGAACTCTATGAACTCTCTGAATGTGAATTCTCCACCTCTATCAAACCTAAGACACTTTATGTTTAACCCGGTTTCATTTTCTACCATAGCCTTGAATATTTTGAATTTCTCAAGAGCTTCAGATTTGTCTTTGAAGAAAGTCACCCACATCATCCAGGAATGATCATCAATTAGTAACATGAAATATATATCACCTTCCAAACTCTTGATTCTTGCCGGTCCACATAGATCAGTAGAAGATTGTTCCTTACTTTTGAATGTGACTCTGCTCTGCTTACCCAACTGACATTCTTTACACAGACTGTTAGTAGGTTTCACCAGTCTTGGAAGATATCTTACAGTGTGAGTGTTTCTTATCTTGATGATATTATCAAAATTCACATGACATATTCTCCTATGCCACAACCAACTCTAATCAATTTGAACAAATAAACAACTTTTGTCAGTACCAACCAAGTGGAAGATGTTACCTTTTGTTTGAGTACTGGATGCAACCTCTGTTCCATAACTTTCAAAGTTCTTCCATTTTTTATTTTTGAATCAGAGATCATAGCCTTTGTCCTCTAACTGCCCAACACTAAGAAGATTATGCTTCATACCTTCAACATACAGTACATCATTGGTTTTGTTCTTTCCATCAAAAGAAATAGTTCCTCTACCTCTGATTCTGCCAGCATAATTATCACCAAATTTTACAACTCCTTCATATCTTTCTAGATCTATGAATTTATTTTTGTCACCAATCATATGGTGGGAGCATCCACTATCAATGACCCAATCATCCTTTTCTTCAACTTGGGCAGCCAGAGCTCTTTCTACCATTTTATGATTGACAAATTCAATGGGCATTGGATCTTCTTCCTTGATGTCAATAAACACCCAGTTACTTCTAGATTTGTTTCCTGTCTCTAATTTATCATCTGTTACTCCTTCTTCATCAAAATCTTCATGAACATAGTAACATTTATTTTTAAATCTTGATCTATTAGGATTAGTCCTTGAAAATCTCTCCAGACACCTTGAGGTAAAATGACCAATCTTGTTGCAGTTAAAACATTTGAAGGGCAATTGTCCTTCATACTTACCAGATCCTCTTGGTAGTCTTTTTGCAATAAGGGTTTCAAGTTGAGCATCTTTTGCTTCATCTTGTTCCAGATCTTTTCTTACTTTTTCATACCATGATAGTTTCTTTGAGGAGTTCTCTCCTGGATCATACCTTTGCTTGCCTTTTATAGAGGCACTAGCTTTGAATGCAGATTTAGTCTTGGGTGGTGCATCTCCAAACTCAACCAATTCAAATGCAGCTAGTTTTCCAACCAATTAATCTCTTGTGATATTTGATAAAGATCTGAATTCTTCAATAGTATCAACCTTATGTTTGTAAGCAGAAGGTAGGGATCTGAGATCTTTGGCAACACTCTCATCTTCATCCAAGATTCCACTAGCACACCTCATGCCACAAACAAGCTCATTTACTTTTGGCATAAATGTAGTGATATTCTCATCTTCATTCATCTTCAAGTTTTCAAATTTTTCTTTCAGACTCTTTAGCTTGGCACACTAAACATATTTGTGTCCTTCATGCAAAAGTTCCAAATTTTCCCAAATCTCATATGTAATTTTTAAATCTATAACATTTGTCAGCTCTGAATCAAATAAGGCACTTAGTAAGGCTTCTTTAGCTTGAAGATTATCTTCAACATCTCTGATTTCATCTATAGTTCCAGACCATTCTTTGGAGGAACATACTTGTTTGAAGTTATGGTCCAATATTGCATTCCCATACATTTCAAGTGACATTCCATGCAGCTTTTCCAAAGAGTGTAATTTGTTCCATCAAACCTCGGACTATCCCTCTTGTAGGAAGACATCCTAGATCTCCTCAAGCGATTAAGCTCTCTTAGAGGAACTTGGCTCTGATACCAATTGTTGATTTAAGACAGACAACTGAGAGGGGGTGAATTAGTTGTCCCAAAACTTTCTCTTCTTTAAACACTTAAATCCTTCTTGTAATTCAATAGAATAATAATAAATCAATCATGGAAGCACAATGCAATAATTCAAGAGTAGAAACACATTAACACCTATGACACCAAGATTTTAATATGGAAAACCTGGTTAAGGGAGAAACCATAGGGTGACTAACCCAAGATTGTATTCTCTGTTAAAAGAATAAGAAGAACAAAATGGCACATGCCAATTAGGGCTCACTACCTAAGCATACTACTCACAAGAGGCCCACTGCCTATAGGAGACACACTATCTATAGAATAATAAATATTACATACTTGAACTACAGATTAGCATCTTCACCATGCTTGAGTTAGTTCAATTTAAGCTCAACACTTATGCTTTGCTTTTCACTCTTCTCCTCTCTATCCCTTTCTCATCTCCGCACAGATACTTTGAAATGACTTCACAACTCTTATTTATACAAGACATCAACTTTGGGATAATCATCAAAGTTAGTACAATACATACTTTATTTTATTACATAGCAAATACACAGATACAACTTGACTTATTACAAAAGACTTCATGCGAATCACCACACTGTCAGCCACACATATCTGGAACTTCAATCTTCTTTGAGGAACATGCCATGCTTCACAGAACATCTTCAAGATCATCTACAAGATGTGTAAAACATCCAATCAACCATGATTAGGAAGAACATCACCACCCAGAAGTAAATCTTCAATTACAAGCTCAATCTTCAATGCGGTCCACCAACACAAACTGGACACAATCTAGAGACCCCCACAAGCTTGCCTAAATCACCAAGAACATCCACACCACTTATGCTTACTGAAATCATTTGCATCTTCATCTAAAACCTCAAGAACACATTCTGTCATCACTGTCACATTAGAATAAATGCTTGTGCACCTCTAGACCACAAACCAATTGAGTTGTCAATTCACATTGGCTTCCTAAACACTCCACCAAATCTGTAAAACATGATATTGTATTTCTGGATCTCACCGGACCTATTTGTGTCACTCTGTCACCTCTGAACATCCGTCAGAACCAGTTTTACTCATGTGGCCATAACTTCTCCAAATCTTCATGCAAACCTCTCAAATCTTGACTAGATCACCTTTATACATATATCTATAAACCCTTTGATGTGCATTCTCTAGTCTTCATCTTAGCTAGGATCTTCACTTCATAGAGCTTCATCATCTTTAGTGGTCTTCTCTATTTCTAATAGGACTAATTTTTTCAATATCCTTAGCACATAGCTCATCCAATCCTTGACATCAATGCAATAGGAGTATGTTGACATCAATGACAACACCGATTAGGCCCATACTTGTAACACAACTAACTTCCTAATCAAAGTTGCAACATTAATGCACTTTTTGACAACTTTCACAATGACAACGTTTACATCTTTTTGCAAATGTTTACAAATTTTGACCAATGAACCTATAACAATCCAAAAATGGATCAAAATGATCCCAAATGGTCATAAATGACCTTATTAGACCAAACACATCAAAACAAAACATAAAACCAAAATTTGACCGAATTTGACCATATGGCCTGAAGGTGCCCCTGCACCATACTCCCAGGGAAGAGAAAATTCAAGGTCCACCTCAAATAGGAATCTTATTTCTTGTCTTCCAATTCCTTTGCATGTGTTCAATGGTTGTCATTTGTTTGATCTCAATGAGATGTGTTTCAATTGGTCCACCTGTGCTTTTTAGTCCAATAACATGCTTCTTGAGCCAAGGCCAACTTGGTACAATGTAGCCATGTGCTTTTTTTTTTCTTGTTCTAGCTTGACCTTGGACTACAATTGTAAATTTATTATCTCTTTCATCCACTTTGTCTTTGTAACCTGCACATGAAACAAACATATTAAGTAAATTATATTGTTCTTCTTCATACTTCACTTCTTCATCCACCTCATGTTGTTTGTCATACATCCTTTTCTCTTCATTATGCTATAAAATATTTGGCTTCACCTCAACCTTACTCAGTCATTCATTTTTAGTTTTGAATTGCTCATCCATTCTATTGTTCTCCTTGACATCAATAGTCTCATTTCTCTATTCTTCTCTTGAGAACCATGCTATCTCCTTATCCTCCATGACTATCTTCTCTCTTTGGATTATCCTTGAGTCGTCTACAACTTCTTTTGCTATCTCTTCTTCTTCTTCCTGAACATCACCCACTTCAACATCAATGTCACCATTAGTTTGGACAAATTCAAAAGAAATTTATTCCAGTTCTTGTTCAACTGGTTTTTCAAACAACATGTTATCAAAACTTATTACCTCTTCCATTACCTCATTTGTCTCTACTTCATACTTTCATACATCTGTCTTCTCACTTAACAATAAGCTTTCAATTCCTATTCACTCACCCTTCAAGGCTACTAATGCATATTTCATCCCATCTTTGTCCAACTCATATGTGTTATTTTTCCTATTATACTTCGATGCCCTGCTATAATGCCACAACCTTCCAAACACAATGTGACATACATCCAAATGCATAATATCACAAACTATTTCATCCTTATAATTGCCTATGTGAAACTCAACTTTGCATTGCTCATGTACAGTTACCTAGTTACCTATTTGAAGCCAACTCACTGAATAGGGCGTGGGGTGTGGTATTCTTTCCAAACCCAATTTATCTACCATGTATTCAGAAACAATATTATCCATGCAGATATCTGAAATCACAACTTGACAACATTTACCTTTGGACTTGCAGGTAGTCTAGAATAAGCTTTCCTTTTCCATCTTTCTATCTTTCTTGGCTGAAATTTCTTCTTCCTATATCATCTTTTCCATTTCTTCCCCATGTAGCTTCTTTGCCACTTTGAACAATTTATTTAATAATGATGATGCCCTTTGCCCATTTTTATTCTTAATGCTTTCCTTCTGAGTTTGTTGCTACATATTGAAATTCTCTCTCTTCTTGTCTTCTTCTCATGATACCTCACCTAGGGCTTTCTTTTCTTTTCTTCCTTGCCCAGTCTTTTGGTATCCAGGCTCTTCTCATCAACCTATCAATCTACAACACACATACTTAACCAAATGCCAATCAACATAATTAATTACTCCTGCCCAGATCTTGTGGGCTCCGATAGTAATTTGATGCAAAGGAAGAAGGACTCAAACAAGACTAACTTGACACATTCCAAATAGGGTTTCAATACAAATGATGCAAATGTTCATTCTCATTCATTCTTGGCAACTTGCTCTTAAACCCTAAAACATGGAGCAAAAATTTAGATATTTTTTACTATAAGTTTCAGTATAGACCCGATATTCAAAATCTAAGACCTGTTTGGAATACCCTTTTGGCCCTTATTAAACATATGTAAAAATGGGCTAGGATTTCTTTGTACAGACTAGGGCAAAAACAAGATTGTTCATGTGCAAACCCTAGGACTATTACAGAATTACTTTCACCAAAAATAACATAACTCACTCAAAACATAATGAAATCACATAAAAATAAAATCATTGTAAACTATAAACAAATATCTTTCCATCCATCTATTATATTCCTCAATGTGAGGCCATACCAAGCCGTACCATGCGTGTTTTTAGACTGCATTTTTAGAAAATTAAACTTTACACACCTACCCTCAATAAAAATGGCATAACTTATTCAGATCTCCATGAAAATTGATGAAAAAAAAATGAAGTAGATTCACATGTCCACACTTTCCAACTAGTTTTGGATCATTAAATGGGCCTTACAAATACATACCAAGCAAAAGAGCAGAACTGTTACAAAAAAAATGCAAAGAAATTATTCCAAAATGATTCACAATCTTCATTCAAATGTTCATTCCAACCTTCTCCAACCTTGGGATTCATGTTTACAACATGTATTTATTCTTCTCCAATCATTTTCCAACTACCAACCACCAACAACTAACTTCCTAATCAAAGTTGCAAAATGAATGCACTTTTTGACAACTTTCACAATGATAACTTTTACATCTTTTTGCAAATGTTTACAACTTTTGACCAATGGACTTATAATATTCTAAAAATAGATAAAAATGATCTCAAATGGTCATAAATGACCTTATTAGACCGAACACATCAAAACAAAACATAAAACTAAAATCTGACCAAATTTGACCATATGGCCTGAAGGTGCCCCTGCACCAAAAAGTTTGGTCACTTGAATCTTGGTGTTCTTGAGAGTAGTGTTGAGATTCTTCCACCTTCACCACCTAATTCTTTAGATTTGGGTCCTTCTCTTGAGCAGGTCGATCATAGTTTTTTAGATCTTGCTTTATTGGATGTGTATTTGGCAGGCATCTCAGATTTGTTTGTGGAGTCTCATCTTGCAGATTTAGGAGACATTCTTGAGGGGATTTCTCTCCTCTTTGATGATAGTTTTAACATGGTTGTTGATACATCTATATCTTCTTTGGAGATTGACATTGATGAGTTTGCTCCTTCACTTGATTTGTCACATTTCTTGGTTGTTTTTTTATCATGATTATGTGGTGGATTATTCATGCTTGGAGATTCCTACTCACTCTTCAGATATTTCTATTTGGAGACTTCCTTCCTCCTTTATGTTGGACATGGAGTGGCTTCTTCATCATTCAGTGGACTTGTTTCTTCCTAAGGGGAGAGGTGTTTCTTGTAGGCATTGGATCATCTTTTATTTTTAGGCATACTTCATTAGCATTGGAGCTTCTTCATTATGGGGAGATATAATGTCTCTCTTTTTCCTTCCTATGGGGGGATCATTGATTATATATACATGATATATGTAGTCCTATGGGAGTGTTATTGATTCCTCCATCCATGGATCATTTTTGTTTTCTTTTCTCTCTTTTGGAGAGAAGTTTTCTCCCATGGGATTTTTCCTCTTTTGTTCGATTGTGAGAGATTGCATTGCATTGCAAATGGGTACCTAACATGGTTGTGTAGCTGGGATCCATATTGCATCTTTCTCATATTGCATAATAATCTCCCTAAGTTGCACTTAATGGGGGGTGTTGGAGTAAATGGTTTTTACCATTTGCCATGCAATAATTAGTGAGTTTTGTTTGATAGCCAACTACATAAATTAAATTGAAGGATACCATCTTTATAGTACCAATTTATATCATTATTGAGAATACATATCTACATTTAGTGTGCTACAAAAATGTAAAGAACTATAAAAATTACTTAAGCTCTCTATATTAGTGTTACCTTTAACCTTAAGGAAAATAATCTCTCACATAAATTGTAAGAAATGTTTTTTTAAAATTAATTATTACTAACAATTGGACTTATATGAATCCTAATATAAGAGATAATCATAGATACTACAGCATAGTCAATATGTTCAAAACAAAGTACAATCTATTAACCCGATTGCAAAAAATTTACAACTCTTCTAAATATGTAGCTAAACTAGATAATTGCTCGAATATGTGAGTGTCTTTTGTTGGTAGCTAGAAAAAATTGGAAACAAACTTGCTAAGGATGAACAAAGTATACATTGAAACATAATACATGTAAATATAAACAAATGCCTAAATCAAGTGAGCCTATAAATTGTATAACAAAATCGCACTATCATAAGAGATAATTTACACAAATTCCCAATAGCTTTTTTGCAAGACATCAACCCACTACAAAGCACACTAGTCATCAACTACCCACAAATAGAAATTTGCATTGTCAAGTTTCAAGGCCATAATAATCTCTTGGCATTTATCTTGTCCCCTTATTTGTTCTTTGTTGTCCCACACTTCCAAGTGTTTAGAATCTAGATGCCCATCTCCATTTAAAATTAAAGGAACATAATACCTTTGCATAACCTCATTGAAATAATGATAGTATACATTCAAGTCCACCCATAATTAATCTCCCCACATTTTGATGATAAATTTAAATGAATTTAATGCATTATTGATGGGTATATAATCTTCAAAATTAAAGTTCTTTGGTGCTTCTCCCTTGGCCCTTAGAAGCTCCATATCTTTCTCTTTAGATTGCCCATAAAAGGACTAGAAAGGGACCACAGGTCTTCCACTATTAAGACTAGCACTAGCCATTCCAAGGCTCATAGAACTATGTAACTGAGTTGAAATTGAAGGAGATATTTGGGTTGTTTGAAATTTCTCTCTATGTCTAAGGTTATTATAAAAACCAAATTTTATAGAACCCATGCTTCATCCAACTCCTAGGTTAAGAATGCTAGCACTCCTATATTGTGATACAAGACTTCTATCTGCAACTCTTTCAAATAAGCATGCTTGTTATGGATGCCTTTCAAAATGTTGCAATGTATCTTGAACATGGGAAATAGGCCTTGCAATGCTATTACCAAGAACTGCAAAATTACTCTGCCTTGTTGCAGAAGGTTGAGTATTTCTAGTTCCAACATTGTCATGGCTACTATGGTTTCTATTATGTGCAGCTAGTACAACATGGTTATATTTCCCCTCATATCTTGTGATTACTACCTTTGGCTCATGCGAGGCTCTTTAAACATGTTTTCAGATAGGATATCATGCATTTGTACATTTATAATAGCTCCTGAAGTGCAAAATAATCCACCAGTAAGATTGTAGTGAAGGTATTGCATAACAAACTTTAGTAACTAATGTCTAGATATGTCAATTTTTATGACAATAAAACTACTCTTCATATTAAAATCTTTGAAGAAGTACAATGTTAATTCAGATTCACTTCCATCTAAATTTTGCAAAAGATATTTCCAATTGTTCTATAAAATATTAGAAATAAGTTCATCAACAATACAAATATTTTCATCTGCTAAAGACAATAACTAAATCAAAATGTTTCTAAAACTGCTAACTAGCAAATACACATAATTAGAATTAAATTTTAAATTTTAAAGACAATCAAGAGCCTTAGGTAAACAAAAATTTCAAATATTATATGAATTAGTTTGAACCATAGTTCTCTGCATGGATAGAGAAATGTGGTCTCAGTTATCAGTGCACTTATAGAGTTATTGGTGTGTCCTAACAAATGCATCATAAAGGTAAGAAATATGTATCCTCACCCTCCACATCTTATTTTGCAGGTAATTATATTGAAACTCAAAACCAAACATAGAAATAAAAAATGTAGAGGGAAATAAAAATCCAATAATAATAGTCAAAACTTAATGCCAAAGAACAAAAAATGAAAATGTAGAAAATATTAAGGTAGATGTTGGTTTTGTTTAGGAGAGAGTAATTATTAACATGGAACAAATTCTATCAAAAGAATATATCACAAGATTATCAATAGCTCAAAATTAAGAAAACATTACAATGAAAGCTAGCACAAAGCAAGGGGATCCATGAAGCCTGATGAGCACATCTAAGTAATGTTTATAATGGAGAAGAGAGGATTTAACACTTGAACACAGGGACTTTTACCAAGAATCTTGTCTTCCAATTGGCAAAGTTTTGGTAGCATGAAATGCTGCACTAGCCTTCCTTTCTCACAAGTGTTATCAGTGGGGGTTATTAAGTACACACCCACAACACAAGAGAGGAAGGAAAATTAAAGCAGAGATCTATGATAGAAGCATCTCACAATTAGATTAGCATCTTATACTCAAGAGAGCATCACAATGATAACAACCACAAGGCAAGGGAATTCACCAAGCATAATAGGCTGCATAAGCAATGTTAGTAGTGGACAAGAGTAGGACACTAACAAAATAACCTAGGGACGTAACCAACACCATCGGTAGTGCAAGGGAAACAAACTCCTTAAAACTAAAATGCCTAGTGGGCTACAAAATTTATTTGATAGAGGGAAATTTCAAACTTACTTAAGACACATTACTTTCGCAATAAGGTTTATTTTTGGGTCTAAAAAAAAATAGTATTTTGAGTATTATATTAAAAAGACTAAAAGAATCAAAAAATTTAAAACTTGCGTATTCTCAAAGAAGCTTGAGCTCATCTGTAAGATGATCCCCGCCTTTTACCTTCTCGATCCATAAATCCAACTCCATTATTAAGGATTTCTGGATCTACTCACCCCAAGCAAAAATAGAGTAAAAAGAAAAGTAAATGCTTTAAGATACTCGAGCACTTGAACACAGGTTAAAGAATGATTCATTAGAGATTTTGTAGTTTTAGAAATGTTCACCAAGGTACTATAGCTTAACTATTAGGTGTCATGTAAGTAATAGTTAGACATAATTTAGCATGCCTAGACCAAATGGTTTGATAGTTCAAACAAATGGTTAGAAAAAGATTGGAGGAGCAAATTGATAGGATATATTATGCATATTATTGGCATACATATGCACAGGGATTGCTAACTAAATACACCGTGAAGTTTAGAGCTTGTGAAAACTATAGAACAATGACCATTTTGGAATATGAGAATAACATAGAAACATGATTGCAAAATTTATGAGTAGAGTCTATATTTCACTATATTGTTTTATGACTATAAGCAATCCTAAATACCTACGTCACATGTCTCAAATCCATTGAATCTAATTTGAACCACTCTATTAAGAGCTACCAATTCATGCATGTTTATAATACACTAAAAATTCACTGACTCTTGGCTCTTTGATTTACTTGCAAACAATCTAAGTGGTGGAGAAATGTTGATACTACTCTTCTCCCATATGCAGAAGCAAAAGCGATGAGAAAATTAGGTAGGGTCAATTACGTCACTAAATAGATTTTATCGCTCCATCCTCTGAATCCTACAACTCCTCCAAAAGAGGGAAGTTCATAATATGCTTTGAAACCTGGATGACTTTCCAAATGCATTTGGTACTTGTCTACAACTCTCACTACCATCTAATACCAAGTCTATCAAGTTAACTATTATTTCTCATGCTACAATGACAACCATATAATAAGATGTGCCTCAGACTTGCTAGTGTACACACCCAACTCAGCATTGCAAATCTCTTCATATAAAGTGTTTGCAAGTTGACAAGAGTAGTGATATTCTTTAGTAGATGTGATTTTGTAGAGAAATAAGATTTTAGTGATGTAGATCAAAACTACAACAAGTAGACAAAACATAAAAGAAAGACGATTGTGGCACGAGGATCTTTCCAGCATAACAAAGAGCTGAATCTCTCACATTTTGATGGTCAATACAAATCCTAGTGGGTGGTCCAATCGTTTTAGATTCACTCATGACAAATTGGCAATCATTGTGTGAAAGCACACATCAGCCTTCTCTATTTATGTCTCAGTCTTTGCTTGAGTAAAAAGTAAAGATAAACATAGAAATGAACGGACAATTTGTCTTTCATGAAGTGGTCTTTTTTCTTGTAAATCATTTATTACTTCTGTCAACAAATTAATGGTCCAGATTTAATCTATAGTAGTCCTTTTAATCTAAACCATTTATCTATGTATTTCATGTAGTGTCACTCACTAAGGGAATGTCTGACGATCTAATTATCTATTTGCAACTAAAATACAATTATAGATGCATTAGACCTATAAATCTAATTGCTAGTTATACTTATCTATATATTTATTCCCAAATATTCTACTCATATACCCTAGTATATATGATGTGGGCAATGGGTGACATGGTATAGGGATTGCTTTTAACCCTATAGCCTTCTTTAATGTAATTCTAAACTCGTCAGTCATGTCTATTTGTTCATGCCTAGATGGAGACTCATCAATAGGCCGTATTGCAAAGAGAAGTCATACATAGACTCATGAGGCCTTTTTCCTAGCTAAAAGAGGTTTCCCATGATAGGACAAGTAGAAGGTCCCAGAAGAAGAGGAAGCCTTGTCCTACTCTCCTTTTAGATCCATGGAAAGAAGAATAATAATAGTGAACTAGCCATAAGGAGCATATAATGTTGGTGTAACATTGACTATATTTATGCAGTCCAATCTTTATTGTTTGTAATGGTTCTATCCTCCCACTACTCCCTCTTATTTGTATCGACCACTACATGTTTCTACTCCCACATTGAGGATTATATTAGCATCTTCACAGGTCTTTTATGCATTGGCTATTGTTTGTCTGGGAGTGGTGATAGTTTTAGGAACACTAGAGATATTATTTTTAATAGTGAGCTACTAGTAATATATATTGAAAAGAGCTGCAGATATATTATTTAAGAGAATTTGATTTTGGATTTAATATATAGAGGTATCCCCTGCTCAAAATGGATGTAGCCATTTGGTGAACCACGTTAAAAAATTTGTTGTTCTCTTTTTACATTGGTTATGTGTTTTACTTTTTTTTAATTTAATCATTTGCTTTTGTCTGTATTGTTTTTCTTCACTCAACAATTGGTATCAAAGCAGGTTAAGAAGCTCAGTGAAGAAGCTCATTGGTGAAGCTGGTTGGAAATTGGTGAAATATTTCTAGAATAATGGATGAAGTAGACAAATGGAAAATCAAGAAGTTTTTAGGGCAAAATTTCAGGTTGTGGAAGGTTCATATGGAATCACTCCTGATTAAGTAGGATCTCTCACTCGTGATTGGGAAAACCAAAGGAAAAGGTTCGATGTTAGATGAAGAGTGGGAGATATTGGATAAGAAAGCAAGGGCCACTATTTTTCTCTCACTGTCAAGTAATGTTTTGTTCAATGTTTCAGCTGAGAAGACATCTAAAGAGCTATGGGATAAGCTTTCAAATATGTATGAGATGGCATCAGCATCAAACAAGGTATTCATCATGAAAAAATTATACAATCTAAAAATGAGATGTGGGATCATGTCAAATCACCTCAATGAATTCAATACCCTGGTCACTCAATTGATTTTAGTGGGTATGAATTTAGATGATGAAATCAAAGCAATTCTATTGTTATGTTCTCTACCTAATAGCTGGGAAGGAGTGGTGATGACAGTTAGCAATTCCGTGGTTGCCAAAAGTAAACTAAAATTTGATGATGTTGTAGCTACTCTTCTCAATGAAGACATGAGGAGGACAAATCAAGAACCCTCATTTGGTGATGCCTTGGCTACTATAAGTATTGGCAATAGAGGAAGGGGTCAAGACAAAGGTAGAAATAATAACAGAAGAAGGTGTAAATCTGCCAAAAGATCAAAGTCCAGAGGTAGAAATGGAGAATGTTGGTTTTGTGGCAAAGTAGGTCACACAAAAAAGAACTGTTGGAACTACAAAAAGGCACAAGGAAAGGTGAGAAATAACGAATTAAACACTGTATGTGATATAGATGATGGTGTTTTGGTTTTATTAGTAAGTGACACTACTGTAGATTCGTGGGTGCTCGATTTCGATGCCTCTTTCCATGCTACTCCATGCCGGGGTGCTTTCACAAATCATCACAAAGGTATGTTCGAAAAAGTTTTTCTTGGTGATAATAAAGAATGTGAAATAGTAGGAAAAGGTGATGTGACTTTGTCTTTGAAAAATGGAAATAAGTGGATCTTGAAAGATTTGAGACATGTTCCCACACTGAAATAGAATATCATAATTGTAAGTCAGCTTTATGCTCAAAGGTGTGATGTCAAATTTTATTTAGATACTTGGAAATTCACCATGGGTGTATTGGTACTTGCAAAATGTTGCAAATTGGGTAGTCTTTATGTATTAGAATGTCATGGTGAAGTGGGAGTTGCAATGCCAGTTGTGGACAATGGTTTAGAGATTTGGCATAAGAGGCTCAGACATATCAGCCAAAAGGGACTTGAAGTCATGCTTTAAAGGAATCAACTACAAGGTCTCACATTAGTTGATTTGGAGTTATGTGAGCATTGCCCTTATGGCAAATAGACTTGGACCAGTTTCTTGAAGATTGGTCATGATAGGAAATCCATACCATTAGAGCTCATTCACTTCAATGTTTTTGGTCCCACAGAGGTAATCTCCATTAGAGGCACTAATTATTTTGTTTCATTTCTTGATGATTGCACTCGCAAAGTATGGATTTATATGATGCATAGAAAATCGGAGGTTATTTCAAAATTTAAAATTTTCAAGGCCATTACTAAAAATTAGATTGCGCGTAAAATCAAATGTCTTAAAACTGACAATGGGGGAGAATTTTGCTCCTCAGAATTTAACACTTTTTGTTTAGATAATGGTAGTCATCAGATTAAAATTGTTCCCTTCAGTCCTCAAGAAAATGGTGCAGCCAAGAGGTTGAATAGAATGATTCTTGATAGAGCTCGGTGCATGCTCTCTAATGCTAGATTGGGAAAAGAGTTTTGAGCAGAGGCTTGTAATACAACTTAGTGTATCTGATCAATCAAGCTCCTTCATCTCGATTGGATTTCAACATTCTGGAGGAGAGATGGCTCAGGAAACACATTTATTACAATCATTTGCATGTGTTTGGCTATGAGGCATTTGTGCATATTCCTAAGGAGCAATAGACGAAACTTGATCCTAAATCACACAAGTGCATATTCATTGGTTATGGTGAGGACCAGTTTAGTTTTAGGCTTTGGGATACAATTGCAAATAAATTCACTCACAGTCGCGATGTTGTTTTTAATGAAAAAGTTTTTCCTTGTTTGCAAAAATAGAGTGTCTCTTCAAATGATTCTATACATGTTGACATGTTTGATAATGGCACTAATATGCATCAAACATAGGAACTGCTCCTACTATTAGTTTTTAGACTTCAAATGTTATTATGTAGCCTCCTCAAGGTAGTACACAACCTTCAATAGTCATTGCCCAACCTCCAACTTTTTGTGAGTACTCATCAAGCACTGGCACCCCTCATCATACTTGTGCGTAGCCAACACAATCTATACAAATTCCCACGACACTCATATTGACTGGCACATTAGCTGCCAAGGAAGAAATGAGTATGTGGTTTCCAAAGAATACAAAAACTTTTGTAGATGTTGAAGAAAGGGGCGCTCTTTCCAACCACCCCATTACCAAGTCTATTTGATTCTTCCTTGCGTGAGGAAGAGTGGTTAATATCAAAGTCTTCACTGCATTCAACATATAATTATAGGCTACGGTCAACATATGATACAGCTGCATAGCCTGATAACATTCCTACGGAGCCACATTTGCAACAAAGTTCTTCACTTCCAATGAATTTTAGGGATGTCTCCACAGACTCTGTCACGATAGCAGTACACACTATTCAAACACAGAATAAATCTATCATACAAGACACTGTTGATATACAGAATACTCTTGCGACAAAGGATACTATTGGCATAGAACATCAAATTCTTCCATTAAGCAGGTCTACATGACAGAAAAAGATTCCAACTAAACTTGATGATGATAAGCTTTTGCCTTTTGATTAGTCAAAGCCTACAAATTTTAAACAAGATTGCAAAGATGAAAATCCAATGAAGTGGATAGAGGCTATGCAAGAAGAAATGGCCTCTTTGCAGGCCAATGATACTTGGGACTTGGTGAAGTTCCCACCTAACTGGAGATCTCTGAAGAACAAGTGGGTATATCAGTTGAAAGAGGAAGATGGAGGCAAACACCACTACTATGCAAGATTGGTAGTAAAAGGTTTTGATCAGTAAAATGAGGTTGACTTCATGAAATCTTCTCACCCGTCATCAAAGTAACCACCATTCATGTAGTCCTTGGTATGGCAGCTGTGTGGGATCTTGAGCTTGAACAGCTTGATGTCAAGATGACTTTTCTACATGGAGATGTTGAAGAAGATTTGTACATGGAACAGCCTGAAGGTTTTATAAAATAGGGGCAAGAGCATTTATATTGCAAACTAAAGCACAGTTTATATGGGCACAAGAAAGCCCCAAGGCAATGGTATCATAAGTTTGATAGCTTCATGGCTGAGCATAACTTCATTCGTTGTGAATCTGATCCATGTCTTTACTTCAAGTGGCTTGCAAGTGGTGAATTTATCATTGCAAGTGGTGAATTTATCATTCTTTTACTTTATGTTGATGACATGTTGGTCATTGACCTAGCAACATGAGGGTTGTTGGAGAATTGAAGCAACATTTAGCTCAACGATTTTCTATGAAAGATTTAGGGGCAGCCAAGAGGATTCTTGTCATGACAATAATTAGGGATAGACAAAAGAGACAAATCAGATTGACTCAAGAGAAATATATTGCTAAAATTTTTGACAGGTTCCATATGACAAATGCATAAACTATTAGTGCTCCATTGGCTAATCACTTTCAGTTGTCATCAGCTATGTGTCCTCAAACTCAAGAAGATCAAGAACACATGAAGAGTGTTCCCTATTCATCTACAGTTGGTAGTCTCATGTATTTCATGGTTTGTACTCATTCCAATATTGCCCATGCAATGGGAGTTGTGAGCAGATTTATGAGCAATCCAAGAAAACCTCATTGGTAGGTGGTACAGTGGATATTTAGGTATCTCAGAGGTACTTTAGATTATGCTTTATGTTTTGGAGGAAAGCATACTTAGCTACGGGGGTATGTTGACTCTAATATGGCTAGAGACTTGGACAAACAGAGGTCTACAACAGGGTATGTGTTTGCATTTGTTGGGGCTGCACTTAGTTGGATTTCATGTTTGCAACAGGTAGTTGCACTTTCTTCCACTGAGGCTAAATACATTGCTCTCACTGAAGGAGCAAAGGAGATGATATGGTTACAGTGGTTATTGGGCGAATTGCGGTGTAAGCAATCTATTTCTACTCTATTTTGTGATAGCAACAATGATATTCACTTGGCAAAGAACTCCGCTTTTCATAATCAAACTAAACATATAGAGTTGAGATATCATTTCATTTGGCATGTAATTGAAGAGGGTAAGTTACAGGTAAAGAAGATTGACACAAAAGTGAATCTAGTGGATGCTTTGATGAAGATTGTTCCAAGAGAGAAGTTCAAGTTCTATAGGACTTCTCTTGGCATTGTCAATTTCTAACAATAAGCCTAGAGTGGGGGATATCTCTGCGCAACTCTCTTGCAGCTAGGATTGGACTTCAAGTGGGAGATAGTTGATGTAATGTTGACTATATTTATGCAGTCCAATCTTTATTGTTTGTAACGGTCCTGTCCTCCCACTACTCTTTCTTATTTGTATTGACCATTGCATGTTTCTACTCCCATGTTAAGGATTATATTAGCATCTCCATAGGTCTTTTATGCATTGGCTATTGTTAGTCTAGAAGTGGTGATAGCTATAGGAACAACAGAGATATTATTTTTAATAGTGAGCTATTGGTAATATATTGAAAAGAGCTACAGATATATTATATATGAGAATTTGATTCTAGATTTAATATAGAGAGCTATCCCCTACTCAAAGTGGATGTAGCCATTTGGTGAACCACGTTAAAAAACTTTGCTATTCTTTTTTTGCACTGGTTCTGTGTTTTGTTTATTTTTTATTAATCATTTTCTTTTGTCTGTATTGTTTTTCTTTGCTCAACACAGAATGCCAAGAAATCAATGGAATATCCATATTTACTATAAACAAGGAGATCCTTATTTTCTTTGGTTTTCCCGTATACAAATGCTAGTTATAGCCAAGGTAGGTTGCAACATGTGATTTTTTGGTAGCTACAAGTCACAACACATGATTTTTTGGTAGCTACAGGTTGCAACATGTTATTGTTATATACACTACAAAGTACATGTATTTTATGTTGAGCAAACCGTTTGAATGCACTACTTTGAAAATTAGGGGAATATTAATATTAAAAAATTCTAATTAATTATGGGAGTGTTTAATAGTGGGGTATTTTAATTACGCAAAGGCCTTCCCTATCTGAAAGACACGACCTTGCCCGGTTGTTGAAACCATCCCGTGCGTCACTTTTTCGTCACTATTGTTTCAGTCGCCATCACCATTTTTCCCTTTGTTCACTTGCGGTCTATCTTTTTCAGTTCACGCATGCCCTCCAGTGGTTGCATGATGCATCTCTACGTTTGTTATTAATCAATGAAGTTCTTATGTCTTGCGTGAAAATGAAGAAGTGAAAGAAATGAAAGTACTTCGTTGGCAGATGTTGAAGGTCTTGTCTCAGCGGATTTATGCCAAGTTTCAAACCCTACTATCTTAAAGTGCTTCTCTCCACTTACTTGTATTTCAAACCCTTTATACATTTAAAGAGGGCAGGTACAAGTTGGTTTCCCAATGTGCAATAGACAAGTTAAAAGATGTTCATGGATCCATTCGGCTCATTTGGATATATGTTAAAATAGCTTTACTCAAGATTTTTTAAGAGTTTTCTCTTGGTACAAACTTTGTTTCTTTAGTCCATTTTCTTAAAATGGAGTTTTGATAAAGCAATGCTTATGCATTATCTTCAAAAGGTGAAGTGATCAGTAGATATTCTATCTCCTATTATTTTTTAGGAGGAGCATATCATCACCAAATCACTCTAAAGGTGAGGGTTGTATTTTCATCCATTTGGGATTTTTTTTTAGGTTTGTTTTATTTTGTTTTATTTTTCACTTTATATTTAAATAAAGTTCAATTTTATAATTAATTTTGGGATTTTATTTAAGTTAACAAAAATATACTATATAATATGTCAATAGAGATATAGTTTAAAATTGTTAATTTTTTAAATTCTTTTTATATTTTTTTCTCCTACTCAAAATTACTTATGTAAATATAAATAATTTTTTTTATAGTTTCTTTATTTTTTTATTTTATATTTTAAAATATTTATATAAATGAAAAAAATTTATTAGGGTCTTATTTTGAGATGAATTAATGTGTATTATTGTTGCATTTGGTAGATTGGTGACAAAATATTAACATATTAAGGAGGTGGAAAAGTAGATAAAGTGTTAGGGTTAGCTGGCAGAAGATATCAATTAAATGAAAATAAAGATTAAACAGAGAAATAGAAATACATAGAATTAATAACAGCGAGAGATAAGATTTAACGTAGTTCACCCAAACTCGGGCTACATCCACCAAACAGAGAGTCCAATATTGTTATCCAGTAAATCAAACCGATTACAATCAGCAAACCCTGCAACTCAATACCGCTGCAAATGCTACAATACAATTGTCCAAACCCTAACCCTTGGCCGCTTTTTATCAAGCCTTTTTGTCAGTTACAAAAATTAGGGTTTTCTTATGTCGGTCATAAAAATAGGATTTTTTAAGTCGGCCCTAGGATTTTTTTAAGTCGGCCCTAAAAAAAAATTTCTCGGGGGCTACCGCCCCCGAACCCCCCTTTCTTGGGGGCTGCCACCCCCGAACCCCGACGAGAATACATGGCTGGTGTACAGTACTTTCCTGATTAGTCGCCACCTACCAACAATCTCCCACTTGGAGACTGATCCTGGACGACACCGCTGTGCATGTAGCTCCCACTGGAAATAAGCACCCTGGACTCTACTGTTTTATTTTTGTTGTCATTAGTCTAGAAGACCAATCAAAGCTGAAGAGGAGCTCAGCTTCTCCCTTGTCACTGCCCTTGTAAACATATCCGCTGGATTTTCATCTGTATGTATCTTTTCTAGCCTTAACTGTCCATTATCCAACACCGACCGAATAAAGTGATACCTCAACTGTATGTGTTTGGTCTTTGAATACAAGGCAGAATTCTTTGCAAGATGTATGGCACTCTGACTGTCTGTATACAAAGAACTGTTAGCCTGTTGTTTACCCAATTCTTCCATGAAAGATTGCAGCCATATCATCTCCTTGCTTGCCTCTGTTGCAGCTACATATTCTACCTCTGTGGTGGATAAAGCAACCACCTTTTGCAACCTAGAAATCCAACTCACCGATGTTCCACCTACAGTAAAGACATAACCTGTAGTACTCCACCGGGTATCAATATCCCCTGCCAAATCTGAGTCTACATAACCTGCTAAATCAGTATTAGAGCCCCCAAAAAATAAGTGTTTATTAGATGTACCTCTCAAATATCTGAGAATCCATTTGACCGCATTCCAATGCTCAAATCTGGGATGACTCATATACCTACTAACGACTCCAACAGCATGTGCAATATCCGGTCTCGTGCATACCATGGCATACATTAAACTTCCTACAGCTGAAGCATAGAGTACCTTGGACATTTTTTCTTCCTCCTCTTGTGTCTTTGGACACATCTCCTTAGTCAATTTCAAATGACTAGGCAAAGCTGTGCTGACAGCTTTTGCATTCTCCATATGGAATCTCTGCAACACCTTTTCAACATAAGCAGCCTGAGATAGAGTCAATTTTTTGTTCTTCCTATCTCTACAATTTTTCATACCAAGGATTTATTTTGCTGCCCCCAAATCCTTCATATCAAATGACTGTGATAACTGATGTTTTAACTCGCTGATGTGATCCATGTTAGACCCAGCTACAAGCATGTCATTAAAATATATACATAAAATAATGTAGCTGTCATTATCCAACCTCTTAAAATAAACACAATGGTCAGAATTACACCTGCTGTAGCCTTGCTCAGCCATAAAACTATCAAATTTCAAATACCATTGCCGATGTGCTTGTTTCAGGCCATACAAACTCTTCTTCAATCTGCACACTTGTTTCTCCTTACCTTTGACCTCAAATCCTTGTGGTTGTGCCATGTATATCTCCTCCTCCAAATCACCATGGAGAAAGGCAGTTTTCACATCTAGCTATTCCAAATGCAAATCTTCAGCAGCCACAATACTTAAAACAATACGAATAGAAGTCATCTTGACAACCGAAGAAAATATCTCATCAAAATCAATGCCTTGTTTCTGCGCAAATCCTTTTACAACTAACCTGGCCTTAAATCGTTTCTTACCTCCATCTTCCTCTTTCAGCCTGTAAACCCATTTGTTTGGTAAAGCCTTTTTACCTGCAGGTAACTTACATAATGCCCAAGTCTGATTTTTCAGCAAGGAGTCCATTTCTTCTTTCATTGCAAGCTCCCACTGAACCTGTGTATCCACCTGCATAGCTTCATCATACCCTTCTAGTTCACCAGCATCTGTTAACAAAATAAAATACAAAGAGGGAGAAAACCTTTCAGGAGGTCTACTTATCCTTGTTGACCGTCTAACATTCACTGGAGTTTGTGGTATTTCTAGTTGTTGTTGCAGAGCATGAGGAACCACTAGAAAATCACTATTTGGAGTATCGTCGAGCACCACATAATCTTTTTCTTTCTTCTCATGCTGCTGCAACTGATCTTTGTACAACAACTTCTCATTGAATATAACATCCTTGCTTCTCACAATTTTTTGATTTTCAAAATCCCAAAGCCTATAACCAAATTCATCAATGCCATATCCAACGAAGGTATATTTTTTTGATTTTGCATCCAGCTTGGTTCTATTTTTAGAATCTATATGTGCAAATGCTTCACAGCTGAAGGTTTTCAGAAAAGAATAACTCACCTTCTTGCCAGTCCATGCTTCCTTTGGAATACCACAGCCCAAAGGAACTGAAGGACCTCTGTTAATTAAATATACAGCAGTGTTGACAGCCTCTGCCCACATGTTTAAAGGCAGTCCAGCATGTAATCTCATGGTCCTTGCATGCTCCATTATTGTCCTATTCATGCGTTCAGCCACTCCATTTTCCTGTGGAGTCCCTGGAACCGTTTTCTGCCTACGAATTCCATTAAAGGAACAATATTCTTCAAATTTTTTGCTGTAATACTCACCACCATTATCAGATCTAAGACATTTTAATCTTTTACCTGTCTTATTTTCAACCAAGCTTCTCCATTTCTTAAATGTTTCAAATACATTAGATTTCTGTCTAAGGAAATAAATCCAGACCTTCCTAGTTGCATCATCTATGAATGTAACATAATACCGAGAGCCACCGAAAGAAGATACCTGAGCTGGTCCCCATACATCTGTATGCACAAGCTCCAACTTTTCATTTTTCTTTTGCTTCCCATCCTTGAGAAAACTGACTCTCTTTTGTTTTCCATATACACAACTTTCACAGAAATCCATATTAATATATTTCAAACCTGGTAAAACTTTCTTAGAATGAAGTACCTTCATACCTTTTTCACTCATATGCCCATGTTTGTTATGCCACAGTGTTGTTTCAGAACCTGCAGCAACTTTTCCAGTCTCTTCCTGCAAACCTGCAGCAACTGTTCCTAAACCTGTTTATTTTTCCTCTGTAACAGCTAAAGTAGAAGGAACAATGTGACCTGTACAAAGATATAAGGTTCCTACTTTCACACCTTTTGCTACTACTAAGGCACCTTTTGAAACCTTCTAATTTTTATCAGTAAATGTAACAGTGCATCCTTGTTCAGTTAGCTGCCCTGCTAAAATTAAATTCCTACTGAGCCTTGGAACATGCCTCACCTCTTGTAGTAGCCAATGATTCCCATTCTGCAACTTAATCTTGATTCTTCCCTTTCCAACAATCTGACAGGGTTCATTATCTCCCAAATAAACCAATCCAAAATCCCCTTGGACATAATCAAGAAAATAATTTCTATGGGGCATAGCATGAAATGAGGCCCCTGAATCTAAAACCCATGAATCATCAGCATTATCTAGGGAAAGAATCAAAGCGTCATCTTCAGATTTATTACTTACCATATTTACTTTCTTATTGCCTTCTTGTTTGTCTCCTTCTTTATTTTTCTGAGACCAGCAATCTTTCTTCAGATGACCTGGTTTTCCACAGTACCAACAATCCTTTTGTCCTCTGGTTTGGGATCTTTTGTCCTTTGATTTTTCTCATGACTTCCCATGACCTCCAGAACCTTTTCCTCTCTCCTTTGATTTGCCCCTACTTTCTGCATTCAAAACACTGCCTGATTTGGATCCACCTGAGCTTTTCTTACGAATTTCCTCACTCAGAATAACACCAACAACATCATCAAATTTTAGTGTATTTAAACCAGAAACAGAGTTACTAACCGCCATTACCAAACTATCCCAGCTTTCAGGCAATGAACATAATATCAAGAGAGCTCTAACTTCTTCATCAAATTTTACATTTACAGAAGTCAATTGACTGACAATCATATTAAATTTATTTAAATGACCTGTCACAGATCCACCTTCAACCATTTTCAAATTAAACAACTGCTTCATGAGAAATACCTTATTTGAGGCTGAGGGTTTTTCATACAATTTTGCCAAAGCTTTCATTAGACCATCTGTTGTCTTCACTTCCGTTATATTGAATGCCACCGACGGTGCCAAGCACAACCGAATGGTTCCCAGTGCCTTTCTGTCAAGAAGATTCCAATCCTCATCAGACATTGTTGCTAGTTTCTTGGCTACTCCTTCCAACGACCTCCATAAATCCTTTTGATAGAGGTAATCCTCCATCTGCATCTTCCATAACTGATAGTTCTGCCCATTGAATTTATCAACCTTCGTTTTACCCTCGTCCGCCATTGCTCCCACTCAACCGTGAGACTTTCCTGCAGACGATAATCGAACACAACCCGCTCTGATACCACTTGTTAGGGTTAGCTGGCAAAAGATATCAATTAAATGCAAATAAAGATTAAACAGAGAAATGGAAATACACAGAATTAATAACAGCGAGAGACAAGATTTAACGTGGTTCACCCAAACTCAGGCTACATCCACCAAACAGAGAGTCCAATATTATTATCCAGTAAATCAAACCGATTACAATCAGCAAACCCTGCAACTCAATACCGCTGCAAATGCTACAATAGAATTGTCCAAACCCTAACCCTTGGCCGCTTTTTATCAAGCCTTTTTGTTGGTTACAAAAATTAGGGTTTTCTTATGTCGGTCATAAAAATAGGATTTTTTAAGTCGGCCCTAGGATTTTTTTAAGTCGGCCCTAAAAAAAATTTTCTCAGGGACTACCGCCCCCGAACCCCGGCAAGGATACATGGCTAGTGTATAGTACTTTCCTGATCAGTCGCCACCTACCAACATAAAGTTTTTTAATATTACATTTTAACATATTTTAAAGATGTTAGGGTTTTAAAGAATTACATTGTAATTTTTATAGGTTTAATTTTTTAATTAAAAAAATATTATTGTTTTTTAATATTTTAATTAGTCATGGAAGTTCAATTGTTATGTCTTTGAGTGAATGATGATTGTCTTGTATCCCTATGGCCCATGTCATTTTTTGTTTTCTAGAGTGTCATGAATTAATTTGCAAAATCTTAATGGATTTCAAGATCATTGTGTTTTTCTTAATAGCTACTTTAAATGTGGTGCTTCCTTTCTAGATTCTTGTCCATGCATTGCACCTAGGTTCACTTGCATTCCATTAGTTGTCACCTATGCATATTAACAATAGTGAATACAATAATCGTATATATATAATATAATAGATTATATAAATTATATAATTATGATTAATATTAACATATTGGATGATTTCATGTGAAATAATAATAAATATATAATAGTTAATAGAGATATAATATATAATATGATTTTATTAAATATAAGATAAATAAATATAAGTTAGGGAATCAAATGTAAGTGTATAATTACTTAATATTCATTTATAACTGTATGATAATAATAGTATATATTTTATATATAATACTAATTAAATTAACCTATAAGAAATCTAATAACTTAATTGTTCTTCCATGAGTTGTGTCTATGTGAGAGATAGATATTGAGAGATATAGAGAGAGAAAGAAAGAGAGATGGCAAGAGAGAGAGAGAGAGAGAGAGATGTTAAAAAAATTTAGGAGCTTTTTATAATCACGTGGTCTTATAAATTTTATAGCAACAATTTAATGTTAAAAATTTAGTTGAAATTTTTAAGAAGTGCAAGGTCAAATATTGCATATTCTAGAATTTTTACCTTATGTTTATGCACTCATTCTCACATGCATCTCCTTAACAATTTTTAGGTCACATTTAGCCTATTTCTTTAGCCTAGAACCTTTTTTTTGGTTCTATAAACCCTGGTTAGGGACCAGGGACTCATCCAAAAATAGGGCATAGCCCTTAAGTCTGTGCATAAAACTGTCATTATAGAAGCATTATAATAGGGTGAGAGGGAAAATTACAAGACCCTCTCCCCATCTACTAACTAATAACTTAACTAGCTAAACAACATAAAAAAACTACATATCTGCTTTGCTTGTCAAATCCACCATATCTGCCTCCTCATTGCAGGCACATTTGTATTCAGCCCGAGCATGCTCCTCCATAGGAACCCCCATTTTTGTAGCCATCCATTCCACAGTCTTTCGAGACTCTACCAAGCCTAGTATCACATCATGGATATGGTAAAAAATGGCATTATGGTTTTCCTCTATTGCCTTCAATGCTTCCACCATATCTTCATGAACTCGTATGGAAGATGCAACTATAGATGCCAAAGTATCTAGGGTTAGAGATTGTGTCATGCCGAGTACGTTCCAACACCCACTCATAGTGCCTGGGTCGAGCAAAAGAATTGTCATTGCTTCCCTTAACTTCCCGCCATCCTGTTCGTCAACGTCCTTAGCCAAAGCGAACATCCTACAAAGCCACTTCCAGAGCATAGGGCTCTTGATCTCCATCTCAACCAAAGCCATGAAATTTTCCATCACCACATCCATTGATATCTTGGAAAGCCGCTTAGGTGGGGTATATACCTGCTTCATCCTCCCACCTAGAGAACTGCTCGCCAGCTTCTGCAAGATCTGTCGACATTGGGGAGTATGATCCCCCACCTTTCCTTTCCCTTTGTCACTCCTACCACCTCCCATAACTCCACTCAAGTTTGCAACTCCTCTCATCTTTGCCATTTATAGAAAAAACAAGGGAGAAAAACCTAAAACTAAGGAAATCAATGATATAAAAGGAAATTATCTCCACCTCTGCCACACACCATCCTGAATCATGAGTGGCCAACCTAGCCACCACCACCTCACACATATCCTCTCTCGAAAGCTCAACTCCCATGTTAGTTTAATGAGCTCTCCCATTATCGAGAGAGCCTAGAACCTATTTTTAAGTTCATTGCACATAGTCCAACTTTATTATTCTGCTATAGATCCTTTCCTAGAAGTTGGATCCATTGTTGTTGAAGGACACCAACACCCATGGGCCCTCCTATCCAAGTTATAAATTCAATTGGATCCACTAATGGAAAAATCCTAAACCCAGTCATCCTTAATATGTTTTCTTAACAAGTAGTTGATTGGGTTTGTTCTATACACATATCTTTCCCATACATTTTTAGGGTTCTCAATTCTTGATTCTACTAAGTGTTGTTCTTGATTCCAATCTACATTCTATTTTCATTATTTTATAATTTCACTTTAGATATGAGATTCCATCACTTTCCCTTCATCCATAGCTTGATTTACTTGTAAACTCTCCCATCACCTCCATCCTTATCCTCATGCTTATGTACTAAGTTTTTACCTCTATTTTTCATAGATCCTAACCCCTATAATTTCCCTTTTACCCCCTCCATTCTTATAGAACTATCTACCTAAATCTCCCTTACACAACACCATTGGCATATCAAAAATTTCTATCTCCCTCAATTGCACTTGCACATACCACTATAGATTGGACATCATCTTAGGGTTTTCCTTGTAGTTATATATCCTTGCACACATCACCATCACCCCCACTCAAGGATCACACGCTACCTAATTTACTTGCTATATGTGGAGGCTAAACTGTGATTGTATCAACGTGCTTTTCTTTACGTACAACCTATACTACATGATCTACTCTAGACGGCCAAACATTTTCCTACCACTACTAAATCTTCCAAATAAATATTAATTCCTAATAAGATATGTATGTAAAAGTGGGCCCCACATCATATGCTCTCAATTCTCTTTACACTAGCCAAAACTCACCTATCCAATCACATTTTAGTTTTGTAAGAAAACACACAAACAACATATAATATACACATTATATATATATATACACACACCCAAATTTTGGAAGAACTGGATGTATTATTCCATATGCTCAATCAAAATATGACCACACAAGTAACAACCAAAACTTGTGTTAGTGATGATCCTTCCCAATAGAAAATTATATTTATTATTAAATACCACATTTATTATATTGTAAATTATTAAACTTGTTTCTAACATAGTACTACTCCATCTGCCCTTAGAAAGGTTTCTCCCCATTCTATCATCATTGTAGCATGATCTGCAAGCTTTGACATTTCTCTAGTTAAACTGTCTGCTAGAGGATTATTATCACCCTAAATCCATTCAATGTCAAAATCATAACTGATGAAGTCTAAATACCATCTTTCAATTCTACCATGGGCTATGTCTTTATCAGGCTTTTTCTTGAGCAGGGACCTCATTGGTTGGCTATCAGTTCTCACAATGAAATGAGTTGGTTTCAAGAAGATCTTGAACTTCTGTATGCCTTTCTTAACAGTAAGAATATCTCTCATAAATGGTGTACCTGTATTTACTGTAAGTTTTCTCTTAAAATAAGCTGGAGCAGTCTTTAGGCCAAATGGCATGACATTCCATTCATACAATCCTTGAGGAACTAAAAAGGTAGTTTTGTACCTATCATCTTCCTTAACCTTTATCTGCCAAAACCCTGACTTGCAGTCAAACATTGAAAATATCCTTTTTGATGTAGCTCTCATAATCAAGTTAGTGCTAAAAGGAATAGGATAATTGAATGGAAGGATTATGTCATTAAGAGGCTTATAATTGATGCAAAATCTTTTCTTACCTCTTTCTCTTTTTGCTCACTTATTAACTAGAAATGTAGGATAGCTGAAAGGGCTCTTGCTCTCTCTGATGAAATTACCTTCAAGTAATTCTTCTAAATGCTCATCCATCTCTAGGACTTCTGTTGGGCTCATTAAGTAAAAAAGTTCAAATGGAATTATGGACTGACACTCTAGCTTGATCTTGATTTCACATTCCTCGTGATCCTTTGACCGGAATTGGAGAGGATTCAAACTACATCAATCTTGTTCAAATTTAACCTTAACAGGTTCCAATAGTAGTGGCAATTTTTGGGCCTGAAGATTTGCACTTTCTTTTCTACTTGGCTTAGTAGTCTTTTTATCCAACGTGTAATTGACTACTTTTAATGCATGAATTTTGATATGACCATCTTCATGGCGGGGTGATATCTCATGAGTTCTTAGAACAAATGGCTTGTACTTTGTTAAGAACATTAAATCCAATAAGACATCTCCTCCTAATCCATCTAACTCAATGAAATTTGTAACAAATTTCTTTCCTTGGATTTCTATGGTCACATACTGTGCATATCTACCCATTTTTACCTGTTGGCCATTGATAGCATATCCTAAGGGTAAATCTGGTCTAGGCTTCCAAAACTCATGAGGAATAGCATCTATTTTAGCAAAACTTCTTGATGAACTAGAATCAACAAAGGCATCCATAGGAATAGGCTTGTAACTAGGAAAACATAAACTCATCCTAATGTATGTATAGTTTTTGGCTAAGTATAAGGCATTTGATGGTTCAGAATGGACGGTTCTAGAGGTTTCTTCTTCTAAATTATCAGAATTATCTGCTTTGTACAAAATTTCCCTAATTTCCCCAACTATTAAAACAAGTTTTGTAATTTCTTTTTGCTGGAGGCTGATTTCTCAGGTAAGTATTTGGAGTTCTTCATAGGAGCAGTTAACTTTGGCACAATGGACATCAAGAAGATGGGCTGGATCATTTCTTGGAGGAGGAGAATGAGATAGCTTCTTTCTAGACATCCATATAGGATTAATATATCCATGAGAAGTATTGGAGGCTTCTTAGATCTATGAGGAGGAGAAAAGGATTCATATCTCCTAGATCTACGAGAGGAAGAAAGTTTAGTACCTCTAAGTTGCTTCAATAAGGAATCTCACTTTGCTTCCTAGGCCTTTATATCTTTTAACTGTTGTCTTGTTGTAGTCTTTCTTTCGTCGGTGGATCCTGGCATTCTGTATGGATCTTTAGCTTTGGCCATATTAATCTTGAAATCCAAATCTTTGATAGCTTTTCTGACAACTTTTGTTATAGCTAAAGAAGACTATGATGAACTAGAAGAATCAGAACTTTCTTCTTCTTCTTTTGAACTGGAAAAACAAACCTTTTTATTTTTGTCTCTAGCCATTGAAAATTGCTCAGGCAGAACTTCCACCAATTAAAAAAACTAATTATCCTCAAAATGAGCAAACTCATCAAAACTATTTACAATATCCCAATTATTATATACATCTTGTTCATAAAGAATAAACATTCAGGAAATAGGCTAGTCAAATGTTTCATTTGCAAAGGACCACATTATGCTACAAATTGCCCTAAGAAGTATAATCCTAAGAACAAGGTTATTAAATACCACATTTATTATATTGTAAATTATTAAACTTATGTTCATCCAGTTTTATGATCTTAATCCCTTTTTACTTTTTATCTTTCTTCTCCTCTTTTTCTTCCTTGGGAATTAGATGTAATCTTGAACTAACTTGTCTGACTAATTTGTCCATAAGGATAGGATCTCTACTAAGATCTGAGGTAGAGGAAAAAGAGGCACAAGAGGGATAAGGATTCACAGACTGGAAACTTTTGGGATTGCTAGATGAAGTAAAGCATTCTTTAGGATTATAGTCAACATAAGGCTTATTTTCTATATTAGGGTAGGTATGAGCCATAGAGTAGCTTCTCTTCAAAGGCTGAAGCTTGGATTGTGTTTCATCAATGATAGGTTGCTCCAAGATAGTCTGATCTAGGACAGACTACAAGGTGACATTTGCGACTCGCCTGGACTAGAATAATGGTCTATTAGAGAACCTATTTCTCTAGATCAGGAGGTTAATAAACTAAGGCTTTTGCCTATTTAGGAGTTGTTCTATAATGGGCAATCCTATCTCGAAACCAGTGTGATCAATAAATCTACCATAATCTAGTAGGTTTGAGGATCCTTGTGGCAAACTCACCCCCATGGGTAAAGAAACTGGTGGAGATACAGTATTCATAATTCTGTGGACACAATGACCTCCTATGGTAGCATAGACTGAACCAGGCATGGGGGAAATTCCTTTGACTTGTAACAAAAGGCAAAAGGCTAAAGAAATGAATTTATTAGATAATGACAGAGTAAAATTGGGTTGTACTGACAGCACACCATCGCCTTTCTCTGCACTTAAAATCCCTCTAAATTGAGCTATGATAGCTTGTTCCTAGATTCTACATCTAGTATCAACTAAAGTAGAAAAAAACTCTACACCTATATCATAGTTAAAATGAGGATGAACTATAATATCTACATGAGGAAAGTGGACGTGGAAATATCCCTTTTCCCTCCATCAGGAAACATCCTCAGGAAGTAAGAATGGCAAATAGATTGGACAAATTCCTACACCAGAGCCTAGCAGATTAATTTCAGACTGATGCATGGAATCACAAATTGTTTCTTTTATTCCCTTTTCAAGGTAAAGTGTAGAGATCTTAATATATGGAAATTTAAAATTTCCTTTGTCATCTACCACATGTTCATTCCCATCTTCAAAGTAATTATGCAACACTTCTGAAAGGGCAGAACTAGCATTCACTAATCTTCTAAGTGCCATGATGAGATAATAACTTACTGGTTTTCATTCAGGATATTCCCTGCTACTTTGGTCGACTTACTAATGCCCTTCACACAACTCTTTCATTTGGCCTTCACACGGGTCTTACGTCTGTGAATTCCACAGGTACTACAACACACTACTAGCAAAATCTTTAGAAATTTAAACTCATACAAGGCAATTATAACAACCAAGATGAACCAAGGCTCTGGTACCAATTTAAGTGGAAGATTTATTGTACAATGAAATTTATTACAATGAGATTACAATATGAGCATAAGCATAATAACCGATAAGGATTATCACACTATAAGATCTTTCTACACAATTTCTGATTGTTCAGATTGCAATCACGCATAGAACAAGAGCATACTATATATATATTAATTTGTATATTTATTACTATATTATATTATTTTATATATACAAAGTATAATAGAAAATAATAGTTATTATTAAATACCACATTTATTATATTGTAAATTATTAAATTTATCTCTAACATAATATTCTATTAATATATTTATATTGAAAATATTATATGTCTAGTACTATTGATTCATATTTGTTGAGAGAGGGGGGAGGGGGTGGCCAGAGGAGGCTAGCGGCATTGTGGCACTATGAACAAAAGGCTTTCATCTCTCTAGGTAGATCTCAATTTATATTCAGATTGAGTTGCCAATAGAAAATTATTAAATTTAGTTCTGACATATTATAATATTATAATTTAATCATATATTTATATTAAATATATTATATGTCTACTATTTATTTATATTTGTTGTATGCAAGAGAGAGGGAGGCCACTATGACAACATGAATGAAAGGCTTTTGTCTCTCTATATACATATGTCAATTTATATTTAGATTGAGTTGTCATGTGAAAGTGTGTTGAGACCTTATAGGAGCACATTTTAAAGTTTGAAATGGCTACCAAAATAGAGTATATGGAAAGTCCACCATGAACAAAAGGCTTTCGTCTTTCTATAGGAAGATCTTAATTTATATTCAAATTGAGTTGCCACGTAGTGGGGACCTTACAAGAGCGTATTTGAAAGTGCAATAAGACCTTATAGGAATGCATTTTAAAGTCTAAAATGACCACCAAAATGACACTAGATAGAAATAATGAGGATAAGGAAGTTGTTTATTTAGATCATATATAATGTACGTACAATATTATATTACAAAATTATATATATATATTACTACATTATATTTACTTTATATATAAGATATATAATAGAAAACTATATTTATTATTATACACAATCTTTTCTATAATGTAATTTACTAAATTTATTTCTAATACAATATTATATTGTAAAATCATATATTTATATTCAATATATTATATGTTTACTATTTATTTATATTTCTTATTTAATTATGTATTTATTTTATATGCAATCTCTATATTTTATTCACATTTATTACTATATGTTATACGTTGTTGAATATAAATATAATATAATATATAATTAATACATATAATATATTTTTGAAACATAAACAATGATATTGGCTCATCAAGCCAAGATATTGTGAACCATTGGGCAAGCATTTCTACCACCTAGATAGAGAGGGACACAACCATAGAGAGCCATTGATAGGGAGATAAAGAGAGACAAAGAGAGATCAATAGAGACTAAGAGAAGGAGAAAGAGTAAGAAAGAGGAGAGAAAGAAAGAGTGAGAGATAGAGAAAGATAAAGAAGAGAGAAAGAGAAAGCTAGATGAAGCAAGAGAGATAGAGGGGGGAGGATAGAGAGATACAAAGAAATAAAGAGTTGGAGAGGGAGACAGAGATGCACTGATAGGGATATATAGAGAGATAAAGTGAGATCAATAGAGACTAAGAGAACGAGAAAGAGAGAAAGAGTACTTGAAAGAGAAGGAGACAAAGAAAGGGTGAGAGAGAGAGGGGGAGATTTAGAGAGGGAGAATGATAGGCAAAGAAGAATAGAGAAAGAGAGATAGAACAAGAGAGAGATAAAGATAATATATATATATAGAGAGAGAGAGAGAGATTAGGAAGTCAAGTTGAGTTGGACATACAAACTAAAATGCATAAAACACAAGAAACCTATACCTCAACAAGAAGACCCAATCTCATCAAGGGAGAGGAGAGCTTGCACCCAAGAGCTCCTAAGATATGATAATCCTTAGATAAGTGATTAAATATGAAATGCTATCCTAGTTATGCAACTCATAATTCTAGCTCAAGTGGACATTTGGACATGGTAACATTACTTGAAAATTGGACCCTCAAATGGGTTGAGAGATGTTGTATTTATAGATTTTTGGAAGGGATTTTGATCCAAGGGTGGAGATTGATTTGGAAGATCAATGGTGGAGGATAAAATTGATGTGGATGGCCTAGATTTGATCTTGGAGGAATGAGGGCTAGGAATAAAAGTAAATCTTTTATTTATTTTGGGAAAAAGGGGTTATTAAATGAGTATGGGTGTGAAGGATTATTTTTGAATTAAAGATTCATATGGGGAATGTGAAATGAATTAAAAATTCATTTGGGGATAAGTGGAGATAAATGAGGTATGGGGGTGTAAGAGGAATTAATTGTGATGTGGGATGTATTTAAATAGAAAATTGACGTAGGTGGATTTATTTCAATTTTTTTATTTGGAGGATGTGGGGAAGGGTATGAAACTATGTTTGACCACCCAAATGAGAGGTTAGGATTAATTAAACATAGGTTTTATTTAATTAATCCTAAGGCTAGGATGAGGTAGGCTAAGGTAGGCAATTAAATAATAGCTATTTAATTGTCTAGGATAGGGATAGGTTAATTAATAGGCTGAATTAATTAGTTAAGCATGTTTTAGTTAATTAATTAGATTTAGTGACTAGAGGGAAATTGAAATAATAAATATTGCATATTTATTAAATCAATTGGCTAAGGCTTGAACTATTGAATTAATAAAATTAATTCAATTGTTGGGGACAAAATGATGGAAAATTGGGTGATGAAGGGATAATTAATTAAATAAAAATTTAATTAATTGAATAGAAGGGAAATTGATGTGTTTAGGGATGTCAGGAGTCGGTTTGATGGTCAAGACATTTTTAGGTGTCTACATTTGCCCCTCTTTGATGTGGCGTCAGGCCCTAGGAGGAAAGTGGCGTCAGGTCGAAGAAAAATATGCCCCAGTTGCCAGGAAGGAATGATATGGGCAAGGGATTCCCCCTCGAGAGGTCAGCGGGAAAATATCAATTTTTTGGGTGAGTTCTCAAAAGGACATGACGGGAGTGAAAGTTGGATAGGGGATAGAAAAAGAAGATGTCAGGAAGAAAAACAGAGGAAAAAGGCTGAGATCTGCACCCTGGAGAGAAAAAGAGGGGGTGGAAGGATGACATGGCCCACTATATTAGGAAAAGTGGGCCCTTAGAGTGCCACATTTGCACACTTTGACTTTGGAGAAAAAGGAGCGAAGGAGAGATGGTAGAGCACAACTCCCAGTTCCCTCAACTTTGACACATCTCAGAGTGGTTCTGATTATTTGGCCGGGCATCGGAGGCTGGACCCCAGGTAGGGTCTAATGCTGACTTTTTCATTTTTTCATTTTTTTGTCACTTTTTTGGGGTCTGGGAATTAGGGTTAGATCACTTAGTGTGAAGGATAGGGTGGATTAGCGCAATCATCTGGATTGGCACTATCTGCTAGGGTGGGATTAGGGTGGTTTGTCACCATTTACCTAGTATTTTAGCGCTATCCTCTGAAGTAGCGCAATTTTTAGAAGAATAGAATTTTGGCATTTTAGTGCCAAATAGGTATTATGGTAGCACTATTGTGTGAAATAGTGTCATTTAGGGTAGTAGCGCTATTTTTCATTTTAGTGCTATATAGGGGATTAGCGCAATATATGATATATGTGCTTTTGCTAAGATTGGTGCTATTTACTGGATTAGCGCCAAGTGACAAATTGATGCCATTTTGTAAAATGGTGCCAAGTATGTTGTGCAGTAGCCCCATGTTTTGGATTAGCGCAAAGTGTATTGCACAGTGGCGCTATTTCCTATAATAGTGCTATTTAGAAGAAGTAGTAGCACCTTTTTGAAAATGGTTCAAAGCGTTGTCTGTTTTGGCGCCAAATGATTCTGGCTTTTAAACATTAGAAGAAAGGGGTTGATTCAGAAAATGATAGGTCAATATCTGACCAGAAAGTTGTGGATGTAGGATATGATGTCGTTTATAGTGTACTCATAGGAGCAACGCATGCCATCCATGATGGCAGTATTCGATGATTTTTATGATGCCACACAGGCCCGACTAGCTAGGTTGGGGCTTCTGACAGTGTTGTCGATGCCAGTTCTACGAGCTCAAGAGCTCTGATGACAGCGGCTGTGGAGCGGTACCATTCAGAGACCTGCAGCTTTTTATTGCGGACTGGAGAGATCACCATCACACTTGAGGATGTTTATCGCATCCTCAAGTTAGCTATTCATGACCGGTGAGTGAGGTATGACACAAGGAGGGGACGAAGGGCTCTGATTAGAGTGTTTGGCAAGGACCACATTGTGCTATGAGTAGATGGTCAGGAGATGAGTTATGAGGGGACATTGGTGATAGGTGCAGATCCCTTTGCCTTATTCCTGTGCATTTTGATTTGTGGTGTGGTGATGCCTGATAGGAGAGGCAGGGGTTTCCCAGTTGGCTGGGTAGAAATGATCAAGGGTATGGTCAAGGATGAGACCGTCTACACCTGGGGACCAGCGATGCTGGGGCAACTATATCACGAGATTCACATAGTTGTTTATCTCCATGATTCAATGTTGTCAACTGGTGTGACTCTGTTGCATGTGTGGATTAGGGAGCACATCATAGTTACACGACCAATGTGTGGGTACTATCACCATCCTTTTCAGGCATTTGTGTTTTTATATCAGGATACAGAGTACACTTACACTGGACAGGTTCGTTATTAGAGGTGGATGCTGGATGGTGTTATTAGGGTGACCTAGTGACCCTACATCAGAGTGGAGCCATGGCCTGACGATGCTATCCACATGTCGTTTACATTTTAGCAGCGATACCTAATGGGTCGAGGAGACCACACCATAGACATGCACCTGTCGTCATGGGTGATGCGGCAGTTCAAGTTGTGGTAGGATACTCTGCAGTAGATAGCTATCTTTGCATGAACCCCATGTGATGTGTGCTTCTGGCCTGCAGCCATACAGACATAGGTCATGCTGGATGATTTTGTAGCCTTATGGCCAGTGTAGTGGGATTGGAGGAGCACTGTTAGAGATGCAGGGACTACCCCTGCATACGATATATGGTGGCAGATGTGGCAGCTGACTCAGTTTACAGATCTAGTTGAGGTAGTACCCGTAGAGGAGGCAACAGGGTTAGGGGATGATGATTCAGATGATGATGGAGATGACTCAGATGGGGGATGACTTCCTGGAGGAGGGGGAAGAGATCATTGGAGACAACCTCGTGGAGGTTGGAGGGGATGGAGAGGAGAGGCTCGTTGGTAGGGATGGTCAGCCGATAGATGTGCTGGTGGCAGTGGTAGCAGGACAGGGGTAGGTGGGGCAGATGGACAAGTGGCTGTGTTGTAGGCACAGTTAGCCCAGGCTCAGGGTGATATAGAGGTTTTGACCAAAGAGCAGGATGTGGCACTTGCAAGAGCACAGTAGGCAGAGACTGCATTGCAGAGTTCTGGTGTTGGTATGGCCCCACTCTTGGCTAAGCCCCAAAGAACTTTCTACCTTTGGGAAGTGAAGGTGAAGGGTGGGTTACCCATTTCTCCTAGCTGTGTGACAAGATTTCACTTTCAAATCCTATTCAACCTCGTGTAAACATTGCCCACAAACCTAATTGGCCATACCCTACATCAAACTAGACATTAGGGCATGTTGATGTGTCTTCCACATGTGCTTGTTTACTAATCAGCATATTCTTCAAATTCAACAATTCAAAATTGCTTATTGTGTCTTGTGTGAGTGACTTATGCTTGTACATGTGTGATCATTGAACATTGCCAAACCAATCAAAAACTAGAATTGGCACACTTGTCTTGACTTGTGACACATCTGCACTCTATTACGGCACACTTACTGCTACGCATTCCACACTAGTAAGCTTTTCCAGTCTTGTGTCCATGGCAAACCACCTAGAATATATTGATCAAGAAATCCAATATCTAGAATTGCAAATAAACTTAGATCCCTCGCCCCAAGACTGTATAGCAATTTGTCAACATATCCAAGTCTTAAAACAAGAATTGACAATCTTGCAAGATGCACATGCCAGCACTAGCTATGCCTCGCCCCAAACTCCTATGTCTTTTTCCCATACTCATGACAAGGCAACCGCCACCTCAAGAGGGAAATTGTATACCACTTTGGCTCCTAGTCCTCCTTCGCTATCTTCTAAGACACACATCTCAAAGCATATTGGTTCTACACCAACACCACCGTCTAGTTCCTCAAACTTTAAATGGCACACCAAAAAAGAATCATATGAGTGGTGGGAAAAATGTTTTCTAGATTTATACAATGCAAGAAAAGCTAGGGAGAAAGAAAAATCCATTCATCCATTACCTCATTCATCTACCCATACACCTACAAAGGATGTGCTCCAAGGGCTATTAGTAGAGAGTCAACCATGTCCCCAAACTTTGGTCCTTGACCATACCAAAGATTCTTCCAATGCCTTGTCAAATCTAGCAACCCCTTCATGTCATCTGCAACCCCTTGAGCTTATTGAAGAGCCTTCTACCATGCACCAAAGTCAAGGTCCGTCACACATCCATATTGTCAACCAAGAAGCTATCCAAGATCTATCTGCTTCCATTCCCACAACCCAAGAGTTATGTCAAGAGCACACCTTAGAGCATGTGGAAACATTAACCCCTTGTCTAAACCAAGATCAAAACATTCCCATCCGACCCTGCATAACCTTTATCTCTTCAATGATCCTATACCTATACATGAGCAAGAGATCCAATTTCCCACTAGGCATAACCTATATCTTTTCCATGATCAAGATACTACCATTGATGAAGAAGCTATCCATGAGCAACTTGATCCTATACAGGAGCAAGACCATATACATAACCTATATCTGTCCTATGATCAAGATATTATCACTGATGCAGAATCTATACAAGAGAACATTAATCCCATCATGCTAAATCCTATCTATGATCAAGATCCCATCTATGATGATGCGCCTATCTATGAGCAAGCAGACCATGATGATCCTCTAAGCCCACTTTATGTGTCCCATGGTCCTGAGCCTATCACCCCATCTAGTCGTACCCAAAATCCAACAACTTCCACTTCCCTTGATGAGACACTTGCCTCCCAAGCAAGCGTAGAAGATCAAACTAGTAATACTCCTCTACCATCTGTTATGGACCAAGCGCCAAATCCAACACAATATATCCTTGGTCTTACTACCTTCATGCATGAATGTTCTCTCTTAGAACACCAACCACCCTTATCCGCTATCTCACCTTCTCCATTCAATCAGAAACTTGTGTCTAGTGTTCCACCTACACATAATCCTGTTGTCCACCGTATACTCCAGAATATGAACTATCAAGGTAAAGGCTTAGGTCTTGATGAACAAAGTATTTTGGAGCCCATCCATGTCAATGTCCCTGCACCTTCATACGGCCTTGGATACATACCCCAAGGTGAGCAAACTCAAGATGTTGGTACTTCCTCCACTCCTCCTAAGTCTACCACTTTCCATCGCAAACCCTATCATATCCCCAAAACATATGTCGACATCCCACCTCCCTTATCATACACATCCCATAAGCATGTGACCATATACCTTTCACCATCCAAACTCCCTCCACTACTTCCAACTCCTAATATCCCACCTCCCTTATCATACACATCCCACAAGCATGTGACCATACACCTTCCACCATCCAAACTCCCTCCACTACTTCCAACTCCTAATATCCCACCTCCTTTATCATACACATCCCAAAAGCATGTGACCCTACACCTTCCACCATCCAATCTCGCTCTGCTACTTCCAACTCCAAATATCCCACCATCCAATCTACCTCCGCTACTTCCAACTCCTACCACCCCTCCGTGCCTTTTACCACCCCTTCTTCCAACACCTTATCCATCCATCTATAAATCCTCCAAATATCCCAATCATGGCCGACAAATGCACATATTGTCTAAACAAGGAGCTTTCACCAACCTCACTTCTACCATCCCACGGGGATTCAATGACAAATATGTGAATGCCTCTACCTATAAAGTCAAAAATCCTAAGAGTCCTCATGACCTAGGATATAAACGTCATGAATCGAAGAATTATCCATATCAAAAGCTACATGTACCCATACACATCAATGCCAAATTGAACAAGACGTGGGTCCCCAAGCAACAAATGATTAATCCAAAAGCTACACAAAAGTTGCATACACCCAAACCCATACCTTCATAGGTACTATCTAAAAGCAAAAAGGTTTGGGTACCCAAGCAAATAGCCCTAAAGTTACATAAGGCATCCACCTCTCAAGAATTCCAACCATTCACTTTCTCCCATTCCATCCAAAAGTCTCAAATTCTTCCCTCCCATAGGGCAAGCCAAAATCAGAAAAATACTAAGTCTATGTGGGTCCATAAATTCCTAAATCATTCATCCACCAAGCAAAAATCTCCATTGCTTCCTACACCACCCTCATATCATCAGCTTCAATGTTTACCATGGTATGTGTGACCGTTGGTCATGATTCCCTTCCATTCCACAACACTTCTGTATAACTGCATCTCCCCTCCCTTCCACTATTATCCTACATATCTTCCTCATCCTATGGTCCATGCTTTTGCATAAGACTTCCCTCCATATTTTGCATCATAATCCACTATCTACCTACGCCATATCACTTTCATACGATCGCCTACCAACATCTGTGAGAACACTTGACATGGTCCATTCGACAATATCTCTCTAGCGGGACTATCACCTTTCAAGGAACTCTATACTTGAGTCCTTCCATATCTGCGTTCTCCTACCCAAATGTTTCAAAAAAAAGAAAGAAAAAAAAAAAAGAAAAAATCCCTTCATCCAATGGTGAAAACTAGGCAAACAGGCACCTTGGATAAGTACCATGATGAAAACCTGGCAAACAGGTGTCATGTGTAAGTTGATCTTCTATGTCACTCACACTTGGGGGCACCTTATCTCATCAGCATATCACTCTTCCATTACATTTCCTATTCTATCCTCTATCCATTGCATACCTATCCTGTCCCGTCCATCCATCCAAACTTCCTTTCCTCTATTCTTTGGTCTTAATAAAAATTGGGGGCATAATGTTGACAAATGTTTTAGATGTCTCTTGGTATACCTTATCCCTCCAAACCATGCAAATCCTTCATTGTCCTCTCATCCTCCTATCGTCATAAACACTGCCATGAAAAATCCTAAGTATTCTACCTACAATGGGGCACGTTATTCTTATGTGACATAGTCCTTGGAGATCACATCCTTGGTTCCTTCTACCTACCTATTCCATTCACCCATACATCTACCTATCTATGGTAGTTCCTTGTCATTAGTCTTATCTGATCCATATCTGATCCATGTCGGTTCCATATCATGTCTTATCTGATCCATATCAGTTCCATATCATGTCTTATCTGATCCATATCAGTTCCATATCATGTCTTATCTGATACATATCGGTTCCATATATGTTCCATATCACGTCTCATCTGATCCATATCTTAGGTCCATTAAGGTTCTTGTCGAACTACGTTGCCTCTGCGTTGTCACGTAGGCAAGGCCATTATCAATGCGCCCCCGAGGCTCTGCTTCCCTGTCCATCTCATATCTTGTCATCTATCCTCTAGTCCATCCATGGTCCAAGCCCTAAACTACGCTGCCTCTGCGTTATCACGTAGGCAAGGCCATTATCAATGCACCCTTGAGGCTCCACTTTCCCTATTCAACCCATGTCTAGTCCTTCTATCTGTCTGAGTCTGCTCCACTTTCCCATCCATCCCATGTCTTGTCGTCCATCCCACTACCCATCCATGTCTATACCTTTCTCTAGACAAGCACATGCAGCAAAGCACGCTTCCCAACATAGCAAAAATCTTGATGAAAAACATCAACCTATCCAAGGCAAAATAGAGCACCATACTGAAACACTCAAGCTAAATCTCATATCAATTATGGCAAAAAGACACATCTAAATGCAAGAATGTTTTGTGTTGGTTAGATTAAGAGTCTTGATTTATGCTATCATGCCTTTCTATGCTACTCGAGGATGCCAAAAGCTAGAGATGCTATGATGAGGGCATGAATATTTTCTTTGTCTGCTACTTGTGGATCAAACTTTAGTAATGTGACAACTTCTGTCTAACGACATGATCGACAAAAGATCATCGAGGACTCCAAGGTCTAAACATGAAAAGGGGCAATCCTTGTCTGTTGAAAAATGTAAGAAATACTCAAGTCATCTAGATTCAATTTTGGCTAGACGCTTGTATTAACTTGCTAAATCAAAATCCATGTAAGTAATACTCAGGTCATCTCGGTTCAATTATACCTAGATGCTTGTATTTTCTTACAACATAATAAAAGCCTATGATGAAAGCGCTTCAAAATACTTGCTATATCAAGGTGACAAATACCCATATCTATATCCACACCATATCCAATCACATCTCATCTCCATACCGTATCCAATCACATATCATATCCACACCGTAGACAATTGTGTCTCATATCCGTACCCATATCCATATCCATATCATATCCAATTGCAAGTCTATCCTTAATCCATGCTAATCAAGTCAAGTCAATCTTGTCAAATGATCCAATCACAATCAGTCGTCTTGATCCTTGTCCGGTCATAAACCAACTCAATCAGTTAATCAATCAATTGTCTTAGACAAGATGTTGCATTGTCGAAACCAGACCAACACATGCGTCTTACACGACATGCTTCATTTCTTGAAACCAGACACTATCCTTCATGTTGCTCTAGGGATCCATCATTCCCCGCCATGACAACACGCCTGTCATGTTGGTCTAGGGATATATTGTTTCCTGCCATGACAACACTGTCATATATCATTATCATATCAAATGTCTTAGACAGGATGTTGCATTGTTGAAACTAGACCCGGAGTCTTATACGGCATCTCATTCCTAAAACCAGACATCATCGATCCATATCATTGGTTTACCACTTGACAGGGGCAATACCTTGTATGTGCTTGTGTCATTTGTGCATACTTGCTTCTTGCTTGTGTGTGTTATCATTTTTATCTTGCATTCCATATCATTCATCCCTTTCTTCTGCATTCAACCATTTCATTTCCTGTCAACATATCTTATTGTGAGATTGTCCGTCTCACGCCTGCTGCCCTCTCCCCATCCAATCTCCCAAGGGGGCATCCTATCATCATAACATGTACTAGGGCAAACTGGGGCATGTATAATTATCAGACTATTTATTCTTTGAAACAACATGATAAAACACATTGCTTCAAAGAGGGGTAAAATGTATACACCTAAAATTGGCTCAGGTTGAATTAAGTAAATATTTTAATATTTATCTTAATTCTTATTTTCTTCTGTCAATTAAATAAATATTATAAGTTTATTTGATTGGTTCATTATCCTACAATTAAATAAAATCATTTTATTTAATTAAAATCCCTAAATTCTTCTAATGTCTCAAATCCTAAATCCACTTCATCAATCCACCTCATCTTTCCACCTCACCTCTTCCACCTCACCATGTTGCACATATAATTAAATATTCTTAATACTTAATTAGCTAATATCCTCCAAAATCTAAAAATAAATCTTTAATTCAATTATCCTCCACCAAATTGAATATTTAATTCAATTGTTCCCCACTAGCCTTCACCAATTGAATATTTAATTCAATTGTTCCTCACTATCCTCCACTATTGAATTCTTAATTCAATTGTTCCCCACTATCCGCCACTATTGAATTCTTAATTCAATTGTCATAACCCACTTTTCTTTAAAAAAAAATTTAATTCATCCATTATGAATTAAAGATTCATAAAAAATGAGGGCCATTGATCTCATCTTTTGATCCACACCCTCCATTGCCTTTTCAGAAAATCTATAAATGAGACCCTTCTCTAAGCAATTGGGAGGGACTTCATTCAGGTATCCTTACCATGTCCAATTTATTCTAGAAACTTCATTCTGGCATCCTTATCATGCCCACATTCTTCTAGGGAATATTCTTCTTCTTGATTCTCTTCTTCATACCATCGTAATGCCAAAATTATCCTAGCCGTCCTATATCCTCCTTCATTGTCCCTGTGTTTGAGGCTCGTCTTCAACACAACAAAATATCACAGCCATTCCGTTCTTGTCACCGTCAACAAGCAAGGAAGCAAGCTCCCTGAGGGCCAACCTTCTTCATCATCAAGGTTGAGAACAGATAGGCGAGCAATGGAAGCCGTAGGGTAACAAGTTTTGTAAGTTTGTACTTCATTTATTTATAGCTGTTATTTGCATATTTCATTGATGTTTGGGTTTATTTATCATTATTGATATTTTCCTAATTTTCTCATTTATAGGAGTAAGATGGGGAAGTTGGATTAGTGAGGTGATTTTAGATGGGTAGAGGATAGGGTAGGTGATTACAAAATCTAGGCCCAGATGGTATAGTTGAATGAGTGATTAAGATGGTGATTTTAAGCTAGTAATAGTAGTTGCATAAGATTAATTGAGAGCATTTCTTAGTTTACTATAGCAATGTAGGATATAGTTCACAAAGGTATGAAATGACCTAGGTGATGATATATATCCCATGATTGCATGGACTAGACCCACAAACAGTAAGTTGATTTCATGCATGCCCAAGGTAGTATAATCTTGTCTACCCTAGGAAGGGGACTCATAGTGACTAGTGTCCATAGAGCATATAAGGTTTTTTATGCCTATGTATGCAAATGAGGCATGTCGTACTAGAACCGACCCAGGCTTCAAGATATGAATACTTCTCTTGCAGTAATGAAACCAACCCACAAGCACATCATATAGAAACAATGACTGCATCTACTCTAGGTGTTGTCTGCTACTTACCATGATATAATAAGATCAAGGTAGCTTTGGAGGTGACAAAAAGATAAAGATCAATAATAAAAAAGACCAACGAAAAGATACAAATAGCCTTTGTGTGCTCTTGCCAAGAGACATGTTGATGGGATGACAGATTTTTGTCCATTGTGGGAAAGATATATCCTAGGATGCAAATCAGTTGGATTTGATTGGAGAATTTTTGAAAGGTGGGCAAAAGAACAGTTTGGCCATGTGTAGGATTATAGTTAGTATGTTGATTAATGATTTTTGCATTAGGGATGATGGTTCAAATGTATACTTAGTGTGTGTATCATATAATGGGTCTAGTAATCTCAATGAGTGGGGACCATCCAAACAGGTTGGATGGGTGCATATTATGTACCTGAGTATTAGAAACTTCCTTCATATTCCAGACTGCCTACATACCCTATGTCCATGGGATCAAGGTACTTTCAAGATGCAAGCGAAATGAATATGTAGTTCTGTGATGACTTGATGATGTGGGAATGGTTTAGGATGGGTTTAGAATGGGTGTAATGTGATGAGGATTGATGTGTGAGGGTGATGTTGCATTTGTTTTTGTATTTCTGATGATTTTGTATTGTTTTTGGATTTTTTATTTTGCGATGTTTTTTGGATTTTTGATTTTGTGATGTTTTTTGATTTTTGATTTTGAGTTGTACAATGGGAAGCTTACAAGGATCCTCATTCCATGAACTGGGCTTAGGTGAGGTAGTGCGGAATGGGCGATAGGACTTGATGTTTCAGAATTCCAAGCCATGGGATGTGTGTGATATGGAGTGTTGTGACAGGAAGAGGACTTATTAGATGGTAGAATCGGCCACTACACATGGCGCCTGAAACAGGTTTTCACCATGGTACTTATCCAAGGCATCACCAAAGTGATTTTCACCATTGGAAGTTTTTATTGCACTTGGATTTTTCTTGACTTTTTTGATTTTTAGATTTTTGGATTTTTTCAATTTTTTGATTTTTTTGATTGGGATACTCGATGGGTTAGGCATAGAATTTCTTTAGATGTAGAATGTCCATAAGCTCATCTAGAGGCTGCCCCTCAGGTGTTGCAAGATGGTAGGCTCCTGATCCATAGCTAGCTGTGATGACATATGATCCTAACCAATTGGGTTTGAACTTACCTTTCTTAGTGCGCTCTTGCAAGTTCTTCTAATTTTCCATAAGGACAAGATCACCTACTTCAAATTTTTGGGTTCTGATTCCTTTGTTATAGCTTCTCCTGAGGTGATTTTGATAGGCCTACGGGTGGTTCAATGCATTCACGCATTTCTCATCCAGTAGTTCTACCTGATGCAACCTTGTGACTCAGTATTCCTCATTAGTGATTATGTTTTGCAAGGATACTCTTAAGGACGAGATCTCGACCTCGATGGATAAAATGGCTTCAGATCCAAAGACTAGGGAAAATGGAGTGGCTCCTATGGAGCTACAGATGCTTGTGTGATAGGCCCATAGGGTAGGGTTGAGTTGGAGGTGCCATTCATGGCTATCTTCATTGACTGTTTTCTTTAGGATGCAGAGGATGATTTTATTTGAAGCCTCTGCTTGACCATTTCCTTGTGGGTAATATGGCGTGGAGAAGTGGTGTTTGATGTCAATTTTTTTGCACAAGGTGTGAACTTCTTGGTTCTTGAATGGTTTTCTATTGTCGGTGATGATGGAATGAGGGATACCATAGTGGCATATAATGTAATGGAGGATAAACTTGGAGATTTGGGTTCCACTGGTGAAGGTGAGTGGTATTGCTTCCACCCACTTGGTGAACTATTCAGTTGTTGTGATGATGAACTTATGGCCATTGGATGATGGCGGATGGATTTTCCCTACAAGGTCGAGTCCCCACTATGAGAAAGGCCATGATGTCATGATCGGTTGCAACTCCTATGCTGGTGCATAGATGAGATCGCCATGCTGTTGACATGGTAGGCATTTATTGATAAACCGGTAGGAGTCTTGCTCCATGGTTGGCCAATAATAACTAGTCCTTAGGATTTTTTTAGCAAGAGCGGGTCCACTTGAATGTGCCCCATAGATACCTACATGTACCTCTTGCAAGGCCACTCCAGCTTCCCTAGAGTCTAAACATCGTAAAAGCATTCCCTCAAGACTCCTTTTGTATAGGGTGTCTCCTACAAGGATGAGGCGGGAGGCTCGGCGAATGAAAGATTTATGTTGCGATGTGGATAGATTGGGAGGGATGATGTTGTCATGGAGATATAGGTAGGTTTCTTGATACCACGGGGATAGAGGACAAATGACTTTGCACATGAGCTCGGATTGATGAACATCATATGCTAGCATGGGGAGTTCTTCTATCAGGAACTCACATTTCTTGTTGTCTTTCTTCATGTCGACTAGAGATCCGATGGTAGCCATGGCATCTACAGCTTTGTTATTTAACCTTGGGATATGCTCAAAGTGGATGTCGTCAAAATAATCTTTGAAGTCCTCGACCATCTTCTTGTAAGGCAGGAGTCTATCATCTTTGGTCTTATATTCATTGTTTACCTACCGGATGAACAGTTGAGAATCTCCATACACTGTCAGTTTCTTAATTTTCCATTTGATTGCCATTCAAAGGCATGTGATAAGAGCCTTGTACTCTGCCACGTTGTTGGTACATGGGAATGTGATTTTGAATGACTTGGAGATTGTGTCACCTTGAGGGGTAACAAATAGGATGTCTTCCCCCGAGCCTCTATGTGTGTATGATCCATCGAAGTACATCTTCCATTTTTCTGTGGATGGTGTGATTGTCAAGATAGCTTCATCAGGGAACTCTGCCAGTGTTGGATGTTCTATTGGAACGGGTGCTTCAACTAGCTGATCAACTATAACCTGTCCTTTAATGGCTTTTCTCTCAGTGTATTCAATGTCAAATTCAGTGAGAATCATGACCCATTTCACCATTCTCCTAGTAAGAGCCACTCTGTTTAACAAATATTTCAATGGATCAATCTTGGCGATGAGCTTGGTTTTATGATTGAGCATGTAGTGTCTTAATTTTTGTGAAGTGAAGACTAGGGCTAGACATGCTCATTAAATTTGTGTGTAGTTGAACTCATAAGATATGAGACTGCAGTTGATGTAATAGATGGCTCTTTCTTTTTCGTGCTCATCGTGTTGTGCTAACAAGGCTCTGACAATTGTCTTTGTTGCTAAGATGTACAATAGGAGAGGTTCACCTTGCCTTGGCGGAGTTAGAATAGGGGGATTAGCTAGGTATTCCTTTAACTGATCAAAGGCAGATTGACACTGGGTGTTCCAGACAAAAGTTATATTTTTTCAGAGTAGGTGCTGGAATGGTTGGCATTTATTAGTAAGTTGAGCAATGAACCGACAAATGGACTGGAGTTTTCCCTGCAAACTTCTTAGTTGTTTTAGTGTTGTTGGAGGGGGCATTTCAATAATGGCCTTGACTTTTACGAGATCTACCTCGATTCCTCTTCTGGAGACTATGTATCCCAAAAGTTTTCCGGAGGTGACCCTAAAGACACATTTCTTTGGATTGAGGCGAATGTTGTATTGCTCTAAACGGTCAAAGATCATTGCCAATACATTCAGATGTTCCTCTCTTGTCTTTGATTTTCCCAATAAGTCATCCACATAGTCTTCCATGATGTGGTGAAAAAGGTCATGGCTCTTTGATACATGGCTCCAGCATTCTTTAGACCGAATGGCATTACCACCCAGCAGTATGTCCCCCATGGACATATAAAGGAGGTCTTATGCTGGTCTTCTTTCCTTCTGAACAAAACTATAAATGAAATTTATCATTTTTTATCTAATTCATTAACAAATTTCAATACTAGAGTTAATTTCTTTCATTTGTCTAAACCAATACAAGTTTCATTTCTTAACACTTAGTTTCACCAGGTATAAAATAATTGAAAAATCATTCACAACAACAATACTGAAGGGAAGAATTTCTCTTTTTCCCCATACAATAATTCTTACAACTTCAGAGGGGAAAATCCCTCCATAATGAACTTAGACAGGATGAAGCTCAATGAACCAACTCTCCTTATAGCAAGGATGAAATGCAGTCTCCCTAAATACAGCACTCCTCCAATTCCAACCATAAGCATCAAGAGGAAACCTGCGTATCAAAGACAAATAAAGAAGAAAACACCACACATCTAGCTCTCCTCCCTACCGTAGAGCCGCAAGAGGGTCACCCCCGAGCTAGGGAGATCATACTCACACCTGGGTAACTCAAGCAATCCACTTCACAACAGGGAACAACAACAAACCCAAAACACACAACCACCCATAGGTAATTTACACAACACGAAAACTCAACTATAGTGAGCTTCACAAGGGGCAGGAGAGTGGACACACTCGACTCCAGAGTGTCACCCTTACAGATAATATAACCAACACAATTTCTCTTGGCCTCAAGCCTAATTTGATAACAACTTCTCTATAGAGTTTGTATTTGGGCTCTCAAGCCAAATGACACAATTCTTTTCAAGTCATCCACACATACCCTCAAGGCTTTCAACATCCCAAAAGGAGAAACCAAAGAAAAAAAAATCATAGTAATAATATTTAAATAAATTAATAAAATATACTAACAATAGTAACAATAGGAATAGTAATAAAATAGTAATAATAATAATAGTATTAATAATAACAAGATAAAGATATTTGTAGATATATTTATATATGTATATATATAATCCTATATATATACGTATATAGATACATACATATATTAATTGTGTGATATAAGTTATCAGAGAGGCCGTTTCCTCTTTACAACAACAAGAGAAAATACAATTATAACTTTAAGAGAGCCTAAAGAAATATACTTTAATATTCCTGGTCGAGTTTCTCGGAAGTTTCAATAATCAACACAAATTAATAAGCAGGAAAATGAAGAGGAAATTTATGTTCCTAATATTTAAAAAGGACACTGGAAATAAACTTAAAGGAGCCATCACAGACATTCCATGTGAGGCCATTTAAATCTCGACTATAGTTAGTAAACATCCAATTGAAAAAAAAAATAAAAGAGAGAAAGAAGAAGAAAAACTAACATTGGAAAACATAGATGAGAAAATGCGCGACATTTCCCAACTGGGATAAGAGAACTAAGTAGAATTACCCTTCCGATAAACCTGCTTAGGAATACGATTAAATTGCAATTACTACAAACGTAGAGGTGAATCCGAGAGCGGAGAAAACTAAGAGACGGAGTCCAGCGAAGTAGTAAACCAATTTCTATAATCAGGACCACTCAGGAATTAGGATTAATGTAATCTAAAATGCAGTGATAACACTGATTGATGAAGAACATGAAGAAAGTACAGGATAAACATAAAGAAAACGTAGAAACCAAAAGAGAGAGACCGAAATATAAGCAAACTAGGTTTCTAGTTAAGGTGAACGCGATAGAAATACAATCAAATTTAAGATCCAGAGAAAAGGAAGAGAGGGCAAACGAACGGCCTTGTTGAGAATGCTAAGTTCTAAGGAGGAGTATATTTCAGGAAACAAGAGAGGAGACAGATAATCGTGCTTTGTTAAAAAATGACCCAATAGGGAGATCACGTGTCCGTTTATCACGCATCACACATGTCATAGCCACATCTGTCATGTGGTTATGACATGAAATATCAAAAAAATTCTCAGGCTTCCCTAAAAACCCCCTCGCATGCGTAAGCATGCTCGGTGGTGTTCGTCCAAGGCAAAAACACTTCAACTGTCAGCGGGGTACTAAGTATAATTACGTTCTCCCAAACGCAAACGGTCCAACAAGGGGGTCTCTATGACGCCGTTAATGTCGCTACAAGGTTTGTATTATCAAGGTTCCTAACCCTAAATCTTGGTAGATTTTGGCAGCATAACGCCTTACAGCGTAAGTGGGAATTATTCAACACCATACTTCTTACAAGGTTCCCTGATAGATTAACAACTTCCCACGATGTCTTGTTCCTAATAAATGGACACGTGATCTCCCTATTGGGTCATTTTTTAACAAAGCACGATTGTCTGTCTCCTCTCTTGTTTCCTGAAATATACTCCTCCTTCAAACATAGCATTCTCAACAAGGCCGTTCGTTTGCCCTCTCTTCCTTTTCTCTAGATCTTAATTTTGATTGTATTTCTATCGCGTTCACCTTAACTAGAAACCTAGTTTGCTTATATTTCGGTCTCTCTCTTTTGGTTTCTATGTTTTCTTTATGTTTATCCTGTCCTTTCTTCATGTTCTTCATCAATCAGTGTTATCACTGCATTTTAGATTACATTAATCCTAATTCCCGAGTGGTCCTGATTATAGAAACTGGTTTACTACTTCACTGGACTCCATCTCTTAGTTTTCTCCACTCTCAGATTCACCTCTATGTTTGTAGTAATTGCAATTTAATCTTATTACTAAGCAGGATTATCGGAAGGGTAATTCTACTTAGTTCTCTTATCCCAGTTGGGAAATGTCACGCATTTTCTCCTCTGTGTTTTCCAATGTTAGTTTTTCTTCTTCTTTCTCTATCTTTTTTTTTTTTTTTTCAATTGAACGTTTACTAACTACAATTGAGATTTAAATGGCCTCACATGGAATATCTGTGATGGCTCCTTTAAGTTTATTTCCAGTGTCCTTTTTAAATATTAGGAACATAAATTTCCTCTTCATTTTCTTGCTTATTAATTTGTGTTGATTATTGAAACTTCTGAGAAACTCTTCCAGGAATATTAAAGTATATTTCTTTAGGCTCTCTTAAAGTTATAATTGTATTTTCTCTTGTTGTTGTAAAGAGGAAACGGCCTCTCCGATAACTTATATCACATAATTAATATATGTATGTATCTATATACATATATATATAGGATTATATATATACATATATAAATATATCTACAAATATCTTTATCTTGTTATTATTATTACTATTTTATTACTATTCCTATTGTTACTATTGTTAGTTTATTTTATTAATTTATTTAAATATTATTACTATGATTTTTTTTCTTTGGTAATATTATTATTCTTTTATTTTATATCCACCACATATACAATTAGGGCTATAGCTGTTTAAAAATAAAACAACCATATATGTATTCCATTGCAACCCTAATGTCATTGGAAGGGTATGGGTTGTGCAGGGCCAACCATGGCGGCGGCGGCGTTGGTAGAGGGTCGGCCAGAGGTTCACGTAGGGAGGAAGGTTTTTTTTTTTTTGCAAAGGTGAGGCGGTGAATTGTGGTGGCAGAAGCCACGTTGGGGCCGCGGACAGGGAGCACGGGGAGTGGGTGCAGAGGAGGTGTCGCCCGAAATGGAGGGCAGGAGGTGGAGTTTGTGGCGGTGGGAGCCGCGGTCACGACGCTGCGTTTTAACGGGGGGAGGGGTGTGGGGAGGGGCGGAGCCCCCACCCACATCCCACTACGTGGGGTGTGGGTGGGGGCTCTGCCCCTCCCCACACCCAAAGGACTCAAGGATGGTGGTGCGAAGGTTCGAACCCTTCCCACCACCTCTCCACCATTCTGTGCTATGCTGTGTACACAGTGAAAATGCATTATTTTATTTATATTTTCTTTTATATTTTATTGTTACTATTATTAGTTTATGTTATTAATATTATTACTATTATTAGTTAATTTCATTTGTTATTTAATATTATTAAATTTATCATTTTTGATCTAAGTCATTAACAAATTTCAATACTAGAGTTAATTTCTTTCTTTTGTCTAAACCAATACTAGTTTACTTATATTACTATTTTATGACCCTAATTGTATATGTGGTGGATATAAAATAAAAGAATAAAAATAGAACAAATACCTAAATAAATAAAAGAATAATAATATTACCAAAGAAAAGAAAATCATAGTAATAATATTTAAATAAATTAATAAAATAAACTAACAATAGTAACAATAGGAATAGTAATAAAATAGTAATAATAATAATAGTATTACTAATAACAAGATAACGATATTTGTAGATATATTTATATATGTATTTATATAATCCTATATATATATATATATATATATATATATATATATATATATATATATGTATATAGATACATACATATATTAATTATGTGATATAAGTTATCGGAGAGGCCGTTTCCTCTTTACAACAACAAGAGAAAATACAATTATAACTTTAAGAGAGCCTAAAGAAATATACTTTAATATTCCTAGAAGAGTTTCTTGGAAGTTTCAATAATCAACACAAATTAATAAGCAGGAAAATGAAGAGGAAATTTATGTTCCTACTATTTAAAAAGGACACTAGAAATAAACTTAAAGGAGCCATCACAGACATTCCATGTGAGGCCATTTAAATCTCAACTATAGTTAGTAAACGTCCAATTGAAACAAAAAAAATAAAAGAGAGAAAGAAGAAGAAAAACTAACATTGGAAAACACAGAGGAGAAAATTGGCGACATTTCCCAACTGGGATAAGAGAACTAAGTAGAATTACCCTTCCAATAATCTTGCTTAGGAATAAGATTAAATTGCAATTACTCCAAATGTAGAGGTGAATCCGAGAGTGGAGAAAACTAAGAGATGGAGTCCAGCGAAGTAGTAAACCAATTTCTATAATCAGGACCACTCGGGACTTAGGATTAATGTAATCTAAAATGCAGTGATAACACTGATTGATGACAAACATGAAGAAAGGACAGGATAAACATAAAGAAAACGTAGAAACCACAAGAGAGAGACCGAAATATAAGCAAACTAGGTTTCTAGTTAAGGTGAACATGATAGAAATACAATCAAAATTAAGATCTAGAGAAAGCCCTGAAAAGCCATCCATGAGGGATAACATCTCATGTCCTGCCGTGAGGTCCACTATCATGTCAATGTTAGGCAATGGGAAGTCATCCTTTGGGCAAGCTTCGTTGAGGTCTCTGAAGTTAGTGTAGCAGCGGATTCGGCAATCGAGTTTGGCTACTGTTACTAGGTTAGAAACCCATTCAAGATAATCAATTGGGTGAATCAACCCAACATCCAGTAGTTTCTTTAGTTTTACTTTGACGAGCAGAGCCACCTGAGGGTTCATTTTTCTGAGCTTCTACTTTACTAGTTTCACGTCAGGGCATACTGCAAGGTGATGAACGACCAAGGTAGGATCAAGCCCTAGCATGTCTGCATAGGTCCACGTGAAATTGTGATTTCTACGTTTGAAGAATGTTAAGAAGTTTTCTTGCTCAACTGTACTGAGAGATTCCGCCCTGAAAGTGATTTTCAGTTCTTCTTTTGTCCCAAGATTCATCTCTTGGGCTGGCTCTACCAGGACAGGTGACCTATCTGGATAAACCTTGTCTATCTCAGGGAGGCCCATGCTTCCATCTCCTAGGGCCTCGTTGAGGTTTTCACTAGGAGATACGTCTTTTGTTTTTACTTTTTTGGGATTTGACATTGTCGCGGAACAGTTTTCACCATCAGATCCTTGTTTGATTTTTATATTTTTATGACTAGAAGTAGGGGTTGTTTCCCTGAAATAAGCATGTGTATCAAGTTCCATGATGTATCCTACTCTGTGATCTCTGAGGGGGAAGTGATCTCTAACTCCCATCATTTCTGAGATGGCCTCATCGTTAGGTGCTACGTCAAATACAGGAGGTCCCCATTGGTCCCAGTCTATGAGGTCGAGGTATACCAATGGTAAGTTATTGGAGGATGAGGCAAGAGTGGTGACTATGTAGATGGTGCAAATGGATGAGTCAAAGAAATCAGCAAAGTCACCAAAGGAGTCTTGAAGGCCCGTTTCATTGACATTGTCAACTTCCAAGGAGATCATAGTGATATTGGCTAAGATACATTCGCCGGTAGTGAGGATATGTTGTGGTTGACCATATCCTAACCCTTGAGTATAGGGATTTCTTGTTGCTTGTAGCAGTTCCACGATCCCCTGTTCATTGAATGTCTATACCGCCTTGACCTTTGTAACCCATGTTTTTGACAATTTCAGACCCTTTACCATAGATTTCTGTTGGGATGGTTGGGGCTTCTTGCTCAAGCTCTTCGTCCTTATATAGCCATGATGAGATATCTTCAAGGACATCCTGATCGAGGAGATGTTTCTTTTCAAAGATGGGTGATGGTTTGCACTTGATGATGATTGTGTTGGCTACTTCTATCTTTGGGATGCCAAAGGTTTTAGGATTGGGTAATGTACCCACACAAAATGTACCGTGTAGGTCATATTCCCCACATCCCATGTCACTGAGCTTGATCTTGACCTTGGGTGGTGGAGGTGCTTGGGATGAAGTGGTGGCAATATTTGTGGGATCGATATATGAGGTGGATGTTGTGGGATTGGCTTTAGTGGTGGCTTTGTTGTATGGGCAGAAGGTATGGTTGTGGCCTTCCAAGAAACTGCAGTATTGGAAGGGGCGAGGGTCGGCATAGATAGTGACTTTCGTGTCATTGTGAGGGAATTTGAGGCATTGATGGAATGTGGATGGGATGGCTTGCATGGCATGAATCCATGGTCTACCGAGAAGAATGTTGTAGGGGAGGTCAAGATCAAGAACCTGACATTTTGTTTCCAGTATTTTCTGTCCCACTTGAATAGAGAGCTTGATGGTGCCTTCAGATAGTCGTTCGATGTCATCATAGCCTTTGATTGTGATGCACTCACTGGTGTCTACAACCACATTGGAGTATCCCAAGTGTTTTAATAGTTTAAGAGTGGATATGTTTAGGCCAAAGCCACCATCAATTAAGACTCTTTTAATGGTGTGTTTGTGGATACGGACTTCAATGTGTAGGGCGTCATTATGTAAGTGCTCAGAAGCAGGAAGATCTTTTTCTAAAAATATGAGATGGTGAGGTGCGGTGATATGTCCTACCATGGCTTGGAATTGAGTCAAATTCAAGTTGGTGGGAACTTGAGTTTCCAAGAGGGCTTTATCAAGGACGTCTTTGTGAAGGGGGGATGTGCGGAGTAGCTCAAGTATGGATATTTGTGCAGGGGTCTTTCCTAGATGCTCTAGGAGGTTATATTGATTGCGTGTGTTTGGTTGAGGGGGGAGGGTGTCTAATGTGGATGCGGGTGTTTGTTCAGTGGTAGGGGTTGTGCAGATAGATACATGGCCATGGCGGGTTGCCACTGCGCAATCGGTTGCTTGTGTCTGAATGGTGACTGTGTTAACATGGTGAGATGATGGCTCTATCCGCCCTACAATAGAGTCATAGATTGCGGGAGGTGGGTGATGTTGTATGCTTTATTGGATGAGGAGGATTTATTATGGTTAGGAAGTGGATCCTTGTAAGCTCCAAGATTGGCATTTGGTGATGGTTGGGTAGTTTGATCAAGGCTGACTAGATTTTGGTCTATAAGGTCTTGGATGCAGTGGTTGAGCTGCATGCAGTCTACCATCTTGTGACCCATGACGCGATGGTATTTGCAGTAATCATTTTCATTGTACCATGCTGCTTTGAGCTCATTCTCTTGACGGGGTCTAACAAGTGGGAGCATGATCAAACCTTTCTTGAGACATCTGTCGAGGATGTCCTTGATGGGTTCCCCTAAAGGTGTAAATTGCCTTTGGGGTTTGTGTGGTTTAGTTTGTCCCATTTGGTTATGTACATTGGTTGTATATGTATGTGTGCAGGTAGTTGGTTATGTACATGTTGGACGGCTTTCACATTCATGACACCATCATTCAAAGTGTTCTTGTTCTTCCCCCAATAGCGTGGCTTGTCATTTGATTGCGTGTTGGCATTGTTGTTTGTATTGGGGGTGTTGTTATGGGGTTTGTTGTTGTTGTTGTTGTTGTTGGATTTGTAGTCATATAGTTTGATGGAGACCTTGGCAATGAGGGCCCATTCGATAGTAGTACCTTTGTTGATGACCTCTTCAAAGGTAGATGCACAAAGGATTTGTAAATGGAACCCTAATTCTTGGTTGAGGTTGGTCACAAACATGGTGACGAGTTTTTTTTAGGAATTGGCCACGGGAGTTTGCTTGCTAAGCCTCTCCACCTTTGCAAGAAAGAAGCGAAGGCTTCTCCGTTCTTTTCTTTGGTGTTGCAAAGGTCTATCATAAACATCTCATGCTCAAAGTTGTAGGAGAAATGGTTTACAATTTTTTTTGCAAGCTCAAGGAAAGCCTAATGCCTGGGGGAAGATGTGTGAACCATTTAGCGGCTTGACCGCTGAGGCTTCTTGGAAATAGTCTCATTAGATAGGTATCGTTATTTGAGACTTCTAAGCAAGTGATGTAGAACTCCTTAAGATGATCCCTAGGGTCTCTCTTTCCCTTATATTTGTCAAATTTAGGTGTTTCAAAGTTCTTCAGGAAAGGGGGCATGTACAATGTGCGATCAAATGGATAAGGGTAGATATCCTCAAAGGAATAGTGTTTGTGCTTACCTCTAGTTTGCATGTCATCTACCTTTTGGATCAAGGACTGTACAGTAGTTGTGAGATCCTGTGGTGGTGGTTGTTGTGGTGTGTAGTTTTGTTGATTAGTGAGATGTTGGAGATGGGGTGGGATTTGATGTTGGAGATTTATTTGGTTGAGATTTTGGTACTGCAGGTTGGCATTTTGGTTGATTTGTGCCTGATGTTGTTGATATGCATAGAGTTGTTGGAGAATATGTGGTGGTATTTGGGGGTTGGGATTACGTTGGTTTGATGATGTGATGGGGTTTTGTAGATATGTAACATTGGATGGATTGACGTTAGATGAGTGGACATTGGAGGGGTTGGTGGTATTGTAAGGTGGTTGTGAGAATAATTGTCTTAGATAGGTGATGGTTTGAGGATTGGGTGGAGGCACACTCCTGGATGTGTGGTGTTCCCTTGTATGCCTAAGTTGATTTGTGGGACAGAAGAGGTTACGTTCGTTGTGATAGTGGATGTGGCGATAGGTTGGGATGTAGTAAGATTAGAGGTACTTGTGGGAATGGTGAATGTGGTAGCGGTAGAGCTTGTGGAGGTGGTAGATATGGTGGGTGTTGATGTTTGTGAGATGATAGGTTGGATGTTTGATGTAGATGCTTGGGTGTTTGATGTGGTAGGAATGATTGTAGAGTTGGATGTTTGGGATGCTGTTGTGTTATGGGGTAGTTGAGCACCAATTTTGAGAAGATGATCAAGATATCTATTTGGATCCGACCTTAGGATTTTGTCGAGTAGGTCCATGCTATCAGCATCTTGCGTAAAGCTCAAGACATCTAGATCATCTTGGGAAATGGTGGGGACATTTTGTGTTGGTGGTGGTGGTGGTGGCAGTGGTGGTGGTTGTTGTAAGAAATGGAAGGGATTTTGATTGGGATTATATGTGGGGATGTGAAATTACGTAGGTGGGTTGAATGTTTGATTGATGGGTATGTTGTTGCTGTTGGTGTTAGGCATTCCTATGCCGCCATATTGCCCAGATTCTATCATTTCTTGATTCTTTTTATGTTGTGATCTTGTTATGGGCATGCACGTGTATGGATTTGATTTCTAGAAGTAGAGTGAGGTGGGGATGGAGACCTTAGAGAATCTAATTGATTGTGTTAGACCCAAGGATGGATGTGGTAATAAGATGGAGAGGGTGAGTGTAGTAAGATGAAGGATTGAAAAGAAAAAGGTGTTAACCTAAGGGTGATAAAAATGGACAATATTGACTTTTGCACAAATTTGGACCAAAGGTGGATGATGGGTGATGTTTGTTTTGAGGATGATTTTGATGGGAGGGGTTTTGGGATTTGATGTTGATTTTGATTGATTAGGATGATGTTTTTCAAAAGGATATGATGGTCAACAAATTGAACTTAGGTAAGACCTAGATTTTTGTGTCACACAAATGGATGTTTTTCTTTGTTTGGGGTAGACTAATGACCTTATAGAAAGAAGGATGACTATTTCACTTGGAAGGTAGACTATTGACTCTCCAAGCAAGATATGATGTGAATGATGAGATCTAGATGTATCTTTGGCTCAAAAGGATAACGAGTTTTGGTTGATGATTTGTTGATGGGTGTTTTGATTTGGATTTGGATTTTTAGAAATGATTTGTTTTGGTCTAAGGAGATATGAAAAAGATTAAGGGGGATGGATAGATATGGACTTGATTGGATTATGATATAGCAAAGGGTCCAATAATGATGATGGTGGATTCTCTAAGGCCCAAATGATGGTATGTTTTGAAAAATTTTGAGGAGAAAATGGATGAGGTACAGATAATTTTTTTTGGAATGTGAATATGGATTATGGTAGAGTAGATGGTGAAGATCACAACTAAATGGGTCTCAGTCTTAGGCAAGTCAGTCTGAAAATAGTGGCAATCCATAGGTGAAATGGTGCCAAAATCAAGTAGAGATGGCGCTAAAATAGGGCAGTGTTGGTCGAGGTCTTGAAAAGATTGATTTTGATGGCAAATTTTGGATTTGTTTTGGTTTGATGTTTGAGCAAAAGATTTGGTTTGTCTCTTGGCAAGTTTGTTGCAAATAATTCAAGCACAATAATTAAGATTTTGTTTTGTTTTTGTGAAAAAGACGTGTGATTTTATTCAACAAGCACTTTGTACAACCTAAGGCAAAGATATGACAACATTTATTGAATCCCCTAGCTATGCTTATTCAAAGTGGGTAGCTCTAGGATCTTGGTAGCACCATCTCCTCCTTACAATTGCACACACTTCTCATGCATACCAAGATCCAAGTTTCTTATAAGGCTTGTCCCTCACCAAACCTTTAGATTATCCTTGCTACCTCCACTAAGAACTACATGAATCAGGGCCACTTCAAAGGTTTCCCTTCTACGTCAATAAATAGAAGGATTTTGGCTTGCTAAACAATGGTTCTTAGTAAGTGCTTTTGTTCAGGTGGTTATACATGCGGCAGCGCTACTCTCTGTTTATGGAGTCTCCAGCCTCCAAGGGTTACGCCTTGGAGGGTTTTGGGGGAGGTTAGCTATTGGTATAACACAACAACACCTATTTCTTTTAACTTTCATCCCAAACACCTTATTTTATATAGTGGCTTGAAAGAGCTTGGCTTTAGCTTGTTGCCGCTTGGGTCGTTCCCACCTTTTGAAGCGGGTTGGCAAGCCCTCTAAGGATTAACAAAAGAAATACAACCACACAAAAATACTTTTGATCCCCAAGTTCATACAAAGATGCGAGGGGAGAGCATACATATTCCTTGTGCTTGCATCACATTAAACATGGTTCATTTCAGTTCTTTGGATTAAGTTGGGGGTGATTAATGCAAGTGTTGTGAGAATCTTTTGATTCCCAAGGTCGCCAAATGGTGCGAGGGAAGAACATACACCTCTCACACTACAAACATAAACCACGAAAAAACTTCACACAATTTAGATTAATTTTCTTGATTACATGAGTGAAGAATGTAGATTGTTGTTCTTTTTAATCTAATGATTTGATTGATGCAATTTGTTGTTCTTTTTAAAGCCCAAAATCGAAATGTTTTGATAGTTGTGGCACACAATTTGTGAATTTTAGAACACCAAATTCAAGTGTTTGACACACACACACACACAAAGATTTGTTTGTTTTGTTGATCAAATTTTATGACACCAAATTGAAATGTTGTGTAAACTAGCATGCAAGGGTTCATTTTAAATTTTCAATTAAAATGTTTTAAACAAAAGATGAAAGAACCTTGCAAAAACTTGTTAGTGTCCGCAAAATGATAGTGATGACCTGCACACAAGCTGTTAGCCTCAAAAAATAGTGCTAATACAGATACCCAATGGTGCCACTGCAGATAGAAGATGGCAACACTGACAGAAAACAAACTAGAAATCTGACACCCCTATACAAATACCACCAATTTATCTGATAGTGCTAATATGAGACCTAGAAGGTGCCAAAATAAAATTTTGTGCTACAGAATCATATAGAAGGTGTCACATATATAAATAGTACTAATACAACATATAGAAAGCACTAAAATAGGTAATAGCACTAAAATGAGTCTAAGAAGGCACCACTATGCAAGTTATCAAGCGGTCTGGTCAACAGCAAAAATAGTGTCGATCTAGGCTCTGATAGCACTGATACGGGCCTGAAAGTGTCCATCCTATGAGCAAAGGTCTTCCAAGTGAAAGAGGAGGTTAGGCTGCACATAAAAGAGGTCTTGTTAGCATTGTTAGCCTTGACAAGTGAAAAATAGGACAAAATAGAAGCCAAAATCCATGGTTAGATTTTACAAAAATTTGGCATAACTTCCTCCTCTTTTTTGAAGATTTCTGCAAAGATAGAGAGCAACTAAACAAGAACAAATAGCAGACAGAGCATAGAAAAAGAGACTTATGAGTGAGTTTTCAAGAAAGAAAATTGCTATGTGAAATAGCGTTAAAGCAGAATATAGTGCTAAAAGATGCCAGAGATAGCGCCACTGTGCAGGTAAGATAGTGCTAGACCTACAAAAACATGTATCTCACACCAAAACTCACAAAAAAAGGATTAGAATCAGACCTTCTGGGTCCCACCAGGCATGCCAATGTAGATTAGAAAGTCAAGTTGAGTTAGAAATACAAACTAAAATGCATAAAACACAAGAAAGCTATACCTCAACAAGAAGACCCACTCTCATCAAGGGAGAGGAGAGCTTGCACCCAAGAGCTCCTAAGACATGATAATTCCTAGATAAGTGATTAAATGTGAAATGCTGTCCTAGTTATGCAACTCATAATTCTAGCTCAAGTGGACATCTGGACATGGTAACATTACTTGAAAATTAGATCCTCAAATGGGTTGAGAGATGTTTTTATAGATTTTTGGAAGGGATTTTAATCCAAGGGTGGAGATTGATTTGGAAGATCAATGGTGGAGGATAAAAGTGATGTGGAGGGCCTAGACTTGATCTTGGAGGAATGGAGGGCTAGGAATAAAAGTAAATCTTTTATTTATTTTGGGAAAAAGTGTTATTAAATGAGTATGGGCATGAAGGATTATTTTTGAATTAAAGATTCATATGGGGAATGTTTTGGGGATAAGTGGAGATAAATGAGGTATGGGGGTGTAAGAGGAATTAATTGTGATGTGGGATGTATTTAAATAAAAAATTAACTTAGGTGGATTTATTTCAATTTTTTTATTTGGAGGATATAGGGAAAGGTGTTAAACTAGGTTTGACCACCCAAATGAGAGGTTATGATTAATTAAACATAGGTTTTATTTAATTAATCCTAGGGTTAGGATGAAGTAGGCTAGAGTAGGCAATTAAATAATAGCTATTTAATTGTCTAGGATAGGGATAGGTTAATTAATAGGCTTGATTAATTAGTTAAACATATCTTAGCTAGTTAATTAGATTTAGTGAGGAGAGGGAAATTGAAATAATAAATATTGCATATTTATTAAATCAATTGGCTAAAGGTTGAACTATTGAATTAATAAAATTAATTCAATTGTTGGGGACAAAATGATGGAAAATTAGGTGATGAAGGGATAATTAATTAAATAAAAATTTAATTAAATGAATAGAAGGGAAATTGATGTGTTTAGGGATGTCGGGAGTCAGTTTGATGGTCGGGACATTTTTAGGTGTCTACAGTGTATATATATGTGTGTGTGTGTACACATATACATATATATATATATATATATATATATATATATATATATATATATATATATATATATATATATATATATATATATATATATATATATATATATATATATATATATATACGCATATATATGTATATACACATATATATGTATATACATATACACATATATATGTGTATATATATACATATATATAGCCGATAAGGGCATGGTTCAAGGGTCAAGTCGCATGGTTGTTGTGGCGGCCACCAAGGTTCAAACCCCCATAGAGCCAACGAGCTTGTAGGTCATGTGTGCTCACAGACTATGTGTGCCTTCACTGGGCTGGCATGCTCATAGGTTGTGTACCTTCGTTGTGCCAAGAAACTTGTGGGTTTGACCAAAGGGTGATAATTCCCATTGGGGATGGTGACCCCCTAGTTGTGGTCTCAGGTGATAAAGCTGATGGGAGGAGATCCCCCATAAGGGTCTCTTTGGGCCCAGACCAGACTAAAAACCTAGGTATCTCCAACAATATATATATATATAGAGAGAGAGAGAGAGAGAACAAATATAAAGGAAATGTCACTACCTCTTTTCTTTATCTATGTCTCTATTTTCATAAAAGTCTCATTTCATATTGAGATCCACTTTTTACATTGTAAAAGTACAATAGCCTAATCTTTAATGTAGGTTTAAATCCAAATTACAATGCTTGACCATAGTCCCAAGTCTATCATGCAACATAACACTTTTTGCCACTATGTTTATATAGTTAAGCCTAATTTTGTAATCCCATGATGGCCAATGATTTTATTCACATTTATTACTATATGTTATACATTATTGAATATAAATATAATATAATATAATTAATACATTAAATATATTTTTGAAACATAAACAATGATATTAACTCATCAAGCCAAGATATTGTGAACCATTGGGCAAGCATTTCTACCACCTAGATAGAGAGGGACAAAACCATAGAGAGAGCCATTAATATGGAGATAGAGAGAGAGACAAAGTGAGATCAACAGAGACTAAGAGAAGGAGAAAGAGTAAGAAAGAGGAGAGAAAGAAAGGATGAGAGATAGAGAAAGATAGAGATGAAAAGAGAAAAAAGAAAGCTAGATGAAGCGAGAGAGAGAGGGGAGATAGAGAGATACAAAGAAATAAAGAGTTCTGGAGGGAGATAGAGCTGCATTGATAGGGATATATAGAGAGACAAAGTGAGATTGATAGAGACTAAGAGAAGGAGAAAGAGAGAAAGAGTACTTGAAAGAGAAGGAGACAAAGAAAGGGTGGTAGAGAGAGATTTAGAGAGGGAGATTAATAGACAAAGAATAATAGAGAAAGAGAGATAGAACAAGAGAGAGATAGAGATAAGAAATATCTATATCGAGAGAGAGAGATAACAAATATAAAGGGAAGTGACTACCTCTTTTCTTTATCTCAGTCTCTATTTTTGTAAAAGTGCCATTTCATACCAAGATCCACTTTTTACATTGTAAAAGTACAATAGCTTGATTTTTAATGTAAGGTTTTCCATTACAATTCTTGACCATATCCCCAAGTCTATCATACAACATACCACTTTTTGCCACTATGTTTATATAGTTAATTTTAATTTTGTAATCCCATCATAAAACATAAATACACAATAAACTAGTAAAAGGCATTTGATCATGTCTTCTATTCCTTGAAAATGATCAATCTTTATAATAAAAGATGCATAGACATCAATGCAAGCAAGAAGACAAATTTCTTCATCAACGTTCATTGAGCTTGGAAATAGCATTATTAGTTGATTGGAATTTTCTAGCTTAATTTAAATCTGTTTATTTTTCCATTATCAGCAGCCTGCGTAGGTTTTTAAAGGTAAGATATTTGTAAAAATCAGTTTAGTTATGATTACAAACAAGATTTAGTACAATTACAAGTCTCATAAAAAAAGATTGGATTCTTGACCTACATAAAGAAATGGACATAAAAATTCAACCATATTAGTTTGGTGGAAATGTTTGAGATTAAGGATGAAAATTATGAATCTATTATTGATTATCCATGATGGAAATATATTCACATCTTGACCTCAAGAAATTTGTTTTCCTCTTGATACTTGATATTTCTATCCTAGATAATATTTGAGAATGTTAATAATGTTGTATAGCATGAAAGACTTATCATGGTTTACTGCACACTCAATGTTTAGAAATGAGTCATTGAAGCCTTTGTTGATTTAAAGATGGCAATACACCAATTAGTTTAGATAAAATCTCTTATCACTATATTTGATCTCTATAGAGAAAAAATGGTTTAGATAAAATCTCTTATCACTATCACCTCCTTGTTCATATGTAGAACAAAACAATAAAATATGAGGGTTTTCTCACAAAATTTTTCAAGTTATTGATGTCATTGATCTATAGAAATTATCCTTTGATTGATGAAAATTAATGATGAAATCATATAGTATTGTCATTTTTATGATGATTTTTCGAGGGGAATCACAAGTATTAGTTTGCTATGCTCCCTACGTCTTTATATCCTTCTACATTTTAGTGTTACTAGCCTATACAGTTTAGAAGTATAGGATGATTCATTCAACCTCCTTATTCATGCCATAAAAATTCATAATAGATAAGAAATTTCTCTTATAATTTGATGTTTTTCCTATCATTAATTATTAATTTTCTAGAACATTATGATTGGTGAAAATTTAACAATAGAGTTCAGCCCATCATGAAAAATTATTCCTATAGTTATTTCATTCTTATGATGATTTAATTATAAAGAGGAACCATGAACATCATTTGTTCATGATCCCTACTCCCAAGCAGCCTATTATAGTTTAGAGTTACTAGCCTATAATGAATATAGAAGAAATATGTGACAATTTAGATAAGCATATCTTTGTTTTTATCTACAGAACCATTTATCACATAAAATATTATATTAGATTCTAGAACCCTTGCTTAACATAACATGCAAGAAACCCCCAATTTTATCTTAATTCTTTTACAATTCTTGTCTTAGCTAGGCAGTGCCGATTGAAGTGTTGTACCCAATATTACTGGACAAATGGTAGCCAATTTGGCAAACCTTGGATTGCTTTTACAGTATCCATTCCTTCCCGCGAGGCCTTTGCAACGAAATGGAGCTTCCATCTAGTTTAGTAGCTCTTCTAATCCAAAAATCTGAATTGTAGGGAAAACTATGGAAGAAATTTGACGGTGCCACATATAATGTTGGAAGAAAGGACTTCCAATGTAAATCTCAAGCTGGAGATAGTGACGTGTCATGGAGAAGTGGATAGATTATTTCAAAGGGGTTTATAAGAGACTTATAAGCAAGTGAAATCGGCAAATGTAAAATAGATTTCCAACTTTTGCCAGCATACTACCTACCTATGCGAAAATGAGAGCTTTGAAATGGTTTAATCTTGCATTATGTGTAAAGAAAAACAAAAAATTTCTCAGATATCATAGTTGGAAATGCTTTTATAGATGTATGTAAAAATATGGAATTCATAACAAAACTTGCGAGATGTTTTAAAATATCCTTTCTAAAGAGGATAGATATCGATCGTGAGCATTTGATAATAGGAACAAAATCAATGATTCTCTTAAAAGTTATTGCAGGTCTATATTTTGAATAATATTTGGGATTGTTCTAAATTTTTTCCTAGAATCAAGATTTTAATATAATTAGGGTTATAACAAACCAATTATATGCTTGAAGCCATATAAAACTTGGTTTAGGTCCTGCAATCATGTTAGACAATATTGGAAATATAATTCATATGATCAAAACATATATAATAAATATCTTATCTGTTTAAACCATGTAAAAATACATAACTATTTTAAAACTATGAAAACTACACCATATCCATAATGCATAGTGGAAGTTTAATCATAATAGGACTTGGATGAGAAACATGATAGGTTCGCCCGAAGGTATCCCTACTAAGCCCAAGAGCGGATGTACCATCTCTCTTGGCCCCAAGTGGTAGACACATAGGCATCCAACATGGGGTGGCGTACTTAGTGGATAAATTTGTATCTTCTTTCCTTATCCATTCTACCTTATCCATCAATGTTATGATTGAAACTCCTTGAATCCATCCCAACAACCAATCCATGTAAAGATTGAGGAAAAACTACAATAGGAGTCCCATAGATTCTCTTTTCAAAGCCCAAGGGTAGACACTCACCCCCTTGGCTTCAACTGGCAGACACATGGGCATCCATCATGGAGTGGTGTACTTAGAAAGAAATCTAGTATCTTCTCACCCTACTAGTATTTACCCCTCTTCCTCATGATTGCTTGATGAGAATTACAAACACTAGAGATTACACATCATTATATACAATAATCATGATAGAGCATTACACAATATATATTAAAACATAAGATTGTTGTATTCTTAGAAGCAAATGTATTAACTGTTGATTCTTCCCTTGTTTGTTGAGTGCATATAATCGGATTTAATTGATTCAATAATAGAACAATAGAATGATAGAATAATAAAAGGATAGAATAATTGAAAGATAGAATGATAAAATTATAGAGTGATGGAAGAGTAGAAGGATAGAATGAAAGAATGATATAATAGAATGATAGAATGGAATGATATAATGATAGAAGAATAGAATGAAGGACGAATAATAGAATGATGGAATAATAGATTAATAGAATTGAGAGGATGATAGTGTTATAGCATATGATAGGGTGATTGTAATAAATAATTTTCTTTTGTTATCAATTATGGTGTGTGTGTGTGTGTGTCACTGTTGTTCTACTGAACTGCAAATTTATCTTTGCTATCATATTATTTTATTTTTTCTTCCTTTCAAATCACACAACCTTCTCACTCTTATACATCTTCAAGGGAGATGATCTATTTAATAGACACATCACTTCACCAAGGAGACAACTCTCCATAACAAAATACCCTTTCATAACATATTGTTGTCCCTTTATAAACGAACCGCTGCACTTTATATTACTAATCGATGCCTTTTTTCTTATGCACTTGTTATTAGTGATTGTTCCCTTTTTTATCTTAGTGATTGCTACCCTTTGTTGTTTGTCTTTAGTGACAAGTCACTTTACTTTATTCAAATCATATCACTTCCTATATTTTGAATAAGAAAATTTTGTCTTATTAACAAATCAACAAGTGTGAGGATCAAGAGAAAATGACACTTCAAACCAGTAAGTCTTCTCAACCTTTATCAATTAAGGCAGGTTTTGAGGAAGGTTTTTGGACCCTTGTTAAAAATCGGAAGAAAGCTCTTCCTCGCCATCACCAAATACTCCTCTGTTCCCCCTTCCTCCGAGGAAAGGTTTGAAAATGTAGCCTTTTAGCACTTCTTGTCTTTGCTGCTAGATGTTTTTGCCTGGCATCTCTCTTTGTATTTGTTTCCCTTTTCTTTAATAAAATTTATGATGCTCTACATCCTTACCGATAAAAAAAAACAAATCAACAACTCTTGTCCTTTATGAAATCATACTCTTTCACCTTGTCTTATTCATTGCCAAATTTTTTTGTCTTCTCATATGAAGCACACCTCCTTAGCAATTGCTAATCGTTCCCTTAACAAAACTATTTTATCTTTTTTTATTTTGTCTTCTTATACCTTTTTCTTATTTCACTGAACACAAGATAGTGATCGCTGCTTATAAACCTCATAAATATGAAAATCGCTCCATATATATACTTTGTTGTCCCTTCACACAATTGGCACCATACACATAATTTAATCTCTGCATTAGTAATGATGGTGATTTAGGGGTAGATTAATTTGTCTTATATATATCATCCTTTCCTTCTTTTTATAGATGTAATGTCCCTAATAAAAATTATTCAAAACGAGACATTTCAGAATCTAACCTAACTACTGACTAATCTTGAAGGCCAATTTGAACCCATGAGATTCTCTTTATGTTATGGTATGATTATTTTTTCACGAAGCATGTTAAATGTTTGAAATAATGCATAAAAACCATCTCTTTTGGTAGACTACAATGATTGAGGGATATTCAGAAATAAACAAACTAGTCACGTCATATCAACAAAAAAAAAAAAATGAAGACAAATCTTTTAATTTGATTTGTAACTATTATAAATGAGATCGGATAAGACTTTGACAAGAATGTCTTCTCTACCTTTAATTAAATATTGATTTCTATAACAATAAAGTCTATTTGATTAATATGGGCCATATTGTTTCATTTAATATTGTGTATGATTGATATTAATGCTGCATTTAATGTTTGCTTTGATTCAAATGAAGCTAACCATAAACAGTAGTCTCATAGCCAATCAAAATTTTTTACCCACAGTACAAATTATTATGATATGAAAAATAAAAAAAAAACGATTTGTTAACATTCAGAAGACTAATACAAAATTTTACATATTAAATACAAGAATACGACAAATACTAATAAAAATGGCCTGAACGAACGCCCGTGGCAACCATGAAGATGAAGAGTCTACAATGCAAAACCTACACTGGACTGCACTTGTAGTCCGCTAGTAAATATGATGGGGGAGACGAGGTACGGGGATTGCATTTAAGTCTGTTGCCTTCTTTAAAGCAAGTCCAAACTCCTCGGTCATGTCCATCTGTTCACACGTCATCTCATCCGGAAGTATCCAATCAAATGAATGAATTAAAGATGCCAAAACAAAATGAACCATACGGCTCGCCAGTGGAAGCCCCGGACAAATTCTTCTACCCGCTCCGAATGGAATTAGCTCAAAGTTTTGTCCCCCGTATTCTATCTTGCTATTCTCGCCCTCCAAAAATCTTTCGGGCGTAAATTCCGAAGGATTGTTCCAAATCGAAGGGTCCCTCCCAATGGCCCACACATTCACCATCACCTGGCTGTCTTTGGGTATCACAAATCCCCCGATCTCACAGGAGCTTTCGGCTTTGCGGGGTACCAGCAGAGGAGCCGTTGGGTGCAATCGGAATATTTCTTTCACGGCTGCATGGAGATAAGGCAGACGATCTAAGTCAGATTCTTCCACTCTTCGGTTGCAACCAACGACTTCGTCCAGTTCTTGTCGGACTCCGTTTAATTTCTGCGGATTGTGAATGAATTCTGCCATGCCCCATTCTATTGTTGTGGTGGTCGTTTCAGTGCCGGCGACAAACAATTCCTGAAACCAGAAAGCACAATTAGAGATCTGGAAAATACCAGAGATTTATAAACCCTTAGATTTTTTAATCTTTTCAGCACTTACAGCTATCAAGGCTCGAATACCAACGAAAGTGAAGACTTCACTTCTGGAATCCAGCAGAACATCCAGAAAATCCTTCTCGGAGTCGTTACGCTCAACGCTTTGGCTGGTGTTGGCGAGCCTTTTCTGTATGAATACATCGGAAAAGTCATACATGGCCTTGAAATGCCTGGCCATCTCCCGGGACACGCCCTGCGGGTCTAGGAACCGTAGAAACGGAAAAAAGTCGACCAGATTGGGTATTCCGCTGACTTTCGAAATTTCCGACATGGTATCTTTGAGCCCCGCGGAAGCCGGATCGTGCGGATCGAAGACACTTGTGCTGAAGATCATGTTGCCTAACAAATTCAGAGACGTGCAGAACACCGTCCGCCCGATATCCACAACCTTTCCCTTGTCCTCGAATATGAGTCGAATCGTGCGAAATACTTGATCTCTTCTGAGGTGTTGCAGAGCTTCCAGTCTTTGGGGGCTGAAAAGTTCAACAGTTGAAATACGTCGGAGATGGCGCCAGTAAGGGCCGTATTCGGCCCAAGCTAGCGAGGACTTGTGATGGGAAAGGGACTTGACTGCTTCTATCACCGGACGCCCGGCGAACTTGTGGTCGTGTGTTTTGAGGAGTTCCTTGGCCATGGCAGGAGAGGAGACCACCACTGTTGTTTTCATTCCAAGACGGAGAGTCATGAGTGGGCCGTATTGCAGAGAGAGGGCATACAGAGACTCGTGCGCCCTTTTTCCCAGCTGAAAGAGGTTTCCCACAATAGGCCAACCAGGAGGTCCGGGGGGAAGAGAAAGCTTTGCCCTACTCTCCTTTATCCATAAAAAGCCGAATAATAAGAGTGAACCAGCGGTAAGGAGCACAGAATACCAAGAAAGCGGTGGAACGTCCATATTAACTTTAAACAAGGAGATCCTTATTTCGTTTGGTTTTCCAGTATACATTACTTTATAGCCAGAATCCTATCCGCGGATGCAGCGTCGTAGTTAACTAGAACATATCTATTTTTTTCAAATTTTATTGAAAATTAAATAATTATGAAAAAATTAACCATTAAAAGATTCGAGAATAAATAATAGTTACAAGTACTTTTTATAAATTGGGTTTAAACTCTTGATTACAGGTTCGAATTCAATTTTTTCTTAACAGACACGTAGCACTCGCAGTATGTGATTTTCAATATGATTTATTAAGGCAACGTCGCAGTTATCTTGTTTACGAGAGGCAACGTCTATACAGGTCATCATTATTATTAATTATTGATTTATTAAGTGAAATGATACACTAACTAAAACTCTAATATATAAATATATTTTTGCATCGTCCAATCCATTCAAGATTCCCCTCCATGACGATCTTGATGCCAGAGAACCAAAATATTATTTCTTTCCCGATTTTTTTGCCGTCCATTACGATCTTGATAGACTTTTATTAAAAAATTATAAAAAAAAAATTCTTCTGCCACATTATTAATAATAAATATTGGAAATAACACACCCATTATGACTGCGGGTCTAGCACGTCTCAGTCAGTGAATAACCAATAACTCATACATACTGCAAAACGTGCTATACAATTAAAATTCATCCAGCATCGAAAAGAGCATAACCCACACCAATATGAGTGGGTCATATTGCAGAGACGGCATACAGAGACTCCCGAGGTCTCCTTCCTAGCTGAAAGAAGTTTCCCAGGGAAATCCTAATTTCGGTTCGTTTGGTTTTCCAGTATGTGATACAGCAATATAGGATCATTATATAAGTGTTCTGAGATGATGTGAGATGTAGCAATGTGAAATCAAATAGTGAATAATGTAGGAATGTGGGATTTAGATAGCTGTTCACGATAGGTAGATGAAACAATTATAATGCAATGTAAGCATAAACAAAGATGGTGCAATATAAGGCATAAATTATAGGCAACTTGTTCATGATAGATACATATAATCAATGTAAGCATAAAAAAGAAGACGAGGTCAAGTAAAAAGATAAGTAAATTAAAATGATAAAGTTTCAGCAGATAAAAGATAAAAAGGATTAAAAGGAACTAGTGGAACAATATTATAAAAATCAAAGATCCATAGTGTAAGTAGGTAAGGATAAAGATTAAAAATAATTTAAAAATAACCAAAATCAAGCATGCCCCCTATGTGAGCCAAATAAATGTGAAGTAAACTTAAAGATCAAACAAATGACACATGCCCTTTAAGTGGGGGAGAAAGATATAAAGAAGTTGTAGGGGTCTCAAAAAAAAAAAAGTAGATAAGATGAATGATAAATAAAAGAAAAGTAAGAATGATATCTAAATAATGAATTCATCTCCTATGTTAGGTGACTTCTTTTTTATGTTGTGTGACCTTAATGTGTATCTTCCCTTTGTCTATATAATTTTGATTTTTATGTTGGAATGTAATGCCTCTATGTTTATTAAGAAATGGTGAGCAAACATACACAAAATTAAACCATTATAGAATAATATAGTATTGTCTTCAGATGATTTTACAATGCAGTACATTGGCTTTTCAAAGCCTTGTTATTCCCGTATATAACTTCTTACGAGAAAGTAACTTCCCAAAACCTAACTTATAAACTAACATTTATTTAATATGCATAAACTAACAATGTAATATTATATACTATTATGCCAACATTCCCCCCCTTATTACGTTGTTCTCGCAAAAGTACCACCTGGGACCTCCCCTGAATGCTAACATACTCAACAAAGTTGATTACATAATATGAATACATATTTTATAGAAGATCTTCTCCCAAAGAACAAATCCTGAACCAAGCGAAGCTCCATCATGCTGTCTCGTCTACCCTCGGAAAGGCGTAGCTTCGAGCTGTGTTCTTGAGCTCTTTAGTCCCAAGCTCTCAAATCACAGAGTCTTGAATTATTCGACAATGGACCCTAAGAGATACGATAGATCTCTGCCATGTTGTCTAGTGACCGCGAAAGGGTATAATTCAAGATCATATACTCTTTGAAGCTCACTGGACAACAATCCATATTGAGCTCAACACCAAACCCCAAACCTATCTCCAAAACAAAATCTTCACAAAACATACATTCTTCAAATCTGTTAGCTCTGTTAACATCAACAAAGAAAAACAAAACAACCAAAACTAAAAATGCTTCTTATGCAAAGCATCATCTCAAAGCGAGAAGCTAACTTGAGATGATGGAAAATCCTCCATCCTCCGATGCCACCTGCCTCCAATTTGATGTGGTTACACTTTATCCAACTGATGTTACATACAAGCCTTTGAAAACTTTGTTAGGTGTAGTATAAATGACCTCAAGAGCACAAGAAATGTTTGATGTAGCCATGATAAAATAACTCCAATGTTTTCCACCGTATTACTCCAAAGTCAAAAAATAAATTCTTTAAATATTTTAAATGCCCTTTTAAAAAAAAGAAACTACTTATGTCTCCCTTTCATAAAATTAAATATCTTCATAAAAATTCTACTACTTACATTCTCCCCACTTTTCTGTCATTTTAAAATAATACTCTTTAAAAGATGAAAAATCTCTCCCTTTTTAAAAACTTTTCTTCTTAACTTTCTCCCAAGAAAGGTAAAAACTTTTCAATGTTTGTATTAAACTTCATGAAACATAAACTTATTTTACTTCTCACATAAGGCAAAACTTTTCAATATTTGTTTTAAACTTCATGAAACATAAACTTATTTTACTTCTCATGTATGTCTTTTACCCATCAACACATCTTTTTTCTTTTCACATTGGCTCACATTTCATAAAGCATAACATTAATAAATTTCAGTCAATTTTTAAACTCACTCGAGGAATGTCTTCTATATGCTGCAATAATATATTCACAAGATGTTTCATTCTTTCATATGGGCAAACACTTTAACTGCTTTCACCAAACTTTTGTGCTTGGCATTCATGTAAATAAACTTATTTTAACTCCCTACGTAGTCTTTCAAAATGCCTCATAATGAATGCCAGATGCCTTTGACAAATGCCTCATCAAATCTTCAAGGATTCAAAGGAATATTCAATGCTTGACAACAGTTAATGCAGCAATTAAAAAAAATATGCTTAAATCTAAAAATTGTAGCAGCCAGCATCAAAATTCAATACTCCATAATTTAAAAATAATGGCACAACTCAGTCAAATTTACTCTTCCAAACATTGCACATCCTTTCAAAAATTCTAATACTTTAATAGTGTGCAGCACTTAGAAGTTCAACACCAAAATAAAATAGCAAACAAAGAGGATAATACTCTCCCCATACGTAGCCTTCACTTCAATAGTTCTCCTAGTAGACACATCATCTACAGCAAACATCTCTCTACATTGTAGGCATAACTGTCTTCTTCAAGACCATTTTTCAATCATAGGCACAGAGATATAATCAATGCTCTGATACCATATTAAGAAATGGTGAGCAAACATACACAAAATTAAACCATTATAGAATAATATAGTATTGTCTTCAGATGATTTTACAATGCAGTACATTGGCTTTTTAAAGCCTTGTTATTCCCGTATATAACTTCTTACAGGAAGTAACTTCCCAAAACCTAACTTATAAACTAACATTTATTTAATATGCATAAACTAACAATGTAATATTATATACTATTATGCCAACAATGTTTAGGGTATCCAAGTCTGTGATAAGAAGTATATGTAGTACAAGGATCAAAAGATAAATTGCTAAGCCATGCTACTCTTATATGAACTTGTGCTAGAGAAATAATCAATGCAAGTATAAGCCAATTTACAAAATGAATTATAGAGAAAGCAAGATGAATCAAACCATTTTAAAGTTCTACCACATAAGAATTATTTGAACTTGTCAATCAAGAGAGCATCATTGACTTCACATGGAAAGAAGCATACATAGAACCATCATAATTATCATGTGACAATTCTAGTGGTAATCATTTTTACAATGACCCTTTTGACTCTTTACAATATTTTGGTGCCCTTAATATTGATAAACAATTTGGAATATCCTAACTAAGAACTCCATTATTAAGCCTATGCCAAGCTTTATGTTTATGACCTTATGTCTTTTCCTTTCCCTATGCTAATTTTCAATAACTCGTGTTCATGTTGAGCTTCATAAGTTCACATTCATGGTAGCCTTGTTCTTAGAAATGACTAAGTCCTCTGTACACCCTGCGTTCTTTTTTATGGTAGGAAGTCATGTATCACTTAAGTGAGCATTTTGTATCTTTACATTGATTGGTTATTGACTCTTCATTCTTGCACAACAATAGAATGTAGTGTTGTATCTCAATCTTGCATTAGCATTTTCTAGCACTTTGTCAATTTATGGCTCCCTAATAATAATCGATCTAAGAAATTTTTAGTACAACCCTATTTTATGCCTTGTCCTAACTTCTATATTGTCCATTTATCAAATTGTGCCTTTGTATTGTGTTCTCAACTATGTATAATATTTTATGGCCATGTGCTTTTATCGAGTTATTGTTGTGGTCATGGTGATCACTTTGTGGTCATTTGATAAATGGGCTCTAGAGATATGACAACACTGATATCATGTGCTAAGGAAGTGGAGCTTAGTGAGTATTGATCATGTGACATGTACTAATGGGACCACATATACATATACATGGTGGATCTTTGGTATTATGGGTACTTCTAAGGATTGCCTCATCAATTTTGATCAAATGGCTCTTAGAGTTCTCAAAGATGTTAGAGCTCTTGATGTCCCTTAGATTCCAAGGATAATTAAATCAATATCAAGATCAATAATTTTCAAATGTCCTTAGCAATGATATTGGGTGCTTAGGGTAAATTCTTTGAGATTGGTTAGTTTGTAGTTGATCACCATCTGGGGGGTCCTTTTCCTTTTGATTGTTTGTGAGAACCTAGAATGCATTAATAAAATGTTCTCATTAGTAGATAACATAGTAGCAGGTCCATGAATTTTGTTGTTCTTTTGTACAAAGATGATATCATCATTGATATGAGAGTTGATAGATCATCAGGGAAGTTGGAAGATCCAATGGCCCTTGGAATTTTAAGGAGTAAATTTTTAACGTGTCAAAATGTGTTTCCAAGGACCATTTATCTCGTTTGAGATGGATTATCCTAAGAGCTCAAGAGGATCATTTTGTGGTAGCTTAAGCTAAATCTCAAAGAACCCTTGGATCATTTAAATTAGTGGCTCCTACATGTCAAAGGGAGATATCAAAAGATCATGCTATTGGCTAGAAAGGGTGTGTTGGTGATACTATGGACTAGAGGAAATGAGTGTTCAATATTTTTATGTCACAAAAATTTATGGAGATATGAAATAGTACACTTGGAAAGTGAAATATTAATTTTCATTAGTCCATAAGACCAATCAATAGGATCATCAAAGGGGTTTGCATGTGCATAGGAGAATGAGTTGTGGGTACATGTATTTAGGTGGTAAATTTTATAGTAGGTCTAGTATGTCTATTTGCTAGCTCCTAGGTCTATGGTGTTGCTTGGTGAGATTTAGAAATTATGTGCTTGTTTATTAGATGTCTATGGTTTTTCGAGCCAAAGGTGCATCATGAACAAAGAATATTACAATTTCAAAGGTAAGTTGCACATTGCTACAATAAAGAAATTCGTGGTGCCTATAGCATTCAATTACAAAGGTTGGCATAATTAACTCTCAAGTACTCTCCCATGAAGCACTAATTACATATTATGCCCAACTAATAAAACAAATTCTCTTATAAATTCACTAAGTAAATATCTTATAAGCCACTATCTTTAGCATATATGCTCTTATGTATCCTTCATGACAAGATATTCTTTTACACACATATTTATGTATGTATTACCAATAATTACAAAATGCAGAATGGCCAAGCAATAAAGTGGGATGTTCCATTGCATGAGGATACATAAAATATTAAATAAATAAATAAGATCTAAACAATATAACTTGTAAGGTGTATGACACACCTAATCCCAACATTCTCCCACTTGTCATATACCTTCTAAGAGCAAAAAGGAATGACAATATGTTGTGTAGGCCTAAGCCCCAATTCCCTAGGTGCTAGGAGAGAAATTAATTGTTAGTTTTAGCATACTAACTGCCATCCAAACTAGACCACAACCTCATCCCTTTGCATGACAAGCTCCATATCACAAACATATGTACAAAATCTCACTCCCCACTATGTGAAGTTGGAAAATTTGACATGGATTCATGCGAGTGACACCAAAATAGAAATATCAAAATTGAAGATGTCATAGACCTTAACCATACTAAAGAAATGAAAATAATGCCAGTAGGTCTGAGAGATTTGGTCATGAAAAGCAAACAATATGGATGCAAATCCCAAACAACATTTTAACATATAGTCATTTTGAGTCCCTAGATATAATGCAATAGATGTGTGGGCTTAACAAACCATCTATTTCAAACCTATGACAACCACCTACTAGGACTCAAGAAGATCTTTGGGAGTTGGGATGATATGGGGATGACTACACATAAAGAACAAAAGTGGGAGGGGCCCATAGTAAAATTTTGAATGGCAGAATCTTGGGCCTCAAACCAAATATGCTAGGTTGATGTAACAACATCTTGCAAACTTCACCTTTATATTTTGATACAACTTGTAGGGCTTTTGAGGTGTGGTAAAATATATAAATAAGACTCACTAAAATCTAGGTGTAGGGAAACTTATGCAACAAAACATGAAAAGGACTTTGGCATAGGGTTAAAGATAGAAAACTAATATGGAGTTTGGATGTGGAAAAGTAATTAGGTTACAACACAAAGGATGTACAGGTCTATAGACACAAGGTTTTATGATCTAGTGGACCATAGAGATCAGAGGGTGGGGACATGAGCATTTCAGATTACCAGAACTTGTAAGGATGATTGAGCCCAGGTAAAACATAAACATGAGTATTGGAACATCTATATTACAAACATAAGAAAGATAGAGATTTCCTAACTAATTCCTTGGAAACAAGATTATTCAATCTTGACAAAAATAAACTTGCAAACTTGAAAGTGCTATACTAAGCAAGAATTATAAGGGAGCATGGGTTCACAAGAAATCAAACAATGATATTCACATGGAAACCAAATGTGAGACTAGTTAAGATTCAACAAATAAAATTCTTGGGTTCATTCTTGAAACTATGAGTAACAAGACACATACCCAAACATAAATGACACATCATGAATGCAAACATGAATAAAATAAGAAGCAAGAATACCAAGACAAACTTTGAAACTAGGTGCAAGAAAAAACATAGAGATACACCACACAAGGGACATAGCCTTGATAGAAAATTTAAATCATTTATGCTAACAATTGTGTCTATCTACTAGATGGATGTCAATAATATGGTATCATGGATGAAGCCAACACCCCCAATGGAACATTTTCATACTAAGACCTTTCCTAGGAGATGAATACTCTTCAAGGATCATAATTATTTTTAACATGCACTGATGTTAATAGATTGAAAGTCTTCATCGAGGGAGAAAGTAGGAAGTAGTCCTACCCAACCAACTTCCATAAGGGTTATACAAAGAAACCAACTTGTAATGTTGATGTGGATACTATGATCAATAGCTTCTTTGAAAACACAATTAACAATGTAGTAGTGATAGAATCACTGATTAAGTACAAATGTTGATAGTTCAAATATTCTTTATGATTTTTATAGGCATTGGTGCATGTATGGACTAAACAATGTGCCTCTAAACCATGAGCTTACAAAACCATGTCCCCCTCATTTACTTTTTGGCACTAAGTTTTCCCAATTAGTACTATGTTTTTCTAATATTAAATATTTTCCCAATATCAAACCCACATTATATATTTATCCCAATGTTACATACAACTTGCATGTAGCCCTAATAATGGCTAACTGATGTGATGCATGCATCCCTAGATTCCCTAGGTGCATGACAATTAAATATTATATTTTATGTTATAAGCATTATGCAAGGTGTACAACATACATTTCCCAACATATAGCAATTAATAGTATAAATAGAAATGTATTTATTCTATTACAAAGTATTTTGTTAAGTTTTGAAATAACACACAAAAATATCTTCATTGGTAAATGAACCTAAATGAAATCTAAACTATGAAACAAGCTTTCAAACTTTTGTTGAAAACCATGTCTAAAGTCTCATAATTGATTTTAGAATACACAGAAAATTGTAAACCACAGACTTATGAATTAAAGTAGAACACAAAGTGATTCATTGACCATGGAATATATGATTTGAGAGAAAATTGTTCTTAGTGCATTGATTTGTAAAAGTAGCTTCTAAGATCCCATGGATGCGGATGCACAGTTTACTAGAAACATAAAAAATTAAAACTGTAGACACTAAAAAAATGTCCTCATGTCGCAAAGGTGACATGACAATTCATTTTCTTCCCTTTTGTCCACTTGACCATATTTCTTCTATAATTAAATAATTGATTTCAATTGATTATTTAATTATTTATCGATATCCTAATGTCCTCTTTCACTAATTTAAACAAATAAAACATTTTGTTTAAATACCCTTATCAATCCCCTTTACATTATCCCCTTCCTCAAATAAATTAAATAAATGTGCACCATTTGTTTAATTTAAAAATCACATTTCCCACCTCACAATTTATCCCAATTTAAAATTCATTCTTGTGCTCTAGTGATAAGAAAACCCTAATCATCCTCCACCCTTGATTTGGCTCCAAAGTCAACTCTTCATCTCAACCGTCCATTCAAAATCCCTCTTCTATAAAACCACTTTCTCCAGCGCATTTTGGGGCTCTTAGTTCCATTTTTTTCTCTCTTAGCCTGTAATCTCCAAAATCTTGCTTAACACATACAAGAGCTTCTCATGATAGTGCATAAAATCTATAAATCTGAGAACACAATGCAAGATGAGGAGGACAATGGAGATTAGAGAATAGATAGCTTAGATTTTTAGTTGTTTTCATGTTTATTTGACTATTTTCTAAGTTAGATTATACTCCATTGGGAGCTAGGGTTAGTTGTAGTTTGTTTTCTGCAGATTGGTTAACTTTTCCCTTACTTCATTTGGTGAAATTGATGTGAATCGAACAACTTTTGGTCAAATTTTGAAAGGAAAAATTTACAGGTGACCTCCCAAGCCCAAATGGAGCTCACTGTTGAGTCCGGGAGGCCCTTTCTATGAAAAATGACATAAAATATACTATATCTTGGTCACTATAATTTTTTTTGAAAAAAATTGAAAATTTTTTAGTTGCAGGTCCATACTATATGCATCCATACCATATAGACCCATTGTATGATCTACAATTTTGTCTGTGGTTCTGTCACTATTGAAGGAGGTCTCTATGTTATTTTATAGGGCATTATCAGTTTTCACTTTACAGGGTGTTGTTTTATTTCAACAGGTCTTTGGCCTCAATACCAGACTCTTCATTGACTTTTGAGATTCTCAGCCTATGCTTTGTCACAACCCCCTAACGTACAATCGAAAGCTATGTCATTGCTTCATTTTCAAAACCCTTATATCTCCTGTCGATCTGCACACACACCTCCCGCTTGAAATCCTAGGTCATAGTCTTTACTACCCTGCCACAATCGCCAAAACCATGCTTCACCCCACTTCCACCGAAGTCACCACTCACCTATCGTTCATCAAAACCTGCGTGTAAAACCCTTCTAGCTCCATTGCCACCATGGGTGGTGACCAGGCCTATTGCCACCCCTTTTAAACTCTCCTCTGCCGCCACCATTGGCAGTGACCAAATAGTCGCCTCTCCTTTCAAAACTCTGCCACTATCATTTATTAAATCCTCCACCTCCATCTTTTGGCTATCACCACTGACTGTTGAACCCCACCACTTGTTTGATGGTCACCACCATATAAAGTTCTCTTGCCGTCTCTAATGAATCTATCTCGCCTTCCTTTGCTTAGCCACAGTCACCACCACTAGTGGCGACTTCCAACTCCACCACCTCCTATGAAATAGTACCCTTCATTAAGTCTGCATTGTTTATTGTTTGGTGAAGCTTCTGTGTAGGTAAAAGTGATGACCAATTTTTAGTTTAGGCACACATATTCAACTTTCTACAATGTAGTTGGGCTGCTAAAGAGGAAATTTTTGATTCTTACCTTCGTCACAACCCTAGACACTAAATGCCACCCAAGCCTAAGACCTAACCATTAACCACCCACGGTCATCTACGGTCGGCTCCTAAAATCTGCCCTAACCTCAGATCGCTATAATAGTCGCTCATGTTGGAAATACTCGCAGTTACACACACAGTCATGTAGTCACATACACGGTCACCCTCTGTAGTGTAGCTCAAAAGATCTATGTTCATTAATCGTTAATCCTTTGTTGTTGATACCAACTTAACTCTTAACCGTCGATCCTCTTAGCCCGTGGTCCCCCGAGTAACCTTAGGGCTCCCACTTTAGCCCTTGTTGCTAGCTTGTGGTCAAATAAGTGACCAGGCCCTCAGGGCCTTTGAAAATCTTTTAGGCCTTTGAAAATCTTTTTTATTTTTTTTTCTCATTTGGGTCCTGGTCACATGGGTGACTAGGAGCCCATTTAAACAATTAACCGCTACAGTAACCACTGGGTTAAAACTGTCACATGTGACTGCTAAAAAAGTGACCATTAGCTGTCAATTTTTAAATTGTCAACCTAACCTCTTTGCCTCAACATACCAAAATAGGCATTTTTTTTCAAACTCACATAACTTCTGCATATGGAAGTGAAATTTCATGAATGAGAGCTTGATGAAAAGAGGACACAGCAAAATTTGCAACAATATAGGTTTCGACATGTAACAATGTTGTTTTGTTAGTTTTTTAATCAGTTAAAGTCAACATTATCTTATAACTTTAACTACTCATAACTTTGGCAAAATTTATTGGATTTCAGTGAAATTTTTTTCAAATTGCTCAAAATTTCCTAACTTTTCTGATTCTACAATCTATTTTTCTATAACTAATCAAAGTTTGCATATTTTGATCAGAGTTTGTTTTTTGACCTCCTTGACTTGAGGTTCCCAAAATGATGCATTTACTCGTTATGTCATGTTTTTTGCAATGTCATGGGGTTTTTTTGTTACTAATATATGATTTGTAGCATGTGCCATTCGTGGGTTGAAGACTATAAATTGAAACTACTAACACATTTGATGAAGAGATTCAATTTCTTTCATATGCATGCGTGTTGGTTATCATAGGTACATTTGGTTTTGGTACAATAAAATGATCATCTTGCTATTTTCACACATCTTTGGAGACTTAAAATGAACCACTATCTGTTATGTTTGGTGATTGTGTTTATGTTGTGAAGTGTGTATGCTCTTCCCTCGCACTTTATGCGATCTTGGGAATCAAAAAATACTTCACAACATTTGTATAAATCACACCACACATCTATTTTCTAAGGTCAATGAACCCCCATGTGAGTGTCAGCAAGTTCACATGTGTATGCTCTCCCCTTGCAACTTAGTGCGAGCCTTGGGATCAAAAACATGTTATCTTTTCTTGCTTTTGTTTGAGCCTTAGAGTGGGCCTGCTCTTGAGACACATCCAAAAGGAGAACTCATTTGCGATCCCAAGTGGGACTTTCATCTAGCCTGCTATATAAATTGAGGATAAGGTGAAATCCAAGTCTAACTAGTATGAGCGCTCACCATACAGTGCTAGCTCGAAAGGAGGCATACTTTTGTGTATATTAAACTCCTAGAAGGGTTAGTTAAAGCCTTAAGTGGCTTACTGGATGCTCATGGTGTGCTGGTCCCCTAGATATTCACTAGAAACCTTTTGTTTAGTGGCCAAAAACCCTCTATTTGTTGACATAGAAGGGTAACATTTGAAGTCGTCTTGATTCTTGTAGTTCTTATCTGAGATAGAAGGGACAATCCTAAGGTTTGGTGGGGGGACGAGCCTTGGGAAACCTAGAACTTGGTATGCATGAGAAGTGAGTGTCATGGAGGGGAGCTAGTGGTACGAAGATCCTGGAGCTATCTGCTTTGAATAAGCGCAGCTAGGGGATTCAAGAAATATTGCCCTTGCCTAGCCTAGGATTGTGCATGTCTACAAGTGTTTGCAAAACATCACGAGTCATCAAAAACAACCAACTAACTGCCAAGTGTCTTCTATGATTGATGTGTGTGCTTGCCTAATCATCACCCTTGACATTCATTCCAACCCATACATTCCAAGTCATCATATCCTAATCACTCCCCTAAGCCAATCAATTTCATCCTAAACATTCCACATCATAGCCTAGTCACATTATCCTAATCCATCCAAGTCACAATATCCTAATAATCATTTCACATTTCCTATTCATTATTCATCTTATCCTAATCATACCCTATTCATCATACTCAATCATCCAACATCATCATAACCACATCCTATTCATCATTCCTGATTATCCTCCTAAGCCAACCCATTTCATCCTAAACATTCCTCATCATATCCTTATCACATTCCTACTCGTATCTTCACCATTCAACCTTTGTGTCCTTAGCCACATCATATCATATCCTAATAAAATTCTTATCATTTTCTAATCATTCTACCTCACCCTAATCTATTATATTCCTCATTCCTAATCATTCTACTTCTTCATAATCATATCCTCTTCATCCTAATCATTCCACATTATCCCAATCATGTCCTATTCATCATACCTAATCATTACACCATATCTTAATCATATTCTATTCATCAGTCCAAATCATTCCACCTCATCCTAATTATATCATAAGCATCATAAGCATATCCAATTCATCATGCATAACCCATTACACATCGTCGTCCTAATCTGATCCATTTCACCATAATCATTCTTCTAGTCATCATCTTAGTCATCCTTATCAAACCTTAATCACCTCTTTCATCTAAACACCATCATCTAAGTCATCCTTGTCAAACCATAATCACCTCTTTCATCCAATTAACATCATCCTAATCATACCATATCCAAGTCATCATCGTCATACCATAATCATATCCAAGTCATAATTGTCATTCTCCTAATCATATCCAAATCCAATCAATCACATCCCAATCATATCATATCCAAGCCATTCATTCCTATCTAATCAATTTCATTTCTAATCACAACTCACCACAACAATAGGGAAACTTTGCGCATCTACTCTCCCTATCAAATCCAACTACAACCGTGTCAAAACATTATAGACCTATTAGTTCTATTCACTTACTACATATGCCATTTCATTCCAATACGACCAAAATTTCATCGCAACGTTTCATTACCATTCAACCCTCAACATCTATAGAGCACCCTAAACATTAGTCTTCCTAAGGTTGAAACATAGGGAGAAACTATCGAAGCTTGATTGTATCACAAGTACAAATCTGTGGACCAAGAGACCTTGACATCTTTTTTCAAATCAATCACAACTTGGGCTTAATACTCCATGGCTAGTTTAAGTCCATCCTTCGAAGTGAATTCTGAAACTCATGGGTTCACTTTCATTGATCATTTCTTCCACTTGGGCTTAATACTCCAAGGCTAGTTTAAGTCCATCCTTCCAAGTGAATTCTGAAACTCATGGGTTCACTTTAATCAATCATTCCTTCTACATGTCAAGGTCTCGACAAAATGAATTTGTGAGCTTTGAAAGGTCATTAGTAGATGAGAGTACCCTTGTGGAGCTAGACTTTTCAAAGACTAATATCATCAGCCTCTATCATAGTCTGGGCCTCATCACCTTGCATCGACATCCCATAGCATCCCACAATTCCCACAATTCACAAGTCTCATTTGGTTGACACAATTGCAAAATGAAGAGACAAGGGAGTAGATCCTCTTAGTCATCCCTATAGCAAACACATCAATGTAACATTCCAAACATTCCTTCCAACATATCGTCCAATCATTTCACCATTCAACCTTCACATCCTAATCACCCTTTCTAATGACATCATTCAACCTTCACATCCTAATCATCCTTTCTACTCACATTGTTCAATCAAATTCATCCTAATCACCCATCCAACCATCCAACCAATCTCATACTCATCGTATTCCTAGTCATTCCATCTCATCATTCATCCTAGTTAAGCACTTACCAACATGGTCCTAATCCCACAAGAAGAAATAAAACTATATGAAGACATGCATCATCCCATGACAATCCTAGAGAACAAGGTTCTAGCACCCCAAGCCTATTCACAAGCTTATCCAAGTCCACCTTGGCAACAAGACAAAGTTCCTTTACATTCCCATGCCACCTTTGACAAGGGGAACACAAGTCTACCTCATCCATCCTATAAGTACATTCTACCACCATACTCCTAATATCATCCATCCACTATATTGTCCTTCCACGCATACACTTGTACAAGATTTGATCCAAGGGCTACCAAAGAGTCCTCAACCATCATGCCATGTCTATCCCTCCATCACCATGTCATCCAACACATATGCTTAAACCTACCAAAGAGTCCTTAAACACCATGCCATGTCTATCCCTCCAACCCCATCATGTCATCCAAAACATATCGACCCTATTGAAGAGTCCTCCACATTCACTTCCATTCCAAGTCAAGAGCTATGTCAAGAGCATAATCCTAATCATTTGGAAACATCTAGCCCTCATTCAAATCAAGATCAAACCTCTTCCAATCCACCCATCCATAACACACTTAATCCTTTCAATGATCAAGCTCCCATTTATGATCAGGATCCCCTCTATGATCAAGAATACCATGATGATCTACTTAGCCAACTTTATGCATTCCATGGTCAAGAGATTTCTATCTCACCAATCCATGATCCAACCACTTCCACTTGTCATGATGAGACTTGTGCCTCCCAAGAACACATAAACATAGAAGATCAAACAAATAACTTGGATCTACATGAACATAATAAAGATCCTCATGATCCTTCTACATCCACCATCATATGCACTTGGTCTATCCACTCATCCACGAGTGTTCCTCCTTGGGACAACAACAACCATTATCCACCACATCACCTTCTCCATCAAATAATGAATTCATGTCTAGTGTCCATACCACACATAGTCCCATAGTTAATCGCACGCTCCAAAACATGAACTACCAAGGTAAAGGCTTAGGCCTTCATGAACAAGGTATTTTGGAGCCCGTCCATGTCAATGTCCCTAAACGCTCACATGGCCTTGGATACACACCTCAAGGTCAATAATCTAACAATGTTGGTACCTCCTCCATTCATCCTGAGTCCACTTTCCATCGCACATCCCATCATATCCCTAAAACATATGTTTCCATTCCACCTCCATCATCTTACAAATGCCAAAATCATGTGACCATACACCTCCCACCATCCAATCTACTTACACTATTACCAACTCCTGCTATCCCTCCATCCACTTTGCCACCATTGCTACCAACACATAACATACCTATCACCCATAAATTCCCTCACATTCCTAATCATGGCCAACAAATGCACATACATAAAATACCTCAGGAAATAAATCTAAAAATTCAAAGCAAGCTATGTCCAAAAATCCATCCAAACCCACACCTCCAAAAGCAAAGTCAAAAAATAAAATGGTATGGGTCCCTAAACAAAAATCAAACAAGTCAAATGAGGCATCCACCTCTCAAAAATCCCAACCACCTCCTTCCATCCACTCCATTCAAACATTCCAAAAATCCCGCATCAAAAGAAAAAATTAAAAAAAATACTAAGTCTATGTGGGTACCCAAATGCTTAAGTCATCCATCCACTAAGTAAACATCGCCATTGCTTCCCACACCACCATCCACTCAAAATCTTCCATGTTTAACATGGTGTGTTTAGCCATTGGTCATTATTCCTTTCCATAATGCCATCTCCCCATCTTTCAACCATTATCCTACATATTTGCCTTATCACCTCCCTATGGTCCATGCTTTTGCATAAACATTTCATCCATCCTCCTTGTAGAAGTCCTACATAATCCACATCATAATCCACTATCAACCCTATATAGTTTGGATATCATAATCCACTATTTCCCCTACATAATCCACATCATAATCCATTATCACACCCTCCATAATCCATTAACTACCTACTGCATTTCACTCTCATGTAATCTCCCTACCAACATTGATGAGCACCTTTGACATGGTCCATGTGACGACATTCCTTTCTAATGGGACTATCACCCTTCATGCCACTAGACACTTGACTCCCTCATATCCATACTCCCATTCAAAACTCAAAACAGCAAAAAAGGTAAAAAAGAAAAAAAAGTCAAAAAAGAAAAAAAAAAGAAAAATGAAGTTTAAAAAGTTAAATTTTTTTTTTTTAAAGTAAAGATAAATCCCTTCATCCAATGGTGAAAACCACCCTTGGTGATGCCTTAGATAAGTATTATGATGAAAACCTGGCAAGCAGGCATCATGTGTAAGTTGATCTTCTATGTCACCTACACTTGGGGGCACATTGTCTCATCCACACTATCATTTCTATCCTATCATACAATTTTAATACCATTTCCATACCATCCTATACATTACACACCCATACATCTATCCTATCGATTTCATTCATCCTCCCTTCCTCTTTTGATCTTGATAAAGATTGGGGGCACAATGTTCACAAATGTTTTGATTATCTCTTGATATACCTCATCCTATCCAAACAACCCATCCTCTCATTATCCTATCATCATAAACCTTGTCATGTCAAATCCTAAGTACACCATGAATAATGGGGCACGTTATTCCTAAGTGACATAGTCCTTGGAGATCACATCCTTGCCCTCTTACACGTGCATTCCTTCCATCCACTATCGCCCCCCTCTTATGCATTCATTGAATCTCATTCATTCATCCTTGCACCTAGACTTGGTTTCCCCTTGTCATTAGTATCTAGCATAAAGGCTACAAAAATTGTGGTCCAATGTCATTCCCCAAAATAGTCCAAAAATACAAAAAAATTAAACATTCTCAAAAATTAAAAAAAATCAAAATATCTTCAAAATTCCAAAAAAATTGAAACATTATCAAAAATCTAAAAAAATCACAACATTTCAAAAAACCAAAAACATCAAATATTCCAAAACTCTAAAAACATCCAAATATCTTCAAAATCCCAAAAACATCACATATTTCAAAAATCACAAAAAAAAAATCAAATATCAACCAAAAAAAATCCAAGCAATAAAATCAATCAACTCATCATATCAATCCACCAAATCATTCAATCCATTCCTTCCAACCAAATCAATTCTTTAAATCATTCAATTCTTCAACTAAATCACTCAATCAAATCTCTCGATCCATTCCTTCAAACCTTCTAATCCATCACATCCTCATGCCATTCAAATCAATTCTTCAAATAATCCACAGTTTGCATGGTGGAACTACGTGGCCTCTAAGATTTCACATAGGCAGGGCCATCTTTGATGCACCCTTGAGGCATTAGGTCAATCCCTTAGGGCCCGTCCTGTCAATCATCATAATAAGTCATCCTTTCGTGAAATGGACACTTTGATTAGACCAAAGTAATCAATCTTTTGTACTTCAAAAACAATCCCAAACATCAAACAAGACAAGCTATCCAATCACTCAAACCAATCAATCACCTCGTGGTAATCATATGTCACTATCCTCATCAACTATCACATATCTCATATAGAATGGGGCATCGTCGAAAGTAGAATTTGTTCCTTATATGACATGCATTAGTAATCAAGCATCATCAATCAAATCCTGGTGTTGCTTGTATGACCAACAACACTAGTGTCATTCAATCAATCACTTTCCTTAGATAGGTAGGGGCATTGTCGAAACCAGACCAAGCATCTTATATGACATGTTTCTTTCCTAAAACCAGGCTCCTCCATTCTCAATCAATCACTTGCCTTAGACAGGTAGGGGCATTGTCAAAACCAAACCAGACATCTTGTATGACATGCTTCTTTCCTGAAACTAGGTCTTCTTCATCCTATCACAATCAATCAAGCATATATCACTTGGCAAAAGGTCCAATTGGCTATTGGTCTAGTCAGTCTTATTTCCTGAGCATTGGATCTTCTTTCCATGCTTTTTAACTTTTAAATTGGAACCTTTAATTTCTAATCGAATGCCCAAGTTACCTGGTGGGCTAGTTTCCTCAAAAGAGGCTAGTCAAAAGGAATGGCTTAACAACCCTCCAAAAGGTGACTTAAGTGGCTTTTACTACTGATAGTAAGTCACCAACTTTTTAAAAGAAAAATTGTATTGTTTAATAGACGGGAAAACAAGAGATAATGCAAAGTATGTCTTAAGCATTTTTGTTTAGGGTTTTATAGGGTTTAGGATTTAGAAAGTTGAGACATAGTGAAAACTTTTAGGATTAGAAAACCCTAACTATGAAGATATATTAGAGTTCTAAGTATTAGGGAGCACAATAAAGACATCCTATTCCAATGGAGGCATAATGAAGGTAGCATCCTGAAACCAAATCATGTAAACTCCTTGCTCCAAACACCATGGCTATAAAGAAGCTCTAAGATCTTTGTCAAGCTGTGACGTCTTATCATGGTCTGCATCAAACTAAGATTTTGAGATCTGTGTCAAGCTGTGACACTTTATCATGGTCTACATCAAACTGAGATCTATAGAATTGTCTTACTCTATGTGTCATCTTGAAGGTAAATGAATCAAACAACATCAAGACAATCAAGCACCATGAAGCATAATGATGAAAACCAAATTCTTGTAACTACCAACATCAAGATCATCAATCATCAAGATAAACATCAAGATCATCAACATCAAGATAAACATCAAGATCATCAACATTGTTACCTCAAGTCACCATCTTCTGAAGACATCAATATTTCAACAAACCTTCAATCAAGCCATATCATCAACTCAACATTGCCTCATACCAAACTGATACCTTCTTAGCTTTCACATTAATGACATTGACGATACCTTCTTACCTTTGACATCAATGACAAATAATGCCAACAGTTACTGCCTTAAAAACCATCACATCTCTAAAGTTGATCAATGATTGGCATTAAATGGCACATGAGATCCATATATAATGACTGATAAGCAAAATGAAAAACATTGATAAAGTTTTCTAATGTGAAGAGCTTATTTAATGTCCAATATGTAGCTCCCACATATTCACCCTAGTGGTCCATGCATAAAAAATGATAAATTCATGATAATTGTTTGTGGGCTCCTACTCTCCATACCATTATGGTGACAACTAGTTTAAGGTGTTTCAATTTTAGTTTTTCATGCCTAACACTAGTCACAGTATGGTTCATGTTGTCTTGTATGTGTCTCGACACCTATGTGGTTTATTTTACATTGGTCAATACATTAGTTTCTATTTGATTGATCAAATCGCTCTCATGGTGGCCTACTGTTAGTGCTAAACTTTATCTTATATTACTTATTCTATGTAATATATTTAGCACATGGCTTTAAGCCACCTTAGGTGCAAGGTGTCGACTTGGAGAGTTGTTTCAAACTCTCCAAGCTATGTATTGACAGTCATTGGACACTCGCTGAGTAGAGTGGTGAAGTTGACTCCTAAGTTGACTTAACCTCCTCACTCCTCAACACCTATATGTGTACTAGTCTTTTCAACTATCAATTCACTCAAATTTGATGCTAGTTTATGGCTTTGTTGATCTTGTGAATTCTCATATGGTATCAAAGCTAATCTCAGCTCATTTCTTAGCTCTTTTTTGAGGCAAAACCCTTGTTAATGTGTGCAGGCCCGTCTAGTAGATTGCTGGTTAGAATGTGTGAATGGTGAATCTCTCTTTGTTATGAGGTTTTTAAGAAGGCCGTATTTTGCATTGAGCAGCAATTGTATGAGTAGAAGGATTTAGACGGCCTGTTGAAGGGTTGTACCCCTGTTATTCGGAGGTCTTAGGTCCAGAGAAGGCAATAGACCTCCAAAAGAGGTTTTAGACCTATCATATAGGCCGCTGGCCTCCAAAGTAGGCCATAGGCCTATTCCAAAAGTCGTGGGCCTCTAAAGAAAGTTGTAGACTTGGAGATAGATCCGCTCTCCTCTCTAACGTGATCTTCTATCATGTACCATTCCTCAGCACACGTTTGCCACTTCAATCATCCAATCTTGCCTCTATTTGGATCTGGTTTATTTGGGCAATTTTATTCCATCTGGCCAATCTCTTTATTGCAGAAAGACGCATCTTTGTTTACAAATTGAAGTGGCATAGAGAAGGCATCAGTTTCATGCTCACATTTCACATGAAGGCTCGTAGAGAAGGATGATTCACATGCAGAGAGAATCACCCGTATTTGATAGTTAAATTGCCTCTATTTGAACAGAGGAAACCCCTATTTGGTATCATATTTGGCTGGGTGTTTTGCTCACTACCCCTTACGATCTGCTTTAGAACCCTTTGTTGGTTCTTCTACCCATGCACCCTCTTTTTACACGCACCTCATTTTGCCTGTTGCGTGTGATTTGGGCGCCCCTACTTGCAACACAGATGGGCGTGTGAAGAGAAGGTGCTGTCAATGTTGCCCCCTGCTATCTCCCTGGCCGCCATCGCCATTTTCTTTTGGCTGCCTCATCCATATTTTTGGATCATTTGCCCTAAATTTGCCCCATTTTTTATTTGCCCTAATTTGGGATTCTATATTTTTTTTTGGCAAAAGGCAATAAAAATTTATGTTTTTAGTGTTAGAATAAGACATTTTAATTGTATTAAAAAAGCACTATACAAATTAAATATAAAATGGGACAGGGCATTTAAAATTAGGGCAGGCAGATTTAAAATTTGGCAAAGGGGTTTTTCTTTTTTGTTTTGCAATAACTTGCAAACGGAAGACGAGGGTTTTATTTTATGTTTTTTGTATTTTATTGAGGTTTGCAAGACATAACCTAATCTATTTCTTCTTAATCTGTCTCATGAAAATAAACTTGTAAGAACTCAATAGCAAATAAAGTTTGTAAATGCACTCACATAAAGTGCCACAAAACTGAATGTGTGTTCCACATGGAGGGAATTTGTGAAAATTGCACTTACACTAAATTATAAAGTGTAATGGGGGGTTGTACTAATCACAACAATGGATCTTCGTGATTCTCACCTCATTCATGTGTGCCTTGATGCACACCCATTTTTAGGTTCTTGTACATTTGTTGGACCTACATATTGGTCTACATTCCTTGCACACCTCTGATTTTAGTAGGTCTACTCATATCTCTTAGCATTAAGGGGGGCTATTATGTGTTACATGTTAATGCTTCTTTCCATGAAGCAGTGGATGAATCTTTTTTTGAAGGTCCTAAATCCTTCATTTTAATCTCTCGCATGAGGGATTATTTTAGTGGATCACATTTTGAGATTCTAGTACTCCTAATCATAGTACTATCTATATTTTTGACTTCACAAATTTTGATTGACTTTGTGCACATCGTTGAGTAGTGTTTGAATGTTCACTCATCTAGTAGTTTGTATCTCTTATCTTGATTGATAATTCTTGAAGATTCATTAATTCCACCAGACACTAGTTCATCATTGGCAGAGTTTACAACTTCTACATGCTTTAGGAGTTCTTCATCATGATGTTCGGATCATCAAGGGAAATCTTTTCAGAAGGTCTTAAATCCTTCTTTTTTCTCTCTTTTTGGAGGATAGTTTTTTCCCACTGGGTTTTCTATCTTACTCCATTTTTTGAGATATTGATTTGTACATGGGTACCTCACTAGGCTAGTAGCTGGGACCCGTTTCTCTGTATTGTACATGGATACCTCACCAAGACTTGTATCCATGAACCATCTCTTCTTGTGCCCCCCTAAGCTGTGCTTAAGGGGGTGTTAGTGCTAAACTTTGTCTTCTATTACATATTCTATAAGTAATATATTTGGTACATGGATTTAAGCCACCTTAGGTGCGAGGTGTCGACTTGGAAAGTTGTAGTAGGCATGAGTTTTCCATAGTCCATGATAATTAAGTAATGTGAGTGCTTCTGGAAAGTTGTTTCAAACTCTCCAATCTATGTGTCGACACTCATTCGACACTTGGTGATTAGAGTGCTGAAGTTAATTCCTAAGTTGACTCAACCTCCTCACTCCTCAACACCTATATGTACTAGTCTTTTCAACTATCAATTCACTTAGATTTGATGCTAGTTTATGGCTTTGTTGATCTTGCGAATTCTCATACTTACAAGTGAACTCGTAATCCCTAATGAGATTCTAAAACAAAGCAATATAAATTCAAAATGTTTGATCAACTCATTTTCTAAGTCTTGTAAGAAAAGTAAACTATCATTAGCAAAGTGTGAAGTTATCACACCATTGTTATGAGGGATGGAGATACCATATATTAACTATAATTATTTAACTCTTTGTAGAAGATATCCCAATGCATCAGCATTAAGTACATAAAGAAAGGGTGAAAAAGGATGACTATGTCTAATATAACATTGCAAAGGGAAATGATTAGAAATAAAAACTACAATGTGGGCATTGACATATTTAAAAACAATTTGAACATGAGTACAAATTTGATGCCCAAAGCCCAACCATTGCATCATTTTGATAATACACCTCCAATGCATTCTATCTATGTAAGCTTTGTCGAAATCTAATTTGACTAAAAAGGAATTTTGGCTTAATTGTTGAGCCCATTCATTAGTTTCCTAAGATAAATTCATATGATCACTAATATATCTTCCTCTAAGAAATCCATTTTATTTTGGTCTCACAATACCTTGTGTAGTGAGTTTTTACATGCACTTCATTTGAACATCTTTGAACCTAGAGTCAAGTGGTTGATTCTTTTGGTCTGGTGTCGAGTGGTGGCATCTTCTTTAGAATATGTGGCAAGCCATAATTTTTAGCAATAGGGTTTACCACATGTCAAAGTTTTGCAACGTTTCAATGTTGCTAGAACCAACACAGTCTTCACATTGCATCATTGGTCAATTCATTTGAATCATCACTTGGTGGGGGCATGTTACCAAAAGGAACTCAACTAAAAGGAAGATGTCATGGATCCATTGATTCATATGAAGAGTGAGATGCTGGCACTTGGAGTCACCGTGCAAGATTTGAAGCTTTTATTCCTAACAAATTTTTAGCATTGTGCCATTGGTGGAGGCATCATTGGATCATTTTTGGTGGGCCCCTTCCTTATAAAGCAATTTTCAAACATTCTACACCTTCTTAAGACATGTGGTATCTTTTATCATCATTCTAAGACTGGATAAATGACACATTGTACATGATGCACCATTGGTTGGAGGTAATGAATCATCGACAAGGTGGGCCCCTGCCATCAGTAGTTCTAGCATGCATAGTGTCAAAGCTACAGTGATGACACCTTCAAAGTATTGCGATATTGGTTGGGGTGGATGCCTCAATATTATGTGGGCCTTCTCTTTCAAAAGGATAACAAACTCTCCCAAGAGGTTTTCTCATGCAATGTGTCAGCACCACGTGCATTGTGAATCATGGTATTGATGAGACTTTTGTCTATTGCACCATTGGTCGATAGTGATGACTTGGCAATTAGGTGAGCCCAATTTATTTCAAAGAAGTTGAGGGAAGGAAAGTGATGGAGACACTTGGCACAATCGCACAACTCCTCAAAGAGGATAGGCCTAACACACTCTAGGATTTGTGTCGTGTTGCCACATGGCAGCAAGACCCACCATAAGTCAGAGGTAGCAAAGGGCCTTCCAAACCATCTGATGAACATTCCTAGATCTAACAACCAACACATCATTTTATTGTTTCTAATCAATGTTAGTTCAAGGAGTTGTGCCATTGATTGTTCAGTGCCAAGTCATAGGCTGTGGGTCCCATTAGATCTCTACGAGGCATCAAAGGGCCATCCTAGACCATCGATTGAAGGTAGAATGATCTAATGGTTCATGCATCATCAGAGCTTGTCAGAGCCAACAAGAACTAAGGTATTGCACCATTAACTGAAGTAGATGAGTTATAAAGTCTTTGAACCATGTGAAGAGACACAAACACATCTCTCAGGGACATGTGGCAATATGACAATGTGCTAGAGGTTGTTGAGCTTCACATGTGAGTTCTTGATGAATCTTCAATGCCACTGACCTACGCTCGAGGTTCCATTGATGTAAATAAAGATTCAAATGTGCTTGATGTGTTAGCATAGTGATTCAAGTGTCAACGCACAAAGGAAGTGGCGGAGTGGGTGTGATTCAATGTCAAAGTGTCACAAGTGATTGGGATAGGTGTTTCCCGCCTAGGTGTTGCCCTAAATGGATCGCTATATATACATGCTCCAAAGAGGTATTAAGGGTTTGTTCATTGAACCATTAGAGAAGGATTCAGTAGGAGATTCAGGCTTATGTGCCATTTTCCAAGAATCAAATGAATATTGATGGATTGTGCCTTCGGCCTCTCACATCTTCATTCTTAGTTCAACAATGAATACAAAATTATCATTTTTTGCTCTATTTCCTATTTGTATTGAATCATTATCTTTTCTTGTTTGGCATATGCAACCTCTATTTGTAAATCTAAAACTACCCGACCTTCTATAGTTTGATAAATATGTTGTTTTCACTTTTCATCACCACACTTATGTTTCTCTTGTTTCATGGGTGAGTAAGAATGTTCTGTCATTAGCATTTCACCATTTTAATTAGGATTTACTTTTAGTTGTTTCTCTTCTCTTTTCTCTCAAGTTTGAAGCAACATTCACTCAATATCCTACAAAGAGATAGCTTCTAAAATCCCAAAGGTCATCTCAGAAGTTGTGTCCCACATTTGTGAGGTTTCCCATGTTAGTGCACCTTTGCATACATGCACATCATATCGGGTGGAAATTTTGTGATCAACACCTTGTACTACTAGTTTTATTTGTAAGGTCAACACTTTGGCAATAATTTTGTAAGAAATGTTTAGTAATGTAATAAGATGCTAATTGTGAGAAATTTTATCATCATTCCTTCCCTTGGTAAGAAGCTTAAAAATACCCTTAATAATATTTCAACGTATAGAACCTTATCCAAAAGTTTCTAAGTAAAATAAATATAAACTTTTGAAGTGTGGCCACATAGTCTGATAAAATTATTGAAATGCATAGGATAACTAAGAGGGGGGGTGAATCAATTGTCATAAAACTTTAACTTCATATGAATATCAAATCATTAACTACTCACTAACTGATAATTAGATATAATCATGAAAGCATGAATCCATAGACTTAACCACAATTACACATTCAACACAGTGGACACTAGATTTTTACATGGAAAACCCTAAAAGAGAAAAACCATGGTGGGTGTTTGATGTAGAGGCAAATTGGATAGGAGAAGATAGACCAACAAGACAAGGTTCTATTTCACTCAAAAGCCCAAAATCTAAGATCTTTACACAAAAGTGGGAACAGCAGAAAGAAACTCATGGATCATCATGGAAAGGTTGGTTTGGGATGTTAGGGGACCCATTTCATCCATTGGCCAAGGTAGACTAGACTTAGGATTGGTACTTCCTTCACAAGTCCAAGAAATGGCTTGTAGCCCTAGAAATTGACAACAGTCCTAATAACTTTTTAGCATAGACCTTCAAATGCAAATCTCATACAATTGAAAGATACCCATTATGATTCCCTATCACATATCCAATAATGGGTTTGGGTTGTTTTGGATGGTATGCTCTAACCAATAGCCCCTCCTAGTGTTTTAGAGCCCCAAATAGGCCTAGTTTGTGAAGCAAGTACCCTTGGATGGAGGCTTAGAACTCTCTTGACCACTTAGACATGTCAAGGACCTCTTAAAACCATGGAATTCAGTCTTCATTTTCAGTTATGGTCGACTGTCATCAAAATTCATACTACTGTTGCTTCTATCAAACACTTAGCACATGGTTTTGCTAAGTCTAATCAATGAAATCCTAGTAGTAACAGGTCTCTGCCCAAAATACTCTTACAACACATTAAAATAGAGATCCAAGAACTCATTCCACTGATCACAGAGTTTGGGAGTCAGTGGAATGGAGGAAACATACTGAATTTCTGCCAGAACCCTAGTTAAGGGTTTCTCCGACCACCCTACAGAAAAGGAGAAATACAACAATATAAAGAAGTGTCAAGAACTTAAAACATATGCATTTGGGAGGTGACTCACCAAGCTACCATTCCAACATAACCAACAGTCACCACTTGTCCATACACAGTTGGGGTATGGGCAGCAACAAGAAGGAAACAATAAAACTTAGGCAAAACTTGTTATTTCTTATTGATTTCTTCACCAAACAGTGCTTCTCTCCAATACAATGACATCTATAGAGTCTTATGAACCTTCCTCAAGGCCATTGAAGTAGTTACAAGGTAGTTTGGTTGATGGATTTGTGTAACATCCATCGGGTACTCTGTTCTTCTAACTGCAGCAACTACTTCCTGTTTTGTTTAGCAAAGTTACATTGGTTTTAGGAGTTTGAACTATCTTCAAACAAGATTACAATGAAATTAGGCCTTAAACTAGACCTTAGACTCCTTGACACCATTTTGGACTTCTTTCCATGCCTTAACAAGGCTCACAAACATGAAGACTGTCTCTATATGCCTTAAGAAGGCTTTACACATGTGACTGCCTCAACAATATGAGGATAGATATTTGGACATATTCCTTATGGCATCATGATTACAACATAGGAAAATGGTCTTCATGACCTTATTGGAGCAACAAAACAAATGAACATCAAAACAAGACCTTAGTCTTCTTGGTGCTCCTGCACCATACTCCCTGGGTGGAAAGAGAACTCAAGTCTCTTGAGGAAGTAGATCAGCAATGGTGACACCATGCTTCAAGATGTCTTCTTCACTCATCCAAGTGGCATCTTCAATAGGAAAACCACTCCATTTGACAAGAAATTGTTTGTATATCTTCTTCCTAGTCTTCTTCAAGACCTTCGTGTCAAGAATGCATTCCAACTTCAATGGCTGATTGGATGGAAGACCCTTGACCCAATCTTCATCTCCTGTTGCTATCATATCTGCCTCTAAATCTGCATTAGAATCAGCTTTGAAAGGGAACAAATCTAAAACATTGAAGATAGGAGATATGGCCAAGCCTTGAGGAAGTTCAATCTCATAGGCATTGGGCCCAAACTTGTGCACAATCCGGCATGGTCCTATCTTCTTCGTGAGGAGTTTGGTTGGCCACCCCTTAGGAAGTCTTTCCTTCTTCAAATATGCCATGACCAAATCCCCAACCTTGTATTGTACATCTCTCCTTCTCTCATTGGCTTTCTCCTTGTACTTGTCATTGTTCTTTTGAAGGGTTTTTTGACATTATCATGGATGTCCTTCATGGCCAATGCAAATTATTCACCTTGAGCACTTTTCCTATCCAATCCATGGAGATCTCTCAATACAAGAATACCCTTTGGATGAATGCCATAAACAATCTCAAATGGACTCCTTCCTGTGCTCCTATTGGTGGAATCATAATAGGCAAACTCTACTTGAGGGATGATCATATCCCATGCCTCTCCATGTTATTTGGTAAGACACCTGAGAAGGTTTCCCAAGGACCTATTCACCACCTCAGTTTGGCCATCAGTTTGAGGGTGATAGGTTGAAGTAAAGGACAATTGAGTGCCCAACTTCTTCCACAAAGTGTGCCAAAAATGGCCTACAAACTTTGGATCCCTGTCAGTCACAATGTTAAGAGGTAAACCATGGATTTTAAGAATTTCTTTGAAGAACAAACCAGCAATGTGAGAAGCGTCATTAGTGCATTTACATGGCAAGAAATGAGCCATCTTACTGAATCTATCCACCACAACAAATATACTATCAAAGCCTCTTTGAGTCCTAGGAAGACACAAGACAAAATCCATGCTAATGCTTTCCCATGGCCTATTAGGAATAGGAAGTGGCTGATATAGACCAGCATTAGATGAAGTACCCTTTGCCCTTTGACAAATACTACAACATTCAACAAATTTTCTGATATCTGATTGCATTTTAGGCCAAAAATAAAACCTCTTCACCTGATCCAATGTTTTATCCAATCCAAAATGACCTCCTAGTCCCCCACAATGTTTTTCCTTTATGATGTTCTCCCTCATGGAACACCTAGGAACACATAACTGGCTACCTTTGAACAACAACCCCTACTACAACAAAAACTTAGAAAAATCAGAATGATAAGAGTCTAAAAATTGTGAACAAACTTCATATACCTCCTTGAAATCTTCATCATCCTGATACATGTGTTTGAGAGTATCAACCCCTACACTTTGCAACTAAATTTCTTGAACCATACACACCATTCTACACAATGCATCTGCCACTTTGTTAGCCTACCCCTTCTTGTGTTTGATTGAAAAAGTATAGGCTTGGAGTTGCTCAACCCATTTCATATGCCTATGATTGAGTTTCTCCTGTGAATTCAGAAAACTAAGTGCATGGTTGTTAGTATAAACAATAAATTCTTTTGGTAAAAGATAGTGCCTCCATTTTTTCAAGGCTTGTACCATTGCATATAATTCCAAGTCATAAGTAGAGTACTTTCTCTTAGCATCATTCAATTTTTCACTAAAGAAAGCAATAGGCCTGCCTTCTTGACTTAGGACAGCCCCTATAGCAAGATTACTAGCATCACATTCCACTACAAACAACTTATTAAAGTCGGGCAAAACAAGTATGGGCTATTGTGCTACCTTTTGTTTCAGAATTTTAAAAGAATCATTGGCTGCCTTTGTCCACAAAAACTAACATTTCTGCCCCCCTTTGATGGTATCCAAAATTGGTGCACAAATATGACTAAAACCCCTTATAAATTTCCTATTAAATGTTGCCAAACCATGAAAACTTTTCACATCACCTGTTGTTTTTGGAGTTGGCCATGACAAAATGGTTTTTACCTTTGTTGGATCCATCTTCAAACTACCTTGTGAAATCACAAAACCAAGATAGGTGAGTTCTTCCTTCATGAAGACACTCTTTTCCATGTTGATCATTAATTGTTCATCATGCAACTTCTTCAAAACCTAATCCAAATGTTACAAATGCTCCTCCTTAGTCCTACTGAAAACAATAATGTCATCCAAATATACCACAACAAATTTGCCAATGAAATCCTTTAATACTTCATTCATGAGACACATAAAAGTACTTGGAGCATTAGATAGACCAAATGGCATCACCAACCACTCATAAAGACCCTCATTTGTTTTGAATACTGTCTTCCATTCATCCCCTTGTTTGATTCTAATATGATGATACCCACTCTTAAGGTCAATCTTAGAAAAGTATCTAGCCCCTCCCAAACAGTCCATTAGGTCCTCAATCATTGGCATAGGGAACTTGTATCTTATGGTAATCTTGTTAATGGCTCTAGAATCCATGCACAACCTCCATTTACCATCCTTTTTAGGGGCTAGGACTATTGGGACAACACATGGGCTAAGACTCTTTCTCACCAATCCCTTATCCAACAATTCTTGTACTTGCTTGGCAATCTCTTCATTTTGTGAAGATGTCATCTTGTAGGCTACTTTGTTTGGCAAAGTAGATCCTGGTATGAAGTCAATTTGATGGCTTATGTCCCTAATAGGTGGTAACTCATTAGGCATTTCTTCTACCATAATCCCCTTATACTTCTCTAGCAATTGTTGCACCTCATTAGGAACTTCTTCCTTACTAGGATCATGCAAACTAGGACTATTTTTAGGCTTCAAAATTAGAGCATACCATTGGGTTCCTTCCTCCTTAAGGGCATCTAGAAACTCTTTACCACTCACAATCATGACACTTGACCCAACATTCTTCTCTACATGCTCATTAGGCAATCGATCCATTCTATACTTTCTACCATTCTTAGTTATGATGAAAGAATTAGTTTTACCATCATGTTGTGATTGAACATCATATTGCCATGGACATCCTAACAGCAAATGACAAGCATCCATAGGAATTATATCACACAAAATCTTATCCTTGTATTCTCCTATTTCAAATTCAACCTATGATTGTTCATCTACCAAAATTTGTTGCCCTTTATTCAACCATGATACTTTATAAGGACTAATATGAGGAAGCCTTTTCAATTTCAACTTGTCTACCATTTCAATGGAAACAAAATTTTTAGTTGAGCCTGAATCAACAATTACCTTGCAAATCTTACCATAGGCCTTGCATGTTGTCCTAAACAATGTCTTCCTTTGAGGGAGTTCTTCTGTTTGAGGCACCTTCAACATGGTTCTTCTCATCATCAAACTTTCTCCTTCATGGACTGAGGCTGCACTTCCAATTGGAGAATTGACACTTTGGGAATCTTCCTCTTGGATCAATTAGTTCCTTCTCTCTCCTCCATGAGAGCTTGAGGCTTGCTTTTCAGGACACTTGAAGGCTCGATGTCCCACTTGGTTGCAATTGTAGCACCTTCCTGTAAAGACATTAGGACCTCTCCCTGGTCCACCAAATCTACCTCTTCCATTAGGCCTTCTTCCTCTAAAGCCTCCTCTAGAACCAGATTCTCCACTTTGCTCTTGGGAACTAGATTCCCCTTGGCTTCTTTGGGACTGATTTCTGATGCAGAGCCACAACTGGAAACGTTCAATGGAATGGTGGAATTTGATATTCCTTATTTCATCGGCAAGAGCTAACAAATTGTCTCACCGACATACCCTATCGGCACCTCCAATACATCTCACCCTAATGTGCGATTTGCTTATATTGCCTATCAGCAAGACCCTACCTATTGGCTTCTCCAAACCAAGCTATTCCGATGACTGTTGTCACGACAATACATACAAACTTCAACTGGCTGATCTGGTTCCCATTACCTCCAATACCGGTCACCCGATGTATCTTTCGACAATGTATAAGCGCGATGTATATTTTCAATATACAAGCGCTAGATACAAACAAAACATACAATCCTCCCTTTGACTGGTGTTGACTTCTTTGCATCAAACCCTTGTATCTGTGGAATGTAAGTTCAGACATACAATCAAATATACAACCACAAAATATACATCTGTGGAATATAGCTAGGAATATTCCCTCCAACGGCGGTTGACCATTGACTTCGCTTGTATCATCTCAATGTACATTTGAAATGTACATTCGGTATATGCAAACTATAAAGTGCATTTGATGGATACGTAGGATCTGTATCAAACATGCAAATGTAGTATACACACAAAATGTAGACAAAGGGTGTATACATAGAACTTGTATGACCTGATGTACAATTGCGATATACACAGAGATTGTATATCGACACTTTACCAAATCCACAACATACAAACCTGATATGCGAATGACGGATACACATGAAATGAACCTCGGATACAAAAGCGATATACACATCAATTTTTCCCCAACAAACAAAAGCGATATACACAGGAATTGTATATCTGAACTGTTTCACCTTTGTACCTTTGAAACATGCATTTTTAACATGTTTTAACACCCGATCTGTTTAGTGATATATGCAAAGATACAAATGCGATATACACACAGATTATATGTCGCATATAGAAACTATATATCCGTCAAATGTACATTTCGACAAAACCCTTGAAACATCACAAATTTCACGTGGAAAACACAGAGATTGGGTCGATCTGTGTTCTGGGCAATTTCTTAACTTAGATTTTATCCTTCAAACCCTAGCACATGAGGATGCTAGGATAGATCATAGCATGCTATAAATTGATCCCAAAAACATGAAATGCAAAAATAGAAAAATGAAACTACAAACTAAACTACTGTACATGTCCATTCCACCGATTCAGAGAATCAACCGGTGGAATGGATGAATGAATCCATTTCACTTGCAAAATCAAAATCAACTACATAGATAGATCAAAGATCAGACAAATGAAACAATGGGATCTTCTTTATTTCAATAACAGAAATGCATACAAATATCACAGCCCCACTGTATCACAATACTCAGTCTGATCTCCAAAACACAATGTCTCTATTTTTCATATGCAACGCTGAACTATATCTAAACAAACTGATCTAGGGCATAAATAACTACTCACGAGTAGTACAGACTCGATTCCTAGCGGCTGGGAGCTTCCAAGCAACTGGGAGGACAGCTAGCATAACAAACTATATATGTCAACACACCATCCTAGATTGACTTAAAACATAAGGATTGGTCCAATTGACCTAATTACATCATAAACTAAAAACATACTATCATTAGAATTATTCTTTATTTCGAAGGGGTGCTCCTGCACCATACTCCCCAAAAGAAGAAATCTCAAGTCCACTTGAGATGAGAGTATGTAGGTTTGAACCATGTTGGTTGATCTATTCTTCAGTCATCCACACTGCTTCTAAATTAGGTTTTCCCTGCCAAGCCACCAAATATTCCAAATATTGTTTGTTCTAGGTCTGCTTGATCATTCTTGTGTCTAAAATCTTCTGCAATTGTGGTGGATCATGTTTTGGAATGTCATCAGCTGCTGTATTCTATAGTAGTTCCTGTTCTTCATCTGGATTATGCTTGTATGGAGTTAAATCACATACATTGAATATAGGTGATAAACCAAGATCAGAAGGAAGTTGTATCTCATAAGAATTTGGCCCACATTTCTTCAAAATATGACATGGTCCAATCTTCCTCTGCATGAGTTTGGTATATTTACCTTTAGGAAGTCTTTCCTTTTTCAAATGAACCCATACCAAAGCTCCAACATCAAACTACATACATCTGTCTTCTTTCTATCAGCATATTCTTTATACTTCAAGGTAGTTTGATGTAGCTGGGTCTTTACTTCATCCTGAACCTCTTTTATGGCTTCTGCAAAAGCTTCTCCATCTGCACTAACAGAATCTCTTGTAGGTAGATCTCTCAGCTCCAAAATACCTCATGGATGCATACCATACACTATTTGAAAAGGTGATTTCCCTGTACTCCTATTGACAGTATCATTATAGGAAAATTCTTCCTGTGGTAGGATATTATCCCACTTGTCTCCATGCTGTCTTGTCAAACATCTGAGCAAATTCCCTAAAGAATGATTTACCACTTCAGTCTGTCCATCCGTTTGAGGATGATATGCGAATGAGAAAGACAAATTTGTTCCAAGTTTCTTCCATAGAGTTCTCCTGAAATGACCAATAAACTTCACATCCCTATCTGACACTATGCTCAATGGCAATCCATGTATTCTTACTATTTCTTTGAAAAACAAATTTGCAATATATGAAGCATCAGCAGTGGTTTCGCATGGCAAGAAATGTGCCATTTTGCTGAATCTGTCCACTACAACAAAAACACTAACATATCCTTTTTTGGTTCTGGTTAAACCCAACACAAAATCCATACTTATGTTTTCCCATGGTCTGGAAGGAATGGGTAAAGGCTGATATAAACCTACATTAGTTGATCTTCCTTTTGCTTTATGACATATCACACATGGCTCTACAAATTTTCTAACATCAGATTGTAACTTAGGCAAAAAATAATGTCTTCTAACAAGATCAAGAGTCTTATCCAAACCAAAATGTCCTACCATAGCTCCACAATGTTTCTCTTTTATGATGTTCAACCTCATAGAACACCTTGGAATACACAACTATCCACCTTTGAATAGCAATCCATCCTAGATCAGAAATTTAGAGAATTTAGCATGATATTTATCTCCAAAAGAAGTGCATACCTGATATATCTCTCCAAAATCTTCATCATCATCATACATGGTCTTCAATGAATCAATGCCAACACTTTCCAACTGAATCTAGTTAACTGTTAGAGCTCTCCTGCTCAAGGCATCTGCTACCTTATTCTTGATTCCTTTCTTATGCTTCAATGTGAAAGTAAAAGCTTGCAAAGTTTCTACCCATTTCATATGCCTGTGGTTCAACTTTTCCTGGCTGTTGATAAAACTTAGAGCCTGATTATCTGTGAATACTATGAATTCTTTTGGCAACAAGTAATGCCTCCACTTCTTGAGTGACTAGACTAAAGTATACATTTCCAAATCATATGATGAATACCTCTTTTTAGCATCATTGAGCTTCTCACTGAAAAATGCAATTGGCCTACCTTCTTGGCTGAGTACTGCTCCAATTGCCATGTGACTTGCATCACATTCTACCTGAAAAATTTTGTTAAAATCTGGAAGTGCAAGGACTGGCTGCTGTGCCACTTTCTTCTTCAATGTTTCAAAGAAATCATCTACTTCCTCAGTCCAAGCAAATCTGCACTTTTGTCCTCCTTTTATAGTATCAAGCATGGGTGCACAAATATGACTAAACCCTCTTATAAACTTTTTGTAGAAGGTTGCTAACCCATGGAAACTTCTGACATCATTCATAGTCCTTGGAGTTCGCCAAGACAATATGGCACTTACCTTCTCCTTATCCATTTACAACTTGCCTTGGGAAATGACAAAACCTAAATATGTGATCTCCTCTTGCATGAACAAACACTTGTCCAAATTTATCATTAGTTGCTCTTCATGTAACCTCTTGAGAACCAAATCTATATGTTTGAGATGTTCTTCCTTTGTATTGCTGAAAATCAGAATGTCATCTAGATATACTATGACAAACTTACCCATGAATTCTCTCAAAACCTCATTCATCAATCTCATAAAAGTACTAGGTGCATTAGACAAACCAAAAGGCATAACTTTCCACTCATACAACCCTTCATTGGTTTTGAATGTTGTTTTCTATTCATCTCCTGGCCTAATCCTGATCTGATGATAACCACTCTTTAGATCTAGCACCTCCCAAACAGTCAAGTAAATCCTCTATCCTAGGTATTGGAAACCTATACCTAATTGTGATCTTATTAATAGCCCTGGAATCTGTACAAAGTCTCCAAGTGCCTTCTTTCTTTGGTGCTAGTACAGCTGGTACTGCACATGGGCTTAAACTTTTGCCAATCAGACCTGTGTCTAGCAATTCCTCAATTTGTCTTGCTACTTCTGCATTCTGTTCTGGAGTTAGCTTGTATGCTGCTTTGTTTGGAAGTGTAGATCCTGGGATTAGATCTATGCAATGACTGATATCCCTTACAGGTGGTAGGGATCTTGGCATTCCATCAGAGATGATGCCTTTATACTTATCCAATAACCCTTGGACAGCTGGGTCTATGAACCTCTGCTTCTTCTCTTTCTTGACTTCTTGCTGCTGTTCTCTATTCACTGTCAGGCATGGAATTAGGGCATATGCAACTGCACCTTCTGCTGCTACTTCTTTCATGAATTGTTTTCCTTCCATCAGCATTACCTTCACCTCTTTTCCTTTTGATTTCTCCTCCTTCTCTGTTAATGGGATTAAATCTGTCACCATACCATCTTTGGTGATTGTATAGGTGTTCCTAACACCGTCATGGTGTGCCTTCAAATCATACTACCATGGTCTCCCAAATAAAAGATGGCAAGCATCCATCTTAGTAATATCAAACAACAACTTGTCCTTATATGATCCAATCTGAAATTCTACCCAAGCCTGCTCTTCTACAACTGTTTACATTGACCTTGGGTAAGCCATGAGACCTTATATGGGGATGAGTGAGGCAATCTTCTAAACTTAAGCTTTGTTACCATTTCATCATATACAAAATTTTTAGTAGAACCAGAATCAATTAAAACTTTACATGCCTTACCTCATGCCTTGCATGTAGTTCTGAAAAGAGACTTTCTTTGTGGGGGTTCTTTGTCTGGTACCTTCATGGTGGTCATTGTTCTCCTCATCATCAGAGATTCTCCACTCTCTGGATATCCATAATTGTCAGGAGCATTCACACTTTGAAAAGCATTTGAGCTTGTTGCACTTTGGCTATCAAGTTCTTGGATCAGATTCGTTCTCCTTTCTCCTGTTGAACTTGTTGCCATTTCTGGACATCTGCTAGCTATATGGCCTTCTTTATTACAGTTATAACATCTGATAGATTCTCTACCCTGAGATCTTCCTCTGAAAGGTCTTCTGCCTCTGAAGTTTTCTTGCTGATTGTAACTTCCTCTCTAGTTTTGATTGTTATCCCCTTTGCTGTTGTCATGACTAGATTCTCCCTGATATCCAAATCTGTGTCCTCTGCCTCTGAAAGGACCTCTTCCACCTCTTTGTTGTTTTCCTCTTCCTCTATTGTTCTATTCTTGTTTTCTCTTTAACTTCTCTTCCACTTTCAATGCCAACTGAAAACATTTCTGAACTATATCTGGGTTATGCAGATTCAAATTTTCCTGAATGTTGAACCTCAATCCATTAAGGTATCTGGCTACCCTTTCTTCCTCACTCTCTTTTACTTTTGTCTTGACACAAAGTTTCATAAATTCTTCTATATATGAGCTGACATCTAGCTCCTTCTGCTTCAAATTTTGTTTCCTCTTATGCAATTGGATGCTGTAATTCAATGGAACATAGGCTTCTTTTACTAAAGCCATCATCTTCTTCCATGTAGCAACTCTACGCTTTCCTTCTTGTACTCTGTCATCTTGGATGAAATTCCACCAAGTTAATGCAGCCTCTTTCATTTTTGATTGGGCTATCTTTACCCTCTAGTGTTTTGGTATCTCCTCTGTCTCAAAGAAGTTATTTAGGGAGTCTATCCACTCCATCATTGAATCAGGATCCATCTTTCTTATAAACACTGGAAAATCTAGTTTCACATCCATGGTTCTCCTTTCCATGGATTTGAGGGCATTAATCAAGGGTCTCTGGTCTGTAGGAACATCTTCCACATTCCACCTAGGGATCTCTTCTTCTTCCCTATCTTCTTCTTTACCAGAACCTACTCTGTCCCTCAACTTCTCTGACTCATCTTTCAATACCTGATTTTGAGCCTTTACAGCAATGCTCTCTATAATCTACTTCTTTACTAGAACTGCCAACTCAACATTGGTCATCCTTGCTAGAATCTCTGATGTTCCCTCTTCCTTCTTCATCTGACATCTTGCTATCTTCTTATCTTTTCCATAAGATCCTTCCTTAGCTCTGATACCACTATGATGCAGAGCCATAGCCAGAAACGTTCAATGGAATGGTGGAATTTGATATTCCTTATTTCATCGGTAAGAGCTAACAAATTGTCTCAATGACATACCCTATTAGCCTAACAATGATTATTGGCACCTCTAATACATCTCACCCCGATGTGTGATTTGCTTATATTGCCTATTGGCAAGACCCTGCCTATCGGCTTCTCCAAACAGAGCTATTCCGATGACTGTTGTCACGACGATACATACAAACTTCAACCAGCTGATCCGATTCCCATTACCTCCAATACCGGTCACCTGATGTATCTTTCGACAATGTATAAGTGCGATGTATATTTTCAATATACAAGCGCTAGATACAAACAAAACATACAATCCTCCCTTTGACTGGTGTTGACTTCTTTGCATCAAACCCTTGTATCTGCAGAATGTATGTTCGGACATACAATCAAATATACAACCACAAAATATACATCTGCAGAATATAGCTAGGAATATTCCCTCTGACGGCGGTTGACCATTGACTTCGCTTGTATCATCTCAATGTACATTTGAAATGTACATTCGGTATATGCAAACTATCAAGTGCATTTGATGGATACGCAGGATCTGTATCAAACATGCAAATGCAGTATACACACAAAATGTATACAAAGGGTGTATACACAGAACTTGTATGACCCGATGTACAATTGTGATATACATAGAGATTGTATATCAACACTTTACCAAATCCACAACATACAAACCCGATATGCGAATGACGGATACACACGAAATGAACCTCGGATGCAAAAGTGATATACACATCAATTTGTTCCCAACAAACAAAAGTGATATACACAAGAATTGTATATCCAAACTGTTTCACCTTTGTACCTTCGAAACATGCATTTTTAACATGTTTTAACACCTGATCTGTTTAGCGATATATGCACAGATACAAATGCGATATACACACGGATTGTATGTCACATACAGAGACTATATATCCATCAAATGTACATTTCGACAAACCCTTGAAACTTCACAAATTTCATGCGAAAAACACAGAGATCAGGCCGATCTGTGTTTTGGGCAATCTTAACTTAGATTTTATCCTTCAAACCCTAGCACATGAGGATGCTAGGATAGATCATAGCGTGCTATAAATCGATCCCAAAAACATGAAATGCAAAAATACAAAAACGAAACTACAAACTAAACTACTGTACATGTCCATTCCACCAATTCAGAGAATCAACCGGTGGAATGGATGAATGAATCCATTTCTCCTGCAAAATCAAAATCGACTACATAGATAGATCGAAGATTAGACAAATGAAACAACGGGATCTTCTTTATTTCAATAACAGAAATGTATACAAATATCACAGCCCCACTGTATCACAATACTCAGTCTGATCTCCAAAACACAATGTCTCTGTTTTTCATATGCAACGCTGAACTATATCTAAACAAACTAATCTAGGGCATAAATAACTACTCCTCACGAGTACTACAGACTCGATTCCCAGCGGCTGGGAGCTTCCAAGCGGCTGGGAGGACAACTAGCATAACAAACTATATATGTCAACACACCATCCTAGATTGACTTAAAACATAAGGATTGGTCCAATGGACCTTATTACATCATAAACTAAAAACATACTGTGATTAGACTTATTCTTTATTTCGAAGGGGTGCTCCTGCACCAATTTTTGCCCCCAAAATTGCCCCTACCTCTGAAATTTCTGCCACCTCTTCCTCTATTTTGCTATTCACCTTTCCTCTTCAACTTCTCTTCAGCCCTTAATGCTACTTGAAAGTATTTCCCCATAGTTTCAGGGGTTAATAAACTAATTCCATCTTGGATATTGAACCTCAAACCATTTAGATACCTTGCCACCTTAGCTTTTTCATCCTCCATGTACACACAATGAAGAGTGTATTTGTGGAACTCCTCGATGTAATTAGCCACATCCAAATCTCTTTGCTAAAGATTTTGTTCATTACTTTGTCGAGTGCATGATATCTTGATCTCTCTCATGCACTTGAAACATGTGGTGAAGAACATATAATTGTGGAGTTTAAGGAAGCATGTGGAGGGGAAGGGGATCAACCACAAGAAAGAAAATGAGGAGTGTAATGCAAGGAAGAACTAACAACTTCTTCCTTTTCCTAACTACCCTAACACTGATAGTCATAATAGCATCCTTGTAAGAAGTAGGGATATCATTGGGTGATTCAAGAAACATAATATTAGAGGTAGAGGAAAGGGGCAAGGAATTAGTATGTACAAGAGAAGTAGGGGAGGTCTTACAATAAGAAGGATATTGAGTAGAAGGCTAGCTAGATGAAGATAAAGGTGGGGAAGAGATATGCAATTGAGAGAACCTTATTTTCTAGCCAGGACAATCTGGTATCAAATGTCCTTCTTTTCAACATATAAAGCATGCATTATGCTAGTTTAAATTAACTATTGGCTATTCCATTTCAAAATCAAGGCCTATTAGTTCAATGTTCTTTGGCAAGGGATCATTTAGATCAACTTCTATACAAATCCTGGGATGAACTCTAAGCCTATAGAATTTATCCGATTTATTTGTGCACCATATGATTCTAACAAGTTGAGATGCAATTTCTTTTAATAAAGGATGAAAAACCAAGTTTAATTAAGGTATCTCTATCCACATGGGGTAGTGTTAACAAGAAGGACCTTCAAGATGGAACTTAAATTTACATTTGTGCACAATATCAACTAAGTGTCTATAGTGAACCTAGGGTTTGAATGAACTATTTACTTGCTATTACCAAAAGAATCCAATAAGAATTCAATTTTTTGTTTCAATAGTCTTTTGAGATAAATAGTATTTTGGGCACTTCTCATTAAAACTATACATGCTTTACTTTTTCAATAATAAGTAATTTTTTTTATAAAAATGATTGGTGACAAAGCACCAATAATAATTAGTTAAACATTATCCATCACTTTAATAATTATATTAATAATTATAGTACTAAGAAGGACTAATAAAAGATAATAGTAATTAACATAATATTTAAATAGTGAATGTGATATCTTATTAATCATTTCACAATAACATTGATAATAAATGTTCAAGACACTATAGATACTTGTCATTTTTATATTATATTGTAAAAATCATAATTAATTTTTTTTAATCTACATATAAATTATAATAAAACTCAATATTTTAATCCAATAATTTTTAAGATATTATTAACAATTAAAAATAAAACAAGTAATAATTTCTTATTAATTAAAAAGTGGATAAAAATTTTCCATCACTACAGCTGCCTTGCTAGGCAAGACTATGTGTCTAAATTATTTCCCTTAATCAATTTATTACTTGTCGCGGAGCGCTAGTATAGATGATGTGGCAGCCGAGGTATGGGGATTGCATTTAATTCTACAGCCTTCTTTAAAGTAATTCCAAACTCGTCCGCCATGTCCATCTGCTCACAGCTCATCTCATCTGGAAGTATCCATTCAAATGAATGAAGTAGAGAAGCCAAAACCAGATTAACCATACCACTTGCCAATGGAAGCCCCGGACAAATTCTTCTTCCCGATCCGAATGGAATTAGCTCAAAGTTTTGTCCCCTGTAATCCATCTTGCTATTCTCGCCCTCTAAAAATCTCTCAGGCATAAATTCTGAAGGACTCTTCCAAATTGAAGGGTCCTTCCCAATAGCCCACACATTCACCATCACCTGGCTGTCTTTGGGTATCACGAATCCCCCGATCTCGCAGGAGCTTACAGCTTTGTGGGGGAGCAGCAGAGGAGCCGTCGGGTGCAATCTGAATATTTCTTTCACGGCTGCATGCAGATAAGGCAGGCGATCTACATCAGATTCTTCCACTCTTCTATTGCAACCAAACACTTCATCCAATTCTAGTCGGACTCGGTTTAATTTCTGCGGATTGTGAATGAACTCTGCCATAGCCCATTCTATTGTTGTGGTGGTCGTTTCAGTGCCGGCAACAAACAATTCCTGAAAAAAGATATCACAATTAGACATTCGGGCTAAAATATCAGAAATTTATGAATATTTTAGTTTCGGTCATTTCAGTACTTACGGCTATCAAGGCTCGAATATCAACGAGAGTGAAGTCTTCGCTTCTGAAATCCAGCAGGACATCCAGAAAATCCTTCTTGGAGTCATTCTGCTCAAGGCTTTCGCTTGCAGAGGCGAGTCTTTTATGTATGAACAAATCCACAAAGTCATACGTACGCTTGAGATGCTTGGTAGTCTGACGGCATAAGCCCTGGAGGTCGAGGAACCGGAGAAATGGAAAAAAGTCAGCTAAATTGGGCGTTCCGCCGAGCTTCATCATCTCCCAGACAGAATCTTTGAAGCCCGCAGAAGCTGGATTGTGCGGATCGAAGACGCTTGTGCTGAAGATCATGTTGCCTAACAAATTCAGAGACGTGCAGAACACCGTCCGCCCGATATCTACAACATTTCCCTTGTCCTCATAAATGAGTCGAACTGTGTGAAATACTTGATCTCTTCTGAGATGTTGCAAAGCTTCGAGTCTTTTGTTGCTGAAAAGCTCAATAATTGAAATCCGTCGGAGATGGCGCCAGTGAGCTCCGTATTCACCCCAAATTAGGGAGTGGTTGTGATGGGAAAGAGACTTGGCGGTTTCTATCACCGTCCGCCCGGCCAAGATGTGGTCATGCGTTTTGAGGACCTCCTTGGCCATGTCAGGAGAGGAGATGACCACAGTTGTTTTCATGCCCAGACGGAGAGCCATGAGTGGGCCGTATTGCAGAGAGAGGGCATAGAGAGACTGGTGAGGCCTCTTTCCCAGCTGAAACAGGTTTCCCACAATAGGCCAAGCAGGAGGTCCAGGGGGCAGAGGAAGCCTTCTCCTCCTCTCTCTTCTCCATAGAAAGAAGAATAAAAGTGAACCAGCGGTAAGGAGCACAGAATACCAAGAAAACGCCGGAATATCCATATAAACTGCAGACAGGGAAATCCTGATTTCGTTTGGTTTTCCAGTATAAGACGAGATTCCCGTCGGTGAACGGAGCGAGGTAGGCTGCAGCTCCCCATAAAGTGGTGGTAGGCTACTCATTCATTGAGTTTCCCGTTCATATTTAATTATATTTAATATTGTTGACAGGTAACTCAGTGTCAGCGAACCACACATTTCAGGATCACACTTTGCAGCGGTAAGGCCCACCAAACAGAGACAAATTAAAAATCGAAAAACAACCCCACAATGCGTTTGCATTTGTGTTCGAGCGACTTACTGGTACATAAAAACATTATAAATATTCCACTCTTAAACAACTAACCACATTTCTGGATGATCTCCATCCAAAAAAAATATCTCAAATCAAAAACGATCTTGTGGATGATTTCCATCCACAAAAAATATATCAAGTCAAAGTCAAGAGACCAGACAGTGCACCTCTGTAAACAGTTAAAATAAAGACTTCAGATTTTTACTGTCATTTGTGCTTTGTCCTATACAGTGTGGGGATTGAAGATTCAACCTATCTTTTAAAGGAGCCAAGGAATATAAGAAAATTAATGGGGTATTCAAATTAATAAATATTTTTATTAGTTTGATATTCTTATACTTGATTTTCATACACATATATAGTTAATATTTTTTTATTAAAATCAATTAATTCTATAAAATATCTTATCTTTTGACTTGTAAGATGAGGTATTGTGTGAAAGAATTTCAAAAATAAAGTATAATGATATTTTTAGATTAAGATATTCAAATTAAATATAATGATATTTTTAGAATAAGATAAGATGTTTTATAGAATTAAAATATTGGCAAAGAAACCCTAAGAATGTTTTCTGTCAAAGAATTGGCAAGAGCTTCTAATAATTATTCAAATGAAATGGTCTTGGGAATGGTGGCTTCGGCATTGTGTTCAAAGGCATTCTATTGGATGGTACTGCTATGGCCATTAAAAAGTCCAATCAAGCTTTCAAATCAATCACAGAAACATAGTGAAATTGTTAGGATGTTGTGTCCAAACTAAATTCTCATTATTGGTATCTGAATTCGTTCTGAATGGAAGACTATTTGAACATTTACAATCCAAAATAGGGTCTTTGCCTTGGGCGTCACACCTGCAGATTGCAATCGAGATGGGGGAGGCTTTGGCATATCTACATTCTGGAGCATCTCAACCCATTTTCCACTAGGATGTAAAATCGTCTAACATTCTTTTGAATGAGGCATTCTCTCCCAAAGTTGCAGACTTCGGGATTTCTTGTCTCATCTCTGTTTCCAATAACACACATCACACCACTAATATAATGGGCACAAGAGGTTACTTAGATCCTGAGTACTTCCAAACGTGTCAGCTCACCGAAAAAAGTGATGTATACATTTTTGGTGTAGTCTTGGTTGAGCTTTTAATATCTCTGAAACCCATCTCTGCAGAAAGGGCCAGTGACGAGTGGAGTTTATCTAGTCTACTTTATGCTTGATTTGCTAGACAATGGCTAGTGGGAGGAAAGTTAGTTTGGGCCCATGATTAGTTTTGATTTAAGTAAATGATGGTCAATTTCACATATACCTAGTTCTAAACAAGGTTCGGGATTGCACTTGCAAAGTCTTTTAATCCAAAGCCTTTTGAACCAAGCGACTTAAGATATATTTACAAATATAGGGGTTAGGTTAGACCATTAAGGAACAAGGACATAGAATTAGATTATGTATAGGTCATATGCCAACAAATCTATAAATGTAATGTCCTTCCTCATGCATGTTTGTTTCTAGGATTTTGAAATTAGAGTGATTCGAAATTGCCACATGATTTTGGAGTGGTTCGAAACTGCCACATATGATTTTGAAAGGTGTGAAATAGGGTTTTTTTTTAATCTAGATTTTTTGTTTGTTTCTAGGGTTTTAGTTTTATTTTTAGGGTTTTAGTATCATTTTAGGGTTTTAGTTTTGTTTTTAGGGTTTTGTTTTGGTTTTTTACAAATTTAATTTGGTTTATTCTGTTGTTATTTTATTTTATGGGGCCTAAATTGAACAATCAACCTTGGTTGTCAAGCAATTTTTTTATGACAGTTATCTATTCAATGGTGCCTTTAAAATACTATGAATACCTTAGTATAAGAATATATATATAGTTTGTCCAAGATCTCTCCTTTCATATGATACGTTTTTTTTAAATTTTGATTGTATTTGACAACAAAAATGCCTAAAAGTAGCTATAAAATTTGCATTTATTTTATTCACAAAAAAAATCCTACCTGCAATAGTTGGCAGGCAAGGAAATGTGGGGTCGTGGGCTCCTTTTGTGGGGTCACAAGCTCCAGGCAAAAGGGTTTCACATGACTAGAATATGGGCAAAAATGACATTTCCATTTTTTTTCCTTTTTATTTTCAAAGTTTTGCCCAAAACTGTGTCACCCAGTAAGCTATCGGGTATAACCTTTCCGCCTAGAAACCTCTGGCCATGTGGTTTCAGGCAGATTTGTGTCGGGCGACTACCTACTTCCCGAAAACCTTCCACTCTAAATTATTTAGTTGGCTGAAAGTGTGACACAACTCTAAACTTTTATCCATTTAAAATGATTTTGGCACCAAAAGCTTATTTGAGGGTTGTTCAAGGCTATTAGGAGGGTTTTAGGACTAGTTTAAAGGGTTTTTTAGGAAATAAAAAATATGGAGGGTAAATCTGTGTTCTAATATAAAGCATGACAAGGCAAATGACTCCTTCTAGGCCCTCACAAGACATTGAGACCACTTTGTTACTATTATGCATGAGGATGAGGGCATGAAATAGGCCTAAAACACCGCCAAATGAAGAAATGGAACTATAATCAAATTGAGAGTTATTATGGACATCTAACACAACAAAATTTTGACCCTTATTAACATGGTCGTCACCAAAAGAACAAAGGAGTGAAACATGAACATAATCCTTTACAATAAAGTAATAATTCCTTACTTATCTTACAAAACCAATACCTAACAAGTTCCATATGAAATGTGCCAACCTCCATCAAACCCTTGATGCAAACTCATTTGCACTAAAGACCTCATAAAACAATCAACCATGAAGGACTTCTTAAGATAACTATTAGCATGATAAAATGAGACAATACCATTAAAAATCTCTCCTTACATGCCAAGAAACCAGGTGAAACAATGAAGTACAAACCCAAACAAAAATCCTCAATCAAAATCATACCAAAACCTTATCCATTTATAGGTACGTGTGAGGCCTCTTTTGAAGATTTTGGGCACATTAATTTCCCTAGAGATGATGCTTCCACCTATCATAAATAAAGTTTGGACTCTTGAAGAACCTTTTGATGGAGATTGATTGTCATTGATGTCAAAAAGGTGTTGAGTTCTTAGTTTGATTGATCTCATCAGGATCAGTATAATCACATATACAAAAGAGATGATCAGAATATCTTCATGCTTGATGGATTCTTATGTTCTTGATAGTTGAATTGTTTATAATCATGTTTATGATAGGACTTGTTTGATCAGCTTGATCACATCAATTGTTGATGCTCACATAAGATATTGATACTAACTTGTTTGTATTGGATTTACTTTCTTCATGCTTCAATAGGAGGCATCACTTGAAGAAGATGGTTAGATCTTCAAGATGGTTTAGAAATGTCCAAGTCTTCATCTATCAGTAATAATCAAGAGATGCTTCATACAAGGATCACAGTAGTGATGATTTCGTCAAAAAGATAAGAAACTTGCTTGTGGACAGGTGATGTCATCAGTTGATATGAAGGTACTATGTGCTCAGATATAAGTTATGTTGATTGATGTGAAAATGACAAAATGTTGTTCACAAGAGTTGATTATGGGCTCATAATATTGTTTAGAGTTGTTTCATGTTCTTGTGTGCTTTCATGCATTTCTTGTGCATTCATATACAAGATTCATGTATTTGAGGTTGTTGACCTTATTGATCATCTTGGTGTCTTTGTATATAGTTTGTTATGGTGACATAATGGAGTTGTTCATTCAGAGGTGTTTATGATCATAATAAGTTTGGTAAAAAGGTAACACCACTCACATTGTTTTTCTCAGAAGGCAATGGTCACTGGTGGGTAAGTGCAAAAAGATGGGGGGCCAAAAAGTGGCAAAATTATTTTCAAAAAAAAAATACAAAACGCGCTCGTGTTATGGCTTGGTAATGATGAGCCTAAGGCTCGTCAAAACTAAGCCATAACGCGCTCGCGTTATAACGCGAGCATGTTTTGACTTGCTATAAATTAAAAAAAAAGGTTTCTATCTCATTTCATTTCTTTCTTCTCCTCTATGCCCATAGCCTGCAAACCCTAGAAAGTGTGCTCACGGTTTGCAAAACTCAATTCAACACAAAAACCTTATCGATTCGTCGCCAAAATGCCGCCACGACGTCGAGCATGCCAAAGGAGTGAGTTATATTTGTTTTTTTTTAAATTTGTTTCTAAATAGGTAGGTTTGAGTTGATTTTTGATGTATATTTTGTTAATTGTCAGGAAATGTTAGTGCACCTCCTCCTCCTCCTCAAAATCCATAAAAATCCTAAGGAAATACCTGTGGAACAACAACCTCCTCCATCCATTGCTCAACATGCCCCTGGAACACAAGAAAATATAATAGGGCAAATTGAAAACAACAAAAAAGAAATTGAAGATATAATTGCAAGGTTGAAAGATCCTTCCACTTCAACCTTGCATAGGTCCATGCTCACCGAATCTCTTGAATCTATGTTATCAATCGTAGATTCAATTAGCAAGCAAATAACTAGTTGGATGGATAAGAGGAGAGAGTTTAGAGATTACTATGCAGACAAGTTGTCATACCAAGATGTGAAAAAATTACAAATTACAAAATTAGACTTGTGTTCAATTTTCACAAACCCACAAACAAATCAACCTCCACCCATTACATGCAAGAGGTTCCCTATCCATTGGTGCAACAACCAAGCGATAAGAGACAATTTTGGGCAGAGGTGGTGGATGGTTTTTTACCATCCTCCATGCAATAATAATGAGGTCCCACAATACTTTTTGAGGAAACTCTACTACGAGTTTGTCCTCAATAAAGTGCCAAACTATTTTGATATGCGGGACTTCCAGGGTAGAGGTGGGGGTTCAGCACAAGATAGACCACGGGCACATCTTGACCCACAATGGGTAGTGAGATGAGTAATCAGCAGACCAGCCCATGAGCATGTTTCTATCCCTTCCATTGTGAAGGAGAGTGTTGAGGTCGATACACTTCAGTCCATTAGTGCCTTGACCCAGAGCATCATAGAGCATGTCGGTCCTACAGCACAAAGTGCGTTGGGAGATAGTGCGAGGAGTAGGGTCCCACCCCATGCTTGTTAGGCTTGGGGGTCAGCCTGTGGTTATGACCCCATGGATAGTCAGGACGCAGGTGCACAGGCTACATCTGCAGCTGAGCAGATGGTGATGACAGATACCCTCCTGAGTGAGACTTTCAACCCTAATACTCAGGTAAATATTAGCAAGTTTATTGAATTTAATTTATTAAATTTTATTTTTGAAATGCAAGATTAGATAATTTAAATTGATGATTTTAATGAAATTTTAGGGTCATAACGTTGATGCAGTTTTTAGTGGTTCTCCACCTACATTTTACACTAGATCATCTACTGTCGGGGTATGTACCTATTAAACAATTATAAATATTACATGTGAATAGCATTGTTATATGAATGGTATTCTAATATTTGATTTTGGATGTTGAATAGGTTAATACTATAGATTTCACGGCAACACCTGCCAGCGGTGGTGGACTTCAAAGCTTTACGGAGGTAATAAAATAAATAGTTTAATGAATAAATTGTACTTACTAGATTTTTGTATGTGACTTGTGTGCTTTATTGTGTGTACTTCCATGTTTAGATGAATGTGTGTGTATGTTAGGAGCCATGATTTGCATCACTATTATAGTTTTTGTAATTGAATAATGTTGTTTTATTTCCAGATGATGCAGGCTATGAAGACACCTCCCCATGTTCATAGGGCAATGGAGCAGGGTGTGGCCTCTGCGATTCATAGCTCCATGGGTATGATGCAGATTAGTAAATTTCAATTTACATTCATTGTTATAGTTGTCTATTTTTGAAAAATCAAAAGATGATTGATTTGAAGTTTAATTTCTATCTAGATGGTTTCTATAGGACATGACATCACCACGGCCTATTCCTGCTACTAAGGCAAGTGAGGAGACAGATTATATGGTAGCGGTAAGTGATTATTTTGTTAAATGTTTCATTTTTTATAACATGTAATTTCTATATATTAATGTCTATACTTTTTATTGTAACAGGTAAAGATGCAGGAAGAACAAAATAGGAGGAGCAGCCCTCGGGTTCATAGTAGACCACCCACATGCGCATCTCCATCCCCTAGAAGATCAAAAGATGCCCGTGATATATTCTCTTCACCAGCCAAAGGGGAATGACTTTTTATATGCCTATATGGCATTTGTGGACATATATTTTGTAGTGTATATAGTTGACATTGTATGTCTATATGGCATTCTTGTAAGCCTATATGGCTATTTTGTATATATGTTATACTTATATTGACAGATATTGATGTATACCTATATGGATATTTGGTTAATACAAATCTTTTTTATTGATGGCGTCCATACTTGCATTATAAATCCACGTTTGAATAGATATTTGTAGATGGCTACTTCAAATATTTAAAGTCCAATTGTATTACATAGGATGTTTGTTGATCCAATAAGCTAGCTATTGTTATTCAAGTATCACCTAAACCTCATTTTGGAACTAAAAGATAAAAGTTGTATTTAAAAAAAAAAATGAATCATCATGTTGAACAGAAAATATTAATATTCTTTATGAGTAGCAGACAATGTCAACTATATGCAATACAAAAAAATGAATCATCATGTTATTCTTTATGTTTGAGATCCTAAAAATGACTAAGTCTGGTAGCTTGATATCCTGAAACACTAGGATGAATATCCAAGTCATTAGGATGATTGCGCCTTGAGAAAAAGTCATTAATATGAGCACCTAAAGGAGACTTTCTTAAACATTCAAACATTGAGCAACAAGCATGAAGGGTTAAGGCACAATTTGCAACTCATAAAGCCTCAAAAGTGCACCCAACTTGGAGAGAGCATTCATTTAAGACAAGGCGCCCATTAACACCTGTTCCACCATAAAAGTGCACCTAAGGTGGAAGGAGAACAAGCCTCTAGTAAGTGAAGCGCACCTATTGTCTAAACCACTTCATTATGGTGCCCTAGCATGAGGAGTAGTATATAAGTTAATAGGAAATGGCACCTATAATGCAAATGAAGGACTAAGTGGCATTTTCAATAAGCATCAATTCACCTTGAGCTTTCAATAAATACATCAAATTGAGCCCCATAAGCCTAGGCACCCTTTGCCTTCAAAAGAACCTTGTATTGGCGCCTTAGAGGAAATCAACTTACAATGACAAGTCTTGGAGGTTTCTCATTTTGGATGATGTCTTTTGAGATTAACTACAATGATTGAAAGTTAAGATGAGTGGAAAGAACCTATCTTGAACCTTAGGTGTACAACTCCTTGTTGACTCCCATCCTCATGCTTCTGTAGCAACAACACTAACAACGAGAGCAAGCTTTGATAGTTTGATACATCTAATCTATCAAAGTTACCATCATTAATCACTTCTATTGAACAATCCAAAAGTGGGGATGATTCTTGTTCATCCCCAGAGATTGCCATATCCATCAACACAGTATGCAATGAGGTCGTATGCTATGCTCATTAGCATTGGTGGATCCAAATGCTCTAACACTGCTTCCAGTTTACAACATTTCCCATGCCTCAAATCAACAAAAAGTCTAAAGTATTATCATCATGCTTAACCCTAGGTGCAAGCACCTGTGATTTCAAATTCTGCACTGTCTTGCACTGATGGTTGCATATCAGTACACCAAGAAAAGGACCTTGTCTAACAACCCACTTTTCTTCCTCTATCTTTTGCACCTCATGATTTGACCCTGTCAGAATCTCATGTGTAGATCCTTTCACATCAAAGGTTATTCTCAATGTCCCATTTTGGTTCTAGGTTGGACATTGTAGAAGAGGTATCCTCTCGATCAACAATCACACTACCATATGCCAAACTAAACTTTCATGACAATTGCATCTCAAACTTGGCAGTTTGAGATTCTTTACTGTATGCACAAGCTTAAGATTCAAACTTAAACCAAGGATCTCTTGTTGTATACTGCTATCCACACATTCCTAGATTCTGTCTAGTCTCTCTTTGATCCATATTTTAGTCAAGTCTACTATGGTAGAATTAGCCTCATAAGGAGACATTTCTCGTATGATCCTCTTTCCACCATCTTCACAATCAATTGACTCCTCAACAACAATATGGACTAGTTCCTTCTCTAAACTTTCTGCAAAGAGCAATATTTGAACAGCCTCATGTGTCAATGTTGTAACACCTGATAAGAACTGTTTCAGACTTCCTCCATAGAAAGAAAGAAGAGTAACAACAACAATGCCTAATAGAAAAGGGTGCCAAAAGCTACTTTGAAACTAAAGCTACTTTGAAACTCTCTACCACAGCAATGTTTGTGATTCCCCAATGTCTGCAATGGATCCTTGAAGTTGTCTATAAAAATCTCTGCCCTGTGGCAGATGTCAGGAATCAGAACACTATTTTAAATTTCATATCAATAGGTGAGTGCCTTAAGAGAAAGGATCACTCTAGGTCATTTTCAATTGTTGAAAGCACAAAAATGATAAAGACCAAGGCAATTGAGTTAGGCGCACTTTAGCCTCTAAGGACACCTCAATGAGCACCTTGGGTGAAATTGCATGAGATGACCTTTTGGAGTGAGCGCTTGAAAGATAGAATTCATTCTAAGAAATGTCCAAAGGAATTTCTCATCATCATCAAGCATTCCAAAGGCATCCATTCAATTTCAAGTCCCTTTGATACATTCAAGCCTCTTTGAGAAGTCATCTACTTCACATATAATGGAACTCATTAATTGGCGCCTAGGAGGAAAAGACCTTAAACTTACATTATTGAGTCAGCACTTTAGAAATTGAGCCATTCCTAGTCAATTGGAGTCATAAAATATCAAATACAAAGTCAAATTAGACTTAGGCACCCCTTCATGTAATTTCCCACCATCATGAGTGCCTAGATCTAGGAAGATCATCCAATTGTGCCTAGGAATAAGATACAAGTCCAAGACCTCAAATTTGAGCACCTAGAAGTGTGATGGATTGAAGAAGCTACATTGGCACCTAAGGGTAAGTTGTATCTAATGACATCACCTAATTAGTGCCTAGGAGGTATAAAGCTTAACATTGACATGAGGACAAGCGCTTAGTAAAGGAGAGTTTCTCAAACATTTAAACATGTGAATGAAGTCATCTAGGTGCCATTTTCCCTTTGTATACCCTTACATTTGTGCCTAAGAAGAAGTTGCTTCAGTTCATTGGAGTATTTGAGTATTGAGGATTTCTTAGCAATGCTTTGCAACTTTACACAGCCTCCTTCTGACAATTTTTGGGGTAGCAAAAAACCTTTTACCATGGGCAAACACCTCAGAGATATAAAAAACTGAGAGAGGTTATTGTAGAGGCACTCTACGTGATCGCGTTGCCTAGATAGAATATTTCTAAGTGACATGGTTTTTGAGTAACATCTCGTCAAAGATTGCTACCTTTTTGCACTTTAGACTCTTCAAGGATATCATCGGTACAATGTAGCTCAGACTGTTTTGACATGTTTGGGTGAAAAAAAAGACCATGCCTAGCGTAAATGTACCCATCCGGATGTGTTAGAATAATCAGTTTGGTCACATCAGGAGCAGGACAAAAGTTACACCCCTTTGCAACTTTACACTGCCTCCTAACAATTTTTGGGGCAGCAAAAAAACTTTCACCACAGGCAAATGTCTCAGAGATATAAAAACTGAGAGAGGTTATTGTAGAGGCACTCTACATGATCGTGTTGCCTCAGACAGAATGTTTCTAAGTGACATAGTTTTTGAGTAACATCTCATCAAAGATTGTTGTCTTTTTATACTTTGGACTCTTTAGGGATATCGTCGGTACAATGTAGCTTGGACTGTTTCGACATGTTTGGGTGAAAAATAGGACCATGCCTAGCATAAATGTACCCATTTGAATGCGTTGGAATAGTCAGTTTGGTCGCATCAGGAGCAGGTTGAAAGTTACACCCCTTTGCAACTTTACACTGTCTCCTGACGATTTTTGGGGTAGCAGAAAACCTTTGACCACGGGCAAATGTCTTAGAGATATAAAAAATTGAGAGAGGTTATTGTAGAGGCACTCTACATGATCACGTTACCTTAGATGGAATGTTTCTAAGTGACATAGTTTTTGAGTAACATCTCATCAAAGATTGCTGCCTTTTTGCACTTTGGACTCTTCAGGGATATCGTCGGTACAATGTAGCTCGCACTGTTTTGACATGTTTGGGTGAAAAATAGGACCATGCCTAGCGTAAATGTACCCATCCGGACATGTTGGAATAGTTAGTTTGGTCACATCAGAAGCAGGATGAAAGTTACACCCCTTTGGAACTTTACACTACCTCCTTCTGATGATTTTTAGGGCAACAGAAAACCTTTGACCATGGGTAAATGCCTCAGAGATATAAAAAATTGAGAGAAGTTATTGTAGAGGCACTCTACGTGATCGCGTTGCCTTAGATGGAATGTTTCTAAGTGACACAGTTTTCAAGTAACATCTCGTCAAAGATTGCTACCTTTTTGCACTTTGGACTCTTCAGGGATATCGTCGGCACAATGTAGCTCGAACTGTTTCGACATGTTTGGGTGAAAAATAGAACCATGCCTAGCCTAAACGTACCAATCTAGATGTGTTGGAACTATTAGTTTGGTCACATCAGGAGTAGGACACCAAAAATGGAAAAGTTGTTTTGTGCAACTTGACAACATTGACACTTTTTTGCAACATGACTCAAAAACTCAAACTGACCCCAAATGACTCAAAGTGACTTAAAATCACCTTGATTTTGGTGCCCAATGTACATTATAGAGGTCTAGGTGCTCCTTATCATTCAAACATCTTAGATGAGTGCCTAGGAAAGGAAAAAACTCTAAGTTTCATCATCATGAGCGCCTAATATCAAGAGACTTTAATGGCTCAAACCTTAGCATGGAGTCCTAAGGCGCATTTCATGTCTACTTGCATCCATTTTGGCGCCCTTATGTAGATTTTTTAACTTGATTTAGTGCCCTTTATGTGAAGGAAGATCTAAAGGCATGAAAGTGGATGTCATTTTGCAAGAGTTTGGATCATCAAAATTGAAAGAAATAAGTCTATTAAGCTTGGGCGCCCTTGGTCTTCTTTTCATTCATTATGAGCGCCTTGGGAGAATGGTATATAGGTCATCATCATGATTGGGCACCCTAGATCTAGAGTGTTGGAGAGATCATCAAATGGTGTCTAGAGGAAGTAGGGTGAGTTATGAGTTTTGTTGCATCAGGAGCAAGACACCAAAAATGCATAACATGATGATGTAAAAATGTGTATATGTGTAAAAATGCAGGAGGAAATTAAAAAAGACAAACCTTACAAATTAATGTGCATACTTACAACTCAATGTAACATGACTTTACAAAATCAATGTGAATACTTACAAATTAATCCAATGAACCATCCCGGTCTGCTCTACTCTTTATTGTGTCAAGTATTGCTTCATGGTCAGACTCACGCACCTTCCAAAAGATTTTGTTCAAAGGTCTACCCCGATACTTTATCAAATGAACATTGGATGCCACGACAAGGTTCGAGTAATGAAAAATCTTTCGATGCATGTCAAAGTCCTGAAACAGCCAACTATTAACACTCTTATGTGGGTACATTCTAAGCCATGTTCCAGTAATAACCACTGAGCCTGTAGGGCATTCGATGTTTTCTCCATCTACAATAGGGGCCTCCAATTTCTTTTTGGCCTCAACACAATGACATAAGTAATAATCTATTCCCTCTTCATTATCTTCATCTGCAATAACTGCATATATGTGGCCTACATTGATATGTGTAGCACATTAGATGAAATTAGTCAACATTACAAAAACACTACAAAGTAAGATGACATTACCTAGTTGAACTAGATGAAATTAGATGCATATACGTGCCCTATATTACCTGGTTGAACTAAATCTGATATGTGGTCAAAGTCAACTGATGATTCCATCTGTGTTAGTTTCAGTGCTGTCCGGGGTCGATACGTGTCAAGTGGGCTAAGATAACTTAACTACCATTCGTCAACCCACTCCTTTGACTTGCACTCATCCCAAACTTGAATTGTACAGGAAGAACAAAAGCATGACATCTTTCATGTATGGATAATCCATGAACCTACAATTGAGCTTCTGAAAGAGTGCATCTCATTTGATCCTGTCAATGTACAACAGTCCTCATATGGTGTAATGTTAGTATCATCTATCAACCAAAAACATCTACGAACTAAAGACTTACCTTCATTACTTGTACCCATGGAAGCATTACACCACTCGATAATCGATTTTGCATCTGTCAACTTTGCATTGTCTTTATACTTTAACTCTTCTCGTGCTATGGCTCTTTTGATACATGCTCCTGCACCATCATGCTCCCCCTTTCCATGCCCAGCCTCACAAAAGTTCCACATATGCTGAATACTTGTAAAATTATGCCTCCTACTTAGCCAATAGAAATTCTGCAAGTTCTTGAATTGTGATGCACAGTTATCTGACCATATGATATGCTGACTGAACGATATGCCCCTTCTAGCCAAATCATTGTAGAACACCTGAAAGCAACCTTGTACGAACTCTGTAGAATGCATGTGATCATCACTAATATAGAAATTATACTCCCTTATGATCTTTTTGTTATCCTCTGTACTATCATTCGCATGAATGAGTGCGATGTGCATAAATATAGAAACCTATGTGGAGTTGTAATATTATGCTTGCACCTCATGCTGTGGTTGTAGACTGTAGTTCTTTGCAAAGTTGATGACTGAAACAATGCTACCAACCAAAAATGTGTCCTTGCATAACTTGAATTGCAAGTCCAACCATCGAGCTCTATGGGCATGTCTTGCATACTAATACACTATGCTGTCACGAAATATAGGCATAAACTGATACACTGGAATCTTTTCAATAACCAATTCACACCTCTTTGCTTCTTTACCATCTTTTGTATTATATGCCATTGTTTTATACTTGCCAAACTCTACTAGTTCATTTCCAACCGCATGTGTTCTTTCCATATGTTCACATATTGGCAAATGTTGCAAGCCACCACAATGATGACATGTGCCATCCAAGCATAATTTCTTGTAGAATATTTGACCTTCCTCTCTTTCACATAAAATTCTTGATATGAAGTCTCTTGAAGATGTTGGTGGGGTGCATATGGCACAACCCTGCAAATCATTGTTAGTATGCATATCTAAACATATAGACCTATAAGCATCAAAATGGTTAGAAAATTTAATATGTAATCTACAACAACAAGTAGTGCATGTGTGATTTATCTTAACATAGAAAGGTTTTAGCATTTCAAAATATCTTTGAGAAATTTTAATTTGAGGATACTTCTCTAGAAATTTACCATAAAACTGTGCTTGAGTCTTATCCAAAAAATGCTTTGGATGTGACTCACGGTTCTGACAACCAATTCTCCTTCTTACCACATCCCTTTGATTTGGAGATACCCTTGTGTAATTCTTCCAAAAGTCTTTAATTAGTGATCTCAATGCTTCAACAATTGGTTTATCTTTTCATGGTAGTCTCCTCGAGAATGCCCATAATTCATTGGCATTAGTGTCCTCAATTCTTTGGCGTCTTCCAACGGCTCTTGATAAAGTTTTCCTATTAATTCTCAATTCTTGACTCATCTTTCTAATGAGACAAGCTTTCCTCATTTGACTACTTACTATAGTCGATGTAATCACACGCCGTGTTGCATTACTATCTTTTGTGTGTGAGGTGTTACCCACACTCTCATACGCACTCATTAGATTCTTGACAATAGATTTTTCACTTGAAGCCTCTGATGTTCTCAACCCAAGAATCTTCATGATGGACCTATACTTTATACTTCACATCATTTTAATGAATAGTTGACATCTTGCAGTCTCATTTAACTTTTCAAAGAACAATCTCCAAATCTTATGAGCATATCTTCTACAAGTGCATTTTGGAATCTTACCTTCCATTGGCTGCAAAATATTCTCATCAATATCAATCAAATACTTTAGCTTTCTATGCAAAATTCTAGGTGGTGTTAAGTTAGGTAAATTCATCTCAACATTAGGAATTTCATCAATATTTAAATGAGATGGGCTAGATGGCATACCTTCGATCGAAGATGGAATAGATGACATACCTTGAGGTTGAGGTGGGAATGATGGCGTACCTCCTTCATCACATGTGAGTGATGATGTACTCTCAAATTGAGACGTGGTAGATGGTGTCCCTACATGTTGACTTGCGGTAGAGGACGTGTCTCCAACTATGGTATTCAAATCTCTCGTACCACAAAGTTTTTCAATTCGTTCTCTTTGTGCTGCCAATACCATATCTCTTTGTGATGGTTGTGGTTCCTCTTCAATTAGTATGTCTTCATTTATCGTGTCCAATTTCCTCTTCTCACGAAGTTGCCTCATAGCCACTACTTTCTTTGCATTCTTAGCTTCTATCTCTTCCTGTGTTGGTTTAATTCTTGATCGTTTCCTCGGCATGATGGAGAATTTGTCTGTAGCATGATAAAGAGACCAATATTACTTCCTAAGAAATGAATACAAGATAATATTACTTGACATACCTAAAAAATGAAGATTCGAATGGAGAGAGTACCCAATTATGTAGTGTTTTTTTTCTTCTTGCATCAAACTCCTCAACAATTTGAGTTTTTCACCACTTGCTTCCTTTTCAATGTTAAATTGAATAACACTCAAATATAATTACTAACAACAATACTATTAACCAATCTATAATGTTAAATTCCTAAAATTGAATCACAATTAACATTGCTACACTACAAATATTGAAACTTGAATAGATATATATCAAACTTGGTGTGAAAACTATGTTATTTCCTCCTTCTCAAGTTGGCAAAGCAGAAAAGGTGGTGGAAAGATCATGCAAAGGTGGTACAATGTGTCAAATGTGCATGTAAACTTCCCAACAGCATGAAAGCACTTCTTTTTTATCAGAGCATGCATAAAATCAATATAAAAATAGAGCATGTGGGCCTGGATCACGGGGGTCAACACTTTTTTACCATTTCTATAGCAAGACAAAACATGAGCGCATTATAATGTGCTCGCGTTTTGTCCTACTATAGATTGATCACATCTTATGCATTATCTTCCTTAACACAAGCAGGGATGACCACATCCTATGCTTCATCAACTGACACTTCCAAGCCTTACAATTCCTCTTAAATATGGGAGGATCCATGACTGGAAGAGCCAAGCCACTTCGTCCCGCCTTGTTGAAGGATGACATTCTGGGAGAATTAGGAGATTTTCCTTTGGAGATCATATAATCCCTCGACTCTCAACCCTATCCCTAAACCCTAAACCCTCAACCCTCAACATCAAATCCTAATCCCTCAACCCTTCACTCTAATCCCTCAACCCTAAACCTCATCCCTAAACCCTAAATGCTATCCCTATTCCTAAACCCTCAACAGACTCGATACTATACCTTAAACCCTAATCCCTAATCCCTAAACCCTCCAACCCTATCCCTAATCCTTATACCCTCCACACTCTACTTTAACCCTAATCCCTCGACCCTCAACCCTATCCATAGACCCTTGACCCTTGAACCTCAACCCTCAACCCTCAACGTCAAACCCTAATCACTCAACACTTAACTCTGATCCCTCGACCCTCAACCCTATCCCTAAACCCTAAACCCTCAACCCTCAACCCTCAACATCAAATCCTAATCCCTCAACCCTTTACTCTAATCCCTTAACCCTCAACCCTAAACCTTATCCCTAAACCCTAATCCCTCAACCCTCAACCCTAATCCATCATCCCTCAACTCTAATCCCTCATCCCTAAACCTTAAATGTTATCCCTATTTCTAAACCCTCAATAGACTAGATATTATACCTTAAACCCTAATCCCTTATCCCTAAACCCTCCAACCCTATCCCTAATCCTTATACCCTCCACACTCTACTTTAACCCTAATCCCTTGACCCTCAACCCTATCCGTAAACCCTTGACCCTTGAACCTCAACCCTCAACCCTCAACATCAAACCCTAATCCCTCAACCCTTAACTCTAATCCTCAACCCTCAACCCTATCCCTAAACCCTAAACCCTCAACCCTTCACTCTAATCCCTCAACCCTAAACCCTCAACACTATACCTTAAACCCTAAACCCTAAACCCTCAACCCTCAACATCAAATCCTAATCCCTCAACCCTTCACTCTAATCCCTCAACCCTAAACCCTATCCCTAAACCCTCAACACTATACCTTAAACCCTAATCCCTCAACCCTTAACCCTAAACCTTATCCCTAAACCCTAATCCCTCAACCCTCAACCCTAATCCGTCATCCCTCAACTCTAATCCCTCATCCCTAAACCCTAAATGCTATCCCTATTCCTAAACCCTCAACAAACTAGATACTATACCTTAAACCCTAATCCCTTATCCCTAAACCCTCCAACCCTATCCTTAATCCTTATACCCTCCACACTCTACTTTAACCCTAATCCCTCGACCCTCAACCCTATCTGTAAACCCTTGACCCTCGAACCTCAACCCTCAACCCTCAACGTCAAACCCTAATCCCTCAAACCTTAACTTTGATCCCTCAACCCTCAACCCTATCCCTAAACCCTAAATCCTCAACCCTCAACCCTCAACGTCAAATCCTAATCCCTCAACCCTTCACTCTAATCCCTCAACCCTAAACCCTATCCCTAAACCCTCAACACTATACCTTAAATCCTAATCACTCAACTCTAATCCCTCATCCCTAAACCCTCAACACTATACCTTAAACCCTAATCCCTCAACCCTCAACCCTAAACCTTATCCCTAAACCCTAATCCCTCAACCCTCAACCCTAATTTGTCATCCCTCAACTCTAATCCCTCATCCCTAAACCCTAAATGCTATCCCTATTCCTAAACCCTTAACAGACTAGATACTATACCTTAAACCCTAATCCCTTATCCCTAAACCCTCCAACCCTATCCCTAATCCTTATACCCTCCACACTCTACTTTAACCCTAATCCCTCAACCCTCAACCCTATCCGTAAACCCTTGACCCTCGAACCTCAACCCTTAACTCTAATCCCTCGACCCTCAACCCTATCCCTAAACCCTCAATGTCAAATCCTAATCCCTCAACCCTCAACATTAATCCCTCAACGCTCAACCCTCAATGTCAAATCCTAATCCCTCAACCCTTCACTCTAATCCCTCAACCCTGAACCCTATCCCTAAACCCTCAACACTATACCTTAAACCCTAATCCCTCAACCCTCAACCCTAAACTTTATCCCTAAACCCTAATCCCTCAACCCTAATCCGTCATCCCTCAACTCTAATCCCTCATCCCTAAACCCTAAATGCTATCCTTATTCCTAAACCCTCAACAGACTAGATACTATACCTTAAACCCTAATCCCTTATCCCTAAACCCTCCAACCCTATCCCTAATCCTTATACCCTCCACACTCTACTTTAACCCTAATCACTCGACCCTCGACCCTATCCTTAAACCCTTGACCCTCGAACCTCAACCCTCAACCCTCAACGTCAAACCCTAATCCCTCAACCCTTAACTCTGATCCCTCAACCCTTAACCCTTGAAACTTGAACCCTAAAACCTATCCCTACACGCTCGACACTCGACACTATATCTTAAACCCTCATCCCTAAACCCTCAACCCTAAATCATTAAACCTTCAACCCTAAACCCTATCCCTAATCCCTCTACCCTCGACACTCTTATTTAACCCTAATCCCTTGACCATTAACCCTATCCCTCAACCTCAACCCTCAACTCTCAACATTAAACCCTAATTCATCAACCCTAAACCCTAATCCCTCAATCCTAAACCCTATCCCTAAACCATCAACCCTCAACACTATACCTTAAACCCTAATCCCTATCCCTCAACCCTTAACCCTTAAAACTTAAACCCTATCCCTACACCCTCAACACTTGACACTATATCTTAAGCCTTAAACCCTCATCCCTAAAGCCTCAACCCTCAATCCTTAAACCTTCAACCCTAAACCCTATCCCTAATCCCTCTACCCTCGACACTCTAACCCTAACCTTAACATTAAATGCTAATTTGTCAACCCTAAACCCTAATCTGTCAACCCTAAACCCTATCCCTAAACCCTTAACCCTCAACACTATACCTTAAACCCTAATCCATCAACCCTAAAACCTAATCCCTCAACCCTCAAGCCTAAACACTATCAATAAACCCTCAACCCTTGACACTATACCTTAAACCCTATGAGAAAAACTTTGCGTATGGTACATCCACAGTGAGTAATTAACAGTTGAAATTAGAAGGATGATCATTATGAGAAAAGATTTGCATTGGGGTACATCTATGTTTCTTGCTGTCCACCCCGTACTTAGGGAAGGTATATTGTTATGAAATAGGCAAATAATCTCCCATTGTTTACTAGCTCTATCCACAAGAACTACTAAACTATACCTTAAACCCTAATCCCTCAACCATAAACTTTCAACCCTAAACCATATCCCTAATCCCTCTGCCCTCAACACTCTACCTTAAACCTAATCCCTCGACCCTTAACCCTAAACGCTATCCCTAAAGCCTCAACCCTAAACCCTAATCCCTCAAGGTCCTAAACTCTAAATCCTATCCCTAAATTCTCAACCCTCGACCTTAAACCTTAATCACTCAATCCTTATCCACTCCTCTCCTCCCCTATCTGGCTCACTCCCATCTCTACCCTCCTCTGCCCTCGACATTATACATACATACATATAGGCATACATAGATACATACATACATACATACATATAGGCATACATAGATACATACATATATGCATACATACATACATACCTGATTAATAGCCTTGAACATAAAAAAATTTAAGGGGAACATAACGCGAGCACGTTATGTCAAACATGACAAAGAACATAGACTTTGGCAAAAAATGAAAAATGCAAAGCAAAACATAACGCGCTCGTATTATGTCTTTCTTTGGGAATCCCAAGCCTTAGGCTTAGGATTTGCTTTGGATTTCCAACCCAAAGGCTTGGAGTGCCTTTTGAATAGTCACAGATGTGTTTTTCCATATTCTTCAAGATTTCACATTATTTCATTTGTGCTAACCCTCAGATTTGCACGTGTTTCAAGGTCAAACAAATCAAACACCTGGGTAATGTTAGGCTTTCTCTTAGCTATTTGACGATGTGATTGTTTTCACATTTTAACAATGTTAAGCCTTTCATCTTTAATTTCTTTTGTTTGTGTGTCTGTTTTTGGGCAAAAACCATTGTTTGGTCTTTTTTTCATTGTAAATTAACTATTTATTGAAATTTCAAAAAAATTACATATTTAGAAACTAGACTCCATTCTACAAATATTAAAAAAAGAAATAAATGATTTTCAATTAGTTTTCAAAATTTATAGGGGTAGCACGGCCAAAATTCTATTTTTTAGGATGTGTCCACTTTGAAAATTAGTAAAAAATCAAATATTCATCAAAAAATTATCAAAAAAATTGGGCATAAACTACATGCTATTAGCTAATTTCTCACCAAAGTGATTTTAAAAATACCAAAAAAAAATTGACCTTTTGAGGGAGCCACAAAACATGCTATGTTATGTTTTTTTGACAGAAACAACATCAATTTATGTGGCTCCCTCTTTTGAACCCCTTAATCTATGCCATTTTCAAAAAAAAAATAGTAGTTTAGAAAGTAGATTCGGAGCACTACGAACATTATTTTGGTTGCATCTCTAAATTTTGAGTGTAACTATGCTCAATTTCTCATCCAAGGCCAGTATTTCCTGATTTCAGAAAAAAAGTGGCCACTTAAGACCTTTTTGGCCCCCCATCTTCTTGCACTTACCTTGGTATTGGTATTCACTATCATTGGCATTGGTGTTTGGTAATGGTATTCATGATTGTTTGGGCATTTGATGTAATGAACAATTGATATACTCATGGTTCTTTTAGTTGATTTATGCTTGGCATATCAGTTAACACATACTTGGTAGGTTAATAGTAATGATAATGCTGATAGAGATAATGATAATGGTTAAGGTATTTGTTTATGATCATTGTGACAGTGGCATTTAATAGTCAGGATGTCTTCATTATATCATATGTGTAGTGGCTAATGGTTTTAACATTTATCAAAGGTTGTTACAAAATTCCTAAATCCAACCGTCATCTATGTTTGCACTTTTTTTAAAAAAATTAAGTTGACCTACCATAGCAAGTAAAAGTCACTTAAGTGACTGGTTAGAGGGTCCTTTACATGTTTGTGTTAACCGACCCTCTCCTCTATCTACCAAGTGAAGCGGTTTTCCTCATAAGTGCAATGGGCGCCAAATGTAGATCAAAGGTCATATTTAAAAGTTGAACGGGTGCATGGTAACACATCTATGGTTAGTATTTAAACTTGACTCCTTCCTCATGGCAATGCATATTGATGTGCATTCAAATGTTGTTATCTTGACTGCAGTCTTGAAGTTATTTTTGGTAGTTTATGGAGGCCATTTTAGCCCAATTAGAAAGGCAACAAATTGGGAGTTTTGAAAGCTTTTTAGAAATATTTTTTAGAAGATTTTTTTAGATTTTTCTATATTTGAAACTCATGAAGAACTATTTCTCTCTCGAGGTTTAAATTTTTTTTAAAAAAGGAAATTTTTTCTTAAAGTGAGATTTATTGTATGGCTTTTCATATGCTTGAGTAGACTTGGAGTTGAAGGAAGAACTTGATAGAAGTTTTTTTTTCATGGTAGATTGATTTCATTGTATATTTTGTTGAGGAGTTATTTCTTGCAAGGAGAGATATTTTTTAGATGTTAAATGATTTTTTGGAGAATTCATTTTGTCTTTTCGCAGATTGGTTTGCAGAGGTTTTTGTATGGGAAGAAGAATATGAAAAGTTTGTGTTGCAGGTGAATGGATTTTCTTATGCAGAGAAAATAAAATGGCAGAGTGACTTTTTTTATGTAGGGAAGATGAATGATAAACAGGGCAGATGAATTAAAATTCATTGAAGATTTTTCTTAATGGTGAAGGAGATGATTTTTGGAAGAAGATACTAATTTTATTTGAGAGAAGAATATGAAAAATATTTTCATAACATTGTGAATAAGATTTTCTTCTTACAGATGGATTAGTGTTTGGTCTGAAGATATTTTATCAGGGAAGATTAAAATTTCATTGAAGATTTATTCTTTCTGTGAAGGTGAAAATGAATTAGAGAAGAATGTGAAAAGTCATTCAATTTTTATATAATGATATTTCAGGTGCATTGATGGTTTGAGTTGTTGTGATGTGAATCAATATGCAGTGTTGAACATTTTACAGATGAATCATGATATTGTATGTGAGATCATGTTTGTGCAGGAATGGATCAAACATAGTATGAAGACATCATTCAATAAACTTTCAGATTGAACCATGAAGACAATATGCAGTTGATTGTGTATCAGGTGAATTGGTAATGAGACTAACATTCATATTGGATTGAGTATGACTGAAAAGAGATATGCAAATTCACAGAAGATAGGTTATGTAATGGTTCAAATCAGATTGAGTTGCAATCATTTCTTGCACACCTTGCATTATGTTTTGATGGTGGTTGAATTTGCCAGCGAGGCTTTATGTGCCAGTGAGGCTTGTATGGTCAGTGAGACCTCTTTGTATGTCAGTGAGACATTTTGTAAAGCTAGTGAAGCTTCCTTGGTCAGTAAGACCTATTTGTAACCAATGAGGTTTTTAATAAGCCAGTGAGGCAATTTTGAGAGGTTTTTCTACCCCAGGAGGGTTTTCCTCTCGTATAATATTTTGTGTCTTGGTCTCATATCTTGTGTTAATTCATACTTTTGCATATGTGTTTATCAGATAATTGATGTCTTCCTTTCTTTGTATCTTGTAAGTTAAAAGGTGTAAAAATATTTTGAAAATTATACAACACTAATTCACCGCCCCCTCTCAGTGTTGTCCTTGACTCCAACAAGTGGTATCAGAGCCTAGGTTCCCTATAGAAGTCTAATCGGCTTGGGTAGGTCTTGAGGGTGGAGTACCATGGGTAAGTGCAAAAAAATAAGAACATGAGAAATGTTAAGTCTCATTCTGATCAAAAGGTGCAGTCTGCAAATTTAGATGTTGGTATACAATTAATTGATATACAAAATGTTTCACAAGATGTTCCTTGCTTTGATGGTTCAGACTTCTCTGTTTGGTGTTTTAGGATGCAAGCCTATCTTTTTGCATTAGGATATGGTGTATGGATGTCTGTTGAGAATGGTTATTTTATTTCCTCTCTATCACCTAATGATACAAGTAATAAAGAGGCTTATGAATACAATGACACTGCAAAGAAGGCTATTTTATCTAGATTATCTAATCAAGTTTCCTATAAAGTTATGTATTGTGATACAACTCAGGATATGTGGAGGGAATTGAAAAGAATTTATCAAGGTGATGACAAAGAAGAGGACATCTTGTTATCTGATAAGAATGACAATGATGGAGGTCATTCACATGAAGGAGATGAGACTCAATCAGATTTAGAAGAAGAAGATCACGATTAGGAGTATGATGAACAAGATTGTGTGATTGACATAGAAGGAGAGCTCATATGTGTTCTGAGTGAACTCAAGAAATATAAAAAGGAGAACTAGAAATTAGAATTGCAGCTGCAGTAAGAAAAAGAATCCAAAGACAATGCACTTTGTGATCTTGAAGAGGCAAGAAATCAGATTGTCAATCTAAGGACACAAATTAATGAATCAAACAATTTGATTATCAATATGAAGACAGAGGTTGAGGAAGCTAAGAGGATAGCTGATGAAACAAAGTCTGGGTTGAAAGCTAAAATAGTTGAATGTCAAAAGCTTGAAGGAGAAATAGTTTCTTTAAGAAAATATCTTGAGGATGTTAGAAAGTAGTTGGAAACAAATCTCAAATTTGAACAGAGCACAAATAAGTTGTATGAGATGCTTGGTAAATAAAAACAACATAGAGACACTACTAGACTTGGTTATGAAGAAGGAGAATGTTCCAAAGCTAGAGAAACTCCAAGAAGGAAAATTGATTTAAGTCATCATGTTGCTACCCTTGAAGGTAAAAAGAAGTGTGAAGCTGAGGAGAAAACTAAAGATGAGTTTGTAATGCATAATCAAAGAAGAAATTTTAGAAGATCTGCTCCTATAAGACAAGCTTTCATGTACAGGTATAATTATTCATTTAATGGCTATTGTTATACCTATAATCATTTCAGACATAAAGCAATTGATTGCAGAAGGAATACTAACCTTGTATGTTACAAGTGTAATAATGTTGGTCACATACAAAGAAACAGTAAAATCTATAGAAGGTATGATCCTACATGGAAGCATAACATAAATTCTCAAAGCATGTCAAAAATGTATTATCAATCATTTGATTATGATTATAGTATAATTTGTTATAATTGCAACTCTCTTGGTCATAAAGCACATAGTTGCATAAATACATCACCTGATTTGAAAAGGTTGAAAAGGACAGAAGCTAAAAAAGTTTGGAGTAAGAAAGAACCTGTGAAAGTTTGGAGATTGAAACAAAGACAAAAGAGTACAAATCCTAAACTTGTACATCTTGCACAAGTTACATAATCAGTTGCATAATAGATGGCATGTAGTGAGGGGGAGTTGTTCATGTCTTATCAATTATCCCCAAGAAGTTTCAGGAGGAGATCATTTGTGTATGTCTGTAATAAAGGTGATAAATGGTTCTTGACATCATAATGCATACAAGGTGTTGATAAGATGTTCATGGGTTCAATGTACAAAGAGATTGATGATGATTGAGTGACTTGGTTTATAAATGATCCTATTTATATCTTGTTCATATCATATTGGTACTTACAAAGGTTGAGTTGTCATGATGTTGCAGTTCAAATGTTCTTGATATTAATCTTCATGTATTTTGATCATGTGTTTTGATCTATGTGTCTTGCATAAGAATTGAAGCCTTCAGGTGGATTGGAGATTGTGTCAAAAGAAGATGGTGGGCTAGATATTAAATCATGATCATTTTGAAAGGTTCTTTGTGTGATAATATGACATATTTCTTTGATGGTCTTCCTCATTAATATGTTTCAGAAAGGTATGTGTAAGTTGAAGTTCTTCAAGCTATGACATTGATGGTGGTGCCTTGTATTTCATCAAGTTCTTCAGTTAATCAGAGGCAGTTAAAGATGTGTCTTGAATCAGCGATGGAAGATGATAATGGTAATGTGATTGATTGATTTTGTTGTCACTATCATGGAAGTCTTGGCAAGGTCTTCTCAAGAGTGGTCATCATTTCATCATGTGTTGTGAATAGTAGTCTTTATGATTTTTTGCCTGCAATGTTATTCGTCATGAGTGTTGATGTGTTTATGACATCTTTGCATAGAGTTCAAGTTCATATAAGTTATATCAAAGGGGTCGATATTTGATTGCAGAGATTTATCAATTTTCATCTTCATCTTCATATTGGTATTGTGTCAAGAAGTGGTATTGTGTTAAGGTTGATATACATGTATCATTCTAGCAGGATAGTGCTCTTTTGTGCAAATGGTGTAATAGTGATGATTGTCCTTGTTAGTTATGAGCAATGATTTGTTTGTGGACTTCAACACAGGGGGCAAATGAATTTGAGTTTTTGTCATCAGATGTCAAAAAGGGGGAGAGAGAGAAAATGCATCATATAGTTTTGCCATCAATGACAAATGGGGAGATTGATGGAGATTGATTGTCATTGATGTCAAAAAGGTGTTGAGTTCTTAGTTTGATTGATGTCATCGAGATCAGTATAATCAGATATACAAAAGAGATGATCAGGATATCTTCATGCTTGATGGATTCTTATGTTCTTAATAGTTGGATTGTTTATCATCATGTTTATGACAAGACTTGTTTGATCAGCTTGATCACATCAATTGTTGATGCTCACATAAGACATTGATACTAACTTGTTTGTATTGGATTTACTTTCTTCATGCTTCAATAGGAGGCATCACTTGAAGAAGATGGTTAGATCTTCAAGATGGTTTAGAAATGCCCAAGTCTTCATCTATCAGTAATAATCAAGAGATGCTTCATACAAGGATCACAGTAGTGATGATTGCTTCAAAAAGATAAGAAACTTGCTTGTGGATAGGTGATGTCATCAGTTGATATGAAGGTACTGTGTGCTCAGATATAAGTTATGTTGGTTGATGTGAAAATGACAAAATGTTGTTCACAGGAGTTGATTATGGGCTCATAATATTGTTTGGAGTTATTTCATGTTCTTATGTGCTTTCATGCATTTCTTGTGCATTCATATACAAGATTCATGTATTTGACGTTGTTGACCTTATCGATCATCTTGGTGTCTTTGTATATAGTTTGTTATGGTCACATAATGGAGTTGTTCATTTAGAGGTGTCTATGATCATAATAAGTTTGGTAAAAAGGTAACACCACTCACATTATTTTTCTCATAAGGCAGTGGGCATTGGTATTGGTATTCACTGTCATTAGCATTGGTGTTTGGTATTGGTATTCATGATTGTTTGAGCATTTGATGTTATGAACAGTTGATATACTCATGGTTCTCATAGTTGATTTATGCTTGGCATATCAATTAACACATACTTGGCAGGTTAATAGTAATGGTTATGCTGGCAGAGATAATGATAATAGTTAAGGTATTTGTTTATGATCATTGTGATAGTGGCATTTAATAGTCAAGAGGTCTTCATTATATCATATGTGTAGTGGCTAATGGTTTTAACATTTATCAAAGGTTGTTAGAAAATTCCTAAATCCAACCATCATCTATGTTTGCACTTTTTGTTTTAAAATTAAGTTGACCTACCATAGTAGGTAAAAGTCACTTAAGTGACTTCTTAGAGGGTTCTTTACATGTTTGTGTTAATCGGCCCTCTCCTCTATCTACCAAGTGAAGCAGTTTTCCTCATAAGTGCAATGGGCGCCAAATGTAGATCAAAGGTCATATTTAAAAGTTGAATGGGCACATGATAACACATCTATGGTTGGTATTTAAACTCAATTCCTTCCTCGTGGTAATGCATATTGATGTGCATTCAAACGTCATTATCTTGACTGCAGTCTTGAAGCTATTTTTGGCAGTTTATGGAGGCCATTTTAGCCCGATTAGAAAGGCAACAAATTGGGAGTTTTGAAAGCTTTTTAGAAATATTTTTTAGAAGATGTTTTTAGATTTTTCTAAATTTGAAACTCTTGAAGAGCTCTTTCTCTTTCAGGTTTTAAAGTTTTTTTTAAAAAGGAAATTTTTTCTTAAGGTGAGATTCATTGTATGGCTTTTCATATGCTTGAGTAGACTTGGAGTTGAAGGAAGAAGTTGATAAAAGTTTTTTTTCATGGCAGATTGATTTCATTGAAGATTTTGTTAAGGATTTATTTCTTTCAAGGAGAGATTTTTTTAGATGTTAAATAATTTTTTGGAGAAGTTATTTTGTCTTTTTGTAGATTGGTTTGTAGAGGTTTTTTGTATGGGAAGAAGAATATGAAAAGTTTTTGTGTTGCAGGTGAATGGATTTTCTTATGCAAAGAAAATAAAATTACAGAGTGACTTTTTTTATGCAGGGAAGATGAATGATAAACAGGGCAGATGAATTAAAATTTATTGAAGATTTTTCTTAAGGGTGAAGGAGATGATTTTTGGAAGAAGATATTAATTTTGTTTGAGAGAAGAATATGAAAAATATTTTCATAACATTGTGAATAAGATTTTCTTCTTGCAGATGGATTGGTGTTTGGTCTGAAGATATTTTATCAGGGAAGATTAAAATTTCATTGAAGATTTATTCTTTTTGTGAAGGTGAAAATAAATGAGAGAAGAATGTGAAAAGCCATTCAATTTTTATATAATGATATTTCAGGTGCATTGATGGTTTGAGTTGTTGTGATGTGAATCAATATGCAGTGTTGAAGATTTTACAGATGAATCATGATATTGTACATGAGATCATGTTTGTGCAGGAATGGATCAAACATAGTATGAAGACATCATTCAATAAACTTTCAGATTGAACCATGAAGACAATATGCAGTTGATTGTGTATCAGGTGAATTGGTTGTGAATTGGTAATGAGACTGACATTCAGATTGGATTGAGTATTACTAAGAAGAGATATGCAAATTCAGAGAAGACAGGTTATGTAATGGTGTAAATTAGATTGAGTTGCTATAATTTCTTGCATACCTTGCAGTATGTTTTGATGGTGGTTGAATTTTCCAGTGAGGCTTGTATGGTCAGTGAGACCTCTTTGTATGTCAGTGAGACATTTTGTAAAGCTAGTGAAGCTTCCTTGGTCAGTGAGACCTATTTTTAACATGTGAAGATTTTAATAAGCCAGTGAGGCAAGTTTGAGAGGTTTTTCTACCCCATGAGGGTTTTCCTCTCGTATAATCTTTTGTGTCTTAGTCTCATATCTTGTGTTAATTCATACTTTTGCATATGTGTTTATCAAATAATTGATGTCTTCCTTTCTTTGTATCTTGTATGTTAAAAGGTGTAACAAGATTTTGAAAATTATACAACACTGATTCACCCCCTAGACTCCAACACCTTTTTATAATAATGGGAAACTTGTTACAAATATTTGATGTTTTCATGCACAAGAGTCAATATCACTAAACCATAATGCATGAACAAAAATGATAATAGTTTGATGCAACCTTTAAGAAAAACCATTATATCTCTGTGAAATATATGCCATTATAACCTTCAAACAAAGTCCATAAAACTCGATGATATATATTTCATTAGACCCTTTGTGCAAAATCCATGCAATCATCATTCATAAGAGTCAATGTCACTCAACCATGGTGCATGATGCAACCTTTGAAAATAAAATCCATACAACTTGATGACATAATCATCATTAGACCCTTCATGCAAAAGCCATACAAGCACAATGCATGAGAGTCAATGTCACTTAATCATAATGCATCAATAAGAACACTAGGCATAATATAAGAGTTTGAATCAACCTTTAAAAAATTCATACAACAAAATGACATATATGCCATCAAAACCTTAAAACAAAACCCATATAATGCAATGGCATATATTTCATTATACCCTTCATATAAAAGTCATGGTCATGCACAAGATTGAATGTTAGTAACCATGATGTATGAATAAGAAGACTATGCACATAGTAATAGGAGTTTGATGCACACTAGCCATGATGCATGCATCACACTTGTATGATATTATGACATATATGCTATTCAACCCTTATGCACACCATATATTTATTTGCCATATATGTCATTCAACCCTTTGCACACCGTGTACATATGAGATAGATAGTGATAAAGAGAGAGGGAGACAGAGGGAAAGATATAGAGATAGAATATGTACAAACCATTAAAACCATTTAAGCTATGAATACACATAAAATATTTATATATATTGGTCCCGATAAGACCATGAAGGTATACAAAATGCCATCAAAATGTAATACAATGCCATGAACCAACATTATCTGTCAAACTACAAAATGTCATCAATATATAGCCATACAAATTACATTATGAATGTGCCATGTAAAGGAATACAAAGTGTCTTCGTCTATGTAGCAAACACTAAACTCTTGAAACATTTAGCCTCTCTTTTCCCAACTAGAAATTGAACCTCGATCCCCCGAATTAGTTGTTGTCTTGCATTATTATGATCTCCTGCACCCCTTGCTATTTTATAGCTCAACCTATATATATAAATTACAAAATTAGATACTATGCCAAACTCTATAACTAAAAAAATATTATTTTAAATTGAAATAAAAATAATAAACACACTTACAACATAGTGGTAGTCTAATTGTTCTTGTTTATGATGCTCGACATCATCAAGAGAGGTTTATCCTCAGAGAGGAGTGTTTACATCAATCTATAACATAACAAAAATGTATTTATCAATTATTTCCAAATACCTAATGATGTCAATTGAGACAAAATAAACATAATTAAACGTTCAAAACACTCTAGATACTTATCATTTTTATATTACATTATAAAAATCATTATTAATATTTTTTAGTCTACATATAAACTATAATAAAACACAACTTTTCCCATAAAACAAGCAATAATTTTTTATTAATTAAAAACTAGATAAAAAATTTCCTCACTATAGCTGCCTTGCTAAGCAAGACTACCTATGTGTCTAAATTATTGCCCTTGATCAATTTATTACTTTATCGTGGAGTGCTAGTATAGATGATGTGGCAGACGGGGTATGGGAATTACATTTAATTCTATAGCCTTCTTTAAAGTAATTCCAAACTTGTCTTCCATGTCCATCAAATCGAAGCTCGTGCCATGTGGAAGTTTCCACTCAAATGAATGAAGTAAAGAAGCCAAACCATATTAACCATATGACTTGCCAATGGAAGCCCCACACAAATTCTTCTTCCCGATCAAAATGAAATTAGCTCAAAGTTTTGTCCCCTGTAATCCATCTTGCTATATTCACCTTCCACAAATCTCTTAGGTAGAAATTTTGAAGGCCTCTTCCAAATTGCAGGGTCCCTCCCAATGGCCCACACGTTCACCATCACCTGGCTGTTAGGATAAACTATAGTCACATTTGTATTCATGTGTTTTCTTATATAACCACCACTACCAACCATAAGCTATTAGTAACACATACAACCATCTAACCAATTCTTTCAACTTGTAGTATTGTAGAACATTCTCTTAACATAACCAAGCATCTAGATTGTTCCACATGAACTTCAACTCTGCTACAAGTGCACCTGCATTATTATTTATGCTTCTACTAGCACAATTAAATATGTAACTTTGTCAGTACTTCTTCAAATGACTCATGGTTAGATTTCCATAGCATCACCACATGTAGACATATCTCCATGCTATATCGCAACATCAAAAACTCACCACATCCTACCACATTACATTTTATAATTGTTCAATAGTTTCCATATAAACTCTCTCTCTCTCTCTCTCTCTCTCTCTCTCTCTCTCTCTCTCTCTCTCTCCCAAAACCCTAAATAATGCCCCTAAACCTTAAACCTGAGCAACCCTAAATCTCTATCTCCCTTATCTCCCTATCCCTATCATCCCTCTACCTCTCAATCCTTCTCCCTATCTCTTTGGACATCTCACTCACTCTCTATCTCCCTATCTCTCTCCTCTGTCTCCTCTCTCTCTCTCTAGCTATCTCTATCTCTTGCCTCTCTCCCCTATCATTCCTTTATCTCCCTACCTCTCCCCTCTATCTCTCCCTCTCCCTTATTGATGAAGGAAATGAAAACAAGAAAACTAGGACTCTCTCTCTCTCTCTCTCTCTCTCTCTCTCTCTCTCTCTCTCTCTCCTAGGGAAATTGGAAAGGAGAAGAAAAACTAGGAAAGCTAGGAAAAGGATTTAACTAGGAGGTAGATAAGTTAGAGAGAGAGAGAGTTGCTTGGGGTTAGGGGTTAGGGTTTAGGGGCATTGTTTATGGTTTTTGAGTTTAGCATTGCTCAAGTTTGGGGTTTAGGATTTAGGGGTTAGGGTTTAGGAGAATTATTTAGGGTTTATGGGTTTAGGGTTGTTTGGGTTTAGGGTTTAGGGGTTTAGGGTTTAGAGATAGGGAGATATAAGAGTGATAGGGGGAGAGAGGTAAGAGATAGAGAGAGAGAGATAGAGTTGTATTGTTTGTCAAGTTTTTAGTAGATAATTGTTAGTCCTAGCTCTCATTGTTGTTAAAATGTTAGTATAGTTAGATTTTCCTTAGGTAACATTCATTTACACACTGTTGCACAAACAACCACACTCAAAAATAACCTTACCTAATTAAGGTTAACCTTTAAGGTTATTTCATTTGGTGAGCCTAACATATCCAACTAGTTCAATCTTCTTATAGTCCATGATTAGCCTTCCAAGAGAGTTCATGCCATGTTAACTTTGCATTATGTCCTCACTTTCCTCTTGCTAATTGTAGTACTCTTTTTTCCTAATCCTATCCCTATATCATACTATTGTTGTTGACTTTTCTTTCCATCTTCATCATCATAGTCCTAGTTATCCTATTTTGAGCCAACCATTTATCCTTAGCCATGTCATGTACTTCTTGTATTCATGTCAATTTTAATAACCTCCAAATTTTCCATAAATTCTTCTCCACCAAACCCTAGACCCTCACCCAAATCCTTACTTTCCTAAGGAAAACTCTTCCCCAAACATCATTTGATCATGTGGCTCCTTCCAGCACTAGACATGTGCCCCTACTTTCCATTATTCATCCAATACAATCCCAATGTCATAGCTCACATTCCCACACCTACATTCATAGACTCCATTCCCCCTATTGACACCATCATTGATAATCATTTTAAGGAGTCTCCCTTGAATAATCATTAAACCATGGATTATCCCATATCCCCATCTTACACTTTCCTCACCTTTGAACCCTTAGAAGATGACTTTTAGCTATTCCCACCATTACCAATCACACTTTCTAGCAATCCCACATAAGACATCTTACCCATGACTTTACCTAGGTCATCACCAATTAAATCACCTCAATAGTTAATAGGCAATCCCATATAAGACACCTAGGTCATCACTTTATAGTTTTTTGTTGTAATATCCCTTGCTATTTCAGACCTTATTTTGCTGATTTGAACCTCAAGGAATATTATCAAACATTTCTGATGTAAACCCAATGCTTGTTGGTCTGTGTTTTCAGTCTGATATTTTTGCTTGATAATGATAGCTGAGTATTCTAAATGCTCATAAATCCAAACTATAATGTCTAAGCATTAATCTAAATACATATATGACTTCTCTTTTGGTATTTTTTTGATGCATATACATGAAAATTAGACATGAAATGCACACCTACAGCCAATTGACATTTTGTCAAACACTTCGCATGCATACTATTATGCTAATCATGATGGATATTAATATGCACATTACATCAAATAGATGGCCTACAACTTATCACTTCTTTATTGAGATATATTGTCTAATACAATGCTGATTGAATGGCCAAGACTCTTGGCTCTACAATTTTATGCAACTCCTAAAATGACAACTATGAAACAATGCTGAAATAAAGATGCTAACTCATGAAAGAACCTGGAAATGTAAGTTGCTGTAAATCGATGACGAAGATGAAATAATGGCAGCCTCAAAACAGCTCATAAACGTCCCTCTCAAGCCCCAATCATGCCTCTCAAGTGTAGCACCCAGCCTTCTTATCAACCAAGGAAAGGAGTCGCTTCCAAACCCAAATTGAAACCCTCTCCTAGCTGCCCCGTAATGTAGCGTACTATTCACGGCACTGTAGCAACACTGTAGTGTACTGTAGCAAATCACTGTAGCGCGCACTGTAGCAAATCACTGTAGCAAATTACTGTAGCGCGCACTGTAGCATCACTGTAGCAAATCACTGTAGCAAAACACTGTAGCGTACTGTAGCAAAACACTGTAGCGTACTGTAGCAAAAACACTATAGCAAACACTGTAGCAGCCAATAGAAAACTTCTGAAATGTAAATTGATACCTCCAAACCCCTGGTTAATACTGCAGATTTAAGCACAAATGAAAGGACTAAAGTATCTCTTCCAATTTGCAACCCTTTGGAGGATATTTCACCACCTCAGTTATGCTAATCTATGGGAGTTTCCATTCCCAAAGACCAAGTATGCAGAAACCCTTGGCTCCACAACACTCATCAAATGCAAATATCAATAATCGGATGCCTGGAAGCTTGCCTTGCCCCTTCTTTTATACTTTTTCAATCCCACTTCAAGAAGCTTCTAGAAAAATAATATTATTTTATTTTAGTGACTTTATGTAATAATATTTATTTAAGTCACTTTATTAAATTAATTAAATATAAGGTCACTTTATAATATTTATTTATTTAATAACCTTACAAATAATTAATTTAATTATTATCTCCCTTATTTTTCCCATCCAACTGAATCCAGGAAACCAACCATCGACTAGGTGACTGCCTCAAGAAGACCCCCTAACCATGTACATTAGCCTACGAGGGTCAGGAATAGGCTAAACCATCCGCAAACAACATCAGCTAAAAAGGGGACATTACAGTCCGCCCTCCTTGAAATTGCTTGTCCCCAAGCAATCCTAGCTACAAAGACAATTCTCCCTGCCTAGATCCCAAGGGAGGATCTGTGTAATGTCCCTGCTATCACCAAAGAGCTCCTGTAACACCACCACTAGCACAACTGACTGAACCTGCTGAATCAAATCAACCCCAACGCCAGATGTCGCAAGAGCATAAGCATTAAGTGGAAGCAACTCTGAATGCTGACAATGTTTGCTTCCCATCACTACGCAAGCTAAGCTGTCATACACACTATCCAGCATATACGCAACTGAGCTATGTGTCTGAAACAGATCATGTACATAAAGATCAAAAGTGCAACTGCAAGTAATCACCCTCATATACATGCTGCGAAACTCAATAGTGAACCCTGATGCACACAAAGGATTCCTCAACATACTGGAGAGTATCCCACAACTAATGCTTGGATCCCAAATGAATCTGTAAGGAACTGCATCAGAATCTTGTTGAAAACAACTGCAGCCATAGAACCTGCCAAAACTTAGCAAACTGTGCAATTCTATAGCTGAAATAAACATATCACTTCTAATGTCAATCCCTGGGTCCTAGTGCCAAACTAGAAGTCCGTCACAAAGCACACCTGTTGACTTCCACTGTACCATTCTACATAAACCACTGACATAGCACCAAGAGTGGTAGAACACCTCATCAGGACCAAAATAAAGTGATGAATCAAACACGTCACCACCAGGATCCCAAAATAGAATCAACAATCCACTACCAATGACAACTGGTGGCATCTGCTGCACCATACTGTAAGCAACTAAATCACTAATCTGCCAAGAGGTTGCTCCCTGATACTGAGACCTGTGGGTTATGGACCCAAACAACTATCAAAAAAGATGAGTATCTCCTAACTAATCTGTAAATGTTGGCGTCCCCACAATACTCCAACTGCTAAAGCTAGAAGAAGAGTGCTCCTGGCACTAACTCATAAAGCCAATTGCACTAATCAATGCAAATGTGGAGGGTTGATCCCTCTTAGCATCAACGGAAGTAGATATCTGTGCCTCTTCCCTCATGAGTGCACCATACAACTGCCTAGCAAGCATGAAAGCACAACCTCTATCCTTTGCCCAATTCCTATGGATGTGCTGACTAACCAAGCCATCATACGTACTGCCCCCATAATCATCTTGTAACCATGTATCTGTGTGAAATCTCTGTGACATAGAAGTAGCAAACCTTGTCGGATACATAATAGCATGATGGATAACTGACTGCTGTCCTTGTAAGTAATTCCTCATACACAACTGAGTCGAGTACTTGCAGGCTCTAGTTCCATCTTCTATAGATGGCAACTCTTCATCCCACAATGGATGGTATAAGCCCCCTGTTGACATTTCTTCTGAATCAGCATTAGGGTTTGCCACTTCTAATGCATAGGCAGATTCAGGCCAACTGAATACAGGAGGTTGCGTGAGCTCCTCCCCTTCACTTCTGGTTCTGCCGCACCAAGGGGGGTATCCCTATAACTCAAGATGTAACCTTGACTAGCTCAAAGATAGAAGGATCTAACTTGACAACAACAGGCAGAATACTCTCATGTATGGACCAAGATCTGTATGATAGATCACAAGGCTGGCAACATTCTTGGACATGATGTCTGGTTGGGTATGAGAGCATGCAGGGGGTTCCTAATCCTACTCCTACAACTAACAGGTGGAAGTATGAAATGGTTTGATATGAATTTGGATGCAAAGCTGGACATGGTGTATAACACAAAAACACAGCATGATTGGTGCCTATCCAGGGCTTGGAGTCAGTAGACATACACCTGTGAATGATCAGCATGAATAGCTAAAACTGGATTTCAGGGGGATACACATGATATCTGCCCTACAGATATCTCCCAATATAGAGTGTTGAGCTATCTATACTTATGGCATCCCTACTGCAGTATACCCTTCCCAATGTTCAACCTGAAAACAGTTTAATCTGCCCCTTGAGCAGAGGTTAAAAGATCAGACATTCAACATAGGAATTCTATGCTCTAGAATCTAAACATAAGCAAACATCCAGATCCAGAAGAAGGATACATGCAATACTGGAGACAGAATTAACACAACACATGCTAAGATAGCATTACTCATACAAGATCAACCATGAAATCAGTGGATTCATGCCAAGTCCTACAACAGGAGATACATAAACTCACAAGATCAAGCTGTACAGAGCAACCAGATCAGCTGGTTTTGGATTACAGAGCCAAAAATCATCAACTTTCAACAACCTTTGAAATGAGCAACACCACCCGCTTTTAACAGCCAGGTAGGTGCTCAGCAATTAATTACATTGTTGACCAAAATTTCGCCAGATACACAGTATCATGAAAATGGCGCTCAAACACAACCGGATTGGCGCCCAAACTTGAATGCAGCAGGTAGGGGAGGAGACAGGAAGATTTCTCGAGCCCTGCGCCATCATCCGCTGATTGACACCTTCAGTCGGGTACCAGATCGACCCACGCCATCGCCCATACCTCTGCAACCTTCGCCATTAATGGCGCACCAACCCGCGGCCTCGGGAAGAACATCATACAGACTATCGCAAGCATTTCCCGCCGAGATTCATCATCATGATATTTGAAAATGCAGGATAACAATATCCCACATGCACCCCGCGATGACCTCAATAACACTTTATATACTAGGTCATGAGCATATATCATGTCGGTGCTTTTGCTCCTGACGACATTAGTATATAACCTCATCATCATCATCCCTCAGCAGCATGATATCCTGTTGTTCGAAATATCACCCTGACGTCATCATGATATTCGGAAGACAACCGGATATTTGGAAATATCCTCCTGATGTTCAAATATTAGGTTGCACTGTAGCTCCTCTATAAGATCGAGGCGATAACTGAATATGATGATGCTGCTTGAAAAGATCACCCCCAGTAGATAATGCGCGAAGCTAGCAGGCGGATATCTCCTTAATATTAGCATCATCATGATGCTCGAACAAACAAACATATATCCGGATGATATGAAAATATCACCCCCTCCTTCGGAATATCATGATGCAGATAGGCAGAGAAAAAGATATCACCCTGAGATAAGGATGACGTCAGCATCATCAGGATGAAGAAACAACGAACAAGAAGTGATACAACATCATCAGGATGATATTGACTAAGATCATCCTGACGTTCAAAATATGATGACCCTAGTGAATATCGGGTCGCACTTAGAACTCTTCAACAACATCATCAGGATGATCATAACCAAGATCACCCAATGATAAAAATATCACCCCGGCGAAATATCATGAAGGCAGAAAATATGATGACCTCCGCAAGCAGCAGGATGAAAACTGGAAATATCATGATGATGACGACCCTTAAAAAAAACAAGTTGTGTCAAGCACTTAGAGAATAACCCCTTCAGGATACCGGGGCAACATCATCATGTTTGAGCAAGGTGATAAATGAAAGATCACCGGATACTTTGAAAAATCACCCTCGCAAGCAGATGAGGGCGCACTGTAGCTCATCAGTATCATCAGGATAATAAGCAAACATCACTCGACAGTTGAAAAATGATGATGACGTTGAAAAACAAGTCGACGAGGAACATGATGATGCAGATCATCATCGAAGACAAGATGATGATGATGACCTCCTCCTTCGGAATATATGATGCTGCAGTTGAAAAATGCTGAGGAGGTCCAACACTTAGAAAAAATGGGCAAGAAGATAAAGGCTTCAAATGAAGAAACCTCCTGATCATGACAAATCAACCCCTGGTCAAAATGAGTGTCAACAGTGGCTCTGTCTGGGGACGTGCAGGTGAAAACCTGCAGCGAGAACACCAGATCTCTGGGATGCAGACCAGTCCCTTATCCATTGGGCACAGAGTCAAATATTACACCGACCTGCATCACCAAACACACTTGATGGCCTAAGGCCACCAAGAAAAGAAAAGCATGTATCTCCCTTTGTCAAATATCTTGTTTTCATCTGCATGCACTGGGTCAAGCTTGGAGATACTGTCAGGATCCACCCACAAACAAATCTTGTCATCTGCATATTCAATCCTCTGGTTTGGCTTGTCATTATCACCCCTGTGCAGATAACCTTCAACATCATGTGCCATGTGGGTGTAGAATATATCAAACAATGCATGTTCATATGGCATATAGCACTCATCACCTATATCATCATCATGCATTGCAACATGATCTCCTAGCTGGACTGCAAATAGGAAACACTCAGAGTCCATCACAAAACTAGGAAGATCAGCGCTCATTGTATTATATGCTGGCTCATCAAAAGAAAAGCTTTCAAAATCACAATTGTGTACATCATGTACACAACCATCTGGTACACCAGGCTGGAAAAGATCAGGCTCTGGCATCTGTTTTAAGTCAGGCACATTTTCACAGTCACTTACCTGATGTATGTTGTTTCCACTTTCATCAAGATGAGAAACAGAATCCAAGTCAAAAATAATGTCTAGATCTTCACCATACTCAGACAGATCCTCATCACCACATGTGTCATAAATGGGTGGCCCAGGTGCATCAGTTTCATCATAGTATGCCATTTGTTCATGGGCAGCAGAGCACACCTCTTCATCATCAATGGATTCACTCTGTGGAGGAGTATCAGCCTGTGTGTCATAAGCAAAACAGCCATCAAATGAAAAACAATCATGCTCTAAACTAGCACTTATTTCAATTTCTGACTGCTCTTCATGATCTCCATGTGTTTGAAAGGTAGGCAATGGGTCACACATAGGACTGCTTCTCTGTTTGCTTATATCTTCTCTGTCTTGAGTACAATACTCACAATTGTCTCCACAGGTCCATTCTATAAATTGCTCATTACTGTCCACAACCTCGTTATTGTTTTCATGGTCAGCTGCCTCATCATTGCAATGGGAATCCTCACTAGTCCTTTCACTGGCATCCTCAGCTGGTGAACAATCCAGTTGAGCAGTATTGTTAGCATTGTGTTCAAATACAGCAATCTCAACCTCTATGCTTTTATTTTCATTTTTATCTGCACATGATGCCATAATCATTTGGTCATTTGCAGCTTCATAACCATTATTCACACCAAGGCCTGGGGACAGGGGTTTCAGCAGGTGCACATTTCTCATTTCTTCTACATTTTCTAAAAATTTGTATGCCATCTGCATACTTGTCACCTTGAAATCCTTCAGTAATGCACTAAAGCCCTCCTCAAAAGCTTCAAAGAATATGCCAACACAGGCTGAAATATCAGGTCTGAAACTTTCAGGGACATGTGAAAGGGCTACTGCAAACCTATGACTGAAATCAACACATGGCTCTTCATCTTATTTTCTGATTCTCATCAATTCTGTAACAAAATCAGCCGGTTCTTTTGCAAATTCTTCCTTGAAACAGTCAGCAAGTTCATCCCAACAGGCAAAGGATTTCTTTGGAAAGCTCAAATACCAGTCTTTTGCTTTTGCATCAAAGGACCTAACAAAAAACCTCATCCACATATCCTCATCTCTGAATGAATATTTTCCCATAAAACTGTGAAAATTTTGGATATGTGCATTCCCATCACATACATTGTGACCACTAAATCTAGGCATCTGACAGTATATCCTAGCAGGCATAATTTCTACTTCATAATCCACCCATGACAAATCCAGTTGGTCATACAAAGGATCAAAAGGGCTGACAGGAGGTTTAGCTTTCTGACAGGCAGACACAACAGGGTTACTGCTTTTTAACTGGGCCTGCTCAGCCTCTAAGAATATCAACCTATTTCTTATCTCCTCTATTCCTTTATCCAACATTTCACCACTGAGTGTGGGATAACTCATACTTGGATTCACAAAAATCTTACTCTTAGACATTGTTTGTCTGTCTAAGACCTAAGGCTTCCCCTGGCATCTAACCTATGCAGTAAAACAGCAAATAAAGGGGAAGTAACAAGGTACCTTTTCTCATACAGATGCAGAAATATGTACATCTTTCAACCAATAACATACATCTATCTTTCATGTGCATTTAGATCTTTTTTGCAGAGTCGCCACCTCTCCAGAGAGGACAAAATTTTCAATAGCTGAAAGCTACTTTTCCAGGTTCATTCCACCAGCAGAGCATCATTTTGTTAGTGACTCGGATGGGCCACAAGTATATCATTTTTTAGTCCATCCCTAGCAGAGTCGCCATTTTGTTGACATTTCTTCTGAATCAGCATTAGGGTTTGCCACTTCTAATGCACAGGCAGATTCAGGCCAACTGAATACAGGAGGTTGCGTGAGCTCCTCCCCTTCACTTCTGGTTCTGCCGCACCAAGGGGGGTATCCCTATAACTCAAGATGTAACCTTGACTAGCTCAAAGATAGAAGGATCTAACTTGACAACAACAGGCAGAATACTCTCATGTATGGACCAAGATCTGTATGATAGATCACAAGGCTGGCAACATTCTTGGACATGATGTTTGGTTGGGTATGAGAGCATGCAGGGGGTTCCTAATCCTACTCCTACAACTAACAGGTGGAAGTATGAAATGGTTTGATATGAATTTGGATGCAAAGCTGGACATGGTGTATAACACAAAAACACAGCATGATTGGTGCCTATCCAGGGCTTGGAGTCGGTAGACATACACCTGTGAATGATCAGCATGAATAGCTAAAACTGGATTTCAGGGGGATACACATGATATCTGCCCTACAGATATCTCCCAATATAGAGTGTTGAGCTATCTATACTTATGGCATCCCTACTGCAGTATACCCTTCCCAATGTTCAACCTGAAAACAGTTTAATCTGCCCCTTGAGCAGAGGTTAAAAGATCAGACATTCAACATAGGAATTCTATGCTCTAGAATCTAAACATAAGCAAACATCTAGATCCAGAAGAAGGATACATGCAATACTGGAGACAGAATTAACACAACACATGCTAAGATAGCATTACTCATACAAGATCAACCATGAAATCAGTGGATTCATGCCAAGTCCTACAACAGGAGATACATAAACTCACAAGATCAAGCTGTACAGAGCAACCAGATCAGCTGGTTTTGGATTACAGAGCCAAAAATCATCAACTTTCAACAACCTTTGAAATGAGCAACACCACCCGCTTTTAACAGCCAGGTAGGTGCTCAGCAATTAATTACATTGTTGACCAAAATTTCACCAGATACACAGTATCATGAAAATGGCGCTCAAACACAACCGGATTGGCGCCCAAACTTGAATGCAGCAGGTAGGGGAGGAGACAGGAAGATTTCTCGAGCCCTGCGCCATCATCCGCTGATTGACACCTTCAGTCGGGTACCAGATCGACCCACGCCATCGCCCATACCTCTGCAACCTTCGCCATTAATGGCGCACCAACCCGCGGCCTCGGTAAGAACATCATACAGACTATCGCAAGCATTTCCCGCCGAGATTCATCATCATGATATTTAAAAATGCAGGATAACAATATCCCACATGCACCCCGCGATGACCTCAATAACACTTTATATACTAGGTCATGAGCATATATCATGTCGGTGCTTTTGCTCCTGACGACATTAGTATATAACCTCATCATCATCATCCCTCAGCAGCATGATATCCTGTTGTTCGAAATATCACCCTGACGTCATCATGATATTCGGAAGACAACCGGATATTTGGAAATATCCTCCTGATGTTCAAATATTAGGTTGCACTGTAGCTCCTCTATAAGATCGGGGCGATAACTGAATATGATGATGCTGCTTGAAAAGATCACCCCCAGTAGATAATGCGCGAAGCTAGCAGGCGGATATCTCCTTAATATTAGCATCATCATGATGCTCGAACAAACAAACATATATCCGGATGATATGAAAATATCACCCCCTCCTTCGGAATATCATGATGCAGATAGGCAGAGAAAAAGATATCACCCTGAGATAAGGATGACGTCAGCATCATCAGGATGAAGAAACAACGAACAAGAAGTGATACAACATCATCAGGATGATATTGACTAAGATCATCCTGACGTTCAAAATATGATGACCCTAGTGAATATCGGGTCGCACTTAGAACTCTTCAACAACATCATCAGGATGATCATAACCAAGATCACCCAATGATAAAAATATCACCCCGGCAAAATATCATGAAGGCAGAAAATATGATGACCTCCGCAAGCAGCAGGATGAAAACTGGAAATATCATGATGATGACGACCCTTAAAAAAAACAAGTTGTGTCGAGCACTTAGAGAATAACCCCTTCAGGATACCGGGGCAACATCATCATGTTTGAGCAAGGTGATAAATGAAAGATCACCGGATACTTTGAAAAATCACCCTCGCAAGCAGATGAGGGCGCACTGTAGCTCATCAGTATCATCAGGATAATAAGCAAACATCACCCGACAGTTGAAAAATGATGATGACGTTGAAAAACAAGTCGATGAGGAACATGATGATGCTCATCATCATCGAAGACAAGATGATGATGATGACCTCCTCCTTCGGAATATATGATGCTGCAGTTGAAAAATGCTGAGGAGGTCCAACACTTAGAAAAAATGGGCAAGAAGATAAAGGCTTCAAATGAAGAAACCTCCTGATCATGACAAATCAACCCCTGGTCAAAATGAGTGTCAACACCCCCCATCAATCCACATCGATGCATCAACCAATCATCTGCATGTGAACTAAAAGAAAGGTGATGAACTCTCCTCACTATGTAGTCATGGTAAAAAGCACCAACCTTCGTCAATAGTTGACCATCATAGTCCTACTTTCTATCACCTGACATGGAACTAACCTTAGGGGAATCAAGTGTATTTTCAGATTCATCCCACATTTGAATAAAGAGTCTTCTAATGTTATCTATCCCTTTTTGTCTTGCTATGTTGATGAGATTGATCTTTTCTTTCACTTTTTGAAGATGCTGTCTTGCATTGGCAGCCACTAATCTAGCCTCTTTGGCTTTTTGCAGCCATTCTTCGTTAATCTTTTTGGAGTTCTTTACCTCTTCGATGCCAAAATATACAAAATCAGTCCTCTCATCCTTGATATCTTCATATCTACCAAATGGTGTAGGGCTACCATCAATGTGTGATATCATATCATTGGCTTTCTCATGATCACAAGCTCCTATCTCACAAGAATGATGGAACATAGTGCTGCTGTCCTCAAACAAATCAGTGATGACATCATGCCATTGTAAAATGTCTCCTTCATTACGTGTATTCAAAACACTAGTGGTTGCTCCACTAAGCAAAGGATCAACTTTCACATCCACCTTAATATCTTGGGCCTTCAATGGACTTTCATATGTATGAATAACATTCATGAAAACACCATCTGATTCTTTACCACAATAGGATGAAGCAATGCTAGACTCACCTAATGAAGCATCACAAGAAACCATATCTTCATGTAGCTTCTCTAATGTAACTGGTTTGTCTTCACCCATCACTTGCTCTTCTTTTCCCTCATTTCTGTGTCCCTCAATCATATGCACAACACAAGATTCTTGCCCATCCAAAGAGGCTGCAATAGAAGACTGATTTTCTGATTTCTTTGGTGAAGCATGAGCCAAACTCAACTCCACATTCAACTCCTCAATCTGATTTTTCGCCATAAGGAGAGCCATTTGAGAGTCTTCCAAAGATTTTCTAGTCTTCACTAGCTCCGTGGTGAGTTGATCAACCTCTTCCTCTTTCCTCTTCAATGCATCTGAATATATGACACCCAATTCAAGTAGGTGATCTCTATCGGAAAGAAGAGTTAAATAGTTATTTTTCATAATCTCCATGGCTGTCTTAAATGCTTGCAAATCAGAAATTGATGAAGCCTCTTCAACACTTCTGTGTCTCCCCTCAAGCTGGACCTTCATCTTGTGGGAATGATCAAAATGGGACAGCGCTGTAACAATCTTATCTTCACCAACCTTTAGTTGGTTCTCCAAGAAAAATTCATTAGTTGAAGTTGTGGGCTGCCAATGGAGAGCTTGCCTCTCATCAAAATATTCTTCTAAAGTGTCCACATGCTGGTTTGGAACTAGAGCAGCAGTAGTTCCCAACCCTAACACCTCATCATCCTCTCTACCTTCTGTAACATCAACTGGGTGAAGATCAATTGAAATAGACCCAATCTCGATACTACTGGTCCATACTTCACCTGTTAGTTTTCCCTCTAAATTTTCGTGAGTGCATTTAACATTAGCCCCAAAGGAATCATTAAAAGAATCCATACCACTGCTATCCTCCTGAAGAGAAGATGGAACCTGTAACCTAAAAGAAGGCATCTCCTGCTCATCACCTTTGTCCATTTTGTTCTCCATACGATCAGCTGAATGCTGGTCACTAACTGTTGAAAATTCATTGTAGAGGTTTCTAGATACTTCACCTGTAGAGACCTTTTGTTCCTCCTTTTTGTTTTGTGATGTAGACCCCTTAAAAATGGATGCCATAAACTGAGCTGCTTTGTCTATGTTTGCAGGGTGTGAAAATAATTCATTCATCCTCTTCTGGTTTTCATCCAACTTATTCAAACTTTGTTTAAGCTTCTCCATATTCCTGTCCCACTGCTTCTGAGTACTTGAAGTAACCATGATTAACTAGCTGATTCAATGTCCAATCTACCCAATAGGATGGCAGGACAAAAGCTCTGATACCACTGTAATATCCCTTGCTATTTCAGACCTTATTTTGCTGATTTGAACCTCAAGGAATATTGTCAAACACTTCTGATGTAAACCCAATGCTTGCTGGTCTGTGTTTTCAGTTTGATATTTTTGCTTGATAATGATAGCTGAGTATTCTAAATGCTCATAAATCCAAACTATAATGTCTAAGCATTAATCTAAATACATATATGACTTCTCTTTTGGTATTTTTTTGATGCATATACATGAAAATTAGACATGAAATGCACACCTACAGCCAATTGACATTTTGTCAAACACTTCGCATGCATACTATTATGCTAATCATGATAGATATTAATATGCACATTACATCAAATAGATGGCCTACAACTTATCACTCCTTTATGGAGATATATTATCTAATACAATGCTGATTGAATGGCCAAGACTCTTGGCTCTACAATTTTATGCAACTCCTAAAATGACAACTATGAAACAATGCTGATATAAAGATGCTAACTCATGAAAGAACCTGGAAATGTAAGTTGCTGTGAATCGATGATGAAGATGAAAGAATGGTAGCCTCAAAACAGCTCATAAACGTCCCTCTCAAGCCCCAATCATGCCTCTCAAGTGTAGCACCCAGCCTTCTCATCAACCAAGGAAAGGAGTCGCTTCCAAACCCAAATTGAAACCCTCTCCTAGCTGCCCTGTACTGTAGCGTTACTGTTCACGGCACTGTAGCAACACTGTAGCGTACTGTAGCAAATCACTGTAGTGCGCACTGTAGCAAATCACTGTAGCATGCACTGTAGCAAATCACTGTAGTGCGCACTGTAGCGTCACTGTAGTGCTACTGTAGCAAATCACTATAGCAAAACACTGTAGTGTACTGTAGCAAAACACTGTAGCGTAATGTAGCAAAAACACTATAGCAAACACTGTAGCAGCCAATAGAAAACTTCTGAAATGTAAATTGATACCTCCAAACCCCTGGTTAATACTGCAGATTTAAGCACAAATGAAAGGACTGAAGTATCCCTTCCAATTTGCAACCCTTCGGAGGATATTTCACCACCTCAGTTATGCTAATCTATGGGAGTTTCTGTTCCCAAAGACCAAGTATGCAGAAACCCTTGGCTCCACAACACTCATCAAATGCAAATATCAATAATCGGATGCCTGGAAGCTTGCCTTGCCCCTTCTTTTATACTTTTTCAATCCCACTTCAAGAAGCTTCTAGAAAAATAATATTATTTTATTTTAGTGACTTTATGTAATAATATTTATTTAAGTCACTTTATTAAATTAATTAAATATAAGGTCACTTTATAATATTTATTTATTTAATAACCTTACAAATAATTAATTTAATTATTATCTCCCTTATTTTTCCCATCCAACTGAATCCAGGAAACCAACCATCGACCAGGTGACTGCCTCAAGAAGACCCCCTAACCATGTACATTAGCCTACGAGGGTCAGGAATAGGCTAAACCATCCGCAAACAACATCAGCTAAAAAGGGGACATTACATTTGTCTATTTTGGGGAAGTGATAGCCATTGTTGGATCTCCGTTGCCCAAACAGTTGGGCTTTTAGAAAAGGATATCCATTTTGTAAATGCCAAAAAAAAAGATAATAGGAATGTTGTTGGGCTCGACAATTGCGCCCACAGACCCTCTGCTATCTAAAAATCTGTGATTTATGCTTGTTACAGTCAAAAAAAAATTTATGCACTTTTGGAGACACAATTTACTTGTTACAATCATAAGGGTGATATTTGTGTTCCCCTAATGCAGAGCAATAGTCGTCATAAAGCAAAAAGGAGGAGGAAAGTTACATTGGAGGAAATTGAAGCAATTAGGGAAAAGGATAGGGCAAGAGGATTGGAAGACCGTGTTTGGCAAATGCTCATCAAGGTGAAGCTTCTTCTTTACAATCTAATGACATGCAAATTAAAGATGTTAATTTTGAGGATAATGAAATATTAGATAAAAATGAAATTGACCATGATATTGCAAATGAAAATGTTGCAAAATGTTATGAAACACCTATTGATAAGAGCAATACCATCGATAAAGAAGAAGAAGAAAGACAAAGACGTGTGCTTGAAGAAAGTGGATATGAACCTCATGATGTTGAATTTGCACTCCATAATCCATTTGTTGATAAAATTGATGAGGTTGATAACATGGATGAAACAATGAAAAACAATGTATCTCTAAATTATGTAAGAAGAGAGGACGTTTGTCAACATGATGAAATTGGAAAACATCCAAGAACCCCAAAATGGTTACTTGAAATTGATGAGAACATAATGAAAAAACTTGAAGGCAAGAGGTCATCACGAACGGTTCAGTTGTGGGCTTCAAAACTCTTCAATAAATACTTTGAGAATAAACCATTAACCGAACAATGCCAACTTTTTGTGCAATTGCTAAAGATGTACAAAATGAGACCTTTACTAAAGAAATTAAAGATTCGGTTAAACAAAGTGTTTGATCGGAATAAAATTATTGTTAGAAGCCTTTTCAATGCACTCAATTCTATTGGAAAGACTATCAAGGAGAAAGATAAAAAAGATGCTCATAGAGTAATAACAACCTCAATAATAAGCAAACAATTAAAAAGGCTCGATTAATGAGGCAAACTTGTGTTGACTTAAGATTGAATCGTAAAACATTGTCAAAAGTATTAGCATTAAGATCAAGACTAGATAGCCCTCTTGGAAATGATACTTGGGCTTTTAGTGGTAGGCTTCCACGAGTTGACAAGAAGCTAATCAATAGCACAAAGGAATAAATTGAATGATTTTGGCACACTAACTCTAGGGTATCACCGAATGCAAAAGATGTTTTAAAGTTAAGAATTGGTGATAAAAATTGTACACCACATCCTAAACATTACATGGAATGTAGCCAAACAACATTATACAAACAATATTGTGAAACACACCCCGGTATGACAATCTCACAAAGCACATTTTAATCTCTTAAGCCATTTTATTTTGTTCCTCTTAAAGTTTGTAATACATGTTGTTGCAAATACCATGTAGAGTTTTCTATGTACCATTAATTATTATACAATATTCATTCTACTTTGCACACTAACTAAATGTTACAGGAGTGTGGTGCAATTCAACTACCAAAGTCATCTAGGGACTTATTGGATTTATTTCTATGTATTAGAGATGATGGTTGCATTTTCTATAAGAATGATTGTTTAAATGAAAAGTGTTTACAATGTGGTGGGTTATCAAAGTTTGTATCCTTTTTTCATGAGGGCAATGAACATGATTTTGGAAAGAGAATGGTTGAGAAAAAGAGATATGAGATAGTGAAATACAATTTGAAAAGTGGAGGTGAAGGTTCTAGATGTGAGTTGATTGTAAGAGAGGTAAGTATTGCTGATTTTATTGATGATTTTAAGAAAAATCTTTTCTACAAGTATGTCAGACATAGCCACAGGTCTCGATGGTTAGATCAATAGTTCAGGACGTGTAAAGACTTTTTTCCAATTGGAACTATTGTCTCTATAGTTGATTTTGTAGAATACTACACTTTGCAACCCCAAAATGAAGTTCAATCCCGGTACTACAATTCTATTCAGATTGCTATTTTTGATCATCACATACATACATGCCCCCAGTAGTAAAGAAGAGAATAGGAAGATTGTCAGAGAATACCATTTTTACATGAGTGATGATCGATCTCATTCATCAAAGTATGTGCAATATTGTTTTCAACAATTTTATGGGTTCTTGCAAGAAAAAGATATTAGAATGGATCAACATCTCATTTGGTTAGATAATTGCACCAGTCAATTCAAGAATGCTCGTATATTCTATTGGTTGAGCAGAAAGTATGTAGAGATGGGTATACCTCATATTTGAAATTTTTTTGAAGTTGGGCATAGAAAAGGTGAACGTGATGGAGCGGGCTCATGTGTGAAGAGAGCTCTTTTTAAAGAACAACTAAAGATTAGAGGTGGTGCTACATTCAGTGATGCAGATTCTATCGTTAAGTGGTGTAACTATGCATTGTCACAAGGAGTGGCTCTTGATTCAGAAGTGCATAGGTTCTTTTGGTTGGTTGATGACAGGATAGCGAGAGAGAAATTGGATTGTCAAAGAATCAGTGAATCATCAAAGATGCATTCATTTCGAAGCTCAGATGCAAGTGCAAGGACTATTTGGACACGAGAATTAGCTTTTTTTTGTCAGAGTTGTATTAAACGTGATTGGGATAATTAGGAGTTAACTGAGTGGGTATATACATGAATTCCATGATATTTAACCCCTTTATCTCAAGGTCAATCATCTTTAGTCAATGACATGGAGAGCTCATTTAACTATGAACATCTTTCAGACCTTGTATAGCCAGGCCATGTTTATGCAGTTGTTGCACCAAATGGTAATGAAGAGAGATCAGACTATTGGTTGGCACGATGTGTACAGGGAAAACAAAAGCTAACACAACTTATGATAGATGATGATGGGTTCACATATCCTATAAGATCAGTTGTTATTGCTAGGACTTGGTTGCGAACATATATGATTAGAAAGAATGGCATCCCTACCTTTGAAGACTTTGAGAAGCATAAAACCATATTGATGTATTCACACCTAGTTGTAGCAACAAATGTTAAGTTACTAAGGCATCATTCAAAACTAAAAATAAAACAACTATGGACAATTAGTAATGCTGATCATGAAGCAATATTGGTTACTTTGAAGGTAAGCGATGACTCCTCAGGTACGCTTGACTAGAATTTAAACTTCTAGAAGGACGGGTATGACAATTTTTATCTTAACTTGTTCTTGTTTTTTCTATTTTTTAGATTTGTTTTGTTATAAATCTCATTTCTTTAACTATAATGCATGTTTTTGACTATACAAGATTACGAATGAGGTTATTTTGCATGGCATCATAGGTTATTTTGACTATACCCAAGGTACAATTTTTAGTGTTAATTTGAATTTCGTAATTTTTTTCTTTCTAGCCTTTTCTACATACTAATTTCTGCATATGCATCCTTACTTTGCATTCATGTCTCCTAGGACAGTTGCAACTACAACATCTGACAGATTTCCCATATCTTTCATGCAATCTCATATGGTATATGGCAATCTCTACTTTCCTTGGGTTTTGGATAAATGGTTTCAATGACACCTTGACCATGTTATTGAGCAAGTAGGTATGACAAATGAAATCAAATTACACACTTTTCTATGTTTCCACACTTTTCTTTACACCCGCCAATTGCATTTGCTTGAAATTTTGTAAAGAAATAAATCCATTTTGCATATATCTTGTAATCATAGTATAACAGTCCTATAACAGTCCTATATAATAGTCCTCGTAAAAGGTTGGGGAATTTGGCTTTACACCCACCAAATGCATTTTCTTGAAAGTTTGTATAGCCTTATCAAGAAAACATTTTTTTCATACCTTGCAATCATTGCATTCCATGAGATGACATCTATTTGAGGTGTTTTGTCAAACAGTTCACGTGCTTTGTCTATCCTTCCATAGTTTGCATACATGTCTACTAGGGTAGTTGCAACTACATAGTCTAACAAAATCCTACTTTATCTTTTGATGGATGTCCATGTACCCTATTCCAAAGATCCCATTTGCTAATGATAACCTTATCAAAAGCTCATGGCAATCTCATATGGTATATTTCATAAATCCATTTTGAAAATATCTTGCAATCATAGTATAACAGTCCTATATAATAGTCATATATCATGCAATCATGGCATTCCATTAGACCACATTTCTTTGAGGTATTCCACCAAACAGTTCATGTGCCTTGCCTATTCTTCCTCACTTTGCATTCATGTCTCCTAGGGTAGCTACAACTACAACATCTAACACTTAGGAAGGCTGCACTTAGCTATAGGATCATGCAATAGTCTCTTGGCAGCCCCATTTTCCTTTATGACAATACTCGTGATAGTCTTGACGGAATGAAACTATTCATGTACATCAGTTCACTATGACTATCATAGTATTAGAATCTTTTGGAAACCTTCCTTCAAACTTTCCTATAGACTATCTTACCCTCATACCCTCATGACTATCATAGGGCAGAGTATGATTGTTTTTAAAAATTAGGACAACACTGGCCCTCTAGACTATCTTAAGGTTTATAACTGTTTAGGACAACCTAGGTATAACAGTCCCCTATGCCTCAGTCCTAGTATAACAGTCCTATAAAGAGCAATTGTAGATTCTAGTTAAGACATTTAGCTTTCATTTTGGAGACATTCGATATAATTCCTAAGGTGACATATAAGACATCTTTCATCAAACTTCTTATAAAAAAAATAAGTTAGTTGTACTTGATGGTGTTTACTTTTCTTAACAAATTTTTAACTTATAAATGTAGGTGTTTTTGACTATAAATCTATTGTAACTATAATGAATGCTTTGACTATACAAGACTGGGAATAAGGTTATTTTACATGGCATCATAGATTATTTTGCATGGCATCATAAATTATTTTGTATGGCATCATAGGTTATTTTGACTATACTCGAGGTACAATTTTTAGTTCTCATTTGTATTTCTTACTATTTTGCTTTCTACCTTTTTCTACATAAGTTAATTTCTAAATTCATTTTGTGCATATCCTACAATCAAGGCATTCCATGAGATGCCATGTATTTGATGTCTTCTGCTGAACAGGTCATGTGCCTTGTCTATGCTTTCACATATTACATACATGTGTCACATGGTAATTGCAACTACAATATCTGACAAAATTCTTATTTCTTTGAGGTATTCCACCAAACAGTTCATGTGCCTTTCTTATGTTTCCTTACTTTGCATTCTTGCAGGCTTAGACCCACCTCAACCTATCCTCCTTTAGCAAAACCAATTGTGGTTTTTCTCATCACTTGTCCAACCTATAAGAGTCCTATAAAAGTCTTATAACAGTCCTATAAAAAACATTACTAATCTTGATAGTAATCTTGCAATCATTGCATTCCATGAGATGACATCTATCTGATTTGTTCTATCAAACAATTGACGTGCCTTGTCTATCATTCCACACTTTGCATACATGTCTACTAGGATAGTTTGAACTACAACAGTCCTAAAATAGTCCTATAAAAGTCATATAAGGTAGGAGCACTTGATGGTGAATAATGGTATTTAGGAACAAATTTATAGTTGGGATAGGCATAAATTTGTTTCCAAATTTGTAGGAGCACTAGAATGATCCTAAGGTCTCCTAGATGACCTAGGTTAAGATATAGGGTAATTTCTCTTCAAATATGGCCTATGATTGGGAGTCCAATTGAGTCCAAATTATACCTACCTCTTGTTTATCTTGAGTTCTCCCACCAATCATGTTTTTGATTACTAGTTACCTCTCTCAATCATGACTATGATTAGGATTTCTCAGCCTATTTAAGAATCTTCAATCCCATTTCCAAAGGTTCTTTGGCTATTGATTCTTGCCTACTATGTGAGTCTGATCTCATTTCCCTTTGACCATGGTTTCTTGAGTGGGATTTGATTATTGGGTGTCATAAACCAATTTATAATTCTTATGCTATCACACACTCCCAACAAACCTCAAATGGGCCATTCTTCTTGAAGCTTTCTATTTCCACTATCACAATCTTCTATCACTCATACCCAAAGCTTAGTTTCTTATCCATTTCCCTTCTTCCATTATTCAAAACACCCTAGGCTAGACATAAGAGGAGGATACAAAATATTAGAGCCCATAAGGACAAATGTATGATAGCTTCACCAAGAATTAACTTCCAGCTGTGAAATCTATTCAAAATGAAATAATGTAACTAAATTGAGAAACATAAAATCACTAACTAGAAATATTCTTTTGTCAACTCCACAAAACCCTAAATCATAAAATGTTGTCAATGTTGTAATGACAACTTTTACAATATTTATTAAAAAAATAGTTGTGGGTTGGTTGGAGGTTGGTAAATGATTGGAACATCATGAATATGTATTATAAACACGATCCTCAAGGTTGGCAGGGGTTTTGAATGAAGAAGATTTTGATTTTGCACATTCTAAATTGCTTTTCCTTGTAAAAACATATTTTAACTTGTATTGTAAGGATTTGTACTTTCTTGTACAGCCTAGAAGTCAATTAGACAAGTTGCGGGAGTTCATTATATTTGCAATGCTTTTTGTTTGATCTAAATCCATTGAGTTTTGTAGGAGATATAGGCATTTTTGTAAAAACTGTCACAAACCCTACCTAGGGTTTCTAGTCATTAAATAAATGTCATAGACTGAGATTCCACTGTAATAAAATGATGAAGACTTGTGGAATGCTCTATCTTGACATCATCTACATCTCTACAAGATTGAAGTCCATTATTTGCACGTGTGTAAAAGATATGTTTGACAGTATGCCTCAGCCTCATTGGGACAATCCTAAGACCCTACATGATGGTTATTTGATTAAATCCATGCATTGCCTCTTAAAGTTTGGTTTGATATGCATTATACCATGTTGTCAGAAGTCTAAATGAGTCCAAGGTTCCAGTTGAGAAGTTGTTCTTTCAATAGTTCATGTTGAGGTCTAGGATGCTTGAAGAGATAACAAGACAATGTTGCAGGATTCTTTGTGCTGATCAATTGTTGGACTGAGAAGCATTTGGAACCCTTCAAAGGGTATTGAGGTGGGCCTACACAAGCCTTTACTTTCCTATCCCATGGTGGTCACCTTTCCTTGGATACCATATGACTATGTTGCCAATGGTGACAAGGTGTACAAAAATAACTTATGCATGCCTTTCAATGAACCCTTGTAAGAAGTGTGTTGAAATAGTTAAGTTGTATTAGGATCTGCCCTTGGTCTGCATCAATTCCACACTTTGCATACATGTCTGCAAGGATAGTTTGAACTACATAGTCTAACAAAATCCTACTTTATGGACTAGTATAACAGTCCTAAAAAAAGTCCTATAACAGTCCTATAACTGATCGTTAATTTACAAGAGTCCTATAACAATCCTATAATTGATTGAAGTACGTACAACCCTCATCCACTAAACTTGCATGGCTACATGCAAATAGAACACAAGAAAAGATTACAATGTTAAGATATGTTCCAAATTTCTTAATTAATTCAAATATTTTGAGAGCATACTTGTAAAATATATTTTGTGCATATTCTGTAATCATGGCTTTCCATGAGACCACATTTCATGTGTGAGAGAGATTGTGACAATAATGGTTTGTTACATGAATGATTCAGAGTCATCAATTTCAATGCAAGAGGAATACATAAATGAATGTTAGCATGCCCCATGTTGGTTGCCTTCATGTGAATGCCATTAGGGTTCAGGACCTAGTTCTCTAGGATCAACAAATTGCATGTTTGCATCAATTGCATTGGGTCAATGATTGAGAATGTGTCAAGTTGAATCAATTTGAGTCCTTCCTCTGCATCACATTAGGTGTTTTAAGTTTTTTTTGCTTGACATATTTTAATATACAAATGCAGGTGTTTTGGAGAATACAACAATTGTACATTCAAGGGACTGAGAATTTAGCTTTCATTTTGGAGACATGCAATATAATTCTTAAGGTGACATATAAGGCATCTTTCATCAAACTTGTTATAAAAAAAATTAAGTTAGTTGTACTTGATGGTGCATACTTTCTTAACAATTTTTTAACTTATAAATGCAGGTGTTTCTGACTATAAAGCTATTGTATCCAATGGATTGAGATCAGTGGTTAAATCATTTAGCTTCCATCATGGAGACATTTTTTTATATTTTATATTTATATATTTGTATATCCTATGAGGAGACTATGACCATAATATAATAATTTTTACATCTTCACATCTGATGCTAATAATTGATAACCATTTCATGTGATTTTAGTAGTACACTCTTAAAGGTGTGCTTTTTCATTATGTTTAATGCTAAATTTGATGGTTATATATGTAGTGATTTGATGTCGTGAATATTTTAACAATAAAATTATATATCTCTTCAAAATAGTCTCAAAAAACTCTTAAAAACAATCCCAAAAACCTCTTAAGAACAGTCCCAAAACATCTTAAAAATAGTCCCAAAACCTCTTAAAATCACATATCTCCCCCTATGAAAACTAGGGTGTTTGCCAGGTGCCATCTTTTTTGCTCTACTCGTTGTGGGGCCGAACGAACTGTGCCAACGCATCGGGGTGGGCGGGTAAATTCTAAGGGAGGTCTCGTTTTGTGTGCCAAGGCTCCCAGTCCTTCCGGACTGTAAGCTATCGGCAAAGTCACTTTACCGGTAGCTTATAGCTTAGAACGACTGGGATTATTTGCACATAAAACAAAACCTACCCTAGCATTTACCCATCCACCCTGATGTGTTGGCGTAATTGATTCGGCCCCAGAACCTATGGAATGCAAAATTTTAGTCTCAGCGACTTTCGACTTTGTCGGTAGCTTACATCTCAGAATGATTGGGACACTTGGCACATGAAACAAGACCTCCCCTAGTATTTACCCTCCCACCCTTATGTGTTGGCATAGTCCGTTCAACCCCATGAACTATGGAATACAAAATGTCACTCCTAGCACCTTTCCACTGCATCAAACTAAAGCATTTTGCAAGAATGCATTTGATTTTGGCACGGTCAAATAGACTAGAGGTGATAAAAATTGAGAGAGGTTATTGTGGATGGACCCCACATGCACCTATAGGTCTAAATGGAATGTTCCCAACTATCATGAATTCTGAGAACTGCTCTGTCAACGTTTGGTAGTTTTTTGGTCTTAGGGATCTTAAGGGACTTTGCAAGTAGCTTGTTGCCCGGAATGACTAGGATGCTTGGCGCATGAAATGAGACCTCCCTTGGCATTTATTTTCCCACCCCAATGCATTGGCATAGTCCGTTCGGCCCTACGATAATTAGAACAAAAAATATGGGACCTGGCAAGGTTGTGCTACATGAAATTGAAGCATTTTGCAAGAATGTGTTTGATTTCAGCACAATCAAACAGATTGGAGTTGACCAAAACTGAGAGAGGTTATTGTGGATGGACCACATGTGCACCTATAGGTACAAATGGAACATTCCCACCTACCATGAATTTTAATAACTGCTCCATCAAAGTTTGGCAGTTTTTTGGTCTTAGGGATCTTAAGGGACTTTGCCAATAGCCTGTTGCCCAGAATAATTAGGATGCTTGGCACACAAAATGATACCTCCATTAGCATTTACCTACCCACCCTGACATGTTGGCACAGTCCATTTAGCCTCAAGATGAATAGAACAAAAAATATGGAACCTGGCAAGGTTGTGCTACATGAAATTGAAGCATTTTACAAGAATGAGTTTGATTTTGGCATGGTTAAATATACTGGAGTTGACCAAAAATGAGAGAGGTTATTATGGATGGACCACACATGCACCTATACATCCAAACAGAATGTTCCCAGCTGTCAAATTCTAAGAACTTCTCTGTCAAAGTTTGGCAATTTTTTGGTCTTAGGGATCTCAAGGGACTTTGCTGGTAGCCTGTTTCCTGAAATACCTGGGACGCTTGGCGCATAAAACAAGACCTCCCCTAACATTTACCTGCCCACCTTGATGCGTTGGTGTAGTTTGTTTGACCCCACGATAAATAGAACAAAAAATATGGCACCTGACAGGGTTGTACTACATGAAATTGAAGCATTTTGCAAGAATGTGTTTGATTTCAGCACGGTCAAACAGACTGGAGTTGACCAAAACTGAAAGAGGTTATTGTGGATGGACCCCATGTACACCTGTAGGTGTAAACAAAACATTCCTAGCTGCCATGAATTTTGAGAACTACTCTGTCAAAGTTTGGTAGTTTTTTGGTCTTAGAGATCTTAAGGGACTTTGTCAGTAGCTTATTGCCCGAAATGAAAGGGATGCTTTGCGCATGAAACAAGACCTCCCTTGGCATTTAATCACACACCCTGACATGTTGGCATAGACTGTTTGGTCCCATGAGCTATGGAATGCAAAATGTCACTCCTAGCTCCTTTACATTGCTTCAAACTAAAGCATTTTGCAAAAATGCATTTGATTTTGGCATGGTCAAACAGATTGGAGTTGACCAAAACTGAGAGAGGTTATTGTAGATGGACCCCACATGCACCTATAGGTCTAAACAAAATATTCCCAGCTATCATGAATTCCAAGAACTGCTCCGTCAAAGTTTGACAATTTTTTGGTCTTAGGGATCTTAAGGGATGTTGCCGGTAGCCTGTTGCCCAGAATGACTAGGATGCTTGGCACATGAAATGATAACTCCCATGGCATTTACCCGCCCACCCCAATGTGTTGGCATAGTTTGTTCAGCCCCACGATGAGTAGAACAAAAAATATGGCACCTAGCAAGGTTGTGCTACATGAAATTGAAGCATTTTGCAAGAATGTGTTTGATTTCGACATGGTCAACTAGACTGGAGTTGACCAAAACTGTGAGAGGTTATTATGGACAAACCCCATGTACACCTATAGGTCCAAATGGAATATTCACAGCTACCATGAATTCTGAGAACTGCATCATCAAAGTTTGGTAGTTTTTTCGTCTTAGGGATCTTAAGGGACTTTGTCGGTAGCTTGTTGCCTGAAACGATTGGGACGCTTGGTGTAGAAAATGAAACCTCCCCTGGCATTTACCTACCTACCCCGATGCGTGGGCATAGTCTGTTCGGCCCCACGAGCTATGGAATGCAAAATATCACTCCTAGAACATTTCCACTGCATGAAACTGAAGCATTTTGCAAGAATGCGTTTGATTTTGACACGGTCAAAGGGACTGGAGTTGACCAAAACTGAGAGAGGTTATTGTGGGAAGATTTCACATGCACCTATAGGTCCAAACATAACATTCCCAGCTGCCATGAATTATAAGAACTGCTCCATCAAAGTTTGGCAGTTTTTTGGTCTTAGGGATCTTAAGGGACTTTGCCGGTAGCCTATTGCTCGGAATGACTAAGACACTTGGCGCATGAAACAAGACCTCCCCTAACATTTACCTGCCCACCCTGACACATTAGCATAGTCTGTTTGACCCCATGACAAACAGAACAAAAAATATGGCACCTGGCAAGGTTTTTGCTCTTAAGATCTTAAGTGACTTTGCTGTTAGGGAACAATGTATCGGTAAAGACCCTAGTTTTCATAAGGGGAGACATGTGATTTTAAGAGGTTTTGGGGAATGTTTATAAAAGGGTTTTGGGGAATGGCATAAAAAAAAAAATTCTTAACTAGATTCTAAGGCAATAGGCTGCTATAATTCTTGTCTCATGTCAAATTTGTTGCAATGTCATAACTTCACAAGTTTGTGTCACTTATCTAGTTTATATAATTTACCCTTATACCACCTCCTCCTTCATATTTGGACCTTTATACCACCTCCTCCTTCTTGTTTTGAACCTATAAATTAGATTATCTTCATGTTATTAATGGTATCTTTGATTGATCATGAGGACAAGTGGTGTTTATGGACTGTTATGATGGTCATATAAGTGTTGGGACAACCACTATGTATTTGGCAGTCCTCTCTTGTTTTATTAGAATAGTCCTAGAGTTGGTTTGGTAGCCTCTTATGAATTTCATGAAATCCACTTGTCATAAGTGTCTCTATAGTCGTCCTCTTGATGTTCCATGACAAAGGATCATGAATTTATTAAGTAAAAACATTGAAAACTCTAATAACAGTCAATGAGGACAGCAAGTTGTACATGGACTGTGACAGTCCCAAAACTCATATAAATCATCCATTTTGGTGTTTGACAACCTTATAAATCCATTAGATCATATATACAAACCCTAATGAAACTTATAAACCCTCTTTGCATAGTAATTTCATGAATGAAAGACCTCATAACACTGTTGTTTGACTGCGACAACAACAGACAATGTTGGGACCCTTGTATGAAATGTGTTCTTTTCACAGTTGCATGGATTGTTCTATTCACTTATAGATGATATTTTCACTTTATTATTATTTCATGACCTTGATAACTCTATTATACATGTCACTTTGATATAATCCCCTTGTTATTGATGATAACTTCATGACTGTCTTGTATGATTATTTTGTGCATTTTAACAGCCCAATGAAGGTTTTAGCATGAGGCCACTCTAGTCTTTGATCTCCTAACAACTTGAGGATTGTATGGTGTTGTGATCTTCATGATTTTAACTTCATTTACTTGATATAGTTCATTTAGCCATGCTTGACAAAAAAAATTACTTTGAAACAACTTAATGACTACAAAATCCACACAATGTCATCACAAATCAAACCAAATTCACCATCAAAATTTTGTCATAAGATTAGAACAAAGGTATATGGATAATATCAAAAAAGCATACCTCATCATGTAATAACCACACATGCATATCTCACAATTATAACATGCAAACTTATAAGTCCAAAATCTCAAGTCATAACTATGGGAATACAAACCATACTCAACCAAGACCTCCTAAAGCAATAATAACTTAAGCCCATCATACCCATGTAACCAAAAGCCTCATAAAAAACCAAATGCATTATGAACCAACCAAGACTCCACAATCAAAAGCATGTCAAACATTAACCAATGGACACACAAGCAAACCATCAAATTGGCTCAAATGAGATATGTGGCAACAAACAAGTGCATCCAAAGCATACAAGTCAACTAGGACCTCTAGGAGAATCCAAATGCATCTAAGACCATGCTAAGCAACCAATATCTAAAAATCATCAAAATATGTAAAACTATTACAAATGCATGAACTTTGTTGTTAGTGTAACACTACTCATGGAGGCCCTCTTGGGATGGCTAAAAATTTAAATACACATGGGTCAATGACAAAAAAAATATACTAACATGTAATATAACATAGAGTTTGGAGGCAAGAAGAAGGGAATAGAGGGAGAGAAATATATAAAGAGTAAAATATGAAAGTTCTTCAATACAATAAGTTTTTGGCTCTTTATTTAATCTAATCCCTCTTTCTTTTTACTATATTGTTTAAAATTTGTATTGTGTTCTTAACTAACATCTACAAGACTAGGTTTTGACTATTGTTTTCTTGCAAAGGACATATCACATCCCTAGAACTAGAGGCTTTACAACAAATCTCCAATTGTGGAAGTCTCTAGAATATTCTCCAAAGTCAACCAAGTGTACTTATAGGACAGTCATAAAGAGTTTTATCCTAATTTGCATAATTGAAGGAAGGAATGATTGAAGGAATGATTTCAAACTCCTAATTTTCTATACTAGCCATGAAACAAATTGATTTTCAGACCTATATCACTATTGTAGCTACATAATCATATCTAGAAATGGTCAAAGATGAAGGAATCGAGGTCTTGGAGCTAAATGAAAATGAACTTTATAATCATGTACGAGAATTACAACCTTAAATATGATTGTTACAGCCTTCCATGAGGTACCAAATTACTGTTCTAGATTGTCGATGTCCTGAATAAGACTGAAATTGGAGAAAACATGATGAAAGGAGGCTAGAAATGAAGTTTTGATGGTGAAATTAGTTATCTAAAACTACTTTTTTATGTTTGTACTTGAAAAATGAAGAGCTGCAACTACATATGGAGGCGATACAAGTATTCTATAGCTCTGCACATGTGTGAACCATTCAAATTTATCATTTCATGAAAATCCTATATATAACTAAAACTACAATCACGTGGCAACTAAGATCAAGTTATGTCTTGAGGTATGAAACAACATATATCATCTTTCTACTAAGAAAAAAAATCATATATAACAAGAAATCAGTCTATAATATGTTATTGATCATAACTCAACCATTGTAAACTGATTATATTGAGCAAATGGGGTAGCAAGCTAAGTGGGCTTGATCTTGGGGGAACCTCCATGGTTAAGCACGTTTGAGTCAGAGTAGTCCTGGGATGGGTGACCTCCTGGGAAGTCCTGATGCTTCACCCCTGTGTGCATCACCTAGATGCAATGAGTGCTAAGTGGACCATTCATTAACATGAGAGATGGGTTCATGTGAACCACTACTCATGAAATATGGGTCATGTGTTTGACTCAAAAACTACGCAGTTAAACACTGAAATAAAATATCATAACTGATTTTATATCAAACTTTTAAGTTTCAAAGTAGGAATACATGCACATAAGGAATTTAAATTATATTGTATATCAAGGTGTATATATATTAAAATCTAGTCCATAATGGTAGACATATACAAGAATTTGGGAAATATGATAACTCAAAACATTTTTTACAAAATGTGGCTTATCCCATGTCTCAAAATCTATATACAATTTACATGCCGAATAGCTATATCAAATACTAAAGGTCCACTTGACCCTATGTCTGGTAATTCCTCAATCTGTGATGGATCCTGAATCTGTGATGGATCCTCAAAAAGTGTCCTCTTTGTACCATGATGTCTAGTAGTTGATGGAGGCAAAGTTGATTGCATTAATAAGTCAAACCACAAATTAGTCAATCTCTTCAATGGTAAACAAAAATAAGTTAGAGTTAGTAAATAGAATCTTATCAACTACAAGACTGCTAGATAAACTATCAATTATTTAGAAAAAATTAATTTAATTACCTTGACTCTTTCTTGTCATTCAGACAATCATTCTACAAATGATTTTCTCTTAACACGATCAAGTGTCCTACTAAAGCGTGATGGCAAAGGTGGCACATCACTGATATTCTCAAGAGACTATAAAAGTAAAGTAACATTGAAATAAATCAATATATAATTATTAAACAAAAAAGGAAATGCATACATTAAAAAAGGTTAGATGTGTTACACATTAACAATCTAGAGTACACTACACAAAACATTATCTACTAGAAAACAAGCACATACCACCATCAAGGCCTCCTACATCGATTGAGAAGGACTCATCATGGATGAACCAACTAATATCTGCTATATGAAAAATGACAAGAATGTAAGACTCTATGTATACAAATAATCATAATAATTTTTAAATTATTATTTATCTAAATGACTATAATCAAATATTTAAGTTTTCTAAATTATCAATTAAAGTAAAATTCAATTGAATTACTTCCACCATTTGTTGGCATTTAGAAAGTCGTTCTGCGAATGATAGTCTCTTGGGTCGATCAGGTGTTCAAGTGAAGACCATTGGCAAAGATGCCACATCATTCACATTTTGTATTGACTGTAAAATGAAATTAACATTAATATATAAATTAATAAATAATTACTCACAAAGAAATAAATGCATACAAAAAAAGTTGATGTGTAGAACAAATTATATTGGCAAGTAAAGGCCAAACTAGATGGCAGACAAAGTTCCTTGATGAACTTCTGTCAACTCTTTTTGTCATCAACTGTTATCCCCCTTAGATACATTAGTAATAATAAATTTGTTTATGTTATTCATGTGGAATACACCATGAAATTTAACTTTAAATTTTACCTGCATAAAAGATTGGTCATACTCTTCTCCTTCTCTATGGTCCACCGATGCTTGTGCTTCTGCTCTTGTCCCTGACCCACCCTCAGCTTGGGTTCTGGACCCCACTTCCTCATCTCGTGAATGGACATCATACTTCGAAGTGTTCAAAGGTGGCTACTACTATCCAAAATAGGACCTAAGCACAGCTGATTGCAAGAAATGCAATGATGAGGCACACAAACATGTGTGGATGAGGAGGGTCTAGTAAAATTAGGTGATCCAATATCATCACCAACATCATGGGGTTGTGTAAACTAAGAAGTCTGTATAATCAAGTGCTTGGTCAAAGAGTGTATTGCACTAAGTCCCTGATGTGTTGCATTTGCAACAATGTCTAGGTGTTGAATTGGGGGTGGATAAGGGATAGCAGGAGGGGGAATATAGGGACCTTGTACTTGTCTCATTGCCCGAAGTCTATCTTGAGGAATTCTATTACCTACTCCCTAAAACTCTCTAAAATCAAAATAATTAACATGGTGACCGATGACGAACTCTGCATAGAGTTTACGAAGGAAATACAAAGGTACATCTAAATTATTGTTGGGTGGTTTATCAAAAACCATCCACCAACGATCCAAAAAATTTTGACTAATGCCCTCATGTGTACGCCATTTGATTGAATACTTGGGCTTACAAACATCAACATGCAAGCCAGTTTTAGGATTGAAAAAATGTTGGGCTAACATACCTTGCATAATTTCCAACTCTTTCACTTGATCATATGATAAACCGTCAACATATTCTGCCTTCTTGGTTTCTCACCATTTCCTAAATGATTCGTGTTGGCTTGACAGGGTTCAAACATGACCAATAATTCCCTCTAAATTCGATGCCATTATAGACAATCGAGGGTGGCGGCATACATTTCTACAATCCTACTTATTTGATCAATGTTTCTTTGGATTTTCTCTTTGATGGTTGGAGGGGGAGGGTTTGGTGGTGGAGGGTTTGGATTTTCATTTTGTTCATCCATTTTACCTATTCAAAACATAAAACATACCTATTTAGCATAAAAAACCAGAAAAACTTGCTTGAATATACAAACCAAACAAAAAAATGCAAATTTATTAACCTCTTTGGATTAGATATCCGTTCTTGAGCTCTAATATTGGTTTTGTGAGAGGTCTGTGTTTTGCAAGCCATGGGTTCACAAACATGACCTCTTTTTCAGTTTTTTTATGTTTTGCAAAATGGATATCCGTTTTAGGTTGCCCAAAACGGATATCAATTTTTCTTTACCCAATTCTTTTTATTGGTTTTTAGTTTGTTGTCTTAGATTAACTAATACATGATAGAGGAGTAACTTAATTATACTATATGTAGTAGCTTAAATATACTATATTATTTTTTAGTTTGTTGTCTTTTCATTATTCTAAAGTTCATTATACTATGATATAGGAGTAACTTAAATAATATGATCAAAGACAATGATATAAATGTATTATCTATCTAGTAACATTTAAGAAATCTCACGTGATAGTATATAAAACCAAAAGAAACAATATGGGACACTAGATTTTATGTTAGAAACCCTTATACGAGAAAACCTAGTAGTAAAAGATAGTTAAGCCATTATATTATTTAGAATCCATTGATTTAGAAGAATTATTTTGATAGAGTTGATATCTACATGCTTATAGCATACTTTTCTTCTATGTTTCTCACATCCAACACCTAACTAATCACAATCCAACCATTGTCTATTCAGATGAGTAGATAAGTATATGCATCATCACAGAATACCAATTGTCTAACTATCCAATGAACCAATGGAATACCAAGAGTCACAAAGCTATATGTTGGCCATATCATAAAACCAATTTATCACATATATCACCAAACATGACAGCTCCATGTGGATAACCATTATAGATGACTATATGTTACATTACACATTAAATATCAATAGTTTAAATTACTAACTATAGTAAATGTATTCATGTCTTCTTGTATAACTACCACTACCAAGCATAAGCTTGTGGTAACACATACGACCATCTAACCAATTCTTTCAACTTATAGTATTGTAGAACATTCTCTTAACATAACCAAGCCTCTAGATTGTTCCACATGAACTTCAAGTGTGCTACAAGTCCACATGCATTATTATTTATGCTTCTACTAGCATAATTAAATATGTAGTTGTGAGTACTTATTCAAATGACTCATGGTTATATTTCCATAGCATCACCACATGTAGACATATCTCCATGCTATATCGCAACATCTGAAACTCACAACATCCTACCACATTACATTTTATCATTGTTCAATAGTTGAACCATATAAACTCAGGAACTCTCCATAGGTGAATTATACATACAAGAAGAGGACATCAAAGAGAAATTCATTAGAGGACACTTTGATTTGTAAAAGATAAGAAATAATCTAATCTACATCATCATACAAGCCATATGCATCCCTGTGTATGTTGCCTTTAATATCTAGCTCAACATCATTAATCTTTCTCCCCAAAGGGTTTGACCTAGTTGAACCCATTCACCTATCAAGTCAACAAACTCCTAAATGGTTCCCTAAACACCACCAAGTGACAAATTCAACTATTAACAAGGCAAAAGAAAGTAGTTTTGGTGTAAATTCTAACGAATCATTTCACTTAGTACATATTAGATGATATTTGTGTCAACAATTGAGATCAAACTGGTGACACTCGGGATCGACCTCCATCATTTTTCTATGCATGTTTAAATACCAAGACAATCATTGGATTGATGCCATTTATTTCTAGAGGTGGCAAAGTAATTTAGCACATCCTCAACATCATTGTTCTATCATCAATTCTAGATCAAAGTACTGATATCCCTCACCTTTATGTTTTGTATTTATTGCAATTATTTGTCTCAACTTTGATTAATCTATATATCTATGTTAAGTCATGTTTAAATGATTGCATTTGATTAATTACCATAGATTTATGTAAAAAGGATTTTATTCCTTTACATTTTTGGTGAAATTGACGTTCCTACACAACTCAAGGTTTATTATTCCTTCCTTTCAAGATAGGGTTTTCAAATTTGATTTTTTAAATTGCATAATCTTATTTCTAGATCTCATTAGAGTTTATCATTTGGATTCCCTTTTTTCTTACATGATTCATAAATGTGTCTTCCTTTAGGTTTTTGTGATCCATTATGTGCTATTGTTTCACCCATCATACCCACCCTTCCTTTTTGCCTTTAGGATTTTGTTTGCTAATTTATTCTCACAGATAAGTGCATGCTATTTTTTTGATTTTATATTAATACTTACATTCTTTTATATTAGTTTTGTTTCTAGGGTTTGAATCCATGCTTTATTTGTGTATCATTAATTTATCTTTTACTCCAGGGTTTGGACCTTTATTATATCATCTCTTCTTGATTCATACCCAACCACCCTTGTTTATGCTTCATTGATACATTTTTTTTATCATGGATTGTCATATTCCATTATTTTTAGCCTCTATTCATGTCATTATTACATAATTTGATATTTTTATACACTTTGTGATATTTATTCCCACTATCCATGATTCACTCATGTCCTTTTATCACATGCATGGCCTTATATTGTCAATGAAGGTCTTGTTCCATCATGTGTGTGCCTCTTCCTCCACTAAGACTTAGTTATTGCCCTTCCTTCCTTTGTATACCCCCATTTAACTTATCAACAAACCTCATGTTGTTTCCATTTCTCCTATGGATAAAGCTTGTAACATGTGCTTGAGCATAGTGATAATTTATCTTTGAGCACTTTTCCTTCATATATGATTTGATTCATGATACATGGTTTGAGAAGGATACACATGATATATACCCTTACCCTCTAGCGATAAAATTATGAATGATACTTTATATGGTGAAGCTACACATTCCTTAATCCTTCATGACATTGTTATGCCTTGTGATGATGGTATACCTAGTGAACATATTCTTTATGCATCTCATGATAGATTTCCTTGTTCACTTATGGATTTTCCTTCTTGTGTCTATCTTGCTTCATCTTTCCTTGAGGAACCTAATGATAAATTGATACACATGTTCCACCTTCACATGAGGTTACTAGTACATCTTAGCTATCTTGTGGCTCATGGCTTATTGCTGATATGTATTGTGATGAACGTGATGAATTTTTTATCTTCCCACAATGAAGTTTATGACTCTTTGTATCACATACACTCTATTGGCTCTTCCTTAATGGATTCCATTGATTTTTCTATGCATCATGATGATATACAACTTTTGGATGGAGATCCTTCTTTGGATACTTTTATAGTTTTTATTATGTATCCTTAAGTGATCATGGAGTACATTCTTCTACATCTTCTATTGAACAAACATATGATTTAGGCATACCTAAGGATGACAAACAAGTAGATCTTTTACAATTTTTACTTGGTATATATGTGAGGATAATGTGCCATTAGATGATGATACATCTTTCACATGTCCTCCACCACTATTACACGCAACAATATGCAAACACACATGAATATGCTACATGTTGATAATGATACTTCACCTTATATAAACTACCTCATCACTAGGATTGACCATCAAGAATGGTATATTGATACTTATGTGCAAAGATCTAAACCACAAAATGATACTAGCAAAATATTTCATAATCCTTTGGCATATAAAATTTTAACTTATTCTTCACCAAGTGGATTGGTGGCACCTTTTTTTACAAAGTGTGATGGTAAAGGTCATCCAATTCTAAATCTAAGGACTTTCACTACTACATGATTTTCTTATTTTCATGAGGACCAATTACTTGACAAATTATTTCCAACAATCTAAAGTGGTCATGATTTTAGATTGTTTTGTTCTCTACCTTATGCTTCTATCAATTATTTTGGGGAGTTGGATGCTACTTTTGTCAAGCATATTCATTACAATATTGAGCCTAAGACATCTATCACATAATTCATGCAATATAAGCAACAAGAACATGAACCAATTCAAGATTATATCATGAGATTTCATACTTTGATTACTAATATGAGATCTTCGTTATGGGATGTAGAACAAAAATCTCACAAAATCTAACATTGTTGAATGACATCAATGTAGAATAAAAATCACTAAGTAACAAATAAACAAACTACTATGTTGCAAAAAATAGATATCTATTTCAAAACGAATATCCTTTTTAGACCAAACAAAAACGGATATCCGTTTCAAAACCTATGAAAGTCAAACTTGGCCAAGTCGTGAATTTGGATAAGTAAAAACACGATTCTTTTTCTATTGCCACTATTTGGCCCGTGATGATCTTGCACATACCCTACCTCTAATTCCTTTCTTCATCCAATGTATTATATCTCTTATTCTAGTGTCTTGTCATTTATATGCATCAAGCTTATGCAAGTGCTTTTCAATTATAGTAATAGAGGTGTGGATGATAGTATTACTATGATCATAAGTAAGTTATTTATTGTATTTACAAATTTTCCTTGAAGAGATTTAGATCCCTTCTTTTACATTTCCAAGCCATCTTTCTTCCAAAGGAACAAATGAATTTAGTGCATTGTGAATGAGTATTACACCACCATTAAATCCATGAATCCCCTTCTTGTGGTTTAAGTCTATAATTCCATATTCCCATGAGGGTAGCCACATAGTTCTAATTTTAAAATATGTAAGAAAAAGACATCTTCCCATATATTTGGAAAGACATATCAATATGAACTTCACTTGAATTCTTGAAGAAATAAGATATTGGGTTTCTATTTCTCTATAACCTCTTTGACTCTAATTTTTTGATGAGGGAGAGAATTACCTCTTACACTCCAATAAAATATTTTATAAGTCATGATGATAAAGAAGGAATGTTTTCATCATTTAAAGAGAATATACCCCAAAATAATTGGAAAACATTACATTGAATTGATTGCTTGAAATCTTGATCTTTGTCATGCACTCAAAAGATGTGATGAGGAACCCAATATGGTGGGGTTTAAGAATGCATGTGGAGGGTAAGAGGATCAACCATAAGAAGGAAATTGAGGAGCAGAATGCAAGAATGAAATAACAGCTTCTTTATTTTCCTAACCACCCTCAAACTAATAGTTGAATATAACATCTTTGTAAGAAGTAGGGATACCATTGGGAGGTTCACAAGACATAGTATTAGAGGTAGAGGAAGGAGGAAAGGAATTAGTATGTACAAGGGGAGTAGGGGAGGTATTACGATAAGTGCAAGATTTAGTAGAAGGGTGGCTAGATAAATATAAAGGTGGGGAAGATATATGTAATTGAGATAATCTTATTTTCTAGGCAGGATAGTCTCATATTAGATGTCCTTTTTAGCATAAAAAGCATGCATTAGGCTTGTTTAAATTAACTATTAGCTATTCCATTTCAAAATGAATATCTTTGGTGGGTTTATTCTTTTCTCCTTGATTCCAATACCTTGGATGGTAATATCAACTTCCTCTTTAGACTTTTCATAAAGATTATCTCCCAAATCATCATCCAAATCTCCAGACTTTAAGATGTAATCACCATTCATTGTTCCCTTTGAGGCAGTAGGTAAATATTGATCTATTCCTGCCTTTCTAGTTGCTTCTTTCAACTGCATTTATGCATAATATCAATTAAGTGTCTATAGTAAACCTAGAGTATGAATGAACTTTTTACTTGCTATTACCAAAAGAATCCAATAAGAGTTTCGCTTTTTGTTCCAATAGTTTTTGAGATAAGTAGTATTTTGGTCATTTCTCATTAAAACTATACGTGCTTTACTTGGTCAACAATAAGAAAGTGAAACATATATATTTTTTAAATGATTGGTCACAAAGCACCAACAATAATTAGTTAAACATTATCAATCACTTTAATAAGTACTAATAAAAGATACTACTAACTAACATAATATTTAAATGGCGATGTCTCATGAAGCATACCACAATGACATTGATAATAAATGTTCAAGACACCCTAGATAGTTGTCATTTTTATACTACATTATAAAAATCATTATTAATATTTTTTAATCTACATATAATTATAATAAAATCTCTAAATTTTCCAATAAAACAAACAATAAATTTTTATTAATTAAAAACTAGATAAAATTTTTTCATCACTACAAATATCTTGTTGGGCAAGACTAATTGCATCTAAACTAGCACTTCCAACACACCCATAGGAGGTTCAAGGAATAAACCGATAGGAACATCCAACTTTAGAAAATTTTCCGGCATGAAATTTTTTATGGCGTGAGACAATTCCAAGTGCTATAATTCTCACATATAAAAGCCTATCAGCTAATTATTGCATTATATGTTGATGATATGTTGTTTTTGGGAATGGAAAGAACATGATTTCTGATTTTAAGTCTCATCTTTCAGCACAATTTGAGATGAAAAATATAGGGGTAGTTTGGTACATTCTGGGGATGAAAATTAGAAGAGATAGGGCAAATAGAAAACTTTGGTTGAGCCAGAGTAAGTATCTAAATTATGTCTTGGAGAGATTTAGCATGGTAGGTTGTAGACTAGTGACTGTTCTTCTGATGTTTGGGATGAAGTTGTCTATTTTGGATTGTCCAAAATCTCCTACTGAGGTGGAGGACATGACAAGAGTTCCTTATGCTAGTGTTGTTAGAAGCTTTATGTATGTTATGGTCTATACAAGACCAAACATTGCCTAAGCAGTGGGATTCCTTAGTTGATTTATGGCTAATCATGGATGGGTACATTGGGATGTAATGAAGAGAGTGTTCAAATATTTGTGGGGTACATCCGAGTATTCCTTATGTTATCATGGTTATCCTATAGGACCTCAACATTCTGTGAATATTCATGGATTTGTGGATTCATATTGGGTTGGAGATATTGATAGCAAAAGATCCACCAGTGGTTATGTTTTTACTATGTTCAGTAGTGCAATTAGCTAGATGAGTAAGTGACAAGTTGTCATCACTTTTTCCACTACATAAGTAGAGTACATGGCAAAAACTCATGCTTGTAAGGAAGCCATCTAGCTTAAGAGATTATTTTTTGACATTGGTTTTGATGTAGGGATGATCACTATTTGTTGTAATAGTTAGAGTGCCATTTTGGAGCACCCAAGTTGGCCTATGACAAGTTGTAAGAGAATGTTCTAGAAATAGTCAGTTATGATAGATTCTCTTATAGTTGTAAGTGTTGTCATATACAACTACACAAGATGTGTAAGAGCATCTTTCATAATCTAGAAATAGTAAATTTGGGGCACCCATGTAGAGGAGATTCCTATGATAGGATTGGACAAGTGTTGTTGGAAGTTAGAAAGTGTTGAACAAGTGTCATAGGTAGAAGGAGGGAATGGTAAAGTGTGCCATGTGGATTTGTATGCCCACCTCCTAGAAGACTCCTCTCATGGCTTGTAAAGTCTATATAACATGCTACTTGGAGCTAGTTTTGTATGTTGATTTGCAGGTACTGTTATGCTGTCGGAATCACTCTAGAAATAGAGTGTTGTGAACTCTTGCAAGAGTATATCTCTGCAAGTGTATTGTAACCACATATTATTTACTAAATAATACATTGGGATATGGTTTGGATTGTTGGGTTTTTTTACTTGTAAGGGTTTTCCCCACATATATCTATGTTATGGTTTATGTTATGTTGTTGATTTATGTTCTATGATACATATCTTCTTCCCTGTTACTATAAGGATTAAAACTTTAAATAACTCTACCCTCATTAGTTCAGTGTAGGAATCTATTCAATGTACCTTGCTTCCTTTCATCCTCAAAGAGAACCAAAGAGAGACAGACCCCCAAGAGCCAATGTAAGTGATCTTGCAATGCCAAGGAACATCAAAAATCACCTATAACTATTGTAGAAGTCCAGTTCACACAGCAAAATAGTAGAGAGTATCAAAGCCAAAGAGTGTGTAAGATTGGGAGAGAGAATGTGAATGGAAATGTGTGAATGAATTCAAAATCCTTCCAATACTCTTCCAAGAGGAAAGAATCTTGAAAATGCATGCAAGGAGTCATTATGTGACCTCTAGAGGCATTACCATGAATCCTCATGATCATCTAAGACATGTTGTAATGACCAAAAATGGATATTTATCAGCAAACATACATGGGATGCTAGCGTGGTGTGCTAACATCCACACGTAGCACTCGAGTCTAGGCAAAATAAACTCTTGGTTGTATAAGGAACCTTAGGACCATGTAGACATTTAAGCATCATAATGAATTTTTAAGAAGAGTAGAAGAAATAGACCAAAATCACACAAACCTAGCCTATCATGCAGAGAGGATATGTGAAATGCTAAAATGGTTACTAAACGTAGCGTGAAATTGTAAGGGTATGCAATTTTCTATGTTATAGCTAAAAAGACATTTGAACTTTATTTTTGGAAGCAATTATACTTCTAGTAAGACATTTGAACTTTATTTTTGGAAGCAATTATACTTCTAGTAAGACATTTAAACTTTATTATAAATATTATGTGTATTTTTATTAGTCTTTATGGTATTAATGAAATAGTAGAATATTTGGTTATAATGTTAGTCATCTCTAACCATGAATCTTTGTCATGGAAGTGATATTCATAATTTTTAAAAGAGACAGAAAATCTATTAATTTTTTAACTTCTTATTTGTGCTTTTATAGAAAGTTAGTGATGTATTATCAATATAAATTAGAAAAAGTATTTCATATTGCTAAAACACAAGTATATACTAAGAGGGGGGGGGGGGGGGGGTGAATCAATATATATTAAAACTCATTCCAATTTAACATTGTCAATCAAAACATCTAACTGCTTTAATCAGAGGATGAACAAATTAAACCAATTAAAGCACAACACATAATCACACAATCACAACACCAGATTTATGTGAAAAACCCAAGAGAAAAACCATGGTGAGCAAGTTGCAACTCCCTGAAATACAATACAATAGCACTTACAGAATGAGGCTACAACCTCTGAATATTACATCTAATAGATCTTACATGACAAAACACCTCCGTGCTCATCCCACAATAATGGATTACACTTTTTGGCCAAACTTGACATTGAAATCAATATTTTAAACTAAATCTTCACATTTTGACACCTATAGCTGCTAAATCATTAGGAATTTGAAGATGATACGAACTAGTGATTTGTGAGACTTTATTTGTAGATTCTAAATATTTTTTTTTTTAAATTAGAGTTAAATTGTAAATTTTTTTGCATCTCCTTTTATAACTTGTTTTTAATAGTAAACAACATTTTTTTAAAGTTATGTGTATTCTATAGCACATAATCCTTTTTCTACAAAGGATAAAATTCTAATTCTTTTTAATTTAGATTGGTAACACCGATATATAGTGTATGCATTTAGTTTCATAATGTTTTGTTGAATTTATATTTTTTAATTAATTTTTGAAATCAAACCAATTATAATTTAGACATAGGCGTATTCCGTAAAACATAACTTTTTCTGTATGTATCGAAATTCAATTTTTTTTCTTTTGTTGAAACAAGGACATCAATACCTAGTGCATAGATATTTTTTAGAATTTTTTTTCAGTTATTTACTAATTTTTCATGTGTGTAGAATAAAGAACTTGATGTTTGGTGAAAAACATACATTCACAAGAAATAAAAAAAAAATATAATAATCAAATTAAATATATTTAAAATTATATTTTTTGGGAAGCTTATAATAAGGACTACATATTTACAAAGTATAAATTTTAAATAAATTAATTTGATCCCTCAAAAGATAAATCAAAAGTGGTTTTTTATCAGCATTTTGATAGGTGTAGAGGAGAATCCATTGTAGGTATGGTTTAAAACTAGCGGGGTTCTATCCAAGGGGGTTTGAATCTAAGGGGGTTTGATCAAACCCTCTTCAATTAAAATCCTTTAAATGGAACCTTTCAAGGCTTAAATCATTATATTTTCTAAAAATATGTGATTTCAGCAAAAATCAAGATGTCCCAAAAAGTGTAACCCATTATTGTGGCAGCACCCTGCATCATCCACACACTTCACTTTGTCACAAAACTTCACCTTATTTGCACAACAAACACTGCTACCTTCAACACACCTTCATAAACATACTCACTTCTATCTGCACATCTTCACACACTCTCACACACTCTTACTTTCCTCAATAAACAAGATATTTCATCTATACCTTCGGTAAATTACAAAATCTTTTTCCCATGTCAGCCAAGTTGAAACGTGCTAGGCCACATCAAATCGACATCTTAAAGATGTAGGAAATCAATGCAGTTCAAGCTAAGTGATAACCAATACCTATTCTTCATTAGCATATTCTTCCAAGTGGGTGCACACTTCAAATCATCTAGTGGGAACATCAAAACACATGAAGTTATCGCAGCAAACACTTATTCTTCCACTGAATAGCTCCAAACCTAAAGCGGTACTAGAGGGATCAATTAACATCATGTAGATCATCACACAAACAATATAAGACTTACATAAACCTTCTCAACCAATCCTTCCTTTGAAATATATGTTTTCTTGCTAGCACAAACAATCAAAAATTGAGCCCGGTATTACAAATGAACACTAAACACATAGTCTTGAGATAGAGCATTAAAAAACCCACTTGCGGTGCACTTCAACACCTGAAACCTAAATTGAACCATCAAACTAAAATATTAACTCATCCTCCAAACACCAGAGCCAAAAGATGAACTGCGGTGAAATACAGTGGCTTCTACTTTCTCCTCCAGACAACCCTAGTCAGCAATAAGATGTGTCTTTGTTTTGCTAACCCTGGAGAACCTCTACAGTACACCTTAGCAACTGGAACTTTAATATTACCATATTCTCATCTATGAATGATCATCCTTCAAACTACGGGACCTCAACTTCAAAAGTAGAGAAATGCAGAGCATTTCCTAGATGCATCCTAACTGCAACAACTATGAATAACTATCTTCACTCTACTAGCTCTAGAATTTTCTGCGTTAACCTTCAAGTTCTGAAATCAGGAACATACAACCTTCACACATGTCTTTGACAAACTCCCAAACTGCAAGGCCATACCTTCAAATGCGAAGGAATGCAGAGCATTCCCTCGAGCTTATTCCATGTAAACTCTAATGCCTTGGACAACTTGAATCTTTCTTTCAAAACTAAAGTAATTCTTTCCTCAAGAAACAATGAATACAATATTTACTACATCAGAGACTTCATTCTCAACAACAAAATCTTTTCACAAACCAGGAATCTTCATGATAGCACATTCTTTGTCAATGAACTTCAAGAGACAGGGTACAACTATGTACATAGTATATGACATCCATTACCTTGCCTTTCTCATCACAACTGCTTTGATCCATCTTGTTTGTCTTCTTCTCTGATAACATTGTCACATACTTCCTTTGGCATTCCATCTTGTTCACTTTGCTTCTGGCCTTCTTCATTACAACATTGTTGACAATACTCCTGAACCTCACACTGTTTACATCAATGACAACACAACTGCAACACATATTACTTTTTTCCCCTAATTTTATTAAAATTTATAATTTATAAAATTAATTGAATTACTTAACATTATAAAAATAAAAAAAATTGACTCCATTAAAAGTAATAATTTCACTATTGAAAATGAAATCAATAAAACTTAGTTCTCTTATTTGTGTCAATGGTATTGGCCTTTTGGTCCTTTCTATTAGAACCACGTTCATTGTTACTAATAAATAAATCCTAAGTATCATGTACAATCACTTTCATTATATTACAAATAAATAATTTATTTTCCTTTTCACTATGCAAAAGTCTAAACTATTATTTTTCACATAACCATACACTAAAATCCTTAACATGTCATGAGAGCAATAGCCAAAGAGTTTCTAGTGTTGTAAAGTCAAACACATGATCCATAGAGTAATAGCAAACAATGGAAAATGCAACATCTCAAGAAGTGAGGTCAAATTATATGAACAATCACAATATATTTTGTAATGCACAACAATAATAGACTTTTACAATTACAATACAAAATTTCTCATCTTGACACATAATCAAATAAATTAGTCAGTTTTTTCTTTGGTTTAGTATGAAATCTTTTTATCGTTTATCGTGGTACAAGGTAACTACAACAATTAATATTTTCTAGTCTTTTAACTAATTACTATCAACTATACTTTCAACCATGTTGCAATTTCTCTATGATGATAAGATAATTAAAACAACCCCTCAAGAGCCACAACTCACGTTACTCCTCAACTTTTAACTATAATAAAGATTATGACTATTATAAACATGATATTTCCACAGTCCATGATTTGTGAATGTATGAGCTTCTGGAAAAGACCGCGTGTTGCTTTTTTGGATCAACGTTTCGAATCACACTCCGTGATTCATCATTAGGATGAGAAAAAGAGAATTAGTGAGTTGTAATTGCAGAAAAAGTTCCTTAAAAAGAGAAAGTAGGAGGTGTAGGCATGGAGTTTAACCTGAGGAAGAGAAACCTAATTTATTTATATATTGAATATATAATTAATTTTGAAGATACCTTATACACACTACTAAAGGTAAGAGCTCAAAATGACTTTGATTCTTTATATATGTTTAAAATACAATTATTATACTTATATCTCGTTCTAAACTCCATATCCTTCTGCTTGCTTCTCTGTAATACACATTCTTCATCAGTGCCCACGATGTACAACTTCCACGAAAGTGACCATTGGAATTAACTGGAATTTTGTTTGTGAGAAAAATATCTTCGTAGAGAGGCAGATAATTGTGTAAACTAAGACTGTTGACAATGCAAGGTTGCTTCATATTGTTCTCTTGTCAAGCACCCTCTGCGAGGCAATATTACATGGCAGAGTCCCGCGAAGAAACGATAATTTTAATACCACATTCGCGCGGAAAGAAATAACGTGCGTACGAAACAGTATAAATTTACGGGAGGAAGTTTCATAAAAGCATCTTTGCGCTTGGGGCAATGACGCAGCTAGTGAGGTTATAGACGAGGCGCGTCAATTGCTGGTTGAAAACTATTTCCAAACCCCCTCTTTGGCCTTCCTTCAAAGGTGGGCCATCGAGAATTTTTGAAGGGCTCTCTTTGCGATGGGCCCCACAAATCTAAAAATTAAATAATATGTTTTTCTCTCGTAATGTCAATCAAATTTAGAATTGGAATTAACCCTACAAATCTAGAAGAGTGAACAAAATTCCAGCGTTAATTTGTCATTAACAAAACATTTAGCTAATGAAATCATCATCATTGGGTGTGTCCATTTTTATGTGCTCAAGAGATGGTCATATAGGATTTTTATGGGATTACATTGCCAAGCCATCTTTCTTACAAAGGAACAAAGGAATTTAGTGCATTGTAAAAGAGTATTACACTATCATTAAATTGATGAATCTCCTTCCTAAGGAACAAAGGAATTTAGTGCATTGTGAAAGAGTATTACACTACCATTAAATCCATGAATCCCCTTCCTGTGGTTTAGGTTTAGAAATCCATATTCCCGTGAGGGTAGCCACATAGTTCTAATTAGGTCTACAATTCCATATTCCCGTGAGGGTAGCCACATAGTTCTAATTTCTAAATGTGATGTATTAAGTTTAAATGGTCGCTGAGATAGCATAGGGGTGGATAGAAAAAGGGAGATAGAGAAAAAATTGGGAAATGATTAGAGAGTTGTGGAATAATCAACTTATACATATGTACTAGAAGGGGAAGACAACAAATGCAAGTTGTGAGAGATAAAATTTGTCTAGCCTACTGAGTTTCCTATCCATGCAAACTCTACAATTAGAGAGCAAGTAAACAAATTATTGACATGACTTAAAAATAATCTATAAAGAGGATCAACCACCCCAAAGGAGTTATGTTGGTAAATCTAGGTTTGAAGTTCATCTTGGTTAAGATTAGACTAATTACACCAACCACACTCACTATGATGTTCCACCATATTGAAATCTCCTCCTAAGATCTAGTCTACATTAGGGAGATTCTTAGACAACCAATCCTAAAGAGCAACTTGTTCTTTAATAACATTATAAGCATAAAAGGAGCAAAACCCAATAGTCTCTCCTTTGACAAAAGTAAGGGCCCAAAGACAATTATGTGAAGGTTCCTTCCCATAGCAATGATAAATTTGGAAATCCATGTTGACATCCCTAAAATAGCTCCACCACTACCATGAGAAATGTGTAAGAAAAAAACATCTTCCCATGTATTTTGAAGAGACATATCAATATGAACTTCACTTGACTTCTTGAAGAAATAAGATATTGGGTTTCCATTTCTCAATAACCCCTTTGACTCTAAATTTTTTATGAGAGAGAATTACCTCTTACATTCCAATAAAATATACAATTCATCATGATAAATAAGGAATGTTTTCTTCATTTAAAGAGAACTTACCCCAAAACAATTGGAAAACATTACATTGTTGATTGCTTGAAATCTTGATCTTTGTCATGCGCTCAAAACATGTGATGAGGAACCCAATATGGTGGGGTTTAAGAAAGCATGTGGAGGCTAAGAGGATCAACCACAAGAAGGAAAATAAGGAGTAGAATGCAAGGAAGAACTAACAGCTTCTTTGTTTTCCTAACCACACTCAAATTAATAGTTGAATATAAAAACATCTTTGTAAGAAGAGGGATATCATTGGGAGGTTTGCAAGACATAGTATTAGAGGTAGAGGAAGGGGGCAAGGAATTAGTATGTACAAGAGGAGTAGGGGAGGTCTTATGATAAGAACAATATTGAGTAGAAGGATAGCTAGATGAATATAAAGATGGGGAAGAGATATGCAATTGAGAGAATATTATTTTCTAGGTAGGACAATCTCATAGTAGATGTCCTTTTCAACATAAAAAGCATGCATTAGGCTTGTTTAAATTAATTATTGGCTATTCCATTTCAAAACCAAGGCCTCTCAGTTTAATGTTCTCTATCAAGGGATTATTTAGATCAACTTCTATACAAATCTTGGGATGAACTCTAAGGCTATTGAATTTATCTGATTTATGTTTGCACCAAATGACTCTACCAAGTTGAATTGAAATCCCTTTTAAAAAAAGGATGAAAAGACAATTTTAACTAAGGTACCCCTATCTACATGGGGTAGTGCACAAACAAGAAGGACCTTCAAGATGGAACTAAAAATTCCAACCTTGAAGGTAACCTACTTGTCCACAAATCACCAATGTGCCATATTGTAAAATTACTTAAGCATGATTATTAGACTTAAACACACATGAAACATGACCTTTCCCCAAGCCTCTTATGGTCTCAATCTCCCAACCCCTATTCTATGAATTCATTTTAACCTAATTATAAAAATTCTATTTCTAAAGGTATCCTTCTCAACAAAATAGAATAATAGAACTCAATTTTGGCATTCAACAATAATATCCATTACATCATCAGGGACCTAAAATTTTAAAGATTTACCTTGCACTTCATTTTTCTCTTCAATTTATCTTTGGTGGGTTTATTCTTTTCTCCTTCTCGATTCCTTGATACCTTGGATGGTAATATCAACTTCCTCTTTAGACTTTTCAAAATGAATATCTCCCAAATCATCATCTAGATCTCTAGACTTGAAGATGTAATCACCATTCATTGTTCCATTTGAGGCAATGGGTAAATCTTGATCTATTCCTGCCTTTCTAGTTGCTTCTTTCAACCACATTTATGAACAATATCAATTAAGTGTCTATAGTAAATCTAGAGTATGAATGAACTTTTTAGTTGCTATTACCAAAAGAATCAAATAAGAATTCCACTTTTTGTTCCAATAGTTTTTGAGATAAATAGTATTTTTCTCATTTATCATTAAAACTATACATGCTTTACTTTGTCAACAATAAGAAAGTAAAACATATATATATTTTTAAATGATTGGTGGCAAAGCACCAACCATAATCAGTTAAACATTATTATTCACTTTAATAAGAAGCACTAATAAAAGATACTAGTAACTAATATAATATTTAAATAGTGATGTCTAATGAAGAACCGTACCACAATATGACATTGATAATAAATGTTCAAGACACTCTAGATACTTGTCATTTTTATATTACATTGTAAAAATCATTATTAACATTTTTTAATCTACATATAAATTATAATAAAAACACAACTTTTCCAATAAAACAAGCAATATTTTTTAATTAACTAAAAACTAGATAAAAGTTTTCCATCACTACATTTGCCTTGCTAGGCAAGACTTTAATTGCATCAAAATTATTTCCCTTGATCAATTTAATACTTGTCACAAATGCTAGTTTAGATGATGTGGCAGACGGCGTATGACAATTGCATTTAATTCTATAGCTTTATTTAAAGTAATTCCAAGCTCGTCTTCCATGTAATTCTACAACTTTCTTTTCATTTGTACTGATAGAGGTTTGGATCATAGTGTTGATATGATCATAAGTAAGCTATTCATTGTATTTAAAAATTTCCCTTGAAGAGATTTAGATCCATTCTTTTACATTTCCAAGTCATCTTTCTTCCAAAGGAACAAATGAATTTAGTGCATTGTGAAAGAGTATTACACCACCATTAAATCCATGAATCTCCTTCATGTGGTTTAGGTCTAGAATTCCATATTCCCATGAGGGTAGCCACATAGTTCTAATTTTTAAATGTGATGTATTATGTTTAAATGGTAGCTGAGATAGCATGGGGGTGGCTTGAGAAAGGGAGATAGAGATGAAGATGGGGAAATGATTCCAGACACTTGTGGAATAATCAAATTATACATATTGACTAGAAGTGGATGAAAACAAATGCAAGTTGTGAGAGATGTAAAATTTATCTAGCCGATTGAATTTCCTATCCATGCCAACTCTACAATTAGACCAAGTAAACCAATTATCAACATGAATTAAATTTTTTTGATAAAGAGGATCAACCACCCCAAAGGACTTATGGTGGTAAATCTAGGTTTCAAATTCATCTTGGTTAAGGTTAAACTAATTGTACCAAAGACACTCACTATGATGTTCCACCCTATTGAAATCTCCTCCTAAGCTTTAGTCTACATTAGGAAGACTCTTAGACAACCAATCCTAAAGAGTAACTTATTCTTTAATAACATTATGAGCATAAATGGAGCAAACCCCAATAGCCTTTACATTGACAAAAGTAGGGGTTCAAACACAATTATGTGAAGGGTCCTTCCCATAGCAATGATAAATTTGGAAATCCATGTTGACATCCCTAAAATAGCTCCACCACTACCATCTCTATGAGAAATATGTAAGAAAAAACATCTTCCCATATATTTTGATGAGACATATCAAGATGAACTTCACTTGATTTCTTGAAGCAATAAGATATTGGGTTTAGATTTCTCAATAACCTCTTTGACTCTAAATTTTTGATGAGTGAGAGAAATACCTCTTACATTCCAATTAAATGTATTACAATTCATGATGATAAAGAAGGAATGTTTTCATCATTTAAAGAGAATACCCCAAAACAATTGGGAAATGTTACATTGTTGATTGCTTGAAATCTTGATCTTTGTCATGCACTAAAACATTGGATGAGGAACCCATTATGGTGGGGTTTAAGAAAGCATGTGGAGGGTAAGAGGATCAACTACAAGAAGGAAAATGAGGAGTAGAATGCAAGGGAGAACTAATAGCTTTTTTTTCTTAACCACCCTCAAACTAATAGTCATATAACAACACCTTTGTAAGAAGTAGGGATATCATTGGGAGGTTTGCAAGATGTAGTATTAGAGGTAGAGGAAGGAGGCAAGGAATTAGTATGTAAAAAAGGAGTAGGGGAGGTCTTATGATAATGACAATATTGAGTAGAAGGATAGATAGATGAATTTAAAGGTGGGGAAGATATATGCAATTGATAGAATATTATTTTCTAGGTATGACAGTCCCATATTAGATGTCCTTTTCAACATAAAATGCATGCATTAGGCTTGTTTAAATTAATTATTGGCTATTTCATTTCAAAACTATGGCCTCTTAGTTTAATGTTCTTTATCAATGAATTATTTAGATCGACTTCTATACAAATCTTTGGATGAACTCTAAGGTTGTTGAATTTATCTGATTTATGTTTGCACCAAATGACTCTACCAAGTTGAATTGAAATGCCTTTTAAAAAAGGTTGAAAAGCTAATTTTAACTAAGGTATCTCTATCCACATGTGGTGGTGCACAAAAAAGAAGGACCTTCGAGATGGAACTAAAAATTCCAAGCTTGAAGGTAACCTACTCATCCACAAATAACCCATCCTATATTGTAAAATTACCTAAGCATGATTATGAGAATTAAACACACATGAAACATAACCTTTCCCCAAGCCTCTTATGGTAGGTATTTGTAAATGGACTTGGCATCCCTCTGTACATGCAAACGAGACATTTCTAGGTGCCCTAGTTTGAGAGAACAGTTGGTCCAAATTTTAGAACCTTTTTATGACTATTAAGAGACTATCTCAATCCAATGTTTGTAAATCAAATAATGAATGAATAATTTTATACCTCTATTTCCTTTCTTGATCCAATGTATTCTATCTCTTATTGTAGTGTCTCGTCATTTATATGCATCAAGCTTATGCATCTGCTTTTCAATTTTAATGATATAGGTTTGGATCATAGTATTACTAAGATCATAAGTAAATTATTTATTTTATTTACCAATTTCCCTTGAAGAGATTTAGATCCCTTCTTTTACGTTGCCAAGTTATCTTTCTTTCAAAGGAACAAAGGAATTTAGTGCATTGTGAAAGAGTATTACACCACCATAAAATCCATGAATCCCCTTCCTCTGGTTTAGGTCTAGAATTTCATATTCGCTTGAGGGTAGCCACATTATTCTAATTTTTAAATGTGATATATTAAGTTTAAATGGTAGCTGAGATAGTATGAGGGTGGCTAGAGAGTGGGAGATAGAGAAAAAGATGGAGAAATGATTAGAGAGTTGTGGAATAATCAAATTATAAATATGTACCAAAAGGGGAAGAAAAAAATGCAAGTTGTGAGAAATATAAAATTTGTCCAAATTACTAAGTTTCATATCTACACCAACTCTATAATTAGACCAACTAAACCAATTATCAACATGACTTCAAAAAATTCTATAAAGAGGATCAACCATCCCAAAGGAGTTATGCTGGTAAATCCAGGTTTCAAATTCATCTAGATTAAGCTTAGACTAATTATACCAACAACACTCACTATGATGTTACCCCATATTGAAATCTCCTCCTAAGATCTAGTCTACATTAGGGAGGTTCTTAGGAAACCAATCCGAATGAGAAACTTGTTCTTTAATAACATTATGAGCATAAAAGGAGCAAAACCCAATAGTCTCTCCATTGACAAAAGTAAGGGCCCAAACACAACTATGTGAAGGGTCCTTCCCATAGCAATGATAAATTTGGAAAACCATGTTGGCATCCCTAAAATAGCTCCACTACTACCATATCTATGAGAAACATGTAAGAAAAAAACATCATCCCATATATTTTGAAGAGACATATCAATATGAACTTCACTTGACTTCTTGAAGAAATAAGATATTGAGTTTCTATTTCTCAATAACCTCTTTGACTCTAAATTTTTTATGAGGGTGAGAATTACCTCTTACATTCCAATAAAATATATTACAATTCATGATGATAAAAAAGGAATGTTTTCATCATTTAAAGAGAATTTACCCCAAAGCAATTAGAAAACATTGAAATATTATTGGTTGCTTGAAATCTCAATCTTTGTCATGCACTCAACACATGTGATGAGGAACCCAATATGGTGGGGTTTAAGAAAGCATGTGGAGGGTAAGAGGATCAACCACGAGAAGGAAAATGAGGAGTAGAATGCAAGGAAGAACTAACAGCTTCTTTGTTTTCCTAACCACCCTCAAACTAATAGTTGAATATAAAAACATCTTTGTAAGAAGTAGGGATATCATTAGGAGGTTCGTAAGACATAGTATTAGAGGTAAAGGAAGGAGGCAAGGAATTAGTATGTACAAGAGGAGTAGGGGAGGTATTAAGATAAGTACAAGATTGTGTAGAAGGATAGCTCTAGATGAATATAAAGGTGGGGAAGAGATATGCAATTGAGAGAATCTTATTTTCTAGGCAGGACAATCTCATATTAGATGTCCTTTTCAACATAAAAAGCATGCATCAGGCTTGTTTAAATTAACTATTGGCTATTCCATTTCAAAACCAAGGCCTATTAGTTTAATGTTTTCTAGCAAGGGATTATTTAGATCAACTTCTATACAAATCTTGGGATGAATTCTAAGGCTATCGAATTTATCTGATTTATGTTTGCACCAAATGACAACTATTATTAAATATCATCCACTTCAACAGTCAAAGGTCAATTTTGACCAATAAAAATAGGAGAATTATTTACCAATTTTGTTGTAAATGAGATGTAAAATCACTATTGATTGTTTGACCATTGAAGTGGATGATATTTAAGTAGAGTGCCAAATGATTATACCAAGTTGAACTGAAATCTCTTTTAAAAAAAGGATGAAAATCCAATTTTAACTAAGATAACCCTATCCACATAGGTTAGTGCACAAACAAGAAGGACCTTCAAAATGGAACTAAAAATTCCAAGCTTGAAGGTAACCTACTTGTCCACATAACTCATGTCCTATATTGTAACTGAATTGCTCAGTTACTGAAAATAAATAAATAAAATTAGTAAAGCATTTTACACTTAAAAAAGTTTATAACTTATGACTCCTACTTGAAGTGTGTATCTTTGATTGAGGTAAGGTTGAAATGCCTTTGAAAAAAGAAGGTAACGTGAATGGAGGAAGAACGGGAAAGAGAATTTGTGGAAGACTATTTTGCGTCTATTCTAGAGACCTTGAAAGTGGAAGGGAAACAACAACTTGTTGTTTGTTAAATTCCTCAAGGACAAAATAAAAAGCACCAAAAGTGACAGAACCCTGCATAAGGGTTTGCGGTGTCCCTGCAACAATTCATTCCTAACTTTAGGCTCGATATAATTGGTTTTCGTAATCTTCTTACATCTACCACTTCACATGAGAAAGAAACTGTAACTTGAGAGAGATAATGTAATAAAGGCAGATTGAATAAGTATATCATGTTCAGGCTCCATTGAACAACGACATAAAACATTCAATAGCACAGATTGATTAGTTTGCTAAACTTCACAATATAACAATCAAGTTTCATAGAGTTGTTGGCTTTGCTTCCTAGAGTTGTTCATTTTGTTTGGGTTGGACTCAAATAGCATTGTAAAGCCAAATTTGGTTCAAAATACTACAAACTTGATAAGTATGTATCAATCCTTTCCAGGAGTATTTATTAAAACATCAACCTTAATAACAAAAGGTTTGAATGGAAGGATAGTTTATAAAGAATGGTGGAAATGGTGGGTATGAATGGTTCTAGACAGGAATATATGGATCCAACTAGGATTGCTCCAATGAAGTCACTGATCGATAGCCTGCTATCTTTCATGCTTCTCCTGATCCCACTATTGATGTGAGAGATATCTTGAATTACCGCCACCTTAAATCACTACCTCTGCAACAACAATAGCATTGATATTTTCCTTAGAAGTTTCAGTTGTTTCATACTTAGACTGTGGTCGGTGTCATCTACACAAAATCAAGGCTTTCTCGCGATTCAGACTCAAAGACCGAGAGTACAAAGTGAAGGGATATTTGATGATGCCTTGTAGGTGTTGACTCCGATTATATATATTTTTCATTATCCTCTGTTGGTGTTCATCCTTATCATCCTCATTCCAAACATGAACAAAGAGATTTTTCAATGTTTTGGAGTAGAGCTACCTATGTTACCAGAAACTAGAAATGAGAAACATGACGATAAGGCAACGTAATGACAAACAGAATTTGAAAAGGTTGCAAATAAGAAATGTGATGTATATATTAAATATATTTTTGAAAATATAACACAAATTATATATATAATTATTTATATTAATTTTATATACTATTGAAATTATAAAAATTATATCAAATTAAATTTACAATTAAAAATATATTATTAAATAAATTATATACTCAATTTAAAATACTATTTTACTCAATTTAAAAATACTAATAATAAACAGCTTAAAAAACATCCCCCAACAGCCATACTTTATAAAATAAAATAAAAAAAGCTTTTATAAAAATCAAAGAAATAAAAGAAGTGCAAATGTAAAAGCCAAAAAACAACGATATATATATTTTTTAATGGATGCAACGTTGGAGAAAACAAAAATGTCACCAAATGCCTAGAAACACTGTTAAGAAATGAAAACAACATTTCACACGTTTCAATATGAAACGGGGTGTCCCCATTGTGTTGCTGGTAACTATGATGAGTAGTGGTAGTGGTAGAGGGTCAACTATAACATTTGACTCAATTGATACTGATGGTGGATAGTGAAAGAAGAATAGAGAAATATATTGATATCACAATTTGAATCTTTTCAAACACTCCTTTGACTTCCATAGCCTAATACCTCAAGAGTGGACCTTCATGTTTAGATTATTTCATTATTGCTCAAGAGGTATTGCAAGGGTGAGGTGTGTGCCTACTAGTTTGAGGCACGCCTATCATAGGGAAGAAGAATACAGTTTTAAGAGTTGGTATTGATGTGCAAATTCAAGTTCAAAATGGAGCACATGAGACTATGTTTTATTGCTTTGACATGCTGAAATTGTTAGTCATACTATAAGTTTCCAATATTTAGAATGATAAAGATTGCTACAGTACCTACAATGAGTGTAAAATGGTGGAAGTCTAAACTAGAAATCACACTTTAGTGTGCAATGGGTATGCCAAAAATGGATGTGGAAAGGAGTTGTTGGCAAGAGACAATACTTCGGTACGGACTTGCATGTTGTCATTGATGTATGTCTTGGATTCACTATTAAGATGTAGGTCATAGTGACGTGGCCTACTCAAGTATAGAAGCATGGATTTCCAATTCTGCAAGCAGTTACCAGTATTGTAGATGTCTGCCATCATTGTCCATCCATTGTATTATCCATCTCATGCCTCTCCTAATCCATCGACCCCTAAACATATGAAGTATGTGACCCAATGGCTATTATAAAGGAATCAAACACCATCCAATCCTCCACCTATCAAATCATCCCTTTATCATCCCCTGTTGATCCTTCATCACCACCTACCTATCCCATTCCAAATTTGTCCTCTTATCCACTCCCAAACCCAATGCATCCCATTGCACCCCCAAAACATATGTTACATCCCTTCTCCATTATTATACGAACCTCATAAGCATGTGACCATACATCCCCCCATCCACTTTACCTCCACTTCTCCCAACTCCTAATATCCCAATCCTCAAATCCCCTTTTCCCCATCATTAACACCCTCATCAATCCCAAACCTCTGAAATCCCTAATCAAGACCAACAAAAGCACACATTGTCCAAACATGAAGCTATCAAAATACCCATAGGATTCAAAAATATAAATCCGGATGCCTCCTTACATGAAGTGAAAAATACACAAAAGCCTAAAGATGCTACACCATCTAGGAAAATTGGAAAACCCAAAAGGCTACCAAAAAAAAAATGGTATGGGTACCCAAACAAAAAGAAATGCATCCAAATGAAGCATCCTACTTCCAATCCAACCCCAAATCCTAGAAATCCCACTCCCCATTTAAAAATCCCACAACTCTAAGTCTATTTGGGTCCCTAAATCCCTAAATTGACAATCCCCATTTCTCCCCACATTCCTGTCCCAAAAAAAGCTTCAAAATATAATTTAGTGTGTGCAACCATTGGTCATGTTTCCCCTCCATCCCACGATATTCCCTCATGCACCTAGCTCCCTATCACATATCCCCTATCACACATATCTACCCCATCACATCCGTATGGTCCATGCTTTTGCATAATCCACATCATAGCCCACGTCATAATCCATCTCATAATCCATGTCATTATCCACATCATAATCCACTATCCTCCACTTCCACCTCATGCAATCCAAAAAGCTTGAGTCCCCATCCCAATGTGTAGTCCCTTTCCATCCATTTGTATCCTCCATCCATCCATAACATCCTTTTATTCAATCCATCATGTATCCTTATCATATTCCTATCCATCATCTCCATATATATCCTTTTGTCTCCCATCCATCCTATCCATTCTATCTTCCTCCTGATCGATTTGTGATTCCCTGCAGCATGCTTTGGACACTTCTTGACATACTATGAAGTCCACCCATCCCTTCCAAGCATTCTCCTCTGTCAGGACCTAGATGGCCAAGAGAGAGTTGATCCCATACATTTGGTTGCACTTGAAAGTAAGCAATTCCTATCTATTGTTGTCATGCCCTCTTAGTGTCATGTTTTTTAATTTTTTTTATAAAAAATTGGCGCTAACATTTTCATATGTATCCTTGTTCATTTGGTTCATAGTTTATCATGGTCATGAAAGGAGTGTACCAAGATACAAAAAATTTACAAGAAATCTGCTCATGGTTTTGGTTACAAAGTGGCAAGACCTTACTGGTGGTAAAGAATCCATTCAATTTCTACATGAGGTTCATGGTAATGATGTTCAAAATCTAGACTTGTTGGTTGAACAAATGGCATAAAAAGAGATTATCAAAAATTGGAAATGAAGGGTTGATGGTATCTATGGGGCATCAAGAGAGAGCTAATTGGGCATGTAAGAAATTTCTATGTATTGTTGTCATGCCCTCTTAGCGTCCTCTTTTAAAAAAAAATTTATACAAATTGGCTCTAACATTTTCTTAATTAGCCATGTTCATTTGGTTCACAGTTTATCATGCTCATGAAAGGCGTGTACCAAGATACAACAAATTTAGAAGAAATATGCTCATAGTTCCAATTATAGAGTAGCAAGACCTTGCTGATGATAATGTTGTTGAAAATCTAGACTTGTTCAACAATACATCATATTTTGTGCTTGATACATTTATATTAATGCAAACATGGGTGCAATATAGAACTAATTCAATTTTATTTTATTTTTACTTATTGAACTTGTTTATGATCTATTTAAATTGCATTCTTAATGAGTCAATATCTATTTGCACATATTGTTGAACAGATCTTGTGTTTTTCAAACACTACTTTATCGCTATTTGTTTTTCAAGGAAAATTTGTCAATCCATAAGATTTCTTCTCTCCCTGCATTCCCAAACAATAATTGTACAGTGATTAAATTGTTCCCAGTCTATTTGAGGCATGACAGCAATTGAAAATGAGCAACAACAAGTTAATATAATTTTTGTTCCATGTCACCATTTTACACACAAGTTAATATAGTGAGGATTTACAGTCTTGAAACCATTGTTCGAAAGTTCTAAAAAACTATTCACCAATCCATTCAATACATCCAATTTTTTCTGCCAACATAACATGATAGCTCATAAATATACGCAAGAGGAGCACCTGTATTATGAGAATTGATACTCCCTTGCAATGCCTCTAAATCACAAATTACACTACTATCCTCAAACAACTCAATACCAGCAAGTCATAAAACACAAACACTACTCAAAAAAACATTCATTTTACAAACACCCTGGGTGAGCGTTCACCCCGTGCAACTGCTAGTTAATTAACAACTAGATAAAAGTTTTCCATCACTACAGCCGCATTGCTAAGCAAGACTAATTGCGTCTAAATTATTTTACCTTGATCAATTTAATACTTGTCACGGAAAAGCTAGTATAGATGATGTGGCAGACGGGCTATGGCGATTGCATTAAATTCTACAGCCTTCTTTAAAGTAATTCCAAACTCGTCCGCCATGTCCATCTCGTCGCAGCTTGTCCCATCTGGAAGTTTCCACTCAAATGAATGAAGTAGAGAAGCCAAAACCAAATTAACCATACGACTTGCCAATGGAAGCCCCGCACAAATTCTTCTTCCCGATCCGAATGGAATTAGCTCAAAGCTTTGTCCCCTGTAATCCATCTTGCTATTCTCCCCCTCCAAAAATCTCTCGGGCAGAAATTCTGAAGGCCTCTTCCAAATTGCAGGGTCCCTCCCAATGGCCCACACGTTCACCATCACCTGGCTGTCTTTGGGTATCACAAATCCCCCGATCACGCAGGACCTTTCAGCTTTGTGGGGGAGCAGCAGAGGAGCCGTCGGGTGCAGTCGGAATATTTCTTTCACGGCTGCATGCAGATAAGGCAGACGATCTATATCAGATTCTTCCACTCTTCTATTGCAACCAACCACTTCATCCAATTCTTGTCGGACTCGGTTTAATTTCTGCGGATTGTGAATGAATTCTGCCATGGCGCATTCTATTGTTGTGGTGGTCGTTTCAGTGCCGGCGACAAACAATTCCTGAAAAAAGATACCACAATTAGACATTCTGGCTAAAATATCAGAAATTTATGAAGATTTCAGTACTTACGGCTATCGAGGCTCGAATATCTACGAGAGTGAAGTCTTCGCTTCTGAAATCCAGCAGGACATCCAGAAAATCCTTCTTGGAGTCATTCCGCTCAAGGCTTTCGCTTGCAGAGGCGAGACTTTTATGTATGAACAAATCCACAAAGTCATACATACCCTTGGAATGCTTGGTCGTCTGACGGCACAAGCCCTGCAGATCGAGGAACCGGAGAAATGGAAAAAAGTCAGCCAAATTAGGCGTTCCGCCGAGCTTCATCATCTCCCAGACAGAATCTTTGAAACCCGCAGAAGCTGGATTGTGCGGATCGAAGACGCTTGTGCTGAAGATCATGTTGCCTAACAAATTCAGAGACGTGCAGAACACTGTCCGACCGACATCTACAACATTTCCCTTGTCCTCATAAATAAGTCGAATTGTGTGAAATACTTGATCTCTTCTGAGATGTTGCAAAGCTTGGAGTCTTTTGTTGCTGAAAAGCTCAACAATTGAAATGCGTCGGAGATGGCGCCAGTGATCTCCGTATTCGCCCCAAATTAGGGAGGACTTGTAGTGGGAAGGAGACTTGGCGGCTTCTATCACCGTCCGCCCGGCTAAGATGTGGACGTGCGTTTTGAGAACCTCCTTGGTCATGGCAGGAGAGGAGACCACCACTGCTGTTTTCATGCCCAGACTGAGAGCCATGAGTGGGCCGTATTGCAGAGAGAGGGCATAGAGAGAGTCGTGAGGCCTTTTCCCCAGCTGAAAGAGGTTTCCCACAATAGGCCAAGCAGGAGGCCCAGGGGGCAGAGGAAGCCTTGTTCTCCTCTCTTTTCTCCATTGAAAGAAGAATAAAAGTGAACCAGCGGTAAGGAGCAGATAATACCAAGAAAACGCTGAAATATTCATACAAAGTGCAAACAGGGAAATCCTGGTTTCGTTTGGTTTTCCAGTACAAGGCGAGATTCCCGTCTGTCGCAGCGTCGCAGGCTGCAGCTCCACTTAAAAGTTTGTGGGATGGAGGTAAGGGTGGCAGGCTACCCATTTATCGAGTTTCCATTCTATGTTTTACACGTGAATATGTAACTATATTTAATATTGTTGACGCGGCTCTTTGAGCGCACTACTTTCGAAACAATATAAAATGTTTGAATACTTTTGACCGGAGAAACGTGCTAAGCAAATTTTACACAAAGCACATTTTAAGTATTCCCTAGTAGGGAAGGTATGATTTATATTAGTTTTTTAATCTAGGGCTAGTAGGGGAGATACGGAGTCTTTTCATTCCATGCCTTGCTATACACACATATTTTTATATACTATCTCCTCAACTTTCTACCTTTATTCACATATCATTCACAATTAAGAAAGGGAACACTTTATTCACATATCATTCACATTTAAGAAAGGAAACACTTCAGTTTGGTGCTCTAAAACAAATCAAGATCTGTCCATTCATCTTAGGAACATTTGCATAGTTGAGATCTAATATGTTTGATCTTTTACATATTTTTTTAGGGGTTCACCTAGGTGAACATGTCCTATTGCAATATAATCCTAGTCCTTCCAAGGTATTTTAAAATTTTGCTAGTCCCAAATATCAGAAAAGGCAGAGAAATCAAAGGCAAATTACACAAGTCTAAAATCGATGTTGTGTAGATTGCCTTATTATTTATATGGGTACATGACATTTTTGTGAGCGTAGATCTGACCCTAATCCATGGTATTGGCCTCTTGCCAAATTTGTGCTAAAACTTCTTGTGTTTTACTATTCATATTATGTTTGTGCAATCCTATGTACATTTCTATGTTATAAGTTTTTAAAAAGTTTGCAAAACCCTCATATGCTTATGCATAAAGTCTCAGGTACATGCTTTGCACTTTATGTCTATTTCACTAGTGACTTGTGATAACCAGTCTAAAGTATAACTTAAGTCAAGTGCTTGTGTATTTCCTTTGTTTTCTATCAACATGGCCCATGCTACTTATGGAAGTGGCTATTATCCATACAAAATGACATGCCTAAGACATGTTTGTTCAATTTTTTTAAAATATGTTTGTGCCACCTGTGCCAATTTTTGTTCTATTTTTAATTTTTAGATAGCACCAATCCCACATACACCAATTTTTGTTCTATTCTTCTTATATTTGAAAAACTAGTAACCACAAATTTCTTGTGTTGGATGTGGTGGAGTATTTATGGAAGGGATATATGATATATTCAATGTATTTTTCCTGCTCAACGACCCCTTGAAATGTTCTAGACTCAGAGTTAGTGAAGCACCAAGCGATGGAGCAGTTGAGGTGGGAGAATGGCAATGCCATTGTCTATGGAAGGCATGCTAGATGAAGGTATTGGATATTTGTGGTGTTTCAAGTATGCTCAAGGATTGCTCCGTTGATGTTGTAGGAAGCAAATTAAGATTGCTTACATCCAACAGTGAATCTATCATCACAAAATTTGTGATTTGTCTATAGAATTGTTATGAATTCAAAGGTATGATTGCCCCTAGACCAACATTCCTTCCCTCTTCTCCATGCAAAAGTTGAGTGTTTTAGAGCTTTTAGTTGAACCAAACCTTTTCAATGAATCTTGTGACCTAAAGAGCTTGTGGCAGAGTCATGAATAGGTACACTAGCACTAGTGCACTGTTTACTTGTAAAATACTCTATATGATTCAAAGTTTCCTTGTTATTTATCCCATGGAAACACTTGTGTTTGTAGGCTTCCACACAGTTGCACATGCTCTATGTATGAAAACTCAACAAGTTGCCAAAATCAATAGGGCTTCTCAAACATTTGAAAAAGATGATTTTAAGTTTAGGCTAAATGAGAAGTTTACCAAATGATCTATGTCACTTGAAACCCCTCAACAACCTTGACCTAAATTATTGCTAGGGATTACAATTACTTCCAAATTGATTTGGCAATTGTAGATAAGGCCTATGTAGAGCATGACTACATTCCAACAAAGTGAATATATTTTGATAATTCAATAAATTTATTGTTGGACCAGATAGATGATATTGTTTGGGGTGGTTTTCTATAAAATTTTAGACTACTTCATTACAATTCTTATGATAGAATGAAGACATGTTACAACACCATGCTGTACATTCTCTTTTGTTCTCACTGCCTTTCTTCACTCATAGTTGAGCTAAGCTGACTACGTTCCAGTGAAGTGAATATATTTTCATAATTCAATAAATTTATTGTTGTATAAGATAGATGATCTTGTAAGCTTATATACATTAGATTGTCTAAAGGATAAGGAACTATGCTTTAATTCTCTTAAATTATATAGAACAACAAACTTATCGATAAAGTTAAAGTGAATGCAAGATATAAAGAAAAAGATATAAAATGGTTAACATGCTTATGCATGCCATTAACCTTAATGTTAACCATTTTATATCTTTAAAAGGATGAGGTTAACATCTTAATAGCATGCCTAAGCATGTTAACATTTTATATTTTTCTCTTTATATATTGTATTCACTTTAACTTTATAGATAATATGTTGTTATATATAATTTAAGAGAACCAAGCCATAACCTTATCCTTTGGACAATCTAATGTATATAAGCTTACATGATGTACTAATTTAATGTAAGTCTACCTTCATCATACAAAGGTAATGGCTATTCTCTATACAAAATTACATATCTAAGGCATCATGTCATAATTCTTACATACAATACCATGTCGTTTTCCATATTCCCCATACAAAGTTGTATGTATAAGCTATAGTGATGGGACTCATAATAGTTTCTAACTTCAACATTTGAACCTTGCCATTTTTCATCATGCAATGAACCACCAACTATGGTCCCTTTCCTAAAATTTTCCATTTTTTCATCTCAACTCCCACTCACAGTCAAATTTAAATTTCTTTTCTTATCTCAACTCTTTCCCACAGTCAAATTTTTTTTTTTTCATTTTAACTCCTACCAAATCCATTAAGGAGAAAGATGTGCATGGTAGAATTGTAGAATAGAAAAATGATTGAGTCCCTTAAAAATGTGTACACAAGAGGAATAAATGCTTCTTACTATTTTTTTAGTGTGGGAGATGTTTGGGCAGGAAAGGAAGCTTGTTACTCTCACTGACATGTTTTCATTGTTTATGTCGTAGTCATGTGGTGAATCCTTTCCAATACCAAATATTCTTTTCACAGTAACTCTCATCTAGGTGGTCATGTTAAAGAGATAAAGAAGATCGAAACTATATTAGGAGCTATTCGTATCAAGAACTTCATTCCTTAGTTAGATTGGATGGACTTGCAAGGAGTGAAGTGGTGCATGAAAAAGGTACACAATTCCATTCAACAAGTGATATGAAAAATAATAAAGGAATCCCAACATCGTAGGAGGAAATTTCACAAAGAGCATGAGCAACAACCTATTTTTTTTGTATTTTGTAGTTGTAAGGATTTGCAACTTGAGAATTGAAGGCTTTGGATCAACATCTCCATTGTTTAAACAAATCTTTGGCAGTTGCAAATGAATTAGCTTGTTGTAATAGGTCTAAGATTCTTGAGATTGACTCAAATACAATTCATGGAGTAGTAATGTCAATGAGTAAGATATAGGGGCAAGATTGACTCAAATACAATTCATGGAGTAGTAATGTCAATGAGTAAGTTATAGGGGCAAGAATATTAGTAGTAGAGTGGAATTACACCAAATTATGCATTGGAGGCCAACAAACAAAATTTGTAGGCCCAGACACCATTCATAGATAGGTCACTTCGAACCTAAACTCACCATAATCATAGCAGTCATAATAGTGGTGGTTGTAGCAATTTTTTGTGTTGTTCATGTAGTCAAGATTGATCTAATCAAATCACAATGGTTTATGTAGGATCAGAGCATGCCAAAACAAGAAAATGGTAACATTAATTTATAGTATGTAAGAACAAAACCAATTTTGTTTTAGTGTTAATCTCATGTCTAAGTAAGAGATATTTGTTATTTTATTTATATAAAATACCAAATGGGCATTTTGACGAGTTAAAAATTAAAAATGCTTCTTTTATATTGAATATAGCTCATGCTAAGGCATTGCATGACAACAAGTATAATAAAATTTTATTCTAAATAAAATATTTAATATGCAAATTAATTGCATTCCTTGCTATAAACAAATCATTTTTTAAATCATTCAAAAAATCAATACGCAAATTAATTTCCAAATTAAACTATCACTAACACTTGTAATAAATTTCTAAGATGTCTTTCAAATATTAAACCTTCTTAGTTGATATGTATTTTTCTCTCTCTCAAAATGTAATCAAATGTTGAAAAAATTGATGGTTGAAATGCATAGTGTGTATTTTAACCTACACATGCACCCATTTCTTACAAGTGTTAGTGGAAATTTAAATTAGAAATTAATTCCATTCCCTACTATAATAACTCATTTTTAAATAATTAAAAAAATTCAATATACGAATTAATTTTGAAACTAAATTGTAGTTAGCACTTGTAATAAATTTCTAAGATGTCTTTCAAATTTTAGACCTTCTTAGTTGATTTGTATTTTACTTTGTCTCAAATATTAGGAATTGTACATTGGAAAAATGAATATTGTGTAATAGAATGTTGATGAATAAATTTGTAGGTTGAAATACAAAGTGTGTATTTCAACCTGCACATGCACCCATCTCTTACAAGTGTTAGTGACAATTGAATGTTAGTGACCTTATTTGATTCATTTATTTATCTATCTAAACTATTAGGATTCATATACTAGAAAAATGAATATTGTGTAATTGAATGTTGATGAAGAAAATTATAGGTTGAAATACATAATGTGTATTTCAACCTACATACCCATTTATTATAAATATATGTATATATAAACATTTATTGAAAGAAAGTATAATTATTTCCCACTTAATTAGAATATACAAATAATGTAAGTAAACTAGATCTAAAATAATTTCAATAGAGTAATGATAATAAATAAGAAATAAACCCTTGGAAAATCTCCAAAGCACACTCAATTGTATTACTATTCCAAAAGGTTACAATATACTCTTTGAGTTGTATTTCTTCAATGGAGATTAATATTATGTATCTAGACTAATTCTGACATCATAACCCTAATGATGTCAAGATTACTCATACTTTACTTTTTAAAACAATTTATTAAGGATCAATTAGATTGTTTGGGTTTGGAGGTAGGTGGGAACATCCTTGAACTCAAAGCATTAAATTATACATAGTATGGACTCATTTTTGGGATGTTTATCATGTAGAATTAGAAGTTGAGGTAACTCATAGTCATAATTCTCTATCACATACATGTTTTAAGCTTTGAATTACCATAATCAAAATAAGAACTAGGATAAAGCACAAGTGGGATAAAGAGACTTCCTTATTTGTAATAATTCCATGTAGAGATGATTGTTAGTCCTAAAACACACCTTCTAAAAAATCTAGCATTTCACCACAAATTTCTTCAAGTTCCTCGTTTGCATGTACACAATCAACAAAATCATTGGTCAACAATGAACTTTTCCAAGAAAAATCATAAACAACTTCATGAAAAGTAATACCATATTGTGTTTTAGTAAATATAATGTTAGACACACAAGGATACTAAGAGAGGGTGAATCAGTATCTAAACAATTTTCAACTTTAACAACTTCAAACTTATCCAGAGAAGATTAACCCCTAAGCATCACAGTATTAACATGAACATGAAAGATTAACACAAAGCACATAAAAACATAACACCAGATATACGTGGAAAATCCTAGAAGGGAAAAACCATGGTGAGGATTAACTCACAATATATGAAGCTCAAAAATAACTTTGTTTTAGAGCTACAACCCAAGGAAGCTACTACTCCCTGATGACTTTGTTTTAGGGTCACTCCCAAGGAAGCTACCACTCCCTAAATTGAAAAAGACACTTACAAAGATTATAGTATGACAATCCTTCTACTATCTGAAAACTGACATTGTAACTCACTTCTCTGATGATTGCAATTCTACATCTTCACACTTCCTTCTGATGATAAGATCTGGTAGGCACACTCTACACTTGAACACTATCACAAATATGTCTTCAAGATGAATCAGGACAACATCAATATCTTCTTCTCTTTCTCCTTCAGTCACACATCATAATACATTCAATTCTTCTCCTTATCTTACATACGAGCCCTATCAATCATTTTGCAATCACACCTTTCCTAACTCAATTTAATTTACCATTTATACATGATATTAAATTGATTACATTGCTTGTCAACCAGAGACAATATGAAAAATACATTTACAAATTGGCCAAACAATATACAACATGAAATGTGTAGAAGATAAGACCTAAACAACATCACACATTACACTAGCAGAAGACTCATGCCTTGCGGATAGTAATGCTTGCTTAAATAGGTCCAAAATATCCTTCACAACATCCAACACCAAGGAATTACATCCACACACTCCACTCAATTGACATTAGGATGGCCTTAAGCAAAACCTATGAAAACTTAAAGTATGACGACCATAGCAACTTGAAAACCTTGTGCGGTAGTGGAAACAAGAAAGATCTTCATGAAACTCTTCTAGATGAGTCTACATGACTCATACAGCATCCCAAAATACTCCTTTACCTCCGCACATCAAAGATTTGTGCCGCATATATTTAGTCATGAACTTTGAGAACACCAAGTCAACTGGAACACTCTACAACATGTCATTTGAAAAATTGAGCTACGGACCACCAAGAGACTTGAAAATGCAAGAAAGCACACAATGCACATCCATTGTCATATCTTCAAAACCACAAAGGAAACCATTCATGTTTGAAGGAATGTGGAGCATTCCAACAGGCCTTCAACACTGCCTCACTCTACCAGAACACAAGACGATACTCTATCATGCATAACTTTCACAGTGGAAGGTTAAATGATCTAAAACTCTAGAATTAACCTCTTCACTCCATCTTGAACATAGATCTAGAACCGCATAGCCATATCTACAAATACGAAGGAATGTGGAGCATTCTTCTTCCATATAGTGTCTATCTTCACAGAACCAACACTGACATTAAATTGCAAAACACTCTTCCGGTGATCCAAACATCATGAAGCTTGGAACATACATGATTCAAATCATCAATAACATCTTCCAAACATCAAAAACACATTTGATCATTTTGTTGCTTCTACTTCCCATATTAATGTATCTTCTTGATGTTCTTTATTCCCATCTCAATATAATTTGATACTCAACTCTGCATTGGTTGAGGCATGACATCCAACCATGAACTTTAGTTACCTTATTGTATTCAGTATGACATCCAACCATGAACACTATCACACATTCAAGATAGTGCAGACATCAATGACAACCTTGTGACAATGTTGACATTAATGACAACCATAGGAACCATATGTATAGCAATCTCTGCCTTTGCCATTGATGGCAACACATACCTGCTCATTCTCCCCCTTTGACATCAAGGACAAAGGGCAGCCACTACCTACTCATCAAAAACCACATTCTTTCTTAGGATATAACTTCTTTTATAACAAACAGACTCCCCTATCATTAGCAACCACTAGCTTCTCCCCTTAAGAGGTGGCCACCATCAATCCAAGAAAAAGATATAACATGAACTCCCCATGGACAGATGCACCATTATGCATCTAGCAAGAAGGATGGGCAATTGCCCCTAACTTCTGTTGGAGATCCTCAAAGGTCTCCTTTACAAGAGCCTTTGTGTAAATATATGCAATTTGATCCTTTGTTGGAACACATTCCAACCTTACTTTCTTTTCTGCCACCTTCTCTCTTAAAAAGTGATACCTAATTGCTATATGCTTTGTTCTAGAATGCATCATTAGATTCTTGGAAATATTGATAACATCTGTATTGTCACACAAAATATGAATAGGCTCATCATACAATACCTTGATATCCTTTAGGGTTTTCTTCGTCCACAATAGTTGTGTACATCAAGATGTTGTTGTAATGTACTCTGCCTCTGTAGTAGATAAGGACACTAAATCTTGTTTCTTGCTCTACCATGAAACCAATCTGCTTCTTGAGAAGAAAGCACCTCCACTTGTACTTTTATCATTAACACAACTAGCCCAATTAGCATCAATATAGATATTTAAATCAAAATCATTACCTCTTGGATACCATAAGCCATAATCTAGAGTTCCTTGCAAATATCTAAATATCCTTTTCATTGCCTTCTCATATGTTTTCTTCAGATTAGCTTGATATCTGACAACCACACATACTGCATGCATAATATCAGGTCTAGAAGCAGTTAGGTATAACAATTCTCCAATCATAGATCTATAGATAGTTTGATCACCTCCGGAGACTCATCATCTTTGCTCAAGTGACATCTAGTGACCATGGGAGTACTCACTGGCATTGAATCCTCCATACCAAACTTCTTTAACAACTCTTTGACATAATTACCTTGAGAAATAAAGATACCATCTTCTAGGTGAGAAATTTGAAGCCTAAGGAAGAAAGACATCTCACCAATCATAGACATTTCAAACTCTTTTTGCATCTCCTCTGCAAACCTTTTACACATATCATCATCTCTGCCAAAAATGATGTCATCAGTTCATATACCGCAACTATCAAAATTATGTTTCCTTCTTCCTTGATATAAAGATTACTATCTGTAGTACATTTCTTGAAGCCCTACTAAAGTAAGTACTTGTCTAACCTAGCATACCAAGCCCTAGGTGCTTGCTTAAGATATACAAAGCCTTTTTGAGTCTGCATACCATGTCTAGATCTTCTGATATCTAGAAACCATCCGGTTGTTCAATATACACCTCTTCCTCTAAGTCACTATTTAAAAATACTGACCTAACATCTATCTGATATACCTTGAATTTCTTATGAGTTGTAAGAGCAAGGAACATTTTGATTACCTCCATCCTGACTACCGAAGAAAAAGTTTCCTCAAAGTCAATACCTTCAACTTGTGTGTATCATTTACATACCAATCTTGCCTTATTCCTTACAACATCACCTTCTCCATTCAGCTTGTTTTGGAACACCCACTTTGTTCCTATAACATTCTTATTAGCTAGTCTGGGAACCAATTCCTATGTCTGATTCTTTTCAATTTGATCCAATTCTTCTTCCATCATCTTTGTTGGCATCAACAAAGGTCTTAGGTTCTACTTTTGATAACAAACACAAGTTTACTTGCTCATGTTTCTTGGCAAGCCTTCTCCTTGTATGTACACCTTCATTCTTGTCTCTAATGATCTGATCTTCTGAGTGCTTCTTCTGAACATACTTTGTTTTTGTCTTAGGTACTTTCTTTGATTCTTGTCCCTTTTCTTCTTTTATTTCTTCTTCTTCTTCATCTTCATCTTCCATGAAAGGGAAGATGTCAGATCCAGAGTCTTTTGATTCTTGTGAGATTTGATACAAGTCTTCATCCACTTTGACATTTGTGCTTTCAATTATCTTTCCCAACCTCTTGTTGTAGCATCTATAAGCCTTGCTTCTGGTTGAGTAACCAAGAAAGATTCCTTCATCACTTCTCGACTCAAACTTTCCTAGGTCTTCTTCATCTCTTTTGATATAACATTTTCTGCCAAAGATCTAAAAGTATTTGACAGTGGGAGGTCTTCCATACCATATCTCATAAGGAGTCTTAATGTTGTTGACCCTCAATTGCACTCTGTTGATTAGATAGATAGAATGTGAACTACTTCCTTCTAATACGTATCAGGCATATCTGCATCTTTCATCATTGCCCTGGACATCTCTTGCATAGTCCTATTCTTCCTTTCCACTACCTCATTTTTCTAAGGGGTTATAGGAGCTAATAGATGTCTCCTAATACCATGATCTTCACAAAATATTTCAAATTCATTTGAAGTAAACTCACCTCCTCTATCAGATCTTGAGCATTTTATCTTAGCATCTACTTCATTTTCAACCATAGCTTTGAACACTTTAAACTTGTCAAGAGCATTTGATTTTTCTCTTATGAAAGCAACCCAAGTCATTCTAGAATAATCATAATTAAATAGCATAAAGTACCTTTCACCTTTTTGACACTTTATTCTTGTAGGGCCACATAGATTAATGTGAATCAACTCTAATGGATTTGAAGAAGAATGCTCCTTGCTTTTGAAACTTGTCTTTGTCTATTTTCCCATTTGACATTCCCTGCATACTATGTAACAACCAAAACCAAAATGACAAGAAGTAACTAATTTTTCACGATGGTAATTTTTTTTTTTTTTAAACAAGGTAGTCAAATACAAAAGTTTCTCATCTATAATCCATTACAACATTTTTCAATTTATCATAAAAATGATTGCATTCTCATAAAGACTGAAAGAAATGATATTCATAATACACTTTGTTTTCTTAACAAATAAAATTTTCATGAAATAACAAATATCGGAAACATACCATTATCATGCATCTCGATTGTCAACCCATCACGTTCAAGACTCGGCTGTTCCTCAATATTGGGAAGAGAAAGTATCTTCAAGGAGTTTAACCTCCAACCACAGACCGTCGGTCTCCCACACTCCTTCCTAACCGGAAGTGGCCCTACCCTACTCAAGAGGATAGACTTAGGATAACCATCGGTGTTTGCCATCTGAGCTCTGGTGTTGTAACCTACGTGTCTTGTTATCGTGCAGATCCCTAGATACCCTCTAGTCATGCACGACCCTCCACAAGAAACGCCATCCAGTTACGGTGAACGTTAGATGTACTTGAGGATAGCACACCACCTTGGCCAAAGGATTTGTATTTAATTAGCATTTTAAAAACGCATGAACTTGGTTCACCCACCCTACTCGACTTGAACTGGTCGAAATCCTACAGTTTCCTATTTGTATAGTTTGAACTTATTTTGCCGACCTTGATGACCTCAAGGCTTAGGATATCCTCCTATAATAGTGCATTGCGCAATATTATTTTAATCCCAAGTTCAGACTTTCATAATCCCATTATCCTATAAAATCATTATTTAGACACGTCCACTCCTAAGTGGTTTCAAATCTGTTTACTTGGTTCTCATGTTAACACAACATACACAAGTATCTAATTCATTTTCCGTTATCCCAATATTCGAGGGTTCTAGACTCAAATGGTCTACAAGGTTAAGCGATCCTAACATCGTCGCATGCAATGCAATCTCGACTCACATGCAGGTTTTCAACTCAAATTGATCATTTCGGAATCCAATACGGTTTCCTAAACATTACCAACACTTTTATCTTCCTACCCTCTTTCCGAGTCATTAATTTCACAAGATTTAAATAGCTGAGAGTCGTAAATAAATCTAAAAGGTTTGGGAATCTTTCAAATGTAGATAAAGATATTAAACGCATAAGACATCGGCTGTTTACAAATGCATTTTCTGGCTATACGTCGAACATGCTTACTAATTATGGTTTGACTCCTGCATAGCATGCACGTGGAGCATCGTTCAAAACCTCCAAGGCAGTTTTATGTTCATAACACAGACCTAAAGGCAACTCTTCTATCTTACGTCACTGTTTATCATTCACTGAAGGTAAATTAAGTCTTGCACCAAGATAAGTTCATTCCTAAATGCATATACCTTAGAGAGCAGCGTTCTTTTGCTATACATCGTCATTTATGATGAGAAAAACTACAATTTCTGAGTTTACAATTCCTAGAAGGCAGTAACACTTCTTTTTCAGAGTTTTCTAATCTTAAAACACAGTAATGTGACAGCATACATTAGTTTCTGAGTTTATCACTTGTCCTACACAGCAATAAAGCTATTTCAAGGAATTAACCGCACACTGAAATCGTAGTAAACTTACGTTATCATTCTATTCTACTCATATTTAAACGTAATAATCTTCCATAACCATGAGACTCTCTTCCTTACTGTTTAAAACTGAGACAAATGGTTAAGAAAAAGAACCTGTTATTAAAAATGGAGGTTGCTGGAAGGCTCTTTCACACCGAGGGCTTTCTGCCTCTCGCTACTTCACTGCACAGTTCTAAGACCTTACTGCCTTTTTGCTCCTCACTACACAATCTAAACTCTTACTCCTTTTCGCTCCTCACTACACAGTCTAAACTCTTACTGTCTTTTCGTTCTCCTCACAGCATAGTTCTAACTCTTACTGTCTTTTCCAAAAGAATGACCGTTCCATAACTTCGCAGCCCCCTTGCTAACTACCCTCGACTCCTAGATTCCCTCCTACGTTGAGGTAGATCCCTTCCACCAACTTCCGCGACGGCTTCTCACAAGCACTAACTTAACTGTTGCAACCGACTTCCTCATCCCGTCGACAGTACACAGAGAATATCTCTCCTGCATTCCTTACTTCACAACAAACCTCTGTTTCACCCTCAACGGTGGCTTCCCTACTTCCTCTATTCGGCGAAGATAACTCTCTTCAACAACTACCGATCCACGCTGTCCTCACTGCCCACGAAGGAAGTTACAACCACTTCCCATGCTGCGCAGAGATATAGGAAACGTTTTCTCTCTCCGCAGATTCTTCCTTTTTTTTAAGTTCAATGCAGTTTCTTCACTAAAGAAGTTAACCAATTTCAACTGACTTTTTCAAACGTATACTATCATTAATTAGCACTTTCAAAACAAAGTTCATTGAGAATAAACGCCGTCTGAGGTAATCGAACCCACGACCTCCGATGCTTCTCCACACTCCAAGGTGATGGGAGATCGGCATTAATAATGGTTACACCCTCTCCAATTCGCGAGCTGACCTCTCATGTCTTGGTTAAAAGAATCCCACCAAAGAATTTTCGGTTGACGTAAATCTATACACATGGGTTGACATAACTAAACTTGAACCTGACTTCTCACGTAACATGACCATACAAAAGGTGGTGGCTCCTTTGGTGACGTGGTCTGCTAGAAGACACAACAATTCTGCCTTCACTCAATAACCAAGGCATCAAAATCAATCCAAAACCACTACAAGATGTATTACGGAGTTTAAGTTCGGCATGGCGGTGATTAGGCAATGACTAAAGCATCGTGTTGATCGAAAATGAAAAGGAGACAAAAACCTACTTATTAAGAGATCTTCAAGGTTAAATTGACAACAAATCACGGTCTAAACTAGAAGGAAAGACTCACGCTACACGACGACTAAAATAAATTACCTCACACTATGGCTTCAAATCGGCATTCGTCGATCTACGCGAAAAGAAAATATTCGCAACATAAATTCGATGCGATTTACGACAATCACGACGGATTGATCGTATCACAAACGAATTCTCACAACGTTAGACGCTTAAGGTTGATTTCTCGCAATTTCAACTTCGAGACAAGATTTGCAATTTCGCCACAAGATGACTCAATAAATACTTATAGATGTAAATATCAAACATCTCAAATACGTTGACTTGTTATTAGGAACTTACGACGCCATAGACGACTCCAAGATTCTACAAGACGACTTTCAACTAGGATGTTTACTTTATCCTTTGGCATCGACATCAAATTAACTACCCCAAACCGACAAACAAGACTTACTTGTTGGTTCCCAGGTTTATCTATCTGTTTGATGATCTCAGTGACAAACACCTTTGGTTAGTTTCCAAAGTCTATACTCTCTCTCGAAGATACTTTCTCTTCCGTCGAACACGGTCCACCTGTTCCTGCATCGACAAACTCGCATACAATTTTGTGGTCAAAGCATTTATGATCCAAATATAATATATTCAAACATCATTGCATTTAATATAAAGACTTTTATTCTACATATCACCTTGATCGTAATCAATAGATTCCGCAATTTCATATAATAACTTTGTAAGATAAATTTTTAGTTTTCATGTCGTTCACAACATAGTAATTTACTGAAATTTGTAAGAAAGTAAATAGCATCATTGTTTTCAAAAGGAGGGATGTAACATATCCTTCCCCTTTAAAAATCATCGTCCCCGATGATTAAGTTTATCAAGCAAAAATTAAACTTAAAACAAACTTTCTATAAAGCAACATTAATGTCTTTAAATAGTTTTGGAAATCTTTGATAAATATCTTTGTAGTCTTCCCAAGTGGCGCTATCCTCGCCATATTGGTCCCATTGTATTTTGCATTGCAAAACTTCTCGATTACGTAAATGAAGTTTACGCATTTCGAGCACCTTGAGTGGCTCGATCACAACCACTCCGGGTTCTTGCATCTGTAAGGAATTCCAATTAAGGATGTGGTTATTACCTACAAAATATTTCTTTAAATATGAAACATGAAAAACATTATACATCTTAGACAAGGCTGGAGGTAGAGCAACTTTGTAGGCAACCAGATTAATGATTTCAAGAACTTTGAAAGGTCCGACATAACGAGGAGCCAATTTCAAAGATTTACCAAACTTAATAGAACTCTTTTGGGGTTTCACCCGCAAAAGCACCTTCTCGCCAACAGAGAAGTGTCTAGGCACTCGCTTGCGATCAGCATAACTCTTTTGCCTGTCATTGGCTTCTGCCAACCTCTTCCTAATCACTTTAACTTTTTCTTCCATATCAGCAAGCATTTCAGGTCCAATGCTTATTCTATCTTCCAGCTTATCCCAGCTTATAGGAGTTCTGCATTTCCTTCCATATAATGCTTCAAATGGCGCCATCTTAATGGCAGAATGATAGGAGTTGTTATAGGCAAACTCGACAAGAGGTAAATATTCCTCCCATCTGTATTGCTGATCCATGCAATACATTCTTAAAAGGTCTTCTAATACCTGGTTCACTCTTTCTGTCTGACCATCAGTTTCGGGATGATAAGCAGTACTTACATTCAATTTAGTCCCTAATGCAGAAAATAAGGTTTGCCAAAACCGTGAAGTTATCCGAGCATCTCTATCAGATATTATCTTTTCAGGTACCCCATGCAATCTGAAAATCTCTTGCACAAATTTTTGAGCCAAAAGATGTGCTCCATTTGTCACGTTTCCCGGTATGAAATGTGCAACCTTAGTTAGTTTATCCACAACAACCAATATTGCATCATGCCTATTCTTAGACATTGGAAACCCCTGGACAAAATCCATACTAATAACTTGCCATTTCCATTCTGGAATCTCATGTGGGTACAACAACCCAGCAGGATGTTGGTGTTCTGCCTTCACTCTCTGACACTCCAAACAACTAGCTACAAACCTTGCAGCATCACTTTTCATTCCTTTCCAGAAATATAACTGCTTGACATCAGCTAACAGTTTTGTTACACCAGGGTGCCCAGAGTAGGGAGCACAGTGAACTTCCTTCCACACAAGGTTTCTAAGTTCCTCTGAATCAGGGACATAAATTCTTCCCTTGAATCTCAGCAATCCATCGGATTCAAAACTGAATCCGTCATATCTTGGGTCCTTAGGGTTTAGGTGCAGAGCCTGTTTCACTTGTTCATAATACTCATCCCCCGATAAGTTTTGCAATACTAAATCTTTAAAGTTAGCATGTATGGAGATTATAGAGGCTATGTGCCTTCTTCTACTTAAGGCATCCGCTGCTCGGTTCTCCTTGCCCTTGATATAAGAAATTTCAAAGTCATAATCTGATATGAGTTCCAGCCATCTCCTTTGCCTTGCATTGAGATTAGGTTGTGTGAATATGTAGCGAAGGCTTTGGTGATCAGATTTTAAAATAAAAGTCCTTCCCAACAAGTAATGTCGCCACATCTGAAGGGCGTGAACCACTGCTGCCATCTCTAGGTCATGAGGAGCGTAGTTCTGCTCATAATTTTTCAGCTTCCTTGACTCATAGGCTACCACCCTGCCATCTTGCATAAGCACACCTCCCAATCCTTCACCCGAGGCATCAGTGACAACCTCAAACTCACCCTCTAGATCAGGAACTTTCAAAATTGGAGCAGTTGTTAATTTTTCTTTTAACAAGTCAAATGCCTTTTTACATTCAACCGTCCAAACAAACCTTTTTCCTTTTCTCTGCAATGAGGTGATAGGACTAGCAATGCTTGAGAAGTTCAGCACAAATTTCCTGTAATACCCTGCCAATCCCATGAAACTTCGTACCTCTGACACATTGGTAGGTTCAGGCCATTCCATAATAGCTTTTATTTTGGCCGGATCAACTGATATCCCATCGGTTGATATAATGTGCCCTAAATACTGTACCTCTTTCTGAAAGAAAGTGCACTTGGAGAGTTTCGCATACAGCTTATGCTCTCTTAATCGTTGCAACACTATTTGAAGATGTCGTGCATGCTCCTCTTCATCCTTGGAATAGATCAGAATATCGTCAATGAAGACTAGTACAAACTTATTGAGACAATCTCTGAATACACTATTCATGAGATTCATGAAAGCAGCAGGTGCGTTGGTCAATCCAAATGGTAACACCGTGAACTCATAATGACCATACCTCGTTCTAAAAGCTGTTTTGGGAATGTCTTTGTCTCTTAACCTTAACTGATGGTATCCAGATCTCATATCTATCTTGGAAAAGACCGATGCGCCACGCATTTGGTCAAATAGATCATCAATTCGTGGCAAGGGATACTTGTTCTTTATAGTTGCCTTATTAAGCATCCTATAGTCTATGCACAGCCTGAGAGTTCCATCTTTCTTTTTGACAAAGATAACCGGAGCTCCCCACGGTGATACACTTGGCCTAATCAAATTCTTAGACAAAAGCTCCTACAACTGAGCTTTTAATTCCATAAGCTCCGTGGTAGTCATACGATACGGAGCTTTAGAAATTGGCTCCGATCCTGGTTTAATATCTATACCAAAGTCAAATGTTCTCTTCGGAGGAAAGCCGGGTAACTCCTCGGGAAATACGTCTCTGAAATTGCACAGAAATGGATATCTTTCCTCAAAAGATTGCTTCTCCGGGGTTTCCTCTACTAGGTCGATCTTAACTGCAAAAAGTTGACACCCCTTTCGTCTAGCCCGCTTTAGTTGTTGAAGAAATGGATCTAACCTTAATTTCCCGCTGAATTCCTTGAAGATTTACAATTTTTCCTGTCTCATCCAGACACTCAATGGTTTTATGAAAACAATCTACTTTGGCTCGATGTTTCCACAACCAGTTCATTCCTAGGATGACATCGTAGGACCCTAAAGGCGCTACGTACAAGTTTGCCTCAGTGGTGAAGTTAGAAACATCAATCCTAGCTTCGAACAAACATTGCTCTACCTGAGCCTTTGAATTATTGGCATACTCTACTGTCCAAGGTTTTGACATAAAGCCAGCTTTTCTAGAAAATTTACTTAGAATTCTAGGTGACACAAAATTTTCTGTTGCACCCGTATCAAATAAAATAGAAATACGAACTCCAAATAAGGTACCTGTCATCTCAATAGGAGTGATCTGATACTCTGCTTGCCGATTATCTAGAGCGGCATGAATCCTTTGCTGAAAGGCTTCCTGTTGAGAAGGAAGCTCCGTGTTCCTGGGCCTCCCATTCAGCTTCTTGTTGGGGCAAAGGTTGGCATAATGATCCCCTCCACAAGAGAAACATCCTCCTATAGGTCCTCGCTTCTCAGATGGCCTACTTGCAGAACCACCATTCTTCTTAAAATCTGTATTTCTCTTAAATTCTTCACCCCTGCGCTCGTTACCAAATCCTCCTTGATTCTTTCGATTTCCCCTATCAAATCTCCTGTTTCCATATCCCTTATCGTTTTTCCTTTTAAAAGACTGATCATTGTAGTTCTTGTCAAACTTCTTGCGTTTCTTATCATGGTAAGTGGAGATAGACTTAATCTTCTGCTCCTGTTTTATTGCCTTTTCATAAACTTGATCCATTGTGCTTGGACCATGCACCTCCACTTCACCACCGATCTGAGGGTTGAGTCCCATGATGAACTTTCTGATTCGGAAGCTTTCATCCTTATGGTATTGGGGAACATACTTCAGCAGTCTAGTGAATTTTTCTGCGTACTCGACCACAGATAGTTCACCTTGCCTGAGGTTTTGGAAGTCCGTTAACTTCTGATCAAAATACAACTGTGGTAACCACCGTTTACGGAATAGTTCCACGAACTCGTCCCATGTCACCTTCAAGGGACTTAGTTCCAACTCCATTTTCTTATTCATCCACCAAGTGGATGCTTCCCCAGACAGCTGATAGGCTCCCCACACGGCTTTAGTAACCTCAGAGTAGTTTCTGATCTCAAAATATTTCTCCATCTTCGTCAACCATGCTTCAGCTGCATCTCCAGTTTTTGTTCCATCGAACTTAGGAGGATTAACCTTCTTCATATCCTTAGACAACTCTAAGGCAAGTTTATCCTTGGTTCTCCTTTGGGCTTCACTGTCATCATGATGTTCACTTGACGTGCCATTTTCCCAATGCTTACTCTTGCTTGTGAAGTGAGAGTTCTCGTTTCCATCCTCTGTGTTACCAGTTTCATCTATTTTCCTCTCTAGTTTGTTCAGTCTTTCCTTGGTTTCAGTGAGCATGTTGAGGATCCTATCCAACTTGTCAGTGGAATTTTCCTGAGAGTTACGACCTTCCCGATCCTCCCCCTCGTTAAACCCTGATTGGTCCATGCTAGTTTAGTTTCACACCTGTTTAAACATATACTAATCAGTTTTACGCTTATTAAATTAAACACCATCAAAAGAACACAACATTTGATCATATTCATAATTGTTCTCAAGCCAAAATTTTGTCTTTATTCATTTTGCAAAATTGTTTCAACAACATAAGAGATAGACAAATCTCATGTTTCTACATAGTGTTATCTAGTGGAGTGTAACCTTCAGATTCATTGTCCGACACATAATCACAAGGTGTATACCCCTCAGACTCACTATCTGAAGATAACTCGATAATCTCAGCTCTAGGCATTACACGTGGATCACTAGTGATCATGGGTATAGTACTAGGTACAATCTTAGGTACACTAATAGGTACACTATCAGTTTCTATCTAGGAGCAACGGTCGATCATGGTTCGAACCGCCATCTCTACTCCCTCTAGGAGTTCTCTCCTCACTCGCTTAAGTCATGACATCGCATTGGCTAACGTTTCCCCATCATCAAGCTAAATGTCATTCTCGTCATTGGTTTTCTCTATGGTCTTGACCATCACAAGTCGTTTCTGCTTAGCTTGCAGATAACGCTTCTTACCTGCGAAGGATTTTCTTGCAGTTCTCTTGGTGTATACCATCCTGGCACAATAAACCAAATCATTAGCTACCCGCATAATGATGATTTCCTAATCAGGTTAGTGGACTCATCAGCTCTAGTGCTGAACCTGGTTAGCTTTGATACCATATGTAACAACCAAAACCAAAATGACAAGAAGTAACTAATTTTTCACGATGGTAAATTTTTTTTTTTTTTTAAACAAGGTAGTCAAATACAAAAGTTTCTCATCTATAATCCATTACAACATTTTTCAATTTATCATAAAAATGATTGCATTCTCATAAAGACTGAAAGAAATGATATTCATAATACACTTTGTTTTCTTAACAAATGAAATTTTCATGAAATAACAAATATCGGAAACATACCATTATCATGCATCTCGATTGTCAACCCATCACGTTCAAGACTCGGCAGTTCCTCAATATTGGGAAGAGAAAGTATCTTCAAGGAGTTTAACCTCCAACCACAGACCGTCGGTCTCCCACACTCCTTCCTAACCGGAAGTGGCCCTACCCTACTCAAGAGGATAGACTTAGGATAACCATCGGTGTTTGCCATCTGAGCTCTGGTGTTGTAACCTACGTGTCTTGTTATCATGCAGATCCCTAGATACCCTCTAGTCATGCACGACCCTCCACAAGAAACGCCATCCAGTTACGGTGAATGTTCGATGTACTTGAGGATAGCACACCACCTTGGCCAAAGGATTTGTATTTAATTAGCGTTTTAAAAACGCATGAACTTGGCTCACCCACCCTACTCGACTTGAACTGGTCGAAATCCTACAGTTTCCTATTTGTATAGTTTGAACTTATTTTGCCGACCTTGATGACCTCAAGGCTTAGGATATCCTCCTATAATAGCGCATTGCGCAATATTATTTTAATCCTGAGTTCAGACTTTCATAATCCCATTATCCTGTAAAATCATTATTTAGACACGTCCACTCCTAAGTGGTTTCAAATCTGTTTACTTGGTTCTCATGTTAACACAACATACACAAGTATCTAATTCATTTTCTGTTATCCCAATATTCGAGGGTTCTAGACTCAAATGGTCTACAAGGTTAAGCGATCCTAACATCGTCGCATGCAACGCAATCTCGACTCACATGCAGGTTTTCAACTCAAATTGATCATTTCGGAATCCAATACGGTTTCCTAAACATTACCAACACTTTTATCTTCGTACCCTCTTTCCGAGTCATTAATTTCACAAGATTTAAATAGCTGAGAGTCGTAAATAAATCTAAAAGGTTTGGGAATCTTTCAAATGTAGATAAAGATATTAAATGGATAAGACATCGGCTGTTTACAAATGCATTTTCTGGCTATACGTCGAACATGCTTACTAACTATGGTTTGACTCCTGCATAGCATGCACGTGGAGCATCGTTCAAAACCTCCAAGGCAGTTTTATGTTCATAACACAGACCTAAAGGCAACTCTTCTATCTTACGTCACTGTTTATCGTTCACTGAAGGTAAATTAAGTCTTGCACCAAGATAAGTTCATTCCTAAATGCATATACCTTAGAGAGCAGCTCTTCTTTTGCTATACATCGTCATTTATGACGAGAAAAACTACAATTTCTGAGTTTACAATTCCTAGAAGGCAGTAACACTTCTTTTTCAGAGTTTTCTAATCTTAAAACACAGTAATGTGACAGCATACATTAGTTTCTGAGTTTATCACTTGTCCTACACAGCAATAAAGCTATTTCAAGGAATTAACCGCACACTGAAATCGTAGTAAACTTACGTTATCATTCTATTCTACTCATATTTAAACGTAATAATCTTCCATAACCATGAGACTCTCTTCCTTACTGTTTAAAACTGAGACAAATGGTTAAGAAAAAGAACCTGTTCTTAAAAATGGAGGTTGCTGGAAGGCTCTTTCACACCGAGGGCTTTCTGCCTCTCGCTACTTCACTGCACAGTTCTAAGACCTTACTGCCTTTTTGCTCCTCACTACACAATCTAAACTCTTACTCCTTTTCGCTCCTCACTACACAGTCTAAACTCTTACTGTCTTTTCGTTCTCCTCACAGCATAGTTCTAACTCTTCCTGTATTTTCCAAAAGAACAACCTTTCCATAACTTCGCAGCCCCCTTGCTAACTACCCTCGACTCCTAGATTCCCTCGTACGTTGAGGTAGATCCCTTCCACCAACTTCCGCGACGGCTTCTCACAAGCACTAACTTAACTGTTGCAACCGACTTCCTCATCCCGTCGACGGTACACAGAGAATATCTCTCCTGCGTTCCTTACTTCACAACAAACCTCCATTTCACCCTCAACGGCGGCTTCCCTACTTCCTCTATCCGGTGAAGATAACTCTCTTCAACAACTACCGATCCACGCTGTCCTCACTGCCCACGAAGGAAGTTACAACCACTTCCCATGCTGCGCAGATATATAGGAAACATTTTCTCTCTCCGCAGATTCTTCCTTTTTTTTTAAGTTCAATGCAGTTTCTTCACTAAAGAAGTTAACCAATTTCAACCGACTTTTTCAAACGTATACTATCATTAATTAGCACTTTCAAAACAAAGTTCATTAAGAATAAACGCCGTCTGAGGTAATCGAACCCACGACCTCCGATGCTTCTCCACACTCCAAGGTGATGGGAGATCGGCATTAATAATGGTTACACCCTCTCCAATTCGCGAGCTGACCTCTCACGTCTTGGTTAAAAGAATCCCACCAAAGAATTTTTGGTTGACGTAAATCTATACACATGGGTTGACATAACTAAACTTGAACCCGACTTCTCACGTAACATGACCATACAAAAGGTGGTGGCTCCTTTGGCGACGTGGTCCGCTAGAAGACACAACAATTCTGCCTTCACTCAATAACCAAGGCATCAAAATCAATCCAAAACCACTACAAGATGTATTACGGAGTTTAAGTTCGGCATGGCGGTGATTAGGCAATGACTAAAGCATTGTGTTGATCGAAAATGAAAAGGAGACAAAAACCTACTTATTAAGAGATCTTCAAGGTTAAATTGACAACAAATCACGGTCTAAACTAGAAGGAAAGACTCACGCTACACGATGACTAAAATAAATTACCTCACACTATGGCTTCAAATCGGCATTCGTCGATCTACGCGAAAAGAAAATATTTGCAACATAAATTCGACGCGATTTACGACAATCACGACGGATTGATCGTATCGCAAACGAATTCTCACAACGTTAGACGCTTAAGGTTGATTTCTCGCAATTTCAACTTCGAGACAAGGTTTGCAATTTCGCCACAAGATGACTCAATAAATACTTATAGACGTAAATATCAAACATCTCAAATACGTCGACTTGTTATTAGGAACTTACGACGCCATAGACGACTCCAAGATTCTACAAGACGACTTTCGACTAGGATGTTTACTTTATCCTTTGGCATCGACATCAAATTAACTACCCCAAACCGACAAACAAGACTTACTTGTTGGTTCCTAGGTTTATCTATCTGTTTGATGATCTCAGTGACAAACACCTTTGGTTAGTTTCCAGAGTCTATACTCTCTCTCGAAGATACTTTCTCTTCCGTCGAACACGGTCCACCTGTTCCTGCATCGACAAACTCGCATACAATTTTGTGGTCAAAGCATTTATGATCCAAATATAATATATTCAAACATCATTGCATTTAATATAAAGACTTTTAGTCTACATATCACCTTGATCGTAATCAATAGATTCCGCAATTTCATATAATAACTTTGTAAGATAAATTTTCAGTTTTCATGTCGTTCACAACATAGTAATTTACTGAAATTTGTAAGAAAGTAAATAGCATCATTGTTTTCAAAAGGAGGGATGTAACATACTATGTTTGTAGGCTTGATTATCTTACACATGTCTCTCACTCCATGAGTAGAACTAATCTTTACCATATTATCAAAATTGTTGTGTCCCATTCTTTTATGCCATAGCCAACTTTCACTGGATTGAGCCAACAAGCATGTTCTTCCATTTACCTCCTTTAGATGATAGATATCACCATATGTCTTGATTCCCTCTACAACTAGTTTTCTGGACCATGCCTTCCTGATTTCACAACCATTAGCATGGAAAGTGAGATTATGATGTAGGAGCATCCAGTGGTTGAAGCGCAATCTTGCATCACCCAAAAAAAGTTGATGACTTAAAATTGTTGAATTTGTTTTCATTTATTTTCAAAATTAGTACTTTTGGTTCCATAATCGCTTGAATAATGATGTAGAACTTTTAGTTTTTCCAAACTGCTAAAAATAGCAAACTACTATTTTAGGAAAGTTTGCATGTGGGCACGGATGGAAGTAAAAATTTACAAGAAGCTTCATAAATGAAAAATAAGACCTTTGGCGAAGGAATCAGACAAAGATCATCTGTTTGTTGAAAGATATTAAAGTTTTTGTTTCCTGAAAAACTCCTGAAAATTATTCAAAGTCAGGTTTGAGGCACTAAATGGCCCCGTGCGGCCCAAAAAATGGGTAGAATTAGTAGAGCAAGTTCTTAGAACGTAGAGCACTCTACAATTTTTCTGGTGCTTCAAACAGTTTGTCAATAGGATACCCAGATCAAAAGTTATGGCTCCCAGAAGTTGACCTATTTTTGGAGGGAGATGCAAATTTCAAAATTTGGCTGGTGGCCACCAAAAAGGGCTATTTATGACCATTTTTGGGAATCTTTTGGAGTAGTAGAGATAAAGGGGAAATTGTAGAGTCAATAAAAGGTGGGAAAATAGAAACCCTAGCTGATATGGGGTTACAGAAGGCAAAAGACTCCAAAGTCTTGAGATAGGAAGCTGTAATGTGTTGCAGCTTGTGGAGGATTCATCAGGTCTGATTGTATTTGAGCTTCTATAATGTAATGAGTTGTCTGAATCAATAAAAGAACATTCTATTTTCTATGTGCAATTTATGTTGTTGTGTGTTTTGTGATTTATCCCCCTTCATCAAGTGGTATTAGAGTAAGGGTTCCTAAGTGTGTAGACAGGATCGCCGACTGTGAGGCAGTTTGCACCAGGACCTGAAGTTGTGGGTTTACTACAAAGATCAAAATGCCTCCACAAAGAAACTATGTTGGGAGAAATGCTTTGATGGAAGAGGGTTTTAGAGCCCTACAAAGGTAGATTAATGCATTTCAAGAGGAGCTATGAAGAGGGTTTGAGCTGAGAGCAAGAGAAGAAAGCGAAGATGAAGCTGAATAAGATCTATCTAAGGAAGAACAAGAAGTTGCAGGAGATCCTAAAGAAGTTAGGTTGTTGAGGGCCATTTCAAAGATTAGAAAGAGGCCTAGGATTGAAGGTTCTACTTATTCTAGAGATTTAAATTTGGAACAACTTATTGATTAGATTGAAATGATATGGAAGAATATTTCAAGTATAAAGATGTGGAGGATCCAAAATGGGTCAAGTTTGTAAAAACAAAGTTGAAGGGCCATGTCAGTATTTGGTGGAATGAGGTCCAGTTGGAGAGAAATAGAAGAGGAAAAGGAAAGATTACCAGATGGGATCGGATGGTGGACAAACTAAAGAAGTAGTTCATTCCTATGGACTATGAGATGAAGTTGTCGAAGAAGCTGCAATGATTGAAGCAAGGTAACAAGTCTATTAAGGAGTATATAGAAGATTTTTATAAGATTACTATCAAGATTGGAGACTACCATGATGAGGTGTTGTGTGATATCATACCAATGGATGCATGTCATATGCTATTGGGGAGGTCGTGGCAATATGATAGGTGTGCTATCCATGATGGCCATGCAAACACATATTCCCTGACAAAGGATGGAGTTCATCATAAGTTGAAGCCCTTGAAGGAGGTGGAAGAAAAGGTATGTAGTACTTCCATAATTTTCTTGGTAGATGGTAGAATTTTTTTGGAGGGTATGAAGCATGAACGTCATTACTTTGCATTGATTTCTAAGATCAGTCAAGAGAAATGTGAAGACGTACCAACAGAAGTCTCAGATCTATTGGAAGAATTTTAGGATATTGTCTCTGATAATGTACCAGAATGTTTACCACTTATGAGGAAGGTAAGTCATCAAATGGATTTGATACCAGGAGCCAGTTTACCAAATAAGGTAGCCCATAGAATGACTCCTATAGAGAATGAAGATCTGAACAGACAAGTTCACGAGTTGTTAAGGGACAGATAAGGGAGAGCCTAAGTCCATGTGCAGTACCTGCAGTACTAGCACTGAAGAAAGATGAAGAGTGGAGAATGTGTATAGATTCCCAAGCCATCAATGAGATCATGTTCAAGTATAGATTTTTATTTCCAAGAATGGAGGACATAATGGATTGTTTGAGTGGAGCCAAGTACTTCACGAAGATTGATCTGAAGAGTGGGTATCACCAGATCTAAATTAGAGAAGGAGATGAATGGAAGACAACCTTCAAGATAAAGGAAGGTTTGTATGAGTGGTTAGTAATGCCATTTGGTCTAACCAATGCACTGAGCACATTCATGCGACTCATGAACAAGATATGAAAGAGTTTTTGGGAAGTTTTGTTATTGTTTATTTAGATGACATTTTGATTTTCAATAAGACTTGGGATGAGCATCTAATGCATATCATAAGAGTTTTAGAGAAGCTGAGGGAGGATAAATTGTTGATTAATCTGAAGAAATATATTTTTGCAAAGGAGTTGGTATACTTGGGATTTGTTGTCTCAGAGGAAGGTCTTAAATGGGACCTAGAAAAAGTAAGGGCTATGATTGAATGGCCTACAACAAGGAGTGCTATAGAGGTAAGATCTTTTCATGGTTTGGTAATTTTTTACAGAAAACTTATCAAAAATTTTAGTAGCATTTGTGCACCCCTAACTGAAACAATGAGAGGGGATAGAAAAGAGTTTAAATCGACTATAGGAACAGCCAAGATTTTTGATATATTGAAGCAGAAAGTCACAAAGCAACCCGTTTTGGCACTTCCAAATTTCAATAAGGTATTGCAGGTAGATTGTGATGCTAGTGACAGTGCTATAAGATCTATTTTGAGTCAAGAAGGTAAGCCCATTTCCTACTTTAGTGAGAAGCTTAATGATGCCAAGAAAAAGTATTTTGTTTATGATCAAGAGTTTTATGCATTAGTTCAGGCTTTGAAGAAACTGAGACATTATTTGTTTCCAAAAGAGTTTGTTTTATATACTGATCATCAGGCTTTGCAGTATCTTAATAGTCAAGGAAATTTAAATCAAAGGCACTTAAAATGAGTTGAGTTTTTGCAGAGTTATACTTTTGTTTTGAAGCACAGGAGTGGGGAGTCAAACAGAGTTGTAAATGCCTTCAGAAGAAGGCAAAATTTGTTGACAGAAATGAAGATAGAGGTTGTTGGGTTTGATGGGCTTAAAAGTTTGTATCCTGAAGATCCAAATTTTGCAGAGGCTTGAAAATCTTGTTTGGAACCTAGTACTTTAGACATGACAATATGGTTGGATTTCATAATCCAAGATGGCATCCTATTTAGAGGAAGCCAGTTGTGCATTATGATGAGTTCCATTAGAGATAATCTGATTAAGGAGAAGCATAGTGGGCGATTATCTGGGCACTTTGGTCGAGATAAGACCATTGCTATTATTGGTGAGCATTATTATTGGCCACAGTTGTAGCAGGATGTGAGAAAATTTGTGTAGAGTTGCAGAGTGTGTCAAATGGTAAAAGGAACAAATTAGAATATATGGCTATATCAACCATTACCTGTACCAGAGAAGCCATGGGATGACATTGGTATGGATTTTGTTCTTAGTTTACCAAGGACACAGAGAGGACATGATTCCATTTTTGTGGTGGTGGACAAATTCTTAAAGATGGCACATTTTATTCCTTGTAAGAAGAATAATGATGTTCATATTGTAGAGTTATTTTTCAGAGAGGTGGTGAGATTACATGGCCTACCTAAGAGCATAGTTTAAGATCGAGATACTAAGTTTGTTGGTTATTTCTAAAGGACATTGTGGAAGAAGTTGAAGACAAATTTGAAGTTTAGTTCTGCACACCATCCACAGACTGATGGACAGACCGAAGTGGTAAATAGGAGTCTGGGTAACCTGATATGATGCTTAGTAGGAGATATGCCCAAGGGATAGGATTTGATTTTACCATAGGTAAAATTTGCTTACAATAATTCTGTCAATAAGAGTACTAGTAAATCACCATTCCATATTGTATATGGGAGTAGCCTAAGAAATGCTTCAGAGTTAAGGATGTTGGATACAGGAGAGAACACAAATGTCGAAGTTGAAGACTTTGTAGAACACATGAAGAATTTGCATGAAGAGGTGAGAAAGCACATTAATAGGATGAATATTTAGTACAAGGTTAAGGCAGATCAGAAGAGGAGATATAATGAATTTCAAGTATGAGATGAAGACATTGTTCACTTGAGAAAAGAGAGGTTTCTAGTTGGAACATATAATAAGTTGAAAATGAAGAAATTTGGACCATGCAAGATTCTAAAGAAGCATGATTCAGGAAATGCATATGAGGTATTATGCAAGAGCATCCAGTGGTGTAAGGGTAATCTTGCATCACCCAAAAAAATATGTGTTTCAAAATTGTTGATGTTATTTTCATTTCTTTTCAAAATTTGTGGTTCTAGTCCCATAATCGCTTGAATAATGATGTAGAACTTTCAGTTTTTCCAAACTGCTAAAAATAGCAACCTGCTATTTTTAGAAAGTTTACATTTGGGCACAGAATGAAGTAAAATTTTATAGGAATACTCCACTGTTCTTCTGTTGGTCCATCCTCTATTCCACCTTCATGATATTCTAATAAATCAGCAATGTTGAAAACAGGGGAAATGTTGATCTCATTCAGCAGCTCCACCTCATATGCATTTCTTGAATTACGTTTCTTCAAAATTTTGCATGGTCCAAATTTTTTCATTTTCAACTTATTGTAGGTTCCTATTGGGAACCTTTATTTTCTCAAGTGAACCATGACTTCATCTCCTACTTGGAATTCCTTATATCTCCTCTTCTAATCTGCCTTAGCCTTGTACTGAATATTCATCTTATTAATGTGCTTTTTCACCTCTTCATGCAAATTCTTCATGTGTTCTGCAAAGTCTTCATCCTCGGCACTTATCTTTTTGCCTTTGTCCAAATTCCTTAACTCTGAAGTATTTCTTGGACTATTGCCATATATAATCTGGAAAGTTGATTTACCAGTACTCCTATTAACAGAATTGTTGTAAGCAAATTCTGCTTGTGGTAAAATCAAATCCCATCCCTTGGGCTTATCTCCTACTTAGCATCGTAGCAGGTTACCCAAACTCCTATTCACCACTTACATTTGTCCATCAGTCTATGGATGGTGTGCAGAACTGAACTTCAAATCTATCTTCAACTTCTTCCACAATGTCCTCCAAAAATAACCAACAAACTTGGTATCTCGATCTGAAACTATGCTCTTTGATAGACTATGTAATCTCACCACCTCTCTGAAAAATAATTCAGCAATATGGACAGCATCATTAGTCTTCTTGCAAGGAATGAAATGTGCCATCTTCGAGAATCTATCCACCACCACAAAAATGGAATCATGTCCTCTCTATGTCCTTGGTAAACCAAGAACAAAATCCATACTAATATCATCCCACGGCTTCTCTGATATAGGTAGTGGCTGATATAGACCTATATTTTGATTTGCTCCTTTCGCCATCTAACATACGCTGTAACTGTGCACAAATTTCCTCACATCCTACTGCAACTGTGGCCAATAATAATTTTCACCAAAAATAGCAATGGTCTTATCTCGACCAAAGTGTCCAACCAATCCTCCACTATGCTTCTCCTTAATTAGGTTCTCTCTCATGGAACTCCTTGGAATGCACAACTGGTTTCCTCTAAACAACATGCCATCTTGGATTATGAAATCCAACCATTTTGTCCTGTCCAAAGTAACAGGTTCCAAACAAGTTTTCCATGCCTCTACAAAATCTGGATCTTCAGGATACAAACTTTTGAGCTCATCGAACCCAACAACCTCTATCTTCATTTCTGTCAACAAATTTTACCTTATGCTTAAGGCATCTACAACTCTATTGGACTTCCCACTCCTATGCTTCAAAACAAAAGTATAGCTCTGCAAAAACTCAACCCATTTTAAATGCTTTTGGTTCAAATTTCCTTGACTATTAAGATACTGCAAAGCCCAATGATCAGTATATAAAACAAACTCTTTTGGCAACAAACAATGTCTCCATTTCTTCAAAGCTTGAACTATTGCATAAAATTTTTGATCATAAATAGAATACTTTTTCTTGGCATCATTAAGCTTCTCACTAAAATAGGCAATGGGCTTACCTTCTTGGCTCAAAACAGCTCCTATACCACTACCACTAGTAGTACAATCTACCTGAAATACCTTATTGAAATCTAAAAGTGCCAAAACAAGTTGTTCTACGACTTTCTGCTTCAATGTATCAAATCTTTTGTCTACTCCTTTAGTCCATCTAAACTCTTTTCTATCCCCTCTCATTGTCTCAGTTAGGGGTGCACAAATGCTACTAAAATTGCTGATAAACTTTTTGTAAAAACTTGCCAAACCATGAAAAGAGTGTACCTTCGTTGCACTCCTTGGCATAGGCCATTCAATGATAACCCTCACTTTTTCTGGGTACATCTTAAGACCTTCCTCTAAGACAACAAATCTCAGGTATACCAACTCCTTTGCAAAACTGCATTTCTTCAAATTAATCAACAACTTCTCTTCTCTTAGCTTCTCTAAAACTCTTTTGATATGCATCAAATGCTCATCCCAAGTCTTACTAAAAATCAAAATATCATCCAAATAAACAATAACAAAACTTCCCAAAAATATTTTCAATACCTCGTTCATGAGCCGCATGAATGTGCTTGGTGCATTGGTTAGCCCAAATGGCATGACTAACCACTCATACAAACCTTCCTTTGTCTTGAAGGTTGTCTTCCACTCATCTCCTTCTCTGATATGGATCTGGTGATACCCACTCTTTAGGTCAATCTTCGTGAAGTACTTGGCTCAACTCAAACAGTCCATTATGTAATCCATTCTCGGCAATGTAAATCTATACTTGATTGTGATCTTATTGATGGCTCGAGAGTCTGTACACATTCTCCACTCTCCATCTTTCTTTGGTGCTAGTACTCCAGGTACCGCACATAGACTTAGGCTCTCTCTTATCAATCCCTTCCTCAAAAACTCTTCAACTTGTCTATTCAACTCTTCATTCTCTACTGGAGCCATTCTATGGGCGGTAGGCAACTCGTGCATTACCTTCAAGTCTTCTATTCATCCTTCCTTGATGTTGCAGACACTCATATGTTTGATATCCTTCTTCTCCACATTGGAAATAGGTTCCTCTGAAACCTCCTCTTCTAGGTCCTTGCCCAGATCTACCTCTTCCTCTTCCTCTTTGCTCACCATTGTTCTAGTCATGAGGGCAGTAGGCATTATCTCCTCTCTGAATTTGATTGGTGTCAGCTTCTTCACTTTTCTTTGAATCTTCATTCGCCCCCCATAGGGTCTTCTACCAGTCCTTCCATGTTGACCTCTTCCCCTTTGCTTGCTGTCAAATCTTTTATTCAACTTATCTTCCACCTTTAGGGAAAACTAGTATGCATCTTCTATGGTGGTCATTCTGACTAGGCTCAGCTCCTCTTGAATACTCAGCCTCAACCCATTAATGTAACGAGCTACCTTCTCCTTGTTGGGCTCTGCATGACTTGTCCTGATAGTAATTTTATAAAACTCCTCTATATACTCCTTAACAGACTTGTTGCCTTGCTTCAATCCTTGTAGCTTCTTCAACTTCATCTCATAGTCCACAGGAATGAACTGCTTCTTTAGTTTCTCCACCATTTAATCCCATTTGGTGATCTTTCCTTTTCCCCTTCTATTCCTCTCTAACTGGACCTCCTTCCACCAAATACTGGTATGGCCCTTCAATTTTTTTTGCAAACTTGACCCGATCTAGGTCTTCCACATCTTCATACTCAAAATACTCCTCCATGTCATTGATCCAATCAATAAGCTATTCTGGATGCAAATCTCCAGAATATGTAGAAACTTTGATCCTAGGCCTCTTTCCAATCTTAGAAATGGCCCTCAACAACCTAACTTCTTTAGGATCTCCTACAGCTTCTTGTTCTTCCTCGGATAGCTCTTCTTTAGTTTCATCTTTGCTTTCTTCTCTTGTTCTCGGATCAAACCCTCTTTGTAGCTCCTCTTGCAATGCATCGATTTGCCTTTGTAGGGATCTAAAACCCTCTTCCATCAAAGTATTCCTCCCAATACGAATTTCTTCATGGAGGCATCTTGATCTTTGCAGTAAACCCACAACCTCAGGTCCTAGTGCAAACTGCTTCACGGTCGGTGATCTGTCTACACACTCAAGAACCCTTGCCCTGATACCACTTGATCAAGGGATTAAATCATAAAACACACAACAACAAAAATTGTACATAGAAAATAGAACTTTTTTTATTGATTTGGACAACTTATTACATTACAAAAGCTCAAATACAATCAGAGGAATCAACCCTCCACAGGCTACAACACATTACAGCTTCCTATTCCCAGACTCTAGAATCATCTACCTTCTGTAACCCCAAATTAGCTAGGGTTTCTATTTTCCCACCTATTCTTGACTCTACACTTCCCCCCTTAACTCTACTACTGCCCAAGGTTCCCAAAAATGGTTATTAATAGCCTTTTTTTGGCGGCCAACAAGCTAATTTCAAAATTTGCTTCTCCCTCCAAAAATAGGTCAACTTTTGGGAGCCATAACTTTTGATCCGAGTGTTTGATTAATGAGCTGTTTTACGCATCAGAAATCTCGCGGAGTTCTCTACATGCTAAGAACCTACTTTGCCAGTTTCAGCCATTTTCAGGCCTGTACGGGGCCGTTTAATGCCTCAAACCTGAGTTTGAATAATTTTTAGGCATTTTTCAGGAAACATAAACTTTAATATCTTTCAGCTCGCAAATGATCTTTGCGTGATTCCTTCACCAAAGGTCTTATTTTTCAGTTATGAAACTTCCTGTAAAATTTCACTTCATTCTGTGCCTAGATGCAAACTTTCTAAAAATAGCAGGTTGCTATTTTTAGCAGTTTAGAAAAACTGAAAGTTCTACATCATTATTCAAGCGATTATGGGACCAGAACCACAAATTTTGAAAAGAAATGGAAAGAACATCAACAATTTTGAAACACATCTTTTTTTGGGTGATGCAAGATTGCCCTTACACCACTGGATGCTCCTGCATCAAGGTAGAGCTGTCAAGTGGGATCAACATTTCCCTTGTGTTCAACATTACTGATTTAATAGAATATTATGAAGGTGGCATAGAGGATGGACCAACAAAAGAATAGTGGGGTATTCTGACGTTTACTTCAAAGGAGGAGATAGAAGAGACCATGGATAGCCATGTGGGAAGGAGTAGTCAGAATAGGCAATATGAAGAATATATGGTGAAGTGGAAAGGAAGGCCTATTGAAGATTCTTCCTGTTTATCTAAGGCATAAATTGACCATTTGGGGTTTTCCTCAAACACCTGAGATGTGACAAGGTCACTTCTCAAAATTACCCTGGGTGTTTGATGCAGGAGCATCCAGTGGTGTAAGGGCTATCTTGCATCACTCAAAAAAATTTGATGATTCAAAATTGTTGAAGTTGTTTTCATTTCTTTTCAAAATTAGTATTTCTGGTTCCATAATCGCTTGAATAATGATGTAGAACTAAAAATAACAAACTGCTATTTTAGGAAAGTTTACATTTGGACACAAATGGAAGAAAAAATTTACAGGAAGCTTCATAAATGAAAAATAAGACCTTTGGCAAAGGAATCAAGCAAAGATCATTTTTGGGTTGAAAGATATTAAAGTTTCTGTTTCCCGAAAAAACCCCTAAAATTATTCAAAGTCAAGTTTGAGGCACTAAACAACCTTGTACGGCCCCAAAAATGGTTAGAACCAGTAGAGCAGGTTCTTAGTGTGTAGAGCACTCTGTGAGCTTTTTGGAGCTTCAATGGTTTGTCAATCAGACACCTGGATCAAAAGTTATGGCTCCCAAAAGTTGACCTATTTGTAGAGGGATGTGCAAATTTTAAAATTTGACCCGTGGCCGCCAAAAAGGGATATTTATGAGCATTTTTAGGAATCCTTTGGAGTAGTAGAGATAATGGAGAAAGTGTAGAGTCAATAAAAGATGAGAAAACAGAAATCCTAGCTGATTTGGGGTTACAAAAGGTAGAAGATTCCAGAGTCTTGAGATAGGAAGTTGTAATGTGTTGCAGCCTATGGAGGATTCATCTTCTGATTATATTTGAGCTTCTGTAATGTAATGAGTTGTCCAAATCAATAAAAGAACATTCTATTTTTATGTGCAATTTATGTTGTTGTGTGTTTTGTGATTTATCCCCCCTTCATTAGATTATATCTCTTGCTACACATCTAACTAACACTGAGAAGATTGTGTTTTAGCCCTTTGACATAGAGGACATCCTCAATCTTATTTTTCCAATCAATAGTTATAGCACCTTTTCCACATATTTGTGCCAACCCATCACTGCCAAACTTGAAAGCACCACCATCCCACTTCTCAAGAATGATAAACTTCTTTTTGTCACCAGTCATATGATTTTAGTATCCACTATCAATTACCCAAGCCTTAGTTTCTTCTTTTGCATGAAAGGAAGCCCATACAACCATTGATCTTTCATTGTTTTGGTTTTCTTACAGAGCATCAATCTTTTCACATTTTCCAACATAATTCTTTTTGTCATCAACACTCAAGGCCATGAAAAGTGTTTCATTATTTAAATCATCATGATCCTCATCTTTTAAAGAATAGTTGTCTTATATGGAATACAAACTTCTCTTGAACTTGTATCTTGTATCTTGTTACCACTCCTTGATTCCTTAAGAGGACATTTAGAAGAAAAGAGACCAACCTTTCCATAATTAAAAAATTTTAAAGGTAACTTACCTTTGTATTTGCTAGTGCCTTTCTTCAATCTTCTTAGAAAATTTGCTTCAACTTCATCAGAGCTCTCCTCTTCATCAGCCTCTTCCTTTGTCTTTATACTAATTTTGAAAGAAGCTTCTTTCTTTGGAGCATCACTTCTAAACTCTCTCATTTCAAAAGCTATATGGGTACCAAACAATTGGTTTACAGTGTATGTATCCAATTTTGTAGTCTCCTCAATAGTAGACACCTTATGATTGTAATATTTGGGAAGAGATCTTGAAGAACCTTCTTCACAATTTCATCCTCTTTTATTTCTCCACCAAGACCTGTGATACCATTAACTAATTCATTTACCCAAAGCATATATCCAACAATGTCTTCATTCTCTGCCATTTTTAGGTTCTCAAATCTACTCTTGAAGATCTACATCTTAGCTTGTTTTACTTTCTTAGCTCCTTCATAAATGGTTTCAAGTTTAACCTAAACTTCTTTAGCAGAACTACAACGCATTACCCTTGAAATTTTTGAATCACTCAACCCACTCATGATAGAAAATTTTGCCTTGGCATTGTTATCATACTTCTTAACTTCATCTGCATTTGTAGGAATAGTATCAGGGACATTGTAACCAGTCTTGATAGATTTCCAAATACCACACCCTAGAGAATTAATGTAGGCTTCCATCCTTAGCTTCCAAAAAGCATAATTGGTTCCATCAAACCTAGATATCTTGTTGGATCCACATTGCTCCATTCCAGACCTTCCTCAAGCAGTTAACATTCCCTCAGAGGAACTTGGCACTAATACCAATTGTTAGGCACACAAGTATCTTGAGAGGGGGTGAATCAGTATCTAAACAATTTTCAACTTTAACAACTTCAAACTTATCCAGAGAAGATTAACCCTTAATCATCACAATATTAACATGTACATGAAAGATTAATAGTGCACATCAACACATAACACTAGATATATGTGGAAAACCCTAGAAGGGAAAAACCATGGTGAGGATTAACTCACAATATATGAAGCTCAAAAATAACTTTGTTTTAGGGATACAACGCAAGGAAGCTACTACTCCCTGATGACTTTGTTTTAGGGTCACTCCCCAGGAAGCTACTACTTCTTGATGACTTTTTTTAGGGTCACTCCCAAGGAAGCTAATACTCCTTGAATTGAAAAACACACTTACAAAGATTACAGTATGACAATCCTTCTACTATCTAAAAACTGACATTGAAACTCACTTCTCTAATGATTGCAATTCTACCTCTTCACACTTCCTTCTGATGATCAGATCTTGTAGGCAAACTCTACACTTGATCACTGTCACAAATATGTCTTCAATATGATTCAGGATGGCATCAATATCTTCTGCTCTTTCTCCTTCATCCGCACATCATAATGCATCTAATTCTACTCCTTATTTTGCATGTGAGCCCTATCAATAACTTTGCAATCACACCTTTACTAACTCACTTTGATTTTCCATTTATACATTATATTACATTGTTTACATTGCTTCTCAGCTAGAGACAATATGAAAAATATATTTACAATTCAGCCAAACAGTGTACAACATGAAACATGTAGAAGATAAGACCTAAACAACATCACACATTACACTAGTAGAGGACTCATGCCTTGTGGACATCAATGCTTTCTTAAATAGGTCCAAAACATCCTCCACATCATCAAACACTAGGGAATTACATCTGCACACTCCGCTCAATTGACATTAGAACAACCTTAAGAAAAACCTATGAAAACTTGAAGCATGACAGTCATAGCAACTTGAAAACCTTGTGTGGTACTGGAAACAAGAAAGATCTTCATGAAACTCTTCCAAATGAGTCTACATGACTCATTCAACATCCCCAAATACTCCTTTACCTCTATACATCAAAGATTTGTGCCACATATGTCTAGTCATGATTTTTGAGGACACCAAGTCAACCGGAACACTCTGCAACATGTTGTCATTTGAAAAACTGAGCTGCAGACCACCAAGAGACTTGAAACTACAAGGAATCATGCAATGCACATCCATTATCATATCTTCAAAACCACAAAGGAAACTATTCACTTTCGGAGGAATGTCGAACATTCCAATAGGCCTTCAACACTGCCTCACTCTACCATAACACAAGCTGGTACTCTATCATGCATAACTTTCATAGTGGAAGGTTAAATGGTCTGAAACTCTAGAATTAACCTCTTCACTACATCCTAAACATAGATCCAAAACCACATAGCCATATCTGTAAATGCAGAGGAATGTGGAGCACTCTTCTTCTATATAATGACTATCTTCATAAAACCAACACTGACTTTGCACTGCAAAACACTCTTTCGGTGATTCAAACATCATGAAGCTTGGAACATACATGATTTAAATCATCAATAACATCTTACAAACATCAAAAACACATATGATCATCTTGGTTCTTCTAGTTCCCATATTAATGTATCTTCTTGATGCTTCTTATTCCCATCTCAGTATAATTTGATACTCAACTCTGCATTGGTTGAGGCATGACATCCAACCATGAACTTTAGTAACCTTATTGTATTCAGCATGACATCCAACCATGAACACCATCATACGTTCAAGATAGTATAAACATCAATGACAACCTTGTGATAGTGTTGACATCAATGACAACCATAGGTACCATATGTGTAACATATAAAACATGAGGATTCATTCTTGCTAATTATGAAACTAGGATTAGTACCTCAAGAATCAATCACTCAACATTGAAAAGCTTTAGATGTTCCACCATTATTATTAGAAAATATTAAATATATGATACACAAGAATCTTCCTCCAACACCTAATCAAGAAATCTATACCACTCTTTAATTTTACTCATCTAGATGTAGTCACACATATCACTTAGGGGCTTAATGCTAATGACTCATCATCCTTGGAGCAAGAATTTGGGCCTAAACCATCTCAATCAAAATTAGTCAAGGTATCTGGTAGCCCCTTTATTTACATGTCATCATTCAATTTTTGAAAGAATGCATGGATGTTTATTTCAAAATCTAGGATTCGTGGTGGGTGAGGCTCTTGTTTTAGATTATATTCATCTTGATAGGGGTAGGCATTGTCACCATCTTGATTTTCCATAACAACTAGATAACTTAGATGATAATAAATGTTACTCATAATAGTTTCTAGATGTGGATTTATGAGAGGAATCACCTTCACTAGAGTGAGTATTAATAAGAGAATCCAAAGGTGGTGTAATATGTACAAATCAAGGTCAATGGAAAACTTAGGGGAAGCTTGGTTGTCATTATTTTGGTCTTTAATTTTAGGACTCGATGTGTAGAAATTTAACAAGCCAAAATCATCCTTAGGATCAACATGATAAATGGGAGGATTACGGATAGTGGAGACAATGTAGGCCTAATTAGTTTTGTTGGAGAGATCAATGGTTTGTCCTTGCTAACTTATTATCAAAATTTATATAGATTATCATTAGTTGTCACCACATGTTGCTTATTTTAAGGAATAAACTTGATTTTACAATGAACCATGGATGGAACAACACTTGTTGCAAGAATCAAATGGATTCCCCAAAAGGAAATTATAGACTAAAACCCCATGCATCACATGGAAAGTGGTTTCAAGAGTAGCATGTCCTAAAGTGATGAGTGCATATAACTAGGGCTTGTGCAATTTTCACCTAGAATTTGGATTCTACATCAATAATCCCCTCTAAGGGCTTGACCTCGTCATCCTCAAATTTTGACATTATAAGCAAGTTTTTTGTGCCTAGCACTTCAAATTGGAATGACTACTATTCTTATGTTGGTTACACCACTTACTAGTCATTGCCAATTTTTTCTTGTTTGAAGGTAGTTTATTCTTAAGATAGAATAGAGAAACATACTCAAAGGAGTTATGTCTCATTCAAAGCAGAATCTAACCTGAAAACTAGAAACTACCCTTTGTAAGCATATGAAAACATATGAGCATCATTCTTATAAAAAGCAACCAAAAAATGATACAAAATCATAGATTTCATGTTGAAACCTACCAAGAAATCAGATTCAATCATCTATCACACACATTTTTGATCATCTACAACTCGTGAAGCTTTTTTCATCCTCAACTCCTCAAATATTATGGGAAACCTCTATCATGATGATATCTAGGTAAATCCTCATAGACACCCAAGTATTTAGCTAAAGATTCATCAGTCACAAATGTGTCCAAAGGGGGATAAGTATCCATAAAACCATCCCAAATGAGATATGAATAAACTAAGGGAAAATCAATGTCATCACTAATAGCGCCTAAATACCCCATGCCCTTAGTGTCATTTTTCAAAGACTTTAATAGGTTTCTAAAGACCTTGTTGATTCAAACCTAATGCTTAGGCTTATTAATTCATTCCACCTCATCAAACCTTAGGCCTAGCTATATATTACACTTTTGATAGTCCTATACATATGTTATAATCTAATTAGTAGGATCAATAAGAAAATCATTAATGAATTTGTCTCATATATTACCAATAACATATAATGGCCTGGATATATATTATTATATGTGATTTACTCCTTCCAAAATGTAATTAATGAAGTAACAAGTGAGGTAGAAGGTATGTCTTTAGAGTGCCTATTTCCAACAAAAGCATCCATATGTAATGTATTTGTAGCATGGGAAAATTACCCCTCAATCTACTAGCTTCAATTGAGTGAACTCTCCACTACGACTATAACTGGGTTCTGTTATTCAAGGTGTCAAAAGTTAAGTTAATCTATTCTAGATCCACTACAGAACTACTATGAGTCCCTACCAAAGAAACTCTAGCTAAACAGGTGATTGGAAATGGAAGGAAAACTAGAAAAATGCAAAGAACGCAAATACAGTAACATAAATGATAGAAACTGAAAGAAGAAATGAAAAGAGGCCAGAAAGAGGAACCTATGACAGCAAGGAAAGAGCATTGGCCTTGGATGACGATGCACCATGAGGACATATGTGCTGGGCACTAGAGTCTAAAATGAAAGAAAAATAAGAATACTCAACCTTGTATGGCCTCAAACCACCTGCACAACACAAATCCCAATAGACAATCTACCCAGTGATATCCAGTTGAAACAAGAATAAAAGGAAATCAAATAAATAAAGGGAAAAGTGAAGAGGGAAAAGCACAAAAGGAAGTAATGCAAAACCTCCATGCTATCGACTCCAAGAAACCTGCAAAAAGAAGAGGAAAATGATGGGGCTTCTTAGGGACTTGCCTTAGTCAAGTCCCTTTGTTGGTATTTCTACCTTCACAAGTAGCGATACAAGATGTTGCATAGAAATCAAAAGAAAATGTGCATGTTCTTATCCTAAGTGTGTCTAGGAAGGTAAGAACAACCATAAACAACTAAAAACAACTAAAGTTCCTTCCCTGGTCTATGGGGAGAGAAACCACAACATGCATCATGTGTAACTAATGATAAAATGGTAGTCTACACCAAAGAAAACAAAATAAAATGGTGGTCTACACCATGTAATAACCTATGTAAAGCAAACAAATTTAAAAGGAGACTATTCAAAACATTATAAAAGAACAATCTTACCAATTTTTATTGTCCAGAAGAGGCAATACACTTCCTAGGAGCTTAAAGAACAAGTGTATCTTCAAAACCCCAATGAAAAGAGCCTCCTTAGTGAGCATTAAAGAGGGCTAAACTCTCAAGAGCCAAAGAAGATAGTCTTGCAATGCTCCAGAACATCAAATATCACCAATGGCTACTATAGAAGTTCACATTTCACCAGAAGATAACCAAAACATCAAAAATCATCAAAAGTCTTGTTGAGAGAGTGTGGAAGAGTGCCAATGAATGTGTGACTCCATCAAAACTCTTTCCAGACTCCTTCAAAGGGGAAATAATCTTAAAATTCACGCAAGGATTTGTTATGCAACTCCCATAGGCGTTACCATGAATCCTCATGATCATCCAAGCCATGTTGTAATGCCCAGAAATGGATACCTATTAGCAAACAAATGTGGGATATTAATGTGGTGTGCAAACATCTACATGGAGCACTCCTGGGTCCAAGTAAAACCAACTCCTGGTCATACAAGACACCTTAGGACCATGTCAATATTAAAGCACTATATTGATTTTTTTATAAAAGGAGAAGAAATAGACCAAAATCACACAAACCTACCGTATCATGCAGAGAGGAGGTGTGAAATCCTAAAATGGTCACTATTTATGTAGTGTGAAATTGCAAGGGTATGCAATTTTCTACGTTACATTTAGCCCCCACTTTAGCGAGTGTATGACACTACATGCATATGCAAGCTAAAGTAAAAAGTAAAATAACATAACATGTTATACCTCTAAGAGGAATGTCATATAGGATGCATGAGATTCTTTGAGTAAAGGTATGAAGCCCCTAGGCTGAGAACCTACAAAACCACATTGTCAAACATTGCACTTGCACAAGAGGAAATGTTAGAAACATATAACATCCTAAAAGGATTAGATTGAATATGATTTTCCCAAACATCAATGTTTAGCAAATCATACGATCTAATACACAATCTACTACTATCTACAAAACACATACACACACACACACAAACACAAGGAAAAGTAGACAATGCAAAGAAATAAGGAGGCATTTCTAGCACACTATGAGAGATAGAAAGTATTCTAAGTATGGTTTTAGGGCTAGCACACTATGAGAGCTAGGAACCATACCAACTCTTGTGGGCCACGAGGACTAAAAACTAGGTGGTTAGGTGACTCACAAAGAGTGCGAAACAAGTAGCTAAAAGTGTGGACAAGCCAAGCAAGGACATTTGCTTGGGACCACTAGTTACAAATAGTGTAGGGAGTATACACCTTAGGAAGTGTAACAAAATCCAACACCTCAGGGAGCGTTTCAAAATAAAAATAATGCCTCAGGGAACATTTTGAAAACCAACACCGTAGGGAGCGTTTCAACAAAGTGGTGTATGTAAAAAGTTGTAAAGTAGGAGATCTATATGCCCCCACCTTATAATAATTTCATGAATTACATGCATGTAATTAGTTTTAAGGGATAAACAAGGAGGAGAGCTTGAAGATACATATACCAATAGATATGTTCTCAAAATTGCATCTTGCAAAAGAAACGGGATGTGCCCAAAGAGGGACAAGCAATGTGATGTTGCAGGCATGATACACAAAGAGCTTATGTAAGTATGGTATGACACCAAGAAACAGTAACACATGCCACATGAAACAAGCATTGACACCAAACACACTAAGGGATCTGTACGTGCTTTGGGGTTAACATAATGTATAAATTTGAATGTAATAATCATAGGATCTCATTTTCTGTATTATCATAAATCCCCAAGCACGTGGAACTATGAGTACAAAGAAAGAAGGTCATAAAGAGACAAATACAAAAAATAAAATAAAATAAAAATTAAACATTTAAAATTTTCGAGTCAACATGGAAGGAACCTAAATCTTCCAACGCTTTGCAACATTGTCTCCAAAATGTCACAATAACAAATAAAAGGACAACATAGAGAAGGAAATATGAACAAATAGAAGAATGTCACAACCGATGTGTTCCACTTGTATCCATGTGTCTACAAGGGCATCGTGGGTCTTCTAGGAAGAACTAAAAAAACATAAAAACACAACACGGGGGGAAACATTGCTAACAATCATGCAAACACATAAAACAAATGTAAATCTTTCATGGGTCATCAACAAATAGGTCATCATGGTCCCAATCTTGATATTAATAATAGGACAAAGGGATTACTAATAATGGAACCACAACCAAAGCAGTTGAAGGAAATTCTCCTGAAACCATGTGCAGAGGATCAACAGGTGGGGCTAGATCTCCTTGAGCACTAGGTTCAGTAATTGTCAATGATTTTGAAATGATCATGGATAATGTTGGGATGTTTGGAACAAACTCTATGATTCTCACAGGAGGTGAATTAGGAAAGTCACTATCTAAAATACAAACCACGAGTGGGTCTTAAGTGCTATCAACTATAGGGTGAGCACTAGGAGACACGGATGGAGTAACATTCTCTACAAAGATAAAAGAAGAAGAACAAGAAGGGTGAGTAGGTAGCAAAGGAAGTTCTAATTTTGACTCTAATAGGCCCACCCCAATTGATTTTAAAAATGCTTGGTTCAAGAGCATTGTGGACCATGATATTGAAGCCTACAAGACATGCCACCTATTTCCAACACCACCCCTCTTGATACCTAGTAGACCATTTGTTTGTTTAAATGTAAGCCAACAAATTTCCAACATGTTCCAGTCTCAAGCACATCCAACCCCTTGTTCTCGACCTTCATTGAATCATACATGGCATGACCTATACAACTAGAAATATTGTCACTCATTCAAGTGACTCAAAAATGGACCTTCAAAGAATCTCAAAAGAATAATAAATGGAAAGAGTGCTCCACACCAGCCATTGTTTGAGTCTCCCCACGATTCACGACCATCTCAAAAAAAGATGAAAGATGTTTCAAAGCATTTTATTGGAGTAAACTAGTACTGTACCAGCCATTTCATAACATTTAAAATGATATTAGTGCATTATAGCTACAAATTATAGCACATTGGAAAAGATTCTCATACAACTACCATCCATGACATTTACATCACACACCACCAGATCCACTATCAGACACTAATGATGACACTCCTTTTACCAAGGGATATGAGGTACAAGATAACAATCTTGAAGAATGGAAAGTCTTGTCATGCCTATACCTAAGCCTATCATTTCAGCTACACAACCTTAACATGCTTGGTTGATGTGGCATTGACCTAAACCATGATTTGGCATTGACCTAAACCATGATTGGGCAGTTCCAACCTTGCATCCACTACTAAAAGTTATAGCTATTGATTTCATTGACTGTAATTACCCAAAATTTCAAGTCCAACATGTTCTAAATCAACAAACACAAAACAACCTATCTATTCATCAACAAAAAGCATATGATATAATTGTGTTGCATCTCTCAGCCACTAGTTTGCAACCACCGCTGAAAATCATCATTCAAGTAACTATAGGAACTAGAAAGTCACACAGTCTGATAAAAACCATCAAATCCACACTCACAATGATGACCCCACATGGAAAATCACCATTGCTACTTCTTACACCAACTGATGTTGCATCTTTCAACATACAGGCATTGAAAATTCATTGTACCCTCTGAATACCAATCAAAGAAATGAACCCCCTAAAATAGTAGGCACTTGTGACATTCCAAGAAAGCATGTATTTCATTCAATGCATTCTGATAGATGAAATGAGCTTCATCAGTCCAAAGTTGCTACAATGAATTGACATTAGGTTTCATGAAGAATCCCCTTCCCAAAATCATATCCCATTTGGAGGATGCTCAATCATGCTCTTTGATGACCTTGGCTAATTACTACGAGTCAAGGACATCCCCATGTGTGCTTTAACTTCCTATGGTGGAACGCTATGGAGAAGCTTCACCATAGTAATTACATTGAATAAAATATTTCGTCAAATCGGTGAAGAGCCTGTACAAATTGCTTTTCATTCACCTCTCTCAAATATAATGAATTCAGAGCCTATAGTTGTCGATTGGCATCTTATAATGTCACGGTCAAGTTCTTCACTCATCTCTACTAAGAAAAAGGATTTTTATCCTCCATACATTTGTTTGTAAAAAATGAGTTGGTCTTGCTACATAATAAACATATGCTACAATCTTTAGCAATGCCAATTGCCCTATTGCCATGTCCAATGCGAAGCAACTTAAAGGTGCAACATGCCCAAATCAAGATGATGAACAAATTAAAGCTAAGATCTTCTTGTTTATTGTCCAATAAGTTATGCTAATATGTTCTAATTTGTGGGTGTAAGCAGGGCTTGTGAATGGTACACTAGGATAGGTCAAAACAATTGTATACAAGGATCATGAAAAATTGCCTTAACATCCCTTGTTTGTTTTTGTTTAATTTAAACATTACATAGGTCTGATTTGGGATTACAAAAACCCAAAAGATGTGCCTATTGCATTTCTTAGTCATGGTGGCTACCACCAAATCCCCGTGAAAATGTTGTGGGCCTTAATAATACACAAATCACAAGGCCTTACACTTCAAATGCTAACAATCAACATTGGCAAAATTGATCGTCACAATTTGACATTTACAACTGTTTCTAGAGTCTACAACCTTGCAAATCTTTGTATGTGTGCTACATTCACATTCCAAAGATACACACGTATGCAACAAAGCCCATCTGTTGCTCTCTAGAAACTAGAAGAGGAATTCTTGCCAGCACTCTCCCATGCAAACTTTTCAACAAATTAGGAATAATACAACAAAATAAGGTTTGTTCCCTCCATCCCTTCTTTTTCTTGCTACTACTCAAATTAACAACTTCCATTGTGTCTCACTATAATATGTGCATTCCATTATAGCTCACCTTTGCATTCCATTACAACTCACTTTATCTCTTCCTACCAATTCCAAAATATAAAAGTGCTCAATTTTTTCCTTGCTCAACTAAATATACTACAATGTTTATTATTGTTTATAAAGGTTTCTCTATTACAATTTGACCATGGTTAAACACCTCTATGCCACCTTTTTGTTTTGCTTCACTACAACAACCCAAAAAGCCATGTTTGGCATACCCTATTTTTTAAAATTTCACTACCAAAGGCCGCAAACTCATCATAGCATTAAGTCATGCTAATTCCTTCCTTCAATTTGAGAGCTAGTTGGTACACATATTCCCAATGGCAGCCTTTACTCTCTTTTTGCACCCAAAACCATACCTTAAAATTATTAAATCCATTAGATATATCAAATTTCTTTTCCTACAACTTTTATTTTTGTATCATTTTTTTTTCCAATTTATGCTATTTATTTTATTTATGTATTGCTTATTAAATCATATATGTGCAATTTATTTTGCAACTATGAATTATCAATAATGGTTGCTTCTTCAATTACTTTCCAATTGCAATTTACAAAATGTTTAGTTAGTTGGTAAATGGAGGTTACATGGATTTCATTTCTTAGAAGTCATCCTTCCCTGACAAGAATGTATTGTAGATAATTAAAAAAATAGTGTTAATGATGACTAACAAATAAAAAAGACTACAGGAAACAATATATTTTAAGTTTTAACCATCATCATATTAAAAGATCGAGCTTAACTCTTACCGTATGTAAATACTTGGAACTTACTTGCTACAAATTTCATAAATTTATTACTTTGGATGACGTAGATAACCATGAAAATTCTACAAACCTGAATATCACAAATGAGATAGAATACTATCCTATTTGAAGCTTATATTTAGATTATACCTATTATATTTTACCATTTATATATATTTGTTACTGAATTATATTTAGGTTGGTAGATGCATATTCAAAGGCTGCCAAACACTTCAAACCTCATGAACAACATGTTTTCTACCTCTTGTTGTTCATACAATTCAAATATTAGACATCATGTATATCATCATAAGCATGCACTATCTATGGCACTCAAAAAAATGTTTGCTACTTTGAAGTGACATTTCTCTTCCTAGTTTTTTCTATTGATGAGATGCATAACTATTGGCAAAGACTTGCTTGCTTTGATTTTTTAGGGAACACCTCCTAAAATAGCCTTAGATATTGAAACCTTGATGAACCATCTTCAGGTAAATGGATGACTTTTCCATTATTACTAATATTGTACTTCTAAGGCTTCTAGGCTTTTTCATATGGGTTTAAATAATCCAATACAATTTATGGTTTACTAAATTTTTTGACCAAGAATTCATTTTTATGGTATTAAAAAAATAGATAGTTGTAACTAATCATATAGTATTTGTCTTTGCAATGGAGGAAAAAACCTTGAACTATGTTTGGCTTTCTAGAATAGCAAGAGACAGGTTTTGTACCACCCTTTAGATTAGTCAAAGAAATCTTACATAGGTTGTTGCTCGTACTCAAATTCAAGTGGAAACTTATCCCTCATGGTATTTTTCTACTTAATTCTTTTACAATCTACAAATAGTAGTAACCTAAACAATATTTCTTGTTCTTTAATGTTTTCAAGGTTACTTCTGAAGTGTGGATCGATCTCATACTGATATAACAAAAATTCTCTCCATGTTTTATATGTTATACTCCCAGCCTGATGATTGCAATTGCTTATCAGCTATCCGTAAATATTTAGCACTCTAAATTAAATGAAAGAGTAAATAGTTGAAGGATGTTTGAGGGGAATTTTGGGACCCAAAATAGCTGCAACCTAAAACTCTAAAACATTCCTAAATCAGCTAGGCCAAGGATTGTCGTCAAGGTGATAAGAAGAGGTTTATCAACAAGTTAAGTGGGATTTTGGCCAACTAACAGGAGTGGGTAAGATCCTCTACACATCGAGCTCAACTTAGACTCTGGACGGATATTCCAAGGGGTATACCTGAATAGGTATTGAGTTCAAACCAGATGAACAACTAAAAATACTAGACGGGTGAAAGTTCAGAACTGTATCACACTTTTATAAGGGAACAACCAACACAAACATATTTTTCCAACTTAAATGTAAAAAAAGATCATATGTATGTTTTGAATTTTAAAATGACATAAACTAATGAAATGTAGAATTTTTAAATTGTAGTTTATGCTTATAATTTTTAAAAAAAAATAAAATAGATGGATATTTTGTTTTATAAATTTAATCAATTGATGAATTTTAAATGCTGATATTTTTTGAAAAAAGTGACATCGATGGGACATCAAGAAAAATATAGAAAAATTAATTTTTTTCTTTAAATTTTTTTCCTAATTAGCCAACTCAAATATCTAGTGCATGGAAAAAAATTTAATTTTTGATAAATATTTTTTAAAAAAAATTTTAAAGTCAATTTTAATTATAACAAAGTAGTTTCCATGGGACATCAACTTTTTTACAATATATAATTTTAAAAAAAAACCGTTTTGGAGAGGATTCTCTCCTCTAGTGAACCATATATTTTTCAATTTTTTTGGATATGTTTTGCCTATTTATTTTTAATTTCTAATCAGCTACATGTTTGACTATAATTTAACCTACTTGCAATAAATTTAAAAATAATCCCAATAAAACTTATCAAAATATATTAAAAAATATATTTCTAAATTTTAGACTCTGATATCTACCAAAGGGTATTTTTAAATTTTCATGAAAATGCCCTTTGGTTGGAGAAATTTATAGTTGAACTTGAAGTTTTGTTTAATTTGTTGTAAAAGCGAGGGTTGGCTGCCACATGGGATGCCACATAGACAGTTCCGGGCGAAACAATTCCAGGTGAAACCCTTCCAAGCGGAATAGTTTTGGGCGAAACCCTTCCAGGTGGAACCTTCAATGTAAAAAAAACACATTTTTTAAAATTTAAATTAAATTTTATGTGTTTAAATTAAATTTCAGGTGAAATTATTTCGTCTGGAACTATTCATGCCACATAAGTGCTATGTGGTTCTGGGTGGAACTGTTCCAGGCAGAACCCTTTCGAGCGGAACCCTTTCTATAGAAACTATTTATTTGGCTAAAAGTGTGACGTGCAGGTTTGAACTTTTATTCAGACAACCAAACCCAACTCATCATCTTGACTCCAAAAGCTCTCACTGAGACAAGAATGACTGGATGTTACATAACCCTTATATAGTTGATTCAACTGTGCGAATGTACATGCACAGGAAAGATTGTTTTTTACCCTAAACCATAGGTGAATGATTTGTTTGATTTTAAAGAGTGTTTGATCCCTCTCCAATATGGACCAGTGCCTACTCCATTAGGCAATAAAGTCATAGAATGCAAGGAGGAAAGGGAATATGCAGCAAATGATCAACAGAACTAGACATACATTCACAAATATGACTCTAAGTAGATCTTCATATAATGGACATAATAATCCAAAAGAGAAATACAATCAGTCACATGCAATAGAAGAATTGCAAACACAAAGCCTTGTATAAACTTACATGATGTCATACATCTCCAAACATTTGTTACAATCATACCAGCAAATGTGGCAAGGGAAAATACATAACTGCGATTACGTATTTACCAAAATCACTACAAACTCCCATGGAGACATACCATTATATTCACATCTGCATCACACAACCTTCCTACACAATATTGAATATATCCCTTCACTTACAAACCAGACTAGTTCATGATTTGGTGCCAAAGAAATTCCTTAGGCTCTCCCAAACCAGACAATTGGCTTAGCAACCAACCCTGAAAACATCTTCTTTTCATGTATATATATAGCAATTAGTTTGTACTATGCAGCTTCTAGACGCTAGAAAATTTAGTCAACAAGCAACCACTACAACAAAGAATGCAACCCATGGCCTTCTATCAAAAGACTGATGGAAACTTTGGGTGCCCATGCCCTGGATATTGATCTTGCATCCTTAGAAGGACCTGTAGAAATCAATAATCACTAAAAAACACCATCTTTATTAAATTTGAGTACTTGTGCATTGATAACATACACTTTTCCAACCACTATCTTGACATTTGCAATTTTGCATTTATTGGTGCAGGAGCACCTACCTGACAGCTGGCCTCCATGAGGTAGTTAGTTTGTTTTGAGTCTTGTTAATGTTTCCAAGAAGGTCTTATAAGACCAATGCATGTAATAAGGTCATGTTGACCATATTTTACTATTTTTAGCTAGTTTGTTAGGACAGCTGTTATGCTGTATGTTCGGTTGGATCTCCCAGCCGCCTGGAGAGATTTCCCAGCCGCTTGGAGTCGGGTTGGTAGTACTCGCAAGAGATCCTATTTATGCATGAGGATTGGTTGGTCTTGAGACAGATTGAGACATAGATGTTGAGAAGCTAGATTGCAGAGAGTGAGACAGAGTGAGACAGAATACTGTATTTGCATCTTTTGAAATCAATAAAGAGATCCTGTTGTGTCAATTCTCTGTTTGGATTCCATTGTGTGATCAATTTGCTGTTTTGGTGGTTTCATGGATTCGCTGATCCATTCCACTGGTTGATTCGTCGAATCGGTGGAATGGCTATGTACAGTAGTTTAGGATTTAGTTTGCATTTTCTGTTTGTTCATGTGCATGTTTGCAGGATCGCAGTCGAGAGGTGTTGAGAACCCTAGCATAGGTATGTGCTAGGTCGTGCTGGTTGTTAGAGTCTGGAAAGTTGTCTAGGAAGTGGATCGGGTCACCTCAGGAGGTTCGGCGGATCGAAATTCGCTAAGGTTGGAAATTCGTCGCAACGGCATCATCAAGATATTTCTGCGTATATCCTGCAGGTACTTTGGGCGTCATCCGAGTAAGTGGAGGTGAGCATGATGCAATCGTTTGCATAAGGTGAATGTGTTTCGAGGTGATCATCATCAGGTGTTGCCAAGGAGGAGCGTATCGGCATAAGGTAGAAGGTCCGGTTGACAATTCCTTCGCGGGCCAATAATGTTAAGTTTGGCCGACAGCAGGATATTGAAGGAACTACATGTGACGTCATCGTCATCAGGATAATCGTCATCAGGATATCGGACAACAGGATATTGAAGGAGCTACATGTGACGTCATCGTCATCAGGATATCGGGGTGATGTAAGCATCGAAGGAAAGGTGCAAGAGGTTGTCGTCATCAGGATATATGGGAGGAACCGGATGTTCTATATCCTGCTGATGAACATGATGTTGAACATCATGATGATGAAGATAGAGGTTGGCGGTAAGATGAACAGTGATCGTCAGGAGGATGATCGCGCTTGCCGAATGTGATGATGCTGCCGATAGCCGAATATGATGATGCTGCTGACAGACGAAGAGTCAAAGGTTTGTCTGCAGGAGGATATCGGTCGGCAGAGAAAATATGATGATGCTGACAGTGTTAAGGAAAATATGATGATGATGATGGGTTTTAGACATACATGTTGTATGTCAAGGTTTTAGTGTGGATGCCTCTGCATCATAGTGGTATCAGAGCTCAACAAAAGGTCTGGGCTGTTGTGTGTTGATTCTGTCACCGAAAGGGCAGAGGTAGAGTTGATTCTGTCACTGAAAGGACAGAGGTAGAGAAGTGAGAGGTTGACAAAATGCCTCCGAAAGGTAGTGGTACTACAAGGGAGTTGCAGGAGATGAAGGAAAAACATGCCAGAGAGATGAGGAAGATGAAGGAGCTTGCTGAAGCACTTCAAGCCAGGCTTGTAGCCCTGGAAAAGAACAAAAAGAGGGAAGTGGAAGACAGTGAGTCTGAAGAAGATGAAGATACTGTTGAAGAGTATGAAGAGGTAGCTGAAGATCTGGATGCTGAAGACCAGAGATTTGCAAAACTGTTAAAGGCAGTGCAGAGTGATAAACCTAAGGTAAAGGTTGATGTTTCCAAGTATAATGGAAGTTTGAATGAAGATGAGTTGCTGGATTGGATTGCTGCACTTGATAATCACTTTGAATGTGAAGATGTTGCTAAGGATCAGAAGGTAAAGATTGCAAAGACCAAGTTAGGAGGTCATGCTTTGGTATGGTGGGATTATGTACAATCTGAGAGAAGGAAACAAGGGAAGTCAAAGATCACTTCATGGGATAAAATGGTAGCAAGGATAAAAGGTAAATTCTTGCCTAGGGATTATGAAATTCAGATGTTTAAGAAGCTGCAATTTTTAAGGCAGAAGGAAATGGATGTGAAGGCATATACTGAGGAGTTTTATAAGTTGAGTATGAGATCTGGTCATCATGAGAATGAGGTAGAAAAGGTGGCTAGGTACTTGGCTGGTTTGAGATTGAACATACAGGATGAGTTAGTTTTAGCTAACCCTAAGAGTGTGGAGGATTGTTACCAAATGGCAATCAGGATTGAAGAAAAGATGAATAGAGGACAAGATAAGTCCATGAGAGGAAGAGGCAGCAATATGAGGGGAAGAGGATTAGCCCCTACAACAAGGCAAACCAATGAGGGTCAAGAAGACACTGGTAAAGGACAGGGACAGTCTGATTTCAGAGGTGGATGGAAAGGTAATAGAGGCAGATTTGGAGGTGGTAGAGGTTCTACTACATTTTTAGGAAAGTGTTACACCTGTGGTGAGTTTGGTCATCCATTTTTCAAATGTCCAGAAAGCAAAGGTTCATCATCCAGAAATGATAGAACGAATGATAAGAGAGTACAACTTGTGCAAGAAGAGAAAGTAGAGCAAAGTGTGCAGAGTTCAAACACTTATCAAGGAGATAGAGTTCCTGACGGTTATGGATATCCTGAGGAGGGAGAAGCATTGATGCTAAGGAGAATTAGTTTGCAGACATCAAAGGATATGATGCAAAGAAGAGCTCTTTTCAAGACCACATGCAAGAGAAAAGGTAAAGTATGTAAGGTTGTCATTGATACTGGTTCAACAGACAACATGGTATCTCAGGAGATGGTGGATAAACTGAATTTGGAAAGGATTCCACACCATCACCCTTACAAAGCATCTTGGGTGAGTGATAGTCAATCACTTTTTGTCTATGAACAGGCATATGTGGATTTTCAGATTGGAGCATATCAGGATAGAGTTTTGTGTGACATTTTGCCCATGGAATGTTGTCACCTACTGTTGGGTAGACCATGACAATTTGATAGAAGGGTACTGTATGATGGGTATGCTAATACCTACACCATCAAGAAAGATGGGAAAACTATTATGTTGATGCCATTACAGGAAGCAGCTGTAGCACAGGGGGCAGCCCAAATCATTTTAGTGGGAAAGAAGGAATTTGTGCAGGTGCCTATAGGAGCAGGCATAAAGGCAGTTGAGGACACTGCAGGGAAAGGAGTTGTTAAGGACAACCGGTTGAAGACAGTTTTAGTTTTGACTGACAAAGGTCAGCAGCAGGTTCAGAAACAGGTTTGCAAACAGCAACCAGTTGAGAGGAATGACAAGGATGTTGTCATAGTTGGGACTATTGTTTGTCCTATAAAGGTTGAAAGGAAGACATAGTTGAACATTACAGAAGTTCAAGAGGCAGTTCAGACAGAGGTTCTGGTCAGACAACTTGACAAACACAAGGTATGTGAGAGAAGGGCCTACATTGACAGGCATGAGGATTTACTTGCACGACAGCAAGTTACAGTTCAGAAGTCTTGGAGCAGCCAAGAGCCAGCAGAGGACAAAGCTGGAACAGGTCAAGACACTGCAAAGGCAAAGTGTAAAGGTGGAGGACTTCCACATCCTAACTCATGGGACATGAGTTCTTTTCTATTGGGGAGTATGGTGCAGGAGCACCTACCTGACAGCTGGCCTCCATGAGGCAGTTAGTTTGTTTTGAGTCTTGTTAATGTTTCCAAGAAGGTCTTATAAGACCAATGCATGTAATAAGGTCATGTTGACCATACTTTACTATTTTTAGCTAGTTTGTTAGGACAGCTATTATGCTGTATGTTCGGTTGGATCTCCCAGCCGCCTGGAGAGATTTCCCAGCCCCTTGGAGTCGGGTCGGTAGTACTCGCAAGAGATCCTATTTATGCATGAGGATCAGTTGGTCTTGAGACAGATTGAGACATAGATGTTGAGAAGCTAGATTGCAGAGAGTGAGACAGAGTGAGACAGAATACTATATTTGCATCTTTTAAAATCAATAAAGAGATCCTGTTGTGTCAATTCTCTGTTTGGATTCCATTGTGTGATCGATTTGCTGTTTTGGTGGTTTCATGGATTCGCTAATCCATTCCACCGGTTGATTCGTCGAATCGGTGGAATGGCTATGTACAGTAGTTTAGGATTTAGTTTGCATTTTCTGTTTGTTCATGTGCATGTTTGCAGGATCACAGTCGAGAGGTGTTGAGAACCCTAGCATGGGTATGTGCTAGGTCGTGCTGGTTGTTAGAGTCTGGAAAGTTGTCCAGGAAGCGGATCAGGTCACCTCAGGAGGTTCGGCGGATCAAAATTCGCTAAGGTTGGAAATTTGTCGCAACGGCATCATCAGGATATTTCTATGTATATCCTGCAGGTACTTCGGGCGTCATCCGAGTAAGTGGAGGTGAGCATGATGCAATCGTTTGCATAAGGTGAATGTGTTTCGAGGTGATCATCATCAGGTGTTGCCGAGGAGGAGCATATCGGCATAAGGTAGAAGGTCAGGTTGACAATTCCTTCGTGGGCCGATAATGTTAAGTTTGGCCGACAGCAGGATATTGAAGGAACTGCATGTGACGTCATCGTCATCAGGATATCGGACAACAGGATATTGAAGGAGCTGCATGTGATGTCATCGTCATCAGGATAATCGTCATCAGGATATCGGGGTGACGTAAGCATCGAAGGAAAGGTGCAAGAGGTTGTCGTCATCAGGATATATGGGAGGAACTGGATGTTCTATATCCTGCTGATGAACATGATGTTGAACATCATGATGATGAAGATAGAGGTTGGCGGTAAGATGAACAGTGATCGTCAGGAGGATGATCGCGCTTGCCGAATGTGATGATGCTGCCGATAGCTGAATATGATGATGTTGCTGACAGACGAAGAGTCGAAGGTTTGTCTGCAGGAGGATATCGGTCGGCAGAGAAAATATGATGATGCTGACAGTGTTAAGGAAAATATGATGATGATGATGGGTTTTAGACATACATGCTATATGTCAAGGTTTTAGTGTGGATGCCTCTGCATCATTTATGTTGGCCAAGGGGGTAGAAAGGCATTTTAAAAATATGAGCCCACCCAAAGTATATGTAAATCTTTTACAACACTTTAAAATATTATAAATATTTTAAAGCTTCCTCATTTTACAAATTCATGCTTTACATCTGATTTTACACATTAATTTTTCCTTATAGGCAAATTTCTCTTTTTGGCGAACCTAGCTTGTTTTTTTTAATTTTTTCCCTTAGTCGGTGAAATTGACTTTTTTTGAACTAGGTCTGCTTCCCCCTTAGTTAGCAAATTTTTACTTTTGCAAACTCTTCTTTCTTTATCTCTTTCTTTCTTCCATCAGGCCTTTTCTTCACTAATCGACAAATCTTTAATTTTTCAAACTCTTCTTATCACCTTAGTCACCTTATTGGCAAACTAATCCTTTGCCGAACCAAGCCCCATTCTCCTTTAGTTAGCGATTTTCATCTTTTCTGAACCATCCTTGTTTTTCCCTTTATCGGCAAATTTCACCCATTTTGAACTCTTTCTATCACCATCTCTTACCTTCTTTTAGCATTCCAATCGGCAAATCACCTTGTCAATGAACTTGGAAAAACTCAAACTATCTGCCAAGTTCAACTTTCTACCAACTCACTGACGAAGCCTTTCCTTTATCTTTTCTGCCTTAGCCAATTTTGCATCCTATTTTCCCTATCGGCAAAATGCACCTTTTGCAAACCTCCCCTTTCTCTGCCTTGGCCCCTTTTATCAGCAAAGTTAGCGAAATTAGAACCTTTCCTCACTTTTTCATTTTCCTCTTTGTCAAGGAATCCTTCATTTTTCAAACTTTGACTTCTCTCCATCTTTGCCCTGTCAGCCTTATTCCGCAAGCCTTGCCTTTGCCTTATCTGTGTCGGTGAACCTTTTGTTGGGAAAACCTCTAGTCAGCGAACTTGGAGGTTCCTGAACCTCCACTTTCACCAACAAAGCTCCTCCATCATTTCTTACTTGTGCCTTAGAAAACTTCATTTGTGCTGCGGCCTTCTCCTTCCTTCTGTCAGCAAATCTTCCATGGGCAAAACCATCTGTCGGCAAAGTTGGAGGTTCGCGAACCTCCAACTTTGCTGATAAAGTTTTTCCTTCATATTTTACTGTCTTAGAAACTTTTCATTACCCGCCTAGTCGCTGTATATGTGAATCAGTGAAATGGCGAACTTGCGAACTAGTTCACTAGTTCGTGATTTCACCGATTTGCCGATAGGGCTCCTAAATGAGTCAATTTTTTCTGAGGAAAACCAACACAAGGTAAAAGACTTTAATTATTATATTTTAGCATAAAATCACTAAAAAACTATCTCAGATCAGATTTAAATGAGGGTTTTTGAATTCAAAGGCAAAACTTGGAAGATTGATGGATTTTCTGAGTTTTTTGGGGCTAAATACAGCATTTTGGGAGCTAGTTTTTCTGGGCACCAATAGTGGCTCTGGTTCTAGATGTGTGGCAAACTTGTATGGCACAATGAGAACTATAGAATATCTCTAAGTAGACCAAAACACCAAACACACAAAGAGACACACACAAAATGTATTTACACAATACATACAGTCAAAAAATGAATGTATCAAAATTTTGGGATACTGCAGGCCAACCCTACATAGAAAACTGATGCAACCACTTGCATCTGTCAAAGACAAGTTGAATGGAGTTGATCACCTTGAAACCAAATTTGCATCTTTCACCTAGCTGCAACAAATGAAAATTGTGCTCAACATGTGTTAATTTGCAACATATGCTTGTGGAGCCAAGGTTGGCTACATCAATGAAATTATTACCACACGACAACCATAAAAGATAGGTACTTGACCTAGTCATATATATATCATGCTTGTTCCAAGCAACAATGGGTATAATACTAAAATTCAGGTTAGCAACAAAAGAAACGCATGAAGGCAAACCTCCATTGTCATGTGCCAGGCTATCATACCTACTAACCTCCTCATGCAAATTGAGGGAAAAAGAAAATACCTCCAATTCACATGGAAAAGAAAATTGTGCCTGATTGCACTGCTAATTCACAAGAGAAGGCAATTCACCTTGTAGATCAAACTAGAAAGACTCCAGCTCTATCATATCCTCAAGTTGGGTTGTGACATGCAGATCTTCAACTTGGCATTCATATTGATGCCTAATGTCATTAGTATGTGTATACTAGGCCCAAACAAAAGATTCAAATTTAGGCATAACATCATTACCCACAACAACAAACACTTGACCTTCATTGCAAAGGAAACTTTCATACTCACAAGTGTCAAACCCTTGGATAATAGGTTGCCAACATACACCACTTTCACACATGCTTATGTCTTGTTCCACACTTGGATCACAAACCTGATCCATATCTTCATCATCATTAGCAGCATAAGAATCATAATGAGGCTTTTTAAATGATGGACTACATCCATCCCACAACCTCTCTGTTTCAATCTCAACTAGGAAACTCATTGTATTACAACTGTTATTGCATATAGGTACAAGACTGTCCTCCTCTATACCATCACAAGGAATTTTATCAGTTGCCCGCATAACTAGATCAGCAACAAAATGGTCATCATGGAGGTCACTCTTACCGATGTCAGTAGTTATACGATCATCCAACCGAAACCAGTCGGTATACAAATCATCAGTAAAGGAGGAGTAGGTGTGAGAAATATCACTTGAATCACAAGACTCCTTGACTTCCACACAAGCATCCTCAACACCATCTAACTCATCATTGTCAAAAGGGGCAAAACCTAGGAGCTCACTAAATAAAAATTCACTCCCATGAGTTGACCCATCCAAATGCAAAAAAGTGCATATGCTACTCTCATGCTTTGTATTGCCAAGAGATGATGCATCAAACACCTCTGCCTTCATGTCCTCACTGTCAAATTGCACCTTCCCAATATCACATTCACTAACACAACCGACGGCAAGGCCTCCAAATTGAAAACAAATGTTTGCACCTTTACCTATCTCAAATCGGTTATCATTAGGTGCAAACATGCTACTATCATCTTTAATTTCAGGTTGGGGATCACAAGACAAAGCAACAACATCATCATCTACAAGGGATGATGCATCCAACTGAAGATAGGTATCTACACTAGCTTCACTTTCAGCACAACTGTCATATCATGTTGCCTCACATGAGTTCATTTTCCTGACAAGATATTCAACCTAATTTGTAGTATTGTTGCCTTCCACATGCTCATTATTCACAATACTCACCTTAGGGGACAACAACCCAACAACATATTCATCTCTCATTTTAACCAAGGCAGCTAGAGCAAGGTAAGCCTGCTACAAACTAACTAGCCTCAAATCTTCTTGTACTGAGCTCAATCTAGCTTCATAAGATTCAAAAAATAAATTAATGCAAGCTAGAATAGAAGATCTGAAAGCACTTGGAATTCTAGATAGTGCAATAGAAAACTAGTGGCTAAAATCTATGCTAGATTCACCCTCATAGCTTTTGGTGGTGCCTGCATAAACATTCAAGTTTCAAAAATTTAAATATGCAGGCCCCTTCCTGAAAATTCCAAAAAGTTCCAATGCTTTCAGCCTCTGTGGGTTAAAATATGCAGTGGCGGGTCAGAAATCTCCATCGGCCCTTGAAAAATGTTAAAACTAGGTCAAATGCATAAAAAATACTTATCGGGTCACTGTTTCTATGTCTAAATGTTTCTGAGAGTGGCTATGAGGGTTTTGTGTTTTGAGTGCCATAGAAGGCACCACGTGGAGGCACCCGAAAGAGTCTAAATGTTTCACAGTCTCCACCAGAGGTTTCAAAGACCCTTTAAATGTTTCTATTATGTTTCAGGCTACTCCCCACGGAAGACGCCATGTGTCGTCTGCCGAGACACTCCCAATAAGTTTCTATGTGCACGCGGGAGGCGCCATGTGTCAGTTGTGGTGGCTGCAGAGCATGACAAGTGTCGGCCCCCGCGTAATGTTTCATATTTATTTCGATGCAAGTAATGGATGGTGGTGGGTCCCAGTAAAGTGTCTCAAGTGCTGTAGAACCTGACATGTGTCAGCTTCCGCATAAGTTTCAAACCGGGGCCTTAAAGTTTCTATGCTTCGCGGATCCTGCCAAGTGTCAGCCTCTGCTGAAGTTTCAAAAAGTTTCCTCTGAGTTTCTAGAGTGGGGCGGATGATGCCACATACCCCTTGAGGTTGCTACGGAAGCCGACAAGTGTCGGCTTCCGTGATTGTTTCTTTTTGTTTCTGAGTGTGGCGAAGAGAAGGTGGGTCCCAGTTAACAGTTGCTACTGCAGATGTTGCCAAGTGGTAGCCTCTGCTTGAAGTTTCAGGAGCCCCTTTATAAAGTTTCTAAATGCGCGGAAAGCACCAAGTGTCGGCCTCCACCGGGAAGTTTCTATAAAGTTTCTAAATGTTTCAAGAGAAGGCTTCGCAAAACCTGCCAGGTGTCGGCTTCTGCTAGATTTTCATGGAAGGGTCTCTAATGTTTCATGGATATCGCGGATGCTGCCAAGTGTCACATTCCGTGTGAGGTTTTGACAAAGGCTCTCGGCAGGAAAAATAGAGGAGTGATGACCCAGAAGTGTTCGTGACTTTTCAGCATTTATGGGGCCGTTGATGCCAGCGGTTGGTTTTTTATCGACGGTCACATTTTGATCTTGCAGCAATGGGTTTTTCCCGCATTTCTGCAACCATTTTTAGGCGGGAGAAACTCCAGAGGCACGCCTTTGCTACATTCTGGGGGCTACAGGTTGATGAAACTTTAATGGCGATCGTGCAGAGAGGCATGGGTCGAGTTGACAAGTTCAACCATCCGATTGATGAGGAAAGTCCCTGAGCGGCGGCCCAGATTCCAATCTCACCTGCTCCTTCCTCTTTGTCCCTCTGCTGCATTGATGATTTTGAGCGCCATTTTTCTCATGCATTGTATCTGGCGACTTTTTGACTTCCCTTGTAATTAATTTGCTGAGTACACAGTTTTGCTGTAAAAGGAAGACTGTGTCACTCATTTTAGGTTGTTGAAAACTGGACATTTTGGTTCTGTAATAAGATACAACTGGTTTTGGTTGCTCTGTACAAGAGGTCTTGTGAGTTTATGTATCACTTGTTGTATGTCTCATGCATGAATCTACTAATTTCATGATTGGTTTTATATGAGTAATGCTATATTTGCATGTGTTTCGTTAATTCTGTCTCTAGTATTGCATGTGTTCTTCTGAATCTAGATATCTAAGGGGTGTCTGGTATTCTAGAATACAGAATTCCTGTATTGAATGCTCGATCTTTCAACTTCTGCTTCAAGGGGTAGATTAAAGTGTTTTCAGATTGAGTATTGGGAAGGGTATACTGCAATAGGGATGCCATAAGTAGAGATAACTTAACACTCTATATTGGGAGGTATCTGTAAGGCAGATATCACACAAATCCCCCTGAAATCTAGTTTTATTGTGTTCATGTTAATCATTCACAGGTGTATGTCTACCGACTCCAAGCCCTGGATGGGCACCAATCTAGATCTGTGTTAAGGTTATACACCAGGTCCAGGTTTGCATCCAAACATCAAATCAAACCATTTAATAAATTCAACCTGTTAGTTGTAGGATTAGGATTAGGATCCCCTGCATACTCTCATACCCCACCAGACAAATATGTCCAAGAATGTTACCCACCTTGTGATCTGTCATGAAGATCTTGGTCCACACATGAGAGTATTCTACCTGTTATTGTAAAGCTAAATCATTGTGTTATTGGTCTAGTCAAGGTTATATCTTTAGTTATAGGGATACCCCCCTTGGTGCAGCAGAACTAGAAGTGAAGGGGAGGTAGCTCACACAACCTCCTGTAATCTGTTGGCCGAATCCGTCCGTGCATTGGAACTGGCAAACCCTCTGTAGATTTGGTAACCAACAGCTTCTAATATTTTCAAGTTCTTGGGCAAGAACAAAAGGGTCCAAACTACTTGCAAACTTTTCAAATGTAGCCACTAAATGATCCCAAGAAGCAAAGTGATGGTCAAGGAAGCCAACAAGCCAGTTCCTTGCCAATCCACACAGAGATCTGATAAGGAAACTCATTCACAAATCCTCATCCTCAAATTGGAACATGTCCATGAAATCTAAAAATGCAAGAACATGTGCCTTCCCATCATAAGATTCACACCCATCAAATAATGGCATCTAATAATAGATATTGTTGGGCATGGACTACTTCTCATAATTGACCCATGAAAGGTCCAACTATTTGTATGTGGTATCATTAGCAATGGGAGGGGACCAAAAAAGTGAGCTATTGACAACAATAGGAAGGGCACTAGATTGCGCCCTAGACTAACATAGCATGATTTGATTTTCTAATTCCCTTTCTTGTTGTAGTAAAGATTCTAACAACTATTTAGATTTATCAACTTCATACTGCAGTCTATCTAAATCATTCTGATTATGCAGGGATATTTAACATTGACACATGGGAATGCAAGATGTAGGGAAAGCTAAGTAATAGGATGAAGCATCATCATAAAAATCATAAGCATCTTCATCCTCAAAATATTCATGACTAGAGCATGAGGCACAAGACAATGCACAAGAAGGCTCTGGCTTATGGCCATGAGTGTAATATGGATTTCTATGATGGTTATGGGAATCCACTCCTATGTAATTTCTAGGGTCTAATACACATGAAGACTCAGATAAAGGAGCAGCCCTAGAATAGTCATATTCATACCAATCATCCATGACTAAAATTTTCTACCATGCAAGGCGACACAAAAACTTAATAGAATAATTGCCTTTGTATTTTGGAGGAAGTCATAAATGGTTGTTGTCGACCTATTTTCCTCTGTCCAGAGCCAAATAGGTCACCTTGAAAATCTTATTTAAATCCCTTGAAAACTTGGCTATACAAGCCTAAAATCTTTCAAATTCCAGTGTTTTGACTTGTACAAATCCCTAAAAATTCATCAGGAGAATCCTTTCAACAAACCTAGAAAAAACCAAAAAAATTGAAGCTTTTGCCTTGTTTTTTGCCCCTCTTTTGGCCTTTATGATCAGCAAAATTCGAGTTTTTTGAAATAGCAAAAAATGGCTAAGGCATGAGGCTTCCATTCCCTTTGTCGGCAAATTTAAAAAATCCTGAACTTTTCATAAGTTCAAAATGTTGCAAGTTCTTCGACTAGCCGATTTGCCGATAGAGGGAGGAAGTTTTCAAAAAAGTGGCTAAGTGAAGGGAATTATTTCCCCTTTATCAGTAATGTTCACTCTCCGTGAACTTTTCAAAAGTTCGTTATTCCATGAGTTCGCCAACTCGACGTTTTTCCAATAAAGGGCAAGGGAGTAATGTTTTTTCAAATTTGTCTAAAGGCAGAAGCAGAGGAAAGGATGCCTTTATCAGTGATTTTGCCCAGTCGTAAACTTTCTCAAAAGTTCAAAACTTTAGATTTGGTTCACCGACTAGGTGATTTCTCAATAAAGGGAAGGCAAAAGGAAAGTGAAGGGGCTGATCAAAGTGAAATCGACTAAGTTAAAAGAAAGAAACAAAGCCTTGTCAACAAAGTCATTGAGGGGTGAACTTTCCATAAATTCAAAGTTTTTGTGGTTTGTTGACAGGGTGAATTGCCAACAAAGGAGGCTAAGAGAGGAAAGGTTCAATAAAAGGTGAAAGAGATGATAATGAAAAAATTGGCTAAAACAAAAATGGTTCGGCAAAAAAGAGTTTTGTCGACAAAGCAGAAATGGTTCGAAAGTTGGCAATTTTGCCGATAAGGCAAACTTTGATAAAAGGTAGAAAATTGGCTAAGTAAGAAAAGGCCCCCTTCTATCAGCAAATTGGGCAAAGCCCGAGCTTTCACTAAGTTCAACAAAGCAAAAGTTCACCAATGGAACATTTTGCCGATAAGGCAAAGAGAATAGTGAAGAGGTAGCTAACAAAAATGGTTTCGCAAAATGGGATTTTGCCGACATGGTGGGCCCGGTTCACAAAAGACCACTTTTACCGATAAGGAAAAATAGAAACATTAAAATGGCTAAGTAAAGATAGAAAAAGGAAAGCTTTATCAGCGAATCGGTAGACAACTGAACTTAAAGAAAAGTTCAAAATTACAAAAGTTCATCGATATCAACTTTTGCCGATAAAGAAGGCAGAAAAAAGAGCCAAAAGAAAGGTTTGAAAAAAACATTTTTTGACAATAAAAGGATGCAAGGGGCAACGTGCTTAAGGAGGTTAGTTTCACCGATAAAGAGGCCTTAGTTCAACAAAGGCCACTTTTGTCGATAAGGCAAAAAGACATAAAGAAAGAGTTCGGCAAAAAGAGTTTTTGTTGACAAAGGGTAAGTGGTTCGGTAAGATAGATTTTCCTGACTAAGTGGAGAAAAGCAAGGGCAAAGGAAAGTTCACTAAGAACAAGTTTTGCCAATAAAGGCAAAAGAGAAAATAAAGTAAATTTTTGCAAAATGACAATTTGCTGATAAGGCAAAACATGAGACAAAAGGAGTGCAAGAAAAGATGATGTTTTGCCGATAAGGTAAAACAAGGATGAGAAAGATGGAGACAAAAATAGTTCAGAATGATGAATTTTGTTGATAGGGAAAAAGTGAACAAAATGAATCTACATGCCACAGTTCTAAAATTTCAGAGTTTGCCAACAGAAAATGCAGAAAATAGAGAGCAGAATTGGGTGGTTTGTAAAAGGTAGAATTCAGCCTAGATTTTCTAGAAATTTTAGAAATCAAAGAAAAATAGAGATTATAATATATTGAAAACTTTAAATATCTGAATATAGATATTTGAAGTGTTGTAAAAGTTGTGTAAAAGAGGATTTGGAGGAAAAATCTTTTGATTTTCCTCATCTGCCATTAATGCAAAATTTGATCTGCTCAGCTACCCCATTGTAGATATTTTTTGCATTGATTGTTGCAGGTGATGAATCAGATGGTGCATTGAAGAGGTAAAATGTCTTTCAGCTACCCCATTGTAGATATATTTTGCATTGATTGTCGCAGGTGATGAATCATATGGTGCATTGAAGAGGAAAATATCTCCCAACTACTCCATGATCCAAGATATTTTCTATAGTTAATTCTTGCAAATAGACTTTCCTTTTGCAGGGATATTTTTTGACAACCCATGGGGGTGAATTTATTGATGAGATGACTGATGTTAAATGTAAATCAAATGCTATATATGCATATTTTTTATATGCATTGAGGGTTGGATACATAGACATTTTTGTACTCCAAACAGAGCCCTCCTCTATTGTAACCTTGCCTTCATGTTGAAATACACACTATGTTTTTACCTTTTCTATTGTTTAAGCTCTGTGTAATTTTGAACAGATTATCTATGAATGTTTCTTTCCTCTCAATCTTGTTCATTTGTTTACCTCTGCCAAGGATTTGACAGATTTGTGTGAATGATCAGTTGTATTTCTTTATTTTGTTCATTTTCTCAGCTCTGTGAGAGATTTCATATTCAAACCTGGTGTATCACCTCCATTAATTTATAGTTTTATCCATCTTTCCCTTTTCTTCAATAGTCGATAGATTAGGTTTAGTTTTAGGAATAGCTGAATCTCTTATTCAGCAAAGGAACTAGCCTCTCTCTAGAGATTTGGCCTCCTTGCAAGGTCCCACACTTGGAGGTCATCTCAATGTTTTACTAGATTGTTGAAGCCCTAAAAGCCTTCAACACAGGGTGGAAATCTAAGTGACAACAGTTTCTGGCATGTCCGGTGGGACAATACTAATGATTCATATCATTCATTGAAGAGTTTTGATGTGCTCTTCGGTGCATCTTACCATTCAAGGCAATCTCTCTTACACCATGGTGACTCTACTAATCAAATATGTTGGTGCAACCAGTTCAAGCACTTAAAAACAACTCCACGGATTAGGATTTTGGTGGTGTTATCACCTAGATTTGTACCCTTTGCATGCAGCTGTGAAACCTCATGCAATCTAGAGTAACATGGGAATGATCTCAAAGTGTGGGACCTTGCTAAATGAGATCAGACCTTCGGAGAAGGCCGGCTTCCTCTTTCTAAGCCTAAAGCTTAGAGAAATACATCTAAACCTAGTGCTAACGCTTGCAGGGGAAAAGGGGTAGAAGGAAACTGAAATGAAATGTTGAAAGGAACTAAATGATACACCAGATTTAAAAGTGTTTGGTAGTAACTAAACAGACACAGTAATAATCTCACAGCTGGAAGGACATTACACAGTCTCATATTAATTCCAGAGAGGTCCAAAAAAGTAGACACAGTACTAAAAATAACAAAAGAGAGGCAAAAATACCAGTTTATATTGATTATAGAGGCCCAATAGCCATTACAAAGAATAGCCCAGAAGAACTACCAACTCCATATACATCAGCTTTACATGTATATATAGCATTTTACATTTTGACCCCAGTCAGTACCGAATTCACTCAGAGAGCTGTATCTATAAGATATTTCCTGAAGGGACATCCACCTGCCAAGAGTAATGGCGCAAAAGATCTAGAACAAGGGCAGGTGGGAGATATTTTGGGTCTTCAATGCAAACAGCTGCGTCATCGATCTGATCCTCAAAAATGATGGAGGATAACCTAGCATTGAATGCTAACAGCTGCTTCTGACAATTCTTGACAATTAGACGTGGAGAACAGGCTGGAGATGAAGCGGTGGCGGGATATTTTGCCATTAATGTGAGCTGCTTACCCCAAAAAATCCTCATCTATTGAAAAGTGACAAAACCTCCCAAAAAAGACTGCCAAATGAAAGAGGGGATGAAAACATACAACTTTGCCTCTTACAGCATGTGAAAATTCGCTAAGACGGAGGAGATACAGGCGGTCAAAGTTTGGTCAATCACTTGTGTATATCGCTTTTGCATTTGTGTGTATATCGCTTATGTATCTTCAACTGTGTCTCGGCATATACAAACCTAATATGCAAGCTACAGACCCGAAGCTCATTATGAAACTATTGAAAAATGCCATCGGGTCCGGGTTGTATGTGTATCAGCATCTGGGCGCCAAAAGGCCCTTTGAGAAGCCCCTGTCAGAAACATGTGCAGAAGCCAACACATGGCAAGTTTCACGTTGCCTTGAGAAACATTGAGGCTCAACTAGGACTCATGCGGAAGATGACACGTGGCGTCCTATGCGTTACTCTTGAAACAGGAACAGGGTCTTGAAACTTGGGCGAAGCCCACCACTTGGTGTCGTTCGCCTATCTTTTGAGAAACATGTGAGACCCTCCGCCGCTGACACATGGCACCCCTGCACACACTTAGAATATATAAAGAGGCCCCTTGAAACTTCGGCGGAACCCGACACTTGGCGCCTTCCGCGTAGAGAGAAATAAGATAGAAATTTTTAAAAGACCCACTTAAGATTCACGCGAAAGCTGACACGTGTTGGGTTCCGCTTCACTCTGAGAAACAATACAGGGGCCCACCTCTTCTCTTAGCCTCACACTGAAACAAATAGAAACTCACACGGAAGCTAACACATGTCAGCTTCTGCAGCAACTACAAGGGACACATGGAGCATTCCGCCCCATCTTAGAAACATTAAAGGGGCTTCAGCAGAAAGTGACACGTGTCAGCTTCTGCGGGACTCTAAGAAACAATAAAGGGACTCTCCACCACTGACACTTGTCAGCTTCCGCGCACTGAGAAACTTTATAAAAGGGGCTCGCGAAACTTGGGCTGAGGCCGTGAAACTTTTAGAAACATAAGCAGACGCTGCCACTTGTCACCATCCGCGGGGCTCAAGTTACTTTTTGTGTGTCTCTCAGGTGCCTCCATGTAGTGCCATCTGTGCACTCCTTGAAACTGTTAGAAACTGCACTCCGCCATTGACACATGTCGTGATCTACAGCGATCATTTTCAAAAGGCCGATGGAATTTTTTTGAGAGCCCGCCAAATGCACATTTGAACTGTCAGTTGACTGAAACTTTGACCATGCATAACTTCCTCATTTAGATGAATTTCAGGGTGCTGTAAAAAGCAAACCTACCTATTTTTTCGAGCTCTTTCCAATGGTAAGGTTTTTTAGGCAAGGCTTCTAGGAATTTTGGCACTTTGCTTTATAGGGACCTCTTCAAAGGGATTTTCAAGGAAAATATCAAGTTAACTGTTTAGCTCTGTGCAGAGGGAAATAAGGTTAACATCTTTGGTGACCTCTATGGGATGTTTGCTTGCTAAACATGAGATCAGTGGCCTTAAGCATCCATTGGGCATGGAGTCAAGTTTAAAATATGTTGGGAAACTAAGACCTGCCTCTCAAAACACAAAAAAGGGGAAAAGGTCTGCATTCTCCTAATGACAATGCAGCCTATGCAGAAGCACTTAGGGAAAAGAAAAACTAAAACAGAAATGAAACCTACTCTAATCCTAAACTAACCAGCCAGAGGTGACTCTAAACAAAGCCATTAACTGGTTCTTGAAAGTAACTGCCCTTCCTTAACAATTTGCAATATTCAGCATGCATATGGGCAATTAAAAAAGGATGAGGGGGGAATGGGCATATAACAAACTGATAAAACACCCCCAAAAAATGGAGATAAACTCACCTATCCACCTGGACTAATTGCTGATGTTGTGAGCTTGTGGTGAATAAATGGGTTGATTCCACTCATTTTGATGCTCAACTTCATGCTTAAAGGTAAGCATGACAAGTGGTGAGTTCTCTTGATGTGTCTCTAGCTGGGCTAGATGCCTAATTGGGCATCCCCTTGAAATGACATGCAAATCAACACAGTTGATTTCATATCCCCGTTTTGATTTCTTCTCTTCTTGCTATTCTGAAAACCCCAGCTCCTGTATCTCAATTAGAGATATGGTTGTCTCCACCTGGTGAACAAGATGCTCATGATTTTCTAAGTTAGGCTCAGAAAATGAGCCATGCACATGTTCAAAAGAGAAAACCTCCCCACCAAGAAGTTGATACCCCTGCTGGATAATAAAAAACAAATTTGCAATTTGCTCTTGCCTAGGTTCAGTCTTCTCACTATTTTCAATAAAGCATGGAAGCTCCTCAAGCATATCAGCATCATTAGTCTCTATAGTATCTAGCATAGAGCAACATGATTGGTCTTCTTTATGGTTTGGAACCTCACTATCATGCTCAGCCTCAATCTGCAACTTTTCAGTATTTTCTTGTTGCTGCATATCTACAACCAGCTACTCATTCTCTTCATCCTCAACATAATTAGGTAGCTCATGAAGTAGGGCAGCATCATCCACTTTTGGAGTGACCTTAACAATACTCATAGGTGCAATAGGTTCAAACAATTCTATCTTTGTGAGTGTAGGAACAAACTGCTTCTCATTGGTTTTATCTTCTTCCACCTCCTCTTTTGGCTCATCTTTCCAAATATCTTGGTAGACAACTTGCCCACCCTTGGGGATTGGAATAGCATCAGGGAAAGAAGCCTGAATATCTTTTTGAATTTCTTGGAGGGGAGAGGGCTCTGGACAAATTTGTTCCTGGGGAATGATAATTTGAGTTTGCACAGGAACAGAGACTTGTGAAGGGAGAAAGGCGTTAAAGCCTGGAAACTTGTGGAGTTTAGGTTACTCTTGTTGCAGTGGATGAGGCCCTCTAAAACTTGGAATATCCAATTTAGGACATTTAGGAGGCTCACCTTACTTAAAGCTTGGTATTCTGAGCTTGGGACTCTCTTCTTCATAGAATGGGCTTGGAAAAGTGAGGGCTGACTGAGTTTCCAACTTTTGATATGGAGCCAACAAAAACCTCCTCTGCTTTTCTTCTGCTAGCTGGATGCTAGAGCATGTTTATGTTTGTATATTTGATAGAGGGTCCTCATAAGGTGAAAAAGATGGCCCTTTCCAACTTGGAACCTTCAAGGCAGAAGACTACCTGAAACTTGGGATTATGACAGGCCTGGATTCTACAACCTTTTCCTCTTCTTGATTTTGAACTGGCATGAGAGGATTGGCCTTCACAAGGTTTGGTATCTTATAATCAGGATGATTGACCCAAGAAGGTTGCCATGGTAGAGAAGCTTGAGCCACTTTCATAGATTGATTTTGGCTTGAAGGCTGAACTTGCCTAAAGCTGGGAATAGGAGAGAAGCTATTTACTTTGAGCTCTTGTTCTTGAGCAAGAAACTATTTGTCTTGTTTTTTCTAGGCTGCAAGTTGCATATTCAAGAATTTCTCTTCATGCACTCTTCTATTTTCTATCTCCTGCTGATGCAAATAAGCCTGATGTGCAAGTTCATCTTGCTGCATGTTATATTGTGCCTCTCTATCTATTTCTAACATTTGCCTTTGATAATTTAGTATGAAACTTTCAAGGCTACCCAAATCAACATTTTGGGACTGACTAGGGGGATTGTATGCTTGATTTTGAGCATAAAGGGCTTCACAAGGCTGGACCAGAGTGGTTTGAAAATGTTCTTGCTAGTATTGCTGACTGCAATGAGAGGGGGTGTTTGGAGCGAATTCATAGGCATTGGGGGCCTGGTATTGCTGATAAGGGGGCCAATAGCCTATATTTGGATTAGGAGTAGGGGAATAGCCATGATTCCCATAAAATTCTGACATTTTATAGCATCTAGATGCTGGATATTTATGAAAATGTCAAAATAAGAGCAAAATAGGTCTCCAACCAAGGAGAAACTAGATGCATACCAGAGAGGGAGTCACTAGGTGATTGAGATGCTTCTGGAAGCTGAAAGGGCTAGGAAAATCACCAAAATCATGACCTTCTAATGAAGTTTTAGGTACTTGGGCTGTTGGAACCAACTGATTTGATCAATAGAGTCACCATGGTGTTATTTGTACTACCTCCAAAGGCTGGTAATACTGGGAGAAACACCAAATTCCTTAGCATTTTGATGATAAGTTCATCACACTAGTCCCACCGGGCATGCCAGAAACTGTTATCACCCAGATTTGCACCCTTTGCATGCAACTGTGAAACCTCATGCAATCTGGAGTAACATGGGAATGATCTCGAAGTGTGGGACCTTGCTAAATGAGATCAGACCTCCGGAGAAGGCCGGCTTTTGCTTTCTAATCCTAAAGCTTAGAGAAATACATCTAAACCTAGTGCTAACACTTGTAGGGGAAAAGGGGTAGAAGGAAACTGAAATGAAATGCTGAAAGGAACTAAGTGATACACCAGATTTAAAAGTGTTTGGTAGCAACTGAATAGACACAGTAATAATCTCACAGCTGGAAGGACATTACACAGTCTCATTAATTCCAGAGAGGTCCAGAAAAGTAGACACAGTACTAAAAATAACAAAAGAGAGGCAAAAATACCAGTTTATATTGATTATAGAGGCCCAGTAGCCATTACAAAGAATAGCCCAGAAGAACTACCAACTCCATATACATTAGCTTTACATGTATATATAGCATTTTACATTTTGACCCTAGTCAGTACCGAATTCACTCAGAGAGCTATATCCAGAAGATATTTCCTGAAGGGATGTCCACCTGCCAAGAGTAATGATGCAAAAGATCTAGAACAGGGGCAGGTGGGAGATATTTTGGGTCTTCAATGCAAATAGCTGCATCATCAATCTAATCCTCAGAAATGATGGAGGATAACCTAGCATTGAATGCTAACAGCTACTTCTGATAGTTCTTAACTATTAGGCGCGGAGAACAGGCTGGAGATGAAGCGGTGGAGGGATATTTTGCCATTAATGCGAGCTGCTTGCCCCAAAAAATCCTCATCTGTTGAAAAGTGACAAAACCTCCCAAAAAGACTGCCAAATGAAAGAGGGGATGAAAACATACAACTTTGCCTCTTACAGCATGTGAAAATTCGCTAAGAAGGAGGAGATACAGGTGGTCAAAGTTTGGTCAATCGCCTGTGTATATCACTTCTGCATTTGTGTGTATATCGTTTATGTATCTTCAACTGTGTCTCGGCATATACAAACCTAATATGCATGCTACGGACCCGAAGCTCGTTATGAAACTATTAAAAAATGCCATCGGGTCCGGGTTGTATGTGTATCAGCATCTGGGCGCCAAAAGGCCCTTTGAGAAGCCCCTATCAGAAACATGTACAGAAGCCGACACGTGGCAAGTTCCGCGTTGCCTTGAGAAACATTGAGGCTCAGCTGGGACTCATGCGGAAGATGACACGTGGCATCCCGTGCGTTATTCTTGAAATAGGAACAGGGTCTTGAAACTTGGGTGGAGCCCACCACTTGGCGTCATTCGCTTATCTTTTGAGAAAAATGTGAGACCCTCCGCCACTGACACATGGTGCCCCTGTGCACACTTAGAATATATAAAGAGGCCCCTTGAAACTTCAGCGAAACTCGCCACTTGGCGCCTTCCGTGCAGAGAGAAACAAGATAGAAACTTTTAAAAGACCCACTTAAGATTCACGCGGAAGCCGACACGTGTCGGCTTCCGCTTCACTCTGAGAAACAATACAGGGGCCCACCTCTTCTCTTAGCCTTGCACCGAAACAAATAGAAACTCACGTGGAAGCTAACACGCGTCAGCTTCCGCAGCAACTACAAGGGACACGCGGAGCGTTCCGCCCCATCTTAGAAACATTAAAGGGGCTTCAGCAGAAAGCGACACGTGTCAGCTTCCACGGGACTCTGAGAAACAATAAAGGGACTCTCCACCGCTGACACTTGGTGGCTTTCGCACACTAAGAAACTTTATAAAAGGGGCTCGCGAAACTTGTGCGGAGGCCGTGGAACTTTTAGAAACATAAGCGGAGGCTGCCACTTGTCACCATCCGTGGGGCTCAAGTTACTTTTTGTGTCTCTCGGGTGCCTCCATGTGGTGCCATCCGTGCACTCCTTGAAACTGTTAGAAACTGCGCTCCGCCATTGACATGTGTTGCGATCCACAGCGATCATTTTCAAAAGGCTGATGGAATTTTTTTGAGAGCCCACCAAATGCACATTTGAACTATCAGTTGACTGAAACTTTGACCATGCATAACTTCCTCATTTGGACAAATTTCAGGGTGCTATAAAAAGAAAACCTGCCTATTTTTTTGAGCTCTTTCCAATGGTAAGGTTTTTTTAGGCAAGGCTTCTAGGAATTTTGGCACTTTGCTTTATAGGGACCTCTTCAAAGGGATTTTCAAGGAGAATATCAGGTTAACTGTTTAGCTCTGGGCAGAGGGAAATAAGGTTAACAGGTGGTTCTGTTGGTCTATCCTACTTCCAGAAACATCTCAAATCACCTGCAACTCTTCTTGGTATGTATTCAGTTTTCTTTGGTTGCAGATCTGTTTTGCTATGTTCAGACATTTTCTATGATTATTTGGCATTTTGATGTTTTAAAATGTCAAGCTTTTATGGGATTTATGGCTACTCACCACCACCCAGCCAAAATCTAAATTTTATGCCTCCATACTAGCAATTTTAGGTCCCAGATTCCTCTAGTTTCACTCCATTCTGCCCTATTTCAGCAAAATATCAGCATCCCTACAATGCTTACCTCCCACCCACCCCTACTATGTCTTCTTGGTAGCCTAATAATGCTTATTAACAACCCCAAGAAGACTATTTTGATCCTAACCAGTGCAACTACCCTTCTAATTAGTCCCAAGATGTTGACTATGTGAACGCTAATGCATTCAATGAGCTCATGGGTATGCTTTTAGAGTTCAATAGACTTTTAGACGTTGAGAAAAGAAAGGGAGGGTATAGTCAACCTCAGCATTGTTGGTTAACAGATTTGTCACCTAACTCTATATACTCTCGCCCAAGCAAGTGACAAATGTAATCAACAGTTGAGCATAATATATTGGTATTTTACAAACGCTCTCTGCTTCTTTAACAAGGCATAGTTACCTTGAAACATATTCTTATAAATGAAAATCAAAATTGCTTTTAACTAGAAAGCAAAAATAAAGGCAGACCTTTTGACCAGAAAGCAATAAAGGCAGATTTACAACCAAACTATAAGAAGCTCAAAGACTTCCACCAACACAACATCCATGAATTAATACAAACTGATATCATACACCATATATTCACCACCTCAAATAATATATCAAAAGATAGACAATCCTCAGCAGTGAGCAAGAATTATAAACATCCAACCACCTCAATACACAAATATTGTCAACACTAGCAACAACACATTCAACATAGGTAGAACATGAATCCAAATAATCATAACACAAAGTCCATGATCATTTAAAATCCATTTGTATTAATTCTCATTGCATGTATCAAAGTAGTTGAAACCAAAATTTACTATCACCCTTCCAAAAAAAAGTTTGTCAAAAGATGCATAAATCGACTAGCTATCCAGAATATATAGCTAAGCCAAAAATATCTGTCTTTAAAAACTATAATGGCTTCTTGAAACAAATGACTTAAAAGATGTTTAAACAATAATTATAATAAAGGGGCCCTCCAAAGCCAATAGTTTTAGAGCAAATATCATAAAACAACTAAGGCATGAAAATGAAATTAATTGAGGATTTGCAAATCCTCATCATCGTTGTCCACCTCATCCATCGCTTCCTCTTCCTTAGTCTATTCACCTTCTCCTGTGCCACTTCTCTTTCATCTACATAGTCTTCCCAAAAGTCTTCGAGTTGAGGCTAATGCAAATAAGAACCACCCCCATGTATATTTTCTTTTATGAAATTCTTATTGTCAAATACCGTGTGGGGTGATAAACTGTGGAGACTGAATTTTGATAGTAGCTTGTCAATATTTTTAGCTCCATCATTACTCTTGCAGGAATAGAAAGATAGGGTCACAGGGAAAGAATACCCCTTCTTCTTCATAGATTGATATTTTACATTCACCACCACCATCTGATGGCACAACTCTAGAAACACCAGATAGTCGAATGGGTACCGTGGCAATTTCAACGGGGCATTTTCATAACCCCTGATTCTCAAATAAGAGAAGTAATCAAACTGTATGTAAAAGCTTCCAGATTTCATGACCAGAGTGGATGCTTCAATTGAAAACCTTCGCTCTATTGAACCATCAATCTTCTTAGTCAATATCATAGAAAAAGCATCATTCACTTGCCTGAGATCTTTCATACCTTCCATTTTCTGCAACTAAGGGGAAATCTAGTACACAGGCATACTTGCGGTAGGATTTCCTTGAATCCTCAATCTAGGCCAAGTAACCTCTCTTCGAGCCAACACATACACTAGCTAGGAACACATGTGGAAACTCACATTTCTTGTGAAATTCATCACCTTCTCATGCAAACATTTGCTAATAATCTTCACCCAATCAATGTAGTGGTCTCCACAAATCAACAAAAATGAATCTGCACATCTAAAACTCAAAAGTATCTGATTCTGGTCTCCCAACTACTCTATTCAACAAGGTTATCATATTTGAAATCTCCTCCTTAAAATGGCTCCTTTTTAGATAGGTGGGAAGCTGGGCTTTCCCAGTGTTTTCATTTTTCAACCAGCTCTTGGCAATGCAAGTACGACACCAATCTCTACTTTCATTGTAATAATTCCAGGTAGAGGACACAGAAAAATCAACACTGTCTTCGTGCTCCTCCAAATTCAGAGCTAGAGCGATAGATTCAGAATCAATTTTTGCAACGGCAATGCCGTTAGGGGTTCGTATCTCCTCGAACTCCAGAAAGTAGCCATTAGCACACACCACTATCAATTCAAGACAATGCACTATAGGAAGAAATCCTCCAACTTTATCCAATCTACTACTAACAACTATTTTTGTCAGAGGAGTTTGATTTTCAGACTGCATTCTTGTCCATAAATCTTTGAAATCAACATGACCTAAATTGGTATCTCTCACCCCAAACAAACCATTCTCCATTATGGAGGCCATAGGAGTTCCTTGAAATTTGAACTTCATCTTCATATACTTGAGAAACTAAACAACCAGAGACTCCGAAACATATGCAAACAACATAGGGTAATGCAAGGCACTAACAGGAAGTTCTTTACGCAGATACATGGGAATTGAAATTTTCTAATTCCCAAAAGAAAGTGTTGCACTTTTATAACAGAGTAAAACAAGAAAAAGATGGAGCTGCTAATTGTGCTGACCTGTGAGAATGAAGTTATGTTGATATCTTGCGCGTAACAAACTAGTCGTTTATTACTCTACAACGCATTCCCTTTGTGAAATGATATAGCCTTAGGTGCGATGAAGAATTTATTAATGTCACTTCACATAAGTTCTCTTGTGGGGATCATTAAATTATGGCGGCAAATTTATCTTTTAAACTCATTAATACATGTCTCAAGTTTCCCTCTGAAGATTGTGCCACTATGTTCTCACGTACTTCTACTTAAATGCGAAGTGACAAGTGTCATTCCTTTATAGCATACGCTAGCATAGCAAAATCACCATATGAAAGAATAAGCTTCTTCAAAGTCAGCAAGTTGGGAAGAAATTGAAGATTTGAACCCCAACTCAGAGGTTCAGAAGCTTAAAGAACTTCCGACCTCCCGATAACATATAAACTTCATGATACCAATACACAAAGGGAGACTTAAGATGTTGAACTTCGCGGGCAAGTCAGGAAGTCAGGTGGTTCAAGAACTTTTGAACCCTCCAACTTTGGTTCAAGAATGCAAAGAAATGCTGACGACTCGAAGAGTGACTAAGTAAAGTTGGGCTTGGGATGAATAAACAATGAGGTGACATACACATGACGAAGAAAAACCTAAGGCATGGGTGCTTTAGTACATTTCAGAAAATGGGACAACAATAGGCTCTAATTGGGGACATGGACTAAGGAGGATGTAGAGAATCCAAACAAACCATAGCAAACAAGCCTTATTCCAAGGGCAATAGATTCACACCAAAAATGGGACAACACAAACAACAAAAAAATAGGGAAACTATGGTACAAATCAAGACTTAATGATGCTACCAGTTATATAATTTCAAATCTTGCCCATTATAGGCAAGAGGCAGTGATGTTCCATCCAAGTAAGCCAAAAAGAATGCATTTTCTCCTATAACTTCTCTGGTCTTGAAAGGTCCTTTCCACAAGGAATCAAATTTCTTATGGCCTCCTTTTGGTTCTCTTCTCCTGTGCCAAAAAAACATAGAATCCCCTACAACAAAATTCCTCTGTTTAGCCCTTTTGTCAAAGATCTTCTTAATGGTCTGTTGACATTTGGCAATTATATCTGTAGCAATGTCCCTCTGCTCCTCTAGATGACTCAAATATAATATTCTCTTCTCCAGTGCTGATTGAAACTACTCATCATCAATTGCCCTTTGCAAATTTAACGTGGACAATTCCAAGGGAATAGGAATTGCACTATCAATACCATAAACCAGTTGGAAAGGTGACATACCAATAGCTCTTTTGTATGTTATTCTTGTTGTCACAGAGATTACACCCAGATGCTAAGCTTGAATGCTCAGCAATCCCTTGAAACATGGAAACATCTTCAAGCCTGTGGGTATGCTCATATTGAAGATGAGTCTCTAGATTATGGGTTGGTTCCCCTTTTGATTTTTTAGAAACTAATGGAATTTGGATGGGAAAAGGGTAAAAGGATAACTGTTGAAAGCAAAAAAAAACTACTTCTATAAGGTGATGAACCAAATGATATTAGAAGGGGCAGCTTAATTCACAACTATCTTTTCAATAAAATATGTTTACACAACTCAGTAAAGGGTAATTTGACCACATTAATAATTTAGAAGAAGGCTTGATTATCAGTCTTTTGGAAGGAAAGCTAAGTTTCACAACTTTGAAGACAAAATAAACAAAAGCACAACCTAAGACCTGTGATATGAATTACTTTTTTTGTGCATATACAACAATGAATGAGATAGAAATTAAAGGTTTTGATTGTTTAAAACACATTAATTCTATCAAAAATAATTCATGAAGACATTCACATAAATCTGAGAAGGTAAAATGTTAATCTTTTTTTGAACAATAGAAGGAAAGCACTACAAAAATAACAAGAATATAACGTGTAAACTTATTGCTATCTATAAATCTGGAAAAAAATGAGTTACAAAACTATATGGCTTTTCTGCAATGTGCCAAAAAAAGCATAGAATCAAGAACTAAGGAAAAAACATAGTTTATCCTCCTATAATACAAAAAGGGACTCCAAAGAGTCATAGTGAGTTAACTAAAGTTAACTACACTCTAAAAATCTCTCCAAGTATCTCTCCCACGAGCAAAAGTAAAAAGCCCCAAAAAGAGGAGTCAAAACTGATGTGATTTGAGCTAAAATAGCTTCAAACTCACTCTTACAACTAGTTTGACCATAGCTGACTCAAAACCCACTCCAGTTGACTGAAAATCAAATCAGGGTCAAAACTCCAGTTTCACTCCTCTCTTGATTTTGCATGATCTTGAGATATGAAGGTAATCAATCTAAATAATTATTAAAGCAATCGATTAAGGATTACTTTAACTTGTGTTATGGATTTGCCTATATTTGCATCTTTATGACATTAATTAAAGCAATTTATAATTCAATTGCTCCAATAATGTTTACATTATTACCTTGGTTTTATCTTCATGCAAAATTGAGGGAGTGACTTGACTTTGGTTTACAAATCATGCAAAGACAAACTAGAATACCTAAGGCATTTTAATACATGCAAAGCGTGTTAATCAAATGGAAAATTGTTTAAATGAGAGGCAAAAATCACCCCTAAGTATATCAACCAAATAGGGTAAAAGAAACCCTAACAAAACATGCGGCCTCATTTTGCATTTTCACTTCATTCTTTTTGTTGCTTGAATATCCCCCTTGCGGCTGACATCATGCTGGTTCAAAAACTTTGAAATCTCCACTAGATCTTTATCATTTGCTGTTGTTTGCTCCATCCATTGGTATGATTTCAAGCTCTAGTAAGTTTTATCTTAAATATGCTAGAATAGTAGGTTTCTCTGTGAGGGTTTCTAGAAAAACCTAAGGAAAATGTTTAGAATCTTCAGAAATGAATAGTATTATTTGATGCTTCGTGTTTTTTTTCTTTTCTGTGCACAATTTTTACACTAGTGTTTTGAAAACAACAGAAATTTGAGACTCTTTCCTTCACTGTATCAATCTTTTTGAATGAGCCTTTGAAAATCCCGTGAGTATGTATTTATGTGCCATTGGTGCGAGGTTTGTGAACATATTGTTGAAGAAGTTTTAAAACAAAGGTTTTAAAAGAGCAAACATGCAGCCATACTCTTCTTCTATTAGGATTTGCTAAGAAAAACTTCATGCTTTTCTCTTACTTGTTGGGTTTTCCTTCTATCTGGTCATGGCCTGGAGAACTCTTTTGTTGTTGACATTGTATCTTTTTGTTGTTTGCTCCATACCTATATGTATATATTGAGCTAGGATTTTTTAAACGAAAACAAACTCATGGTGACTATGAATGAAATCGTTGTGGGTTTTCTTAGCCCGTGACTTCTTGCTTTTGAGTAACCCAAGTGCTCGGCCCTTTGTAAAGATTTTTGGGTTTTAATTTTCCTCTGTAGGTATTTTTGATTTCCATGGTGAATCAACCCTCCTGGCTGTGTCTTGTTTTTTCACACACAAACCCTAGCTTCTAGTTTATATCTTGGGAAAATAGATTTGGGTTAGTCTCCACTTCGAGGGTTTCATTCTGGATAAACCCATATGCTTTCTTTATCATTTCACTAGCTTTTCATTCATGTCCTATGAAAAATTAAAGTCAAATCTTCATCCTCTGTGCTTTTTTGTTTGTAAACATGAGGGTTTACTTTAGTTCTGGGTATTTGACATTAGAACACATATGAGGATTTTGTATTTGGCTCTTGATTCCATTAAGAGCATTATGAGCTTTTGCTTTCTCCAATATGGTTGTTATAGGTACCTTGAGGGTTTCAATGTCTTGAACACACATACACAGAATGTATGATGTATATTCTATACATGATTGTAAATATGTTTGCATATTCGAGGGTTTGCCTTGTCTGAAACTCGAGCTCCCTCTTGCTTTTTTCTATATTTGAAAAATGGGCAATTCCTTCTCTGTATTGCTCTGATTCTTACAGTCTCCTTACTAATTGCTCATGAAAGGCTATAATGCATGCCCATTATCTTTGTAGGACATAATGTTGATGTCCTTCAAAATGCTGTGAAAGGCACTGTCATGGCTCCATGACACTTTCATATGCATTCCTCAAGGATTTATTTAATCATTTGGTGTTTTCTGGAAAGAATTCTTCTATTCACTTTGTAACTATGCTTGTATGATTTACTTCCTGAGTATTGCTAATATGTGACTGCCTCATCATGCATTCTGAAAGTCACATATTATGCACAAAATGTTGTCTTTTCTTGTCTATACCTTCTTGCATATGTTTTCATCTATTCTTCCATGGACTGTCCAATAATGTGGTCAAAGGACTATACAATCATCATGTGAGAACATTGTCATATGAGTATAAAACTCCTGTAACCATTAAAGTTGAAACACAACATCTATTAGTACCTTAACGAATCTTTTGTTTAATGGTTGTTTCAATTGATGGTGCAATAGCCATGGGTGGTTGACTTATTGAATGGAGTTTTTCTTCATCTTGCATTAGGCCTGTCCTTGATAATGATTGATCTTGTATGATGATAACTTTTGATCACTACTCCAATTGATTGTGTAGCCTTTTGATTAAAATGTATTCACTGATGAATAATATGCCTTTCTCTTTGCTTGCTTACTAACCTTTCAAAAGTGCTTTTGTACATGTTTGAATATCTTTATCATCACTTTTAAAGCTTTCATGGGTCTATAAAAACCTCTTTCCATTGTTGACAGTGCAAGGATTAATGCAATCATATTGTGACTATAACATTTTAGTATGTTGTCCCTAGGTCTCTTGTATCTCTTCAAAATACCACCTAGATTGTGAGTGATTATTCTATACTTGTTCTTCATAGTATATTGACAAGGCATTATTTTGATAGTAGACAGTTACCAGAGCTAGGGGATTGCTTATCTCATATAAACTGCCTACTATCTTGAAACTTTACCTTTGCATTGGATGCTCCAAGTTTTGATAAACTTTTCCTTTCTCTGGTAGTTGTCTACTATCATTGTTTGCATTCTTTTGATGGCACTCTTGTTAAAGGTTAGAACTACCCTTGCAATGTCATACAAAACCTTGTTCACTAGACTGTCCCACAATGAACTATGTCTTAAAATATATGGAGAAAACTTCTTTCATTGCATACACTGCTACTAATGTTCCTATGAGCATGCCAGACTCAACCCTTGTGGGAGCCACATTTCCTCCACATGCTGTAATTTTCATATCTTATCATATTTACCTATTCCTGCACATTCAACAAACATGTTAGATAAAAAAACACAAGGCTTCAATCTCTCTTTGACTTGTACGACATGATGCTTCTCTTTCTTGATTTATCTTCTGATCTAGTATCTACATTTCTTGTTCAGCTATTCATTCTTCTTTTCTTGATCAGTTTATAAAATAGCAAGTGTTTGAACTTTGATTAGTTATGTATAGAATTATGTATGGAACCTCAAGCTCTAACATCAATCCTCTTCCACCCTTGCAGGTTTTCTCCTGGAGCTGCACTTGGACAACTCAAAATGCTGGCACAACCTTCAACAATGGGATTCATCATTCACTAGGCAATGACAGGTCCCATCCCTAATTCTATACATTTTCTTTTCTTACATTTATACTTGCTACACTATATATTTCCAGATATAGTTACTCCCACGACTTGTGTGGAACTACACAAACATTTCTTCTAAATATATCAGCTATTTCATATCATGTAATGACTTATGTGTGCTTTCCTTTATGAATCACTTACATAATATGAAATAACTAAAAACCTATTTGAAACATATATTTATAATCATGAAGAAACGACAGTTTATAAATACCTCTTTTCTGAACTGAATTGTCTTACACTGAATGAACAACAATAACATACTTGAAACATAACTGCTGAGATTAGTTTAGCTTCAAAACCTGATATCCTTTGAATGTTTGTTTTCTTAATGAAGCTTATTTTATTGATTTATCTGGATTGTGCAACAGCTCAACTCAAACTGTTACATCACCCGATAAATCAATACTGAAAATCCTTCATCAAGACAACCGATGTTGATTGGATTGCTCACGTATCAAAAAAAAATTCTTACCCCATTTTAACAATTGCTTGTTAAATCCTTACTAAATTGACCTACAAGAAAAATTTAGTAATAATTATATTAGCCCAAAGAGCATCATACAGACTCTTATGCCATCTCCTTTGGTTTACTTCTACTAACTTCTTGACAATGGAAATGAGATTTTTGTTAATTGATTCAGCCTACTCATTGCCCTGTGGGTAATAATTAGATAAATGGGCAAGGCTAATAGCAAATTCATAATAGAAAAGAGTAAACTCGGTAGAGGAGAAACTAGAAGCATTATCAATCACCAACTTCCTAGGTACACCAAACTTGATGAAAATGTTCTCTTTAAGAAAGGTACAGACTACTTCAGAAGTAGTATTCTTCACTAGAATTGCTTCTACCCACTTGGTAAAATAATCTATCACTGTTAGGATATGAGTATGTCTAGCACTAGAATTAGGATTAATAGGTCCAATGAAGTCTAATCCCCACTGCTAAAATGATTCATCTATAACCACTAGTCTCAGAGGCAAGGCATAACTAAGGTCTACCTATAAACTTTAAACATTTCTCACACTTCGACACCCAATTGTAGGCATCTTTGAACATACTAGGCTAGTAAAAACATTGCCTTAGTATCTTAAAGGTAGTCACTGATGCTGAGAGGTGTCCTCCACAGGCTTCATCATGGAAAGTCTCTAGTAGTTTCTTCTATTGCTCTTTATCTACGCATATAAGAAATGTTCCATCTATTCCTCTTTTATATAGATTACCTCCCCAAAGAACATATTTGTTCACCTTGAGTTTTAGATTTCTCTTTTCCTTGGCAGAGAGGTGAGATGGACAATCACCATAAGTTAAGAAATAAGAAACATCAGAAAACCAGTCATCAGTATTGCTAGCGAAAAGGACTAGGGGCAATTCCTCACCTTCATCAACCTTGTTTTCAGAAATCCTCTTGCATAATCCTTTGCCTCTAACCAAGTTGGTGGGTTTGATCTCAATATCATACTCCTAAACTTTGGCTATCCAAGCTCCTCTACTATTGCACCCAATTTCCTACTACATAAGAATACTTTTTACCGCTAATTCTAGGACATAAACAACAACATGTGAATGCAAGAAATAAAATCTAAAGATTTTTAAAGCTTTCACCAGAGCATATGCATGCTTCTCTAAAGCAGAGTATTTTAATTCATGTTTCTTCAATGGCACACTCATGAAAGCAATGGGAGTTTCTATCCCCTATTCATTTTTCTGTAGCAAAATAACTGATAGAGTGTGATCGAAGGCATAGCAATAGATGATAAAATCCTTTTGAAAATCAGGATGTACAAGTGTGGGTGCATTAGCAGTGGCTACTTTAATGTCCTCAAACACTTGCTTACCTTCAACATTCCACTTGAAGACAGGATGGTTTTTCATCATTTCTACGATATGCCTAGTCAACTTAGAAAACTCGGGGACAAACCTTCTTAGAAAATTTACCTAACTGAAAAAAGGATCTTGTGTTACTCTTGGTCACAGGTAAACTCAACTGCTGAATTGCCTTGACTCTCTTTGGATCAATCTTTATCCCATATTTTGAGACAATGTGACCTAGCAGCTTCCCTTATGTAACTGTGAAGATGGACTTCTTCAGATTTAGAGAGATGCCATGTTCTTTGCAACATTGCAGGACTACCTCTAGATCATGCAAATGATTATCTCATTCTTAGAGAAGACTATTAAATCATCAAGATAAATCACAATGATTTTGTTCTTCAAGTCACCAAAGGTCAGATCCATTGCTCTCTGAAACAAGGCTCCAACATTAATGAGACCAAAAGGCATCCTATTATATGCAAAGACACCAATAGGAGTAGTAAAAGTTGTTTTGCGCTGGTCTTCCTGAGCCACTTCAATTTGATTATATCCCAAGAATCCATCAAGCATAGACATCATCTCCGTACCAGACATAGTTTGCAAGATATGATCCATTACTAGTAAGGGATAGTTATCTTTTAGAGAAGCTTGATTCAAATTCTTGAAATCAATGCAAATTCAGATCTCCCCATTCGTTTTCCTAACAGGTACAATATTAGCCACCCAAGTAGAGTTATGAATGGGGTAAATGATTCTGGCCTTTAGCATCTTGTCAATTTCATTGAAAATGGCTTCGGCTACCTTCGGGTTATAGTTTCTTTGTTTCTGCCTGAAGGGTACAGTGTCAGGCTTCAATGGAATATGATGTTGCATTTCTCCATTCCTGGACTTCTTTAGATCTGCATAACACGATGCAAAAACATCCTTATATCTAATGAGCAAATAAATTAAATGTTCCCTTTCCTTTTGAGAATAGCATTTGCCAATACAGATAATTTTCAAATCATATTCTATCCCAATATTCACTCGATCATAATTAGCTAAAGTTGTGATGAAAAATTTACTCTTCTTCTTAAGATACTAATCATGTCGATTCAAAAGGTCTTCAAGTGAGACTAGACCTTTAGGAATTTTATTCCCTTTTAACCGAACAACTCCTGATTTATGGTCATTAAGGGAATTCATTTCTCCTTCTGATATATCATTACCCTCATCACTACTACCCTCAAAGAACACACTGGCAAAAGATTCATCCTTTTCAAGAAAAGAAATAATTTGTTGATCAAAATTAAAGACTTGCCAATGATTTACATTATCAAGCACACTAGGTCTGTATACTACTTCAATCATGTATGACTTATCTTTAAAATTTGGATGCGGTAAGAGGAGAGATGTTGAGATAGATAAAGAATCAGCCCTAGTGTTCTATTCTCTGGGTATTACCTCTATAGAAAAGACATCAAATTCTTCAATACAGTCCCACACCCTATTTCGATAATGCCTTAGTCTACCATTTTTAACCGTATACAGTTTATTTACTTGTTTAACAATCAACTCAGCATCACCTTTGACTTTCAACTATTTCACCCCCTTTTCCCTAGCTAGTTCTAGACCTAGCAGCAAGGCCTCGTATTCTGCAGTGTTATTTGTGTTTTTAAACTCTAGTTTAAAGGAAAGGCATAACCGTCTGGAGAAATTAAAACCACCCTAGCCCCAGACTCTGCAGTAGAGAAACTATCATCAAACTCCAAGGTCCAAAATTCATCAACAAAATCAGGGTTGATTAGATTTACATCTGCCAACATACACATGTAAGTGCCAGGACTAGTTTCTACGAACAAGATATCTTCTCTAGGATCTCCAAATTTTAGTACAGTGAATTTGGCTTTGGGCTCTGGGTTCAGGAAAACCTTCTTCCCATCTATAGGTATCAGGGCATGTGACCAGTCCATTTGAATTTCACCACCCAAGTCTTTGCAGAAACTACGACTCAACAACATCCCATAACTTGCAGGTATGTCTGCTACTAATATGGTTATCTTCAATCTTTTCTTGGGGAAAGCAGCTAGGGAAACTTGAGAATCTTTGATTTGGCCAAGGATAGGTACTAGGGAACCATCCATTGAAAAGCATCTACCATGAGAAGGCGTACACAATAAACCTAGGGCTTTAGCAACTTGAGCAGGCACCACATTCTCTGAAGCTCCAGAATCAATAACACAATTACTAAGCTTATAGCCAGCGATGTATAAAGAGATATAAAAGGCTCCAGTTTCTCAAAAGGATTATGAGGGCTAGAGTCTTCAGAGTAGGAGTTTGAGCAATTTTGGTTCCCAGCAAGTATTTTGGCATCACTAGACACTTGAGCATTACAATTTGAGGGGGATGGTTCTCGCCCAACATATCTAACCAGTCTATCTAGTTTAGATGGGTTGAGCTTCAAATATTCAACTTGAGAGATTTGAATCTTTGTATTTTTACATGACTCTACAATATCAAATGAACTAGACACAAGAGTTTCAGAAGGTGAAGTAGATGGTACATCAACAACTACAATTTTAGGTGTAACATTCTCCACTTTCTTGGTATTATTTTTCCTTGTCAGGATGTATTTGGGTGCAGGGGATGAACTGTCAGGCTAGCCTTGAGAATTTTGTTCTCTTTGTACTTGATGCCCTCTGGTAAACAACGCACAGTTGGGATTATCAATTTCAGTATAGACATCTTCCCCACTTCCATCATCTGATTCAAATTCAAATAAATTAACATCGGCATCACCAAGTGTAGGAGGTTCTTCCACATGAGGTTCTTCTACATGCTCATTCATAGAAAGCATCTACATGAATCTCATCACCTCAGGACAAAATGTTCCATCGTGATCAGAGGTAAGATGAAAGTTGCATACCATATGGTTATTTTTACTAGTCGAGGGTCCTCCTTCAATTGCTAACATTTGGGTTGGACCAGATAACTACAATGTCCTATTATAACCCCCTTGAGGAGATTGTTGAGGACCTTTAGGCATCTATCATTTCAAAGTGATAATATCATTTGCCAATCTCTAAATAACAGGATCAGAAGAATTAGTTGTTGAAGGTTTTCCAGTTTGCAATTCTCTTTTCCACTTTCCTACAGTTATTAGATCATCTTCTACAACAATAGCCAACGATTGAGAATCAACCAAGTTAGGAACTCCTTTTTTCTTTATGGCATAACTAACATTAGGGGGCAATGAATTGATAAAGAAACACATCAACAATCCATCCCCAGGTCTGACATTAGCAAGCATTCTATTTGCAAGTCTGTTGAACTTGGCTACATATTCTCTCATTTGTTCATGAACCTCTTTCTTCATGGAGGAGAGTTGGACTACTAATGTGTGTTCATTGTCAGTAGTTTTGAACCTATCTTCAAATTGGTGTCTCATAGAAGCCCAATCTCTAATAGAGGCATTAGGGAGATGATAACACCATTCGGTAGTAGTGTCAACAAGAGACTCAACAAATAGCCTAACGGACACATCTTCATGCTAGACTCCTAAAATATAATAGGCAGCAAAGAATGCATTTATGTGTTCTTCTAGAGTAACCTTTCCATCACCTCTAAATTTGGGTAAGATTTTACCTGATCCTCTAGGTAAATCATGCAAATTTGCCCCAAGACTAAGCAGTCAGATAGCAGCACCCCACGGAACAGGTGGAGGCTGAGGATGAGCCATATTAAAAGGGGGAAAATTTACTTATAATGGCAAGACAGTACCGTGCAAAGTCAATCTTTGACAAGATGAACTAGCAAAACCACTTGTAGGTGGGGGAGAGGATGGTCTGCTCAAAGATTTGACTCTTCTTGTGGGAGAGAAAGGAGCAAAGTTTAAAGATTGAAGTAAATCAAAGTCAATATCAGTGATACCCCTTTGTCTATCACCTCAGGTATATCTTTTCTTAGCCCACTTCCACAACTAAGTATGTAACAATAAGAATGATTAAGTAGAGTTGCTAAACCACTTACTGATTATTATGAGGGTGAGCCGGTCGTGCAGGGACTTGATTTCTTGGTCTGACAGCGAGATTCCTCAGTTTATTGTCAGGAACTACTTGGATTTGTAAAGGCCTTTCTCTCCTATGTACTAGAACAACTCCTTCAATAAAGACTATCTCTTGAGCGTCAGCAAAATGACGTGCATTTTCTCTTATAATTTCACCAAGTTCTTCTTCTTCCACCACTTTGTCAACTTGATGGTATTGTTGGTTTGTTCTTCTGGTTTGCCAGGCTATAAGTCTAAGGCTAGTAATAATATCTTCCTGGTCTCCTACTAGCCAGCCTACATTAGGCTATAAAACTGGCACATGTCTTCCATGAAGTGCCCTAAAGTCCAACAACCAAGCAACTCACAAAAGATATATACATATACAGGTTTTCTATTTATCCCTAGTAGAGTCACCAATAATCTGTTGGTTAACAGATTTGTCACCTAACTCTATATACTCTTGCCCAAACAAGTGACAAATGTAATCAATAGTTGAGCCTAATATATTGGTATTTTATAAAGGCTCTCTGCTTCTTTAACAAGGCATAGCTACCTTTGAAAGATATTCTTATGAATGAAAATTAGAATTTCTTTTAACTAGAAAGAAAAAATAAAGGCAAAGCTTTTGACCAGAAAGCAATAAAGACATATTTACAACCAAACTATAAGAAGCTCAAAGACTTCCACCATCACAACATCCATGAATTAATACAAACTAATATCATACACCATATATTCACCACCTCAAATAATATATCAAAAGATAGACAATTCTCAGCAGTGAGCAAGAACTACAAACATCCAATCACCTCGATACACAAATATTATCAACACTACTAGCAACACATTCAACATAGGCAAAACATGAATCCAAATAATTATAACACAAAGTTCATAATCATTTAAAATCCCACTGTATGATTCTCATTGCATGTATCAAAGTAGTTGAAACCAAAATTTACTATCACCCTTCCAAAACAAAGTTTGTTAAAAGATTCATAAATCGACTAGCTATCCAGAATATATAGCTAAGCCGAAAGTAACTGTCTTTAAAAACTATAACGGCTTCTTGAAACACCTGACTTAAACGATGTTTAAATAATAATTATAATAAAGCGGACCTCCAGAGCCAATAGTTTTAGAGCAAATATCATAAAACAACTAAAGCATGAAAATGAAATTAATTGAGGATTTGCAAATCCTCATCGCCATTGTCCACCTCATCCATCGCTTCCTCTTCCTTAGTCTGTTCGCCTTCTCCTGTTCCACTTCTCTTTCATCTACATAGTCTTCCCAAAAGACTTCAAGTTGAGGTTGATGTAGATAAGAACCACCCCCATGCATGTTTTCTTTTATGAAATTCTTACTGTCAAATGCCACACAGGGTGATAAACTGTGGAGACTGTTTCTGACAACAACTTGTCAACATTTTTGGCTCCATCGTTACTCTTACAGGAATAGAAAGATAGGGTCATAGGGATAGAATACCCTTTCTTCTTCTCAATAGCTTAATATTTTACATTCACCACCGCCATCTGATGGCACAACTCTAGAAACAATAAATAGTCGGATGGGTACTGTGGCAATTTCAATGGGGCATTTCCATAACCCCCAATTCTCAAATAAGAGAACCGATCAAACTATATGTAAAAGTTTCCAAATTTCATGACTAGAGTGGATTCTTCAATTGAAAACCTTTTCTCTATTGAGCTATCAATCTTCTTAGTCAACATCATAGAAAAAGCATCATTCACTGGCCTGAAATCTTTCATACCTTCAATTTTCTACAATGAAGGGAAAATCTGGTACATAGGCGTACTTGTAGTAGGATTTCCTTGAATCCTAAAGCTAAGCCAAGCAGCCTCTCTTTGAGCCAACACATACACCAGTTAGGAACACACGTGGAAACTCACATTTCTTGTGAAATTCATCAACTGCTCATGCAAACATTCACTAATAATCTTCGCCCAATCAATATAGTTGTCTCCACAAATCAGAAAAATGAATCTACACATCAAAAGTATCTAATTCTGGGCTCCCAACTACTCTGTTCAACAATGTTATAATATTTGAAATTTCCTCCTTAAAATGGCTCCTTTTTAGATTGGTGGGAAGCTGAGATATCCCAGTCTTTTCAATTTTCAACCAGCTCTTGGCAATGTGAGTATGGCACCAATCTTTCCTTTCATTGTAATAATTATAGGCAGAGGACACAAAAACATCAACATTGTCTTTGTGCTCCTCCAAATTCAAAGTTAGAGTGATAGATTCAGAATCAATTTTTGCCACGACAACGCTGTTAGGGGTTCTTATCTCTTGAGACTCTGGAAAGTAGCCATTGGCACACGCCACTATCAATTCAAGACAATGTACTATGGGCAGAAATTCTCCAGCTTTATCCAATCCACTACTAACAACTTTTTCTGCCAGAGGAGTTCAATTTTCAGACTACATTCTTCTCTAGAAATCTTCGAAATCAACATGATCTAAATTGGTATCTCCCACCCTAGACAAACCATTCTCCATGATGGAGGCGATAGGAATTCCTTGAAATTTGAACTCCATCTTCATATACTTGAGAAACCAGACAACTAGAGACTCTGAAACATATGCAGACAACATAGGGTAATGCAAGGCACTAACATATAGTTCTTTACGTAGATACATGGAAATGGAAATTTTCTAACTCCCAAAGAAAGTGTTGCGCTTATATAACAGAGTAAAACAAGAAAAAGATGGAGCTGCTAATTGTGTTGACCTATGAGAATGAAGTTATGCTAATATCCCACACATAACAAGCTAGCCATTTATTACTCTACAATGCATTCCCTTTGTGAAATGATACAGCCTTAGGTGAGATGAAGAATTTATCAATGTGACTTCACATAAATTCACTTGTGGGGAGCATTAAATTCTAGCGGCAAATTTATCTTTTACACTCATTAATACATGTCTCAAGTTTTCCTCCAAAGATTATGCCATTGTGTTCTTGCGTACTTCTACTTAAATGCAAAGTGACAAGTGTCATTCCTTTATACCATACGCTAGCATAGCAAAAGCACCATATGAAAGAATAAGCTTCTTCAAAGTCGGCAAGTTGGGAAGAAATTGAAGCTTTGAACCTGAAGTTGGGGGTTCAGAAGTTCAATGAACTTCTGACCTCCTGACAACATATAAACTTCATGATACCAATACACAAAGGGAGATTTAAGAAGTTGAACTTCGCGGGCAAGTCAGGTGGTTCAAGAACTTTTGAACCTGTCGACTTTGGTTCAAGAATGCAAAGAAATACCGACGAATCAAAGAGTGACTAAGTAAAGTTGGGCTAGGGATGAATAAATAATGAGGTGACATACACATGATGAAAAAAAAGCTAAGGTGTTAGAAATGAAAGCAACACTACTTCAATGGAAATCTGATTCAATATAAATTTCTGCAATCTTTAACTATGTGTTGTTAATGGAGATTGTAACACATAAACAAAACTATGCTTCACAAAAATACAAAATCAAAAATATGAACACATAACACAATATTTAATGTGGAGAAAACCCTTTCAAGTAAAAAACTCCACATAGGAAAGAGGCCCAATGTTTGTATTAATCTGAAAATGATTTACAATACAACACTTCAACTCTCTCCACCAATCTTTAATCTGACAGCATTCCGGCGGCACCCAAGTACCTAAAATCTGTATTGCAGTAACTAATACATGGAAAATAATTATAGAAACATTTTCTAACTCATCTTAGGCATTCACCTTCTCTCTCCTAAGATTCTCCAACCTGTAAACATTAATTACCATCTTACAAACATCTTACACTTGTCCAAAAATAGCCATGCAACAGTTGGGCTCCCAAGACTAAATCTGGCCTCTTACAGCATCTTATGACACGTCATAACCATCATAGATTCCAGCAAAAGAGTATCTTTCCAAGATGGGAATCTTGGGCTAAATATAGCAAATATACAACTAACATATCTATCATATGTGTCATAGAATCTCAGAATCTTATGACAACTTGCAGATGTCATAGATTCACTCACCAAACATTATGACAGTTGTCATACATGCCAAAAATAGTATATTCCTCAAGGGAGCACATCTATCCTCATTTACTATGAGTTTTTACATTTGCCAACAGTAAAAGTCACTCCGTAACTGTTGCCAGTAACTCTGAAATTACAACTGTCAATGAGACCACCTCATTCCCTTATGGGTAATTACAAATAACAAATAATAAATGGAATAAAATACAATATTGGAATTTACAAGGTTAATGGCACCTTATTCCAACATAAGGCATGGGTGCTTTAGTACATTTTTGAAAATGGGACAACAAGCGTGACTATGAATATAACATCAGAAACATCAGTGATCTGAAGGAGACATTGATGGATCTACTTAGGGAGTATGGTGAGTATGAGGAAATGAAGGAGTGTGACCAGCAACAAGAGGTGCAAGAAAGGGTTTTTCAAGAAAACCTTGCTATGAGGATTGTGAGTCATGAGCAACAGATGAGGCAAGTAGCCCAATTGGTTCCATCTTCTCCTAGTTTCAAAATCCCCTCATCTATCACTACAATTCAACCTTTAGAAGAGTAGCCCTGACTTCACAAGTTCTAAGGCTTCAAAGGCTCTCTTCCTCCACAAGTCCCTGTTCCTGTGCAAACCCATTTTATCACTCACCAAGAACAAATTTTCCAAGAAACCTCTCCCCTCCAAGAAATTCAAGAAGATATGCAGGCCTCCTGCCTTGATGCTATTTCAATTTTCAAGGGTGGACCTGTTGTCTACCAGGCTAATTGGAATGATGAGCCAAGGAGGGAGATACCTGCAACTAGGGAGGAGCCACTTGCAAATGATGAACCCTGTGCACCATTAAAATTGATAATTCAGACCTGTTGCAAGGTGAAGTTAAGCCCAGTTTAATGGAGCAGCAATGCATTAAGCATATTAGGGTTATTATTGATTCAGAGATAGAGTTGAGTCCTCTAGATTTTGGCACATTCCAAGAGTTTTCCAATGCTTTAAAGAAGAGGAATGAAAGCAAAATGCAAAGATTACATGGGGAAAACCTTCATCTACAAAAACAATTTGAGAAAAATCCTATGAAGTTGCAGTCAAATGATGAGGACGTGGAGGATGAGGCTGTTACAAAGATTTGCTCCAAAAGAGGTTGATGATGTCGCTCTTTTTCATGAGCTGCCCATATTCATTGAAGAGGAGGAAGGCATGCAAATGCCAATATCAATGGTAGTTCTGGAGCAACATAAGGAAGTGGAGGATGTTGGCAAGTTGTTACAGGATGAAGCCAATAATGGCAGTGAGATCTCAGCTCTTGAAGAGGAGCATATATGCAATACTGTGCTGAAGAGTGTAGAGGATTTGGAGGAGTCTCTTTTCTGGGATGAGCTTGATTTTTTTTCTCAAATCTGGATAGTGAACCAACTCCTCTTAAAGAGATTGATTAGAAAGAGTTTGAGCAATTTGAGGAGGTAGTCATTCCTTAAATTATTTTACAAGAGCCAGGGCTTTCGAACCAACAAGAAGAGAAAGAATTAAAGAATGAGTCTGAACGCGGCAGTGATGGCCTGCATACCATTTCAGTGGGGTGCCCTATCAGGCATCTAGCTCAGCTAGAGATATATCAAAAGGAATCCCTACCTGTCAAGCTTGTTTCAAAGCATGAGGTTGAGCATAAAAAAAGGCTAGATCAGCCCATTTATCCACTTCTAAGAAACCACATTTCTAATCAGTGCAAGTGGATAGGTGAGTTTTTCTTTGTCCTTGGGATGTATTCCATTACCTTGTTGTATTCCCATCCCTTCCCCATCTATTTTTAACTGCCCACATGCATGATAAACATTGTAAATTGTTAAGAAAGGGCAGTTACTTTCAAGAATCTGTTAATGTCTTTGTTTGAAGCCAATTCCTTGTTGTTAGTTTAGATTAGAGTAGGTTTTATTTCAATTTTAGGTTTACTTTCCCTAAGTGCTTTTGCACAGGCTGCATTGTCATTAGGAGAATGTAAGCCTTGTTCTTTTTGTGTTTTTGAGAGGCAAGGTTTAAGTTATTTTGACCTATTGTAGTCCACTTTTAGACTCCATGCCCAATGGTTGCTTAAGCCCACTGGTCTATTTGTTTAGCAGGCAAACATCCCTGAGAGGTCACCAAAATCTTGACCTATTTTCCTCTGCCCAGAGCCAAATAGTTCACCTTGAAAATCTTGTTGAAATCCCTTGAAAAATTGGCTTTACAAGCCTAAATCCTTCAAATTCCAGTGTTCTACCAAGTTGTAAAAATCCCTGAAAATTCATCAAGAGAATCCTTGCAAAAAACCTAGAAAAACCCAGAAAATTTGAAGCTTTTGCCTTGTTGTTTGCCCTTTTTTGGCCTTTATCGGTAAAATTCTAGTTTCTTGAACCAACAAAAAATGGCTAAGGCATGAGGCTTACATTCCCTTTGTCGGCAAATTTAAAAAATCCTAAACTTTTCATAAGTTCAAAATGTTGTAAGTTCTCCGACTGACCAATTAGCCGACAAAGGGAGGAAGTTTTCAAAAAAGTGGCTAAGCGAAGGGAATTCTTTCCCCTTTATTGGTAATGTTCACTCTGTAAACTTTTCAAAAGTTCATTATTCCATGAGTTCACTAACTCGATGTTTTGCTGATAAAGGGCTAGGGAGTAAAGTTTTTTCAAATTTGTCTAAAGGTAAAACCAGAGGAAAGGATGCCTTTATCGATGATTTTGCCCAGTCGTGAACTTTCTCAAAAGTTTAAAAATTTAGATTTGGTTCGCCGACTGAGTGATTTCCTAATAAAGGGAAGGAAAAAGGAAAGTTAAGGGACTGATCAAAGTGAAATCAACTAAGCTAAAAGAAAGAAACAAAGCCTTGTCAGAAAATTCAACGAGGGGCAAACTTTCCATAAGTTCAAAGTTTCCGTGGTTCACCGAGAAAGGAGGCTGAGAGAGGAAAGGTTCAATAAAAGGTAAAAGAACCAATAACAAAAAAATTGGCTAAAACAAAAATGGTTTAGCAAAAAAGCATTTTGATGACAAAGCATAAATGGTTCGAAAGTTGGCAATTTTGCCAATAAGGCAAAGTTTGATAAAAGGCAGAAAATTAGCTAAGTAAGAAAAGGGTCCCTTCTATTGGCAATCAGGCAAAGCTTGAGCTTTCACTAAGTTCAATAATGCAAAATTTCACCAATGGAACATTTTTCCAATAAGGCAAAAAGAATAGTGAAGAGGCAGCTAACAAAAATGGTTTGGCGAAATGGGATTTTGCCGACATGGTGGGCCCGATTCACAAAAGACCACTTTTGCCGATAAGGGAAAATGGAAACATGAAAATGGCTAAGTAAAGATGGAAAAAGGAAAGCTTTATTGGTGAATTGGCATAAGGACAAACTTAAAGAAAAGTTTAAAATTACAAAAGTTCGTTGATATCAACTTTTGCCGATAAAGAAGGTAGAAAAGAGAGTCAAAAGAAAGGTTAAAAAAAATTATTTTTTGTCGATAAAAGGGTGCAAGGGGAAAAGTGCTTAAGGAGGTCGATTTCACCGATAAAGAGGCCTTGGTTCAACAAAGGCGACTTTTGTCGATAAGGCAAAAAGACACAGAAAGAGTTTGACAAAAAGAGTTTTTGCTGATAAAGGGTAAGTGGTTCGTTAAGATAGATTTTGCCAACCAAGTGGAGAAAAGAAAGGGCAAAGGAAAGTTCATTGAGAACAAGTTTTGCCGATAAAGGCAAAAGAGCAAATAAAGTAAAGTTCTACAAAATGATAGTTTGTCGATAAGGCAAGACATGAGCTAGAAGGAGTGCAAGAAAAGATGGTTTTTACCGATAAGGAAAAACAAAGATGAGAAAGATGGAGACAAAAATAGTTCAGAATGATGACTTTTATCGATAGGGCAAAAGTGAACAAAATGAAGCTACAGGCCACAATTATGAAATTTTAGAGTCTACTGACAGCAAATGTAGAAAACAGAGAGCAGAACTGGGTGGTTTGTAAAAGGCAGAACTTAGGTCAGATTTTCTAGAAAATTTAGAAATCAAAGGAAAACAGAGATTATTATATATTGTAAACTTTAAATATCTGAATATAGATATTTGAAGTGTTGTAAAAGCTCTGTAAAAGAGGATTTTGGAGGAAAAATCTTTTGATTTTCCTCATTTGCCATTAATGCAAAATCTGATATGCTTAACTACCCCATTGTAGATATTTTTTGCATTGATTGTTGTAGGTGATGAATCAGCTGGTACATTGAAGAGGTAAAATATCTTTCAGCTACCCCATTGTAGATATTTTTTGCATCAAGATTGTTGTAGGTGATGAATCAACTGGTGCATTGAAGAGGAAAATATCTCTCAACTACACCATGATCCAAGATATTTTTTGTAGTTAATTCTTGCAGACAGACTTTCCTTTTGCAGGGATATTTTTTGACAGCCCATGGGGGCAAATTTGTTGATGAGATGACTGAGGTCAGATGTAAATCAAATGCTATATATGCATGTTTTTTAGATGTATTGAGGGTTGGATACATAGACATTTTTGTACTCCAAGCAAAGCCCTCCTCTATTGTAATGTTGCCTTCATGTTGAAATACACACTGTGTTTTTAACTTTTGTACTATTTTAGCTCTGTGTAATTCTGAACTCATTGTCTGTGAATGTTTCTTTCCTCTCAATCTTGTTCATTTATTTACCTCTGCTAAGGATTTTTTAGATTTGTGTGAATGATCAGTAGTATTTCTTTATTTTGTGCATTTTCTCAGCTCTATGAGATCTTTCGTATTCAAACCTGGTGTATCACCTCCATTAATTTATAGTTTTATCCCTCTTTCCCTTTTCTTCAATAGTGGATAGATTAAGTTTAGTCTTAGGAATAGCTGAATCTCTTATTTAGCAAGGGAACCAACCTCTCTCTAGAGATTTGGCCTCCTTGCAGGGTCCCACACCTAGAGGTCATCTTAATGTTTCACTGGATTGTTGGAACCCTAAAAGCCTTCAACACAGGGTGCAAATCCAAGTGACAATAGTTGCAAAAGGAAACTATGCATACCTTAATATTCTAGCTACTCCTCAAAAACTTGTGGCATTTGAATCATCAAAAAGACAACCAAAACAACAATGACCAAACTTTAGTTTTGATAGCAGATTTGCCACCTCTTTCAAAGAGAAATTTCTTGAATTGTGACTGAACTCCAAAGCTACAAACTGATTCTAGGTTCAGCTCACCAGTTGAGTCTTCAATTTTTTTGAAACCTCAAATTCCTTCCTGGCAGTGGCGCCATTCTATTGGGACCCAAAATAACTACAACACAAAACTCTAAAACATTCCTAAATCACCTAAGCTAGGGATTGTTGTCAGGGTGATAGGAAGAGGTTTATCAACAAGTTAAGGGGGATTTTGGCCAAGTAACAGGAGTGTGTTTAAGCTCATCTACACTTTGAGCTTAGCTTAGACTCTGGAGGGATATTCCAAGGGGTATACCTGAATAGGTATTGAGTTCAAACCAAATGAACAACTATAAAATACTGGACAACCAAACCCAACTCATCATCTTGACTCCAAAAGCTATCATTAAGTCAAGAATGACTGGATGTCACATAAACCTTATATAGCTGATTCAACTATGTGAATGTACATGCACATGAAAGATAGTTTTTGTACCCTAAACCATAGGTGAATAATTTGTTTAATTTTAAAGAGTGTTTGATCCCTCTCCAATATGGATCGGTGCCTACTCCATTGGGCAACAGAGTCATATAATGCAAGGAGGAAAGGGAATATGCAACAAAAGGTCAACAAAACTAGACATACATTCACATATTTGACTCTAAGTAGATCTTCATATAATGGACATACTTAATAATCCAAAAGAGAACTGCAATGATTCACATGCAACAGAAGAATGGAAAACACAAAGTATTAACTTAGATGTTGTCATACATCTCTAAACATCTATTACAATCATACCAGCAAATGTGGCAAGGGAAAATACATAATTGTGATTACATATTTACCAAAATCACTACAAAATCCCATGGAGACATACCATTATATTCACATCTACATCACACAACCTTGTTACACAATATTGAATATATCCTTTCACTTACAAACCAGACTAACATGATTTTGTGCCAGAGAAATTCCTTAGGCTCTCCTAGACCAGACAATTGGCTCAATAACCAACCCTTGAAACATCTTCTTTTCATGTATATATAGCAATTAGTTCATACTGTACAGCTTCTAGATGCTGGAAAATTTAGTCAACAAGCAACCAATGCAATAAAGAATGTGGCCCATGGCCTTCTGTCATAAGACCAATAGAAATTTTGGGCACCCATGCCCTGCATACTGATCTTACGTCCTTAGAAGGACCTATAGAAATTAGTAATAACTGAAACACACCATCTTCATTAAATTTGAGTACTTGCACATTGACAACATACACTATTCCAACGACTATCCTAACATTTGCAATTCTGTATTTATGTTGGCCAAGGGGTAGAACGACATTTTAAAAATATGAGCCCACCCAAAGTATATGTAAAGCTTTTATAACACTTTAAAATATTATAAATATTTTAAAACAAGTCCTCATTTTATAAATTCATGCTTTACATCTGATTTTACACTTTAATTTTGCCTTACCAACAAATTTCTCTTTTTGGCGAACCTGGCTTATTTTTTCATTTTTTCCCTTAGTCAGCAAATTTGACTTTTTTCAAACTAGGCTTGCTTCCCCCTTAGTCGACAATTTTTTACTTCTATGAACTCTTCTTTCTTCCTCTCTTTCTTTCTTCCATTAGGCTTTTTCTTCACTTATCGGTAAATCTTTAATTTTTTGAACTCTTGTTATCGCCTTAGTCACCTTATTGACGAACTAATCCTTTGTTGAACCAAGCCCCATTCTCCTTTAGTTGGTAATTTTCATCTTTTCTGAACCATCCTTGTTTTGCCCTTTATCGACAAATTTCACCCATTTTGAACTCTTTCTAATGTCATTTCTTACCTTCTTTTAGTGCCTCGGTCGGCAAACTTGGAAAAACTCAAACTATCTACCAAGTTTAACTTTCTGCCAACTCATTGCCGAAGCCTTTCCTTTTTCTTTTTTGCCTTAGCCAATTTTGCATGCTATTTTCCCTATCAGCAAAATGTACCTTTTGTGAACCTCCCCTTTCTCTGCCTTGGCCCCTTTTATCAGCAAAGTTGGCAAAATTAGAACCTTTCCCCACTTTTCCATTTGCCACTTTGTCAGGGAATCCTTCATTTTTCAAAATTTGACTTCTCTGCATGTTTGCCATGCCAGCCTTATTCCACAAGCCTTGCCTTGTCCTTATCTGTGTCAGCGAGCCTTTCGTTGGGAAAACCTCCAGTCGACAAACTTGGAGGTTCCCAAATCTCCACTTTCATCGATAATGCTCCTCCATCATTTCTTACTTGTGCCCTAGAAAAATTCACTTGCGTCGTGGCCTTCTCCTTCCTTTTATTGGTAAATCTTCCATCAGTGAAACCATCTGTTGGTGAACTTGGAGGTTCATGAACCTCCAACTTCATTGACAAAGTTTTTCCTTCATCTTTTATTATCTTAGAAACTTTTCGTCACATGCCTAGTCACTATATCAGTGAATCAGTGAAATGACAAACTTACGAACTAGTTCACCAATTCGTGATTTCGTCGATTTGCCAATAAGGCTCCCAAATGAGCCATTTTTTTCTAAGGAAGAAAACTAACACAAGGGAAAAGACTTTACTTCATATTTTGGCATAAAACCTCTAAAAAATTATCTCAGATCATATTTAAATGAGGGGTTTTGAATTCAAAGGCAAAATTTGGAAGATTGAAGGATTTTTGATGGATTTTCTAGGTTTTTTTGGGCTAAATGTAGCATTTTGGGAGCTAGTTTTTCTGGGCACCAACATGGCTTGTATTTTTTCTCTAAACTATAATTAGAAATCTTGTTCGCACAAGGAAAAAATAAAAAATGTCTTAGTGAATCAAAAGGTAACTGAGAGTTAGCACCTTTACTCTCGGGTCCCTATAATATGTGACTCCTTTATAACATATAAACTAAACTTAACTGTACCCATATAAAATAAGAATGGTCTTATAAGTATCCATCAGTACAATTTTTAATAGGCTTTTCATGTTTTTCAATTCATCTAGAAATTATTATTATTTGAACATTTTTTATGTGTCTATAAGTTGATAGAGAATATCCTAAAATATGGGGTCTAATGAAGATTAGTTAAAAAAATTTATATCACTCGTGGTTTCTTTCAATGAATCAGATTTGGGTATAAATTCTATAAGCAAGGAGGGTCTTCTCTTTTTCTGCCCACCTTTTATTATTTTATCTGTTAAGATTACCTTGGAGATTCGCTATGTTATTTTCATGGTTTTGGTTATCTCGTCTGATCAAATGTCTTTATAAGTTTCAAAAACTTATTCCAAGACCTAAATTGAGAACTCACACAATTTCCAAATGTGTTTTCAAATGATATTTATTATTTTGTCTAGATTAAGATTACCCTAGAGATTCACTCTATTATTTGTGTGGTTTTTGGTTATCTTAGTAGAAGAGCAAGAGTGAATTTCAATATATCAAATAGAGGACTTGCATCTCAATGCCCAAAAGAAATTGTTTCCTAGGAGATTGTGCAACAATCCCTCTCGTATTGTGTATGTTCCCATTATGATGATCCTTATTACCATGTAATCACTATTCTTCTAATAAAAAATTTCCTTTAAACAAAAGCAAAAATTTGGCTTCCAAACAAATCTTAAGGTTTAAATTGCATACTTATCTAGGTTGAATGTTCATACCACTTTAAAAAATGACCTTCTTACTAGCATTAGGAAATGAATCCCATTAAGTTCATACTCACAACTTTTGTTTAACTTGGTAGCTTTCTCTGATATTTGATTCTATTGGAGGGGCATTATGGATCAACATACTCAAGTTATTGCATGTAAGGCATGACATGACATATTTCTTGTAAGAGGTTTCAATCCTATGTTCTTTTGTTAATTTTACTGTAGGGAATATATCTATTCCTTTAAATTTTGGCATTAATTAACATATTTAAAAACTTTGAGCAACAACACTCTCACTGGCATCAAATACACCTCTAAGAATCCTAACTGATCCTTACTGCATCATATGTGAGTTAACCCCTATTACTATTTCTAAAACTTTATGTTGTATGCTACCATTTCAAAACTTCAGATATAATGTCACTCTTCTTGCAAGCTATGGTTTACTAAAGTTCCCAAAATATTGACTTTATTCGAGAGACATTCTTTTCTAAAATTCACCATGTTGGGAAATAATTCATACACATCATATAGCCTTAAATTCAAAATATGGAAGAGCATACTTGTGTAAAGAAATTTCTTTCAAACAATGTACATTGATATCTAAAATTTTGTCCATTCTAACTTAAAATTGCTTAATAAATTTGGGCAGCCTGGTGAGATTTTAATATATTTTTCTAGCCACACTTTATAGTTTAAGTGACATGTTGTATTCAAAAAATTACAATGCATTTAAACAATATTTAATTAGTAAATGAAATGTGTTTTTCTAATCGCAATTTACAATTTAACTAACATGATGGGTTGAAAATTTTACATTGTCTATAAAGAACACTCTACTTGTTTTATTCCCCATTCCAAGAACTTCTCAATTGCCATTCAATTGTAAAGCTCGCTATGTTATTATTACATAGTCATGCTCAATAATGATTTTTCGATCCGCCTCATTTGTCATTTATCTTCACAATAGCAATAAAATCTTCTCTACCATTTTGACGTCAGCATATTGTCAACATACTACTCCATTTAAACAATATTTAATTAGTAAATAAAACATGTTGAATTCAAAAAAAATTACATTGGCTATAAAGAAGAACAGTCCTATTGTACAATTGTTTACGTCAAATACTATACTTTGCCATGCAATTTAAAAATTTCTACAACATTCCTGACGTACCCATTGCACACTAACGTGCTATTGCTAGTAAATAATTTCTTTCGTACTGTTCTTGTGTCGAGCACCCTCTGGTATGGTTGCGAGGCAATATTACATGACACAGTCCCGCGAAGAAACAATAATTTTAATACCACATTCGTGCAGAAATAAATAATGTGAGTACGAAATAGTATAAATTGACGGGAGGAAGGATTTTAGAAGCATCTTTGCACTTGGGGCAATGACGCAGCTAGTGAGGTTATAACCAAGGCGCGTCAATTGCTGGTTGAAAACTATTTCCAAACCCCCTCTTTGGCCGGCCTTCAAAGACGGGCCATCGAGAATTTTTGAAGTGCTCTCTTTGCGATGGGCCCCACAAATCTAAAAATTAAATAATATGTTTTGTAATGTCAATCAAATTTAGAATTGGAATTATCCTTACAAATCTATAAAGAGTAAATAAAATTTCTACCCTAACCTGTCATTAACTATGTAGATATTTTAAATGGGCCTAAAAAAAGTAAGCATGATAAGAGGCGCTTTCACATAACAAACTTAGGTGTTGTCTTTCTTATTTCTTTTTCTTTTCTTGTTTTATTTCTTTGTGTTGTCTTCTCTTCTTTTCTTCTTTTCTTAATTTATTTTTTTGTTATTGTTGTATGCTTGCAATGTATGATGATCAAAACCAATAAACTCAATATCATTAAATTGAGGAATCCTCATTATTTCATTTCATATGATTAGCCTCATTATGTAGAGTATGTGCATGATCATGAATATCTTCAATTTGTGTCATCTTTTTGTCTATAAGATCTTGAATTTTACATTTGAGTATGATACATCTATCCATAAAATGTCCATGTATGTGGTGATAAGCACATAAATATTTAGCCTTGAAATGTAGATATATCCATTGTCTTTACATGAGTCAAAGTGATAAGTTTTTGTTGTAAAAGTTGTTCCAAAATTGGAGGAACCTTCAATCTAGTGAACTCTCTAAATTCTTTTGGTTTGATCATTCTATGATGATCATAACTATAGTTGGCACTAGCACATTGATGACAAGGCATGGAATATTATAAAATAATCATGACATGAATCAAACCACTAGTTTTCTCTATCAATCAATAAATTGCCAAATGTATTCATTAATGCATCATCATCATGTATATGCTCATAATATGAAAATAAAAATGATCTAAAATGCAACATTGCGTCTTCATTTCCACTAAATGACTCTATCATTAGTGTGCTAAAAGGATGTGTATCATATGAACTCATGATGAAACATAAATTCATTATCCATATCATGAGAAGATAAAGAACTATCACTAAGCTCCTCACTAAATATATCATCAATAGAGCATAAGCTAAAATATGTAAAATAAGGACTAGTATGAGCTACATGGGGAACAACTTCATGTGAAGGTGAAACATGTGTATCTATCATGTATAAAACATCAGGTTCCTCAAGGAAAGATGAATCAAAAGAGGCAAATAGAAGAGAACCCATATATGTACAAAGAGAGCTAACATGAGATGTACAAAAATATCCTCACTAAGTATAACATTATCATATGAAGAAAGATTCTTAGATGTATCACTAGAGGTTGGAGCGAAAGTATCATGATCATTAGTAGACATGATTTTTCCACAGTCCATAAAGATGTTTAAAATGCAAAAAAATATGTAGTTGAATCCAAAAGTACTCTTAAATATCATTATCATTTTCTCACAAGGTGTATAATCATAATGAGTCATAGAGAGGAATGAAGTAAAATTCTCTAGCATAGATGGGAAGGTGCGAATAAGATCCATAAAGGATAATAGATCAAATGAGCGGTCAACAATCTAGAGCATGGAACATGTAGCATCATCCATATGGTAAAAGGAGTGATAACATAAAGGATGAAAGGAAGAGTCAATGAAGTATGACAACAACCCATAATATATGATATATACATGAAGGCAATCCCAAAATACAGGATCATAAGGATCCATAGTGAAAGATATAACAATGAGCTACAACCACACAGAGGTGGGTTGGTGTATTCAAACCCTAATAAATGTCAATTAGTCCTAAAACTAAAGAGGAAAGATATTTATATAAGGAAATAAAATTATCATTTCCTTTGTGATGTATGCATCAAGGAATGTGTAAGATCAAGTGGGTTTACCAATTTATGTAAGAAAATAAAACAAACTTTCATAATAAGCTAATAATGAATAAAATAACTAATTCAAAAATAGAGATGACCATTCTTTATGAAATCTATGATTGTGTGTGAACTTGGGTCAAATTTGCACATATGGCTCATATTAGCCATTTGGGAAACACATGCTCAGACTGTTGGTGTTTCCAACTTATTGTCTTTATCCTTATAAGGTAGCTATCCTTAATGCTCAGGACTCTTAGGTCAATGGCCAATGAACAGGAGACAATTACTTGTTCTCCTCTACGCTTCAGGCTTTGCTAGACCTAAGGGGTATTCCCTTCTACAATATCTTAGAAATCTATCTCTTAAATGTAATGAGATATTGGTTGAGCAGCTTGTTCTCACTTTTGTATTGATGGATGAATGGATGTTATCTTAGATTTGCTAGATCTCCAATATCTATCCTAATCAACACTCTGAGAACAAATGAAACATCTACATACAACGAAAACAAAAGAAGGTTTTATCCTTATGGATTTTGGTGATCAAATGTGCTTGGATTTTGACTGAATTTCCAACAACTTCATATGCAAGTGTTTTCTTCATAGCAATCAAAATTCACACTCAGAGGGTAACAGTATCACCATTGTCTTATAGTTATAAACCCAAGAAAAGGTATTACTTATGGCTCTTCTTCAACAATCCCTAATGCAATGTACATTACTTCTTATGTTTTTGTTTAGAACATTTTTAATCCAATCCTTGACTAGAAGCAACAAACAGAAACATTCAATACAACAAATGTGTATAGGTGAAATCCAGAACCCTTGATTCATTCATTCACAAAAGAAATGTACACATTCAAGGAAACAACCATAAATAACACACACACAGTGTTTCTCATATAACTCAATCTGAATAGAATAATGCCATGAAAAGAATAACTAATCTCACATACAAGCCATATATCTTGCAACGTAGAAGAACTCCTTTCTTATTATAAAATCATCAAAAGCTCAAGGCTTATACAACTTGTTCAAAGAGTTCCTTCTCAATTCTCTTCTTACTACTTGATGGTACATTCTAATTGTTGATACTACTATATTTCTAAATACTACGACAATCCCTTTGCATTGGGAAAATACAAAGTATGTTGGCTAAGATTCCTAAAACAACTATTTTTAGAAAATGTTCATTATTACAATAGAAAATAGTCTTGAAGCTTGCACTTGTTACAAAAATTGATATCAAAATTAGTTACAATCATATATTAGCCAAAAAAAATCTCCACTGATACATCTGATTCAGTTATGAAAAGTCAAGAAAACACAGTAACATGTAGAAACTGCCAAAATGAACTACCATTGGGAATTGTTTCAAAGGTCATTCAACATCATACTTCTCAATTCATGCTCCAAATTCCTTATCTTCTAGCAACTGAAATTCCAACACGTTGGCCACCTTATCATTATGAGTTGTGTGTTGGGCATCTAAAATAGCTTTTGACTCCCAGCCAGTATGATCACACATCTTTTCTAATAACAAGAATTCATCTAGCACCATATTGAGAACATATGTTTTCAACTCATCATCAACAAAAGCTTGATCAATAATCTTGAAACCCATAGTATTGAATTCATTCTTCCACTGGTCCAATGCTTTGGGTTGACCCTGACTATCCTTAAAATGAGGCAATATTTTCACTTTCACTGAATCAACAGTTGTCGCCTTCTCCTTCAATTGCTTGTCAAGATTTATCATGTAAGATTCCACATCATGCAAAATGTTCATAATTTTTGTTGTTTCTTGCAATCCAGTAGGTTTGTCTAGGTCAAACCTTGCAGTCTTAATCATTTGTTTGACAGTTGCATTTCTTGGTATCCATTTACCTATGACTTACTGTAGACTGAGAGAACTCTTTTCATGCTTAACCAAGGCTTGATTCAAATATACAATTCCCCTATAAGCATCATCCACTTTTCCAACAACCTTAGTTAACCGGTAGTTAACTATCTTAGAAACAATTTCACTATTTATCTGATATTTGTCTCCTCTCAATGAATTAATAGAACATTTCAACTCTGCAATTTCTTCAAGTAGAGCATCCCTGTCTGATGAGGAAGATTCTCTTAAAGGGCTTGAAATGATAGGCTCTGGGGCACTAGAAGATGCCAACTCTTTATCTTCTAAAACTCTCAACCTGACCAAGTTGTCTGCATACCTTTGTTGCAGTTCATTGTAGTCTTTTTGCAACTTCATCATTGTGGCTTGACTAAATAATGTTGTATCTATTCCCAAGGTTGTTGCATAAGATGCTAGAGTGTTAACTACTCTTCTTACAAACAAATTTCTTTACAATTGGTCAAGGCTTTGCACCACATCAAGTTTATTTGTTCTTTGTGCTAGCGTCCAGATAGCTAATGTCTCATGAGATAAACTAAAACCAAAACCAAAAACTTTTCTGGCATGTTCTTTAGTGGAAATAACAACTTCTTGTCTCCTAATAGTCTCAAATGCCAAAGCATCTACCATACTCTAGTTAGGTAATAACAACATACCACTCTCCATAACTATCCACCTTATAATATCTAGGGTAATGTCATCAAGCTTGAAATCAAACTCAGACAAGATTTGCCTAGCCAAGTCCTCATCATCCAAAGGATTCATTTTATTCCTCTCCTCTTTTAGCCTTTGGTGATATGTAACTTGTTTTATTCTCAAAACAGTCCTTGAAAATTCCTGAGTTTTAATGAATTTATCATCAAATAGAAAAGTCTAACAGACAAGTACCCTTGCATCTCTTGTTTCATCATTGGCAGTTTTTAGAAAATCAAGACTTATATTGAAAGGCACAAGGGACATAATCATTCCTGTCAAGGTCTCAGTAGCTTCCACATCATCTAAAGTTTCTCCAAGTTCTACAATCCTTACTGGAACTTTACCCTTGTCCTTAGGAGCTGGCTCGTCATCAACCTTTTGCCTTTTAGCCTATTGACTATCTATATCCTCAATATCCAATGCATTTCATTTCTGTGTTTCTTCACTTATTGTCCTGACATATGGTTCTATTCTCACACTTGGAGGTCTTTTCACATCATGGGTCTCTCTTCAAGAGGAATCATAAACTTCTCTACATTTTGCAAAATCTTTTCAATCCTCACAATCAAATTCTTTTCTTCAAAATAAAAATCAAGGAATTTGGGATCCTCCTTCTTCCTCTCCCTTTTTGCAGAGATGATTCTATTCCATTTTCTCCTTTTTCTTCAACCTCAGTATATGTTGCAGAATTCACTATAACATCCTTAGTGAAATCCAATGCATGTGGAAAAGTTGATATCTTCACACTTAATCTCAATGAACTAATAAAACCTTCTGGATCAAACCATTCTCTAGCATTAATAGATTTTAACCTATAACTATTCAACACTAGGTAGATCTGGTCTAGACCCTCCTTATTCATAACTTGAAAATCTGACCTCTAAGTTAGGGTAGTAGGAAAAAGGGAACCTTTCTTCTGACCCTTGAGGTGCACTTTGTCTACTTCATTTAGCTGTCATATGATTTCCAAGTATGATACTCTTTTGGGAACATAGACAAGAAATAGGTGTGGCCTCATGGTGAAACCATACACCCTAAAGTATGTTGAATATTTACCTAGAAAGCAGTCTCCCCAATTATGTTTTATCCCAATTGTAGGGGCTTCTTGTTCAGGCCTAAGGAATTTTCTTATCTCCGAGGGTACCCTACCTAAATGCTCACCCATACATGTCATCAATTTTCTTATTAAAAACTCCTTGAAGATTATATTTGCATCTAAACAATTCTTATCCCACAAATAAGTCTAGCATTGAACTGATAAAGGTTGTCCCTATTCATCTACCTGTCGCACTCTCAATGCCTGATTCCATTGATTTCAGCTAAAATACAAAAGCATGTGGCACGAGTGAGAATACCATTTGAATTCATGCCTCTGACCACTCTTCAATGCCACCATTTTCTTATGCATTTCATCTGCCATATAGGAGGCAAAATCAAACTCCACATTGCCAATGTCATCTTGGATATATCTATACCCATATACATCATGTACACATGAATACCTTCAACTGCATCTTCTCCCAAGACTTGACATAATGCATAGTAAGTCTTGTTGAAATAATCTTCAAAAAAAATTTATGCTAAGAGGCTCCTTTTCAAATACTTCAATACCTCTACCACTAGGAGTCTTGAGTCTATGTCTGGGGATTTTGATAGTCTGGTACAATACTCTATGTATTTCATATGATTTCCTAAATTTACCAATGTTAACAACTTTGTTTGTAGTTGGGTTAAGGCCAAAGACTTCAACAATATAGGGTTTGGTGAAGGAGACCATAGTACTTCTATTGATAGCCAACACCCTTCTAGTACTAGCATCATATCAACTTGCAATAAGATGGATCAATTCTACATCAACAAAGATATTTGGGACCACAACATTGCCCAGGTCCAAATTCTATACATTGCACAACAGGGACCTGGCCCTGCTTTTCCTATACCAATGAACAAACAGAGACCATCTAGGCACAGGAAGATGTGCATCCCTTATCTCTCCAAAATCATTTACAAGCTTTTCATCCTTACTCTTTCCAAAAAGGGCTCGCTTTGAGGAACCCGAGCACTGGATAAATAAATCATGTTCAAAGCTCCTTTTCTCTGAACTGCTCATCATTCTTCTTACAATATTTAATTATAGACTAGGGATTGCTTGGAATTCATTCAATAGAGCAATTTACCCTATTTCTTTTACATATTCTACATCTACAACCAAATTCAAAATAAAATCGATAAAAAATGTAGGTAAATGAGTCGATAAATCAATGAGTTTAGACTTACTTGTTAGTTGCAGATGAAAACTTCCTTCTTCAATTGTCGCCTTGAGCTACTCATTTCCTAGAAGAACTCTGATTACCAATAACTAAAGTGATGGCAATCACTTGATTTTATACATTTATTCCATAGAATAGGCACGATTTTGGCCAATTCTCCATCAAATCATCATTAATGTGATCGTGTGCCCGTGTGTAGGCTCAGAGTATCTATTCTTTGTGCTTAAATATACACCATTGATCTTCAGTCAGTCCACAGAAGAATCAACAGCTTTGATTAAAACTTCTATTATTGAATATGACTTCCACATGCCCTTAATGATGCAGACCAATGAGAGTTAGCCAGCTCAAAGAAAATCTTCCATGGTAGATCCATATGGCACCACATCATAGTGGCACAGGTCCAAGAGGGACACATAGTACCACCTCCATGCTAGCGCGGTGAGCACTATCTTGAGTGTACTTGGACTAGATGTGACCCATGTGACACGTGTCACTCCATCGTAGCATCACTGAGCATATTCCTTAGTATATTATGGCTACGCGCTCACGTGATCCAAATAGGAGTGAGCACAACACATGCTTCATTGAGCAAGATTTGAGCCCATATGTCTAAAATTGACAGTCAGCGCATTAGCACAACTCTCAATGGATTTGATGGATTCAGAGCCCATAATGCTGCAATGACCGCTAACTCAAACCAAAGAATCTTTCAATCCAGACTCATGAAATATTAATCATTTTTAGATTAACTAGTAATTAAACTCTAAGGGGCTAGTTATATACGAGAAACAAGACATAAGGTGATGACTTAAACCTTGGGTGACTATTTGCAATAGGTCAACTCAAAAATAGAACATGATCAGGAAAGGGAAACAACTAAGGATTCAAGGGTTTAACCAATTTGACTTAGACTTAGCCAATTTCAAGGGTTTAATATGGTGGGATAGGGGAATCACAAAAGGCTTCCACCACAGACCATGGCTAACACGTAGGTGATAATATTCCTATGCATACTAACATATAATCATTTCTCATTACAAGTATGCCAAGATTCAAGTACCCTCATTTGGTTGTGTGCTATAAACACCATGAACAAAAAAATGGCATATACTAAAATGCAATATATTACATAAATCTTATCAACATCGAAAATGGTAGAACTTTATTACTATATCATATTAACTCTCCATATCAATGATTTACATTAGGAGGTTTTATAAGCACTTTATCCTAATGCTCCAAACTTATATTTTTTATATACATGCAACACAAATCATGATCCAAATTTAGCACATATACATGGTGGATCCAAAAATATATCTTGCATGCACAAATCATGGGTTACACTCCAGTTAACTAGATTACACTCATAGATAACAAATATGTGCTTTAGAATTATCTTGAGAGATCAACGCATTAATCACTTATCTTACAATATTGTATGAATTACATGAGAGGAACATTATGGTGCTAACATCCTCCTAGAGTACAAAACTTTGTTTGGTCCTTTGGTCCTACAAATAATTACAAAAGTTTCACTAAAACACAACAAAACATATACAAAAAAGAAGATGATCATCAACCTTAGGAGAGTGTGATTTAACCTCAAAAGTAACAAAGAAAGCCCCATTCTTCAAAATTTATTGTAGTCACACATGGGTAGCCCTAAAATTTATTGTTGTTGGAAATGATGTCATGATTAACTTATGTGTCCTTGTCTATTGCAACTTCCTTTTGAGCCACAAATCCTTGCACATGTTGGCATAGGTTATTAGACTTTGAAAGTATTGTCTAGAGTTCAGTGTAGAATTTTTGTGCCAATGTTAGCAACAATACTCTGTACTTGACAGTCTTTGCATCAATTAGCACTTAGAGTTCAACCATTTTGTCGCTCAATGTGCCCACTTCATCAAGTTTAAGATCTAAACACTACAATTCTTATTGGAGACTATCAAGCATCATATTTTATAATGATAAGCATTTATTGACCAACACTTATGTTTTAAACACCATATTGGCCACTTTCCAAAAGTTAGCAACATCCTTGATATAATCATCACAAGTGACAATGATGAGATACGGCATAACATCCAATTCAACAAGGGTGTCTTGTGCTATGGCCTCTATTTGCGGAATGTCATCTTCAATGTTAATGTGAATAAGGATATTTATTATCTAGTTTCCCTTGTTGTGAGAATAATTTATATTATTTAACTATTTATTAGTTAAATAATATATCCTTACACATAATTCACATGTTAAGTTGACTTAGTGAGTCTTATAGATGTTTCTAGTTGTTTCTAGTTGTCTCTAGTCGTTGCTAGTTGTTGACAGTTGTCTTATAGTTGTCTTATCCTACACATGTACTTTAGTTGTCTCATATCATAAGATTAAGCACTTGTCACATGACTACAACATCTTAGCTCTCATCCTTTCATTTATAAGCAAGTCTCTCATGTACATTGTAAGATGAACAATTTTGCATTCATTGATAGAATAGATTTATTCTCTCATTGTCTCTCTTGTGCTTTCATGAAGTCCTAGTTCTTGGGTGGCTCCTATCATAGCCAACTGTTACATGGTATTAGAGCTCTCTATGTGGAATCTCTTCCTATTAGCCATTTTTTTTAGAGATTTGAATGAAAATTCATGGTGGATCTTGATAGTTTAGTATGCTCTTCTCTTGCATCGAATGATGACTTGGAGAATCAGAAAGGCTTGATGGAACAACTAGATTTGTGAGGGTTTTCTCTGTGTACCTTATATTCTACATTCATTTTGCAACATGTTGCTATAAATATGAGCACACCATTATGTTTAGGAGGTTTGAGATAGTCAAGATCACCTTTTGTTTCATCCAGATCGGACATCAGAGGTCAAATCTATGAGGTTTTCAATTCAGGGAATGGTTATCTGATCCGGGAGGTAGCTACAATTTTGAAGTAGTTTGAGCAAAATCAGACCCTACCATTGCATCCAAAAGGTGGACATCAAAACCTACAAATCAACTATAAAATTGTCGAAATCTAAGCAGTTGCACCGAAAGCCAAAACAATTTACCCCCTACACCATCATATGGATTCTATAGAGAATATTCCCTATTGTAGTGAATATTCCTCCTGCGTAGGGCTTCGTCAGCAAATATGGGAAGCATAAGGGTAAATATTAATAAAAATCTATTTTTTAAAATTATTTTTTTTTTAGATTTCAAAAACAAAATAATAATTTCGCAGATGTACCCTACCTGCATAGGGTACTTGCATGGTAGAGGGTACACAGGGTACCCGCCCGCCAGCGGACACCACGTGGTAGAGTTGGCCCTGTACCTGTTGCGAGGACCCCGTGAGGGTTTACCCACCCATGAGACCCCTACCAAGGGCCTACGTGGAGGGGTAATACCCCCCACCCCCCGTGACCCTTTCAATATAAGGCTTTAGCCTTATAAAATATTTTTTAAATAAAAAACAGTCTGCCAATTTAAATTCCAGTCTATAGATTTAGAAAAAACTAGCCAGCAGAATCTACATGGAGTATTTTTCCTTCAAACAACCCATAGATCTATCAACAATGGTTTTGACCCTCAAAAAGGTAATTTTGGCCTAAAGAAAGTGGTTTCACACCTTAGAAAGGTAGTTTTGACAAGAAAATAGGTGGTTTTGAGTCCCGAAGGTAGTTTTCAGACATCACACATGCAGTTTTGCTGTGAACAGGTAGTTTTTATTTTCCATAGTGAACATTTCAACCATAGGTTAATATTCCAGTGACAAGAACTACTGATGTTAGCACTGCGTCGGCAGTGACATCAGTGATAGGGCCCCCCTTCTAGCCCTAATAGGGCATTTTTTTCTGGGAGCCATAACTTTTTGCCACAATATCAAAAATAGACAAACAAGATATGGATGGAATTAGTTAGTTTTGAGAACATCATGGTGGTACAGATCATTTTCTTAGATTCTACTACAGGTGCCTGCTACAGCTGTTTGAAGCTAGATCTTGCATTTTTCACTCCTGAGCTCACAACTTGTGCTTACTTTATCATAATTTTAACTTTTATAGGTGTTGGAAAGGTATTTCTATACTCTATAGTTCTGTCTATGCAATTTTTCTAGATTTTTCTTTAGACATCGTATTTTTAGTGTGAAGCTCTTTGGGTACATATCACTCATTGATTGGAAAAAAATTTGAAATAGGTGTTTGTTTTGGTTTGGGGGGCTTCAATTATAGTGTTGATTGAGTTTATGATTTGATATATCTTCTTGTGCTCTTCTTTTCCTCTACATAATGGATAAATCAAGGGTTCTATTGTTAACACCTTATAGCTATGCAACTTGGAGTCAACATGCATGGAATGCCCTAATGGATCTTGAACATTCTTTATATGTTGAAAACAAGATACCTAAACCCAAAGATAATAAGGAAAAGATAAAATAGATGATAAAGCATACAAAAGCTCTTGGATGTCTTCATAGTTTCATTTCCCTAGATCTCTTGTTTCAGATTGAGTCATGTACAAATTCACATGATGCTTGGGGTAAGTTGAAAACATTGTATGGTACAACAGATGAAGTTAAAGGCTATCAAATCAATAATGAATTGATGAGCCTTGATCCTAACAACTTTAGCAACATCCAAGATTGCATAACTAAGGTTAATGATCTATGAGCACAATGTAAAGCATGTGGTACTAAGAAAAAAGACATCTAGTTGATCAATCTACAATGTGTTGAATAGACTTGGTCCTCAATATGCAGTTTTTGTTTCTAGCTTTCATGTACTCATAGTTTAACTATGGGAACTGCTTTCACTATGCCTTCATTCGCATCCTTTTCTGAGATGTTAATGCATGAGAAACATAAGATTCTATCTATGGGTATCATTAAGCCATCACAAACTCATGCTTTGGTGATTGGACAACCTAAGGAATAGAAAGCATCAGGTCCTTCTGACACGAAACAAAAGAAATCTAAGAAAAATCCACAAATAGATCAAGCACAAAATTCACCTAAGAAGGAGAAGCCTACATGTGCTTATTATAAGAAATCAGGGCATGATGAACATACTTGTTTTAATAAATAGATTGACATGTTGGTGCAACTTGTTCAAAATAACAATTTTCCATCGCCTGGTTCTTCTTCTACTCCTTTAACATCTACACAACTAGAAATTTTTGAATTAGGTCATGTAAGGAAAGCCAAGGAACCCAAACATAAAGGTAAAACACTTCAATGTGGAAGTACAAGTTTTACATCAGGTAAATGGCTTCTTGATTCAAGTGCTTCTCATCATATGGCTTCTTCCAAAGATATGTTGATGCAGGGACTTCCGGATGTCATAACTTTTGACTCGGATGTGGGTTTTCTATGAAATTTCACAAGTGGATGCGTTATGAGGTGGATGGTGGTTTCCCAACCCACCCTAGTTGGTTGGACCTCATCTTGACACTTTTGTAGGGCTTGAAACTTTCATCTTGGCCCTCAAAATAGCAATTTAGTGTTTTTTCTAGTTTTTTAAAAGTTGCTTTTTTTAATAACCCAAAACTCATGTTTCAAATTTAGGATGTTAGTTGGCTTTTCATCCTGCCTTAGCTTTACGAAGTTTTTGGGAAAAAATTGGATTCTCAAGATATGATTGTAAAATTACCTAAAATGGCAAAATCTGACAATTGTCGAAATCTACCAAAAAATATAATTTTTTGCTTTTTTGTTTTCTTGGATATAAAAGAGTTTTCTCTCATTGTAGCAATAGAGTTGGTGAATAGAAGTTTTTTTTTCCAGTGTTCCAAACTTTTGGCTCTCACACATGATTAATGGCACAATTTTAATGAAGTGTATGTTGTTGGCTACATTATCTAGTATCAGAGCAGGAAGATGGCTAGGAGCAGAAGAGGCGGTCTTGCCCAAATGCATAGAGAAATGTAAAATCTGCAAAGGCAAATAGCAAAACTTAAAACATGGATGGAAAACCAAAGACTGGGTAGAGGAGGAGATGAATCTGATGAAGAGATAGATCGAGGAGGTGTAAATCAAGATACAAAACATGATGAAGAAGAATTAGAAGGCATGAGTTTTGAAGAGAGGATGCTCAGGGCCTTAGAAGGGAAAAATGAAGGGATCAAGGTAGATGTTTCAGATTATGCAGGTAGTCTTAAACCAAAGGAGTTGATAGACTGGTTGAATGACATGAGAAATTTTTTTGAATGGAAATCCATGACAGAGGAAAAGAAGGTGAAATTCGCATGCACCAAATTAAAGGGTCATGCAATGCTTTGGTGGGATCATCTTCAAAAGGAACGAACAAGGAAAGGCAAGAATAAGATCAGGACATGGAATAAAATGGAGAAGAAGTTAAGAGAAAAAAATTTGCCCATAGATTATGTGCAAACCCTTTTTCATAGGTTTTAAAATTTAAAGCAGAACCTCTCTTCTGCGCAAGATTATACAAATGAGTTTTATACACTATCTATATGTATAGAGAATCAAGAAACTGATGAATAGATGGATGCTAGATATGTGAATGGCCTAAAATTCTCTATTCAAGATGAATTGAGCATGCATCAACTCAATAGTATGGAAGAGGCTTACCAATTGGCTCTAAAGGCTGAAGAAAAATAAAACAAATAGTACCATCATAGGAATAGAGGAGGAAGAAGGGGTACATCAACCCCATTTCGAGGAGGTTCAAATTATGGTAGGGGAGAGTCATTCCATGGATTGGAAAAACAAGTAGACACTCAACAAGATCCTCTGAATCAAGAACGAGGAAGGGGATTTCAAAGAGGTAGAGGTTATGGTAGCGGTAGAGGATGGGAAAACCAAAGAAGGCCTTTCACTTGTTTCAGATGTGGAGAAGAAGGTCATAGGGCATTTGAATGCTCAAATTATAACATGCAAAAAAGAAATCAAGGAGGACAACCTAGGGTGAACCTGATTCATATGTGGCATGAAGTGGAAGGGATGGAACTAGAGGTTCCACCAGATGTGGGAGAAAGTCTCATGATGAGAAGAGCAATGGTGATTCCAAAGAAGGAGAAAACACAAGCCAAAAGCTCTGATGGTTCATGGCTTCGAACCAATATCTTCAGAACCAAATGCACTTCAGGTGGCAAGGTATGTCAAGTTATTATTGATGGAGGTAGTTGTAAAAATATGGTTTGTAAAGAAATGGTAGAAAAATTGAATTTACACTGTAAAAAACATCCTCATCTGTATCGTATTGCATGGTTTAAAAAGGGAAATGAAGTCACTATTGATAAAAGATGCCTAATTAAGTTTAGCATAGTGAAGATCTATCAGGATGAGATATGGTGTGATGTTGTCCCAATGGATGCCTGCCATGTGTTATTGGGAAGGCCATGGCAGTATGATAGAAAAGTTATGCATGATGGAGAGAAAAACACATACACCTTTTGGAAAGATGGCTCTAAGGTGATTTTATTACCTCTCAAGGATGAAGGAAAAGGTGAGACCATGTTGTCTGAAAGAGATCTTGTTAAAGAAATGAAGGTGACAAGGTGTTGCTATGCATTAGTAGTGACAAAAGGTGAAGAGGAAGACATTTTAGTTCTTGATGAATTGCCTGATGGTCTACCGCCAAAGAGAGATATTCAGCATCATATTGATTTGATTCCAAGAGCAACTTTACCCAACCAAGCAGATTATAGGATGAATCCAACACAACATGTAGAGATGAATAAGCAAGTAACAGAACTCATAAGTAAAGGTGTGGTGAGAGAGAGCATGAGCCCATGTGTTGTACCTGCATTGTTGACCCCAAAAAAGGATGGAACATGGAGGATGTGCACTGATAGCAGAGAAATTAATAAGATTACCATCAAGTATCAGTTTCCTATACCTCGTATGGAGGACATGATGGATGTCCTTGCAGGGGCCAAATATTTCAGCAAGATCGACCTACGAAGTGGCTACCACCAAATCTAGATCCGAGAAGGGGATGAGTGGAAGACAACCTTTAAGACTGGAGACGGATTATATGAGTGGATGGTTATGCCATTCGAGTTATCAAATGCACCTAGCACATTTATGAGATTGATGAACACTATACTACGACCTTACATTGGTAAGTTTGTGGTAGTTTATTTTGATGATATTTTGGTATTTAGTAACAGCAAAGAAGAGCACCTACAACACTTGAGGGTCATCTTTGGTGTGTTAAGGAAGGAGAAGCTCTATGCCTATTTGAAGAAGTGTAGGTTCATGCAGGACAGTTTGGTTTTTTTAGGCTTTGTCATTTCTAAAGATGGTGTCAGAATGGATCCAAAAAAGGTCAGGGAAATTCTAGAATGGCCTAGTCCAAGCAGCATCACTGAGGTAAAACATTTTCATGGCTTGGCCACTTTCTATAGAAAATTCATTCAAAATTTCAGTAGTATTGTAGCTTCTATAACAGATTGGACCAAAGGAAGGGAGTTTGTATGGACCAAGGATGTTGAGGAGAGCTTTAAGTACTTGAAGCAAAAGGTAATAGAAGCACCTATACTTGCATTGCCAAATTTTGATAAGGTATTTGAAGTAGAATGTGATGCCTTCCATGTGGGAATAGGTGTTGTGCTTAGCCAAGCTGGAAAACCTATAGCTTTCTTTAGTGAAAAGCTGAATGAAGTGAGAAAGAATTATTCTACTTATGATTTGGAATTTTATGCAATTGTTCAAGCATTGAGGCATTGGAGACATTATCTAGTTCCCCAAGAGTTTGTATTGTTTACAGATCATATTGTACTGAGATACTTGAACACACAGAAAAAGTTGAATAGTAGGCATGCCAAGTGGGTCTCTTTCTTGCAGGGTTACAATTTTGTGTTGAAGCATAGGTCTAGAAAACAAAATCAAGTTGCAGATGCATTAAGTAGGCGTGTTGCACTTTTGACCATAATGGAAACTGAGGTGATTGGTTTTGATGCCATCAAAAATTTGTATGAGTCTGATGATGATTTTTGAGAGATTGTGGAACAATTGAAGGCACCAGTATCTAGTAACTTGGATCACTTTAGGGGTGAATATTTTATGCAAGATGGGTATCTATTTAAAGGAAAACAACTATGCATACCAGCTGGCTCTATGAGGGAAAACATTATCAGAGAATTTCATAGTAGTAGGTTGGCTGGACATTTTGGCAAGGATAAGACAATAGCCTTGATAGAAGATAAATATTATTGGCCAAAATGAAAAGGGATATAACTAAGTATGTAACAAGGTGTAGAATCTACCAAGTGGCTAAGGGACATTTACAGAATACAAGGTTGTATATGCCATTACCAGTACCAACTGCACCATGGACAAATTTGAGCATGGACTTTGTGTTGGGACTTCCACATACTCAACGAGGTAATGACTCCATTTTTGTAGTTGTTGATAGGTTCTCCAAGATGGTTCATTTTATTGCCTATAAGAAAACTAATGATGCAACGAGGGTAGTAGAGTTATTTTTTTCAGAAGTTGTTCGACTACATGGTGTTCCAAAGACTATTACCTCTGATAGGGATACCAAATTCCTCAGTCATTTATGGAGGTCTTTATGGAAGAAGATGGGGACTAAATTATAGTTTAGTAGTGCTTATCATCCTTAAATGGATGGGCAAACAGAGGTAGTCAATCGGAGTCTGGGAAATTTGTTGAGGTGTATTGTTGGCGAAAAGCCAAAACAATGGGACGTGGCATTACCCCAGGCCAAATTTTCCTATAATAGTTTTGTTAACAAATCAATGGGAAAGTCCCCTTTCTAGATTGTGTATGGCAGGAATCCTCAGGGTGTTCTAGATTTGGTACATCTGCCAATGAAAGATAGGGTCAGTGATGATGGGGAAGCATTTGCAAAGCACCTTCAACAGTTGCAGAAAGAAGTGAGACAGAAGTTGCAGGACAGTAATGAGAGGTACAAGAATACAGTGGATACTAGTAGGTGACATCAGAAATTCAATGAAGGTGACTTAGTGATGGTGTAGTTGAGAAAAGAGCGGTTTCCTACTAGAACATACAACAAGTTGAAGTACAGGAAAATTGGTCCTTGCAAAATTACAAAGAAGATCAATGATAATGCATATGAGGTCAATTTACCAGATGATCTCGATATTTCTCCTGTGTTTAATATTTCTGATTTATATTCATTCCATGGTGAGGATGATGCTGAAGATGGTCATCCAGAAGTGGCATGGCACCACCACATTCCCCATAAGAAGAAGGAAAAGACTGCACAGGTTCTTGATAAGAAAACTATCTACACTCGGTAAGGGCATTGCAACAAGTATTTAGTACAGTGGGAAGGATTGCCACCAACAGATATGGATTACAGAGTGGGAAGTGTAGAGGTTAGATCCAGTCAAATGGGAGAAGTTCGAAGATACTCACTTGCAGGAGCTACGTTCTTTTCAACCAGAGGAGAATGATGCAGGGACTTCCGGAGGTCATAACTTTTGATTCAGATGTGGGTTTTCTATGAAATTTTACAGGGGATGCGTTATGAGGTGGATGGTGGTTTCCTAACCCACCTTAGTCTGTTGGACCTCATCTTGGCACTTTTTCGGGGCTTGAAACTTTCATCTTGGCCCTCAAAATAGCAATTTAGTATTTTTTTCTAGTTTTTTAAAAGTTGCTTTTTTTAATAACTCGAAACTCATGTTTTGAATTTAGGAGTTAGTTGGCTTTTTGTCCTACCTTAGCTTTACGAAGTTTTTGGGAAAAAAATAGATTCTCAAGATATGATTGTAAAATTACCTAAAATGGCAAAATCTAACAATTGTCAAAATCTGCCAAAAAAGGTAATTTTTTGTTTTTTTGTTTTCTTGGATATAAGAGAGTTTTCTCTCATTGTAACAGCAAAGTTGGGGAATAGAAGTTTTTTTTTCCAGTGTTCCAAACTTTTGGCTCTCACACATGATTAATGGCACAATTTTATTGAAGTGTATGTTGTTGGCCACATCATATGTTTTCTTCATTTGAGCTATGTGATATGGCATGTATCTTGATGGGTAATAACCCATACATGAATGTAATTAGGAAGGGGACTACTGATATTAGTGAAGGTACTTTCAATGATGTACTTTGTGTGCCTTCTTTGACTAATAATCTTATTTCTATATATCAAATTACTCATATTGGTACAGGGAAGATAGTGGAGATCACACCTGATATGGTTATTATCAGAGACTTGGAGAGAACATAGATTATTGCTATTCAGATGGTTGATCATGCATCTCAGCTATACACCTTATATGGTTTCTCTCCTGATGATGATTTAGATCCATTGACTAACATTCACACTCCTTTTGTGAATCCCATTTCAAAGGAGAAGTTTGGTCACTTGAACCTTAGTATTCGTGCCTCTTCATTGGTTCTTGAGACATGTGCTACACTTCCATCTTCTCCACCTATTGCTTCTTCAGAGTTTAGTGCTTTAGTTCAACATGATGCTTCTTGTCTTTCAAATACATCTTTGTGGGATCAATATTTGAAAAGTATTTTTGATTTGTTTTGTGAGCCCCATCTTGCAAATTTGGAGGACACATTTGAGGGGTTATCTCTCCTCTTTGATGACAGTCATAGAACAATTGTTGTCAACTCAATTTTGTCTTTGGAGCTTGATGATTTTCAGTATCCACTAGATCCTTGATTATCACTTTCATCAATTAGGCATGAGACTCTTGATTTGATTATGGTATCATTTGGCATCGATATGGAGACACATGAACAATCTTTAGAGACATCGTGTTTCATGATACTTCTTCTCTCATCTCTTGTTTTGGAGTTGAAGTTTCTTCAACATACACCAGTGGATTGGTTTATTCTCAAGGGGAGGAATGTTGTTTGCAGGTTTTGGATCCTATTTGGTTGTCTTCTTCGAGCATTCACCATTGGCACATGAGCTACTTCATTATGGGGGGAAATCTTGTCTCATTCTTTCCCTCTTATAGGGGGCTATTTATTGTATATTTGTGATGGATGTTGTATTTGGGGGGGTATTGATTCTTCCATCATTCCATCACTTGTACATGTTTTTTTTGTATGCATTCTCACTTTTGGAGAGGAGTTTTTTCCCATGAGGTTTTCTCCTTTACTCCACTTGAGATTTGTTTGTACATGGGTACCTAACATGGCCTAGTAGTCACCCACCCATCCATCTTTGAATTTTGTCAGCTTCTCCCTAAGTTGCACTTAAGGGGGGTGTTAGTGTGAATAGGGATATTTCCTATCTAGTTTCCCTTGTTGTGAGAATAATTCATATTATTTAACTATTTACTAGTTAAATAATATTCTCACACATAATTCACATGTTAAGTTGACTTAGTGAGACTTCTAGTTGTTTCTAGTTGTGTCTAGTTGTTGCTAGTTGTTGATAGTTTTCTTATAGTTGTCTTATCCTACACATGTACTTTAGTTGTCTCCTGTCATAGGATTAAGACACTTGTCACATGACTAAAAAATCTTAGCTATCATCCTTGCCTTTATAAGCAAGGCTCTTATGTACATTGTAAGATGAACAATTTTGCATTCACTAATAGAATAAATTTATTCTCTTATTGTCTTTCTTGTGCTTTCATGAAGTCCTAGATCTTGGGTGGCTCCTATCATAGCCAACTCTTACATTCAAAAGGTGACAAATGGATGGGCTCTATTGATGCCTCTATTGGATCCTTTCTTGTGAGTGGAAATGGTGGGGTGGAGAAATGAGTAGCTCCTAAATTAGCTTCATCAACATATCAATGTGCTCAGAGAGAGGATCCTTAGGGCTTGGAATAGGAAGAATAGAAGGATATAGATCATAGCACTAAGCTATTATTTCATGCTACAACAAGTGTAGCTAGTCAATTTCATAGGTCATTGTTGCATCTACTTAGTGTTGGAAACAAGGTGGATAACTGAGAGGGGGGGTGAATTAGTTATCTTAAATGATTTATCTTTCTGTTCTTCTTTAACAATTAGTGCAACATCAAAACATATAAGCATACATAACCATGGAAGTAGAAATAAACTCAACACACATAACACAATATTTTTGCCATGGAAAACCCTGTTAAGGGAAAAACCACGGGGTGACTAACCCAAGATTGTAATCTCTGTTAGAAGAATAAGAAGTTACAAAATGGCACTTGCCAATCAGGGCTCACTGCCCAAACACACTGCTCACAAGAGGCTCACTGCCTACAAGTTATAAAGAAAGTAACCAAGTGTTTGAACTGATCAGAGGCATCCACAAATGCTGAGGTTCAGTTCCGGTTAGGCTCAATAAACTGATCTACTACACTTCATTCTTCCACTCCTTTAGTGTTGTTGTTCTGTCACATATTGGACTTGTATTATTGCTTCCACACCTATCTCTACCTTTCTTCACACATTATCACATACCACACACACCCTCATATCGAAATGCATCTAGTATATATATCCACACAAAGGATTTCAACATATTTCTAGTCAGCATCCAGAATACTCAAGTTTTTTTAAAACTCTGGTCTGTCAGCTGAATCCATGCTTACTAAGTGATGCGTATCAAAAAGATAGTTATAGGAGTCATCAATCACGTTGGCCAACCATGAATGATCCTTCAAGAAGCTTGATCTCCATCAATTCTTCATCCAGATTAAGGTCTGATGCTCTACCGGTCAATCCTTCCTTAGTCTACTCTGCCTAACACTTAGGTGCTCATATCTTTTCACTCTTTCATAACTGGAGGCTCAATCTCTAGAATGTAGCAGTCATGGTACTCCTCTTGACTTCCCCAAGTCTGAACTTTGTTGAGATACTTCCTTTGAGAGATCCGGACCTGATTGTTGGACCTTGCTGCATGCTCTATTCTTGTTCACCAGACCAAAACACTCTTCAATCTTTCTTCCGGTATAGACATACTATGTGCTACAGATGAGTGGGATGGACTTTGTTGCCATCAATGACAACACTCATGAAGCCACATAGTGTCTCTTGCCAACAATCTCCCCCTTTGGCATTAATGGCAACACTCAGTGAAAAATGACTAAGTGTCATAACAAACTCCCCCTTGGCTGATGCTTTATCTTATGTACTTTTACCGGAGCTCCCCTTTAGCTCGATTCCACATTTTTCACTACTCTTCACTCCCCCTTTGACATCAATGGAAAAGGGTAGAATCCGCACACCAAAATTTCCAAAAATCAGCCTATACATATCCGCATAAGTATATATACAAGTTATACTTACATATACTTAAGTATATCTGCAAAGGTGGTCTTCAACTGTATAACTTCTGTCGCCCAACTTTGCTTCATCCTATCTAAAATTGAAATGTGGCCACTCAATAGAAATACAAAAGCTTCTGCCCTTTTTAAATCTATCAGATCATTGGTCCGGGCTATAGTCTGAGCATCAGTTAGAGCCTCATGCATGGCTTCTAACTTAGGGATAATTATCCCTCTTAGATCACTCATTTTGCTTATTCTATTCTTCTTCTCCTTCTCAAGCCTCTTTATCTCATTCATAATGGCAATAGCCTGGCATTCTTGATTCATTATGGATGAGGTGACAGGATCAAAATTTTGAGATAAACTTAACAGTTTACTCTCTTGTTCTTCCACCTTCTCAGTAATATCTGCTGCCACAGTGGACCAAGATAGACAAAATTTGTATAAATCTCTGCCATCTCTAAGAGCATTTTCTAAGCTCTTTATCCCAATATCCAAGTTTCTCCTATCATTTGTTATAAGTCCTTCAACCTCAGAGAATTTCTTTCCCAAAAATTCTTTCCAGAACTTTTCTTCTACCGCCTTATCTAAAGAATCAAACTGAGTATTGACAGAGTTTATCAGAGATTTAAGATTACCAGATGAAGAGGCTAAAAGATCTCTCTGGAAGGATGGCATGATCTTCTCCAACACACCGGATGCAATCTCTATCAGCTCACAGTCTTCCATGTGAGACTTTAGAATGTTTTCTTTTGCCTTTGCTTGGGCAAAGGATGCTATCTTCATTGTCTAAACCGAGGAGAGGGAGTCAAAATTGAATGGTCCTTGAAATAGCTCCAGTTCATCTAAGTCCACCATTTCTTTGGTCAAGAAATTTTTAACTGTTTCTGTAGTGTCTCTTGCCAGAGACAGAGTTTTCTTTCCTTCTGTGGCCTTAGAACTGTCATCTGGGGTTTTCTCTGTTTGATATTTTTCCCTTCCCTTAAGCTCTTCTTCTTGACTAATTTTCTCATCTTTTCTTTCTTCTCCTTTAGTTCTGGAGTCAGCAAGGGGATCCAGAAGAGAGATGTTTACTTCTTCAAGAATTTCCTCTTTTGGAGCAGAGGAATCCAAGTCCTGAGTCCTCTCCTCATCTATCTCCTTAGACTCTTCTGCAATCTTCTTAGGTTCATCACTTCTTGCCTATATAATAGGAAGATTGAATCTTTTATATGCATTCCGAAGGATGTCTTCAGTCTCTTTTGCCACCTGATCAGTCTCTCCGAGCATAAGTTTGTTCATTTTGGCTTTGCTCTAGAACTCATCCTTGCAATCCTTGAAGATCATGTTCATCTATTTTGGAGTGATGGAAGGATAGAGCTGAATAGCTATCTGTTCTTGAATCTCCATATCCTTTTCCTTAGCATTGTTATTCCTCATCTCAAGTTCCTTTTCTAGACCTTTGGGGATTAAGGAGATGATTTCAATGAATGCTTTGTTATAGATGTTTAGATACCTGACTATAGCTTCTTGCAAGATCTTCTGATTAGCCTCACTATAATCATCATAAAATTCAGTCATTGGTTGCAGGGTCCCATCCATAGTGACTGATTTGATGACATCATCAATGGAGAGAGTAGGCCTTTTAACAAATTCTTCTGCCTCTTCTTCCTTGTTCTTGCCGACAGATGATTCCACAGAAGTTTTCTTTTTCTTTTTCATTTTCTTAACCTCCTCATCTGTCTTAGTCTCTTCATCATCCTTTTGACTTATATAGGATCTTGTAGCCTTGGTTTTTGTTCTCTTTTCTCCTTTTCCAGATGTCTTGGCTTCTGATTTTAAGGCATTTTGGCTCTTTGAGGTGGCAGGTGCAGAGCTTTTGGAGGATCTAGTCTGGGAGGGGACTTCCACCGGATTACTTTTTTTCTCTGCTTCTTGTCTTTCCTTCTCAGCTCTTTCTAATTTCTCTCTATTTGCATTGATTGCTTCTTTAGAAATGCCAAATCTTTTGGCAACTTCCTCTACTTCTCTTCTCACTTTTCTTTTGAACTCTAGTTGTCTTAGCTCAACATGAATTTTCACATCAACTCTTGAAAGGTTCCAAACCTTTCTGCCTTAGTGTCCTTGGGCTGACTCAGCAGATGTTGGATATGTAGCTCTAGGATTTTCTCATTAACCTCATACCCCATTGGCATAATCTAGACTATCCTTGGCTCCACTGCCTCCATTAGGCATTGATCTGTGTCTACAATAAAGCACATTGTCTCCTTGTATTTCTCAACCAATGATTGGGGGATTCTTTCTCTGGCCTACAACATACTTTGAAAGTTCTTGAAGTATCCCCAAAGTGTTGTACTTTGAGTCTTGGCATCACCAAGCCCATACATGTAATCTCTGATTTGTATGGCAACTGGTCTGTCATTTTGCCATACCCAACCACTGGATCCGGGGAGCTCATTCATGTAGTAAAAGAAGACACATAACATCAGGTGACCATATTTGAATGAGTTCTTCTTGTCCTTTTTGATCTTTTGCAAGGTTTCTAATAGTTGGCTCAGAAGGAGCTCGCAAAGATCATAATCTGTATTCTCTCTTAGCATCTGATAAGCAATATAAATTACAGTTCTGGGTACAAAATTCTCCTTGCTGGAGTGATATATCTTGTAGCCAATTATCATGGAGGCAAACTTGATATCCGAATCAGTGATATCTTCTATTGTTATTGCTCTCTTGTCAAATTTTGATCCGGTAGCTTCACTTACAGTTTGGTTTTTGACCGATTTGAGAACAGGTAACCCTCCAGATGAGTGCAATTCGGTTACCACCCTAATAGAATCTTTTGTGATCTTAAATGGCCTCATCAACCACATGAAGTTGTCATGCACTCTGCTTAGAACATACCGGGCCCATTCATCTTCTGCAAAATAGGGGAAATGGATGCACTGTCCAAAATGCTTGTCCCAGATGGCCTTGTACTGAGGTTTAAGTTCAAGTGATTCATCTATTAACTACTTGTGATAGATATCCATCATCTTGGATTCCCCAAATTCCTCAATATTCGCATGAATGTATGCCCTAACATCTTCTACATGCAAAACCCCATGCGGAATGCTAGAGAAGGCGCCTAAAGAATCAAATTCTAGAGATTTGGAAGGGTGTTTCTTGAATTTAGGGCACAGCCTATCAGTGATTTTGACAACATTCGGAGTAGCCATCTTTCAAAGAATTCAGAGAGAGATATTCAAGAGCAGAGAATACCTTTTGTGCTTCTAGGGTTCACGATAAGAGCCGAAAAGATCACTGGTTGAATTAAATTCTATGGTTGATCCTTGAGAGAGTTGAAGCAATCTTGTTATAGATCTCTTTCTTCCTTCTTCTCAAATGCAAATGTACAAATGATGAACAAAAGAGCCATTTTATTTCTGTGCAAACCCTAATTTTATTTCGTAATAAATGTACAACTTAAGTTATTCCAGTTGCCTTGTTCTTCTTGTCCTGAGAGATCTTTCTGGATCACTGAGATGCACTTAGAGTTATTCTTGGTGATTATTGACAATCTATCTACCTTTCTCCAATCATTCCATTTATTTGCAGATCAAGATACCTCAATTTTGAATCATACCGGATCTAACTGTGAAAATCCTACTCTTACCAGATGACAGTTAAACCGGACCAATCTTGGATGATTAACCTCTTCAAAACTTCTTGCGGAGCTTCCATATCTTTAACAAGGCTTATTTAGATGTTTCTCTAAGAACCCTTTAATCCGCAACTTTCCATGTGCCAATTTCTGGCACCAGTTGATTGGCTGGGGGGATTGATTTTCCTTTTTGACTCCCCCTTAGCCAGAGCTCATCTATTTAGTTTTTGGAAGGAATATCAGTACCAGATTCTGGTGCAGATCCATCCCCATCATTTTCTATTTTTCTCTTTACCCAAATCTTTTTCATCTCCCTTTAAATTTCATCCGCATTCACTTTTCCTTTTCCTTTGTCTTGATTTTGATTATGATGCATTGGACCCCTTTTATCTTGATTCTTACTTCTGTAGAATTTGGCAATATGACCGGATCTATTGCAATTGTAGCAAACAACATTTCCTTGCAGTTTTGACTAATATCCTCTTGATCTGCATTGATTAGCCATATGTCCCATTCTATTGCATGCAAAGCATCTACCATTGAATGAATTGTTCATTTGCATATTTCTACATTCATGAGATTTGTGATCATACCTTTTGTAGTTAAAACACTGTCTGGAGAAATATGAATTAGTTTGATTCATTCTTATTCTACACTGATTAGCTTTATGACCAAAGTTATTGCAATTGTGGCAGTATCCATTGAAGGATGGATATCTTTGAGCATTTGGTTGCCTTACCGGAGGTCTTCTAGGCCTGTTCCTTGGATTTCCTGATCCAGAGTTCTTCTAACCGGATCTGGAGCTCTCCCCTTTCTCATACCTCAAGCCTTGCTTGTCATCTACCCTCTTTTGGCTTTCAAGAGGAACTTCAAGTTGAGCAGAGCTTATTTTGAATTTCTCTTTGTATTCATTTGTTGTTTGAAGATCCCTTTTAAGAGTGTCTATCTGATTCTCAAGTTGTTGTTCATTGTCTCTAGCTTCTTCAAGATCAGATTCCAGATGCCTGATTATTCTATCCATTTTGTGTCAATCTTCTGACTTCTCCTTGAGGGATTGTTTTAGATTATCTTCACTTTTTCTTTTCTCTTCAATTTATTGGGTGAATTTCATAACTCCTGATTCCATTTCATGTCTTACCATAATGACCTCTTTTGATAACTTCTCACATAACTTGGTTTTCTCATTCAGATCTTTATTAGTATCATTGGCTTCACTTTGACTTGCTAATTGTTGAAGTAGTTCCTTTCTTTTCTTCATTGAGATACTTAGTTTTTCTTTGAGTTCATTTATGAAATCATCAGCTTGTTTGAGTCTTTCCCTTAGGTTATTGACTTCATACTGAGATTGCTCAAGATCATCTAGGGCAGACTGAAGTTGTTCCCTCATACCATACATATCCATTGAGATTCTGAGATCTTCCTCAAGCTGTTAGGCTTTGTTAGGAGGAACTTAGCTCTGATACTAACTGTTGGAAACAAGGTGGATACCTGAGAGGGGGGGTGAATCAGTTATCTTAAATATTTTATCTTTATGTTTTTCTTTAACAATTAGTGCAACATCAAAACATATAAGCATACATAACGATGGAAGTAGAAATAAACTCAACACACATAACACAATATTTTTGACGTGGAAAACCCTGTTAAGGGAAAAACCATGGGGTGACTAACCCAAGATTGTATTCTCTGTTAGAAGAATAAGAAGTTACAAAATGACACTTGCCAATTAGGGCTCACTGCCCGAGCACACTGCTCACAAGAGGCTCACTTCCTACAAGTTATAAAGAAAGTAACTAGGTGTTTAAACTGATCAGAGGCATCCACAAATGCTGAGGTTCAATTCTGGTTAGGCTCAATAAATAGATCTACTACACTTCATTCTTCCACTCCTTTAGTGTTGTTGTTCTGTCACATACTGGACTTGTATTATTGCTTCCACACCTATTTGTACCTTTCTTCGCACATTATCACATACCACACACACCCTCACATCGAAATCCATCTAGTATATATATCCGCACAAAGGATTTCAACATCTTTCTAGTTGGCATCCGGAGTACTCAAGTTTTTTCAAAACTTTGGTCTGTCAGCTGAATCCATGCTTACTAAGTGATGCATATCAAAAAGATAGTTACAGGAGTCATCAATCATGTCGCCCAACTATGAATGATCCCTCAAGAACCTTGATCTCCATCAATTCTTCATCCAGATTAAGGTTTGATGCTTTGTCGGTCAGTTCTTCCTCAGTCTACTCTGCCCAAAACTTAGGTGCTCATATCGTTTCACTCTTTCATAGCCGAAGGCTCAATCTCTAGAATGTAGTAGTCATGGTACTCCTCTTGACTTCCCCAAGTCTGTACTTTGTTGAGATACTTCCTCTGAGAGATCCGGACTTGATTGTCAGACCTTGCTACATGCTCTCTTCTTCTTCATCGGACCAAAACACTCTTCAATCTGTCTTCTGGTATAGACATACTATGTGCTGCGGATGTCTGGGATGGACTTTGTTGCCATCAATGACAACACTCATGAAGCCACATAGTGTCTCTTGCCAACAATCTCCCCCTTTGGCATTGATGGCAACACTTAGTGAAAAATGACTAAGTGTCATAACAAACTCCCCCTTAGCTGATGCTTTATCTAATATACTTTTACCGAAGCTCTCCCTTAGCTAGATTCCACATTTTTCACTACTCTTCACTCCCCCTTTGACATCAATGGCAAAGGGTAGAATCCGCACACCAAAATTTCTAAAAATTAGCCTATACATATCCACATAAGTATATATACAAGTTATACTTACATATACTTAAGTATATCTGCAAAGGTGGTCTTCAAATGTATAACTTCTGTTGCCCAACTTTGCTTCATCCTATCCAAAATTGAAATGTGGCCACTCAATAGAAATGGAAAAGCTTCTACCCTTTTAAATCTACCGGGTCACTGGTCCGGGCTGTATTTTGAGCATCAGTTAGAGCCTCATGCATGGCTTCTAACTTAGGGATAATTATCCCTCTTAGATCACTCATTCTGCTTATTCTATTCTTCTTCTCCTTCTCAAGCCTCTTTATCTCATTCATAATGGCAATAGCCTGGCATTCTTGATTCATTGTGGATGAGGTCACAAGATCAAAATTTTGAGATAAACTTAACAATTTACTCTCTTGTTCTTCCACCTTCTTGGTAATATCTGCTGTCACGGTGGACCAAGATAGACAAAATTTGTATAAATCTCTGCCATCTCTAAGAGAATTTTCTAAGCTCTTTATCCCAATATCCAAGTTTCTCCTACCATTTGTTATAAGTCCTTGCACCTCAGAGAATCTCTTTCCCAAAAATTCTTTCTAGACCTTTTCTTCTGCCGCCTTATCTAAAGAATCAAACTGAGTATTGATAGAGTTTATCATAGATTTAAGATTACCAGATGAAGAGGCTGAAAGATCCTTCTGGAAGGATGGCATGATCTTCTCCAACACACCGGATGCAATCTCTATCAGCTCATAGTCTTCCATGTGAGACTTCAGAAGTTTTTCTTTTTCCTTTGCTTGGGCAAAGGATGCTATCTTCATTGTCTGAACCGGGGAGAGGGAGTCAAAATTGAATGGTCCTTGAAATAGCTCCGGTTCATCTAATTCCACCATTTCTTTGGTCAAGAAATTTTTAACTATTTCTGCAGTGTCTCCTACCGGAGACAGAGTTTTCTTTCCTTCTGTGGCCTCAGAACTGTCATCTGGGGTTTTCTCTGTTTGATATTTTTCCCTTCCCTTAACCTCTTCTTCTTAACTAATTTTCTCATCTTTTCTTTCTTCTCCCTCAGTTCCAAAGTCAGCAAGGGGATACGGAAAAGAGATGTTTACTTCTTCAGGAACTTCCTCTTCTGGAGCAGAGGAATCCAAGTCCTGAGTCCTCTCCTCATCTATCTCCATAGACTCTTCTACAATTTTCTCAGGTTCATCACTTAACTATAATAGGAAGATTGAATCTTTTATATGCATTCCAGAGGATGTCTTCAGTGTCTTTTGCCACCTGATCAGTCTCTCCGAGCATAAGTTTGTTCATTCTGGCTTTGCTCTAGAATTCATCCTTGCAATCCTTGAAGATCATGTTCATCTATTTTGGAGTGATGGAAGGATAGAGCTGAATAGCTTTCTGTTCCTGAATCTCCATATCCTTTTCCTTAGCATTATTTTTCCTCATATCAAGTTCCTTTTCTAGACCTTTGGGGATTAAGGAGATGATTTCAATGAATGCTTTGTTATAGATGTTTAGATACCTTACTGTAGCTTCTTGCAAGATCTCTGAATCAGCTTCACTATAATCATCCTAAAATTCAGCCATTGGTTGCAGGGTCCCATCCATAGTGACAGATTTGATACATCATCAATGGAGAGAGTAGGCCTTTCAACAAATTCTTCTACCTCTTCTTCCTTGTTCTTGCCGACAGATGATTCCACAGAAGTTTTCTTTTTCTTTTTCATTTTCTTAACCTCCTCATTTGTCTTAGTCTCTTCATCATCCTTTTCACTTATATAGGATCTTGTAGCCTTGGTTTTTGTTCTCTTTTCTCCTTTTCCATATGTCTTGGCTTCCAGTTTTGAGGCTTTTTGGCTCTTTGAGGTAGCAGGTGCAGAGCTTTTGGAGGATCTAGTCCAGGAGGGGACTTCCACCGGATTACTTTCTTTCTCTACTTCTTGTCTTTCCTTCTTAGCTCTTTCTAATTTCTCTCTATTTGCATCAACTGCTTCTTTAGAAATGCCAAATCTTTTGGCAACTTCCTCTACTCCTCTTCTCACTTTTTTTTTATCTCCGATTGTCTTAGCTCAACATGAATTTTCACACTCAACTCTTGAAAGGTTCCAAACCTTTCTGCCTTAGTGTCCTTGGGCTGACTCAGTAGATGTTGGATATGCAGCTCTAGGATTTTCTCATCAACCTCATACCCCATTGGCATAATCTAGACTATCCTTGGCTCCACTGCCTCCATTAGGCATTGATCTATGTCTACCATAAAGCACATTGTCTCCTTGTATTTCTCAACCAATGATTGGGGGATTCTTTCTCTGGTCTGCATCATACTTTGAAAGTTGTTGAAGTATCCCTAGAGTGCTGTACTTTGAGTCTTGGCATCACCAAGCCCATACATGTAATCTCTGATTTGTATGGCAACTAGTCTGTCATTTTGCCATACCCAACCACTGGATCTGGGGAGCTCATTCATGTAGTAAAAGAAGACACATAACATCAGGCCACCATATTTGAATGAGTTCTTGTCCTTTTTGATCTTTTGCAAGTTTTCCAATAGTTGGCTCAGAAGGAGCTTGCAAAGATCATAAGCTGCATTCTCTCTTAGCATCTGATAAGCAGTATAAATTACAGTTCTGGGTATAAAATTCTCCCTGATGGAGTGATATATCTTGTAGCAATTATCATGGAGGCAAACTTGATATCCGGATCAGTGATATCTTCTATTGTCATTGCTCTCTTGTCAAATTTTGATCCAGTAGCCTCACTTACAGTTTGGTTTTTGACCGATTTGAGAACAGGTAACCCTCCAGGTGAGTGCAATCCGGTTACCGCCCTAATAGCATCTTTTGTGATCTTGAATGGCCTCATCAACCACATGAAGTTGTCATGCACTCTGCTTAGAACATACCAGACTCATTCATCTTCTGTAAAATAGGGGAAATGGATGCACTATCCAAAATGCTTGTCCCGGATGGCCTTGTACTGAGGTTTAAGTTCAAGTGATTCATCTATTAACTGCTTGTGATAGATATCCATCAGCTTGGATTCCCCAAATTCCTCAATATTCGCATGAATGTATGCCCTAACATCTTCTACATGCAAAACCCCATGCAGAATGCTAGAGAAGGTGCCTAAAGAATCAACTTCTAGAGATTTGTAAGAGTGTTTCTTGAACTTAGGGTGCAGCCTATCAATGATTTTGACAACATTCAAAGTAGCCATCTTTCAAAGAATTCAGAGAGAGATATTCAAGAGTGGAGAATACCATTTGTGCTTCTAGGGTTCACGATAAGAGTTGAAAAGATCGCTCATTGAATTAAATTCTGCGGTTGATCCTTGAGAGAGTTGAACCAATCTTGTTACAGAGCTCTTTCTTCCTTCTTCTCGAATGCAAATGTACAAATGATGAACAAAAGAGCCCTTTTATTTATGTGCAAACCCTAATTCCAATTTGCAATAAATGCACAACTTAAGTTATTCTAATTGCCTTGTTCTTCTTGTCCTGAGAGATCTCTCTAGATTAGTGAGATGCACTTAGAGTTATTCTTGGTGATTATTGACAATCTATCTACCTTTCTCCAATCATTCCATTTATCTGCATATCAAGATACCTCAAGTTTGAATCATACCGGATCTAACTGTGAAAATCTTGCTCTTACCAGATGACTGTTAAACCAGACCAATCTTGGATGATTAACCTCTCCAAAATTTCTTGTGGATCTTCCATATCTTTACCAAGGCTTATTTAGATGTTTCTCTGAGAACCCTTTAATCCGCAACTTTCCATGTGCCAATTGACTGGCTGGGGGAATTTGTTTTCCTTTTTGACTCCCCTTGAGCCAGAGCTCATCTATTTAGTTTTTGGAAGGAATATCAGCACCAGATTCTGGTGCAGATCCATCCCCAACATTTTTTGTACTTCTCTTTACCCAAATCTTGTTCATCTCCCTTTAAATTTCATCCACATTCACTTTTCCTTTTCCTTTGTCTTGATTTTGATTATGATGCATCGGACCCCTTTTATCTTGATTCTTACTTCTGCAAAATTTGGCAATATGACCGGATCTATTGCAATTGTAGCAAACAACATTTCCTTGCAGTTTTGACTGATATCCTCTTGGTCTACATTGATTAGCCATATGCCCCATTCTATTGCAAGCAAAGCATCTACTATTGAATGAATTGTTCATTTGCATATTTCTACATTCATGAGATTTGTGACCATACCTTTTGTAGTTAAAACACTGTCCAGAGAAATATGAATTAGTCTGATTCGTTCTTCTACACTGATTAGCTTTATGACCAAAGTTATTCCAATTGTGGCAGTATCCATTGAAGGATGGATATCTTTGAGCATTTGGTTGCCTTACCAGAGGTCTTCTAGGCCTATTCCTTGGATTTCCTGATCCAGAGTTCTTCTGACCGGATCCAGAGCTCTCCCCTTTCTCATACCCCAAGCCTTGCTTGTCATCTACCCTCTTTTGGCTTTCAAGAAGAACTTCAAGTTGAGCAGAGCTTATTTTGAATTTCTCTTTGTATTCATTTGTTGTTTGAAGATCCCTTTTAAGAGTGTCTATTTGATTCTCAAGTTGTTCTTCATTGTCTCTAGCTTCTTCAAGATCAGATTCCAGATGCCTGATTATTCTATCCATTTTGTGGCAGTCTTCTAACTTCTCCTTAAGGGGTTGTTTTAGATTATCTTCACTTTTTCTTTTCTCTACAATTTCTTGGGTGAATTTCATAACTCCTAATTCCATTTCATGTCTTACCATAATGACCTCTTTTGATAACTTCTCACATAACATGGTTTTCTCATTCAGATCTTCATTAGTGTCATTGGCTTCACTTTGACTTGCTAATTGTTGAAGTAGTTTCTTTCTTTTCTTCATTGAGATACTTAGTTTTTCTTTGAGTTCATTTATGAAATCATCAGCTTGTTTGAGTCTTTCCCTTAGGTTATTGACTTCAGACTGAGATTGCTCAAGATCATCTAGGGCAGACTGAAGTTGTTCCCTCATACCATACATATCCATTGAGATTCTGAGATCTTCCTCAAGCTGTTAGGCTCTGTTAGGAGGAACTTAGCTCTGATACTAATTGTTGGAAACAAGGTGGATAACTAAGAGGGGGGTGAATTAGTTATCTTAAATATTTTATCTTTATGTTTCTCTTTAATAATTAGTGCAACATCAAAACATATAAGCATACATAACCATGGAAGCAGAAATAAACTCAACACACATAACACAATATTTTTGATGTGGAAAACCCTGTTAAGGGAAAAACCATGGGGTGACTAACCCAAGATTGTATTCTCTGTTAGAAGAATAAGAAGTTACAAAATGACACTTGCCAATTAGGGCTCACTGCTCGAGCACACTTCTCACAAGAGGCTCACTGCCTACAAGTTATAAAGAAAGTAACCACGAGTTTAAACTGATTAGAGGCATCCACAAATGTTGAGTTTCAATTTTGGTTAAGCTCAATAAACTGATCTACTGCACTTCATTTTTCCACTCCTTTAGTGCTGTTGTTCTATCACATACTGGACTTGTATTATTGCTTCCACACCTATCTATGCCTTTCTTCACACATTATCACATACCACACACATCCTCACATTGAAATCCATCTGGTATATATATCCACACAAAGGATTTCAACATCTTTCTAGTCGGCATCCAGAGTACTCAAATTTTTTCAAAACTCTGGTCTGTCAGCTGAATCCATGCTTACTAAGTGATGCATATCAAAAAGATAGTTATAGGAGTCATCAATCATGTCGCCCAACCATGAATGATCCCTCAAGAACCTTGATCTCCATCAATTCTTCATCCAGATTAAGGTCTGATGTTCTGTCGGTCAGTTCTTGCTCAGTCTACTCTACCCAACACTTAGGTGCTCATATCTTTTCACTCTTTCATAACCGGAGGCTCAATCTCTAGAATGTAGTAGTCATGGTACGCCTCTTGACTTCCCCAAGTCTGCACTTTGTGGAGATACTTCCTCTGAGAGATCCGGACCTGATTGTCAGACCTTGCTACGTGCTCTGTTCTTTTTCACCGGACCAAAACACTATTCAATCTGTCTTCCGGTATAGACATACTATGTGCTGCGGATGTGTGGGATGGACTTTATTGCCATCAATGACAACACTCATGAAGCCACATAGTGTCTCTTGCCAACAATCTCCCCCTTTGGCATTGATGGCAACACTTAGTGAAAAATGACTAAGTGTCATAACAAACTCCCCCTTGGCTGATGCTTTATCTTATGTACTTTTACCAGAGCTCCCCCTTAGCCAGATTCCACATTTTTCACTACTCTTCACTCCCCCTTTGACATCAATGGCAAAGGGTAGAATCCGCACACCAAAATTTCCAAAAATCAGCCTATACATATCTGCATAAGTATATATACAAGCTATACTTACATATACTTAAGTATATCTGCAAAGGTGGTCTTCAACTGTATAACTTATGTCACCCAACTTTGCTTCATCCTGTCCAAAATTGAAATGTGGCCACTCAATAGAAATTCAAAAGCTTCTACCCTTTTTAAATCTACTGGATCACTGGTCAGGGCTGTAGTCTGAGCATCAGTTAGAGCCTCATGCATGGCTTCTAACTTAGGCATAATTATCCCACTTAGATCACTCATTCTGCTTATTCTATTCTTCTTCTCCTTCTCAAGCCTCTTTATCTCATTCATAATGGCAATAGCCTGGCATTCTTGATTCATTATGGATGAGGTGACAGGATCAAAATTTTGAGATAAACTTAACAGTTTACTCTCTTGTTCTTCCACCTTCTTGGTAATATCTGCTGTCACGGTGGACCAAGATAGACAAAATTTGTATAAATCTCCGCCATCTCTAAGAGCATTTTCTAAGCTCTTTATCCCAATATCCAAGTTTCTCCTATCATTTGTTATAAGTCCTTGCACCTCAGAGAATCTCTTCCCCAAAAATTCTTTTCAGACCTTTTCTTTCTCTAAGATACCAAAGAGAGCCCTTTGTGTTGTATCACTCTACACTTGATGTTTTTTTCTCATGGCCACCTCATTATTATTACTCTTAGCAAAACATTGAAACATGACCTAAGTGGTTACAAGCAAGAGCATGTTAACCATTTTACATTTTTCTCTTTATATTGCATTTAATTTAACTTTAACGATAAATATGTTGTTGTATATAATTTAAGTAAAGTGGGCCTTAACCTTATCCTTTGGACAATCTAATGTATATAAGGTTACAAGATCAATTATTTAATCCAACAATAAATTTATTGAATTATTAAAGTATATTCACTTCACTGGAACATAGCCATCTTAGCTTAGTTGTGAGCAAACAAAGGTAGTGAGAACAAAAGCGAATGCATCATGGTGTTGTAATGTGTGTTCATTCTATCATAAGAATTGTAACAAAGAAATATAAAATTTTATAGAAAACCACCCCAAAACAACATTAGCCATCTAATTCAACAAAAACTTTATTGAATTATGAAAATATATTCACTTCACTAGAATGTAGTCATGCTTTGCATAGGCCTTTTCTAAAATTGCCAAATCAATTTTGAAGAGATTGTAATCCCTATAAATAACTTAGGTCGAGGTGATTGAGGGATTTCAAGTGACACAAATTATCTGGTAAACTTCTCGTTTAGCCTAAAATTAAAACCATATTTTGTAAATGTTTGAGATGCCCTACTGATTGAGGCAAGTTGTTGAGTTTTTGTACATAGAGATCACACAATTATGTGGAAGCCTACAAACCCAAGTGTTTCCATGGGATAAATAAAAAGGAAACTTTGGATCATAGATTAATTTACAAGTAAACAATGCACTAGTGTTATTGTACATGTTCATGATGAGCTTCCACAAGCCCTCTAGGTCACAAGATTCATCAAAAGACTCTGGTTCAACTAAAATCTCTAAAAGTGTCAATGTTTGCATGGAGAAGTGGGAAGGAATGCTGGTGTAGGGGTGGTAATGCCATCGAAGTCATAGCAATTCATCCCACTTCAATTTTTCCCTCACTTGCTACTTCACTAACTCTCAGTCTAGAACATTTCAAGTGGTCGTTGAGTAGGATAAACACATTGAATATATCATAAATCCTTTCCATAAATATTCTACCACATCCAACACAAGAAATTTGTGGCTATTGGTTTTTCAGATATGAGAAGAACAAAACAAAAACTTGAACATGCAGGATTGGTGCTATCTCAAAATTCAAAATAGAACAAAAATTGGCATGGGTGGCACAAACACATTTTAAAAAATTGACTTAGACTTTGTGATGGAAAATGGCAAGATAGAAATAGTGAAGTTATGACTATTGTGGTCCCATCATCGATGCTATTTTGCATGGAGAATATGCTCATGATGTCTGACACGTGCTATTTTATATGTTATGATGTGTTAGGCATGTCATTTTGTATGGAGAGTAGTTTGTTCCATACGAAGCATTGTCCAAGCTGATAAAAACAAAGGAAATACACAAGCATGTGACTTAAATTATGCTTTAGACTGGTTATCACAAGTAACTAGAAAAATAGACATAAAGTGCAAAGCATGTACATAGAACTTTAAAGTAAAGGAAAAGACAACTTTATAGAACATTATATCATTTAATAATATGTAAATATATAAAAACACTTCATAGAATAAACACAAAACTAAATGAAAATAACACAAATGGATAAACAAATTTCACCATTACAAAACCACATTGTTGGATAATTGATGCGAAGATCTGCCTTTTCCAGGTCCTGTTTTTGCCTCGTCGCTGATATGTGATGTTTCCCTTTTTTTAGTTAGTTTTAGTTAGTTGTTTTAGGATTTTCCAAACTTTCTTTATTCCATGATAATGCATGTAAAAACCTTTTATCATTAGTTTGTTTCTCTTTTTTTCATATAGTTTCCATTGCTATAAAACAATGTATTAAGTGTTGTAGGTGTTTGTTGTTTCAACAACAATAAAAAGGTTTCTTATTTGTGTGTATATATCTTTTTGATCTGCTATCATATTGCTTTTTTAAAATCTTCATTTGGTATTAGCGTAGGTAATTTTGTTAAAAAAATAATCAAGTCAAATTCCAACTCTTTGCCAATCCCAGAATTCAATGGATGTGATTATGATTACTAGTGCATCAAGATGATGGCATTTTTGATAGGAAAAGATCTATGGGAAATTGTAGAAATAGGATATGATGAGCCAAGATAGGAATACTCTTGCAGCCAATGATAGAATAGCTAAGAGGGAGGCTAAGAAGAAGAATTCACAAGCTTTATTTCACATTCAAATAGCTCTTGATAAGAGCCTATTTCCAAGAATTGCAGGTGCACAGACAACTAAATATGCCTGGAAGACTCTAAAAGAAGCTTACCAAGATAGTGCTCAAGTCAAAGTTGTGAAGTTACAGACATTAAAAAGAGAATTTAAGAATTTGAACATGCAAGAAGCTGAAAGTGTGAGTGATTATTGTGTAAGAGTAAAATATGTGGTCAATAAGATGGCTACTCCTAGAGAAATTATAAATAATGAAGTTGTGATCAAAAAGGTGTTGAGGTCTCTAACACCAAGGTGGAACAATGTTGCCATCATCATTGAAGAAAGCAAGGATTTGACTACCCTTCAGTTTGATCACCTTGTTGGATCTCTCATGTCTCATGAAGAAAGATTGAGAGATTCATTTGGAGAAAGTAATGAGAAGGCTTTTTATTCCAAAGTACAAATTACAAAGAATGGAGATGCTAGCACAAGCACAAAAAATAATCAAGGTCAAGGCAGAGGTCAATATCATAATTCTTCAAGAGGAAATAGAGGATGAAGAGGTGGTCAAGATGAAGAGGTAGAGGTAGATTTGATAAGAGAAATATCCAATGTTATCACTATAACAGGTATGGTCAATTTGAAAGAGATTCAAGATTAAAATCAAGTAATAACAATAAAAATGTCAATTATGCTCAAGAGGGTGATGAGGCTTCTTCAATAATTTATTTTTATTTTATGGAAAAGCTAAAAATGGTGACAAAGATGTTTGGTATTTAGATTCAGGGTGCTCTAACCATATGTCTGGGAATAAAAAGTTTTTTTCTAAAATTGATGAGAGTTTCAAATCCAAGGTCAAGCTTGGTGATGAAAAAACATTGGAGGTTGCTGCAAAAGGAGCTATGGCAATCCATACTAAGGAAGGTATGAAAAGTGTTCAAGAAATTTATTACACTCCACAGTTAAAGCATAATTCAGTGAGTCTTGGGTAGTTGTGTGAGAAGAATTATAAGGTGGTATTTGAAAATCAACAATGTACAATTTATGATAAAACTCAAGGCAATAGGGTGTTTACAGTAGTGCCTATTCCAAAGAATAGGATGTTCCCACTGAAGTTTGGTGAACATAGCAGCCATCTTGCCAATATGGCATATGAGGATAAAAGTTGGTTATGACATCTTAGGTATGGACATTTGAATTTTCATAGTTTGATGTTTCTCACATCAAAAGCTTTGGTTTATGGTTTGCCTAAGGTTCAAGAACACAAGGAAGTTTTTGAAGGGTGTGCTACAGAAAAACATGCAAGAGAGTCATTTTCAAAAGGCAATGCATGGAGGGCCCATTACCCACTTCAATTGGTTCACTTAAATATTTGTGTTCCTATGCAGAAAAAGAGTTTGATTAAGTCATCATATTTCATTACTCTTATTGATGATTACTCACGAAAGTGTTGGGTTTATTTTTTGAAGACCAAGGATGAAGCTTTTGATACATTCAAAAGGTTTAAAGCCCTTATGGAAAATGAAAAATGTTGTAAGATCAAATACTTAAGGATTGATCGTGGTGGAGAATTTTGCTCAAGAGATTTTAAGAATTATTGTGATATGAATGGCATCAAAAGACAACACACCACTGCTTAGACACCTCAACAAAATGGGGTAGCTGAAAGAAAAAATCGTACAATGGTGGAAATGACAAGGAGTATGTTACGTACCAAAGTATTAAACAATTATTTTTGGGGTGATGCAGTTTCTATAGCAGTGTACATTCTAAATTAGAGTCCTGCTAGAGCACTTGACATGATGACTCCTTATGAAGCCTGGTATGAAAAAAAGCCTAATGATACTCTTTTTAGAGTTTTTGGTTGTTTAGCCTATGTTCATGTGGCTGATCAAAAGAGACAAAAGTTAGATCCCAAAAGTGAGTCATGTATTTTTGTTGGATATATTGAGCAAAGTAACCTCTTATAGGTTGTATAACCCTTGGACTAATAGCATTCTTGTTTCAAGAGATGTGATTTTTTTATGAAGGGGGAGTTTATGGTCATCAAAAAGACCACGTTGAGAAGTATAAATCTATTTTGAATGGTGGTATTATTGCTGATATTAATCATGAGGAGTCATCTAATACTTTAATTCCAAGTGATACACATCCACCACATAGCCCCTCATCTAGTTCTTCAGTTTCAAGTACAAGTCCAGCTTCAAGTCCAAGTCCTACAAGGAAGGTAAGAAGCTTAAGTGATATCTATCAACAAAGTACAATTCAAGCACATGAAGAGAATGCTATAGGTGAGACAATAAATTTTGCTTTCTTTTCACAAGTTGTTCTTGAACCATCATGTTATGAAGATGCATGTGTTAATGAAGTTTGGGTGCAAGCAATGTAAGAAAAGATGGATTCTATTCATAGGAATGGTACTTGGGAGCTTATAGAGCTTTCTCATGACAAGAAAAAGATTGGCACTAAATGGGTCTACAAGACTAAGTACCATAGTGATGGGGGTGTTGAAAGACACAAAGCAAGATTAGTTGCTAAAGGCTTCACAAAAGGTGTGGCATTGATTATGAAGAAACATTTGCACCCATAGCATGACAAGAGACTATTAGAATGTTGATTTCCCTTGTAGCTCAAAATAAATGGAGCATCCATCACATGGATGTGAAAAGTGCCTTCCTGAATGGGTACTTAAAAGAAGAAATTTATGTGGAATAGCCACAAGGTTTTGATGTGAAAGGAAAAGATCGTCAAGTCTACAAGCTGAAGAAGGCCTTTTATGGCTTCATGCAAGCACCAAGAGCTTGATATGCTAGGATTGATGGGTATTTACAATAGAATGGCTTCAAGAGAAGTAAGAGTGAGCCTACCCTCTACTACGAACAAGAGGGAAATGATATTCTTATTGTGAGTTTGTGTGTTGATGATTTGTTGTATATGGGCAGTAGTTCTAAGATGAAGGATGAATTCAAACATGCTATGATGAATGAGTTTGAAATGAAAGATTTAGGCCTTAATATGCAATATTTTATAGGCATGGAGGTTTATCAAAGTAAGGATGAAATTTTCCTTTTTCAAACAAAATATACCAAGGATATGTTGAAGAAGTTTGATATGGTAGATTGTAAATGTAGAGTTAAAACTCTACATTTTGATATATACATCAATATATATAATTGTTTGAGTCTCGGCCGAGTATTAATTTTTGAGGCATGTTGAGGACGTGAGCATTTTGAATAGTAAAGAGTCTTGGGGCAGCGAAAAGTGCCAAGTGTCAAAGTGGTGCTCATTTGAAAGCTTTTTAAACTACAAACTCTCCTGTCTTGCACGAAGGCTCCACGTGGTGCAACATCAGGTCTCTAAGTTTCTAATATAAAAGGGGAGTAGGAAAAGATTATGACATCATCATCCGCTCATAACAAATAAAGAGTCTTTTTGCAAATACTGTGAAAGGTGCCAAGTGTCAGCACCACGCTTAATGTAGAGTCTCTTTTGTTGAAGTTTCTAAATGTTAGCGGAAAGCGCCACTTGTCGGCCAGTCGCTCATTTCAAAGGTTTCTCTGGTGAAGTTTTGTATATGGAGCGTCATCTTGCCATGTGTCCTTGTGAGTCTTTTATTGAATGAAGCGAAGCTCGCCATGTGTTCACCTGGTGCTTATTCATTGAATCTCTTTTGTTTTAAGTTTCAGATGTTGCGAGAATCTGCCATGCATCCCTAGAGGCCCAAGACTCTTTTAAAAAGGAGAATCTCAGCGGAATGTGACAAGTGTCGACAGGGTGCTCAATGGAGGAGTCTTTTGTTGAAATTTTTGTATAATGAGCACCAGCCCGCCACATACCAATTTTGAGTCTTTTTCTAGATGTCGTGGAAGGTGCCATGTGTCTCAACGGCATGTGATATTAGAGTCTTAGTTTCAAATGGTCGTTTCTGTTGCGCCATTGGCTGTTAGGTATAGGTGTCAGCCATGAAAAACGTGGGAGAGTCTACGATACAAAAGAAGATTTGAGACTCACAGAATCAGTTACAACGACATAGATGAACATGGACTTAAGATTCTCAGAAGATTTTGCAGCACAGGAGCTTGATGACAGAAGCAATAGTTAACTAGAAGTTTTGGTTACCAGGCCATTAGGATCTCAACGGCTATAGGGGAGCTTTGAACTTCAAATTTTGTGCTATAAGTAACAGAGTCCATGTTAGGGAAAGAGACACAAGAAATGAGCATAGAGTTTTAGCTGCTAGATTAGAAGCATATTTTCTCGCCTCAATAGGTGCCTCTCTTGAGGGATTGAATAATGTATTCTGTGCATACTTTTCCTTATGTACTTTATTCTCCTGTCAAACAATGAAAAGAGCGTGGTGTTCTGTGCATATCATGATGTGTTTCTAATTCTTGTTTCTTACTTTTTGTATGAGTCTTTGATGAATCTGATGTATACATGTTGTTAATGTTAATCATGCTTTATGCTCTTTAGCTTTATCAATAGATTCTACAAGTTTAATCACTTTGCTATTAGTGTGGATTTCAATACATTTTTGGCGCATTGCCTTAGCAGATTTAGGTGTTTCTTTTATAATCTTGTTTTTTCTTCCCTTTACATCAAAACCCATAGAGAAGAAATGGCTTCTTTAAAATCTGGAGGTCATTTCAAGAGTTTGTCCCACATTCTTGAAATTTCCCATTATTGGTGAATACTTGCAAAATTAAACATCAACAGTAAACCAACCTCCACTCCAATTTCTCATGGAGTTGTGTTGTGTAGAGATGATGGTGCTAAAAGAGTTGATGGAACATCTTATAGAAGTGTTGTTGGCAGTTTAATGTTTCTAACCCACACAAGGCCTGATATTGCTTGTGCAATTTCTCTTGTTTCAAGGTACATGACAAAACCTTCTGAATTACATATGAAGGATGCCAAAAGAATTTTGAGGTATGTGAAAGGAACTCTTATTTTTGGCATTCATTTCTACAGTTCTAAAGGATTTAATCTAGTTGGTTTCAATGATTCTGATTGGGGAGGTAGTGTGGATGACCAAAAATCTACCTCTGGTAATTGTTTTATTTTTGGTTCTGGTTTGGTTTCTTGGAGTTCAAAGAAACAAAGAATAGTTTCTCTTTCTTCCACAGAGGCAGAATATGTTGCAGTCACCTTTGCAGGTACTGAAGCATTATGGCTCAGACAAGTTCCTGAAGAGATTGGAAAAAAACAACTTTAGCCTACAGTGCTCTTTTGTGATAATATTAGCACAATCAAATTGACCAAATATCTCGTGCATCATAGTAGAACTAAACACTTTGATCTGAAATATTATTTTATTAGAGATTTGGTGCAAAAGAAAGAAGTAGAACTCAGGTATATCAAGACTACAGAACAACTTGCAGACATTTTCACCAAGGCAGTTGCGAAGGTTCAGTTTTTGATGCTTTGAGATCATAATATGAGTCCTCTCCGCATCAAGGGGGAGTATGTTAGACAACTAATGCGAAGATCTGTCTTTTCCAGATTTGTTTTTTGCCTCCTCATTGCTATGTGCAGTTTCTAATTTTTTTAGTCAATTTTATTTAGTTGTTTTAAGATTTTTCCAACTTTCTTTACTACATGTAAAAACTTTTATCATTAGTTTGTTTCTATTTTTTTTCATATAGTTTCTATATGTAGTAAGTGTTGTAGGTGTCTGATTTTTTAACGGCAATAAAAAGGTTTCTTCTATGTGTCTATATATCTTTTTGATTTGCTGTCATATTGTTTTTTTAAAATCTCCACACATCTCTCCTACTAGGCCCTAGATTAAAAAACTAATATAAATCATACCTTCCCTACTAGGGAATGCTTAAAATGTGCTGTGTGTAAAATTTGCTTAGCACGTTTCTCCAGTCAAAAGTATTCAAACATTTTGTTGTTTTTTCGAAAGTAGTGCGTTCAAAGAGCCGCGTCAACAATATTAAATATAGTTACATATTCACGTGTAAAACATAGACTGGAAACTCGATAAATGAGTAGCCTGCCACCCTTACCGCCATCCCACAAACTTTATGTGGAACTGAACCCTGCAACGCTGCGTCACCGACGGGAATCTCGCCTTATACTAGAAAACCAAACCAAATCAGCATTTGCCTGTTTGCAGTTTGTATGGGTATTCCGGCATTTTCTTGGTATTCTGTGCTCCTTACCGCTGGTTCACTTTTATTCTTCTTTCAATGGAGAAAAGAGAGGAGGAGAAGGCTTCCTCTGCCCCCTGGGCCTCCTGCTTGGCCTATTGTGGGAAACCTCTTTCAGCTGGGAAAGAGACCTCACCAGTCTCTCTATGCCCTTTCCCTGCAATACGGCCCACTCATGGCTCTCCGTCTGGGCATGAAAACAGCAGTGGTGGTCTCCTCTCCTGCCATGGCCAAGGAGGTTCTCAAAACGCACGACCACGTCTTAGCCGGGCGAACGGTGATAGAAACCGCCAAGTCTCTTTCCCATCACAAGTCCTCCCTAATTTGGGGCGAATACGGAGCTCACTGGCGCCATCTCCGACGCATTTCAATTGTTGAGCTTTTCAGCAACAAAAGACTCCAAGCTTTGAAACATCTCAGAAGAGATCAAGTATTTCACACACTTCAACTTGTTTATGAGGAGAAGGGAAAGGTTGTAGATGTCGGCCAGACGGTGTTCTGCACGTCTCTGAATTTGTTAGGCAACATGATCTTCAGCACAAGTGTCTTCGATCGGCACGATCCATCTTCTGCGGGGTTCAAAGATTCTGTCTGGGAGATGATGAAGCTCGGCGGAACGCCCAATTTGGCTGACTTTTTTCCGTTTCTCCGGTTCCTCGACCTGCAGGGCTTGTGCCGTCAGACGACCAAGCATGTGAAGGGTATGTATGATTTTGTGGATTTGTTCCTACAGAAAAGACTTGCCTCTGCAAGCGAAAGCCCTGAGCGGAATGACTCCAACAAGGATTTTCTGGATGTACTGCTGGATTTCAGAAGCGAAGACTTCACTCTCGTTGATATTCGAGCCTTGATAGCCGTAAGTACTGAAATCTTCATACATTTCTGATATTTTAGCCAGAATGTCTAATTGTGGTATCTATTTTCAGGAATTGTTTATTGCCGGTACTGAAACGACCACCACAACAATAGAATGGGCTATGGCAGAATTCATTCACAATCCGCAGAAATTAAACCGACTCCGACAGGAATTGGATGACGTGGTTGGTTGCAATAGAAGAGTGGAAGAATCTGATCTTGATCGTCTGCCTTACCTCCATGCAGCCGTGAAAGAAATATTCCGACTGCACCCGACGGCTCCTCTGCTGCTCCCCCACAAAGCTGTAAGCTCCTGCGAGATCGGGAGATTTGTGATACCCAAAGACAGCCAGGTGATGTTGAACGTGTGGGCCATTGGGAGGGACCCTGCAATTTGGAACAGGCCTTTAGAATTTCTGCCCGAGAGATTTTTGGAGGGTGAGAAGAGCAAGATGGATTACAGGGGACAACACTTTGAGCTAATTCCATTCTGATCGGGAAGAAGAATTTGTCCGGGGCTTCCATTGGCAAGTGGTATGGTTAATCTGGTTTTGGCTTCTTTACTTCATTCATTTGAATGGATACTTCCAGATGAGATGAGCTGCGACCAGATGGACATGGCGGACGAGTTTGGAATTACTCTAAAGAAAGCTCTAAAATTAAATGCCATCCCCATACCCCGGCTGCCACATCATCTATACTAGCGCTCCGCGACAAGTAATAAATTGATCAAGGGAAATAATTTAGACGCAATTAGTCTTTGCCCAGCAAGGCAGCTGTAGTGATGGAAAACTTTTATCTAGTTTTTAATTAATAAAAAATTATTGCTTGTTTTATTGGAAAAGTTGTGTTTTTATTATAATTTATATGTGGATTAAAAAATATTAATAATGATTTTTATAATATAATATAAAAATGACAAGTATCTAGAGTATCTTGAACATTTATTATTAATGTCATTGTGGTATGGTTCATGAGACATCACTATTTAAATATTATGTTAGTTACTAGTAGCTTTTATTAGTACTTCTTATTAAAGTGATTGATAATGTTTAACTAATTACTGTTGGTGTTTTGTCACTAATCATTTAGAAAATATATATGTTTTACTTTCTTATTGTTGACAAAGTAAAGAATGTATAGTTTTAATGAGAAATGAGAAAAATACTATTTATCTCAAAACTTATTGGAACAAAAAGTGGAACTCTTATTGGATTCTTTTGGTAATAGCAAGTAAAAAGTTCATTCATACTCTAGGTTTACTATAGACACTTAATTGATATTGTGCATAAATGTGGTTGAAAGAAGCAACTAGAAAGGTAGGAATAGATCAAGATTTACCTGTTGCCTCTAAGGGAACGATGAATGGTGATTGCATCTTCAAGTCTAGAGATCTCGATGATGATTTGGGAGATATTCATTCTGAAAAGTCTAACGAGGAAGTTGATATTACCATCCAATGTATTGGAATCAAGAAGGAGAAAAGAATAAACCCGCTAAAGATAAATTGAAGAGAAAAATGAAGTGCAAGGTAAATCTTTACAATTCTAGCTCCTTGACGATGTAATGGCTATTATTGTTGAATTCCAAGCTTGAGTCATAATATTCTATTTTCTTGAGAAGGATACCTTCACAAATAGATTTTTATAAATAGGTTAAAATGAATTCAGAGAATAGAGGTTGGGAGATTGAGACCATAAGAGGCTTGGGGAAAGGTTATGTTTCATGTGTTTTTAAGTCTATTAATCATGCTTAGGTAATTTTACAATATGGCACATGGGTTATTTGTGGATGTCTAAGTAGGTTACCTTCAAGCTTGGAATTTTGAGTTCCATCTTGAAGGTCCTTCTTATTTGTGCACTATCCCATGTGGATAGGGATACCTTAGTTAAAATTGGCTTTTCATCCCTTTTAAAAAGAGATTTTAGTTTAACTTGGTATAGTCATTTGCAAACATAAATCAGATAAATTCAATAGCCTTAGAGTTCATCCCAAGATTTGTATAGAAGTTGATCTAAATAATCCCTTGCTAGAGAACATTAAATTAATAAGCCTTGGTTTTGAAATGGAATAGCCAATAGTTAATTTAAACAAGCCTAATGCATGCTTTTTATGCTAAAAAGGATATCTAATATGAGATTGTCCTGCCTAGAAAATAAGATTCTCTCAATTGCATATCTCTTCCCCACTTTATATTCATCTATCTATCCTTCTACTCAATCTTGTACTTATTACAATACCTCCCCTACTCCTCTTGTACATACTAATTCCTTGCCCCCTTCCTCTAACTCTAATACTATGTCTTGCAAACCTCCCAATGATGTCCCTACTTCTTAGAAAGATGTTATATTCAACTATTAATTTGAGGATGGTTAGGAAAACAAAGAAGTTGTTAGTTCTTCCTTGCATTATACTCCTCATTTTCCTTCTTTTGGTTGATCCTCATACTCTCCACATGCTTTCTTAAACCCCACCATACTGGGTTCCTCATCACATCTTTTGAGTGCATGACAAAGATTGAGATTTTAAGCAATCAACAATGTAATGTTTTCCAATTATTTTGGAGTAAATTCTCTTTAAATGATGAAAACATTCCTTCTTAATCATCATGAATTGTAATATATTTTATTGGAATGTAAGAGGTATTTCTCTCACTCATAAAAAATTTAGAGTCAAAGAGGTTATTGAGAAATGGAAACCTAATATCTTATTTCTTCAAGAAGTCAAGCGAAGTTCATCTTGATATGTCTCGTCAAAATATACGGGAATATGTTTTTGTTACATATTTCTCATAGAGATGGTAGTGGTGGAGTTATTTTAGGGATGTCAATATGGATTTCCAAATTTATCATTGCTATGGGAAGGACCCTTCACATAGTTGTGTTTGGGCCCTTACTTTTGTCAAGGGAGAGATTATTGGGTTTTGCTCCATTTATGTTCATAATGTTATTAAAGAATAAGTTGTTCAAGTTAGGATTGGTTGTCTAAGAATCTCCCAAATGTAGACTAGATCTTAGGACTCAGAGATTTCAATATGGTGGAACATCATAGTGAGTGTTGTTGGTACAATTAGTCTAAGCTTAACCAAGATGAATTTGAAACTTGGATTTGCAACCATAACTCCTTTGGGGTGGTTGATCCTCTTTATAGAATTTTTTTAATTCATGTTGATAATTGGTTTACTTGGTCTAATTGTAGAGTTGGCATGGATAGGAAACTCAATAGTCTGAATAAATTTTACATATGTCACAACTTGCATTTTTTTCTTCCTCTTCTAGTACATATGTAAAAGTTGATTATTCTACAACTCTTTGATTATTTCACCATCTTCATCTCTATCTCCCTTTCTCAAGACACCCCCATGCTATCTTAGCTACCATTTAAACTTAATACATCACATTTAAAAATTAGAACTATGTGGCTACCCTAATGGAAATATAGAATTCTAGATCTAAACCATAGGAAAGGGATTCATAGATTTAATGGTGGTGTAATACTCTTTCACAATGCACTAAGTTCCTTTGTTCCTTTGGAAGAAAGATGGCTTGGCAACATAAAAGAAGGGATATAAATCTCTTCAAGGGAAATTTATAAATACAATAAATAACTTACTTATTATCTTAGCAATACTATGGTCCAAACCTCTATCACTACAATTGAAAAGCAGTTGCATAAGTTTGATGCATATAAATGACAAGACACTAGAATAAGAGATAGAATACATTGGATTGAGAAAGGAAATAGAGGTACAAATTATTCATCATTATTTGATTTACAAACATTGGACTAAGATAGTCTCTTAAGAGCCATTAAAAGGTGCTAAAATTTTGACCAACTATTCTCTCAAACTATGGCACCTAGAAATGTCTCATTTGCATGTGCAAGTGGATGTAAGGACCATTTACAAATACCTACCTCAATTTTTTATAAGTTGAATTTGGTTGCATATGGTGGCTAGGAACATAATGTTCCAAACTGCTTATGTTTCATCTAGCAAAAAAGTGCTAGGATTGAAAATTTTCATTATGCACCACCTATGATTGAATCAACGATGGAAACATGTCAAGGTGGGTAAGTGAATGCTATTGGAGGTCTGTTTTTGGTCGCCAAGCATCCTAATCCTTGTGAGATACATTGGACCAAGACATACTCTTAAGAGCCCTAAAACCAAAAAGGTGCTAAACTTTGGACTAACTATTCCCTCAAACTATGGCACCTAGGAATCTATCATTTGCATGTACACATGCATGTTAGGTCCACTTACAAGTACTTAACTCAATTTTTTCTAACTTTAATTTGTTTTCCTACAGTGGAGAGGAAAATAATATTCCAAAATGCTTCTATTTCATCTAGTGAAAATATGCTTGGAGTAAAATTTTGCATTCCACACTTCATTGGATGGAAATGACGGTGCCAACAAGTCGAGGTGGGTAGATGAATGCTAGTGGAGGTCTCCTTTTTTTGTGACCAAGGCTCATGATCCTTCTAAGATACATTTGATTGAGATAATCTCTTAAGATCCCTAAGATAAAAAAGGTGCAGAACTTTATACCAACTATTCTCTTAGATTGTGGAACCTAGGAATGTTTCATTTACGCATATAAGTGGATGTCAAGTCCACCTAAAAATACCTACCTTAGTTTTTGATAACTCAAATTCATTTTCCTATGCTAGTGAGGAATGCAATATTCTAAAATACTTATGTTTCATCAAGTGAAAAGTGCTAGGAACAAAATTTAATATTTTGCACGGTCTTGTGGGACTAAACCAACAATGCTAACATATCAGGCTAGGTGGGTGAATGCTAGTGGAGGTATCTTTTTAGTGGCCAAGTATCTCAATCCTCTCGAGCGACATTGGACTGAGATTATCTTAAAAGTCCTAAAACTAAAAAGGTTCCAAACTTTAGACCAACTATTCTCTCAAACCGTGGGATCTAGGAATGTCTTGTTTGCATGTACAGGTGGATGTCAGGTTCACACACAAATACCTACCTTAGTTTTTTCAATCTCATTTTCTTATGGTTGTGATAAACATAATGTTTCAAAATTCTTCTATTTCATCCACTGATAAGGTGTTAGGAGTTAAATTTTTCATTCTACATGTTATGTGATCAAATTGATGGCACCAACACATAGGGGTAAGTGGATGAATACTAGTATAGGTCTCTTTTTGGTGGCCAAGTATTCCAAACCTTCCAAGCTAAATTAGAGTGAGATAGTCTCTTAAGAGCCCTAAGAACAAAAATATGCCACAATTTGAACTGAATGTTCTCTCAAACCATGGAACCTAAGAATGCCTTGTTTACATGTACAAGTGGATTTTAGGTCTACCTAAAAATACCTACCTCATTTTTTCTAACTCAAATTCATTTACCTATGGTGGCAAGGAATGAAATGTTCCAAAATGTTTCTATTTCATCTAGTGAAATTTTACATTCTACACCTTGTGGGATTGAACCAACGATGCCAACATGTTAAGGTGGGTGGGTGAATTCTATTGGAGGTATTTTTTGGTATCCAAGCATCCCAATCCTTTTGGGCTATATTGGATTGATATAGTCTCTTAAGAGCCCCAAGATCAAAAATGGTGCCAAACTTGGGACTGACTCTTCTCTCAAACCATGGCACCTAGGAATGTCTTGTTTGCATGTAAAACATGATCTTGAGTCCACCTAAAAATACCTATCTCATTTTTTTCTAACTCAAATTCATTTGCCTATGGTGGTGAGGAATGTAATGTTCCAAAATGTTTTTATTTGATCCAATGAAAGGTACTACGTGTGAAATTTTACATTCCACACCTCATGGAACCAAATTGATGGCACCAACACATCAAGGTGGGTGGTTGAATGCTAGTCCAGAGGTCTCTTTTTTGTGGCCAAGCATCCTGATATTTTTGGGATAGATCAAACTGAGAGAGTCTCTTAAGAGCCTTAAGACTAAAAAGGTGCCAAACTTTGGACTAACTATTCTCTCAAACCATGGCACCTAGGAATGTCTCATTTGGATGTATAGGTTGATGTCAGGTCTACCTATAAATACATACCTCTTTTTTTCTAACTCAATTCATTTTCCTATAGTGGTAAGGAAAGCAATGTTCCAAAATGCTTTTGTTTAGTCTAGTGAAAATGTGTGTATGAGTGAAATTTTGTATTTTGCACCTTGTGGGACCAAATCAATAATGACAACTTATTGGGGTGGGTGGGTGAATGCTAGAGGAGGCCATTTTTCATTCCCCAAGTGTCTCAATCCTTCTAGGATAGAAGGTTCTAACAATGTCTCCTAACAAACCTAAGAGCAAAAAATTGCCAAACTTTGACATAGTAGTTCTCAATGTTTATGGCACTTAGGAATGATTTGTTTAGACATATAGCTACATGTTGGGTCCCTCCATAATAACCAATATTATTTTTAATCAACTTAAAACTATTTGATCATGCCAATAATGGATGCATTCTTGTAAAATACCTAATTTGCATTCAACATAATGTTGCCAAGAGCCATATTTTATGTGCTTCACCTCATGGGGCTGAATTGACTATGCCAACACATTGTGGTGGGAAGGTGTATGCTATAGGAGGATCCATTTTATTCCCCAAGTTTCCCAATCCTTCTGGGCTACATGGTTTTGGCACTCTTAAGAGACCTAAGAGCAAAAAAAATCCAAACTTTGACAAAGTAGTCCTTAAGGTTCGTGGCACCTACAAATGATTTGTTTGGACCTACAATTGCATGTTGGGTCTATCCATAATATCCTCTATTATTTTTCATCATTTTAAAATATTTTTTTAGTGCCAACAATGGATCCATTCTTGCAAAATGCCTTAGTGACATTTAGTGTAAAGGTGCCAAGAGTCATATTTTATGTTTTTCACTTTATTGAATTGAACTAACTGCAACAACATGTTGGGGTGGGTGGGTGTATTCTAGAGGAGGCCCTAGTATCTAAACCCTTCAATCCTACATTGTTCCAACAAAGTCTCATAAGAGACCTAAGAGAAAAAACTAAAATTTTTTGATAGACTAGTTCTTAGGGTTAGTGGCACCTACAAATGATCTATTTATACCTACAAGTACATGTATGTTGGGTCCCTCTATAATATCATCTCTCAATTTTTGTCAACTCAAAACCATTTCACCATGCCAACAATAGATGTATTCTTGCAAAATGTCTCATTTAAGCTCAACATAATGTTGCCAAGAGCCATATTTTATGTTCTCTACCTCATGGCACAAAACATAATACACCAATATACTGGGGTGGATGGGAGAATTCTAGAGGAGGCCCCATTTTGTTCCCCAAATTTCCTAATCCTTCTAGGCTACATAGTTTTAGCAAAGTCTCTTAAGAGACCTAAGAGAAAAAAAACTGCTAAACTTTGATGGGGTGGTTCTCTTGAAGTCCATGACACCTAGGAATGATCTATTTGGACCTAAAACTACATTTCAAGTCCCTTCACAATAACCTCTTTCATTTTTTTCAACTCAAAATGGCTTGATTGTGTCAATAATGGATGCATTCTTGCAAAATACCTCATTTGCATTGAACATAATGTTGTCAAGAGCCATATTTTATGTTCTTCACCTTGTGGGACCAAACCTACCATGCCAACACATTGAGTGGGTGGGTGTATAAAAGAGGAGGCCCCATTTTGTTCCCCAAGTGTCCCAATCCTTCTAACCTATGAGGTTTTGGCAAAGTCTCTTAAGAGACCTAAGAGAAAAAAATTGCTAAACTTTGATGGACTAGTTCTCATAGTCCATGGCACCTAGGAATGATTTGTTTAGACCTAAAACTAGATGTCAAGTCCCTCCACAATAAACTCTCTTAGTTATCATCAAATCAAAACATTTTGACTATGTCAACAATGGATGCATTCTTACAAAATGTCACAATTACATTTAGTGTAAAAGTGCTAAGAGTCATATTTTTTCTTTTGCACCTCATGAGACCAAACAGACAATTCCAATACATTAGGGAATGGTAGGTGAATGATAGTCACGGCCTCATTTTATTCCGCAGCTCTTGTGTTCCTTCTGAGCTACATTGGACCAACGGAGTCCCTTAAGATCCCTAAGAGAAAAAAGTTGTCAAACTTTGACTTAGCGATTATCATAATTCATGGCACTTAGAAATATTTTGTTTGCACCTATAGGTAGATGTTAGGTTAATCTAAAAAAGCCTATATTGGTTTTTTTAACTCCTGTTATGTATAAAAAGAGGGAATGATGATGAGGTTGATAGTGTGATTAAATCCTCCTTTCACATATAACATTCAAGGACATTAAACTAAGTTGAATCACAACTTTTGTAAGAGGACTTAGCTACAGGTTTGGTGTCACTTGGAATGATAAGGAAATTTATAATTTGTTAATTAATTTGTTAAAACCCTATTTTGATTATGCCTTAAACCCTAATTATATGAAATCATAAACAAACGGATGAAACGCAACAAATGCTCGCACAGGAAGGTACTAAATGTAAATTAGATAATACCAGATTTCAAGTTTTGGAAAGAAAAAACTTCGGGGACACTCGAGTGGACCCCTGTGTCCAATGTAGTGTTTTTCTGTGAGGACTTGGAACCAAAATATGCTTCAGACTACAACCTGCTTAGAGATTTCTGGAGATGCAAAACTAGAGGACACTAGGGCAAGTGCTTATGTCCAATTAGGGATATTTTCTATCATTTTCTTTACATCTGGAATCTTTATACTCTGCTCTATCTTCCTACAACTCTATGCAAGATCCAACAGCTATAACCTGGAATCACAAGAGAGGGGTTTGGGGTTGTGGTGTTTAGGAGGTTACCTTGGTCAAGCTCTAGAATGGCATTCAAGCCTTCCAACACTGATGTTAGATAGAGTGTGTGTCCTTGGTGGACAGAGGCAAAAGCAAATGATATGATAAATTGATTGAACACAAAGTAGATATAACCTTAATAGTTTGTGTAAACCCTCATGAAGATGAAATGCCTTCACATCATGAGGAAATGAGTTGATGGAGACAAATCTGCAACAAACACAATACAATATTGCTCTGCAACACAATGAATGCCTTGAATTCTCTTCGCTTGATGATTATAAGTTCACGTTAATCAACTAGGAGTAAAATAAAGTCCTAAACATGTTTATATATGCATTCCTACTAAACATTCATAATTTAAATTGAATGGGCTAACAAAGGGAAACCTTTTAACAGTCACTTTGTTGACATTTAAAATTTGGGTCTTGACAAAATAGGTCTAGACTAGGGCGTGGGTCCCCAAGTCTAGGGTCCTATTTTGGGACTTGATTGAGCTTAAGATGCACCCCTAGGCCCCATTTGACATGGGTTTCAGGGGATTTTGCTCTGTGATTCATTTTTTAACATGCATGATTAAATCTAAGGGACCTAGGAGCTAAACTTAGGAGGTAAAAGTCCCAGGGGGACAATTTACGACATAAAATTTAGCCCCAACTTTAATGTATGTATGATCTTATGACCCATACATGCATTAAAGTATGGTTGAAAACACATTGAACACGCCATGCACTTGAATCTAAGGCATACACAAAGATAGAGGAACTATTTCTAGCCCCCAGTCTCAAGTAAGCACTAGAAAAGACATTGCAGACACATAAAGCATGGAGAATAAAGTAACAGGGACATAAAACACAGAAAAGATAGTATTGAAGACACGAAAAACATGATGAATACATTGATATAGCATTGATATAACATTTTCATATATGTAATAAAATTATAACTAAGGGGTGGGGGGAACTCATTGCTACACCCTTTACACCACCAAAAACACACAATAAAAAACCCAAAGTGTAGGGGGGACTCAACACCACACCCTTTACAGTACACTAGGGGAAAACACATCATACAAAACTCAAGTGTGGGGGGGACTCATCTTCACACCCTTTACACCACATACAAGGGAAGACACACCAAACAAAACCCAAGTGTGGGGGGACTCATCACCACACCCTGTACACCATACATGAGGGAAAACACATAGAATACATGAGCTCCATATAGCATGCCATAGACATACTATACATCTTAAACATGACAAACATGGGCGATGGAAGGAGCTTATTTCTAAGTCCCTACCATCTCAAACACACTACAGGCACACCTGACGGTTGGGCTTATAATGCCACAACAACTGCCAAAGACATGCTTAAGGGAGGATAGCTGAAGATCCAACCCCATCTCCCAATGAGGACTTTGTAATAAAAGGATGTGCACTAGCTCAAAAGATACACCATCCCACCTCGCAATGAGGGCTTTGTATAAAAGGATATGCACTAGCTCAAGAGATACATTATCCTGCCTTATGGGGAAGGCTTTTTATTGCAATTGATATAAGGATGTGCACTCGAACTAGAGATACAACATCTCACCTCATGGAGAGGGCTTACAAACATGCTTCATTAGTACCAAAATCATCATCTACATATATCATTATATATGCCCCCACCTTAAGGTGGTTGTTGTCATCAAGCACGTTAAGGTAGAGAGAAAAACACACAAGGAAACAAGAGCTCTCACAAAGCCCATGCCTCCAAGGTGACATGTGCTCATGATCACCGAATGTTCCCACAAACACATTGATAAGATATGCTAGGATAATACAACAAGAAAGGTTAGAAATCTTACCCAAAGATAATAACCAAATCAATTCATTAAAGCTATGAATGAAAATAGTCACATCAAGGACCAAGGCTATCCTACAGGTTCAGAGCTGAGTATATCCATTGGGCTATACTGTAGGTACCTCAGAACTTAGTGTAGTAACAAGGTGAGATACCATTCAAAGTGTGCAAGAGAAGATTGAGTGGATTGTAAAATGTTAGTCACAAGAAATGCCATAAGATGATATATCACACGGAGTGATTCTACTAGTCAAGCATCAAATATATAAATCAACCCCATTTTCATATATGGACTAGGTTCATTTTTGCTTTCTCGCAAAAGGGAAACATGGTCTGTATTAGTATTTGTTTGTTTTCGTCATCCACCAACTAGGTAGAATCACTAGAAGAAGGTAAACAATAAAAAATGAGAGAGGAGAACAAGTGCCTTAGGAACACCACATAGGAGGATGCCCCCAAAACACCTTCCACCACGCTATGCCCCTAAGGCATGACACACAACAATAAAATAGAGGAGAGGAACAATAGAATAATGATGAAAAAAATAGAAGAATGGTTATAATAGAGGCAGTCTCCCGATATCCTTTACCTTACAAGAATATCAATGGTCATCCAAGGAGACCTAAACAACACATAGCACATCATGGGGGAATACAACACATAAGAGGAGGTCACATAAGCGTGAAAAGGCATGATATGACAAAGGTGACCAATAGAGTTAGAAATACTTACTAGTGTACACAACCGAACTAGCAGTTGTCGTCGAGCAAGTCATCTTCCTCCCAATCTTGAATGCACGATGAAAGGGGAACATAAGGTACAATTACTTGACTAAAGTTATCATCGGGTTTATTTCTTTGACCTTAGGCTCTTCTTTGTTTAATTCAATGTTAGATGGCGAAATGTCCTCTTGTTGCAGTGGTGTATTATTTTGAGCCAAGGATTGTATTTTCTTCATTCATTATCTTGCTTGTATGTTTCTTCATTGTTTATTAGTAATCTAGGCCTCCATTTCTTTGACTGTGTTTTGTTTCAAAAAATACCTCTATATTTATTTTGATTCGACCCTATATAATAATTAATACTGTTTGTTTTATATAATAAATCTAATATTATTTTACTCTGTGGTTTTGTATATATACACACACACAAAGTTTACTCTCTATTATTTTTTTTCAAACAGCATCCTTATTTATTTATATTCATGTAAATATATATGATATATATATATCCATAATATATACATTTACATGCACATATATATCTTTGTGTAAAATTCCTTTTAACTTAAAATAAAAATATTTTCCAGAGAGTTATTTTTTAAGCAATATCAAATAAACTTATTTTTGGAAAACAATATGGAATGCATTTTAAGCTTAAACAATAAGCTTTTTAAAACCATAGTAATTTGAAAACCAAGGAAGCAAATAAAACCTGTAGGTTAGCAAAATAGAAACATGAGGAAAACAAAAAGATTAGAAACAACTTGGGAAAATAACCTTCCCACTTGGGGAAGGGATTTTCCTTGCTCCAACTTGTTCAACCTGCATCCAACCAAATCAAAGTTAAACATTTGAGAGCAAATGAGAAAAAGCCTTGCTTTTATAAACTTTATTTATGGTATGATGTGATGCCCTAGTTTTTAGGAGGCTTATTAGACTTAGTAAGCTTCTTTTACCTCCTTAACTCACTTTTGGGAAGTTAATTTTATGTTTTAGTTTGTTCTATAGGTGGAATTTAATCTTTTATTGAATTTATTTTTGATTTATATGTATAGTGTGTATTTGTTTATTTAATTGGTTTAATTTTAATTTTACCTAGTCCTATAGTGGAAATAATTTATAAACTTTCTTTTATTTTCACATAGCTCCTATAGTGGCATTATGCTACCAAATTTTATCGTGAATTTCCTCTCCTTGTAATGTTATGCTAGAAATTTTTTTGGGAATCGAGTATATGATTATTGATATAAATTTTATGTCAAATTGTAGAGATGATTATATTAATTAGTTTATTTCATTATTTAACTTTCCCTTTTTTATTATGTGTGGTTAAATATTTTTATTAAAGGCTTTGTATCCTGATTATTTTCTTAGATAAATTTAAATGGTTAATATAGTTTATCTATCTTTACCATGTTATTTTTTGCATTTTAATTTTAATCTAGTTGATATTTTAATTCTAGGGTTAGGGTTTTGACTTAGGTCAAAACTATTTTTCACCTTCACTTAGGAAACCCTAGGGATGGTTCCTGGATGGAGACCACCTCTCTTAGCGACACATTTTGTGATGCACACCCCCTTAGTTTCTATCATCATCGTAGGGATTGTGAAAGGAGTTTTGCATCATCCTGCACCTTGTTTGACTACCTCACCTTTGTGCGATGTGCCTAATGTGTTTTGCGAATACAACAACATTATGTGTGTGTGTCACCGAGCATGCATGTTGCACGCGAGGGGGTTTTAGAGTCGGGTAGGAAAAAAATTTGATATTTTGTGTCATGACCACATGACATATGTGGGCATGATTATTTTCTTAGATAAATTTAAATGGTTAATATAGTTTATCTATCTTTACCATGTTATTTTTCACATTTTAATTTTAATCTAGTTGATAGTTTGATTCTAGGGCTAGGGTTTCGACTTAGGTCAAAACTATTTTTCACCTTCACTTAGGAAACCCTAGGGATGGTTCCTGGATGGAGACCACCTCTCTTAGCGACACTTTTTATGATGCACACCCCCTTAGTTGCTATCATCATCGTAGGGATTGTGAAAGGAGTTTTGCATCATCCTGCACCTTGTTTGACTACCTCACCTTTGTGCAATGTGCCTAATGTGTGTTGCGAATACAACATTATGTGTGTGTGTGTGTCACCGAGCGTGCATGTTGCACGCGAGGGGGTTTTAGAGTTGAGTAGGAAAAAAATTTGATATTTTGTGTCATGACCACATGACATATGTGGGCATGACATGTGGTTATCATGTCATGACCACATGGCAAATGTGGGCATGATAGTTTTCAAAAGGAATCTCATGTTTTTAAATAATTTATGCCATCTTAGAAGAAGATGCAAAGATATGATTATCTCTTAATGGTGCATTGCTTTATTTTCCATGGGTATCTCTTGATCCTTGTAAGGATGATGAAGGAAGAACCTCAGCATAAAGTCCCTTACCTTTTGGTCTAGGGGCTTCTTGTAATGTAGGTTGTTCTTTATTTGTTGTTTGTTGAATAGGGGGTCTGACCAATTTTTATTGTACTTGTACTGTGTAACGTCGATATCCCAAGAAAGTTTGATCTATTCATGGTTCCAGTTCTTCAATAGGTTTGGGCCAAAAGTAGTCAAGGATGATGTTCTTTTGCATAACCATAGGTTGCCATCGACTATGGGACACAGTTCGTATGGACCCATGGTGAGGAAATTTTAAACATTGGTGAAATGTTGAAGGGATAGCTTTCATAGCCTTGAGCCATGGATGGCCTAGTTTTACATGAAAGAGGTCATATGTAGGGATGATATCAAATGATTGCTCTAAAGCTTTGTCAAGTAACCAGATCATTAAAGTAGTCTTCCCTAAAGCCAGGAAGAAATCTCCATTATGTGTTTTTATCATCATGTCAATAGGCTAATAAATTTCTTGTATCGATTTATGCGAATGAAGGAACTCTTCTGTAGAAATGTTAGTCATTCAATTTGGATCAATAAGGGCTCCTCTTACCAGAGTCCCCATTATGTTTACGGTGATGTAAAGGGGACCTTCAATATCTCCCATTGTTTTATCCCTTGGTGCAAATGTTATTTCAGGTTCAGGGGTCTTTCTTTTCTTATCAAGTTAGGGAAAGACCATGGTATTGTTTTATGATGAGAGGCCATAGATGTGGGACTATTTCACACTAACACATTTGCTTGAGGGAAATGGGTACTAAAAGACACATGAAGTCCACAAAAAACACAATGGATAGAGGAAAAAGTACTACACAACAAGGCCAAGTAAGTGTTTTGAAAGGTTTTGATCAAGAAAGTGTGAATAAGGTGTGTAAACACTTAATGTTGAAATATACACTGTGTAATTTAGCAAATATGACAATTTTCATTAATCTAGATCCTTTAATGATGCCAAAATTTCAAATTATAGATGAATATATGCTTGAAAATGAATGCAAGGTCTGAAATGAATGATATTTATTACAAATGCAATGAAACAAAGCAACACTATGCTTGTTTATGCACCTAAAATGCTCAATTTTTTCACCTTTTTCAATTTAAATGCACAAAAAATGTTATAAAATTTATACACAATGATGGATGAATGAAATGTAATCTGATTTAATGTGTAAAATAACTTGGATCAGATTTAAAATTTATGCCAAAATGCTACAATGCTCAATTCAAAGTCAAAATTAAGGCAAGATGAATGAATATGCTTGTTTTTGTCTAAATACACAATGTGTAAATGCAAAATTTAGCAAATATGACAATTTTCATTAATCTAGATCCTTTAATGATGCCAAAATTTCAAATTATAGATGAATATATGCTTGAAAATGAATGCAAGGTCTGAAATGAATGATATTTATTACAAATGCAATGAAACAAAGCAACACTATGCTTGTTTATGCACCTAAAATGCTCAATTTTTTCACCTTTTTCAATTTAAATGCACAAAAAATGTTATAAAATTTATACACAATGATGGATGAATGAAATGTAATCTGATTTAATGTGTAAAATAACTTGGATCAGATTTAAAATTTATGCCAAAATGCTACAATGCTCAATTCAAAGTCAAAATTAAGGCAAGATGAATGAATATGCTTGTTTTTGTCTAAATACACAATGTGTAAATGTTTTTGTCTTTCTTTTCTTATCAAGTTAGGGAAAGACCATGGTATTGTTTTATGATGAGAGGCCATAGATGTGGGACTATTTCACACTAACACATTTGCTTGAGGGAAATGGGTACTAAAAGACACATGAAGTCCACAAAAAACACAATGGATAGAGGAAAAAGTACTACACAACAAGGCCAAGTAAGTGTTTTGAAAGGTTTTGATCAAGAAAGTGTGAATAAGGTGTGTAAACACTTAATGTTGAAATATACACTGTGTAATTTAGCAAATATGACAATTTTCATTAATCTAGATCCTTTAATGATGCCAAAATTTCAAATTATAGATGAATATATGCTTGAAAATGAATGCAAGGTCTGAAATGAATGATATTTATTACAAATGCAATGAAACAAAGCAACACTATGCTTGTTTATGCACCTAAAATGCTCAATTTTTTCACCTTTTTCAATTTAAATGCACAAAAAATGTTATAAAATTTATACACAATGATGGATGAATGAAATGTAATCTGATTTAATGTGTAAAATAACTTGGATCAGATTTAAAATTTATGCCAAAATGCTACAATGCTCAATTCAAAGTCAAAATTAAGGCAAGATGAATGAATATGCTTGTTTTTGTCTAAATACACAATGTGTAAATGCAAAATTTAGCAAATATGACAATTTTCATTAATCTAGATCCTTTAATGATGCCAAAATTTCAAATTATAGATGAATATATGCTTGAAAATGAATGCAAGGTCTGAAATGAATGATATTTATTACAAATGCAATGAAACAAAGCAACACTATGCTTGTTTATGCACCTAAAATGCTCAATTTTTTCACCTTTTTCAATTTAAATGCACAAAAAATGTTATAAAATTTATACACAATGATGGATGAATGAAATGTAATCTGATTTAATGTGTAAAATAACTTGGATCAGATTTAAAATTTATGCCAAAATGCTACAATGCTCAATTCAAAGTCAAAATTAAGGCAAGATGAATGAATATGCTTGTTTTTGTCTAAATACACAATGTGTAAATGTTTTTGTCTTTCTTTTCTTATCAAGTTAGGGAAAGACCATGGTATTGTTTTATGATGAGAGGCCATAGATGTGGGACTATTTCACACTAACACATTTGCTTGAGGGAAATGGGTACTAAAAGACACATGAAGTCCACAAAAAACACAATGGATAGAGGAAAAAGTACTACACAACAAGGCCAAGTAAGTGTTTTGAAAGGTTTTGATCAAGAAAGTGTGAATAAGGTGTGTAAACACTTAATGTTGAAATATACACTGTGTAATTTAGCAAATATGACAATTTTCATTAATCTAGATCCTTTAATGATGCCAAAATTTCAAATTATAGATGAATATATGCTTGAAAATGAATGCAAGGTCTGAAATGAATGATATTTATTACAAATGCAATGAAACAAAGCAACACTATGCTTGTTTATGCACCTAAAATGCTCAATTTTTTCACCTTTTTCAATTTAAATGCACAAAAAATGTTATAAAATTTATACACAATGATGGATGAATGAAATGTAATCTGATTTAATGTGTAAAATAACTTGGATCAGATTTAAAATTTATGCCAAAATGCTACAATGCTCAATTCAAAGTCAAAATTAAGGCAAGATGAATGAATATGCTTGTTTTTGTCTAAATACACAATGTGTAAATGCAAAATTTAGCAAATATGACAATTTTCATTAATCTAGATCCTTTAATGATGCCAAAATTTCAAATTATAGATGAATATATGCTTGAAAATGAATGCAAGGTCTGAAATGAATGATATTTATTACAAATGCAATGAAACAAAGCAACACTATGCTTGTTTATGCACCTAAAATGCTCAATTTTTTCACCTTTTTCAATTTAAATGCACAAAAAATGTTATAAAATTTATACACAATGATGGATGAATGAAATGTAATCTGATTTAATGTGTAAAATAACTTGGATCAGATTTAAAATTTATGCCAAAATGCTACAATGCTCAATTCAAAGTCAAAATTAAGGCAAGATGAATGAATATGCTTGTTTTTGTCTAAATACACAATGTGTAAATGTTTTTGTCTTTCTTTTCTTATCAAGTTAGGGAAAGACCATGGTATTGTTTTATGATGAGAGGCCATAGATGTGGGACTATTTCACACTAACACATTTGCTTGAGGGAAATGGGTACTAAAAGACACATGAAGTCCACAAAAAACACAATGGATAGAGGAAAAAGTACTACACAACAAGGCCAAGTAAGTGTTTTGAAAGGTTTTGATCAAGAAAGTGTGAATAAGGTGTGTAAACACTTAATGTTGAAATATACACTGTGTAATTTAGCAAATATGACAATTTTCATTAATCTAGATCCTTTAATGATGCCAAAATTTCAAATTATAGATGAATATATGCTTGAAAATGAATGCAAGGTCTGAAATGAATGATATTTATTACAAATGCAATGAAACAAAGCAACACTATGCTTGTTTATGCACCTAAAATGCTCAATTTTTTCACCTTTTTCAATTTAAATGCACAAAAAATGTTATAAAATTTATACACAATGATGGATGAATGAAATGTAATCTGATTTAATGTGTAAAATAACTTGGATCAGATTTAAAATTTATGCCAAAATGCTACAATGCTCAATTCAAAGTCAAAATTAAGGCAAGATGAATGAATATGCTTGTTTTTGTCTAAATACACAATGTGTAAATGCAAAATTTGAAATCTAAATGCAAAAACACACAATGATGAAACACTAAAGTCCAAAATTAGATTTGAAAGAGTGTTAAAATGAGTAATAAACTATGAAATAAGATTTTAATTACAAACCCTAGTTTTTGGAATAACTAGGTTATATGAAAAATACAAAATTTTAAGCAAAACCTTAGCAAATGAGAGATGCAAATGCAAGGTAAATGATGATGAAAAGATGAAATGCTGTAATTTTATCCCAAATCTGATGCAAATATCAAAAAATAAAATGTTTTCAATAATATGGAAGGAAAATAGTGCAAACTATGTCTAAATGCAAGCCAAAAAATGCCTATTTTTTCAAAATTTTCAATTTTTATGTAAGATTTTCAAATGTATGAAGATGAAAATAATATGTATGAATGTAAATCTAATGTACAATACTCAGTAAGATACAATTTTAGTAAAAACATGGTTTCACCAAAATGTTATGGATGAAAAGAGGGAATGATGATGAAGTTGATAGTGTGATTAAATCCTCCTTTCACATATAACATTCAAGGACATTAAACCGAGTTGAATCATAAATTTTGCAAGAGGACTCAGATACAGGTTTGGTGTCACTTGCAATAATAAGGAAATTTAGAATTTGTTGATCAATTTGTTAAAACCCTAATTCGATTATGCCTTAAAACCTAATTATATGAAATCGTAAACAAACAGACAAAACATGACAAATGCTCACATAGGAAGGCACTAAATGCAGATTAGATACATACTAGATTTTGGATTCCACAAAGAAAAAACTTCGGGGACATCGAGGCGGGCACATGTGTCCAATGTAGTTCTTTTTTTGAGGGATTGGAACCAAAATGTGCTTCAGACTGTAACCTGCTCAGTGATTTCCAGAGATGCAAAACTAGAGAACACCAGGGTGGGAACCTATGTCCAATCAGGGATATTTTCTATTATTTTTTTCAGATCTAGAATCTTATACTTTGCTCTGTCTTCTTACAAATCCTCTCCAGAAGATCTGACACCTATAACCTATAATCACAAGAGAGGGGTTGGGGGTTGTGGTGTTTAGGAGCTTCCCTCGGTCAAGCCTCGGAATGGCATTCAAGCCTTCCAACACTATTGTTAGATAGAGTGTGTGTCCTTGGTGGATAGAGGCAAAAGCAAATGATATGATAAATTGATTAAACACAAATTAGATATCACCTTAGTAGGTGTAAACCCTCACGGAGATGAAATGCCTTCACATCATGAGGAAATGAGTTGATGGAGCCAAATCTACAACAAACACATACAAACACAACACAATGCTACTATGCAACAAATTGAATGCCTTGAATGCTCTTTGCTTGATGATCATAAGTCCACCTTAATCAACTAGGAGTAAAATGAAGTCCTAAACATGTTTATATATGCATTCCTGCTAAAAATTTGTAATTCAAATTGAAGAGGCTGACAAAGGGAAACCTTTTAACAGTCACTTTGCTGACATTTAAAATTTGGGTCTCGATAGAATAGGTCTAGACTAGGGCACGGGCATCCAAGTCCAGGGTATTTTCAGACATGATTAAGCTTAAGATACACCCCTAGGCCCTATTTGACATGGGTTTCAAGGGATTTTGCTCTAGGATTCATTTTTTAACATTCATGATTAAATCTAAGGGACTTGGGAGCTAAACTTAGGAGGTAAAAGTGCCAGGGGGACATTTTTATGACATAACAACTCCAAACTATTTGATCATGCCAACAATGAATGCATTCTTCCAAAATGCCTCATTTGAGAGTAGTGTAAAGCTGCCAATAGCCATAGTTTTTCTTCCACACCAAAAGGGACTAAATCAATAGTACCAATACATCAGGGTGGGTAGGTGAATTCTAGTTTAGGCCTCATTTCATTGCCTAGATCTCCTGATCTTTTCAATCTACATTGGACTGCGAGAGTCTCTTAGGAGCCCTAAGAGCAAAAAGTTATCAAAGTTTGACCCAATCATTCTTCAAATTTGTGGCACCTAGAACTTTTTCTTACACCCATAGGTGGATGTTAGGTCCATGTATAATATCCTATCTAAGTTTCTATAAAGTCTAGACTATTTGGTTGTGCTAACAATAAATGCATTCTTCCAAAATGCCTCATTTGAGAGTAGTGTAAATTTTTCAATAGCCATATTTGTTCTTCCACACTTTTTGGGACCAAATAGATAGTACCAACATGTCAGGGAAATATGGGCAACTTGGTTTATTCATACCTATTACAACATCTTCTAGGGGTTTCCAAATGTACATGACCTAACCAATTGATTAACACAATGATTTATGCAATATAGGTCTTGCTGCCACTAGGTGCATTCAAGGTGATGATTCTAAACGAAGGTAAGAACAATTGTCATATGAATTCCCAAGCTTGTATAGGCCCTAACAACATTCCACTATGATTCTTCACCCCTCCATTGACATACAATGTATAGATTATTCAAAGCAACAAATAACCTAGGGTTTTAGGACTATCTCATAGCAAATCTACACACAGTCAATCATATCTTCTTCACACATGCCAGTCATGAGTTGTCCTCTTGTAGGGATGTGGATAGGAGTGGGACAGAGCTTTCCACCAATTTTTAGGATTTTTGGATGGTGGAAACTCTACCCATGATCAAATTTTGCTCCTTGGAAACCCTAGCTAGGGTTTAGACTTGCACTCACCAAAAATGCAATATCTTGCACAAAACTTGATGAAATTCTACCAAACCAAATGCATTCGAAAGATAGGACCCTTCTCCAACTTCTCTAATTAGTTCCAGGACTATACCAATCTGTACCAATCTATACAATGTGAATGATAGTCAATTTACACAGAAAAACACAAGTTTGGACGTGAAAAATGAAGTATTTCATTCAAATTTCTCTCCAACCTTTTTGATCGAGGTTACATGGCATATTCAACATGTTACAACCATTGGTAACTAAAAAACCAACCACCAACTCCTTTGTTAACACTAATGACAACATTTGCAAGTTTTTGACAACATTTTGCAAGTTTTTACTATTGCAAGTATGTGCCTAATCAGTGTTGTCATTGATGTCAACATATCTGTGTTGACATTGGTGTCAACTATGCTCTTACTTTGTTGAGGATATTGAGAAAATTAGCCCCTCTAGTGATAACAATGTGTTGCACTAGAAATAGTGCATTACATGAAGAACAGTCCAGAAGAATGCTTCGCATTTCCTGTATAATAAATATCTTTGTATGCGGATTGGAAGTTATTTAGAAGCCTATTTGAAGATGTTATATTTCGAGTTTGACCCTCTGGTATGAAGAATTGAATGAGTTATGTTCACCAGAGTGAAAACAACTTTTTCTATATACTTGGTGGTGACAGGGAGAAAGTGTTTTACTTCGCATTCCTCCGCATTGAAGTATTTTGGTCTACGGTTCTAGAATTAAGTCAGTGGCGATGTTAAGTGCCTTCAAATACAATGGTTCATGATTTGGTGGTCC